>JAYKXK010000010.1:1257441-2514882 GCA_037014335.1 Collybia sordida | reverse complement strand
TAACCCTAACCCTAACCCTAACCCTAACCCTAACCCTAACCCTAACCCTAACCCTAACCCTAACCCTAACCCTAACCCTAACCCTAACCCTAACCCTAACCCTAACCCTAACCCTAACCCTAACCCTAACCCTAACCCTAACCCTAACCCTAACCCCTCGTGCCCAGCTGTACTCGGGGGCTACAACCCTTGAGCAGCTTATCGCCTGTATCCCAGGTGAATACAGTCAGCGTCTTGTCGCACCCCTCACGGGGATCCGTAATCATGCCCAGAAATGGGTGGATTTAAAAGCGACGATTGCGAAATGGGAACACCACATCGCAGCAAAGACGCTTCCTCCAGCTTTCGCGCCCAAACGGCCCGAACTCCAGTTCACAAAGGAGTACGCTGAATCCGACGAAGCGGCTGCAGCCCGCACTAAGTTAAACGCCGCGCACGACAAGTACTGCCTTGAAGTGTTCGAGGATGCCCTCGCGGCTAAAAAGTTGGAAAAGGAAAGTTTAGACAAGCTCTTATCTTATCATAAGATCTATCACCGCCTTGCCGAGCCCGTCACGGAGTTAGCTCGCAGCATTGTCCTCAGATCTAAGCGGCCCGTCTTCTCATACGGGTGGCCCACCAATCCGGATGGGACCGAGGTAATGCATGAGGATGGGGAAATAGAGCCTGTTAAGTTGGAAGGGTGGGAAGAGGACCCCGAGGTTGAAGCCGCATACCGGCGCCTCCTTCACGACTTACCCCTCATCGGACTTCGCGTTCTCTCGATTGTCGAAGCCGCCGAATTCGGCCGTAAACAGAAGGTTGAAAAGAAGCAGAAGATGAAGGATCAGATGGACGTCGACGCAGGAGACGACGCGCTCCGCAAGAAGGACCTGACCAAGTTGGTCAAATCCGCTGTTGACGCCGCCATCAAAAAGAAGGACGCCATGCCCAAGGTAAGTCGCCGATTTGATCGACGACGGGGTTCCGCTAACAACGGTATCTGGCTTCTAGAACCTCAAGTTCAAGAAAACCGCCGCCAAGAAGGCGTCCTCATCCACCCCCGCCGCTTCCGGCTCGAAGAAGACCGGCAAGAAGGCCCCTCAACCGCGCCAAGCAGCCAAGTTGGCCGCCATGCGGAAAAAGGGAAAGGGCGGAAAGAAGACGGGCGCCGCTGGGAAGCGCGCGTCCAAGGGAGGCAGGAAGTAGAGGAGAACTTATACCCCGGCCCGGAGAACCGACACTCCGGGCCTGTTAGTACCTTTATACTCGCGAATGATGTACACGGGCTACCGGCGCCACAGCCCGGTTTTAAATTTGATGTTGCTTCGTCCTGGCCTGATTGGATTTTAGAAATCCCATACCCCCTTGCGAGGGATTATATTATCTTGAACACACCTGTATACGTGTTAGATGCCGATAAATATAAGTCCCAAATTCATCGCTCGCCGGGTGTCAATATCCCTAAAGATATAGAGTATTCACTAAGTGTTGGAATTAATTACATGTTTTACTCTAAAAAATCGTCGAACTTAATACGCGAAGCGTGGAATGACTTTGAAAGACGCCTTCGCTGGCGGATTAACTTCGCCTTTCAGAATGATAGTGAAACCGACGATCTCTATGATCCAGACTTTGAGGTACCGAAAAAGAACAAATCTTTAGACGTACCCATGTTACCGGATTACCTCGAACTCGGGATCAAACGTGGTAAGCGTTACGTCGATTCTATAATCGCGAACGTCGACAAACCCGTTGATACAGATGAGGCTAGAGCGCCTAAGCTGAATCACCGTCGAATTCGAGCGTGGCTGATGGACAATGATTATATTGTCACAGGCACGGATAAAAATCTCGGCATTTCGGTGTCCCGGCGCGACTGGATAATAGAGAAATGCAACGACATCCTCAACGATGTAAGATCGTACAAACGATTACATCCTCTTGACGCGTCTCGCATTATTAAAAAACAATGCCAACAAGCAGAGGAACTCGCAGTACTATGTTTTTCCCTCGATGCAGAACCAGGTGAACAATTGGCGGACTACATACGGCAGTTTGTCCCCTATGGAAATGAACAATATGATTTAAGTCATCTTCCCACGTTCTATGGAATTCCTAAAATCCATAAAACACCGGTCAAGATGCGACCGATCATCCCATGTCACTCGGCGGTAATAAATCCCGCTGCAAAGTTTGTTAGCAAAAAACTTAAACCCCTCGTCAAAGGGGCGCCTACCATTTTACATGGCACCAAAGATTTGGCGATAAAATTAAGTAAGATTAAATTCCCAAAAGACCGTAAGCTATGGATTGTGACCGGCGACATTGTCGCCTACTATCCGAATATACCGATCGAATCGTGTATAGATATTGTAACCAACATGTATCTGGACTCTTTAGTCCCTGGTGCAGATAACTCGTGGAGTGCCGACCGGTTTACAAGAGAACAGCTCAAAGAACAAAGAGTCTTTGTGCTTGCAATAGCTTTAGGGAACAAAGATCTTGTATTTCGCTTTCAGGATAACATATACCTTCAATTACATGGGCTCGCTATGGGCGTTGCTGATTCACCAGACTTAGCTAACCTTTACGGCCTGTATTATGAAAACAAATGCCATATCTTAGACGATCATAGAATTCACTTCTACGGTCGGTACATCGACGATTGTTTGTCTATCGTAGAAGCACCATCCGCTGATGATGCGCTTTCTATCATGAGTAAACTTAAAATCGGCGATTGCGAAATCGAGTGGCAGGCTTCCGCTACGCACGCCCCTTTCTTAGACATGATGTTATACATGGACGAGAATAGGGAACTGCAACACATGCCTTATCGGAAGTCTGGCTCACACCAGGAAAGAATCCCATGGATTAGCAGCCATCCCGTGGACGTTAAACGCGGAACTTATATTGGCGAACTAACCCGTATGGCCACCCTGAGTAGCACTTACCCTGTCTACCGGAACGCCGTTGAAGCTCTTCGCGAGCTCTACGTACAGCGTGGCTACCCGTTAACAGTTGTCAACTCCTGGCATAAGAAGTATGCAGCAGACAGATGGAATAAACGCCTATCTGATAGTTCAACTAAAGGAATTGGAGAGCTAGACAATGTCTTAGTTCTTAAGTCAGAGTTTAATGACGCATGGAATTTCTTTTCTGCTCGCGATCTTGGTAAGATCATTACAGAATTCTGGTCCACGTGGTTATCCCACAACGAATTAGCTACGGCGAGGAATCGTTACCCTCCCTTAGAATACGGAAGATTGTCAGCATCCTGGGGATCGCTGGAGTCTGTGCCTGAGGATCGCCTTGTGCATCTTCGGGTTATGGGTTTCAATGAACCTCAGGTAATGCCTGACATACGTAAACTAGATATTCTTAAACGCAGATGGTTAGTTTCTCGCAAACGCACTACTAACCTATTTGACTTAACAAGTCTCTGGAAAAAGATCGTACTTGAAGGTTTAGACCGCAAGATCAGTACAAAGAAGGTACCTACCGAGCCTATTTTACAAGCGAAGCTTGCTAAAATCAAGGAGCCTACAGTTAGTCGCTATACCGATAAAGGTAAATCGAAGCGTGTATTCGATGACATAACCTCAACTCCCAAAGAAGAAGACGATTCTTCGGACTCGGACCAGGACCCCTTTGTGGCGGCTTGGAATCAAGGTAATTTACTTGGTGTAGCCGGCCCCTCTCGGAAGTTCGCTTCCCTCAGGGTGGCCCGGTCTACTGACGTTGATTTAGACTAGTACCTCCTACGGTACAGGGTAGCGAGGTTGAGATCTCGCGAGTCCCCCTTCTGGGGGAAAGTTGGCGTCTCTTAGCAGAAGGTATAACCGCCCCACCATCGAGCACCACACCGGAGTCTCTCCGTTCTAGTGGCAGCGGTGCTGGGGTTCAAGGTCACTCGTGTCGGAGTCGAGTGCTCTGTCGTTGCGTCGAAAGGCGTCATGTTTAATTACAGGCGATATTAACCCACCTGGTGCCCCCCAAGGCTACTAGGCAGTTTTTACTTTAAAGAAATCCAGCTATAAAGAGCCCGTTTGGTGTAGGACCGAACCTCTATTTTGCGTTGCCAAAAGGAGCCCAGGTACTTTATTCTATAAACCTTAGATCGCGTTATAAATAAATCTAATTCTAACACTTCCCCTTACTTACTAAAGTGTTAAACAAAGCCGTACATCATGGCAACCTCGTTATCAGATGAGGATCGTCGATAAGACGATGTTAGTGGACTTGGCAGAAATAAACTAACCCAAATGTACGTCCACACGACTCGACTCAGAGCGTGTTACTTGGCTTTCCGACTAGGATATTGACAAAGATATCCCAGCCTAACTTTAACTCTAACCGTTAACCCTAACCGTTAACCTCGCGGCTTCGCCGCGGGGGGTACGCCGGGCAGACTCTAACCAGTCTCTGACGATTAGGTACGTCGTATCCCATCGACGTCTTACGAATTCGCACAGGTAACAGTAGACTGGCACGTGACTACTAACCTTAACGCACGCGACATTACGTAACCATAGCGTAGTGATTATTCTGTTTTAATTACGTAAGTAAAGTTTTAGGCCCCGCTCGGAAAAACCCGACCCAACATTGGGTCGGTCTGGAATAACTATTGATGTCGGTTGCCACGCCTTTGGCACTTACTCTCGTGTGTTTCGCCTCGGGGTAACTCGAGGGTCACGCGTGGGGACAGGTGACACCGCTGTTGACGTCTCGGAGGAATCGAAGCTCCCGATGGAACCAGCTGACCCTCGTATGTGCGTCGTAACAGCGCATGTACATGCGGTGCGGCTGTTGTAGCCTCATGGAGTGTGTAGGTACCCCTTCGTCCGTTGACCGGAAGAGCACTTGTGTTCTCAGAAACGCGCAATAGCACGTCATCATCGCATCATAGAGATTATAAATCCAGCAAGAATTAGTAAGTAGATTTACTCGGGGTAGGTCATAAGATCGACTCAAGGTAAATCAGTGGGAAGAAGGTAAACATTAACAAAGGGATCTGATGAGCTTAAAAGCGAAACAGGTCGCAGTGGAATGAACCCCACTGCCTGTCATCCCTCTTTCGCTGACTACTCATCTGTAGTAGACAGTATTTTTCGTGTAGTTTCCACCCTAACCCTAACCCTAACCCTAACCCTAAGTAGCACTTGGAATATATTCAGTACACCCTACAAATGGGCTGATATGACTTCTAGGCTATACCATCCAGGATTGGTGGAGATATGAAAATTTGGGTGGGGGGGAGCAGGAGTATACCCCCCACAGCACCTGCCCAAAGTGACAGATGGTGCTCATAATTTGGGAACATACTTTCCCCCACTAGGCCCAACTTTTTCACCCCGGCCCAAGTTATACCGAGCTGGTGTTGCCCTCTCGTTGAGAGGGCAACGGTAATATAGGTAGGATGTGTTATTTTGATTTGCAGTACGGATTCGGAGGGGTAGCCATAACGATAGAGAATTACCCGGTACCTCACTCCTCGTATATTAACACCCGAAAGTTTCAGTAGCCCATCTCGCATAATCCATGGAATCGGTCCAAAGGACACTAAAAATTTCACCACCAATAGGCGTCCTATTTATTATGCCCACCGTTCGAATAACATGAGGGTCGAACACGCGGGTACCCATCAACTGGATCAGGTCCACCAATATTGATGTTGACATAAAGCTCCTTCCACGTCGCCAATAAAATTGATTATTGATCTATGAAGCGACCACCGCGCGAGGAGAGGCGGGAGAAGGCGTAGCGGAACATGTTTGGGCCTGGACGGCGAACGACGAGCCCTCGTTCCGCGCAAAATCAGAATAAAAAGGTGCGCTGTAAATCGTCATTGCGCGGGATTAGAGGGCAAAGAAACAGACCAAACATACCGAACGACTAGCCTAACGCACATCGTTCTGCGTGAAAAAAAGCCAAAGGGGCGAGCCAAAAAAACCGAACAGCTAACCTAACACGCGTGAAAAAGGGCCCAAAGGTTTCTGTGGGACAATAATAAATTTCGCAGGCAAATACTCGGCACCCCTCGCAGGTGCGTGCTCTTCAACGACTAGGGCCCTAGCTGTGTTTGCCTTCCCCTAGAATCAGTTGATTAGTATCCTGTGCGATGGCGGCCGAGTTGTACGACAAAGGTTGGAACCGCGGGTGAATTTTGATGATAACGCGCCCAAGACATTGTCCACCAGATCCTACCATCTATTGACGCAATTTTCATACGTTGATCTTCCAGTCGATCATGGCTAAATCCTCGTACCATCAGAGAAAATCATTCGTCTCGTTCGCCTGTGTAAATCATAGGGAAGGCCGGTGCCATGAAAGTGAGGTACCCGTTCTCGTCCATGATTACGGCTGGTAAATCGCTTATCCACCAGTCTTTCGCGTCGTGCATCATATCCGCTACTTCGTCCCTCCATTATAGTGGGTGGAGGGTGAGGAGTAATTGAGCTGGACTGAACATTCGAGTCGTGTTTCGAGTAAAAGCGGCACGTGCTTAGCAAATGAGGCATAAATGTGTAGACACTCGAGACTTGAGAATTAGCCGTGAGACGAAGGAAAGTCAACCTCCTAAAACGGATCTAACACGGCAGTTGGAGGCGGATGGAAGTAATGAATGTTTAATATCCATTGATGTACTTGATCGTATTTTTTTTCTTTTGTTGATTAAGTTATCGCATGTACCAACAACCCTACATCTTATTAAACGCTTATCACAACGCGTTGCCACAAAAAATGTATAACATACGGAATACTGAAATAAGATTGCCAGATCACGCGTAATCGTCGCGTTTCTTTGTAAACCGGTGGCTGACGAGCTGATCAAATAAATTTACACCTTCTCTGATGGTCATTGCAGCCGATAGTCATGTAGTGGGCTCAAGGCGTGATTCCGAGGACACTTTAACGTTCGTAGTCGATAGCTAGAAAAACATGGAATTAGGACGGGGAATCGTCCGGAAAAACAATTACCCACTTTGCGTTCCTAATCTTCACCAATTATAAAGATAACCCGCGATCTATCCCTCATAAGGAACCCGTTAATTCTGGTCCATTTCTCCAACCTCTCCCTCCTCTTTACTCCCTTTCTCCATAGGCCCTTCAGGCTCGGGTTTATTAGCTTTCCGTTCCCGTTTCTTCGCCCGTGCCTTGGCTGACTTGGACAGTTTCCGGATCGCGGGTGGTTGATACCTACGCAGACCAATGAACACAATACATTTTTGAGGAGAGGTATTACTACGCACGTCGCATTTTTGTATTCATCCCCGAGCTTGACCGTAGATAAGGTTACTTTCATATAAGGTGTCTGTTTTTGTTGTACACTAACATTCAAATGAATAAAATATTCCACGAAATTTCTTTGAGTACTCACTGATTCTTCCCGGATAGTGCTGCGACCACATCATTACTCCCCTCCGGAGCTTCGGGTGTCTCAGTAAGCCCTAAATCTTCAAGACATCCGGTCTCATTGTACTGGTGCAAGCCCAACAGCCTCGGAGAGCGTTTCGTTTCCAAAATTTTAATGTATTCGCGTTTTATGATCTCCACGACGGAAATCAATCTTGGTACCATAGTTGTGACGTTCGAAAGGGCTGCAGGAGCGTGTTGTGGGGCTGGTACTGCTGAGTCGGCTGAATCTGGGTTGGTGGGAAGTTTAGGTGGCGCTGGGAGTGTGTGTAGGACGATAGGCCTGTCTTCTTGTTTCTGTTTATGTCAAAGATCACTATTTATTGAGAAGCGATAATCAAGGTGCCAGGACCGAACCTCAAGAGATTCTAATGCAAATTTAACCCAGGTGTGCATCTTCCCATGATTCGTTATCCGTATAAGTCGTGGGCCGGTTGTATCTTCTTGGACTATTGTGGGTGTTTCTGGGGCAGCTTCAGCCATATTGAAAAAAAAATGTTACGCTAATAGGTTGTCAACTTGTCGCCATAGAGGAGATCTAAGTGGAACGCGCCGAACAGAGTGTATGTTTGGCACTGTTTCTTTTAGAGGTCGAGGCCACGAAAGTTATGGATTGAGACCCTGTGACGTCCGCGTAATCGTAAACAGGCAATCCAACATCATTTTTCTACACTTGTCTCCATCCTCAACGACAAGATCTTTAGTTTTTCTAGGGCCTATATAAACCATTTATTCATATACTTTGTGAGAAATGGGACCACCAGCCGACGCAAATCCAACCAAAAATTCCGCCCCACCACTACTACTGCCGGAAATTTTAGGTTTTTCGCCACAGCTGGTCCTAGATGATATTATCAATATCGCAAATAATGCGGTGCAAGACGGGGTGAACGGTATGGAAGAATTCCTCGAAAAATGGGCTGATGAACGCGCAGAGCGTGAAGGCGGGGAATGGGACAGCACCCAGGAGGTTGAACAAGGGCTGGTCGCATTCCAGACACTGCTGGAGTACCACACTGATATCGCATTTGACTTCTTCGAGGCATGGTCGCTGCGTAATATTTTTGCTATCCCACCGGACCTACCTGTCGTTCTTCCACATCAGCAAGGTTTGGATTTAACCCAGACACCGGAGAGAGAGCAGGAGCTGCTGGAAGAGATGGAAGAATTGAGAAAGAAAATCGATAACGTATGTATTTCTGTACTTTTAATTAGTTTACTTGTATGTCCTGAAATGGTTACAGCAACGCCGTCTCAAACGACTCTACACACGTGCACTTCGTGTATCGAATACTAAGCGCCTACGCGCAACGAAACGCCTTGATCAACTTTCCATCCTCAACGCCCCTTCGCTAGACATCCTCGGTGCTCTTCCCAAAAAATATGCAGCGATGCATAGTTCCGTATGCGCACTCCCACCCCTTGACCCAGCAACTATGGCATCTCTCACCCAAGTCCGTCTCCTCGACCCCAGTAAACGACAATGGGAGACCAACAAAACTGGGTACTTGAATTGGGCTGTAAAACGGCTTCTGGAGAAGTCGAAGGATGGGGGTGGGATGGGAGTCGATACCCTCGCAGCAAAGGTCGGCGAGATTGGTCCGGCGAGCCAGCTACGCACTGCGGCGGAAGAGATGGAGCGGGTTGACACCGATCTGTACGCTGGTGGGGCTTCTCGAACGGTGGAGGGAGAGGAATAAACCTTCCGATTCAATCAGTTTTATCCTTATTGGCTTCAATTACGCTACCATCCAGTAAGCCAACTCATTTGAGATTCTGGTTTCAGCTGTTAATCTCGTTCACGAAGCCCGTGAAACTTTAGACATTGTATCATTTAACCTTGGACTTCACCTTATGGGTGGTTTTAGTAATAATAGTTTCATGTACGGACCGCGCACCGTGTCTCTTTGCGGGGTTAATTATTGGGGTTCCCCATAGTCCATAAGGGGTCGGGAATTTCGCATCTGGGCCTGACGATTCAATGACGACAAGTCTACTCTATTTTGTCTGTACCCTCCCAACTGTAATACTCTGGAATATACTGTATGTATGTAGTTTTTTGTCATGGAGCCCCGAGTAAATACATTGCAGTTATGATAACGTTAGTTTCGCATATTTCGTTTCAAAGCCAAATTTGATGCTCGGGCGGCAAGACCCTTGCTTCTTGACTATCATCATCTCCGCCACGTACGAGTGATTCGTCTTGACACTCAATATAAATAACATATATACACTCCATTTCCGTGCCATCAGCTTTCAAAGTATCTTCTGAAAAAGCAATACGATCAAGGCGGAGGTTTGAGAGATATAGTCTTCATCTAGCACATCGAAGATCACAACCATCACATAAAAAAAAAACACACAGAACTCATCATCCAAACAGGTTATCTTTCGAATCATTGCCATTTAGCATTTTCCACAACAGGTATGTCGGTAATAGGTATTGAAGAGTAGTAAAAGCACAACAACCGCAAACGCCGGCAGGGTTAGATGAAGTGGAATAGTTATCATCGTAAAGCAAGCATACGTAGAAAGAACAAAGAATAGTTGATAGGGCAAGCAGGAATAAAAGTGCGGGGACAAGGAACCGTGAACTTCCATCCCGAGCAACAAACACACAACCCACACCTTCTCACTCGTTCCGAAAAAAAAAAAAAAGTCAGAAAGCCAAAGTTGATCCAAGAAGGAAAAGCGCAAGCGCGAGGAGCGGCACCGCAACCGACGAAATAGGCAAGAAAGAAGAAAAAAGGGGGGAAATGAAATAGGAAAGGCGGTGCCCGAACGGGGGGTGAAGGGGAATCCTGCAAGTACCCGACTCGAATCGTGAGGCTAAGACGTCGTGGGGGGTCGTGAGAGGCGGCGCATTGATGCACGTATGCATGTGTATGCGCGCGGATGGGTAATTTCCTGATTGGTGTGGTTGGTGGTGATGTTGGTATGGCGGGTAATGCAGGATAGGCCTGGTGTTTTGCGTGGGGGTATGTATGATAATGATAGGATGGGAAAAGAATGTTGAGAAAGCTGGCGGGGAGGGCTATGAGGCGGGAGGGGAGACGATTACGAGGGGTAGTAGATTTCGTCGTCCCATGATTCTGTGGAACCACGTCAAGGTCAGTAAAACGCGATCACCAAATGGTATGATCAATATCAATAAAAAAAAATAATGACGTAAGTTGGGGTCGACACCCTCTACGCCTCGATCAATATCATCGACGTCATAACCTGTCCTTGTGTCCCAGCGTCTACAACATCCACCGTGACCATCAATCCAGCCAATGTCCACCAATCCTCGGGAAATGCATTCCGCCACTCGGCATCCGATGCCCAAAGTCAAAAATTGATCCTCCAACCCAACGCCAGCCCAGATAAACAAACCAAAAGAAACCAAAGTGACGAAGTCAAGAAACTCGTACGTACCTTCTGTTATACTCCTCCACGCGAGATATAGAACACCCACGGATGCCGTCTCGAGGACGGTGGCGATAAAAGACCCATCGACGCGGGAGTTTGATGCCTGTGGGTGCAGAGTCTAAGAAAGAATGTGGGACGAATAAAAAAAGAACAACGAACCTTACACACGACCTTACCAAGTAAAAACCACGCTAATTGAGAAAGAACAAACAGAAAGGCAGATAGGCCATAGTAGTACATCGGACGTGTCTCGTTAAGAACACGAAGGACGATGTACGACATTAAGCCAAAGTACAGAATTGTTGCACTAGAAGAAAGTGAAATTATTACGGTGAGAATGATATAAGAAGCATCGGGAAACAACTCACGCTGGGGGCCAGATGTTGAAAATGACAAACAAGCTGATACTGCGGAGTGCTTCTGGCGGGTTCGCAGGTGCACCAATGACATCTGTAACGCCTAGAGCGACATCCAAAGACAAGTATACCCCAAGACCGAATAAGAGTAGACAGAAAGTATAATACGGCTAGAAGCATAAAAATAAATACTAGCCCCACCACGAGTCCCGAAAAAAAAGGACCCGAAAAAAAAAGTAGAAACGACGACGTACGATCAAACTACTCATTGTCCCATCTTCAACTATCTGCGTCGCTACTAATCCGTTCGCCAATAGTGCCCAGAATAATGCGACGACGACACCGGCATGTATTGCGGTAAGGACAATGATAGGAAGTTCTCCCTGCTTTAGCAAAGCGCCAGTGGTGAGGAGTTGGAGTGGGAGGGAGAGAGCATAAAGGGCGAGTAGAGCACGGATTTCTATACGACCGACGGCGGCTTTACGTCGATGAGCGAGGAAGATAAGGCCGAGTATGAAAAGAAACGATACGCCGCATGCGATGATATTCGCGATATTGCCCAGGTGCGGCGTGGAACCCACAGGAGAGAAGATGGGAGAGATTCCGCAAACGGGGTTGACGCCAACAGGTGCAGTAGTGGATGAATTCGAGAGCCCGGTTAGAAGAGATGGCGTGGTGCGTTTGAGTTGGTTGTAAAAAAGGTTACACCAAGTATATGAAGGTGTATTTGTACACAGTGGTGCAAAGTCGCCAAAGGCCGTCATCGCGGCGAGTTAGGAGGGAGGAGGAGAAAGAGGTGACGTTGAACTAGCGGGACAGGCGAGAGGGAAGGGGAGGGATGAATGGAAGGGGAGGGGATGAAGGGAAGGAGTAATAATAGAGCCAAACAAGGAAAACAACGATCAGATTATTATGCGTGCCTCGTGGGTTCTCCACGCACCCGGCGGCGGGAACTCGGACGAGGTTCGCCTCGCGGGGACAATGCGGATTCAAATGAACGTGGCCACCCTCGATATTACACAAAATATCGAGGTTGAAGCAAAGGATTATAAATTATAATGAGAATGAGAAAATGAGATGATTGCTGCTGCGGGTGGTAGGTAAGGAAATAAGATAGAATAACATGTCGGAATCGTTGACTCCATGCCATCCCTACCTTGGTTACCGTATCGATGAACTCGCTGTTATTTCCACGTGGCCATGTGATCGTCCATTGATCTCTTTGCACGTGTTACATACGCTCAAGTTGTTTACCCACGGTTCGGCGATTGACCTTGGCTCAGAAAACAATCCCTCTCACGACTCCACACGGCTGCAAGCACTCAGTCAGCGCCACCCCGGACACAAAAATCTATATATAACTCGTATTCATTCATGCCAGGCGCGTGTCATTATTGTGCATAAACCATCAAAATGCCTACATCACGACGTAAACACGGAACCGCGCCCTGAAGCGGTCCCTGAAGCTCAATTCATCCGTCCCATTGTATTGTAATTTATGATCCCATCTTTGTGAAGTTGACGATTATCACAGCCCAACTCCCACTTACACCAAGTAACTAAACCTCTTGTGGTTAGCATCACGCAACATTCATCGAAAAACTATCGGCGCCCAGAACAAACAATAGGTATTTACTTATCCATGCGGCAACATCACATTCACATTCTAGCACTGAACGTGAATGTCACACCGCGTTTACAGTCTAAGCACAACGCATGCAACATCGAACTCCTTGTTCGTTACCGAGAACATGCTGATATTAAATCGTCAAGTGAAGAAAAATAGTGTTGATTGAGACTTATCTAGGTACGTGAGGTACGCAATCCTTGTTCGATCCGCAGTCTACAACAGAGTAAACACGGCTCTAATACTAACCAACACTTCATTCAACAAAGATTCGAACAGTACACTATATCACCTCATCCTCAATATTTCAGCAACTTCGGTTCCTGTGTCGATTACCTCACAAGCTTAGAGTGGAAATAAATGTGTGCATGAGGTCAATAAACCTCGAAAAGTGTAGTACATGCAGCGGACATTCACAAACACGAAACGCGTACAAATATCGTTCAAACCTTCCTATCGTTATCAAGAGAACTGGAGTGATCAGAGTGTGGAACCCCGTCGACCTTCTCCGAGGCCTCTAGAGCTATAAAATCCGATGAGTTTCGTAAATATGTTGAATAGCCTCGAACCACTCACCTCGTTCCCTTTTATCGATATCTGCCTGTCGCTGTTCAGCAGTAATCGATCCAAATATAACATCCATCTCTTCCAAACTTCGCCCTTTCGTTTCTGGAATAAGACTGGGATAGGAGTATGAATTTCCATGGAAAGGTAATTCTATATATATACTTTAGGACACTTACGCCGAGAACAGACCCATAGCACCAATATTCACAGCTGCAAACATCAAAAAGATCTTGTATCCAAGATCGGATATCATGTCTGGAGTGACCTTGGAGACGACGAAATCTACAATCCAAGTGATGAGTACCAACAATTCTGGATACAAACACAAGGGTGGAAAACGTACTGAAAAGCCATTGGGTGGCGCTCGCAAGTGCCAGCCCGTAGTGTCTTGTTCTTGTGGGGAAGATATCAGACACGTACACCCACGGAAGAGGCCCTATCACCCAATGTTCAGATGATTAGTTCGGATTCAAACAACCAAAAAACAATTCGACACCCACCCCAACCCATTGAATAGAAACAAACATAAATGTATAACATTCCTGCCATTGCGCGGGATGCAGGAGGTGGGTTTGGTGGTACCGTACCTTTGGGGACGACAGGCGGGGGATGGGTCTTGAGAATAGCGCCGATGATAAAGAAGAGAGAACCCATTCCCATTGCAGAGACGAACAAGGATCCTTTTCGTCCAAGGGTTTCGACACCAAAGAAAATGAAAATGGCGGTAGCGACGACTTTGACCACGCCTAAAGGATGGATGTGTTATCGAGGCCAGTATGAAGGAGAGGGTACCTACCATAGATTCCACTTGCGAGGAGAGAGTTTTTGGTTCCCGTGAATCCAATCTAGTGAGAATCGCATCTTCAGTTCCTCGATCGAACCTGCAGAGGCAAGGGACACAAACCGCAGTGAAAATTTGCGGGGCGTAATAGCTAATTCCAAAAACAATGTTAGCGGGTACCGGGTGTGAATAACGAGAAAAGGACACGCACTTGACAGAGTTTTGACCACCCCACTGTTGTAGGAGGAAAATGACGAATGCAATGACGAAACGTATAAAGTTTCCCTTCCCGAAAAACGCTTCCTTCAGTCCAAGGCCCTTCCGTGCCTCCCGCTCTTCCTGTATCGCAGTCTCAATTTCTGCCATTTCGTGAATTACTGCCTCTGAATCAATCGAATCCTTCCGTAGATATGCAAGGTTCTTTATAGCTTCCTGGTGCCGGCCAACCGAGGCGAGCCAACGTGGTGATTCCTGAAAAAACGTGAGCTCTAGGAATCCCTAAACTTCGATAGAATAGAACATACTTTAATCGTGAGCAACCCGAATGCCATAATACCAGCGGGGACTAATTGGAAGCCGAATGGGATTCGCCACACATTGACGCCAGATTTAATGTGGATCCCGACGCCATCTAACAAAAAAAAACAATTCAATATCCAAGACTCTTGAGAGCGAGAACCAAACCTACAATTGATAAAGTAGGAAATCATGACACCAATTGCTACCTGCAAAGCCACAATTAACGGGTACCGCTCCACCAAAGCCTTCCTGAGAATGGGTACGAACCATAATCTGGAATAAACCAGTTATCCGACCCCGCACTTCTTTTGGCGAACATTCGGAGACATAAGCGGGGGCGACAGCAGAGATTGCGCCAATCCCGATGCCTGAAATGACTCGTCCAGCGTAAATTTCTCCAAGACCCTTCTTTCCTCCGTCTGCAACTGTTGTGAGGATCTGTAAAAATAACCATCTCGTTAACTTCTCTACGATCGTGAGGGACTAGATGACTAACGGCACCAACTAAGAAGAGAAGACTGAAGGCGGCGAGAGTGTATATCCGACCAATCCGTGCTGTGAAAAAGACACTTGTTAGCGAAAGGAAAACAACTGGATAAGGCTCAAGTAATTGTTCATCCTTGCGTCACAGTTGGTCGCATCTGTCGGAATCAGACGTTTGCGGTACGGCACCAACATGGAAAGGTTTGGGGAAATATGTAGTAACGAAGGATGAAAGGGATGCGGTCAAGAGTACTGGGGTACATACATGAAATTGGAGCACTCCCAAGTGCGCCAAAGAACGCTCCCGCTTGCAACACCGAGACAACGTTGGAAGAGACATCATTGCTTCGTTTAGTATTCGTCGAGCCATCTGCGTTCAATAGCCCAAACGATTCCTGGAAATAAGTCGAGTTAACGACGCCACCACTGTAGTGCACAAGTCTGAATTGTCTATATGAACCGACATATCACCGAATGTGCGTACCCAATTCCACTAGGATGACAATGTAAACCATGTTAGATCTGTTTACGGATCGTGGTATTCATAAAGACGTACGTGTCGTAACCAAAAAGAACAATTCCCCAGTAAACGATGAAAGCCATCCCTGTTCAACGCGTGGGCGCTTAGTATCGACCAAAGAAGAATAGGATATGGAATAAGAGGACGCACAGTAAACACGACTATTCTTGAAGAGACCCTCCATCATTCCTTCCATCTTTCTCATTTTGAAAAGTGTTCTGGGTAGAGACACGCGCGTTTAGATGGCGGGGGCAAGCAGGGAAACCGTTAACGAAGCGGGGATCGGTTATATATGATTGAGGGGACAGGTGGAGGTTGGTCCGTCCCTGGTCGCATGCTTCGAAGCTAACGGGGATTTTAGAAGTTAGGACCTGTGCCGTTGGAGCGATGCCGGCCCGGGCGTGGGTGCTTTTGTTCAAATCGGTCTAACCATAACAGAGTTGGAAGAAAGGTATTTATAGATGGACCTTCCCAATTCAAAGCAAACGCTTGCGTTGCAAGTTACGAATGAGGATATAGGGCGCAGAGTAAGACCTAAGGCAGTTAATACGGAATATATATTTCTTCGAAGTTGAACGCAGCAACATACCTTGGGCGGGATAATGTTAAAAACCACATCAAAACTAGTTCTGTGCAGCGGTGGCCAAAGGCTGGCTGTAAGCCTATTTGATCATTGGATATATTGACCAGTTTTTCACAGTTTTTACATCACGGGCCGCTGTTCGTCGTGTGCGCGAGCCCTAGAGTAGATACTAGACGTAAGAGTGTGAGCACAATCAAAAGTTGGACTGTACCTGTTAACGGCCACGTAATTCCATAGCCGCAAGGAGTTATGTGCGCGGTGGCGCTCGTTTGTCAGAACGTTGGACCTGAGTTCACCGTCAATGAGAGTGAGTTTGAGAGCCCATAAAGCCCTTGTGATTACGATTGACATGACGATGTCACGCGCGTACTAAGTTGCGTTTCCCCTCACAAAGTCTAAATTTTATCTCCGCTTAAAATCATGACCCCAATCTTATTAGCCAAGTTTAGAACGTAATCGTCACTGATACATCTAAGCACATACCCAAGTCCAATAGTTTATTTTCGATGGCGTTAACACGGTCAGAAAAGCTTAACTTTGCTAGATAGACATAATTCCATTTTTACTCTATCAACGATGGCTTACTAGACCAAATATTTTGCGTTCGCTCTTATGACTTTCGAAGGTATAGAATCCAGTGCATAGTTATTTGTGGTTACAATATAGGACATGAACGATGAACAAAAAGAAGATGTTATTTAGTAAGGTATCGTGGCCCACGTAAAACGAAATCGTCTTAACTAAACCTTATTATCAATAGAGTTCGTATGCTCCGAGGACGGTTCATGGCCATCCTTTTCAGTCTCGAGGGCTGTTGTGTGAGAGATTAGTCAACGAAACTATATCATACACAATGATGCCCACCTCTTTGTTTATCAATATCCACTTGCCGTTGCTCAGCTGTGACAGATCCGAAGATAATATCCATCTCTTCAAGACTGCGGCCCTTGGTTTCCGGTACGACTCTACCATGAGATGAGTATTTCGCTGCCCAGGAAATTGAAAAACTACGCACAAAGAGAATACACCCATTGCGCCAATATTGACAGTTGCAAACATTAAGAAAATTTTATATCCAAGATCGGAAATCATGTCGGGCGTTACTTTTGACACAACGAAATCTAAGGAAGGGGTAATGAGATAAGTGTATCAGTTCAGAAGGAGAGGTTGGACCTACTGAAAAGCCATTGAGTCGCACTAGCAAGGGCGAGACCATAGTGTCGAGTACGAGTCGGGAAGATATCAGAGACATATACCCAAGGAAGTGGGCCTATAGGAATCTTTAGATGGGATATTGGAAGAACAAAATTAAACGCACCCCATCCCATGGAATAAAAGCACACATAGATATACAACATGCCGGCCATAGCTCTGGATGCTGGAGGTGGAGCAGGTGGCGTAGCGCCAGGAGGCAGGACCGGAGGTGGATGGGTCTTGAGGATAGCACCGATGATGAAGAATAAACTCCCCA
Organism: Collybia sordida; assembly: GCA_037014335.1. Classification (NCBI taxonomy): domain Eukaryota; kingdom Fungi; phylum Basidiomycota; class Agaricomycetes; order Agaricales; family Clitocybaceae; genus Collybia; species Collybia sordida. The sequence goes on along the minus strand of JAYKXK010000010.1, from coordinate 2,497,169 downwards.
TGCCCATGGCGGAGACGAACAACGAAACTTTTCGGCCTAGTGACTCGACTCCGAAAAAGATAAAGATGGCCGTCGCTACTACTTTGACAACACCTACGAGAAGAGTAAGATAAATGAGATTGGCGGTGTTCGAGGAATGTACCATAAATTCCACTAGCGAGTAGAGAGTTCTTCGCCCCAGTATAACCGATCTGAAAGGTTGGATTATAAACGAGATATTTTGGACTATCCTAAAGAGTCTTACTGAAGCAAAAATTTGGGGAGCATAATACCTAAATGGATCGTGAGTCAATACGTCTTCTTAGTGATAGGGATATCGTGACATACCCGACCGAGTTCTGACCCGCCCACTGCTGAAGGAGGAAGATCGTAAAGGCAATGACGAACCGAATCAGGTTTCCTTTGCCCAAGAATGCTTCCTTAATACCAAGACCAGCCCGCGCCTGACGTTCCTCTTCAATCGCAGCTTCAATTTCTAACATCTCATTCACGATGGCTTCGGAATCGATAGGTTCTCGGCGTAGATATGCAAGGTTGGCGATGGCCTGTTTCTTTCGCCCAACAGATGCGAGCCATCGAGGCGATTCCTACACATGAGAATGTGTTAAAGCAATGTATGTATAAGGACACAGCTAGCGAGCGGACCTTGACCGTGAGTAACCCAAACGCCATGATTCCTGCAGGCACCAACTGGAAACCAAATGGGATCCGCCAAACGTTAACGCCGGATTTGATGTGGATACCAACTCCATCTGTTGGGAAACTTTGAGAATGTTGAACATAGGTGGGTGTATGTTTGTGACTGACAGTTGATAAAATACGAAATCATAACTCCGATAGCCACCTTGAAATCTTACATTAACGGGCAGGGATTACTGGACCAGAAAACGACTCACCATTATTTGGAAGCAGCCAGTTATCCGCCCCCGAACATCCTTCGGCGCACACTCGGACACATACGCAGGTGCAACGGCGGATATCGCACCAATTCCGACGCCAGATATCACGCGCCCTGCGTAAATCTCCGCTAGACCATGCTCTCCTTCTGCGACGGTAGTGAGAATCTAGTTGCTGATTAGTGTGATGGAGCGGGTTATCAGGATTTGGTGCTCACCGCCCCAACCAAGAACATTACGCTAAAGGCGGCTAGCGTATAAATACGTCCGATTTTCGCTATAACGGCATAATGAATTTACTGAACGATGACGGGTAATCTTGAACCCAAATAAGTGCAACCACAACTGCCCCACGCGTCCATCACGTCATCACGTCACTCGCCCGCGGTCACTCCAACCTATTGGCCCACGTACGATGATTAGAAAAACTTTACGCACCTGATATAGGCGCACTTCCAAGGGCACCGAAAAACGCTCCAGCTTGAAGGACTGAGACTACGTTTGATGAAACCTCATTACTCCTCCTGGTGTTTTTCGATCCATCGTCGTTCAAGAGCCCGAAATGTTCTTGGAAGTAGTGAGCGCTGACGACGCCACCACTAAAATGTAATATGTAATAAGTAGAATGTCAAAGATTGAAATTAGCAACGTACCCGATGCCACTTGATAGAAGGTAGTGAGCATACGACTTTTCAAATCGCAACTGGATGAACTTACGTGTCATATCCAAAGACCACAATCCCCCAATACACGATAAACGCGAGCCCTGGTCCACGAACTTAACACAAATCCCCAACATTGAAAAAGTAAAGACACACAATACACCCTGATGTTCTTGAAAGTTCCATCGATGGCGCGCATCTTGTTGATTTCTGAGTCAGGGCTTCCGAACGACCCCTGGATACGCGGATAGTGCGGCGGTGAGCTGGGGGGATAACTCTGGAGGAAATCCGATGCAGACGTTTTATAATCCTCTGGATTAAATGGTCCGACGTGCGTGTGACAGACGAAGCGGAGACAGCAGGTTAAATCGTCGATGAAAAGGGTCACAGGAAACGGTGCGCCCGGACCGCCGATATCCGCTGTGGGGTGGCGAACAAGAAAGGCCCGACTCGGGCATTTTCAACAGGGACTGAAAGCGAAATCAAGATCCAAAAGAAGGAGTTAGAATACCGAGGGGCACTGTCATCGGTTTACTACTCACTCCTCCAGACAAACAACCCTTCGGATGCCTTGTCGAGGTAAATCTATACGTTAATCGCCGATCCTTCAAGGTCGAATCGACTAGGGACGATCCCGACTCGGACTGGTCTCGAGAAAAGGTAAAATTCTATAATTAAAATCGCGAGTTTGTGGATAACTGGGCTACTTCTCACCTCTAAGTGGACGCGACTAATATATATAACATTATGCGAGAAACGTGGAAATGGATCAGTAGTTGTTGTCGCTCATGATAAGATTTTTCAGGTCATGATGAAAAGGAGGCTCGTAAAGTGGTGTTTGGAAAATACGCTTGAGCCAAATAAACCACAATCGACCTCAAACTTTCCCAAGTCGAATTTAGATTCCAACTTATAAGTACAAAAAATCACAATAGGCAAGAAGATCCATAAGAAATGAAGTCATTTGCATTGTAGGGTAAAGTCATGGACAGCGTGTACGTATTGCTGTGTTAGTCAGCGGTGTACCCGACAAATGCGTGATATAGAGTCGTAACAAAGAAATGAAAACTCGTTCGAATCTATGATCATTATACTTTCTCATCATGGACGGACTGCGTCTAGCTTGACTCTTTTTTGTCATGTGCTAAAGAAGGCAACCAATCGGCTTTAGTGACTACAGAAGATTAAAAAGAATCGTACCTCGTTCTTGTTGCTCGATGTTAGCTGCACGTTGTTCTGCCGAGATAGAACCGATTATTACGTCCATATCTTCCAAGCTGCGACCCGTAGTCTCGGGGATGAGACTACAATGCCTTATGAGAAGGGAAACCGCGGAGCACTTGGATGACACACCACGTACAATGAGAATAAACCCATAGCACCAACGTTGATGGCGTCGAACGTGAGGAAAATCTTATATCCGAGGTCGGTGATCATGTCGGGTGTGACGTTAGACACCACACAATCTGATGGTCGCGCACGAGGTGATTGGAATCCAACGTAAAGGCTCAGGGATATCGCTTAACCTACAACCATTGAGAGACGCTGGCGAGGGCGAGACCATAGTGCCTAGTACGCGTGGGGAAAATGTCGGAGACATAAATCCAAGGGAGAGGACCTGTCATATGATACACGTAAGTATGGCTTGGGGGGCTTGGTATACAAGAAGAACTTACCCCAGCCCATGGAATAGAAGCAGAAATAGATGTAGAGCATACCGGCCATGGCTTGCGACGCAGGTGGAGGGCTGGCTGCTTTTGGGTCGGGGAGGTACATCTTGAGAAGTGAGTTCTTAGTGGTGATTCCTATTATAAGTAAGATTAGCTTGCGCAAGAGGGTTTAGTATAAATACACGGACTTGGACGGTGAGGAGACCGAGAAGCATGATATGATACCAGCAGGTGCCAGGCACGAGTTGGAAGCCGAAGGAGATCCTCCACAGGTTAACGCCGGGGATGTGAAGGCCAACCCCAAAGTTGATGAAATACGAAATCATGACACCGATAGCAACCTAGGGCGTAGGCGAACGAGGTGACTAGTCCTGAAATACAACAAGGCGCACCATAATCTGGAAGAGACCCGTAATACGACCTCGGACCTCCTTCGGCGACCATTCTGAGATGAAGGCAGGCGCGACTGCCGATATGCCACCAATCCCGAAACCATAGATGACGCGACCGGCATAAATAAGCTCGAGAGCATTGTGAGGGTCGTTGGCGACGGTGGTTAGGATAGCACCAAGAATGAAGATGGCGATGAATGCGACAAGTATCCACTTTCGAACCCATTTTTCCGTAAATGCATTTTGTAAGTATTATCAAACCGAGCGAAGATAACAGACGCACCGGAAGCAAAAGCTGACCCCAAAGCGCCAAAGAAAGCACCTCATGCAACACTGATACAACAATGGACGACACGTCATTTGTTCGTTTCACATTCTTAGTTCCATCGGGGTTCGTCAAGCCGAAATGTTGCTGGAAATACGGCTGGGATACGACAGGGTACGACACCACCGGCAATTCCACTATTAGGGTGCGATCAGCGGATCATTAAAACAGGAGGTTGAAAATAGCTCACGTATCATAACCAATAAAATGATACCCCAATAGACGATGAACGCGAGATCTGTATACTTAAAGGTCATCATCCGAAGCGAAGAGATTTCGGAAAAACTCACAGTAAACACTAATATTCTGGAAAAGACCTTCTGTAGCACCCATCGTTCGTCAACTGTCTCGAACGGGGGCGATAGCAATGCGACCTGAAGTCTGAAATGCCGCGCCATCAGGCTTAACGGCGCCGAACCCAGGAATACCCAGGAAACCCCAGGAAAACCCCTGCGTTGCTCGTTGAGATCTCCATCTCGATTAGTTAATTCTTGTGGAGGGCGCAAAGGCGGATGTGGGGGAACAGGAGAACCTACGGACCGCCCGGTCCGGGGAAGGCCACCCCGCATTTTGAGCTTGGAAGTGATCGAAAATTGCCAAATGCGGATCCTCCTGAATGCCACGCGCTCCAGGACCATCTCCCAGGCATTTTTTTCTCTTTGCGTCTTCCCCGCTAAAAGCAATTACAAACCGTTTCACCCTCCAATTTGCTTCCTCCAGCCGTGATTCCGGTGCCCTGGGCCTGGAGGCAGTTAACACTGAAGTTAGTCAATAACGATATAATCATGCTCTTTTTTTGATTTCTTTACGAAAGACGTGGTTCACAAGCGGGATTATTCCGGGGCCGGGTAGCTTGGGTTGTCGACAATCCAAACGAGACCTAAGCCAAGCTGTCCAAGCCAATTCTCACTAATTTACGGTTCATGGTAAGCCGCGGATATTCCGGACCGCTATCAAGGGTGAACGTTGCGAGCGGAAATTGATTGATTCCCCACACCCAGGCCGCCGATACATTCGTGCTCGAGTCAATGTCTGAAATTTGCGGGGTACGTCCACCTAATCGCTCCTCCTATGTACGCTTCGATACGAACTCCTCAAAAATATCAACGCTCGAAGGAGGGTGTTGCATTCGACCAAAGAAATGTGTTGGAAAATGCCGGCAATGATGAAGAGTTAGGTTTATCCTAGGTGCCAAGATCAAGATGTATCTTACGGAAGAGTTAGCTCCATACATCTTCAACGTGTTCAGCAGTACATCCAAGCAGGCTAAATATGCCCGCAATCATCATTTCATCAGACCCGATCACTGTCGTTGCCGTCGCCCACCGGTACCCCTGGGACAAAACTATAATGGGAACACACCAGCAAGGGCTGCGGGGGAGAGCGAAATTTCATCAGCATCAGTGGGAAATCAAGGCTTTCAGGCGCTGTTCCACGGCGGCCCGCCCGCCTCCGGTTTGACTGGTTTCAAAGTTCTGCAAAGCCAGATTATGCATACCAGTGTATACCCCACCTCAAACAGCATTCCGGGAACCGTGTGCCTTACCCCGCGCCCCCGCACTTTCTTGTTCCCCTGAAAATTTCGATCGGAGAATGGAAGAGTTCTAGTAGGAAGGAAACTCACTTACATTTAATTCAGCCACATATATAAGGATGGCGCTTTAGAGGGCGACCTCTCCAATGATGCTAATACATCCAGAAGCGGCCGAATGTGAAGTAGGTATCAGGGCCCCATGGTGGGAGAACACGATTAAAGATCATCTGAATGATGTTAGATTGGGGAACAAAGATTCATTGTGCAAAAAAGTAGAATCCATATTTGGAAGGCTCGCCTGACGAGTGTTCTCTTGAACGACAAGCTCTAATGGTTATAAAAGTATTGAATTGATGTCCTCCGGATGATTCAAATCCATTCAACTGTTTTTTTTAAATGAGACCATTTTTTTGAATATTAGACGACCGGGCATAAAACGTAAACCCTATACTGTGATCCATCTCTGTTAAAATGCCAGCATCTCGTATGAACCTGTATCGTATGAGGCGCGTATGTGGCGGTTTTGGTGGTGGTTTCCTTTTGCTTAACCAATTGAAAAGCCATTGAGCCAAGACGTGAAAACGTGAGAAATATGAACTTTCGACAGGAAGAATACTACACACCTCGGAAACGACACCTCCCCTCGTATCTTATTCCGAAAGATTGTACTCCAGAATGATCCCGACATGCCCCCGCATTATAAAGGGTGAAAATGGTTCCCATATACTGTTATTATTTGAAAATGATGAAAAGGCCAATGTCGATCATGGACGATATTTCGGCGCGATGCGGATGGGCAAACGGTAAGATTCAACCTGTAGAAGTAGCAGAAAATGATGTTTGTCAGGAAGGTGTATATGAAAATACTCTAAACGCACAACACCCACATGAATCTAATAAAGTTGGTATCTAAGAACTCGGAACACCAATCGCCCGAGATTGCTCGAACCTAGGTCCTGAAAGCGTAGTCCTAGGCTTTCCATCAACAGAAAATAACATTCTTGGATGCCTTGTACCAGAATCGATTGGACGTTCGCTGATTTTGAATCAAGCTGCAAGCATGCAGACGAAGGAGCATGAGCAAGAGGAGGCGGCTGCACGTGGAATTGTATCACGGGACCTCAAAATTTTATCAACCGTGGGAACCGGATTGAGCGGAAAAAAACGAATTGTAACCACAAAGCACCCAAATTCACTCGCGAGCCAAAACCTAAACCCCAAATCACAGCATATCTTTTTGCCGTGAAGCCAACAACTCACAATACTATGCACGCGCAAATTGTTCTCGAGTTTTTGAAATCCCATTCCCTGACTGTTATTTCGACACGCTGGCATTGACAACACATAAGTTCAAGAATTTGACCAAGTACAATTAATAAAAGCTCTGCTGCTTTGAGAGTCACATATTTGATGCACAGTATTTCATTCTAAATGACCACAACCCCATCACCCACCGAAACATCCGCGTTGGAAGGTCAAACCACTACCCCGATCCCGGTCAATAACGTCCGCAATTGCTGCAAATGTATCTTTCCCTCCGTAACCCTAAGCTATATGTATGTGGTCCTATACATCTAAAATCTGAACTGATTGATTCAGTCAGTTGATAGAAAGATCATGCGACCACTAACATCACTTTCCAGCACCTTCTAATAGCAAGGCTATTCTATTTATAATTCAAAACCTAGCATCATTCGCGGTATCTCCATATCGGCGCCAAGACGAGCCATATCCCAGGAGTTAGTTGGCCGTCCATTCTCCAAAGAGTTGATCTAAAATCTGTCTCAAAACGAACATTCATTTATATCTTAGCTCCCGAACCGGGGCGGCCTTCCACCTGTGACTATACCTACTTCAATCCCCTTTGAGCGGAGACCACGCGCACTGGGAACCTCCGGGATAACCGCGTTTCACTTGTATATAATCCAGGCAGAGTTTTTGATACCTTCTTCGTTCCCACTTACCTGACGCACGAACTTCCTTTGGAAACTTCTCAAAGATGGGCGCGACAGGCAGCATCTTTAAGAACAGCAGGGTCTACTGTACGTCTCATTTTCCGGCTTATATTATGTCGCGCATAAAAAGAGACAACCCATAGGGATGGCGTTCATCGTCTACTGGGGCATTGTATTATTCGGATACGACACGTACGCTCCTAATTTAGATATATTGCCCGTACTCAAGCTAATCGTTTGATATCTAACCCTGTAGTGGAATTGGGTACGTGCACTTCTTCGTCATATTACTTGAAAATTGTATATATAAATATGATTCCAGGGGTGGCGTCGTTGGTGCACCTTATTTTCAGCAATCATTTGGGCTTTTGGATCCGAGTGGGAAACTAAATAAAAAATATAGCGATGAGGTGTCGTCAAACGTCGTTTCTGTGTTACAAGCGGGGGCATTCTTTGGCGCACTAGGTAGTGCCCCGATTTCATGTATGTATCATGATACTCTTTCTCCATTTCGCCCCTCAGCTCTTCCACGTTCCAATATCAAAACTCCCACGATCATCCCGGGCGTTTGAGAGCATCCTCTGCGGTTTTCTGCCAATGCCTGTTATCCTGCTCTGGAACATCGTTCCCCGACATCCACCGCGTGTAAGGTGATTGATTGGGGTGTGGAGTGCCGTGCCGAAAAACTTATGGCACACCCAATCGTTCCTATCACAGAAATCATTGATTGTGATACGGGTTCGGTGGAAACGTTCGGGCGGCAAATGTATTATCAGGCCCGCCGTACATCATCAGCAGGTCGGAGAACCATCTGACAATGACTATTTTAATTACAGCACGGATTGGAAGAATATACACCCTCGCAGCCTTCAGTATTGTTTTCCTCGTCGGTGCTGTTAGTTTTGGGATTACCATCATTTCATGAGAATCTAATCACCTTACTATCTTTTATAGATTCTCACGACGGTCGCGGATGGGGGAAAGAAGGGTCTCTCGGAAATATATGTCGGACGCGTTATCTCAGGTCTTGGTATTGGTGCAATATCAGCAGTAGCGCCAGCATATGTGTCCGAGTGTTCGCCCAAAGATGTCCGCGGGAGAATCACCGGTTTATTCCAAATCATGGTATGTATCATTTAGCTTAAGCAAGGTCAATGGAAGGTCTCATAATCAAGGATTAATAGGTTGCAATTGGAGTCATGATTTCGTATTTCGTTAACTGTGGGTCCTCTCGCACACTCTTGATGTCGAGCGGCACTAACTTCTCATGGCAGACGGCGTCGATATACATATTAAACCAGGTGTTAATATATGGAGGATTCCATTTGGATTGCAGATAGTACCAGCCGGAATTATGGCTTTGGGGCTGCTCACAATCAAGGTATGCCCTTCTAGGCTTTGTGTGTTGCTTACGATTCAACCTTGTGATTGATATAGGAATCCCCACGTTGGCTTGCTTCTGTCGGACGGAACCAGGAAGCCATCGCCAACCTCGCGTACTTGCGTAAGGAATCAATCGATTCGGAAGCTGTAATCCATGAGATGGCAGAGATTGAGACAGCTATTCAGGAAGAACGGGAAGCGCGTCAAGGTCTTGGATTAAAAGAGGCCTTCTTTGGAAAGGGCAACTTCATTCGCTTTGTCATAGCGTTTGTCATTTTCCTCCTGCAACAATGGAGCGGACAGAATTCCGTTGGGTGAGCTCTATGCCACATCTCTTAATAATCGTGCTGAAGATTCCTTTTGTGATCAGTTATTATGCGCCGCAGATCTTTGCTGCAGTACGTTGCGATCATAACATTAATATGTGGGACTAACTATTCTGCCTTTGGTAGATTGGCTACACGGGTACATCAAGTAAACTCTTTGCGAGTGGCATTTATGGTAAAATTTTATCTGTCATGTATCTATTTTGAAGATTGACTCACCCCTCCTAGGTGTTGTCAAGGTGGCAGCCACGGCAATATTCATCTTTTTCGGCGTCGAGACTCTAGGACGCAAAGGCTCTCTGATCGTTTCCGCTTTTGGGATGGGGTCTCTTTTCTTCATCATCGGGTCCATACTCAAGACACATCCTCCTCCCGAGGTAATCGTGGGGGCTCCGGCACCACCGCCGCCCCCCGCATCGCGCGCCATGGCTGGTATGCTCTATATATATGTATGTTTCTATTCGCTAGGGTGGGGTGAGTGCTTGAATCAGCTCCCCCTTTCTTACAATTAATTGCATCGTTGCTCAGGTCCGCTACCTTGGGTATACGTGTCCGACATCTTCCCTACTAGAACCAGACACTATGGCCTCGCTTTAGCCAGTGCCACGCAATGGCTTTTCAGTGAATATTTTCTTGGATCACATTGATCAGAGAATCTGCTGATAATATCTTTCAGATTTTGTGGTTTCAAAAGTGACCCCGGATATGGTTACAGACCTTGGATATAAGATTTTTTTGATGTTCGCGGCCGTCAATATCGGCGGGATGGGCGTATTTTCTATGTAAGCTCTCTCTACTATCAAGTTTATCTTTGACTTATATATATTTGAGCCTCATCCCGGAGACGAAAGGGCGAAGCTTGGAGGAGATGGATGTTATTTTTGGATCTATCACTGCCGAACAACGACAAGCGAATATCAATAAACGAGAACGAGGTTAGTTCGTTGACCGATTTTGCCTTGAATTTGAGTTAATGATTAATTCTAGCACTCGAAAACTCAGAAAAGGTTGCGGATGTTCATCAATCAGATCACTCCGGTTCTCTCGATAATGATAGAAAGGTTTGAGGCGCCCTCTATCCCGTCTACCTAGTCATGGTTTTACATGTTTCACCACTTCCTCACGTTTCCGTCACGTTCGCTCTACAAACTCCTATTATATACGTCATCCGAACAGGTTTATGTCTAATTCTTGATAATTATACAAATTGAAGGTCGCTCAATCAGCTTATCCTTCGTTACCTCCTTACATCGTTGTGCAGCCGCTGTTTATGAGTCACCTTGCGATTCTCCCTTTGAGAGAGTTAATCCTCACAATCCTTCTATTTTTTCCTCGACGAATATGTCACCGATACGTGACCGTACTAGTAGGTATGTATCTAAAGTTATGGCTTACATATTTTAGATGGATATAAACGTCGTGCATCCCATTCCGAGAGGTCGTTGGCCATATTCGTCGATGTGCTAGCTCTACCCCAAAGGAGGAAAAATTAATCAGGCTGGTAAAAGTTGGGATTAGCGCCAGTATATTAGCGCTCTTGAGGTTCAACGCAAAAGGAAAGTTCATTAAATACGGGCTGGACGGCAGTAGAACTTAATATGAAATGAATTTTGGTTTTCGCGATGACTGAAATCTGATTTAGAGCAAATCAGACCGAAATAATCGGGTAAATAGTGTGCAAATGTTTATTTCAAACATTGGGCGCTAATTCAATATTTTGTTTACGCGTCAACTTCCGCGGTCTGTTTCAATGATAACTTCGAGAGCGTGAGGTCAATCGACTTGATGAATGATTGGAAGGTATTTGATTTATGAGTACCATCTCTGCCGGTCGATCATCGATGATCCATGTCGCACATGAAGTGCAAGTGCCTTGCGTGCTGATAGATTTGTGTTTCAGGACCACGATTAATTCGGGGGCACTAAACGCAGTTTACCCTGATCCGAGCAATCCCGGGAGGTATTTGTCGTCTCTTGTGTTTGTCTATCCAACCCTTGTGGGCGTGCACCACGGCAGTTTGTGCTGCTGTAGATGTAAATTTCCTGTTAGACGATGGAATAATCCAGGGTGTCCTTAGGAAAAGCTTGAAGGGTCTCCCCAGCTGATTTCAACAACGAGATTGCTTCATTATTGCCAAGACAATCCACAATACTTGAACTGCTCCTCAAGTTTCAAACTTTTTGCGCACCTCGTGGCACCCCTACCTACCCCTACTCGATGCTTTGGGACGCTCAGCCACTTAGCGATGATTATAAAGAAGCATCGAGCTTATTCTGCAAATAATATTTGTAGAATTCGCATAATGCGAGTGAACTTTCCTATTAATTTATATTCAAAACAGGAAAGAGTAAGGCTGCACCGTTATCGGAACTTACAGGGCAATCACACATTCAGTCCAACCGTTACTGGTGATACTTAGAACTCCTTTATTTTTCAACTCGCCATGTACACGAAATTTTTATAGATACCCCCCTCCTACCTAAAACTTGTGGTGCATTATTTTTAGGGTTGGATGTGTAATATGCTCAACAGCGCACAATTTTCAGGATGCGCGCACACTTGGGCGTAGTAATTCTCCATCAACTCCTTGTATGTTCCTGGAACTTCAACATTCTATTTATGTAACAGATTGTTGTGAGTTCAGTAGTCTTTCAGTGCCTCAAGTGCATATGACCCAATTCTATAGTGAATCTGGAGACTATACAGCGTAGAGACGGTGGTAAAAGACTAAAGGCTAAGTTAAGCTATGTGGCTGTGCTACCTACTTGACCTGTCCGTTACATACCCCCCTTTCAGATTGTATCCACAATCTCAAGCCAAAGCAAAAAAAATGAATTTTTTGAAAGAAAAGAAAAAGAAACAAAGGAGGGGAATAGATGTAAGCTCATGCCTAGTGCTGAACTACACACCTAGTCATGTCAAATGTTGAGTGAGGATCAGGTCGGAGAGATTACTGCAAAGACCTCATCCCTCCAGCCAATTGGCCAAGGGATCACCGCGAAGCAAGCGAGGCGCGTAGGTCGTTATGGGTACCAAGGCCTCCTGGATCTTGTGTATCCTGGTACTTGAGTGCATATAGGTGTGAGGTGCGTATGCAACGAAGTGTCGTTCAGTGTCAACAAGGAACATGGTGGAAGCAAATGGGGGTCGGATTTGCCAGAAGTGGAGTGATGGGCGGAAAATCTTGCATACCATGCCAGGTATAAAATTAGTAGGGCGCTGAATGCATATAGCATACAACTAGCAGGGCACTCTACACCTGGGCAAATAGCTGACCAGTCTGGTGATAGCCACAAAAAAAACAGAATTCTGCTCTCTGAGAAAGAGCCACCATGATTTGAGTAAAGGGATATGATCCAGAGTGATGAAAAGACCATTCCCAGAATAGTAGATGGGTAGACACAGTCCAGAACATGATGATCAAAGTGGAGTGGTGGTGGTGGGGAGTGACAAAATGCGAACTTGAATTGCGAGTAAACCGTGGGGTGGATCCATAAAAACCTGTATATCCACAGGAAGCGCTCGACTATAGCTTTCCAACGATGGCTGGGTCAAGGAAAACGGGCCCACGGTTCGCGAGATACTGGCAAAGTGATGTCAGGGGGAGCATGATGATTGCTCAGCCCATTGCCAATGAACCAAAGGGGCGGCAGCCACAACTGAGGGGTCGGTAGAAAGCTACAAGGGAGGGCTTTCTATTGGTTCCAGCGCGAAGGGAATTGGTGCCACGGTTACGGAGATATTCGCAAAAATGTTGAAAAAACGCATTTTGATGGGGAAAGGGGGGGGGGAGGAGGAGGTTCCAGAGGGTGTGATGCCTAGACCATGTAGGAATGGGGCCATAGAACCTAGAAAAGAGAGAGAGAAAAGGATTGGGGGGCCACATAGCTTTGTTCCCAAGATATGACCCAGTCTCCCTGCCAGCTCATCCTCTCCTCAACCCATACCCAACCAACTGACCAAACCAAACTATATCCTTCCACCAAAAATTCAGCCCCAAACATGGACCAGTGATAGGCCCACAGTAGTGATAACAGTCCCAAAAGAGAGAGAAAAAAGCTGAGGTTTAGGTGGAATGACCAGATAGCACTATAGTCTCATAAGTGAATATGAGACTGGATATGCAAAAATATGTAACAGATTGTTGTGAGTTCAGTAGTCTTTCAGTGCCTCAAGTGCATATGACCCAATTCTATAGTGAATCTGGAGACTATACAGCGTAGAGACGGTGGTAAAAGACTAAAGGCTAAGTTAAGCTATGTGGCTGTGCTACCTACTTGACCTGTCCGTTACAATTTATCTATCCTCTATCAACCTAGAAGTCGAGGGGCTAGGTATTTATGGATAATTTACGATCGTTAGGGCTCAAATCTAAATTGCTGCCCCCCTTTATGATGGATAAACAAAAATTTTACGCTCGATACAATTACCTTGATCCCACAGATAAATATAAAGCAGATCGCCACGTCGCCTGAGATTTTTCGCGAGGCGGCCTGGAGGAAATGACATGAAAGGTGGGTCCTGCATGTTCGGTGTGTGCCGTACAATGTCAGCGTTACTAATCCTGATAGGAGGTAAAGATACACGCTTCTTGCGGCAGCCGAATACATATATTGCTCGAAGTCAGGAGGTATCATCGATCGGACGTATCAACCTTGGTGGCAATGGCGTGTTTTCGATACAGTCGTACGGAATACAGGGGTAAAATATCACAGACGATCAGCTTGAAGGTCCCAGATTTCTCCAAATGCACGTTTTTCGAACGCTTCATGTCCCACAGGTTCGGGTCATGAAGGATGTGTAACAGCTTTTGCGGGGCGGTCTCTAATTCGCAGTAATTTGTTAAAGGAAACTGTGTCACAAACCTTCAACTTCCGAGGAGCCAATACGACCGCTCTTTGGTGCTAAGCCTCGCAGTCCAAGGAAGAAGTAAGCTAGAGATGGAAAGGTAAACCGCAGTAGGGGGGCCTTAACTATATGGATGTAGCACAGCAATGTAGATTAACCCGTCCGATCACCTTGATGAAACAAAACAGGCAGGACGTAGGAAAATATGATAAATACCTAGACATACCAACAAATGTTAGTGAGTTCATAGGTTCTGTTTGTTGAGAATGTCGAAAAATCCGCAAATTTTAAAACGGTGTCTGAGGCTTAAAAATCAAACTTGTAGACGACAACCCGACGCACTATTGCTTCACATTTGACGCCTTGGAAGTAGTGTGATGAGTATAAGAAATTAAACATGGTCCTGGTCGTGCCCGCAAGGCATCATCATTTATACCTATCGGGGAGGAGGGCTATAATCACAGAAGTGGGTTTCTATAGGCGCTAGTCGCTAGTATTAGCCGATCAATGACTCCATACAATAGTGTTCCTTACATATGTCTATTTGAGGAAGCGAGAGTCATAGAGAGTTATGAACAACAGGAGGTGGGACAGGGTGTCCGGCGTTTAAAATAACTACGAATGAGTCATTCCTGTAATGGAAGATAGCTGGGCGCAGGGGTATTGAACATATGTGCTGAGATACCACCGGAAACTCGGGAAATCGTCTATTGATCTACCGTTTGCCACATAATGAGTGCACTTGAGTGAGACCCCGAATACAGGAATGTTAGTAGGTGCAGCTCACCATCAAATGCTATGCTGATCGCACGTAAGCAAGGGCTTCGAGACACGATGTTTACATGAGGCTTAAAAGACGGAACAAGGACGGAATACAGCGCGTCGAATGAATAAAAACACAGCAATCTGCATTTATGTGAGATGGGAGGGGAAGGAATCGTCTGGCAGGAAGCCCGATTGCCATGCCTCATGTAGTGAGGTGAGAGGAAGGGGGTAACTATGGTAGAAAGGTTAAATTTGGGACTCAGTGAAACTTCTTGATCATCGATGGAGAATCGATAGAGGGTGGAACGTTGTAGTATGCTGGCTATGGAGATATCGATAGATACTCCACCCACAGCGAACGTGTAAACGGCTCCGAGGACCATCACGTGTAACCATACAAATATAAATCACAGCCCTTGAGGACCACCATCCGTTAGAATCCTTGAACCTTTACTTCCACAACCAGAAACTCACTTCACGATTCTACCGTCCATGGGAAAATACAGGCCACTCAACGAACTTATTCTTGAACTTTCACAAACTCCTGCTCGGCCAAATAATTGTGCTCAATGTAATTTCGGTTTCGATTACCCAGAAGATGCAACATGGAGCGAGGCATTCCGACTCGTATGTGAACACTGGAAAATATGCCTCGCTGATATCAGGTCAGAGTTTCTGTTTGGTGAATGTGAATTGGTACTGAATAAATATTCATAGTGTGAGGAAGATCCTCCCTTCTGAAGATGCAAGTGAGACGGACAGAAGAAGCACCAGCCCTGCCTTCGAGGTCGAAATTGCATCGACACCTAGGAAGCGGAAACGTGTAGGTTCCCAGCCGCCAGGGTCGTCGCGAATACGCAAAAAAAATGTTATGGACAAAGGGACACGGAGGCAGCTGATAGAGAGAGATGTATGGGCCATGAACGCAACACCGAAGAGCGTGGAATGCAAGGGTTGTAGGCGGACGATTAAGCTGGATAAGAGATCCGAATATTATCCCGGATTGTGGCACAAACATCGCAACAAATGCCCTGCGATACGTCGAGTGGAGGGTTCAAGGACCAAACAAGTGGTATGAATTTTTGAGTCTGAGAGTAGGAAGCAGCGACTTACTCTGCGAAACAGATAAATAGAGGAGAAATGATCCATGGAGGGGATGTTCGAGGTCCCACAAAGCCCGAATACGTTACTACTCTGGCTAAAAGCTACGAATCGAGGAACGAAGCGGATGATCGTATGTCGCGGTGGGTGGAGGACTCTGGGCCGCGATATCACAATCTCCCTTCTGGGGTTACTTCTACCATATCTCGTTTGACAAGTCTGGCAGAACAAGAGATCCAGAGAAGAGCCACCACATGCACAAGGTTGCGAAACGAAGGAACGTCAGCAATAGGGAAAAGTTTGCGTCGAGAAGACACAGACGCAGCGGGAACGGATGATAACGAGAATTCGGACGATGAAAACTATTGGGATGGTGCGCCGTTTAGGCCAGGTAAGAGTGGCATTGCGTTTCGCAAGGCACGATCCGACTGACAGTTGACTTTAACAGAGAAAGGGTCAGTTGAGTCATCTGACTCAGAGCTAGAGCAGGGTCGATATCGTTATTCAACAAGGAGGGAGCTGCTTATCAGGTACAAAAATGGGGGGTTATACGAGTCAAAAATGAACGAACCGTGTTCTGAGGAGGTAATGCAGGCAGCTCGGTGTTTAATTTCGATGAAATCGCGTACATCAGTTTAAGTTGGTGATCTGATTCTTCGCCATTTGCATATATGTCATATATAATCTCCTAATCGAGAGTCTTCAGTAACGAGATAAATCGAACTCATTTTGCCTAACGATTGGTGTATTGTAAGTCCTAATCCACTCAAATAAAATTTTACTAATTTGATGTATCACGTGATGATGCGAGGCCGGAATTCTCCGAGGTCAAAAGAAATGCATCAACACATGTGTGCACGTTTTATTACAACCAAGCGTGGTATAAACGTGTTTCTAGTAAGGAAACGCTCATAGGACTCAAACCATATACTAATATCTCTCTTCTAAAATATCCATGGCTCCATATTTCGAAACAGTCAAGGCAAGTAGGAGGGTAGCAGTCATCTGTCACTCCCATTCACCCGAGGCTGAATCCAAAGTCTTTTGCGGATGTCCCGTCCTCAGAAATTGGGATAGAAACTGAAGCGTTTCTCGAAGCGGCTGATGGTCTTGTCCAAATGTTCGGTGAGGCCTATCTGTAAAATTGTAAATTAATATACTTAATCAGATTCATTCGAAGACTTATTGGGGTCTGGCGTCTTCAGCTTCGTCCAAACAGATATCAGGAACAATATTGCGGTAAATACATCCTACCTTTCTATTTAATCCTTAAACATTAACCTCCACTCTTTTTCCACACTCTCTAGGGTGTTCGTAACCGATACGAATCCAACCGTTTGACATCAGCCACTCTCGAATCTCTAGTGAAAGCGGAAGCACAAGAGTCCCAAAAGCATGGAACCCCATGCTTAGTACGTCTAACCCGGTTCGTTCATTAAACACAGGTCGTTTTGATCTCCACACGCCGCCAATTCATTGTCGTTCAGTGGTTTGTCGTTTACTTATCAGGCGCTGCATAATATGCAGAATGACTCAACCTGCGAGTTGCACGTCTGCTTCAAGAAAGCCTATGACACGGTCCTCAAACACCACCATTCATTTCTTGTTCGATCCGTTGTATCAGTGAGTAGCTTCTTCATTTGGAAAAGCAGGAAGGAATGTCGTCTGTTCTTCGCCAGGTTGCGATACGAGCCGTTCCAAGGCGCAGCGATTTTTATACAAAAATAGCGCAGGGAGGGTCAGTTGAGAAGCTTGATATAGAGCTGGCCAAATGGTTGGCTGGCTTGGCCACACTCGTTGTACAGATCAGCGCGTTCTTGGAACAAGGTGGCTATGGTAAAGTCTGAGAGGCACTAATATTGAACTTTGACTCCGGTTTGTCTCGTAATTTAGAGTCCGTCATTAACATACACCTGCTCCATGTATTTAATATGCCCAAGCCACAATAATGACGACCACTTCAATAGTACGAAAACATACAGCTGTCGAACGCTTTACAAAACATTGCATGCAGGCATTCATTCAAGAGTCGATGATAAAATAAGAAAACGATCATTGGCTTAGAAAATGTGATTCCTGCATTTCGAGAATCAGAACCAGTCTGCAATGTTTTAGACATTTAATTTACCTTCATATGTGCTTCCCCTATTTGGTCCCCGATCCGCGACTGTTGAAAGGTGAGATCAATACGAGGAATACACAGAACTTAATTATATACCTGTGCGAAAGAATCTCTTTTACAAATAGCTTCTTCCGGAATCTGCCCTGTATAGGGTGGAGGTGGTTGTACAGGGCTAGGGATGGCAGCGCCGTTCTTATTTTCTTTCATCGGAAGTTCTGTTGATGGAATAGGAGAAGGAGAATCTTTCTGTGTAGGTTGCGCAACTCCACCCCGAGAACTCACGGCGATGACCCGAGCACCCCGGAGGGGCCCACGACGACGACCCCAAAACACTGGTCTAGAGCGGATGGCAACTATTCTGGTTCCACCGCTCGTGAGGCCGGAACCGACGTTTGTTTCCTCGCCATGAAAGTTCTTTGAACGTCGCCTGCGAGCAAGAATGCAACACATAAGAAGGAGAGAAAAGATGAACAGGCTGCCTGGAAATAGGCAATGTGAATTAATCGTGAAATGGGAAGGGCTGGGAGAAATTATACCAATGACGCACCCTGCTACGACAGGTCCTACAATTCGCCTGCGCCTAACGACAACAGCTTGTCCAGAAACAGGTGAAAAGATCGATATGAAGGTAAGAATACCCAGTAAAGGGGGCAGAAACGACGGTGTGGTGATTGGCATTGAGAAAGAGGGGTTAAGAATATCCGTGGGGTTTCGTGCCTCCTTATATTTATTGGCATATGGCGGGAAAATTCTAGAGAAGCGCTATTCTTCTTCCATTGTGAGGTTTCAGCTGGAAGTTTCACATTTCTGTAAACCTACTGGGGACGCGCCAAGATGGTCTTCCCTTCGTAGTTCTTTACGGGAGTGTAACTTATGACTGTAGAGGTGTTTTATAGACATGACTCGTGATGTTCATCATATAGTATTTTTACGTGAAAAAACCGAAGACAGAGGCAGAAGACGATTGACCTTTGTCCGGCAGGGTTTGTCGTATGTAATAACTTGGTTGTGATCGGAAGCCTTGGCAGGAGTATTGGAAGAAAAAATAGGAGTATAGCTAATGGTAGAGTTCAGGAAATGGAATATAAAGAGAATTTGTTTCAAAAAAGTAACTTTATGACGGCCTTGAATTGAAACCTACTTGGGACCTGGGTTACCAAGTAAAAAAAAGTCATATTTATTTGCATCCGCGGAGTGGCTCGGTTTCTGCCAAGCATTCTAAATTCACCGGTGCCCAAAGTTATTGAAGACTGAAAGACCACAGCACCCCTCCTAAATAGAATAATTTATGAGTGGGGTATCCGGATATTTTCCTAAGAAAAATCTACCTTCCATTCCAAAGAACACATCGGCACACAAACCTCACGATTTCCTCGAGGCAAATACCATTTGTTATACAGCGTAGGATCATCTAGTGGGTCGGCAGATACTACGGGCGCTTATCAGTAGGAAATTAAGGCCAGAGACACGACTCGTCGAAGTTAACCTGGGCCATGGCGCACGATGGAAGTTTCCCGATAAATGATCTGAACTGTTGCAGCAACGTTTGAGGTCAAGCTGACTATAATTCGAGTGACACTAGAAAAAGCAGTACACCTCGTGCCCTTGCGACGATAAAATAGGAATTCACTGTCTGACGAAGATGGCTGTGCGGGAGCACGTTAACGGCATGCTGAAATCAATGTAAAGGACATGATTGCGAGAAGATGTGTGTAATCACCATGGAGGTTTAGGGTTTTGGTTATTGGGGTGGTGATAAAATAACTCGTAATCGAACCTACTAGAATTTCCGTACCAGTAGATAGCCCTTCCTCTACTGTCGCAAAATTGACCAGGTCCAATAACGATCTACAAGGATAAGAGAAACCTGATTGGCAAGTTGAGAAGTAAATTTGTGTTCTCGAACTCTAAAATTAGAGGACAATAGTAGGGTAACAAGATAAGATCTATCCCCGCCTGTCATAATCGGGGGCGCCTTTCAAGGTGAGAGCATAAACACTTTCGCCGTTACTGAAAATGGGGAAGGGGACTGTTAATCCCCATCGAGGTAGGTCGGAACACTCGCGGGAGATACAGATTAACAAGGACATAGACCAAAAGCAAAGCATACCCCCAACCCAGGTCGTTCCCATTTAGATTATGACAGGTACATGAGTCGGATGGTAGGCCGATCTCGTACCCGCAGTATTATCCTGGAGGATCCTCGGCACAACACCCTTACCGCAGTTATGTAGAAGTAATCATACTATTCAGACCAGTTATAGAATGTGTCGAAGCCACCTCATCCCGGAAAACGATCGACCCCGATTGCGACCGCACCCCAACCTGCAGGATACGGTGAGTTGAGAGGGGGCCGAAGCTGAAGATATACGCGCCAATCGATAGCAGATTTTGGGAGACACGACGCTACCTCGAGGCAATGAAAGGAACGTGCCTTATTGAGTCATAACTCGGGGGTTCCCTTCCATATCAGATGAAGCTCGAGTGTCCTGTTTCGAGGAAGGATGTGCAGATATGAGAAAGATGAGACAGATGGGGACAGTTCTGGGCTGTTCCGGGGTGGGGCCCCTTTGTTGAAGTTGAATGATCACGAAACTCAGGGGACCAAATATTCGATGAACGAATATTATTCGTACTGAACGGAGAGCAACTCTCAAAGAAGGATAAAGATAGGATGTGACCAACTTTCAAGGGTCGGAGGGCTAAGGGATCGCTGCCGGTCTAGCTAGGCCATTGCCCCTGGCGTCTTGGGCATATCTTTTGATAAAGGCCGATGAGATTCCGACTGTAGGACAATATCGAAGCCATGTGGATTCGCTCCTACTCTCTCAGGCTTCACGATTTCAAAAGATTTAATGAAGCGGGGGCGTGGGTATTCCCTAATGGATTAAGTTACGAGGACACAGTCCAATAAATCGAATAGGTGATTATTTTGGGGATGATGTCCGACTTATTGATATTCGGGAACTGGTCTCGGGACCAGCGGGGCGCCTGAATTCACCTCCAACAGATTGACGAAAAAATTTATCCTATAGACGTTGAATTGTTGGGGCAAAAAACGAGACGCAGAAATAATCTGTACTTCCTACACTCGTCTAACGAAGAAGACAATATCAACCCAACTCCCTTTCTCGTCTCCTAAACCGAGAAGTATCCAAGTTGGATGATTATTTTGGGCTCTTTGCATAGTGGACGAAGGTTGTTTCTGGCCTTTGGTTTCACGTATTGTGATTTTGCACATCCCTCCTTTCCTGCAGTTGTAAGCTGAAGAGAGAGACCGAAGCCATAGCGGCCGTAGTAAGTTGAGAGCGATCCGTACCTCCGGAGGGTATCAGGAAGTATAGAATTTTCTTGAACCGAACTTCATAGAATTGGCGCCACTAGAAGTTTGATATCTCGAAGTTGATGTTGGTATCTGGCAGCCTAGGAGCTAAGAGATGCCTAGAGAAAGTCCAAAACCCATGGTTATTTGCGAAAGAGAATTGCTGAAACAAATTTTTGCCATAAATTTTTCCTTGAGCGTTTGAATGTGGATGAGGATGAGATGGGCATCGTGGAATATATATTTGTATGTGCGTATTTGTGCATATTGTTGAGAAAATCGGTCTAACCCGGACGGGATTGGGTTTCGGGGTAAAACGTTGAGCAAATGGTTGGAGTTCAAAATCGCGCAAGACCCAACTTCAACATTTCCTTATCAGCGAGTAGATTAATTTTTGGCGATTTATGAAGCATAAGTATCAAACTACCCCTTCTTTTTCAAATGTGGCAAACTGACAGCCAGTTGCAGCTTGCGCGGAGCGGGACAGGAGAATATGCAATGACGAACAACAGGCGGTGGTTGGGTATAAGAGCTCATAGAATGGGGAGAGGTGTCAATAGTGGATCATGCGGAGTTATCCATTCCAGGTTGGGTTCACTCATGTAATTGCACGGCTCTGAACGACCATGTTCATAACAGTAACAGTGGTGAGCCCCTTCAACCTGTCTGACAGTATCATTTTATCAATTTCAAGGGCGATTAATTTTTCCTTCACCCGAAGTCATTTCTACTATCACATCTCGTTCTATTCATCGACTCCACCTCATCACACAAATGGGGAGTGTTCTCGGACACCAGCACTCGGTCCATTGGCCGATCACCAGGAAACGGAGTTAGCCCAGACTCGTCAACAATAAATTAGCGGTGTACAACCTGAGGACCACGGGACAAATGAACGACTGATAACTGTTCTGCAACATCCCATTAGCGATCGTGACTGAAAATCCATGCGTTGGAAGGATATGGCGAACAGAATCAATGAAAAAATTTCTCGGGATAAACCTACTTACAAGGAATATAGCCTGCAGACTTGAACATCTTCACCTTTGCCCTCGTTTCATCATCTAGGGCCTAGACGTTGGAGCCATTCAATGCCCCCTATGGAAGGATAAAACGACGCTCAAGCGATTCCCCATTTCCAATGCGATGTATCGGATTAAATTGTATACCTTTAACCCTTGTCCTTTTTGGAGTTCGTTCCTATCTTATAATGAACTAATCCATGCAGAATGATATCGGTACTTTCGGTTCGTGATGTCCATGTTCTATTATGAATAGTCTTGTTACCAATTCTGTATAGTTACAGAATTGGAATTCACGCTTAAGAACGCTTTAGTTCACTTTGAAGTTTTGATGGTCATCTCAGGGCCCTGCCCGAACTTGCCTGACAAAGCAGGACGTCATTTTATCCCCTTGACCTCCTTATGGAACGGCAAACACGATCGCGATCCTTAGCCGAAGAAAACTAGTATTATCCTGTACAGTTGGATTCCCTTAAGGCACCAATAGCAGCCTTGAAACGAAGCACGAGATACGAGCATTTCAAATACGACTTGGGGAACCATAGTGCGAAGCTACCTGCTCTCATTGAAGCACAAAAAGCAGTCAGGAAACAAGGCCCAAGTAATCTACCGATTCGATAAACAAGCATTTCTTCCCCGTTCTCACCAGTATTCTACCCACGTCGAGAATGTTAGGGTAAAAATATAACAACTTTCCTGAGGTCAAATTTAATCCTGTCTTCTCCGGGACAAACAACTTCGATAATCGCGGACAAATACAAGTCTGTTCATTTCGACCATATAATCATCCCGAGAGATAGTTTCAATTTGGACCTCGCAGAGATGGTAAGAGGACCTGCGAACCAGACTTGGGCTATTGTTTTGTCTTGAACGCTAGTTGTTTGACGGCGACCATACCGAGGATTGCACTCCCCGATCAGTTCGGTGGACACTGACTAACGGCTCTCTGGACTAGTGCACATGCCCATTAGAATATTCAAGCGACTACATGTGGGTTTGATGCGTCCAAATAATCAATGTTTGTTCCTGCGCAGATCCAGGAAGCATTCACCTAGGAACTCAGTAATGCCGGCGGCCCATCAAAACAACAGGCAACTCTTTGGACAACATAAACCATGGCTCTGTTTAGCTCTGAGTAAATCTCAAACACCATGACCGACAGCCGCTTGTACGCACTATGTGCCACGGGGAAAGATTGTCGGTCACGCCAGTTTGTTCGATTCTGATACAGGCACTGCTCAATTCAAGGCGTCTTTAAAGAAGTAAAAATCTGAAACAATCCAGTCGTGGCGGGAAATTTGAGCAGGTGCGAAGATAATGGCAGGTTGTATGACCGCTCATAATCTCTCCATAGAAAGTTCGTCATTGACCACCGAAAAAGCAATGCGACTTGCGAATTGTCTCCGGAGACCGACTGGTCAACCAACAGTGGAATGATAGCAGTTATGCGCGAGGGCTGTGGTTACCAAGATTAGAGTTCCGAATGATACGGTATTTTCATACGCCCACAACTAGAAAAAGAGTCCAGGCGAGCTTGATCGACCATGGTGGACTCGCTACGGACGATGCGCAAAAAACATTAAACACATCTTATTCGTACTCGTTATATAATCCTTGGTGTCCGATAGAACTGCCAAGACATTCTCGTGCTTTTCGAGGTCAGTTTACGTTGAGAGGGTGGCGGGGTTGTCTTAAGTCTCCTCGGTTTGACCAAGAAGAACTATTATCCACTTCCATTTCTCTGATGCCTCCTCGAAACGCAATTTTGACCTTGACATATCCAAATTCAGATCCCACTAACCGACCGCAAGGGTGTTATTTTTTTACGACAGATTCCAACCATTTCAACATCGGTAGGCCCGCACAACCGTTGCCCGCATGATTCCATCAACGGGATTTGACCGTACCTAGGAGTAGCACATCCCCTTTATCCAGAAAACCCGATTTCTATTGCGGGATCCGGACTTGCCTTCGGCAATCGCAGAATGCTACTCCAAACGGGCGATGGGCCATATCTACATACATCCCTGTTTCACGAATATGTAGCGGTGTTCCTCAACGCTATTTAAGCAGTCTTAACAGGCTCGTTTTCCCAGAACCACATAGCTTTCGAACATTCAAGATGATCTCTTCCCTTCTTCCCTGGGTCATCGCGTCATTCTTTTCCTTGCCTTCGTCAGCAAAACTCTATCAGAACCCGACTGAACTAATCAAGACAGATTATGACTACATTGTCGTTGGAGGTGCGAGAAAAATAATAACCAAAAAGGCTTCTTTAAATATAGTCATTCGTAGCTGGCGCGGCCGGAGCAGCCGTAGCGGCTCGATTATCGGAAAATCCAAGAGTATCAGTACTCTTAGTCGAGGCTGGAATATCGTGCGTTCCAGGTCCCTTTGGCTGGAATAGTGTTAACTGAATTGAGTAGGAATGAAGCTGTTCCACCCGTCGCCATTCCTTTGATGGGTCTTTCTCTTACACCGAATACAATGTTGGACTGGAATTATACAACAACGCCTCAATCAGGCCTTAATAATCGCTCCATAGCCTACCCTCGAGGTAAACTGCTTGGGGGATCAACTTCAGTTAGTAAGTGACTGGTCTAACGCTTTCTGTTCTGTGTATCCTGATCGGCCACCCGTAGATTATATGGTTTACATGCGGGGGTCTTCGGAAGACTTTGACAGATATGCTTCTGTCACTGGAGATGCAGGATGGAACTGGAATAATATGCAAAAGTATGCCATGAGGGTAAGTCTTCGAAGAAATTCCACCTTCCGGACCCATCTTTGATTCTTCCCATCTAACAATAGAACGAGAAACTCGTCGCTCCAGGTGATCAACATAATACGACAGGTGAATTCACCCCATCTCTGCATGGTACCTCCGGCGCTATCTCTGTCAGTCTTGGTGGAAATCCAACACCTGTAGACTCTCGCGTTATTGCCACGACACAAGAGCTTTCAGATGAATTTCCTTTCAACCGTGATATGGTTGGAGGCGATATACTCGGAATAGGTAATTATTTCGCGTTCTTCCCCAACTGTAAGCTAACATCTCCACTACAAGGTTGGGCATTCGCATCCATCGGCAATGGAACACGAAGCAGCTCCGCTGTTGGCTATCTCACACCTGCAGCTGGTCGCCCAAACTTAGACATCGTCATCAATGCCCAAGCGACAAAACTCGAGGTAACAGGAAATGTCCGCGGTGTTCCATCTTTCCGCAGAGTTCTTGTGACTGAGAAAGCGGGGGGTAAGTTTTCAAATCTTCACTCCTTGGTTGGCTCTAATGCTCGCATCAGCTCCCGTTCGTGCTTTGACAGCCAAACAAGAAATCGTTTTATCTGCCGGAACTTTTGGAACCCCCGCGTTGCTCCAACTCTCGGGAATTGGTGATAGGGATGAACTCCGGGCGGCTGGCGTCGCCACAATTGTCCACAATCCATCGGTCGGAAAAAACATGTCAGATCACGCATTGCTTCCTAACGTTTGGAATGTGAACAATTCGGACACCTACGATTCCATCTTGAGGAATCAAGACGAATTCAATGCCAACTTGGCTCAATGGACGAAAGACAAATCGGGACCTCTCGGAAGTCACATCACTAATAACCTCGGCTGGTTGAGACTTCCCAAATCCGCTAGTATCTTCAAGACAACTCCTGACCCTTCTGCAGGACCGAAATCCTCACATTTCGAGATGATCTTCGTAGTGAGCCTTCCTTTTTTATACCTTCGGGCTTTTGCGAAATACTCATGATAATACTAAGAATATGTGGGTAAACCCCAATGTCCCTCCTCCTCCCACTGGAAATTACATGAGCGTCGTATTAGCCCTGATTTCCCCTACCTCCCGTGAGCTTTAAATTACAGTAGTCTTTTTTTTTCTAAACGACTCTGAAGGTGGTTCCATAAAAATAACATCCTCTAATCCCTTCATGAAGCCTCTGATCAACCCTAATCTTGTGGCCACTGATTTTGACATTTTTACTCTGATAGAGGCCGTCAAAGCTGCGAAACGTTTCATCGCCGCCAAAGCATGGAACGGATACGTTGGCACTGCCGTCGGTGATCTTTCAACCGTCGAAACTGACGAGGAGATAGAAACATACGTCAGGGAAAACACGAACACCATCTGGCACGCAACCGGAACCGCCATGATGAGCGCAAAAGGTGCAAACTATGGTGTGGTCGACCCGGATCTCAAGGTAAAGGGAGTCGACGGACTGAGAGTTGTTGATGGCTCCATTCTTGTAAGCGCCGTGATATTTTTGTTGACCAAACTCTCACCTATATATGTATACAGCCATTTGTCCCCAATGCGCACACCGAAGGTCCAATTTATCTCGTCGCCGAACGCGGCGCCGACCTCATCAAGAAGGATTTCAGCCCTCGCATCTAAGAGGCTTCTCCATGGTCTAAATCCGCCAGTCCTTAATCGTCTTCTTAATTTGACTTAATAAGCGTTCTCTGTCCATACACCATCCTTTAAATATCCAGAAACGGCCTCTCCTTTTATCTACTTGAATAATTTGCCTTCGATGTCTTCAATTCTTAATCCCCATGCAGTGCGCGGTTTATGCGTAGGGCATGTAATGTAGCGTCAAATAACATTATTGTGACCATTGCACGTACCTGTCCACCCTGGGTAGCTATAAATAAATTTGTTCTAGTCACTTTAATGCGGCAGGATCATGACTTGTGATATGTATGGCGAGTTGTAAAATTAGAATTCAAGTATATCCAAAAGGCTATTATATTCCTCCAAGTTATGCCCGTGGCGTTTATGATTTTAGAATTTCCAAGCCCTGCTATATCTGATCTTTCAATACCTCATCACATGATTTAAGGCCTGATCAGCGGGTTGAAGGAAAACCAACATTATAATTCTGTTCAATTGGGGAAGGCAACACATTTAGGACTCTACATTCATCAATTGCACCTGGCACTAATCTATATACTCGAAATAACTGAATTAAACCAAGGGATATTCGAAAAGAAGGTAATGACAAGGTAAATAAAACGAGAAGGAAGGTTACTTTAAATAATTATAAGGATGGAATGAATAAACAAAAAGGTCACTAACGGGTGAAGGGGTGGCAAGGTTATAAATAATTAAACAAAAGGTTACCCGAGACCAATTTAACGGACGAACGACGCATCTTAGTCATGGGGTTGAAAGTCTTTTTTGATCAAATCGGCGCCACGTTCAGCAATAAGATAGATAGGGCCTTCAGTGTGAGCGTTTGGCACGAATGGCTGTATGGGTAGTAGTAAGTATTCTCCTTAAAGGGAATTCTGACTCACAAGAATAGAACCATCGACAATTCTCAATCCGTCAACTCCCTTTACTTTGAGATCTGGGTTCACAACACCATAGCTTGCGTCCTTCGCACTCATGGCGGCAGTGCCGACCGCATGCCAGATGGTGTTTGTGTTTTTCCGGACGTATACCTCTATATCCTTATCTGTTTCTGCTGCTTCAAGGCCACCGACGGCGTCACGGATGTATCCATTCCATGCTTTTGCAGAGACGAAACGTTTCGTAGCTTTCACGGCTTCAATTAAGGTAAAAATATCGAATTCAGTGGCCACTAGATTGGGATTGATGAGAGGTTTGACAAAAGGGTTTGAAGACGCGATTTTGATGGATCCACCTAAAGTTTGTTGGTTGGAGTTTCCTTCACTCCGGGTAGAATCAAAGAGGGCTTACGTGAAGTCGGTGAAATAAGTGCTAAAACTATGCTCATGAAATTTCCAGTGGGAGGAGGGGGAGTGCTAGGATTTATCCACGTATTCTGTTAAGGTAACCCATCGCTATAAGGAACTCATAGAAGTACAAGATAAATAAATCTTACGACGAAAAGCATTTCGAAATGTGATGACTTTGGTCCCGCTGAGGGATCAGGGGTCGTCTTGAAGATGCTGGCAGATTTGGGAAGTCTCAACCAGCCGAGGTTGTTGGTGATATGGCTTCCAAACGGACCCGTTTTATCTTTTATCCACTGTGCCAAACTAGCGTTGTACTTATCCGGATTCCTAAAGATTGAATCGTAGGTGTCCGGGTTGTTTACATGCCAAATGTTCGGCAGTAACGCATGATCTGACATATTCTTTCCGACCGATGGGTTGTGAATGACAGTGGGGACACCGGCTGCTTGAAGTTCATTTCTATCACCGATACCAGAAAGTTGAAGTAAGGTAGGGGTCCCGAAAGTTCCAGCGGATAAAACAATTTCCTGTTTGGCTGTCAAAGCACGAACAGGAGCTGATGCGAGCATTAGAGCCAACCAAGGAGCGAAGATTTGAAAACTTACCCCCCGCTTTCTCAGTCACAAGAACTCTGCGGAAAGATGGAACACCGCGGACCTTTCCTGTTACCTCGAGTTTTGTTGCTTGGGCATTGATGACAATGTCTAAGTTTGGACGGTCAGCTGCAGGTGTGAGATAACCGATAGCAGAGCTGCTTCGTGTTCCATTGCCAATCGATGCAAATGCCCAGCCTTATAATCGAATTGTTAATTTGCAACTGGGGAAAGTATAAAAGAATCACCTATTCCAAGAATTTCGCCACCAACCATATCAGGGTTGAATGGGAATTCTTTGGAAAGTTCTTGGGTTGTGGCCATGACGCGAGAGTCCAAAGGTGTTGGATTTCCGCCAAGGCTGACAGAGATAGCCCCGGAATCGCCATGTAGAGACGGAATAAATTGATCCGTTGTATTGTGCTGGTCTCCAGGAGAAACTAATCTCTCGTTCTAACACCAAATTAGCGATGAGTTGGTAGTAGGATTGCGGAAGAAATTTACCATCATAGCGTATTTCTGCATCTCATCCCATTTCCACCCAGATTCTTTAGTGATTGAGGCATATCTATCGAAATCATCCGAAGAACCGCGCATATAGACCATAAAATCTACCAGGATGATTCAGTACATATTGTCATACCAACATAATAAACGAATTAGATAACTTACTAACTGACGTCGATCCACCCAGTAATCTACCCCGAGGATAGGCTATGGAACGATTATTCAGACCAGGCTGAGGTGTGGTTGTAAAGTTCCAATCCAATCTTGTGTTTGGCGTCAGGGAAGGACCCAATAACGGTATGGCGACGTCCATGATTCCTTCATTCCTGGAAAAATAATAAGGAAGAGAGGATAGAATAAATGCTACAACGCACGATACCCCCGCTTCAACCAAAAGTACTGATATTCTGGGGTTCTCCGATAATCGGGAAGCAACAACCGCCCCGCCAGCGCCAGCTATGAACCATTGATATTCAGCATCAACATTTTGTCTAGCAGCCTGACTTACCACCAACAACAATATAATCATAAGTTGTCTTGACTAACTCCGTCGGATTTTGGTAAAGTTTTCCTGACGAAGGTAAAAAAAAGAAAGACGCGATTATCCATGGGAGGAGAGACGAGATCATCTTGAATGTTCAGGAGTTTTTTTTTCAGTGAGTGGCGAGTTGATTGGGCTTGCTTAAATACCCTTTGGACTGTGTTTTAAAACTACGAAACGGTGTCACTATGACTTCGCGTGCTCCTACAAATTCATCATACGTGGCGAGAAGATGACTCGTGGAATTCCCAAAAGGATCGGATTCTGGAGGAAGGGGCACTGCAATTCATCAATCGTCGAACGACCACAAGGACTTGTCAATACAAATAAACTTGCATGACATTTATTAGGGGCTCGAATAGGACATAACGTGAATATTCAATTTAGATTTATCAGGAATCATGGCCAAGGTTTGGGAAACCTACAACATAATGGAAGTTGATGTTAGCCCAGTTCTACGAAGCTCGAGGATCAACCCACCTCAATCCCCCATTGATCAAAAAAACACATAACTTGACAAGGATTGACGTCAGAAGCTACACATAAGCGATTTTCTGATCTGAACTATTCAACATCGCGTATGTATTCGCCATGATGTTTTTACCACGATTGTTCCATATCGCATAAGGTTTTGTAGTTGTAGTTGTGAAAATGACTCGTATCGCACCCGAAATCTAGGCTGTATTAACAATATGTTACACTCCACTTCGTGATTGTTTCATTTTTAACTGAATTCTCAAGTGAAACAAAGAACTTTCTTTTGGTCAATGAATGGCGCCGAAGTATTCAAAAAAAAACTCACGAGTGGTTACGGTCATTACACACAAACAGTAGCGATTACTTTGGGGTATTAGACGGGTGTTTCCACCAGGGAGATAGGCTTACCTTCCAATTGCACCCCCGAGGTGCCTCCGGTTGCGGCGGGGAAGCACTTGCCGGATCAAAGTTGTGGTGTTAACATTCCCTCTCGTAGTGATGTATGGGGGCTACGAGCGAATGTCGGACATCTGATTCGGAATTCACCAAAGGTAATCTGAATCCAGGCTTATTTTGTCGACTACCATTGCATTTTGGTATTTCCTAGCGAGTACTTCTTTGATTGGAGATCTACGCATAACCGAGAATCAATCGGGGAGGACCACTTCAAGCAGACGACAGCGATCTGAACAACGTACACATGGCCATCCGGAAAACCATTCACTGCGTACTGGCCCACTTGCGTGAAGCAACATTCAGTCGAAACTAAGCGCTCGAAGTAAACTCGGGCCCTCAATCACGACATATTTCAGCATGAGTGATTCCGTAATTAAAGAATCCCTGTCATCCGAAATAAGCGGTGAGCCGTCATGTTCGAGGATGGCGAGGGGGGGCGCGGAAACTCTTCCGCAATGGGTGGGATAGAATGTGTTATACCATGACTGCTTCAATTCTAACGAATTTCATATTAAATCTCTGGACGCCAGGCGTGGTGTTGAAGTGTGGATGGAATATAATATGATCCGTTGATTCAGGCCTGCAATTTGTATGTGGCGCTGACACTGTTGCCATCCCTTGAAATGGGCACAAGGTTCTGCAGCTTTCCATGATGATTAATTCCTCGGGGTACATGTGTCACATACTTACCCCAAGAGCATGAGTGAAGAAAAGCAACTCACTTGCCGACACTGTATTCATCAGAATCCAGGTGATGGTATGCTGCACCGAGGTCTATTTCCCATCATACTATAGCCCTGAGTAGTACCAAAGAATAACACTACTATATTTGGAGGGTTAAACTGATGTCCGGACTCCTCAGTCAATCGAGCCTGGGAAATCACGATATTTGCGGGGGTCGATATAAAGATCGATGCTTATGGGAGGAGTGCAGTCCAATTTTAATGCGCATCCCGAACCGGAGGAGGCTTTGCTTGTCCTCGACCATTACGATATTAGTGTTCTGTTCTTTTGTACCTGAAAATAGAAATAGATCGGGTAAGCCAAACGAGGTTCAAAGGATTGTGAATACAATAGATTCGAGGTTCCTATGATACGTCAGTACAGGTCGGATCTTCTCCATTTAACTTTGAATCATAAAAAACGCTCGGCACTAATTTCTTTGCAAAACGGACATCTTGTTTTGACCAACTCCACAACATAAGCCCGAGAGTGCCAAACATGCAAAGATAGCACGTGACTGTTGCACATTGGGCTTTCGCGTTTGGACCAGGCGGAGCTGTTTATTCGGGGTGACACCAAAAGGAAATCGGATTCTATCCTCGGACTCTATCATGTTTTCTCGGCCTGTCAAATAAATGATAATCTAGTTTACTTAATGTAACAGAGGTTGAACCTTACGCTCTTTCAAACGCGAGTCTGTAAGAAGGAAACTATTTTAGTTAATGCATGTGCTAGAGTTTTTAAATAACACATACCGGCGTCGGGCTAGTTGTGGGCCGCTCATTCCAGTCCCTTGCTTGTGGAGAGCTCATACAAGATTTAGAGTGGAAGAATGTATTAGGCGTATATCTTTACAATATTTCGCTAAGCGGCTGCCGAGGGAGTTGAGGTTGGCATGCATTCACGTAGATTGGGACTTACAAAAGCAATATCGACGTTCTCAACAACTACCTGAAGCTGACGGTGTATATCTTATGGAGTTGGGATGGTGAGCTGAGAAAAGTCTCGCAAAACGTTTGAATGGTTGGGCTGGAACCAAGAAGTCAGTCCTAACAACGGAACGACCTTTCAGAAACAAACTTGCATGATCGTAATTCTATCCTCGCAATTTTCCCTACCAAATTTCCTCCACAATCCTGCTCAGTGGCTGTTTGTGGGGTGGTCGGGGTTGTACTATACGTGGATGGGCCTTAACGGAGTCTTCCAATCGGCGTATTCTACAGAGGGGATACGGCATCAAACCACGGCATAATTATCTCCAGCTTAGGAAACATACCCATCTTGCACGATGCGGGCCTAAATTCCTATTGCATCATGCCGTACGCCTCGCTCTCACATCTTCGGTCACTAGGATCCGGTGAGCCTCAGCGAAGCTACTCTGCGCTCTTTGGAGCAATGGTACCCTAGCCAGGTCTGGATGCGCCTTTCCCGAGCTTCACATACAGTTCACTTAGTGCCGGCCGTGAAGTTCGAACAAGGAAGGAACCCTCTGAAAGTACCATCGTTCTGGAAATGGGAGCTTTGAACGCATGTGTACGGTACTCGTTGTACAACTCATCCCTGAATCTATGCCCCGTCAAGTCCTGAGCTTTCTTCTCTTCGCCGATGAACACGAAACTCTAATCGAGTGTTGACGTCCTTACAACCGACACCGATGTCGGCACTAACCCTGGTACCGCCGAAGGATGTGGTTCTTCCTCTAGATACGTTGGAGTTTGAATGACTTTAGGCGAATATAAAGCGGTTCTTTGAAGTGATAACCTGTCGCTCGCTAAACTCTAATCCAGGACTTCGGATTTGCGTTCGATTCGATGGTAACGTCTACTTCGAGCCTTGCGAGAAGGAGCACTGGCGGTGCCACTATGATGAGTACCCATCGCTTTACAACTTGTAGTCCAAGTCCTAAAATCAATATAAGCATTATGATTTTAAGATATAACCTTGTACCATTTAATAATAACTTAGTCTCTGATCGTCCGCGAGTATCCGGACATAGCCCACTTCGGTGCGACGATGTCCCCCCAAAAACTTCACTTGATAGTCCGGACTCCATGGTCCTGCATCCATTGTTGTCGTCCTCTCCACCCCACTCGCTGGCTATGACTAGCCAGCAATAGAACGTCTGATAGTAACAGACGTAGGACGCATTTATAGATGGGTTGACTGATAATCTTCGGGAAGTTAGGACAGTTTCGTTCGTCCGGCACGGTGGGACACTTGACCAAAAAAATTCGATTCCAAACAAGAAACACGAACCAGGAGATCAATGTTTTGCCATATTATGCACTGTTACCGCTTACGTAATGAGCAGATCAAACCGGCCATGGGACCAAGCTCAACCCAAAAATAATCTTTCTACGCAACCGTCATGAAGAGTACAAGCTCGTTGAATGTTCACAACATTCTCTTTACACCGAAAAACCTTACACTAATGATATAGCCAAAAATGTGCTAAGGTGGCCCACGATTCATGCATGCGCTTACACAACTCATCGAATTTTTGGGTGGTTAAAACCAGCGTCTAGAAAGATTGATTGACGATAGATGATGGTCTGAGTATTTTTCGAGATACCGTTAAAACAAGGAGCTATATGTAGGTGCGAACGCTAACCGGGTCATTCATGATTCTCGATCCAGAATCACGGGTTGGCCTTATCCACGTCACTCATCTGCAAACAGCCACCACTGCTTTCAAGCTTCACCCGACTTCATTTCTACACTCTGAAATTAGATGATATTTGTTTGCCTTCAATACTTCAAACGCTTTAAATTTATTCATCCTCCAATCCTTCCCACAGTGGCCAACAAAAAATAAACGTCAATCAATCATCCCCGTGATTCCCTTCTGATTCTTGATTTGCGATTTCAGCGTTTTTAGACTACCTTTTCTCTCAACTGTTTCGCGGTCTTGAAGAGTGATGCGGTACCCACCATGGAACGGGGCAACAAAGGGGTTAAAACGTGATACATATGTAATATCAAACTCATTGCAACCGGTAATCTACAGACCGTTGGCTGTCTCTTACCTCATTTCCCTTCCCCGTCATTAATTTAACTGCACAGTGCGCACTGTAGGCCATTGACCGCCGATCCCGCCAAGTTTCGAACGGCTGTAGCTATATCGACCATGACGTTGATACTAACTGCCATCATCCACCCATAGCGCCACCCTTTCTTTCCCGCCGAGGGGCATTCTATTCTGTCGTAGAGACACGTCCCTATGAAATTGAAAACAAGCATCGTTTCTTGTTCAGTCTGCTTGCTTCTATCCTTGCACTTGAAGCGCCAACGACCCCACCGCACTGACATCACCTGACCATCACCGGCCTCACTAGTTCCTTATCACGATCTCCATCCCATTTCGCCCAAAATCACGGACATCACGCATCACGCCCCGCAGTCTTCCGTTGAGCCTTTCACGCCCCCACGGCCGCCACTCCGTTTCCCCACCCAACGAACGATCAACGCCGCGGCGACAATGATATTAACAAGAAAAAACTCGAAATAAAAATATATACATAGAAGCCATGCCTGACTACTATGCCGTTCGTCCCGGATCCACTACCAACGTTCACCTTATTCTTGGTAAGTGTTGGACTAAAACGCTGCTCGCGGGAAGCTAAAACGCCGAGATCGTGATCTCCTGGTGCCGCTCCATCGGTAGCTATCAAGTCTTCCATCACTTTATGACTTCTCCCACACCCTGCTTTTTAGCTTCTTCCCTGCTCCACGTCTCTTTCCCCTCACCCCTCGTCCTGGCCCTGGTCCTGCAGCCAATTGCGACCCATACACCTACCCCTGACACAATTGCTACATATAATACAGGATGCCCCGTGTCAAATTTGACACTCCCACAGGCCCATTAGATGTTAATTATACTATATCAACCCCCACTGAGACCTCTAGCGCCACGATTAACCCAGCACTCCCTTCCCTCCTGCTCATACATTCTGGGTACATTGCACAAGAGATATTCGAACGTGTGTTTTCCTCATCCAATCCTTTTCTCTTTCGGCCTCTTCCCCTTCTTAATCTTCATAATATTATAGCCACGCATCTTGAAACTAACCTATGTGTTCTCCCACAGCTCAATTCTCCGACCCTACGCTTCGCACACGATTCAAC
This sequence comes from Collybia sordida, assembly GCA_037014335.1. NCBI lineage: Eukaryota > Fungi > Basidiomycota > Agaricomycetes > Agaricales > Clitocybaceae > Collybia > Collybia sordida. The sequence goes on along the minus strand of JAYKXK010000010.1, from coordinate 2,461,711 downwards.
CTCATCACGCTTGACATGCGTGCCTGGGGAACAACTATTGGTCGCATCGAACGGGGAAAATTTACGCCCACATCCGCCGCCGACGATGCCCTCCGGTTTATGGTGAGTACCCCTCGGGTTACCATCCCTGATTACTGATTGGTATATCTAGGACGCACTAAAACTCCCAGCCTTGCATATATTCTCCGTCTCAATTGGGTGCAGAGTCGCCGTTGAGATCGCCGTCGCACGCCCGGAACACGTGCTGTCGCTGACACTGTGTTCTCCACTCCCCAAACACGAGGTAACTCCTCCCATCTTGTATTTTTTCTGCCTTCACCGCCACCATTTGTCCTGCGTCCGTTCTACACCCATATAATAATGACACTAACCCATACCAGCCAGAGGACATTGCTTCCGGGCGGCACCAGGTCTACCAATACTGGTCTCAGAGCTTCAACCACGACGGCCTCACTCCCCCTGGCGTTCCACTCGTAGCAGATGAGGATATGCTCGAAGACCTCAAGCGCGGTTCGCAAGAGCTTATTTTTAATGACCAGATTACGCGCTTGACCGAAGCGTGAGTCCTGTCCCTTTCTTATCTACTCTCCCACCCACCTGTTTCATTTTTTTCTGTTGGACTGAGGTTCACATTTTTTGACATTGTTGATATGAACAGGCTAACGCGCACTGCCGTGAGCCATGCGACACGCAATTGGGCAGGCACACCCGATAAGCTCGCCATAGCGTATATCGTCAACGTAGAGTGGTATCTTCACAGAGAGCCTATCCCAGCCGAGTCCTTTGCAAAGGTGCGTCCCTTCCTGCTTCCCACCCCTTGAGCCGACCAACGGATCTTCCTCCCCCTTCTCCACCTTTCCCAACTCCTCTTATTCAACCTACAAATACTATCGGGGACAAATATAGCTTACCTGTCCCATCACCCTCGTCCACTGTGCGGACGACATCGCATACCCACTTCGCTACGCTCAAGAGTTCCAGGCCGCTCTCCGCGGACTCGGCCTCAACGTTTCCCTGTGTCAGATTGCGGGTCCCCATTTTGGGTGCGTGGTTAATGCATATGAGTGAGTACTTTTGTTATTTTCTTCGGGGACGGATGGCGTAGGGGTCGAGGTTTCAGTGAGCATGCCTGCTAAGAAGGAGTGGTTAGACAGATCAGTGGGACGGTATATATATTAAAGGACCATGATCCCGTGCCTAAACCCACGATTTTCTGCGCCCAACACTACTATAAACACTAATATTTCTCCATCAGGATGAATCCCATCCTTGTTGATACAATCCTCTCCGCCTCCTCTGGTGGCAAGATTACTTTTGGGGAAACAGACCCTGCGACACTGCGCATTGAGGGCAGGATGGAAACGCCATACGCAGAAATACTGGCTCATTATGGATACGACCCTACAAAAAATGATAATTCATACGATTCTGATGATGATATCATTATTACACGATAGCAGGACTGGTCATCTTATTTGTGAAGCAGATGTAGGTCTCTATGATATTCTTATTTAAATAGTTCGATGAAGGTAATTTATTACTGGCTTTGAGACTCGCATACCCTGGCAATCGGATACATGAACGTGTAACGTATTTTGTATTCACCCAAAAAACGAAGGGATAGATGCACTTGTATAGCCTAAATTCTACCTCAAAATCTCTCTCCTGCCCCCCATTTATTCATCGTTAACACCGAACCTTTGAAGATCGATGGAAAATGGCACTATGGCAGCTTACATTCATATGAGCAAACGAGTCCAATCCAAATGTTCAAATGACAGCTCATATCGACTCACTTCTTATCTCCCTCGAAAAGAATTACTCACGATGAACTATTCCCTTCCTGTTCCATACCGGTAGGCCCTACCTCATACACGGGAGGAGCTGTCGGGTTTCTGGTAGGCGGTAGATACTGCGGGTAATCTTCCTGTAGCGCTGGGGGCGGGTACGTCAGAACCTCAGCAGTTTATCCCCAAGCCGGGTTGAATGTGGTGTTATCCCCAGGCTTGGGATACAGATGTTGCTCGCTGGGCAGAGGAACATGGCTGTACCTGTGGCGACGACCCCAAACAAGCATGAGCGTGCTGGCTGGGCGAATCCCCACCGCGGCTAACTGTCTCATGCGTCTCTTACGTGCTTGTATCAATAGAAAGATAGAGAAATGGCTCATTCTAGGTACAGTTCAAAAGTAATCATAAACGCTGCGCGAAATGACCATAGCGGCTTAACTTAGATAAATACTCAATGCGTGTATTCGAAACTTCCCCGAACTTTCTTTATCAGAAAATAAAACTGCGTGTCTTTGTACAACGGACTGGACGTTTATCTCCAGAAAAATAGCCGGAATATAGGTGTGTAAGGTACATATGTGTTCAAACGAAGTATGAATCGTCAGTGTTTGAGTATAATTTAATTCCGTGTATACCGAGAAAGAGGTGGTTCAGGTGGGTGAATGAAAGTTGCTACAACCCGAATTACTTGCAAAATTCACATCACGATCATAGCTGGTCTGGCATCAGCATCGAGCGTTTAAAGGCCAATGAAGCTATGATAAGTCAGTCCCATACAACCAGGTGAGGGTGGACCAGACGTCTAAACGGATACTACTCACAGGCGCATATTTCTTCCCTTACTCCCTAACAAAAGGCTCCGTCCCATATGGTGGCGGAGACGTATTCCCTCTACTATGCGGTAGATGACCTGGATTATATGCTTGTTGGGGAAATGGTGTATGTACCGGTGTGGCAACATTGTTACCCCCATCCGGGTTGTATATATTGTTGCCTCCGGCGTTAAAGTGCGGCTGCGGCTCCGTGGGTACGCCAGCACGGTTATGGCCTCCCAAAATCCAACCAAACCTAGGTTTGGAGAAACTCGGACCGACTATCATGCCCATTTGTCTCACGCGTTTTCTACGCAAGCAGATAACTACGGTGATACATGACATGGTAAGAAGACAGAAAACGCCTATGGGAAGGTTGTTGTATTAATATGAGTAGAAAAGAGAGGAAGATTAGCTAAGGGGGTAAACCTATGCCCCTCCACTCCCGCACTAGAGAAGGCACAAGAGAACAAATAAAAATAAGATACCCACCAATGACGACCCCGATGATAACCTTCTGGACTGTTGTTATTGTTTTCCTAGCGTCATCAAATCCGTTCGCACCGACGAATGGAAACGCACGTGAGGGAGGTGGTGAGATGGAGGGAGGGAGTGATAATGTGGGCAAAGTAGTGGTAAGCATTGTGGGTGGGGGTTTAAGAGGATTACTCGGCTTTGCCAGTCTACCAACTTCGGCATTTTATGTAGTGCAATGACATCACAGCGCTGGAGTTACGCCAACCTGACACACCTTGATGGACTCTGGGGCGGCTTATTTGTACAAATCTACTGATGGGTACAGTTGGATCGGATCCTATCCGTCACCGATTATTGGTCGAAGGTTGTTAGCGATGTCCCTAAAACCATGAAGGTAATCTCCAGTGATATGTCTGAAGTGATTTACTTGTTTGTGAGTGTATGGCAGGTGTGGCGGGATACGAAGTTTGAATTTGTACTATAAGGATTTGAGGTAGACCGCGGAATTGATATTGCCGGTGATGGTGGTGATGGTGCTTGGGTGCTGTGCGTCCATAAATCAATAGGTGACGCTTCATTGCCTTATAAGCTATTGGGATGTTTCTTTTAGTAAGGTAAAGGTATCTCTATACCTTTACAGAGAATCTTTGATAGAATTGTCTATACATGCCATTTGGACTACAGCGTAATTGTGGATAGTTTCCGGAACCCGTCATTGGTGAGGTATAGATAAATCAAGCTGTGTCTCACAAAGATGTGGGTGGTAGCGTTTAAATTTTCAGCCAGAGGGAATATCGATTAAGCCCCGACATGGAGCTAGCAACGAGTCACGTTCTTTCTATGTTTTCCTCAACGATATTACCGTGGATTGAAGAGCTTCGGAGCCATTGTGCAGACCGTGATACCATGACTCACTTATATTCGAACGGACACAGAACGGTCGTGGTAACACGCCAAAGCGGGATAATACTACCCCTCCCCAAATCTCTAGCTGCAAAGAGGTAGGGTGACTCCAGGTATTCCGACCCAAAGCGCGACTACAAATGCGCGACAGTCAAAAGAACACTCGGAAAAAGATGATTTGCCACTTACGGCAGTCTTGTTCATTCTTATAAGAGCAGCACGCATGAGAGGATGAGCAAGACTGACGAAGAGAATGACAATATAGGAGGAGTCATAACGAGCGTTGTGGATGAGAGGACATCAGGAAAACGGTTGTTTAATGCTATGCCTAGATGACAATGATAAACAATAATCAACAGGATCGAAAATAACTTGGGATATAACGGCTTATAAGTCCTAGATCTTATAGCTTGGTTTATGAAGTAGGGGTATAAGCTAAATATACTCAGATATTGTTAAGCCTTTTGATTTCGACAACATCAGTATGACCTAAATAAGATATTAGTTCAAGCTCCCTGTGATTCTGGGATTTTCGACTAACGGTGTGATCATACTCTCTCAGAGTTTGTCTATGTGGCTTAGATTGAAGAAGAATGATATGTGCCAGATATGCTCGGATGCTATGAGTATTCTTGATTTCCTTACATGAGTATGTTTGTGAACAGATGTTAGCTCTAGCTCCCTGGGTTTTAAGGACCTAAACCCAGCTGCATTATAATCAAACACCCAGAAGATAATCGTATAGCCTGGTTTAAGAAATAATGATTTAATTGGATACGTTTTAATATTATGAGTATCCTTGTTTTTCTGGGATTAGTATGAATGCTGGGATAATGTCTTAGCTTGGACCCCCTGCGGGTATAGCACCGTCGTCAGGTTAATGGGACTCGGATTTTCTTAGTATTACGTGTAGTGGATCAAGTAGTAGATTTGGTGATTTACATTATTATAACGCACAGCAAATTGGTAGAAAAATACGGAGGCCGAAATTAGCAAAACGGTGAAAATTTGAATTTAGGAAAGATGAATTGTGAATGTAAGTAGATTAGGAGGCACCAGCTCCTTCACCAGAAGTCCCAGCGTCCCGTCTACCTTCCGATAGGCTCATCGTCCGAGTGATATGTTCCGGATGGACCGGCAGCTGAAGGAGGCAGTGTGTGTTGAAATTTTGATTGTGCTAAAGGGTACTCGAAGTTCAAGTCATCGAATAAGGAATATGGAGGGGTATCATTGAAAAAAGGGTTGTCAGAAATATTGGTGGGATCAACTGCCGCAAACCAGTCAAGGACCTCAATGGCACCATCAACACTTCCAAAAGTCTCAGACATTTGTATGGTGCCTTCAGCGCGGAGGCCGTCCACCGATTCCCGGAATTCCTGGAGGATGTCGTTGCGAATGGCCAACAGGGAATTTGTGGTCTCTTGACTTTTCTCGATAGCCTTTGAGACTGTGACCAAGTTACTGAGAATTTTATTGAGAGCTGCATAAAACGGAATTAAACAAATATTCAGGAGGAATAAGAGATCCAACGCACCCGGGGCACTACTCTGCATCTGTTTATGAAGGTGCGCCCTCTGCTTCGAGAGATTGACGTTATTGGCCCGAATGTAGGAGCATTTATTGTGTTCTTTGTTGCAGGGACCACAGGCATTATTCCAGGACTTGAACTCGCATTCCGTGGGCTTCATTGCCAAAGAGCACTGAATGCAGGGATAGCGGGGCGGATTGGTTAACAGATCAATCTGTTTCAAAGGGATAGGGGGCTCTACAGTGGTTTGAACGGGCGGGAATGAAGGTACATAGCCTGTAGGGGCTTTGCGACTTTTACGACGGGAGGTTGCAGCGCCTTGAATCCAAGCGGGGCGGGGTGTTTTTGTGGAGTCAGTGCTTTGGACGTTTGACGACGGGGAAGGAAGCGGTTTGTACGCAGAACGATACGCTGCCGAACGAGATGTTAGCTGCACAAATACTTCCGTGCAAGGTGCCTTGGGTGCTATGGCCTACAGAAAAGGGATAGTGAGAAAGAAAACAAAATAAATGAGGATAAGGGCCTGCCTCGTCCGTGCCCTTCCTGGGAGTTGATTCCCTTGTAAACGAGAGAAAGTTGCTTTTACCCTTCTGTGGAGAGGCGGTAATACTATTATCTCTCATCAAAAGATCTTCGAGGTCAGGGATTGAATCGGTGTCGTCATTGAATAACTGTGAAGATTGGGAAGGACACTGAGAAAATGAGAAGTATGGTCTAAAAAAAACGCACCTCGGAGCGGGTCGACGCGAGCTCATCCTCGTCTAAACTAGACTGGCATGCGGGAGAATGTTCGACGGATGATGATGGGAGAAATAGCGGTAGGAAAGCGTCTGAGAGGGTGGTGATTGGCGGAATGATTGGGGAGTCATTTGCCCCTTGACGGTTGGCCGCCCCAAAGTTTAAGATTACCCTCGGTCTGGAATTGTTGCCCTCCATTAGTTACAAAATGATATGGACAAAGAAAGGAATGAATGGATTGAATGAAAGAAAGAAAGAAAAGCAGTGTAAAAAGAGAGGTTACAATACTTTCAAATTGAACATAAACTAAAACTTGTGGGAAATGCGCTCCTGTGTCCTTGAATTTTGCCATGTGCGTTGAAGTCTTCTAGCAGTAGATCGGCACGGGACTGTTGCTTCTTTGTGTGAAAAATAAAGGCTGCGATCGCATAGCAGAGAGATTGCAGGGAAACCGGGAAATTAAAGGGCGCTGTGACTGCTGTTGAGCAAAATCCATAGGAGCGCCAAACGGTATGACGTAGGTCTCCTACTGACAGGTAGGAACCCCATCGTTAAACGGTGGCCATCCTCCACATCCTGTATGGGTTTGGTTTTGCTGGACACAAACAACAATGAAACTCAACAGTCAGCTCAACAGTTTACAAGGAAGCATACGCCTGTGTCTCCGGATTCCAAGCCAGATGATCTACCCCAGAAAGCTACAGTCTGGGGGCGGGCCTAGCGGGAGCAAAGAAAGAAGGGGTCTTGAGCCTGCACGGCTCAGCATTTCGGAGGACAAGAGGTCGGCGATTAAACAGGGCACTTGAACGGGTTCGATGAGTGCCTCGGCCTCCGGAGATACTGTTACTAGTTCCAAGTTTTATAATAATCTAATTATATTAATGTATTACTTCAATTCTTTATATAGTTTTGCTATAGCACGTTGAATGTATAAACCAGACCCAGACCGCCCTGAGGCGTTTATGGACTTGCACCTAGTCAGTGGCCCATGATGTTGCGAGCTTCCTGCTCGCCCGGGACCCCGCATTTGATATTCAAACCCTATGATTTTCTTATAAAAGAAACGTGTATAAATCGTGGATGATACGATAGGTATGTGCATAGTGATAATCAGTGGTTTCTTTGGTAGTATAGGTTTTTGGATGAAGTGAGTAGCTTCCTGTTTTGGTAGGAGCTCGCCGACGCACGCTACAAAGAAAATCCCCAAGATGTAGGCAGGGGGCTTTGATAGCGTTCTGGTGGGTTTGGTTAATGGTTGCGTTCCTAGGTGCTGTATTGTTGCCGTCAAGACAGAGTGTGCACAAATTGCATTTTTTTGGTAGTAACTCGTCTAGTATGAGAGGTCGGAGGGGGCAGGATTGCCTGGGGGCCTGGAATGTATGGAATGTGGCATTTTGTCCAATGGTGAGGGTTTGCCGGGTAAGGTTGGAGGAGGGGTTGTTCCATGAAGGGTGATTATCGGGCGTTGCGGTTTTTGTCTGTGATGTTTGGTCGGAGTGATAAGGGTGTGTCACATGAATGGCACATTGCCAGTGTAATGTGGGTTATGCGATCTGTATGTGGTACATGTCGTATGCGTATTATGTGCTATAAGAATGGTGAGGTTGTGGTCTGTGAAGTTGGTATGTAATGGCGTAGCGGCGAATTCCCGTACTGTGATGAGGCTGTGGTGTGTTGTGTGGTTTGTGTTATTCGGTGCATTTCAGTGCCATTGTTTACTGTAGGTGAGAGGGGTTGGTTTGTTGCACGGTGCGTGGTGGTGTGCGTGCGTGGTTGGTGCAACATGCTGTGAGAGAAATTATGGTGGCCGAGAGGCGGTGCGTTCGTATTCCATGCATAAGAAAGGTCCGCGGGTGCATTGGCATAGTCCTCGGGCTAATTGGGTTCCTCTTCAAGAGTGTTGACAGAAGCCTTGGATGTAGGCGTCATCTGGTCGCAGGTAAATGTGTCGCTGGAGTTGGAAGAGGGGGTTTATGCCAGTGATCCTGTAGGTTTCGGAAGAAAGGAATGCGGTGGGGCGGGACGCCTGCTGTTGCCATTGTGATTGTTGTTGAGATTGTTGACCCTGTGTCCTCTACGTGGCTTTGGGCGTTGGTGTAGTTTGATCATCATTGGTGGTTTGGCATTTGCATGAGTCTTATTTTCGAAGTTAGGTTCCCCTGGGTTAGAGGAGTATTCTCTGTGCGCTCTTTTTACAAGGACTATCCTGTTTAAAGGACAATAGTGCAATTTTGGCTATATGGGAGTATGTAAAAGAAGAAAATACTTAGCTTTTTGTGACAAAACTAGGAACTTCAAGTCCCTTGGGCCGTGGATGCGATAGCTTGAGGAGGCTTGGGAGATGCATCCACGTGGCTACTCAAAGATTGATTGAATCGAATTCGGAAGTCTGATGATCATCAGCAGATTCAGCACTCAAGTACTTACTCACTGGCGGTCGTTGATCGAGGTTGGACGCTCTGTCAGGACCACACCACCATAAAACATTCAAAATGTGAGTGATAATTTCATGTAACCTATCAAATCAATGGTTAATTTATACGCCAATAAAAGCGCGACTGAGAAAAAAGCTCGGTACGGTCTACTAGATAGCAAACCATACCATCCTAAGTAAAACCTACAAAACATGAGCCCATTGAACCTATATCCACCTTCTGAAATTATTGAACGCAATGGCTGGGTATCTAATAAAAGAGGAACTAAGGAATACTATGAGCTCGGATACCGACCCTATGAGCTTAGAATACGATTCAACGAGCTCCGAGTCAGATTCCAACTCGGATGGCGATGCAATACCCGGCATGATTTATGAACAACAACTCCCCCGTCGGCCCACCCCACTCCAATACGTTGTATGTCGTCATCAACAAGGGGAGAAGGCCCTTCTACCATCGCCCAGACCTGTGGAGCTTCCACTTCCTGGCGATCAGGATATACCAGGTGGAAGTATTTGGCCCGACCCGCTTCAAGTACAGAATGGGGTTGAATTTTCATTTCAACAGCGTGCAAAGTTGGAAGAAGCCATTGAAATTGAGAGGGATAATTGGAATCTGTGGGCACGAGAAACTCTGGCTTACCTGGAGAAGAAATATACTAGCGAGTTGAACGCTCTACGCACCGAACAAACAGCGCTATGCAATTTGATCGTTGTAAAGTGTGTTTTACTGGCGGAGGCCGAGGATAGAGTGGAGAGGGACAGCAAAGTCATCCAGTCGTTAAAGCAAGAGATTGCGGTTATGAAGGGCCGCGTATGTCCAGGGGAGTTACAGTGAACGCACATGTATGTTTTTTACCATCCTACAGGGGCTTATATTTCCCATGAAATACGTGTCGCTTGTCATTTAAATTTTTCATGAGGTCAGAAAGTATAGGTAATAGAGATTTGGCACAGACAAAGCAATAAAATCAAGTGACAGCTCTGCCCTCCTGGGGTCCGAGAGGCATCAAGGCGTGATGGAAACAGTCCGTGAATGGGCACCCAAGGTGGCAATGGTGGTTGGGGAGATGATGGATAGGGCACGTACGTAACGTTTCATTGTGATGAGCAGGGGCAGCATTTGAGGCTACAAAAGTAGGGGGTGTTCCAGTGAAGGGGAAAATATGGACCATCCCGTCGCCCTGAGCAACCTGGGGTTGTTTACTGGGCCCAGAGCCCAAAGCCTGTCAGAAAGTTTTGGATAACTCCAAGGCCTTCTGGCGGAGCCGTGCACCCCAGAATGGACCGCTCATTTTACCATCGGCACTAGTTTGAATATGTACTAAGGTTGCTAAATACATCCAGACGGCTGTTATTAAGGAAAAAATTCAACAAGTTTTATCATTGACGGTTGTAAGGTTGTCGACTCTATACATACTTTGAAGCTCATACCCCTGTAACAAATTGCGACTGAATAAACACATGCCAGTACGGGTACAACCTCCGCTGTGGGCTACAAATTACTTCGCCCTATTTCCTCCTTGACTGTCTCCATTGGGAACGTTTTTCGCATTGGGACTGCGGTTGCCAGTTTTGATTGATTATGTCCCGGATGGAGATAGTTGTAGAGGGACTCCCTCCGGAATGAGGCCTAAGGGGAGTGCCGTCCCATTCAATTTGCGCTGAAGTTAAGTCAATGTTGGGCCCAGGGTCCATCCAGGACCTTCCTTGAAAAAGGAAATCGCCCCGTTTGACTCCAAGTTCGAAGAAATTGTCCATATACTCAGCGACAATTTTAGCTAGGAGGACTGTGTCAGATTTCCGCCCCAGCTTGTGGACCATTTTTGTCTGCAGGCCTTCTCCTGTATCCGATATGTATTCTTCGTAAAAAACGACCATGCGGCAGAGAGCAATAAGGGGTTTGCGACCTATTACTGGAGGAGGCATTCAAAAAGAAAGTCAATGCTAAAAAATAACAATAACCTACCAAGCCCATCCAGCCTAATGAGGTTAATAGCCATCAGGCAAATCGTCTCGAGGGCGCTAACATGAGTTGTATTAGTGACTTCTCGGGCATGTTTGTTGTCGAACTTTCGGGACATCTCTGTTAGGTGCATTGTATCATAGAGGAATATGTGCCCCCCTGTTGCAACTGTGCGCACGGGGGTATACACTAGGTGCCATGTACCAGGGGGCATGACACTGGTACAATTTTAAGAATTTGTTGAAAGAAATAGCTTGAGGACGTACATGAGGTCCCCCGGTCGAGCGGGGATTGCAAAAACCAGGCCTCCATCTTTGACCCAGGGGAGGTCCCAGGACTGGGGTACTCCAGTGAAGTCCTCACGAACGAAAAGTTCGTTGAGCATATCAAGTTCCTTTCGAGTCTTGGCATCGGTATATCCGGTCGGACAGACAATTCCCCAGATTTTACACCCGGTTTCAATGGATACATAGGTGCAGTAGCCTTCAGCGTCGTGGTGTTCAAACGTATGGGCCCCTCCTCCGTGAAGTAGATCCCAATTCCGCGTATAATACGTGTCTTTGAGGACAAAGAAATCATTCCCGAAAATATCGTTGAGGCTTGTTCGGGCAATAAACCCATCATCAATATTACTTGATAAGAAATAAGATAAAGACGTGTACATTAACTGATGTCAATGACTTACTAGATGATGTCTGGGGACTTGCTAGTTCCTGCAGCGACATCTAAAATAAAACAAACCTTATCATGGTCAAAAACAGATTCAATAAAATCTTTCAAGCCACCACTGAATTGGGGGTTTTCAACATCTTTGACACGCTGCAAAGAACCTGCTAGACACTTAAAATTGACATCTTCCAGCGTTGAGGATTAACTCACTGTGAATCAAATATTTTTTGTGGCCACTAATGTTCCTTGAAGAAATGATGTTTTTTTCCGAGAATAAGAGTGATCTTGACGGCACATAGTTTTGTAGGACGACGGTATTTCCTAAACAGAGCTCTGATCTGATATGCTTTTGTAGAGATTCAGAATCGTGGAACATAACGTGGTCGACGTAGGATATGAAAGGAGGTGGATCTTTCATAGAATTCTGCGCAAAATTTCTGACCGCCTCTTCATCCTGGGCAAAGCTTAGACGGGTATGTGGTTATCATCCATGAAGAGAAAAATTCGTACCAAAAACAGAAGGTTCTTCTTTTTATCGACAGGGTCAGGGATAAAGGGTACGGCGGTGTTGATTCCTATGAGCCACTGCAAGGATGGCGTGTTAGGTGAAAGCTCGATACCAATAACTGATGTCGTAAAATCTGTGATGGGTGGGGAACTGCTCCGTGCAGGTATGGTTTGAGGAGGTTTTAGAGAAGTAGAGATCTGAGGGGGTGGGGTCATCTCCGCTGAGCCCGCAGTTTGAATACTGGGGCAGGTGGGGGAACCTGGCAGGGAAGACAGCGCAGATAGCGGGGTGAGTCCTTGGTGGATATCATCGTGGGTTAAGACTTCCTGTGGGGAGTCAGCCAAAGCAGTTGATGCGGATTGAACTGGTGCGGGGGACACAGGTGCGGAGGATACAGGGGTTTCGAAGGGAACGCTAAAAGATGAGGAATTAGGTGGACCTATTGTGTGAGCGATGGCATGATAATCAAGAGGGCGTAAGTCGGGCATGACAGTTGGAATTGGACTCTGAGGACACGATGCGCCCAAGCCCAAAGTTTGAACATGGGAACCACACGGAAAGCTTCCCGTGGCTGTTTTTTCGACAAGGTTCATATCAGTATTGTCACCATATTGTAGACCGACGTCTCGAAATACTGTGGTCCCATAAGGGTTGCGCTCTGCAGGGCAAACCGTAGGACCAAGAATCTTGTGTAGCGTAGAACCTCCAGGGGATTGGAAGCATCGGTGTTGAACCGGCTTGCTAGACTCTATTGGGTTCATATGTGTATTATTCGTATCACCCTCGTTAGTAAACGGTTTGTCCGCTGTGGCCTTGGTTGGACTGCCATGAATAATGGGCGCTATGCCATGTTTATTCTTGAAACGCCTGCCTTCGGCTGTGCGGAGGTCAACCAGATCTATGCCCGGATTTTTTTTGGCCTTTTCCGCCTTTATTTTGGCCCTGTATCGTCGTCCAGATTCTCGATTCCGTTCCTTGTCTTCTTCCGTGCGTCCTCTAAAAAAACTTGCATTAGCCACAGAGATTCTCGCTGCCACATGATGCTACTTACCTTTTTAGTGGCCTAGAAAATTTTACTTGTCCATCTATGATCTCCATGGGTGCAAAAGACCAGGCGTATTGCTAAGACGAATTGGAGGGCATAAGTAGCGGAAGAATGAAGCATAGATTTTCCGTATCCGGATCAATTGCATGTCCCAATTTGGATAAACAAACCGGAGTTCCTGAACTCCATCCAAGAAAATGGTAACACGAGAAATTTGTAGCTAAGACTTAAACATCTGAGACACGTCTGCAGAACACACGAAGGAAATATATTTGATTGAATAATACTTGTAACAAGGGGGGGGGGATACAAATTTCCTTGGAAATACAATACAAAAACTAAACAGGGAATAATCATTGATGAGAAAGGAAATAGAGGGAAACACTTACAATACAAGTCGCCAACTGTCAGGGCAACTCCGGCGGAGTGCGCGCGAACTTAGAGAAAGCGGACGACGCTGAGGAGGGGATCCTAAGCACAGTCTATTAATGTACAGTATGTAACTACGTACCTGAGGAGGGGATCCTAAGAGAATACTCTAAGGAGCCTCCATCAGGGGAAGTGGGCTATATACCTAAAACTACATTAAAGACACGTTCCCGGTGCGGTACGACGACACGCGTTGGACTGGCGAAGGTCATGTGACCGTACCCTTGACAGTCCGAACGAGTGCGAAGTCCGTCGGCGAACTGCGCGCGAAGTAGCGAGTGGGATGCCTGTGGGCGTATGTAACGAGTGTGCGATCTAACGAATGTGAGTACGGCGAATGAGCGGTAAGTAAGAGGATCGTAATCGTAGTTCGGCGGAGTAGAGAGCGTGAGCGCTAGTGCGCGCGCGAAGTAAGCCTAGATCGGCGCGAAGTAAGGAGGAAATGGAGTTCCCCTTACACCAACTCTCATGATCAAAAGAAGGCTTTCCCTTTTCCTTTGCCCGCCAGGATTGTAGTGGGAGGGGGGGTCAACGGCATAGGGGTGGAGTGCCCCCAGCTGCTAGTTGGAGGGGAGGAGGAGGACACTGGCTTTTGGCGTTGGAGAGGCATAATGAACTGTTTGAGAAACGTGGCAGGAATTGAATGGTCCAGCGTCCCAATCAAAACCTTTTCATGGGGAAGGTCGAGAGGTTTGGTGTATGTTTTACGAATTCCAAGCAGATCACGTTTGGCAGAAAGTCTGCGAGCCTTCACAATTGGCATTTGGACCATCAAGATTTTGAGTTCCAAGATAGTGCGGTTGATGGACAACTCCAGGAGTTGATCCTCGAGGTCCCTTAGATCCACCAGAGCACTCGCTCTGTCGTATTTCTCTCTCGAGAAAATTGAATCCTAAACAAAGGCAGGATTATAAAAAGTTTTTCTCAAAAGTAACTGAATACTTGCAGAAAAGCTACTGCCATTCAAAGGCAGTAGCGCTGGCTGAGAAAAAGCGTGCGTGAGTTCTTTTTCAACCTCCCCCAGCTTGTTGAGTACCTCCCTATAGCTTGCTACCACCCCGGAACGAGCGCCCCAGTCCGAGCCATCAATGCTACAGAAATACTATGAAACATATTAAAAGCTATTGGATTATCACTTTCCGAGGGTGAATAACCGCACCAAAGAGTGGTCAAGGCTTGTATTTCGATGGAGTGAGCTGTCCCATGGAGAACTGGAAGGCCGGCGAAGTTCAGCGAGTTTGGAAACCCGGGCTCTTTCTGTCAAAATTTTGTCTACACCGGGGGGAATGACGGTTTTTTCTTGAGTGTGGAATCTTTGGGGGAGGGGCATGGTGGAAGAGGTCAGAACCAGGCAGAGGGGCTGATTGTTGTCAAACCTGGTGGGGCCTTGCTTGATCACCCTATCCAAACTTGGACAAAACAAACCGCATCCAGTGGTCTGTGCAAACGTGGCCTATTGAGAGTAGCCGGCTATCATGGCCCTAGCTGCTCATTTTTCCCACGCTATGTGAAGTCACAACTGTCTGGGGATGTGAAATGAGTGAGAGGCGTACATAAATGCATAAAGATACAAGATCACTTTATCCGAGTTTGGATAAAGAAATACCATGTGACCAATCATCTTATCCAAATATGAATGAAACTAACCGGCTCATCGGGCCAAAATCCCGTACTGAGTCCTCTGGATTCAAATTTTTCAGGTTTGTGGGGAAGGCGAGTGTCGGGATAATTTAAGAAGCACAGAGTGCTATGCAGGGAGGGGGTTCAACCTTCCGACTTATTGCGCACTTAGCGGTCAAGTGAAGTGAATGGATGCATCATGATCATGTATTGTAACGTGTTGAATGTGAGCCTTGGATGACGGATGATAATCATAATTGTATGTACGTGACGGTTGATCTGAATAACCCCCCCTAAGCAAGGTGTGGGACGCCAAAGGCGGCAGCTAGTAGTAGTGTCGGAGTAAATTTACTACAGTCACTCCCCGGTCCTTGACACAGCATCAGTCTTTGAAACAAAGCTTAATAGTAAATGCCGCACCTCATCACCAATGGGTGAGCTCAAGCATACCACGCGAGATACCGCTCGGGGTGCCTCAGGAACTGCGTATTCCCGAGGATCGTAATCATCTCGCGGGTTGCGCCCTCATTGGCACCGTCGAAACACCTATTGATAAACTCTCGGTACAGGCCGCTCCAGCCCATCGACCTTGAGAGATTTTCGTAATATGTGAATAGCCTTTCTGCCAAAGGCAGCTCCGCCCAGTTCCCATAGTGGAGGACAAACTCGGTCCCTTCAGGTAAATCCAGACCCGATGAGATGTACGTCCCAATAGCCCATAGTAACTAGATTAAATTCAGTATTTTGAAATTCAAATTGGAGAAAGGAGGTGGTGGAGGCCTACTATGACCATTATGTTCCCCAATATATGGGGCGGCATCAGAGATGCCCCAGCAAGCTGGCCGGGCGTAGAAGCCGGAGAAGAAAATATCCCGGAGCGAATATTGAAGGGCCCGGCGCAGACGCATAGCATCAACACCTGGTATATGGGTATTGTCGCGAAGGGGATCCCCTCAAACTGCTAGTCAACCTGCTATATGACAACTTACGCCAAAATCATGTTGAAACACTTACGTTTTCCAACGGACTGGTATAGGCAATACTGTCGAAGCAATCCGGGTCGATGAGCGGGGTCCAGTCGGGGTCCTCAGAGGACAACGCGTGGTGTACGAATGCTAGTATCAAGTCGCACAGCATATCTCTTTCCACCCTAAAGGTGTTTTGTAGCTAATGATTTAAGAAACAAATTTAGTGAGAGTGTCTTCGCGTAACCATAATTCAAAAAGCTGATGTAAGGGGAACCCCATTTCGAAGGCCAACGTCGAACTTCGAACTTTGACTTCGACGTCGAACGTTGACGGCGAACGTCGACGTGCGCGCTTCGAACTCCGACACGCACACTTCGCACTTCGACGCGCGACCTCTAAGCGATGTAGATCACTGTTTGTACACTCTGTGCCACGTAGCGACAATAGTGTACCACTCCCATTGTAGTATAGAGTATATAGACTCCGAGGCTAGATGGGGATCCTTAGACTATTCTCTTTGGATCCCCTCTAGGTAAGGAGATCGGACTTGTATCCTAAGTTATTAATATATTTACTTTGGATCCCCTCTAGTTCGCACTTCGAAGTTCGACCTTCGCAGATCGTAAGTTCGACGTTCGACTTCGACCTCGCTCAGTTCGACCCCTTCGACTTCGCCGACCTAGGGTCGCCCTTACAGTAGAATAGTCTCCCCCACAGGACCGGGATTCACTTCGCCCAAAATAGCGGGATTCATAGCACCCTTGACGGAAGGCTCTGACTCTGAATCCGCTAACACAGCACGTGAATCCCCTTCCTCCACGTCGAGCCTACTCGAAGTCGAAACACTGGTACGCCCCGAGATGGATACGAATCGATCGGACCAAATCGAAAACGACCTTGCAAACCTTCAACAGAGGTTCGACACCCAGTCCGAACAACTACGCCTCCTGGCCGAGAAGTTCGATCGACTGCTGGAAATAATTGTACCACAAACGGCCCCCGCCCCTGTAACACCACCACCCGCAGCAGTAGCACGCCCCGCACCCGCTGCGCCTCCGCCGCGACCCTCGTCACTTCGACCATCACTCCCCGACGATTTCGACGGCAACCGCGAGCGAGGGCGTGCATTCATCAATGCATGCGAACTGTACATAAACCTTGTACCACATCAATTCGCAAACGAGGTTACGCAAGTACGATGGGCGTACACGTTCATGAAGAAGGGACGCGCCTACTTATTCACCGATCGCGCACTTCGATTTGAGACGCGCGAAGGCCGACCGAAGTACCTAACGTGGGTTGAGTTCCGGGAGGACTTCGCCACCAACTTCTTCGTCCAAAGCGAAGCACAGGCCGCCATCACACGCCTCGAAACCAGTGCGTACCACCAAGGGTCGAGAACGGTCGACGACTACACGGACGAATTCCGCGACCTCGTCGACAAGTCAGGATACAAGGAGGGACTCACCCTCGTCGTCAAATATCGAAAGGGGCTGAACCCCAACATTCAGTCCGCCATTGCGACGATGACGACAGGTCGACCGGGAGATGACCAACCCGAAGAATGGTACAGGGCCGCCATCAAGTGCGATGAGAACCGTCTCACGAATGAAGCGTTTCTCAGTACGAAGCCTTCGACCCGTTCGAACCCCGCACCGGTTCGAACTAACAATTCGATGTTTCGTACTTCGACCACGTTCGCCGCCCCAACCATGCAAAGAACGGCTCCGATCCCAGCCCCCGTCGTCCCCGCCTTACCCCCACCAATTCCCATGGATGTCGACGCTGTTCGAAGACCTCGGGCGAACATCACAACCTGCTACAGGTGTGGTAAGACAGGCCACCTACAAAGAGAATGCCCTCAACGTTACGACACGAGGTTCATGACGACAGAGGAGCGCGCGGAATTCGCACAAGACATCTTCGCCATGCTGGACGCGCAGCCAGGCCAGGAACCAGAGGTCGAAGAAGTAGAAGGAAAGGAGGAGGATTTTGCGACCAGCAGCGGGTGAACAGTACGCCCCCGCTGCGATCTGTAAATAGGTTTGAACACTTAGAGGTAGAAACAATAAACGAAACTTTGACCACTATCGAACCCATTACAGAAGTCGTACCCACTATCCCTACCCCCCCTTCAACAACTTCGACGCGCAAAAGGGTGCCCAAATGGGAACGCAACTTGCCCAAGCGTTACATCGTCGCTGCTACACCAAGCGCACGATCCCTCAAACTACGAGTCGACCTCCAAACAACGGACACGGGCGAAAACATTTCGACCGACTGCCTTGTCGACTGCGGAGCTACGGGACTCTTCATCGACACCGATTTCGTAGCACGACGACGACTTACGACGCGCGCGCTGGTTCGCCCCATCCCCGTGTACAATGTCGATGGCACGCTCAATGAACACGGGTCGATTACGCAAGTTGTCGACCTCATCCTTCGGTACAAAGGTCATTCGGAACGCACCCAGTTCGCAGTCACGAACTTGGGCAAACAGGAAGTCATTCTAGGCTACACATGGCTTCGCGAACACAACCCCGAAATCGATTGGCAGACGAACGAAGTGAAAATGAGTCGATGCCCAGCCAAGTGCAACACCTGTGTCGCGGAAATCAAGGCAGAGACGGTCAAACGGCGAAAGAAGGAGGCGCGCTGACAAGCCTACTTACGCTCTAGGCATGTAAATCGCCCATTCGCACTAATTCGCCCACAGTACGGCCGATCGGGATCGCTCATACCCATGCACCTGTTCGCCATTCATCGTTCGCTGTATATCACCTCTACTTCGCTCGGACATCACACATCAGTCGCGGTCTACACAATCACCCGTGGTCGCGCTTTGGTTCATCTCTCGATCGCTCCGTTCACCATCACCTGTTCGCTCCGACTACGACTTCGTCGCCAGGTACTTGGTCTTGGATGACACCAGTCCCTATTTTACGTACTATACATAATCCCGTCGGCACCTCCTTCGCCTGTCTGACGACCCTGACTCGCTCCCGAAGTCTCGGACTTCGTCCCTTATCCTATTCATCCGAACTAAGGCACGTCGGACCCTTTCATTTTAGATAGTTCGCGCCGCCGTTACAATCCTAATCTAGTAGACTCTATACCATCGTTCCACTTTGTCGCTACCTTGTAGAAAATTTTACTTTACATTCTCCATTTAGAATCGGACTCTTAGATAGTATAAAAAGCCTTGTAATATCGTCGCAGAATAACAAGTTCCGTTCACCCCTCTCTTTCTTGTGTTCAATCGCTCTCATTTCGTCTTAATCACTCGTTCCGATTTAAAAATCAAACTCATCGCTGTGAAGTTCGCGTCTGGTCGTGTACGTGTCGCCGAGCGACCCACGCCTCAGCACCTTTAATCACTCGAAGTCACTGATTTAAGTCAGATCGACCAAGTCGAAACTCTCTTCGTTCGATCGCTCGCTCCGACTCTCTCTAGTCGTCCAGTTTGCTCGGTAGTTATTCGCTCAGTCGCTGTGATACTTCCTCACCTTGAGTGTATTACTGATCGCTCCGATTCGCTTGAGAACCTCTCTTCTTTCTAGAAGACTTCGTTCGGAGATTGTTGAACTTTCGCTTCATATCTCTGACGGACTCTAGCACGTCATTTGGAGCCCACCGCGAGGGGTTTTCAACCATTTCTTTCGAACGATCAACCACACCACAGGAGGAAGTTCATAGAGGCAAAAACGATTCCCGATCTTCCCTAAATCGCTCGGAATCACGGACATCGCAGACTCCAACCTCAGCAGTCGTTCGCCCACGGAATAGAACCATTTACTCCGAACTTGAGTACTCAATTCCTGCGCCTGACAATCTAACCACAGCAGAACAATCCGACTCCTCCGACGCAACATCCGAATCAACCATATCACCTTCCGAATCACCGCAAGTTATCGGAATCTCAAATATCTCTACGCCCTACTTTGTCTCTCCCTTTTCACTCACTCCCTCGCCCACCATGTCGACATACGACAACCTCGACATCGAAGCACTCAAACGCGAACCAAGCGATTATCAGCCAACAAAATCCTACCCAGGACTGGGCGCATATGCCGAATCTTCGAAACACTTCACTGGAGCGATGCCAAGTACATCAAAAGGCAAAGACAAAGAAGTACCTCCACACACATCCTATAAACACTTACACCTCCCAAGCCAAACCCATCCGCAGAATCCAGTAACCGCCACAGGACCTGCAGGGCAAACACAACAACAGCCACGATCGCAAGCGATAACCTACATGCCCGCGCGAACGAACTCCAACGCTCCACAATTTGATGGGCAAGCGCACTCGCTTCAGCGATTCTTCCAAGACTTCGAGCATCTAGCACAACAAGTAGGTTTGAGCGAACGGAAAAAGAAGGAGGAAATCGTTCGCTACATTGATGTCCCAAGCGCGCTCCTGTGGCAACAAGAAAGTAGCTACAGTGACACTAGTATCTCATTTAACGATTTCAAGGCAGCGATCGCGGAACTATACCCAGGATCGTCAATCGACGAAGCGTACAGGTTTACTGATATCGATGAGCTGATTATTAATGCTCAGGCACAAGGCATTCGCTCTACCGGCGAATTCGGCGCATACTATCGCCGATTTAAAACAATCGTCGACCAGCTCTTTATCAAGGATCGGATCGGAAAGAGAGAGATCCAGGACAAGTTTCTAAAAGGTTTACCATCGGAAATTGCGGCTAAAATCATCTTTCGCCTTCAGATCCGCTTCCCAGATCAGCATGTCAATGAAGCCTTCAGCCTTATAGAACTATTCAAAGCCGGAGTAATCGCTATTGACGGAACCTCGCTCCTCGATGCTGGCAACCCATTCTCCCTTGCAGCGGCATTTTTGCCTCCAAATTCGTTTAACACTCCAAGCACGACAAATCCCTTCGCTCAGTTCCAGCGATCGCAGGTTGGTCAATTTAACAACCCTTACATTACTCAGATTGTACCACCGCCGAATGCGACCCAGCCGGTTCAGGTCTATCAACAGCCAGTAGCACAACCGCAACAGCCAGCAGGTATTACGGCTCAAGACCTTAACTCGTTCGCGACAACGATCGCGACCTCACTACGAAATGAGCTCCTCCCTTTAATGCAACAAGGGCCCAACAACAACAACAACAACAGTAACAACAACTACTACCAAAACCGAGGTAGATTTATTTGCAACTTCTGCGGTCGCGAAGGACATGCTATTCGAGCATGCGATGTAGCTCAAAGGTACATTAACGAGAATCGCTTGCGCAGAGAAAACGGCCGCCTCGTCATGGGCGATGGATCGCAGATTCCCCGAACAAATCCTGGTGAGACCATGCTCCAATGCGTTGACCGCCTTCAACAGCAGCAGCAACCACCCGCCGGTAATGCCCCACAGCGAACGGTGGCAATGTTAGAAATCATCTCACCGGCAGCACAGTCAGCGGGGATCGCTCAGGTAAACATGTTAGAAGCAGAGGTAGCAGACGAAGAAGCAGCAGAGATCGCCGCCGCAGAAGCTATGGTGTTCGAACTCAAGAGGAAAGCTCAAGCGCGAACCAGGTTTGATGGTGTTCAAATCCCCCCGAAACGAAATGCTCCAACAAACGATTCAACCTCCACTCAACCATCCCTCCTACCATCACAACCTACCTTACCTCCGACCATTCAAATAACCAAAGACGATCCGAAGCCCCGCGAAGAAGCAAACTTCAGATTCGCCGCACCAATTGAGGATCGCGACACAGGAGCTAAGTTATATAATCGCATACTAGACGCCCCAGTGACAGTTACAGCCCGGGAAATCCTCGCATCATCGCCAGAGGTCAGAAGGCAAATGAAAGAAGCCAATACCACGCGGAAGCTTCCCACTGACTTCAAAACAGCACCGGCATATGTCACCACGGACACACGTCAAATCTTCCAACAATCGCTCGCCCCACTCCAAATCAGCGAACATCTCATCGTCGCCAAAGAATCTTGCGCTCTCCGATCGATATGTCCTATGGTAGAAGGACTTCACGAAGTTGAATCGATCTTGGATCCGGGTTCAGAAGTCGTTGCAATCTCGGAGGCGGTCTGGCAAACCCTCAATCGCTCTCTGAATCCGGACCTCCGAATTTCGTTGCAATCAGCGAATGGCACGACAGATCTCTCCAGAGGCCTCATAGAGAATCTAGAATTAGAAATCGGAGGTATCAAATTTTATTTGCAGGCACATGTCGTTCGGAATCCCGCCTACGACATTCTCCTCGGTCGCCCATTTGACGTCTTAACAGCGTCACAAATCAAGAACTCCACGAACGGCGAGCAAGTCATTACGCTCTATGATCCCAACTCCGATCGCGCTGCCACTGTTCCTACATTCCGTCGCGGACAGCCACGATTCAGAGTTCCGCCTCCAGCTACCATCAAACGTGAATCGCCCTCCATCGCGAAAGAAAGTTTTTGAATATCGAGGATTTGAGCGATCCAAACGCTCAAGGAGACGTTCCTTTTCTTGTTTCTTGCTACAAACTATCTAATAATATAGACATTCCTTCCATTCCCTCAGAATATGATACCCACTCCATTCCAGGTTTTGCAGTCTCGCTTCGCCCAGTATCCCTCGTAAACCCAATCGCTTCGCCTACATACTCACAAGTCGCACATACGGACTATAATTACGCTACGTCGCCCGCATCTCAACTTCACTCGTTACCTACTTTACATGATATACCCATAACCAGTAATAGTGCACCCTCAAAAATCGATTTAGTTTCAAACTATATCGGGTCCGATCCATCAGTAACATCTTCGAACGTCTCAGCGAATCACGAACAGACCGAGTCTGCACCGACGCCTACACCGAGTCAGGCGCTTAGCGATAGAAATTCGACCTTCCCTCAGCGATCTGTGTTCGCTGCGAAGAGGAAGTACAAACCTGTAGCCAAGAAAATTAAACCAGTCCCGGCGACTCTTCCAGAAGATTTCCGAATCGTACGAAACATTCAAGGCGATCCACTCGCAGATATACCCCGTCTCTCTCCCTTCACCACCGACTTCATCCCGACTGGCCGCTACGACGAAGAAAGTTACAAAATCATCGAGAAGAATCACCCGCCAGGGTTCCTCACCACAGAAGAACGAAGATTCATGCACAACTTCATGATGATTAACGAAACAGGATTCGCCTGGAATGAAGGACAGAAAGGATCGTTTAGAAAGGATTTCTTCCCTCCAGTCCGAATGGCGATCACAGAACACATTCCCTGGGCTCTTAAAAATATGCCCATTCCGCCAGGTATTTATAATGACGTCTTAGATATCGTTCGCGAGAAAATTGCCGCTGGGGTATACGAACAATCGAACTCGTCCTACCGATCGCGCTGGTTCACCGTCCTCCGAAAAGGCGGTGGAAAACTTCGGATCGTTCACGATTTACAACCTCTCAACGCGGTAACAATTCGGGACTCAGGTATGCCCCCTTACACAGAACAGCTCGCCGAATCATGCGGCGCACGAGCCTGTTACGGTTTACTTGATCTATTCGTCGGATATGACGAACGTGCCTTAGCAATTGAGTCTCGCGACCTAACCACATTCCAGACACCTTTAGGCACCTTCCGACTCACTTCAGTTCCTATGGGCTGGTCTAACTCAGTTCCTATCTTCCATGGCGACATCACACATGTTTTACAAGCAGAAATCCCCGAAATTACCATTCCATTCATTGACGATGCTCCGATCAAAGGACCCCTCACTCGCTACGAACTACCCAATGGAACGTACGAGACACACCCCGACAATCCAGGAATTCGGCGATTCGTATGGGAGCATTTTCAAAATCTCAATCGCATCGTCCAGCGAATGAGGTACGTACATTGCACATGGTCAGGTCCCAAGGCATTTCTGTGCGTCCCCGAAACTATTATAGTTGGACACCGTTGTACATACGACGGTCGCCGGCCTGTTGAAAGCAAGGTCGCCAAGATCCGCGACTGGGGACCTTGCACTAACCTATCCGACGTTCGCGCATTTCTAGGCACTGCAGGACTTATGCGAATATTCATCAAAGACTTTGCGAAAATCGCCCGACCACTCACAAAACTTACCCGAAAAGATACCGACTTTGTGTTCGGGGAAGAAGAAATTCAATCGCAGGAAGCCCTCAAACATGCAATCATCAATTCGCCAGCGATTCGGACACTTGACTATACAAGCGACCTCCCCGTATACCTTTCTGTCGACACCTCCTACATAGCCATTGGCTACGTACTCGCGCAACAGAAACCGGATTCAAAGGTTCACAGATATCCCAGTCGCTTTGGATCGATCCTTCTAAATGAGCGTGAAGCTAAGTACTCTCAACCTAAGCTCGAACTTTACGGTCTTTTTCGCGCTCTCCGAGCAACTAGATTACACATCATTGGCGTCCGGAACCTTATAGTCGAAGTAGACGCCAAATACATACGAGGTATGTTGAACAACCCCGACATCCAGCCAAACGCCACGATCAATCGCTGGATCGCTGGCATCCTCCTATTCGATTTCAAGCTCATACACGTTCCAGGAGTCACTCATGGACCAGATGGTCTATCAAGAAGGATCGCCCAACCAGATGATCCACCAGAAGAAGAAGACGATTTCGAAGACTGGATTGATCGCGCATACGGATTTCTACACCTTGTTGAAGCAGGATACGAAGATGTACAGGACTGTGTACATACTAAGCTATACTACTGAACCTCACCTTTGTGTAAGAGTACTTGCTAGAGTGCGAGAGAAGGTTGTTAGACCGTTATTCTATTAAGGACGATAGATACATAGTTTATATAGTATTCTAGAGTGCGCACAGACCGTCTAAGGTGTATGGTAATGTGTGTGCGCGTCACATGCAAAGTGAGTAAATGAGAGAGCGATGATTTAATTTCAACACCCCCCCTCGCTTGTGATGCTCTAATTGCAAGCGTACAATTTAATCATTGATCTAGAAAAATTCAAGACCAAGTTGAGCGCGGAAGTTCAAAAACTTTTCTTTAGGAAGGTTTTTGGTAAATAAATCCGCAGGGTTTTTAGCCCCATCAACAAAGTACAATTCAATTTTACCAGCTTGAGCGCATTCGCGAACATAGTGGTATCGAATGTCGATGTGTTTGGTCCGTCTATCTTGGACCGGATTAGAACCAATAAAAATTGATCCTTGATTGTCGGCATTTATAGGGATGCCACCCTTGAGAGGAAACCCGAGCTCCGATAGGAGAGTCCGAATCCACATAACTTGCTTAGTTGAGTCGGATAAGGCCATATACTCGGCTTCAGTCGACGAGAGTGCGACAGTCTTTTGAGCACGTGATGTCCAAGTAACAACACCTGCAGCAATAGAGACAAAGTGGCCTGTTGTGGACCGCCTGTTGATTGGGTCAGAAGCCCAGTCACTGTCTGTGTGTGCCGAAACACCTTCGTTTGATCGGCCATCATAAACCAGGGCATAATTTCTAGTGCCCATGAGGTATCGGAGAATGTAAAGAGCTTTTTGGTAATGCTCTTCCAAAGGGTTGGCTGAATGTTGCAATAATTTAATTACCGCAAAGGCGATATCTGGTCGTGTTCCGATCATCAGATACATCAGCGAGCCAATGACTTGCTGGAATTTAGTGCGAGTTTGAGGGTTCACACTGTTTGGATTTGGACGCGGCATATAGCCGGTTGGAAGAGGTGTTTGTGCCTCTTTAGCATTAAGCATCCCAAAGCGTTCAAGGATTTTGTACAAATAATCAATTTGTGACAATCGTACTTGTCCATTTCGACGCTCAATTTTGAGTCCGAGGAATTCCGAGACTTCGCCTAAGTCGTGGCATTCCCACATTTCCATGAATTTGGCCTTACACTTATCGTTGAGGCGTTTGTTTTTCCCCATGAAGATGCCATCATCAACATAGACGATTGCATATACTTTGTCACCAGTTGTCTTATCTGTGTAGACAAAGATTCCGGCATCTGATTGTGTTCGGAAGAATCCGAGTTTGTTCATTGATGCCTCGAGCTCTTTCCACCACTGTAAAGCGGCTTGTTTGAGCCCGTAAATGGAGCGTTTAAGGCGCCAAACTTTCGTTTCTTGCCCTTTAACTTTGTGGCCTTGAGGCTGCTCCATGTAAATTTCTTCGTCGAGTTTGCCATATAAAAAAGCTGTAACGACGTCAATGCCGGTCATGTGCCAGCCTTCGAGAGCCGCAAGGCTCATCATCAATCGAACGGATTCATACCGAACGACCGGAGAGAAGATCTCATCGAAATCTACGCCTTCAATTTGGGAATATCCCTTGGCGACCAATCTGGCTTTTTTACGGCCAGTGGATTTAACATTGAATACCCACTTGTTTTTAATGGGCTTTTTCCCTTTTGGTAAATCTACCAATTCAAAGACGTCACGTTTCTTTAAGGACTCTAGCTCCTTTTTACATGCGTCGTTCCAATCTCTTTTCGCAGATTCCGATAATCGATCGAAATCTTGGATGGTAATCGGAGTGAAATCAGGTTTGATTGCCTGTTTCAGCAAGAAGTTTGTAAACTTCGTTCCTCCTTCCGATTGCAGCTTCTTAATGAACTGCGTCAGGGCGTCTATGTTCATCCCTGGAGCGGCGTCTCGCTGTACTTGAGGTTGTGCAGGGGGCTTATCAGGCTTTCCCATGCGCTGACTATCTGTGCGCCATGGCATGCGATGTGGCTCATTCATAGTCTTTCTCCAGTACCGCTCGCTCGCAAGGTCTCTCTCGATATCAGAGGGCGGACGTTGTTCGCCATAAACATTATTTGGACGCTTCGGAGGG
Organism: Collybia sordida; assembly: GCA_037014335.1. Classification (NCBI taxonomy): domain Eukaryota; kingdom Fungi; phylum Basidiomycota; class Agaricomycetes; order Agaricales; family Clitocybaceae; genus Collybia; species Collybia sordida. The sequence goes on along the minus strand of JAYKXK010000010.1, from coordinate 2,435,022 downwards.
TTCCGCGTGCGACCTGACCTGCGTGGTAGCTGAGCATACTCTTCCTGATCTTCTGGACGGTAAGAGAAGTCTTCCGTCGAGATTTCACGTTGCTGGTGAGGCGGTGATGGAGCAGGGGTAGCTGGTCTGGTTTGATTTGCCGGCGGATCACCGTACTCAAGATCAGATAAGGGTTCATCCTTGATCTCTGGATCTTGTTCTTCGGGTGTATTAAACCGAGGAGGCGGTTGTGTTTCCTCATGGAAAACGGGCATTTCTGCCTCGTCCTGTGGTTCTTCAGGCACATCCTCATCATCAGAGGAAGAGATTGTGATTGGTGGAATGAAATCTTGTTCCACGGGTGTCCAAGTAGGCGTTTCAACCTTCGGACATTTAGGAAGAAGTTTCTCATCAAATACTGCTTGTACGCCAACGAATATTACGTTGCCTGCAGTGTGCCGCATAAAGCGAAATCCTTTTGTTCCTTCTGGAACACCTAAGTAAATCATAAGCTCTGAGTGCGGGCTTAGAGCATTTTTCCGCTTAGCCTCAGGCATGTATACATAGGCACCGCATCCAAAAACCCGAAGATGTGATACATCAGGTTTTTCTCCTTTAAGCTTTTCAAATGGTGTTATGTAATTAACACGCTTTAGAGGAGTCCTATTGTAAAGGTGGACGGCGTGTGTGAACGAAAATTCCCACCAACTCTCCGGAAGGCAAGCATGAAACCGCATGGTTTCAGACTTAGTCATGAGAGTCCTGTTAAGACGCTCAGCTCGCCCATTTTGTTGTGGTGTGTGTGGTGCGCTTTGCTCAACCACAATTCCGCGACTTTCGAACTCGTAAGAGAGCTCTTCAGACTTGTATTCCCCCCCTCCATCAGTACGCACTCTTTTGATCCGTGCATTGTACTGATTGTCAACCATTTGGTAAAACAATCTGAACGCGTGAATTACGTCAGACTTCTTTCGAAGTGTTTTAGTCCATGCGAAGGAGGTAAAGTCGTCAAGGAACGTGACAATATACTTAAATTTGTGATAAGAAAGAGTGGGAAACTCCTTCAAATCAGAGTGTATCAGTTCAAACGGCTGTTTAGCACGCGTTTGAGAGCTAGGAAAGCGCGCATTTGTCATCTTTCCTTTTGCGCATCCAGGACAAACGACTTGACGGTTTGCCGGGACAGGAATTTTAGGCATGCCTGTTACAGCTGCCGGTGTACGTTCTTGGATCTTGATCCAGGGGTGCCCTAATCTCTGGTGCCACGTTTCAAAGTTCGCAGCATAGATAGCCGATTTAATTTGGCCGGGCATAAGGATGTTACACTGCAAGTAGAACATGTTTGTTCCAGCTCGCGGATTTGGGAGAAAGGTCATTGCGACCTTACCATTTTTCAACACATTTATTTTGCTGTTGGAGCCACTGGTTGTGTATCCAGTGTTTAAATATTCACCAAGGCTAAATAGACGTCCGTCTAGGCCGGGGATATAATAGACCGGGAATAGGCGCGATGTGATGCGCTTTGTTCTTCCGAACCCGATATGAATATCATGTTCGACAAAAACGTGTCCGTAACCCTTTACTTCAAGAGTTACACCCGCAGTGGCAGTTTGAATTGGACCATGCGGTTCTGTTAATTCAGCATACTGAGCAAAGTCATTAAGATTACTCGTGCATGTAAGAGATGCACCGCTGTCTAAAAGCCAGCGAGTATGTAGATCTTGCTGAGATTCCTCACTTCCACAATTTGCACAATTAATATAAAGACGAGAAAAATCAATATATTGAGGGTTCCCCTTTTGGGAACCCGGAACGACGGGAGATGCATACATGAAATTATCTACGTGCGGCAGATCTACTCGAAGAGATTGCTGTGTATGCGAAGTCAGTTCCGTGCAATTAGGAAGGTTTACCACATACCTGTCATTGATAGGGCCGAAGCCCGGACCCATTTCCGAATCGGAACCCCAATCCAAAACCTCGTCAGAATCTTGACGGCCCAACTTGTTCATGGTCTCCATATAGGATTCCAAGAGGTCAACGTTGGGCGGGGTTTCGGGAACTTCCTCGATCCGAGAGGTCGAGGCAACCGGTGGAGTAGGGAAGTGGACGCGAGGTTTGACTCTCGGGTCCTTGGTCCGGGACATGTCAGGGCGCCCCATGAATTGTTCCTCGAGCGGTTTGAGGACCGCGGGAGTAGGGGGCAGCTCAAGCCTTTCGGCGAGCTTCCTGGCACTATCGTAGGTTGGATAGGGCTTATATGGGGCTTCGCCCGCAATGCCTGAGAATCTCTGTGCATGATAAGGGTGAGTCCGGGAGCCAAGCCGGCTCAGAAGGTCATGGGGTTTGGACGTGTCTACAAAATTCAAGGTTGAGCTGAAATGCTCGGCAGGGGGATTTTCGGAAGTAGCATTGTTTGCCTGCTTCTTACCTTTCCCTTTTCCTTTGCCACGACCTCGACGTTGGTCGTTATTACCTTGGGTGTTACCATTGTTTTGGTTTTGACCCTGTCCATTACCCTTTCCAGAATCTTTTTGTCCGGATTCCCCTGATTGCCATTTGGGGTTCTTACCCTTCCTTTTCACCGCGCTAAATTTATTCGCTTGGTGTTGTTTGGAAGAGCCGGAGTTGCGGCGATGGTATTCCTTCATAATTTCACCTCGAACGTGCTCGAAGGTAAAGTTAGAGCGCTCAGTGACTTGTAAGAGGGTCGACTGAAAGTTCTCCCAGTCTTTCGGGAGTGCGTGCATTAACATCATGCCTTTTAAGAAACTCGGAAGAATTATTCCTTCTTCCGTAAGATAGAGGATTGAGGCCTCCATCTCCGAGATGGTTTTCTCGACGTTCTTTGACTCAAGGCGGATGTGCAGCAATGTGGAAAACATGCCATAGATTTCGGAGAAAGATTTGACGAGATATTTTAATCTCAGACCTTCCCATAAGGAATGTGCATTCGGGAATGATTCAGATGGGAAATTGACTTTGACAGCGTGGGATAGGCGCAGCCTAATAGTCCCTTCTGCTTTGTCGTTGGTGGAGTGCCAAGCGTGATAGTTGGTACTCTCTGTGTCAGGTTCAGTCCAGACACCGTTGGTGACTTGCCAAAGATCTTGCGATCTCAGCCAGTCCTTCATCTGATCAGCCCAAATGCGGAAGTTCTTTCCGTCAAAGACAGGAACAACAGAGACAATTGGAGAAGACATTTCTGTGGATTTGTAAAAGAGGTTTGAGAGAATTGATCGAGCTATTTAAAGCAAGATCGATCAGCTTAGATCAGACACTTAAATCGAAACAAGAAAATGATCGGTTCCCGATCATAGGCTCCTCAAGTAACCGGTAAGGTTACCGCGTGTAATACGCGTGTCGTCAGAGCGTGCAATCGCATCTGGGACAATGAGGGACGATGCCAAAAGCATCGTTGGTGAGGACCAGTGAATAGCGGTTGTCAGCGAATCCGTGAGGATGCGACAGTGCCTTCACCGGGGCCCATAACCTGTTGAAGCAGGATACGAAGATGTACAGGACTGTGTACATACTAAGCTATACTACTGAACCTCACCTTTGTGTAAGAGTACTTGCTAGAGTGCGAGAGAAGGTTGTTAGACCGTTATTCTATTAAGGACGATAGATACATAGTTTATATAGTATTCTAGAGTGCGCACAGACCGTCTAAGGTGTATGGTAATGTGTGTGCGCGTCACATGCAAAGTGAGTAAATGAGAGAGCGATGATTTAATTTCAACACACCTCATTAACGGAGTCCCAGTTTCCTATCAACAGCGAACGTATGTATCCCTCATTACCCTAAAAACATCCAACAGCGATTCGTATCGCTTCACAAAATCCCTTCCTGCCGCTTTGCCCACTTTCCGATCCATATTCACTGACACTATCGCCACTTTCCCCGACTTCACACCTCTTCCACCCCCGGCCGACAACGAAGTAGCACTACCGCAGATTGATAAACAAGACGCCGCCGACTGCCGACTCAACACCATTGTCGACTTTCTGCAATCGCTACAACGACCAACTGATATGAACGACCAAGACTACAAGCGCTTCATCCGCTACGCGCAACTATTCTTTATTAAGGGTAAAGTACTATGGCGTAAGGATCTTCATGGTTTTCATAAAGTAGTAATTCCTCCTTCTCGGCGCTTTGCTCTCATTTCGCAAGCGCACGACCTCGTCGGTCATCGCGGGATTTATCCTACCCGCATGCACCTCAACGAGCGATTCTGGTGGCCGCACCTCCACGCGAACGTCAAGTGGTTTGTGGATTCTTGCCACATCTGTCAAACCCGACAAGCGCTAAAGATTAACATACCGCCCGTGGTCGCTATGCCATCTCCGCTGTTCAGAAAGGTTTACATTGATACATTCATGATGCCTTCAGCAGGTGGCTATCGCTACGTGGTACATGCCCGCTGCTCGCTATCTTCGTATCCAGAAGCGCGAATGCTTCGTGTTGAAACTAACGAAACGCTCGCTAACTTTATTTTCGAAGATATTATTTGTAGATGGGGCGCCCTCTCTGAGATCGTCACCGACAATGGGGCCCCCTTCGTCAAAGCAGCTCAAACATTATCCAAGAAACACAAAATCCGCCACATCACCATTTCGGGGTACAACGCCCAAGCGAATGGACCAGTCGAACGAAAGCACGCTGACTTCCGACAAGTCCTCTATAAGGTTGCGGACGGAGTTGAAAAGAAATGGTATTTAGGATTCTATTCGGCACTTTGGGCAGAACGAATCACGCCCACACGCACTCTTGGGTATAGTCCCTATTTCGCCGCACATGGCATTCACCCGATTCTTCCGTTCGACATTGATGAGGCTACTTACCTTCTTCCCCCACCTGAGGCCATTATCACTCCGGAAGATCTTCTTGTCCGTCGAGCAAGACAACTCCAACGGCGCGAATCCGATTTAGAGGCACTCCGCCTCCGTGTATACAAAGCCCGCCAGCAGCATATGCACCGTTTTTCATCACTCCATCCGACCAAAATCAAGGATTTCAACTTTGCGCAAGGAGCACTAGTCCTCATTCGCAATACGCCGGTCGAGAAATCACTTAACCGCAAAATGAGGCCAAGATACCTAGGTCCCTACGTCGTTATATCCCGCAATCGCGGAGGAGCCTACATCGTCGCCGAACTAGACGGGACAGTACTTGCATCGCCGATTGGAGCATTTCGAGTCATCCCTTACTACGCCCGAACGACAATCCCGCTTAATGACATTTTCAATAAAATCGACATTTCCCGGGCGGAACTCCGCAGCAGAGAGGCCTCCAACGACGAAGATGCTCAATACATTGAGGCAGATTTCCCCGACGAAGATGACGTTGAGTAATCACAAAAAGAATTTTAAACTTCACTTACCTACCCTTCTCCTTCAATCGCTCATTCACCATTTTAAACTCTTTCGCTACTCACGATCGCATTCATTAAAACTTTTAGATCGCACGCCCGATCGACAAACCTTAATCCGATACCCATTCGCCATTCGCTATCATACATCAAAAACTTTATTTTCTATTTCCACTCACTTGACTTCGTTTATCATCTCCGACTCACATTAATCACCTCCCGCATTCGCCGATTTCGAAATCACTACAATACCGACTCAACTTATATTAAACTCAACATCATTTCCTACTTCAAATCACATTCGCCACTTTATTCTCTCATGTTCCATTCGCCGATTCACCTTCGCTACTCTCACTTGACTACGTTTATTCTTTCCGATTAAAAACCATCTGACACGAATTATAAAACAGACTCACCATTCTAACCCTGGCTCAACTTATATTAAACTCACCATTTATTCCAATATTTGCCATTCGTTTCCGTTCGCTCAATCTCATTTTCTACCTCCTGACTCAACTTATATTAAACTCACCATTTATTGTTCTCCATTTTATTCCGGACGACTGTCCTCTCCATTCTTCTCACACACTTACCTACAAAACCAGTCTCAATCGCTATTCGCCCGTGCAGGACAGGACACAGCGCATTCTATTCGCGCATTTCAAGAATACAAGTATATATAGAAAATTTTACCGCGGAATCCTTCGTCGCGGACAGCCATACAAAAACCCCACCTCACTTCTTTGTCACCAACTCCAATGTTTTTTCCCGCTCGCGAAGATGGTTCATCTGGTCCTGCTGGACCCCCATCAGTGCTTCCAACCGCTGAATTTCGTCGCGAATCTGACCAAGTTGAAGGATGGCCAGACCCTTGTCGTTTTCAAGATCAAGCGACGCCCCGGAAGTTGCGCTGGAACGAGAAGATCCCTCCGAGGCCTTCCTCGCTGCCCCGCGCAGAGACCGACCTCCAGTCGCACTCATCACTCGAAGCTTTCGTTGCGGCGCCTCCTTCGACGGTCCAGCCTCGAGTACCTTCCCTGCCACCTCCCCTATCACCTCCACCACTTCATCATCGTCCCCACTATCCGCGTCCTTCCTAGCGGCGGCAGCAAGCGACTCGCTGACCTCGATGCCACCCCATGGACCCATCTCTGATCCTGCAGGAAACCGCGGAACCGACGAGTCGGTAAGTCGGCGATCGCAGGTCTTCTTTTTAAAGGCGCACCCGAAGCAACGAGCGTCTTTGTCGGAGTCAGGCCGGATACACAAACCATACGCCGAGTCCCGACAGTTTTTGCAAGCAGGAGTATAGATCTGAAATCCACGAAACAATTTTTAAAATAAGATATATCAGAAACAAAACACGTACCGAATCGGCGGCGGTAGACTTCTTCAGGAGGAAAGCCAGGTACCCCGCGGTGACCCCCTTCCCCTTCCTCTTTTTCGACGGCCCCTCTTCCCCAGCATCACCCGCGACCCGCTTCTTTCCCTTCTTCGCGGCTCCCTCAACCTTGACAACGACGGGAGCGGGACCCACCGACGGAACCCGGGCGGGAGTCGTAACCTTCGGCACGGTAGGGGAGCGTCCTTCTGTGGGCCGATTCGTCCTTTTCCAAAGTAAAACTTCAGCTATTAACTTACCGGGTGATTTCCCCTTGTCTCCGAATACCGGGCGAGGCAAGGGCCTCGTAGGGGTTCTCACCGCTGTCTCGTCGTCATCCTCCTCCCCATCGCCCTCGCCATCCTCTTCACTATCGCTGACCACAGCCTTACTTTTTACACGAGAACCGGACCCTTTACCCTTCAACGAAACGGGAACCAAGGGTGGATCCGCGTCGTCGGCAGGAGGGGATGCAGACTGCACTGTTACTTCGGGCAGTTCGGTTGCCAGTCGCGCAGGGGTCCCATTGATGTCCCACCACTCCCTATACACGTCGTCGATCGTCCGCCAATCATACTGTATGTTCTTCTCGATAAAAGTCTCGAGTCGTGCGATGAGCCCGCGAGTCGCAGCCTCGAACGGGTAGGCATTGCGGAGAAGACCTTCAATATCAAACTAGAAACAAGAAATGTCAAAAACAAAAACAATAAATTCATAAGATTACACCTACCTTGGATTTCGCAAACCTAGCCGCGAACTTTTTCGCCGTTTCTGCGTCCAACACCACACCTTCCACCCGCGGAAGTTGCTTTGCCAACGTGGCTTCGATAGCGCCAACTGTGTTTTTGAGTTCGAAAGCGGAAGCACTAGACGCGACAGACATGATGGATGACGCCAGAGTGGGGAAGCAGAATGAGCAAAGGGGGATACGAAGGCCACAACCGTGAGAAGTTCATTTTTTTTCACTTGGTTGATTTTCAGGAACACCAACCACATGACCTCGGCATTCCGCTTTCCGCTCCGACATCCGTCTGATCCGTGCCACGCGGCAATTGAAGTTCAAATTAGAAACCACAAGTCCAGCCCCATCAATCGCTCCCTCGCTCGCTCAATCGCTACGTGTGCTCCCCAAAAACATCCTTTTCAGAATTTCGCTATCCGCATTAGTCCCCTTTATTATTCCATCCCTCAAGCTAGCTTCCGATGCCCGATTGACTGTGGACAGTCAATATTTAAGTCCAGGGGAGGTGACAAGCCTACTTACGCTCTAGGCATGTAAATCGCCCATTCGCACTAATTCGCCCACAGTACGGCCGATCGGGATCGCTCATACCCATGCACCTGTTCGCCATTCATCGTTCGCTGTATATCACCTCTACTTCGCTCGGACATCACACATCAGTCGCGGTCTACACAATCACCCGTGGTCGCGCTTTGGTTCATCTCTCGATCGCTCCGTTCACCATCACCTGTTCGCTCCGACTACGACTTCGTCGCCAGGTACTTGGTCTTGGATGACACCAGTCCCTATTTTACGTACTATACATAATCCCGTCGGCACCTCCTTCGCCTGTCTGACGACCCTGACTCGCTCCCGAAGTCTCGGACTTCGTCCCTTATCCTATTCATCCGAACTAAGGCACGTCGGACCCTTTCATTTTAGATAGTTCGCGCCGCCGTTACAATCCTAATCTAGTAGACTCTATACCATCGTTCCACTTTGTCGCTACCTTGTAGAAAATTTTACTTTACATTCTCCATTTAGAATCGGACTCTTAGATAGTATAAAAAGCCTTGTAATATCGTCGCAGAATAACAAGTTCCGTTCACCCTCTCTCTTCTTGTGTTCAATCGCTCTCATTTCGTCTTAATCACTCGTTCCGATTTAAAAATCAAACTCATCGCTGTGAAGTTCGCGTCTGGTCGTGTACGTGTCGCCGAGCGACCCACGCCTCAGCACCTTTAATCACTCGAAGTCACTGATTTAAGTCAGATCGACCAAGTCGAAACTCTCTTCGTTCGATCGCTCGCTCCGACTCTCTCTAGTCGTCCAGTTTGCTCGGTAGTTATTCGCTCAGTCGCTGTGATACTTCCTCACCTTGAGTGTATTACTGATCGCTCCGATTCGCTTGAGAACCTCTCTTCTTTCTAGAAGACTTCGTTTGGAGATTGTTGAACTTTCGCTTCATATCTCTGACGGACTCTAGCACGTCAGCGCATCAATGCCTGTCGAACAGGGCCCATGCCGGAGGTCGACGACGACGTCGAAAGTGACGACGAAGCGACAGACGAGTTCGAAGAAGGCGATCGCATCTTCGTCGTCCAGTTTCGTGAAACAGAGGACATTCGAGCCACACAAAATATCTCGCAACGACTTGCCGAAGCATTCCACAAAAACTCGCAAGTCAAACCCTTTCGAGATCTGGCCCCTCAGCACATTCACGACTTCGAAGATGTATTTTCGAAGACGTCCTTCGACGCCCTCCCCGATCGACGACCTTGGGACCACGCGATCGAACTGGTAAAGGACGCCGAAAGCAAGTCATGCAAGGTGTACCCACTCTCAGTCACTGAACAGGCCGAACTCGACAAGTTCTTAGAGGAGAACCTCAGCTCGGGACAAATTCGACCTTCGAAATCGCCCATGGCTTCGCCCTTCTTCTTCATCAAAAAGAAGGATGGTTCGCTTCGACCGGTACAAGACTATCGAGTGCTCAATTCATTCACGGTGAAGAACAAGTACCCCCTGCCACTCATTTCGGACCTCGTCAACCAACTATGCGGAGCGAAGTACTTTACGAAGCTCGACGTTCGATGGGGCTACAACAATGTACGCATCAAGGAAGGCGGCGTTTCGAACAAACCGCGGGCTTTTCGAACCACTGGTCATGTTCTTCGGCCTTACGAACTCTCCAGCGACCTTCCAGACGATGATGAACAACATCTTCCACGACCTCATTATGGAAGGTGTGGTCTGCGTGTACATCGATGACATCCTCATCTACACCAAGACCATCGCGGAGCATCGTCGAATCACACGCCTGGTGCTACAACGACTTCGAGAGCACAAACTGTACCTTCGCCTCGACAAATGCGAGTTCGAACAGACACAGATCGAGTACCTTGGTCTCATCATCTCAGAAGGCAAGGTCGAAATGGACCCCGTCAAGGTCGCCGGAGTAGCGGACTGGCCCGTACCTACGAACAAGAAGCAAGTACAGTCATTCTTGGGCTTTACAAACTTCTACAGGCGGTTCATTCGAGACTTCTCGCACTTCGCTCGACCTCTCTTCGACCTCACAGGAAAGGACGCCACATGGAAATGGGGCGAAGCGGAGCAAACGGCCTTCGACGACCTCAAGCGTGCAGTAGCGTCGAAACCCGTACTCATGTTCGCGGACGACAGTTGACCCTTCCGAGTCGAAGCAGACAGTTCGGACTTCGCCACAGGTGCAGTGCTTTCGCAACTAAGCCCTGAGGACGACAAATGGCACCCCGTCGCATTCATGTCGAAGAGCCTAAGCCCGGTCGAACGCAATTACGAGATCCATGACAAGGAAATGCTCGCCATTGTACGTGCGTTGGAAGAGTGGAGGCACTTCCTCGAAGGGGCTCGACACGAATTCGAGATCTGGACGGATCACAAAAACCTCGAGTACTTTCGAATGGCCCAGAAACTGAATCGTCGACAAGCCCGATGGTCCCTCTACTTGTCAAGGTTCGACTTCACCCTGCACCACAAACCAGGTCGAAGCATGGGAAAGCCCGATGCACTATCTCGACGTGCGGACCATGACAACGGCGGCGAAGACAATCGCGATGTGGTGCTCCTCAAACCCGAACTGTTCGCCATCCGCGCACTTGAAGGGGTAGTCGCGGAAGGGGAAGAACGCGACATTCTACGTGACATTCGACGAGGAAATCGGGAAGGACACCAGGAGGATGCAGTGGCCCTTGCGGCGAAGGAACTCAAAAGGTCGAAAGGGAAGTCAGTTCGAAGTGCGGAATGGCGAGAGTCCCAGGATCTCCTCCACTTCCGGGATCGAATCTACGTCCCTCGAAACGCGGATCTTCGACGTCGGATTGTTGCGCAGCACCACGACACACGCATTGCCGGGCACGCCGGGCGATGGAAGACCCTCGAGCTAGTTTCGCGCAACTACTGGTGGCCACAGATGTCGCGCTACATCGGAGAGTACTGCAAGACCTGCGATCTCTGCCTTCAAACCAAAGCGCAACGACAAATGCCAATGGGCGAACTCAAGCCGCTCCCCATTCCAGAAGGTCATTGGGACGTCGCCAGCGTGGACTTCATTGTCGAACTCCCGCAGTCCGATGGCTTCGACGCAATCATGGTTGTTGTCGACTCGGTAGGAAAGCGAGCGCACTTCATACCAACGACTACGACGGTCACGGCTCTGGGATCCGCACGACTGTATTTACAACATGTGTGGAAGTTACACGGTCTACCTAAGGCAATGGTGTCGGATCGAGGCGTACAATTTGTTGCAGAGTTCACCCGCGAACTCTATCGACTCCTGGACATCAAACTAACGGCTTCGACTGCGTACCACCCCCAGACTGACGGACAAACAGAGCAAGTCAATCAGGAGTTGGAACAGTACCTTTGACTCTTCGTCAACGAACGGCAGAACAACTGGGCGGACCTCCTTCCACTGGCGGAGTTCCAGTACAACAACCATGTCCACGCTTCGACACAGCAGTCACCGTTCTACCTCGACACCGGCCGACACCCGCGCATGGGCTTCGAACCTCAGACGGCACCTTCGAGGCTCGAAACAGTGAACGAGTTCCGTGATCGAATGGAGAACGCATTGTCCGAAGCTCGATCAGCACTGGCGAAGTCGAAGGAGGACATGGCACAGTACTACAATCGACGTCGAAGGCCGACACCGGAGTACCAAGTGGGCGACATGATGTTCCTCGACTCTCACAACATCCACATCACTCGACCTTCGCACAAACTGGCCCACCGATACCTGGGACCATACAAGATCGAAGCAAAAGTGGGTTCGCATGCCTACCGCCTGAAACTACCGAGTTCGCTGTTGAAGATCCACCCGGTATTCCACATCGTGAAACTACTCCCCACACCTCGCGACCCAATCGAAGGACGTCGACCCACCGCCGTGCCAGAGCCCGAACTGATCGACGGCGAAGAACACTACGAAGTCGAAGAAATCATGGACAGTCGAATACATCGTCGCAAACTGCAGTATCTAGTGTCATGGAAAGGCTACAGTTACGAACACAACTCCTGGGAACCCGCAGACCAGATCCAGGCCGATGAATGTATCGCCGACTTCCACCGCTTGAATCCAGGCGCACCACGACAGATTCGCAGTGTTCAGTTTGCCCAGATCCCGTTCCAGCTGATGCGCGAGGGCGCGCACACCTAGAGGGGGGGTAATGTAAGGGGAACCCCATTTCGAAGGCCAACGTCGAACTTCGAACTTTGACTTCGACGTCGAACGTCGACGTGCGCGCTTCGAACTCCGACACGCACACTTCGCACTTCGACGCGCGACCTCTAAGCGATGTAGATCACTGTTTGTACACTCTGTGCCACGTAGCGACAATAGTGTACCACTCCCATTGTAGTATAGAGTATATAGACTCCGAGGCTAGATGGGGATCCTTAGACTATTCTCTTTGGATCCCCTCTAGGTAAGGAGATCGGACTTGTATCCTAAGTTATTAATATATTTACTTTGGATCCCCTCTAGTTCGCACTTCGAAGTTCGACCTTCGCAGATCGTAAGTTCGACGTTCGACTTCGACCTCGCTCAGTTCGACCCCTTCGACTTCGCCGACCTAGGGTCGCCCTTACAGCTGAGTCGTACTTCGAGGGTCATTGCCCCTGCAGGCTTCTCAAGGGTACCAAGTACCCGCACCCAAAAGTATCCATCCGATTCTCCCGGATCATATTGTGGGTAGTGGAGGACTACAATTAAATTTTAAAAAGAATATCTGCTGAATAACGAGGACGGCTTACGGAACTCGGGCTGGCTGTCGAGCGCCGCACTGTTTCGGACTTCCGCCACCCCCATCATGTAAATATACATGTCGGCCACATATGATATTACATGGGTGGGGCATTGGGGGGGGTACAAGAGGAGGGTACTCCTCCAGTGATTGAGGACATTCCTGTAAATTGAATGCCACCTGGGGGCACTCTCGAAATTTCTGGAGCCTTTGATATCAACCGGGCGTAGCGTATGCGCGGGCGAGTCTTTGATCTTCCGCATTTCTCGGGTCATAGATGGCGGTAGATAGCTTGCGTTTAACGGCAAGGTTATCGGACCAAAGATAGGCTTGGAAATTGAGTTAGAATTACACACATTTACACGGGGAGGGGAGAATCTTACCAGAAAGAAAGCACAATCTGAAAGCACGGTTGCAATATAGATATGGATTTAGATTACTATTCCTTTAATATTTATAGATTAAACTCACGCGGAGAGAGGATACGCAGCCGATGGTTCAAGAGGTCCGGGTTGAGGGTATTGAAGACGTCGTTCACCATCCTGAACCTGTATCCTCGAAAAAACTCGATAGAGTCGATTAGGTACGGCTGCAGTTCATCCCGGTATTCCATGGAGATAGGCGCGTCTAGGGTCTTTTGGGGGATTTGATTTTTAATTCGACGCGAGGCCTCTGTATACCCTAATTATAATGCAGTAATTTTAGTAAATGAGATTGGGTCAAAATAAAAACTCACAGGCATGAGTGGGGACTAGAATCAACACCCCGAATACCCTCCTTTCAATCCCCGGAATCCCGGGGCCTTTTAATATTGGCTTTTTTGTATAAGAAATTGTGAAAAATTAGGATAAAGTTTACGTTAAGGCTTACGGGGGGAAGGCCTGTTGGTGCGAACCGATCCGAGGTTATGAGTACCGGCATCCCTCCCTCTAACTTTGTCTGATTTTCGACGAGTGCGAGTTGCTCGAGAATTTTCTTCTCCAGGGACTTTTGAAAGTCATGCCCGATCTCCGCCATTGAGCCCGGCGCAGTGGCATGACACATGGGTGTTTGTGGGTCCTATAATAAAATTTTATCCTATCATATTAGAATTCCCGGCCTGCATGGCAGCTTACGGCTAAAAATATAGCGTATCCAAGTTTCGGGGGTGTAGAAGTCATGGCGGTCAAGGAATGGAGGATCAGTTGGTCGGAACCGTTGGCGTATTGTGAATCATATTTATGAAAGTCACGAAGCGCTGGGTCCCACTTCATCAAGCAGAGGCCAAAATTGAGGTTCGAGCTAATTCCATTTGATTGGAAACAATGCTAATTACCTCCTATCAAAGCTTTGGCCTGATCATCATTACACTGCCATATCACTGTGATTGTCATGGGATCAATATATATAATCCCTAACAGGTTTAGTCTGTTGTCTGATTCGACGCGATGCAATGTTTTTTGATCTATATGTAGATAATAATAATTAGACTCATGCTGATAGGGTGTGCAACCACCCAGGCCTGTAATTTTGCAATTTACGATTACATAATCGTATTACAGCCATACACGCAGACGTGCGAGGACTAATAGGGATTATCTTCGCCCTTGTAGTCAAAACAAGTTAGAACGATCATTGCACACTACACTACCAAGTACAGTGGACACATACGATGGTATCTGTGCATTAGAGCCTCCTATGTATGCCCGGTTACGACTTAAGAATCGCCAATAATAGACACACGCGTGCGCGTACCTGTGCACGTGACCACGTGACCTATGACGTTCTATCACAACTTGTCCACTCAGAAGACGAACCAAACGGGTAGCACCCCGCAGACCAGATTGGACTTGGCAATGACTCAGCCCCGTGTAAACGGAACTGTGCTGGTACCCAAATAATTAATTATCGTACGAGAGTTCGGGAGCGTTCGCGAACGTTAGTAAGATCTCCGTCGATAGGAAAGAAGATTTTAATGATAGGATGAGACCGGTGACTAAACGATAAGTCACCGGACCCAAACTAATGGAATGATCACCGACGTTTCCAAATTAAGTGTACCGACTACACTTAGTCAGCCACGCGTAAGCGTGCACTAAAAATAACATACTGTTTAACAGTAAAATTGTAACACCTAGACCTTAGGATTAACAAATCCTATCGGTATAACCAGGAGTTCAACACTCTTGGCACTCAAAAGCTGACTCACACGCACGCGCACGTGGGCAGTACAATTCCGTATCGGCATTTCTAATTATTTGTTCTTTATTTGTTACTTTACTCTCTAAACTGTATATAAACCCACCAAACCTGTAAGGAAGAGCAAGGGAATCCACCTCTTCACTTGCAGTAGCATTTGAATATAAGAGTAGTGATCACTTCAGAAACTTGACTGAACTAAGAACCTAAGAACTTGAATAGAAATCCAGATTGCTGGTATTTAATTGAAGACCTTTCAGAATTTGGTATTCGTGATAGGCCCCGTTGACGAGACGATTCAGTAGAATCCTTCCTTGTAACGGTAAGAACTTTGATTAAAGACTTGTCAGAATTTGGTATTCGTGACAAGCCCCGTTGACGAGACGACTCAGTTGGAGTCCTTCCTTGTAACGGCAAGACCTTGTTAATTGTATTTGAGATCTAGGCTATTTGGCATAGTCCTGTTTCTACCCCAGTGTTATACACACACACGCGCGCTGACAAGTTCTTGGTGGTGCTGACTGTGTCAGACAGTCAGACCAAGGGTTCACTTCCATGAAAGGTAGTGAGTGGGGGCTCCAAGTGTGGATGAGGCGATGGTAGACGATCCAGAAGGCCAGTAAACATGGGTAGAATGATGGAGAAGTGTGAAGGAATGTAGATGATTAGTGGAACATAATATAATGAGCAGAAACTAAAGGTAGACTGTGAAGGTTAAAGGAAAGGTGTTATTATTATTGTAAAGCGAAATTGGTACAGTTTAAATACCCCTACATGACCCCTGATGTACCCTAAGTGTACCATAAGAGGATACAGAAGTCCGATGTAGGTAATCTAAATATAGATGAGACCCGGATATCTAATCAGTAAGTCGTAATCCTATCTAATCTAATCAAAAGAGCGTATAACATGCTCAGCCCAAGGCTGGGCTTGTCATCTCCCCTGGACTAGCTATTGACTGTCCCCAGTCAATCTGTAACCAAGGAACTGAACAGAATGAGTGACAAGTGCCTAAAGGGTAATTGGAATGAATGATGTGAAGATAAGTGACTGAAAAAAAATCTGGGGGGGTTCAAACGAAGTACCATGATGAAGGGGATGTGGGAAATGAAAAGAGCGAAGTGGTATGTCAAAAAGCGAAGTGGGTAGGGGGTTAAAGAGGTAAAATCTAAAAATAGACAAAAGTCGAAATTGTGAAGTAAAGTATAAAAGCGAATTGGGAGGAGCAAAGGGCGTACTGTAGACGGTGAAAGGTAACGAATGGAGTGTAGAACCAACGCTAGGGGTCCTTGGGACTGAATACCAAGTGTCTGTAATGTAAAAACATGTCTAAGTGTCAGAACTGGGAAGTAATGATGTAAAATAATGAAAAAGCGCAAATGGGACAAGACCTGGATGGATGGGACACTCCAGGGAGGCTAGGGAATCGATACTGAGGGTTCTAGAACGTGTCTGATGACGCTAAAAGTGGTCCACCGAAGAATTTCGACTTTTTGAGAGATTATGACCTGTAAAAATACACTGGTGATACAGGAGGCCCCCAACCGAGAGGCACGGCTCTGGCTGGCGAAGGCTGACGACGGATGCGATACTAAACGAAACTGAACGATTCTGGGGGGTGTCAATGGTCTCTGTACTTTGCTTTAGGTGCTTCTGGGTGTAAACTTTGAATGTGGATGCTCCCCTCGTTTGGGAAGCCTAAGACGGCGCTAGGGATGTGTGACGATGTGATTCAGCATGTAGGAATGATGCCCAAAGGTACTGGTGGTTGCCTGCTTCAAGGGATGGCTAAAATCGAATTTTTCATGACATAACTTCGTTTGGGGGAACTGAGGATGATCAGGGGGGTACTAGACGTGTAACAGGAGGTAATAGAGTCGATTAGACGATGGGAGATCGCGTCTGGGATAAGGGGTGATGTGGAGCGTTGTCTGGGTCACTGGGGGGTCGTTTCTGATTGTCTACCACAAGGCTGGAGGTCCTCTAAGTTCCTGATGGTCAAAACGGCGTTCAGGGGCGTAAAAGGGCGTCCTGGAACGTGTACTGAACGCGTTTGAAGATCCTGAGATGAGGGGAAGTCCCTGTGGCGTCAAACGGCGTCTGGGCGTCGTACCTGTCGTCTAAAATGGTGTAACTGAGTCCCAGCACAAGTGGTGCATGTGGGGGACTGTCCTGGAGTACTGGAAGCGTCTCTGTAGTGCTAAAACGCGTTTGGGAACGCTTGGAGGCATCCCCTCCCTTGGGGAAAATTTTGTAGGCTCTAGACGGCGTTCTGAGGCGATAGGCGACGGCTGGAGACGATGGGAAGAGTAGGAACAGGATGGTGGTGGTCCAGGGTGGTCAGGAACGTCAGGAGGGATCACAGGCTGTGTAGGCATCATTCCAGAGTGTCAGAAAATTTTTACAGGGGTCAGGAAAATTTTACAAAGGTCCGCACTGCCTCAGGGACCTGATATGCATCTATGGGGCATGAGACGACATGTGGACTGGTCTGGAAAGGTTGGGGGGTGCCCAGGGGTAGTAAGGGTCCTCCTGAGTCGTGTATGAACGCCTGGACGGAACGCTTGGACCTGCAATTTCGTCTGGGGGTCTGGGGATCGTCTGGAACGTCTGAGACGAGTCCTGGGAGTACCTAAACGCTACAAAAACAATGGGAAAGAAGGGGGACTGCTGGACGCGATAGGGGTGCTAGAGAGTCGCATGGAATTCGCTAAAATGATGGGGAAGGGTCCTAGCTTGCTACAGACAAATGGGGGATCTTCAGAATGGTCTAGATGCGTCAGGGAACGCCTGAAAACCCTCCCTACAAGGCCGGAGTGTGTGGAACCTGAGCAAAGGTTCTGAAAGCGTCCACATCAAGGGAAAATGATGAATAAGAATGGAAAAATGAATGACTCATGTTGTGGGCATGTTTCTGGGGGTCTAGAGACGAACCAAGGCCTTCATTTGACTTAGAACCCCTCGCGGTGGGCTCCATTTTGACAAGTTCTTGGTGGTGCTGACTGTGTCAGACAGTCAGACCAAGGGTTCACTTCCATGAAAGGTAGTGAGTGGGGGCTCCAAGTGTGGATGAGGCGATGGTAGACGATCCAGAAGGCCAGTAAACATGGGTAGAATGATGGAGAAGTGTGAAGGAATGTAGATGATTAGTGGAACATAATATAATGAGCAGAAACTAAAGGTAGACTGTGAAGGTTAAAGGAAAGGTGTTATTATTATTGTAAAGCGAAATTGGTACAGTTTAAATACCCCTACATGACCCCTGATGTACCCTAAGTGTACCATAAGAGGATACAGAAGTCCGATGTAGGTAATCTAAATATAGATGAGACCCGGATATCTAATCAGTAAGTCGTAATCCTATCTAATCTAATCAAAAGAGCGTATAACATGCTCAGCCCAAGGCTGGGCTTGTCAGCGCGCGCACTTAGTTGAGTTATCTCTTCGAGAGTAACAAAGCTACACACACCCACACCCACACACCCGGTTCAATATAACAAACCGTTCTGAGAGATTGTTACCTCCACGCACGAGTAACTAATCTTTTGAAGTCAAATCCAGTGATATTTCTATATCCGTACCCACGAACTTACAGGCGTACTTCTGCCTTTTTGTGTGTATTAGAGGAGTAGTGTGAGATCATATCTTTGATTTTATACACTTAAGAGTAGAATACCCCTTTCAACGCGCCATTACCTTATCCATATTTGGATAAAGTAATCCTGATCACATGGTGCTTGCTACCCGAGTATGGATAATGTAATCATGATCACATTGTGCTTTCCAAATATGGATAATATGATACCGATACTATATTACATTATCCATATTTGGATAATGTAATCATGATCACATTGTGCTTTCCAAATATGGATAATGTAATCCTGACATTTGTTTATCCCAATTAGGCCATGGAAAGTTGCCTCAAAATCGGATCAAAGTAGACAACACCCGCTCATGCCGCCCTCAATGGATTCCGAGCTAGAGAGCGAGATAAACCAGCGCATTCTTCAATGTCCTTGTCGAAGAACCTTCCTATCTCCCGCTGCCCTCAAAAACCACCAAAATGCCTGTCTAACAAGCAAAAAATCCTTAACCACCATCCTTAACGGCGCCAAAACCCGGCTGTCCAATGCAGATACGCGGAAGGCAAAAATCCTGGCCGCCATTACTGATAGGAACAATCCCCGGGGTTCGGACCCTACTTCTGTACTACAGGCGACATTGGATACCATCGAGGCCAATCACCATGTGAGCTAACGGTTTTTATTGTGTTGTGGATGCCTACGAGACTCACGGGCGGGCAAATTAAGGACGATCCTTCCCAGGACCTTTCCGGGGTGAACGTAAGTTTTGAGGAAGAACCACCGTCTAAACGCAGAAGGATTCCATCAAAGCGTTACCAAACCTCTGGGTTCGCAATGCATGATAGAAGGCTGCGTGATATTCTCCCTACAACCCCGCCCACAGTTTTAACTGTAGAGCAAACCTCCCCTCGTTCACCTTCCTCCCCTCTACGACCCCTGCCATCTGGTTCTAGTGATGTTTCTAATGGGCCTCAATCCGCAGAAAATATATTGGATACGGCCCGAGACTCCTTCGGTGTGTTTCGCCGATACCGGGGAGTAGCGTTTCCAACCCACAACCCCGAAACTATATCCACTTTAGAGATGCTATCAAACTTACCAAAGCAGAACTCCCTGACAGGACAAAGGTCTATATCCCCTTCAGAAGATGATCCCCCTCTGCCGTTTGACCCTTATCCCAATGAGAGTTCATTCCTTTTAGGTCAATGGTTCTGGGACGACGGGGTTCAGAAGTCTCAGGAAAGTTTCAAAAAGTTATTATCAGTTATTACAAACCCTAAATTCTCTGTGGAAGACGTTGAGAATACCAATTGGGATGGCATCAATAACAGGTTAGCCCTAAATGAATGGGATGAAGGGGAATGGATGGACAAGGACGCTGGCTGGTTTAGGCCCTCGGTCACTTTCCAAGTTCCGTTTCCCAAGAGCACAAGCCAACCAGGTCCTCAACCATATACAATTCCCCACTTCTATCACCGGTCTTTGACGTCTGTTATTTGGGAAAAAATACGAAATTCTTCTCAAAATCCACATTTTCATTATGAGCCTTATGAAATGCTGTGGAGGCCACCGGGGCATAAGGGCCAAGTACGCCTTTATGGGGAACTTTATTCATCCCGCGAATTTATTGAAGCCCACGAGAACCTCCAAAAATCCCCTCGCGTACCTGGTTGTGATTTAGAACGGGTCATCGTTGGTTTAATGTTCTGGTCCGATGCTACCCATCTGACAAACTTTGGCAAGACAAAGCTGTGGCCTCTTTACCTTTTTTTTGGGAATGACTCCAAATATCGACGATGCAAGCCCTCGGAGAAAATTTGCGAGCACATTGCCTACTTCGAAGCCGTAGGTTGTTTTTTTTATCATACTGTCTTAAAGGCATTTTGTGATAGAACTATTGCAGCTTCCTGATAGTTTCAAAGACTATTCCAGCCAGTATTTTGGAGGAATGAGGGTCACCTCCAAATTTATGGCCCACTGTCAACGGGAGTTGATCCACGAACAGTGGAAGATACTACTAGATGAGGAGTTCCTAGACGCTTACCGCCAAGGAATTGTTATAGAATGTTGTGATGGGTTGGTGAGACGATTCTACCCACGAATTTTTACTTATTCAGCGGACTACAAAGAAAAGTAAGGGCTCTTTTCTCAATATGGGATGGTGTTTGACTTTTCTTGTCAACAAAGAGTATTGATGACCACCATTCGACACCTGGGAAACTGCCCATGCCCTCGCTGCACAGTCGCAATGTCGAAAATTCATCTCGTTGGTACTAAGACCGATAGGAAAAACAGAGTTAACTCAAAGCGCTCCGATGACCAAAAGTACCGCGACGCCATTGATCGTTCGCGCAAAGCTATATACAAAAACAACAATGCTATTGATAGCACATACGTAGAGCGCCAACTAAAAGACTCTTCTTGGGTTCCGACTTCTGTGAGTTGGCCGACCATCTACATAGCGACCACTTAGAACTTGAGCAAATTTAGAATGCTTTCTCTGACAGACTTTCAACGTTTGGGGTTGATTTCTTTACTTTGTTCCCTGTGGACTTAATGCACGAGCTGGAGCTGGGTGTCTGGAAATCTATCCTAATACACATCCTTCGTATCTTACAGAGCATTGACGAAAATCTTATCAATGAATTTGATAAACGGTAAGCGAATTTTGTTTTCTCCAGTAAATCCTCAATTTTTTTTCAGGTTCCAGGAGGTTCCATCTTTTGGGCGTGATACCATTCGGCGGTTTTCTAGAAACTCTTCCGAACTCAGTCAAATCTCGGCCACCCGGTATGAAGACCTCCTACAGGTGCGTTTCCCAACTGTCTGGAAAACCAATCATCTAATAATGCTGGTCATACCTAGTGCTGCTACCCTGTTCTCGAAGGGCTATTGCCTCCCCCTCATGACAAAACAATTCTGAGACTTATTTTCCATCTTGCTCATTGGCATGGCCTTGCTAAACTTCGTTTACACAGTGACCTGACCCTTGATCTGCTGGATAAAGAAACAACATCCTTGGGTGCGGAACTTCGCCACTTCAAAGAGAAGATTTGTTCTTCGTTTAAAACCCGCAAGCTTAAACGCGAAACTGACAAAAGAAAGGGAAAAGCAGTGAAAGGGCAATCTTTAGGGAAGAACAAAAAATTTGAAGACCCTATATCCAAGGAGACGGCCGCAAAAGAATTTTCTCTCAATACCTACAAGGTTCACAGCCTAGGAGATTATGTCGATACTATCAAGAGATTTGGAACTACCGATTCATTCTCTACGGAAATGGTCAATTCTATTTTGTATCAAGTTTTAATTCCTGAAATAAGTTTATCCCAGGGGGAGCTCGAGCATAGGGTATCCAAAGGGAGGTATAAACGCACGTCAAAAAAGTTTTTTACGAAACAAATAGCCCAGATTGAAAGGCGACAAGCACGCATTAACCAAATAAATAGGAGGTTCACGTCCACCAATAGCCCGACATACAGCCAGGAGAATCACAACCAAGATAGAAATCCAGAGTTGCATCATTTCATAGGGCTGAGTGAAAATTGTTCTGTCCATATAGGCGCATTCCTTCGGGAGTATAGCAGCGATCCGGCCGTAAAGGTAAAAGGTACTTCTCCTTCTGGCATGGGGCCCATGCGTTTATCCCTCATCCTAGGGTTTTCATTTGAACTTGCGCAAACACCTCCTTCCGAGGCTCAAAGGTTTAATTAAAGCGGAAAGGTCGACCTCATCTTCAATGGACAGCTACACCCGCCCGCCTCACCCCCAATTTCCAATACCCTGGGCGAGGAGCAGGAAAAAGAGCTCAGTTCAATCTATTTCAAAAATGATACCCTCTACACCCATAAAATCATGAGAATCAACTACACGACGTATGACATTAGGAGATCCCAGGATACCATCAACCCAAATACTGACCACCGTGATATAATGGTCTTGACCCCATCTTCAAACGGCGAAGAGCCTAATTCAACCCACCAATTCAAATACGCCAGGGTTTTGCGTATATACCACGCAAACATAATATTTGCTCCCCCAGGAATCCAAACCTATCGTTCTAGAAGGGTAGAGTTTTTGTGGGTTCGGTGGTTCAAGATAATTGGTGACCAGCCTACCAAGTGGGGATGGGATAGAGCACGCCTTGATCGTCTGGAATTTCCTCCAGTTACTCATGAAGGGTCCTTTGGATTTTTAGACCCCGAGGATGTTATCAGAGGCTGCCATATTATCCCTAGGTTTTTTCAAAACAAACGCCGTCCTGATGGATATGGCTTATCAAGAATTGCATGCGATGGGGAAGACTGGGCCGAATACTTTGTAAACCGGTATGCAGTTACCAAACGTTTGAATCCTTCGTTGTTCATGTTTGAGCTGTAGCTTTGTTGATAGAGATATGCTTATTCGCTATCATTGGGGGCTAGGGGTCGGCCATGCGGGTATGGGCGCCAGACTTGAGTCTGTGGATGTAGACAACCAAAACCAAGATACTCCATCACCATCAGAAGCAGGATCTCCCAATGGCTTTCACGAAATGTGTCTAAGGGGACAAATCGAGGAAGAATACAGCGACTCGGATGGTTCTGACATTGAAAGTTACGGCAAAGACAGCATCGACGATGAGGACTACGAGGACGACCTCCGTCACATGTACGGGGGCAATGAAGACGAGGATATTACTAGTTATGATTGATCTTTGTGGTCGGGTACTGGATGGGTTGCTGGGAGCAGTGTGTTAAAACAGGGGTTGGCTATTGAAAATCTCGATATTTCTCTGGAGACTTTAAGTATTTAGTCGTCAGCTACTGCGTTGGTGGGGGTGCTATTATCCTTAGGCGTTTTGATAATCTACTCCAGGCCGTTCTCGAAACCTTTTTGGTGCCTGAATGATCCCTGCCACGCCGTATAACGTAATTACTTGACTGCTGTGGCAGTGCTGTCTCCAACTCTGACTATTGATTGAATTCTTTTCCCACTGAGTGTAAACCTGGGGATAAACCGAATAGCTGCCAGCTCTTTGGGATATGGGTGATGCAGGTGAGTTTTTTTTTTGTCCCGGTACCTGCACGGGAGCAGCCAGGACAACCACACTTGCGCCCGCCACACATCGCCGCCATAGTACCGAGCCTGTACGCAGAGGCCCACCTTGGCCCCCACGGCAGCGCTGGGTGCAGCCCCGCAAAAGCCACACCAAGCCTGTACACAGAGGCCCACCATGGCCCCCACGGCAGCGCTGGGTGCAGCCCCGCAAAAGCCACACCAAGCCTGTACGCAGAGGCCCACCATGGCCCCCACGGCAGCGCTGGGTGCAGCCCCGCAAAAGCAACACCAGGCCTGTACGCAGAGGCCCACCATGGCCCCCACGGCAGCGCTGAGTGTAACTGCCTGCGGGCTCCATTTCCATACCCCGGCAGCCCCAGGCCTGCGCGCAGAGGCTCACCATAGCTCCCACGGCAGCACTGCGCACACCGGGAGCAGCGGAGGTATGGCTGCTTGTCAAGCTCTGCGGTAGCCCCCTCGCGGTCGATGTGTACGCGCGGCGCAGGGCGCTTTGGTCCTTTCCCTCCCGCCTGGGGCCCTGCGCACTTGGCCATGGCTTTCTGACTGCAACCCCACTACCTAGGTCCCCGGGGTTTTTATGAGGAATCGGGGCTGCGCTGGTAGGTGCTAAGTGCGCTCAAAACCTCTATACTGTATCTAACTAATATGCTGCAGGACAATGCGACGGCTGGAATCAAAGGTCATCCTACACCGCACAGGGCTGACGGCAAGCTCCCTCCTCCAAGCTGCCATCGAAGATGAGGATGGGCGGCTCGCAGGGGGCATCTGTAATAATGACGACGAGGAGCTATCGTCATCTCCGCCATCACGGAGCCCCTCGCCCTCGCCATCCTTTAGCCCAACTGACGCCCCCAATAAGTCCAAACCCACCCCCCTTTGCCACCGGGGAGATGATGCTGCTGTGTCCCCGACCGTAGACGCAGAAATGAAGCCGCAGCCAGACGAAAGCGTAGAAAACGTGTTTTGGACGCCACGAACCCCTATGCGGGCAGGGGTCTGAAAGCTAAGCCCCACATACTAGGAAAGCTGCCCAGGGCGTCCACCAGCGAGGCCAATTTCGATATATATGCGATGAAAACTGGTGGTACAGGCTCTTTCCTAGGTCGACGGATGACTGGGCAGCCTCAAGAGAAGCCTCCAACGCCCTGTGAGCTACAGAAAATGGGATTTGATGAGGAGTATTGGGATGGAATGTAAGCATCACCTTTTTTCCATGTACGTTTGTTCAGGGCGTTTGGTTTGCTCGCAGAACACCTACTTTGGTAGAGGATGGAGAAGGGCGGTGCATTGCAGCTTTGGCTGGGAGACCCCTGGGTGACGACTGGTCCAAAGATATGACCCAGGCTGCGAAGACGCTTGGAGAAGTTCGGGCCAAAGGTGTATCCTCTGGGAAATTCATGGCTGCACATCTTGAACATCGGCGCGGGGATTTCCTGGCATTTTCGAGTGGGGTTTCATTTGGTGGGGGCCAGATGGTACGCTTGGTTGATTATCTGATAGGATGGCTGACTGATTTTGAGATATAGAAACCAGGAAATCTAGTTCATTCTGCCTCTCGTCAGAGAGTTATCAATAAACTTCTGGTGGACCGAACTATTCGTCGTATTGCAGGGTTCCAGAGTCGTACGTGATCTGAACGATAATTTAGTTATGATACTTATAATGGAATAGAATGCTTGTCCACCTATGCACCTAGGCTGTTCGAGTACACACAAAAAACATTACAAAAACTCTTTCAACACCATCCCGGGCTTACGTCTAATTTCACGAACAGCATATACCCAACAATTGCATTCAATTGTGGCCCCAGGACCTCCTGCGTCAAACACGTAGACCATGCCAACGCAGCTGCTATGTATTGTGCGATTACTTCTCTAGGGGATTATGACCCTGACGTTGGAGGCCACCTTATTTTATACCCATTGAAAAAGTTTTATCGATTTCCCCCAGGCTCGACTGTATTGATACCATCGGCAATGATTGCACATGGAAATACGCCTATTGTCAAGGGGGAAACTCGAATGTCAGTGACGCAGTATTGTCCTGGCGGTCTCATACGATGGGTAGAATACGGATTCAAAAGCATCACGACTCTCCTTTCTGAGAATGATGGTGCAGCAAAAAAAAAAGTCTTTGATGGACCTCTTGGAGAAAGGTGGAAAAGAGGTCTCGAGCGGTTTTCAACCATCAATGAACTGCTTAGTTTTCAATCTCTCAGTATAGAATAGTATTTACGCCAGGGAATTAAGTATTACCAATCCAATTGATTTTGTTCCACCCTAATGTTTTTCTAAAAGCCCTTTTCTTCAACCACGTTACCCCTCCCCCATCTATCCTTGGGCTTGTTGATGGTGCCGGACATCCTTGGGTTACTCTTCTTTGGCTGTCATGGAATTATTCTGGTGCTTGAAGGATCGTCGTCGATACTATGTCCTGGCCCCTGGCGACTGGTGAGGTTTTGTGCGTCAATAAGACTTAACAGCTTTCGGCTATGTTCAACCCCTACCTTCGATTTTCACGGCTCCAGTGGCTGTTGGCTGATCAAGCAGGCCGGAGGCCGACAGTTTTATCGGGACGCTCGCTCGCTCCTTTTGAACCAACTGGAGAGGCTGTTCCCATTCCCCAGCTGCTCCATTTTCAATCGCTTACTCAACCTATATACCCTATATTTATTGTAGGGTTCGCAATTTGACCGCGCTGGCATTGCCGGCTTTTAATGACGGGCGCAACGCGGCCGGGTCAAAACATAGCACGTTGCTGCTAGCGGCATAGGCTACGTGGGTTACTTTATGGACAAAGGTGAGCATTTATTGCCATGCTTATCACTGAAACTGGCTTAATAAATGCAGAACTCTAACCATTGGTCGAGTAAGTGGGGTAATCTCCTGAAAGCACCCCTTCTCCTGGCCTCACCATCCAACCTTCCACGGTATCGGTCGTAGGGTCCGCCCCATAAACCCAATATCCAACGCTCACGCAAAAGAAGTATGAACCGGCCAAGGCCATTTCGTCTGGTCTTATCCCTCACATTTATGGTTGTTGAATTACTAGAAATGGCTGCTTTGTCAACCCACAAGGTCTAAATGAAAACCTGGCTGAACTGTCTTGATTGAAGCATTTCCATATAGGGTACTAAAATCCAATGCTTCCTCATTATCAAACGATACAACTCTAAGGCAACAGCAGGTATCTATTGAATAACTTCTTCCAACGCTCCTCAGGACCTTTCTGTATCAGTGGTAGGCTCTGTTTCGTACCCGCCATACCCAAGTCCATGCGCCTCTGTTTCTGCTATAGCTTGCTTGGTGCGTTTAAGCTTCTTTGCTATCTCTTTTTGATTATTTTAGCTGTCCAATGCGCTATCGAAAGGTTTATTAAGCTCACCTTTTTTTTCAATGCTGAACCGTTTCTTCAGTACTAAATCAATACACCGGTGAGCTCAGTTCAATTTAAACAAAAATAAATGGGGCAAGTGCTTACCCTTGTCTTCAAACGTTACCGTATGTCGTAGGGCCGCAAAGGCTTCCGGAGTCCAAATTTCCGGTGGTTCTAAATAATCTCCCATGTCAATGGAGGTTGGGTCGAATGAGTGAAAACGAGGAGGAGGCCGCAGCTTAAAACCATCCGGAAGCCCAGGAAGCTGATACGCAGCAGGGGGGCCATAGCGGGGAGGTTGAGGTGATCCAACAAATTGGTGAGCTGGGGTGCGCGGAACCCATGCTGGGCCATAGAAAAATGCAGCAATCCAGACCATAAACCCATCAGGATCATGGCCGAAGGCATTGTAATTAGCACCGCAGTCTGGCGTACTGGGTTGTCTCGGCTGCTTGGATCTCATACTAGAGGGTCTTATGAAAGTCTACCAGTAAGAATAGGGATACACCTATATCTTAATGGCATTATATAGCCAGACGTCCTTACATCACATGATCCTCTAAGGGCTGGGTATTCCGTTGACTACTTCGGAGGGCTGCTCTGTTCCGTCACCCGCTCGGGAGTTGAGACCCGCGGGACTCAAACGTGTCACTTTTTCACCACTCCCAAATTTAAGGCTCGGATCACCGCTTACCATTAAGACTCGTTCCGTCGGCACCCTTAGGACTATAAAAAAACCTTTCCTTCCGCTCTAGCCATTCCCACCTCCCGAAAAATCCAATTAACCTCGTAAATCCAAACCCTCTCATAATCACCCATGGCCGGAACTTCCTCCCTTGGGAAGCGCCCTCGTGACAATGCGTTACAGCGCGGATCCCGAAAGAAAGCGTGCGTGTTGTTGGTAATTCTGCTATTACCGTATGGTGTTGATTGGATGGTTGAGATAGCTCGGTCTCTGACCCGCTCATGCACCATGGTCGACACTTTGGTCGAGCAGTGTATAGCTTTTGTAACGTCAAGTCCCTGATTGCAAATGGCCTCAGCCGTATCACGGAAGATGACGACATAGACTCCTTGCCTATGAGGTAGTTTTTCAGCCTACTTGGAGTCCTATGTGAGTTGAATGACCTACATTCCTGTTGCAGGGAAAGGCGTGAGCACAACGTATTTCTTCAGCTGTTAAAGTCCTGTCACGGTTTACAAGAAAGACTCTCGGAAGCATCCAGCGGGGAAGAAATTGAGCTTATTGCTGATCTTGTAAGTTTACCACCGTTAAGGCAATTCAAACGCAACCAAGTTTGCACTAGATACAAAGAGGTGCCAACGGCTCAAGGGCTGACGACACCAAGGGCATGAAGGGGGCAATCCTGGACTGGATTTCCCCTCCTGGTGAAAGTATCTCACCGTTCATAAGCCGAAAAGCGAAGTGTGGAAGGGGTTTCAATCATGAAGTTACAGGTGCTCTACTCTGCCCGACGGGGCTTGACTGGTCAAACGCTGAGTATGGATTTATTGGCTTTGTATTTTTTCCTTATTGAAAATGATAACTTTCAGTATTAAGCAGAAACTTCGTTCCGGGGAAATGCATGTCCGGGGGGACCATTGGCCGTGCTTTCTATACCCAGAACTTGCTTTTGATCCCGATGACCCTTGGAAAGGATTTTTAAAGAGTCCCTTACTTGTGACCGTTCGTACTTTCCCTAGTCTTTCCCACAGCACAATGCTTACTCCCAATTAGGCGTACAAACATGTTTTTACGTCCCCCAGTTCCGTTGACGATGACGAGAGTAAACAAAGTAGAGCCACCAAGGCTGGAAACGCACGAATACACGGCATGACGTCTGTTACCAAGGCATCTATTGTTTACATTGCAACCCAGGTATAGTATTCTCCTGCCTTCGTCGCATCCAATTATTGATTTCACTAGGTTCAATTTGCATTATCTTCCAGCAACACTTTTTCCCAGACCGACGTCCTTACCGACTCCGAGAGGTTCTATCACAGCATCTTCGACGTCCTAGATGACATTAGATTCAGTCCCGAGGTCAAAGATTTACTGTCCTGGTGGAATAAGTATGTTACGAGATTGATGATTGATGCGCCCTTAATCTTTATCTTTCCAGAAAAGTCTTCCCTCACACTGCACCAAACGTTGTCATTGCACCAATTGAAGGGAGCGCTTTGGACCGTATGCTTCAGAAAGTAGTCGAGAGGTGTGCTACTGCAGAGCCTAGTGACCCGTAGCAACGTAGCTTTGTGTAGACTATAGATCAATGTGTAACCAATTACCATAACAAGTAAATTTGACCCCATCCTTGCAAACAACAACCGCCAATTGATTTAGTTCAGCCTATCCTCAACCATCCGGACCACCTTCCCACATTATCTCCCATTCCTCCTTCCTGGCACCAAAATGGCTACCCAGATCATACATATCAACCTGTCCTTCCTCCACCCGGTGAGAGAGGAAAAATACACTGACCACCATTCCTTTATACATAACACAATGCTGCATTCCTCAATGATATATCAGCCTTCCCAGAAGGGATTTTTTTCTACCCCAAGGAAGTAAGCGCACATCCCATCAATGAGCCTTGGGCTCTTCCGGCTGGGCGTCGAGCTCCAAGTTTTCAGTACCCCCATCATCAAACATAGAGACTAAGCAGATATTTGTATTTTATCCAGACCCCCCTATTCCGTAATGTCTCAACCCAAAAATATGAAAGGTCAATTTATGGCGAGTCATCCTTGGCTATTGGTCCTTAACAAACCAGTCAGACAGCTTTGATCTACTCTTTCATCCCGTCTGTCATCGTCCGTTGATATCGTTTTGGTACCGTTCACTTCCATGTCTATCATACCAATACCTATTGATACTCGGCTTCTAAATGACGTTCATTACGTCTGACTGATTTTATATTTTTGTACGGTACACAATGCCTGGAGAGCTATGGTGTAACTGAAATGCTCATTACACCTAACTGATTTTGTATTTTTGTATGGTACACAATACCTGAAGGGCTATGGTATAACTGAAAGCCCTCTCAATTCACACTGGCAGCTTATTTACCGCAAGGTATGTTATCTCAACCGGATGCCAACGCTGAAATCCCCCATAGCCACCCAGGCATATCTATAAATATAAGATTAATCTAATTGACAGGCCATATTAGCAAAGATGTAGTACAAGAAATAGACCTGATAAACCCATCTGATATATAATATATAACAAAATATAACAAAGAGATATGCTCTGGTTATTCTGGATGAGGGTCCATTTTTAGGAATGTATATTACACCGGTCAGATGTTTGGGCTCAGCTATGTCATAACTACCTGGGTATACCGGCTACCTATGATCAGACATTCCATACATTTCTGATTAACATTCCCGATAAAAAATAAATGATTTACTACCCCAAAGCGGTATACTTTACTTGAGAGGGTCTGGATGAAACGGGAGTTCTCTGCAATCATACTAGCGACCTATGTACCTCAAGGAATTTCACCTCAACCGGATACTAAAGTTAGACCCTGCCATAGCCACCTATGCATATCTATAAGTAGAAAGCGGTTCGTCCGCCTGGTATACATGATTTATAATATTTATTATATATTGCCATTGCTGTTTATATCGTTTTTACTTCAAAACACTGATGGATTAGAAAGGTACTCTCGGCTTGATCCGACGCTCCTTGGCATCTCGGCAGTGGCTGTGTCAATAGTCTGCGACCTGTTGGTCCCCGACATCCACATAATTTTTGAGGCTCTACATTGATAAAGACAGATTTCAAAGTCACCAGCCCATTTGAATCAGTAGTCGTTTTTTTTACCGCTGCGTTACAGCTTACTTATATAGAGATTTGACAATGCGCAATTGGAGGCAAGACAACGCGCCCATTCGGTGAATATCGACAGAAATATCCCGAACAATACACATAGGGTCTACTACCACTATAGCATTATGCCCGACTGATGCGGTATGTTGTCGATTTTGCACCAAGCTGAGAGACGCCTTGGACCCGCAGGTTCGGGAAAATCAGCTATCGCAGAACATTGTGGAAGAATGCCCAAAATATCTCAGTATTGGGAACATCTTTATTCTTTCCTAATTTTATTACTGATGGTCCGACAAGACTTTCATTTTATCAGCTGTATGTGAACTAGTCATTAGAACGTCCCACTAACGTACTCAATTAGGAACCATCATTGAAGGCGACCCACCTGCATTACACAAACTCCCAGATGCACGAATAAAAACCCTCATCCCGCCGCTATTTTCTGTAGGATTTTTTGATGACACCCCAAGAAGCTCACGGGAAGAAAGCAGACTTCATTTTCAACAGGGTTCCAATTCTCCTTATAACAGTTTTTTGCAACTCAATTTATTCTTACAGTTAGCCTCGGGGAAAAACGCCAGAGAAAATGTTTGTCGTTTATCCAGCCTGACGATTATGAAAAGCTAGTTTCTTTCAAGAAGTTTATTCGTTCGAGAATTGTTCATAGCACAATACTGTGAAATACTTGTATTTAAACGAACACATAACAATCACATTAACACGCGGAAGCAGGCTGGCACTACCCCTTTACATACCCCTAGGTGCAAAGAAGCGGAGTAGCTCCAGGTATTCCAACACAAAGCGCAACTACAAAAGGCCAACATTTAAAAAACAAACCCAAGCAAAAAAACATTCTATCACTTACGACAGTCCTGTTCATTCTGATAAGTACAGAGGTTGATATCTACACACCGAAAGTCGTTCAATGAGAATAAAGCATGAGGTAAGGTCATTTTTACTCACTGTCAATGTTGCAGTTAACAAGCTCAGCTATCATGCATGGGTAGAAAAAGTTGGGGTCGCAACACTCCTCTTTCTTTTCCAGCGTACTGGGTAGCAGGGGTCCAGCGACGACGCTGGGCACCAAGCATACGCTAGCGATGAGAAGGCCTTGAAAGACTCTGGAGATCTGCATGACGGATACCTGCAAGACAACATATGGATTGAGTATGGGGTTTTGTCCATCGAGTAAAGGAAGGGTGTACAGTATACAATACGTACTAGGTGTTGTCCTACTGGAACACTTGTAGTGAGGAACCAGGATGCGACGGTCCTCTTTTATACCTGAAATATGTGGAGATTCCCTTTTGTCGTTGGTAGAGTTTGCTGTAGATTCAACATGAGGCCATGGCCCCCAAACCCGAGCCATAAAGCCCCAAAATGCCGCTGAAACAAAGGAACTAAAAATAATACCCTTACGCCCCTGGCACAGAGTTTCCTATGACATCATATTCATCCAGGATACTTAACCGAATTGCACCAACCGGTGTCGTAGGAATCGGCCCGAAAGTGTTTTACGGTCAAGATAGCCCTCGTCCAAATGATAAGTCCTAGCTGGGAATCCATCGGGAGGAGGATCAAAGGCCATCGGGGATGGGCATCGTGTTGTTGACGGCTTTGAGGCTTTTTGTGTCACCAGCATTTTCTTGTGGAGTCAAATCGGGGTGTTTTAAGATAATAATGATAGGGTTGGTGCGTCAATGGCATGCAAAAATAGCTTCAAGCAAAAAAACACTCACCAACGACGATCCTACGTCCAGCAGCTTTGGCATTAAGGCACACATGAGAGAATGAGCAAGACAGGTGAAGAAAATGACAATTTAGTAGGGGTCGTAATGAGCGTTGTGGGATGAGAGGATTAGAAAAAAATCTCGGCTTAAGCCGACGCTTCTAAGCACCTCGGCAGTGGCTGTGTCAATGAGTCGACCCATACCACTGCAAAGGTCTGCGACCTGCTGATCACCGACATGACATCTACTTAACAACAATTTTCGAGGCTCTGCATTAATAACGACAGATTTCAAAGTCACCAGCCCATTCTTTTATTCACCGTTGCGTTACAGTTTAATTGTATAGAGATTCGATAATGTGCAATCAGCAAGACCAACGCGCCCATCCGGTGAAGATTTATAGAGATATCCAGAATGATACATATGGGGATTATTACCGTCATATCATGGCACCTGGTAAACGTGGTATAGTGCTGATTCTACATCAAGCTGAGAGACATTCTCACCATTCTTTTTCTTGGGAATAGCTCACTTTCTCAGAGCGTCCTGGTCTGAATCCTGATGCGTCTCATGATCCTTATACACGATTTCCTCCACCTCGATGTCAATCAACCACTTGTGTAACTATCCTCCAGAAAATTCGGGTTTGAATACACGATAGGGACAAAAAATACCTCAGTATTGGGATCATCCTTATTATTTCATACCAATTCTAAATTTAATACCGATGGTCCGACGAGACATTCATTACCTCAATTGTATATTAACTAGTCATTGAAAACCTCACAAACGTACTTAAATGGAATCGTCATTGAAGTTAACTCACCCATATCATAGGCGCGAACCAAATCCCTCACCCTGTCGCTATTTTCTGTAGGATTTTTCAATAACACGATTTACTATAAGGAGAATTTTTTTGCAGCTCAATTTATTCGTATAGTCACCCTCCAGGGTAAAAGCTGGACATATATCTGTCATTTATCCAGCCTGGCGATTATAAAAAGCCAGTTTCTCTTAAGAAGGTTGGCCAACCGACAGGGCGCGTATTGTTCAAACCAGGATGCCTTGAACGGACACATAATAATCACGTTGACACACGGAAGCGGGCTAGCACTACCCCTCTATATATCTCTAGGTGCAAAGAGGCGGGGTAGCTCCAGGTATTCCAACGCAAAGCGCAACTACAAACGCCCAATGTTCAAAAAACAAACCCAAGCAAAAAAAAAGATTCCATCACTTACGACAGTCCTGTTCATTCTGGTAAGAACAAAGGTTGACATCTTAACACCGGAAATTGGTTCAATGATAATCAAGCTTAAGGGTAATGAGATTTATACTCACTGTCGATGTTGCAGTTAACCGTCTCAGCTATCATGCATGGGAAGAAAAAGTCGGGGTCGCAACACTCTTCCTTCTTTTCCAGTTCCGAGTTCGAAGTATTGAGAACCGGTCTTAATTCCTGGCCTCAGCCTAATTTTTCGTGGTCGCACCATCGTTGCGGTGATTGCCGCGACTAGTATTCTATTGTGCACAGCCTCTAATCCCCGACCGGACCGGACAATTTCTCCATTGCTGCTTACATACACATGTATGATGCCACGTGTGCATCCTCGACTATGCTGCATTGTAGCTAGACGATCCCCGAGCCAGCTATTTCAATATTCCCATCCCCGCCAATTCCACTGCCCCCTCCATCCACCTCCATATTTCCCCTCCTGCTAATTCCGCCGTCCCCATAGCCGATGCGCCTCTTCAATGTTTTCTTTGGCCGACTTTCTGCTTGTACGTCCATGCGTCTTTTAGCCTTTGCATCCTGCGGGGACCAAATCCATTTTAATAACCATCTCTTGCAACCTAGTTTAATTCACTTTACCTCTGTAAATCTGGCATCCAGTAATGCGATGGACCGAAGAATGGCCATCATCTTGAATTTGTTTCCCTTCAAGGGGACTGCCACAAGAGAGACTTGGGTCTCGACAATGTCCCCGACTCGGAACATCTGCGGAGGTGCCGGTTTGAATCTTTGGAAGTGGTACTTAGCTCGTGGGTGGTTTAATGTTGGTTCGAATACATACCCTCGCTTACCACTAGTGTCTACTTCACTAATGAAGTACAGGACCTCATTATCTTCACCATGGACGTTCCCGGAGGCCGCCAATTGCTCTAGAATCCCGCGCGGGTCAACAAGCGGATTGAAGGGGATATGCTCCATGTTGGGGGCATCTTTCTTGGAGGTAAGATATCGGTTTGACATGTCGATTATCTTGTCCCCTAAAAATGCCAGTGATGGCTCAGACGATCCCTTCCACGGCTGCAGCTTCCCTTCGACAAAACTCCTTTCAAACAATGTGTAGAGGGAATGTATACCCAAGATAACGTTCTCGAAGGTTGGGGTTGCGAGGCCCGTTAGCACAACGCTCTGTCGCAGGTAACGTGCGCGTGAAACAGTTCTGATACAGGTCAGTGTCATACTTTATCATATCCGTATTGATTCAACTTACTGTGGGCGATCAAGGACTGGTGGCAGACTTTTCTGGCATAATATGCCACGAATTGTGAAGACAAACTCTTCGCGCTGCTCGTCGTTCTCCCGGATCAGCCTCCATGTCGTCGGTCCTTCAAAACTGACAACGCTGAGTTGACCAATTATACCATCCTCCTAAAGTTCGCGTGAGTCTCTCGTCAATGCAAATTGTTGGAGCTAACCTTAGTCACCATTGCTAGACGACGTTCCTCTCCGTCTTCTACTTCTAATGCTAGAGCTTCAAGAGCGCTCCCTGTAAATTGTAAGCCTCCTGCTGATCCCCGCTCTCTAGTACTCACTAGCTCCCTCGATGTCGTAGGCTTTGTCCATATATCCTTGTAGGGAGTTGTTGCAATTAGGTGGGGTGCGCGGAGTGCCTCGTACCTGTAACTCGTTGATGTTTATCTAGGAGGTGTACCCAACAAATATGACCCAATTTTTTGCTTGTAACCCGTGGTTCCATCATGTTCTACCATATTGGAATGAACCTGCTCTATTGATGCGTCACCTGCCCCCGAAAGTTCGTAGGATGGACTCCATATCTCGAAATACGCTCTCTCAAATCCCTCCAAACGCCGTTCAAAACGCTACCTCTCCATACTTTGATTTGGTTGCTGCCCCACTTGAAACCCCTGCTGACCGTCAACGAGTGGCTCACTTGCTAAAAATGTAGAACAATTTCCGAATACTATCAAATCTCCTACCCATATCTTCAGCCCATCGGCAAAACCTGTCAAGGCATCACCTACTTCAGTTGTTTACTCTGCCACAGCAATGCAACTACCCTCAGTCCTCATCTGCTGATCATGTTACATGTGATCTCATGGTTCTTATCAGAATCCAACTGGTGTGTATCCTGCTTAACTGCCATTCTTTTTGAAGTTTTCATGAATATCTTAGAAGATGGATTGCCATACCCCTCCTCTCGTGACGCGTGCTAATAATGGACCGGCCTTTGGTATGTCCCTGTTACGAAAATATGCTAGCCAGCCCTTGTCCCCATACGCAAATCAGTATGATTATATCCCTACCTGGGATTTCTACCTAGCGTTCATGCCCATAATGACAACGCCGCGGTTTCCGTGTGGTATCCCAATCAGAGCCAATTCTTCTGTTGATCATTTTCAATCAAGCAGTTGCTTATTCAAGCGCGAAGCGCATTGGCAACGTGTTGGGGTTCCCCCTTTGCCTTAGTCGTGTTAATTTTCTTAGCATGCCATGGACCCTTCTCCTTGAAGCCTTGCACTATTATAAACTCCCAAAAACCCCAATGTCATACGCATTCTCAAACGCCCATTGCATTCATCCAATCCGCTATTGATGCCTGTTATTAACATCCATAATGCTGGGTAGGCTGTCACCTTGTTTTATGGTTTGTTTATTTTCTTACATCTAACTCTCCAGTACGGTTTCGCGTGCCAAAAAGACTACAACGACGCCTAAAACGTATGTCCTCTCAGCCAACATTTGGACGGTGCTGCACTAACAATGCGACTTAGTAAAAATGATACTCCTCGAACGTTCGTATTTTGGCTTTATCTCTCCTATACCGTTCTGATATATTATCTAGTGATCGTCGTCGCCCCGCGTCCCCTACTAAGTCGTGTGTTGTTATAAAATTTTTATCCTGATGTATATCTGACCTCTTAATTAGTGCCAGCGCTACATCTAAGAAACCAGTGGTTGAGGGCAGCTCAAGCAAAATGTAAGCTAACATTATTGATACGGATACCTATTACTCACACACACTCACAGCGAGATACTCTCTGGTCCTCCGACTCCGACGAAAAAAACGGGAGTTGCTCGTGAGTTTCCGAGCGCGGGCTCTGCAGCCTTTTCCAAACTCAGGTGCGTAAGATGTTGTATCTATGTATATTTTTTTCACATCCCATGCTTTAGTAATTTCGTATCAGCTACGCTCCATGCCTCTCGGACCGGGGCCATGGATTCTAGCAGCACTGGGTATGTTTATATTAAGCCTTCCACCCCCACTGGATGCTGACCAACTTAAATAAGTCATGATAGCAAGGTTCATACTAATGAAACCGAACATGCCTTAGAAGCGCCCACAACCCCGGTCAAGCAGGTAGCAAAAAAAAAGTATGTACCGCCCCTTGCTTTGCTTCAGGTAATCCCGAATGTACTAAACAACGCAGAATTACCGAGCATGCGACCTTGCTCAAAAGGGCTCGGTCTACCTCTGGAAGCCCTCCAGCCTTAGGGCCTGCGCTTGAAATAACGGCACGGCCCCAGTATGTTCATTACCTTGCCTTGTGGTTCCTAACTTATATCCCATCCGTCAGGCGTGATAAAAAGAAGACAGAAAGGGCAATGTACAGCGAGCGCCTGTCAGTTGTCTCTCTCGGGTACAACTTACAATACTTACACCTACTCTAGCCTCGCAGCCAAACCGCCCACCAAGAAACAACGTCGGCCCCGTGTGGTCAGCTCCTCTACCGAAGGCGATGATCTCCCCGCCACGTCGGACATAATGTAAGCAGCCTTATACACCAATCCTCCCGCACCTTGATACGATTATTTGCTTTGTAGGGTTGGTGTTGATGTTTCCCTTGGAGGTACTCCCCCCGCGCTGGACTCGGTGGCTAACACCGCACCGGTTGATGAAGACTCCATGAAGAATGCGGAACCCAGTATCAAACCCGAACTCCGCACTCCTGAAAAACTGTTTCTTGATGAGGAGGCTGATGAAGGAGTCGACGGGGAGGCTGACGAGATAGATGAAGAGGCTGACGAGGCTGAAGAGGCTGACGAGGCTGAAGAGGATGCCGACAAAGAGGATGAAGAAATTATGTCTCAATCTGCAGACGGAGAGGCTGGATCTGTTGCCGCCGACCATGAAAGTACCGCATCGTAAGTACATCCTTTTAGGTCCCCATCCATAAGCTAACCGCATGAGGTCAGTGTTGATAATGTTGAAACTGTTTTGGATGCCGTCCTGGACCGTTCACTGCAAGATCCCGTTTTATATCCCATATATGATGGGCTCCCTATCCTAGAGTATGTATAATGTCTAATCAAGCATGCAATAACTTATTCTACCCCTGAAGTCGAGCATGCGAAGTCCATCCATTTGGGACAAACACAGACTCAACACTCCGGATCGCATTCAAGGATCTCAAGAAGGCTTTGCGTCCTTCGGATCTAGAGTATGTTATTCCTTTCTTCTGTGCAGTTCATCTTATCTAACATTTACTAGGCAAGTCATCAAAGCTCTGATCTTCACGGCCACAAGCGACCACAAGTTCGTCAATACCGCGCGAGCCGATCCTAGTATCTTATATGCCGACTCGCCACTCGAAAGTCAAAACAAGGGCATCAGGATTAAATCAACAGGCCGAATCGCGCAGCTAGTCATGCCAGGCCTAATCACCAACTCGAACATTATCTCGGCTGCCCAGGGAGGACTGGGAAATCAGTTTGAAGTCCATGGTGTGACGCTCGCTCCATTTTTCCAGGAATGGGTTCGCGATACTGCAGCGTGGGGCATCATACTTGACATGGACCGTGTTGCGGGCACAGTATCCGTCGATGGCATCCAGTTCACGACAAAACGCCCTCCTAGAGATAGTTCGTGCTCTTATATATCAGTGTGCAGTATGCTCATTCCAGCCTGCAGATTACTCGCGCTCTCAATCCAGCTCGCCGAGGAAAAAGTCCGCGTCCACCTTGGCGTCCTCCGTACAGATCTCAGCGTCGTCAGGCCACACCAATCAGTGGCAATATTCTCGGGATTTCGACAATCCAGGTATGTCATTTATCATCATATTATAGGTTGTATGTGCTGAATTATCACTATCTTTACAGTTCCTATCTACGATGGCCGACCCGATTATGGCAGGACATTTGATTTTACTGATGCCCATTTCCAAGATTTACCGAGCTGGCCTCTTTGGCGGGATGGAGCGCACGACATACCTACAGACTCGGTCGCTGCCGTCGGCTATACTGTAAACACATATGTAGGTGGCTCGGGAAAAACTTGCTTGTCGACAAACATACAGTTCGTCATATTATTAGGATTGCCCAAGTCGTACAAAGAGTCCACCTTGAAAATGGCCTCCTCTATCCGTCGCAAATAAATATCAAATCGCCATATATTTTGTAGTTCAAAATTAGCAGTATATTAGTTTGTACATGTGTTCGTACAATATACTGCCATTAACCTTGACATCTATTCTGCTATAAGTAAAAGAAAAGATAAGTAAAAGAAAAGTTGATGCGGATGCACCAGTTGGCCCGTTCATTGGTTGACTTGCAATTCCCACGGCCCTTAGCTGTGGAACGCGTCACCTTGTTGCAACAAACCCAATGGCAATCCTTCGCCGTCTCCACTCACAGTCTGCTTTCATGTTATTTGTCCATCTTTTCAGCATCGTCGCATGGACCCAAATATTCTGGAGAACCACCACTATTAGAGGCTACACAGGCTCTGGAATTGCGTACGCTTATTCTCCTTTCTGATTTTTTCCTATGTCTGATACAGTGTCTACTACAGGATTGTACCATCGCGCTTTGCTATAATTGCTGGAGACTACGATCAAATATTTACAGCCTCCCTCTATGTCGCACCCTTGGTACCCCGTCAAACCCTCCATGCAGATACGATTGCAAACGCAGTTGGTCCTAGTGAATTAGTTGGGTCTGGTGAGTGTCATAATATATCGGATGCTTTCTCTGGGGTTTTTTTGCCTCGCTCCGCCATATGCTGGCCCGGAGCCGTACACCCAAAAATCCTCAGTGGATTTTCGTCCTCATATGTTGTATGCTCCGCAACATACAGACTGTTTGAAAGAGTGGTATACACGTCTGTACCACATACTCGCTACCAATCAATTCAGGGATTTTACCTCTGGATATCCTGTTTCTATAGAAAAAGTCCACGTTTTTTGTGTAAGCGCTTGTATTTCTTGTTCCTTCGTAATCAAGTTTACTGCCATGATTATCAGTGTATCCTCCTTGCTCACAGTCTGAGGCCGTATGGCTCCGTTCGGCAAGTAACACGCGTGCTCAACCGCCACAACATTGATAGTAAACATTTATTGCTGCTCTACAATCTCGGGTTTGATCACCCATATCACTTGAAGATCAATTACTTTATTGCACTATGCGACATAGTGCATGTTGGCCAATCTTTGGTGAAGTCTATTTCATGTGTGCAATCCAAGCAGCATTGGAAAAATATGCCTTCCGTGCGAATATTTGCACCGTCGCCCGCCCCAGTACCACATTATCCGGGCGATACCCCTACGGATAGTCTACAGCCGCGCGGGGGTGGTCCTCCGCATGTATTTACATACGACGAAGTCAATCCACACATTTCTCTTGGCGGTCACAATGCAAATGTTGATTGTGTTTTCAAATGCGTCGACCATGTAGATGGTAGTGGCCAGATGGCATACCCCGTGCAGGACGGTTCGTTTGTCCATGCCAATGTGCCTCTGAAAGATTTGATACCTCATCTCTCTGTGAAGCTGATCCTAAAGATTGCTCGCATACACGGAATACCAGCCGCATCGCACATGCCGAAAGGATTGTTATCTTCAATGTTCGCACAGCATGATTGTGTCGCTTGCAACTTATATCTCTCCATATTTACAGTATCCTTGTCAAGATCCGCGAAACGTAACAAGGCGCGAATTAAGCAGAGAGCCGTTCAACCCGTGGATGAACGCTCCGTCATTAATGAGGGGAGGCGAGAAAAGTACAAAGAAGGTAAAACGGCCCCTGAACTGGGCCCTTCTTGCGAGCCCGACGATGAAACACCATTCCCACCACCCCCACTGACTCAGCGTCGCTGTGCAGAAATCATCAGGGGTTTCTGTAGTGGCCTTCAACCAGAGGTTTTCGAAGAAGCCGGTTGTGCTGTATGTGGCGAATTAAAACCAAAGAGCGGTCTCAGCCCATTGAAGCACATTAAAAATATGCTTCATATTTTGGAAGCCCCGGGTGTCACTCGCATTCAGCGGAAAGATGCCAAAACTCCTATCAGAAGTTATACGGGGCCTGTTCTTGACTATAAATGCAATATGGTATGCCTCGACTGCCGCCAGTACGTCCGTAAAGGTGAGGTTCCACCACTTGCACTGGCAAGGGGACTTTGGTTAGGCGATGTGCCTGATGAGTTGTCTTGTCTAAATTTTGTCGAGAAGCTCCTGATTGCGCGGGTACGTCACAATCTGTGTTATGTTCGTGTGTCTTCAGGACTCAGGAAAATGACATCCCATGTAGTTACCTTTGAGTCCCCTGTGCCTAAAGTCTATCAGGCTCTCCCCCCACCGGTGTCTGATCTTGAAGAAGTGCTTGCAATTCTTTTTACTGGTCCGATCAAGCCAACAGATGCTGACATCCGGCGGACCCCATTGCTGGTCAGACGAGACCGTGTAACGTCCGCGCTACAATGGTTAAAATTGAATCATTCGGAATATGAGGATCTTGAAATATCCCTAACAAACCTAGAGCAATATCCCGAAGATAATCCGCCTGTATCAATTGAATATCGCAAAGAGATGTCGAATAAGCAGGTAGAGAATACAAGTGTTTTTGATAACGATGATGAAGACGGCGCAGAGAGTGGTGAATGCCCATTTGTTGTGCATGGCCTGGTAGGTCCAGACCTTGATACAAAATCCGCAAACTCATTGAAAGGGATCGCTTTACGCCATTGGAATAAGGGTGGTGCTGCTCTGAGGGTTGGCCGTGCCTCCAATCTTGAGTCCATTTACAACAATCCTGAGTTGTATCCTCAGATTTTTCCGTGGCTGTTTCCTTACGGTCTAGGTGGAATAGGATCGACGTCTGTACCTGAAAAGAAACACAAGAAACATCTCCTAATGTATCACGACAAAAGATTCCAGAAAGATGTTAATTTTCCTTTTGTCGCTTTCAGCCATGGGCAAATAAAAGATACATCGCATGGTGGATATATTCTAGCAGAAAAGGCTAAGTTTCAGGACATTGCAACTCGTTTACTCAACGTTAATCAAGATGTCTTGGCTAACCTAGCGGATAGAATGTCAAAGGGTGAAGTCGTTAAAGCAGTTACTGAAGAGGAGAGGGCGTGTTTTCAAGTCGTACGAGATTTAGATGGGATTGCAGGTAAAGTTGAAGGTTCAATTACATCGAAAAAGTACATGAGAAATGAAATATGGTCCCTAATAGCTGCCAAGGGTGCTCCTTCATGGTACATTACCTTATCGCCTGCCGACAGTAAGCACCCACTTTGCTTGTACTTTGCTGACACTGCAGAAACTTTCAGTCCCGCTATTCGTCCCGATGACGAGCGGTACCGGCTAATAGCTGGCAATCCTGTAGCCGCTGCACGGTTTTTTGACACGATGATTAAATTATTCATTGAACATGTACTTGGATTTGGTAAAGATCAGCCTGGCCTTTTTGGTGAGACATCTGCATATTACGGGACAGTTGAGCAACAGGGTCGTTTAACATTGCACCTTCATTTGTTATTGTGGATTAGGGGGGGTTTAACTCCTGACGAAGTTAGGAAACGCATCATGGACCCAGAGTCGGATTTTCAACGGGCTCTTGTTCAGTATCTGGAAAGTGCACACATGGGTGATTTCCTTCATGCGACACAGGAAGAAGTTCTCGCGAAGCTTGCAAAAGATTCGGCACAGCAGGATTACATTGATCCAACAGAAACACTTCCGGTGCCACCTCCTGTGCCCTGCTCGCAACTGTGCGGTTCGTGTGAAGAGTGTACAACATTAAAGTCATGGTGGGATTCCTTCCCGGATATTGTCAATGATATTGTAGCGCAGTCCAATATACATGAGTGTGGGACTAATAAAAATAAGGATGGGTCACAGAATAAAAGAAAAGCATATAAAGGTTGTTTAGATAACGTTTGGAATCGTTGCAAAAGCCGTTTCCCTCGCTCTCTCTATACGCAAACTGAAGTTGACCCTGCTACAGGTGCGTTAAACATCAAGAAGAACGAACCATGGATTAATACTTTTACCCCTGCCATCAGCTACCTGTTTCGATGCAATACTGATGTTACGAGCCTGCGGTCAGGGACAGCTATTAAAGGTGTCCTGCTTTATGTGTCTGATTACATCTCAAAACAGGGTTTGAAAACTTATGTCGTGTTTGAAGCCGTACGATCCATATTTTATAACAGCACTGAGGTTATTTCTGGGTCTGAGAATCAAGTTGAAAAAGCTCGTAAATTGATGATTAAGATGGTCAATCGTATGAGTGCGAAGATGGAGTTCGGATCACCTATGGTATGTATGTATCTACTCCGTAATCCAGATCACTATACGAGCCATAAATTTGTGTTATTTTACTGGGATTCCTTTGTTCGGGAAGTTCGTAGCGCGTGGGGCGAGGAAACCGGTAAGCTTCCTGAAAAAGTAGCTCTTATCAAACGGAATGGAAAGATATTGGGTCTTTCACCTGTCTATGACTACATGTTCCGTTCCGAGGAGCTTGAGGATATGAATCTATACGATTGGATATCCATGTGTGAAAGGGAAAAAAGGCAGCCAACGCGGAGTAAGCACGTAGATGTGGAGGATACAAATATCAACTCACCTTCATTCATTCCACTCGAGAAAATTGAAGAGAAGCCCAAGAGTAGGAGCGACGTCTCAAGAATGTATTCGTTCTTAGATGCCCACCCGCTAGCTGAGTCACATATGACACGGTGTATACCTGCCTCCAAGGCTCTGATACCTAATTTTGTTGGGGCGACATTACCGCGCTGCGATGCAGGAGATCGAGAATATTATTGTTCAGCTATGCTAACATTCTTCAAGCCATGGAGAACCGGACATACTATGAAAGAAAAGCTTGAAACGTGGGATGAGGCCTTTGTCAAACATAAGTTCACAAAAAAACAGGAGACTCTGATGAAAAACTTCAACATACGCTACGAATGTCTAGATTCGCGCGATGATTTCCATGCCCAGATGAAAAAAGGGGCTATCGGCTTACCAAGCTGGGCTTCAAACGACGATGACGTTTTTCAGGAGCTGAACCAGATGGAGGATGTTGGGAACCCGGCCCACAACATGCCAGTTGATGAGGTTGAAGTTTCCGCAAAAGTCGGGCGATGGCAGCAAGCTCGAAAGGCTAGTATGCAGATGATGAGAAATATAATGATCGGATTGGGGTGGGCTGACCATGGGATGCCTCCGAAGGGCTTCGAAATTAATCAATCTCCACCCGATGTTGTCCAGTCAGCTAGTGCATGGAAGGCATCTGTGCTTGAAAAAAGAAAAGAGACCCTGGACGCAAGAGCACTTAATATACCAGCGAGCGTTAAAGATAGTCATCGATTAATCAACGGGAAAGTATCAAACGAGGTCAAAATTGTTACGAAGGCGTATCTGGAGCGTAAATTCTGCTCACCTGATTGGGGTTCAACAATCGACAGAGTAGCAAAAGACTTCAGCCTCAATCGTGAACAGGAGCGGGCGTTCCGGGTGGTAGCGAATCATGCATCCCATACAGACTCAGAACAACTCAAAATGTATGTAGGTGGTATGGGAGGTACGGGAAAATCTCGTGTCCTAAAAGCTTTGATAGATTTTTTCAAGTGCCGGAATGAACCTCACCGTTTTGTGGTAGTTGCACCAACTGGGAGTGCCGCGGCTCTCCTGGGTGGTTCTACATATCATTTTATGTTTGGTATCAGAGAATCATCAAACAATATCTCAAACGGCTTGATGGCTGAGGTCAAGTCGAGGATGGAAGGTGTAGATTATATCTTCTTTGATGAGGTATCGATGTTGTCCTGTCGCGACATGTATAAGATAAGTGCACGCCTAGCGACCCTAATGAACAAGCCTGACGTCCCTT
This sequence comes from Collybia sordida, assembly GCA_037014335.1. Lineage (NCBI taxonomy): Eukaryota > Fungi > Basidiomycota > Agaricomycetes > Agaricales > Clitocybaceae > Collybia > Collybia sordida. The sequence continues at coordinate 2,390,145 of JAYKXK010000010.1, read as the reverse complement.
TCGGTGGATTCAATATGATATTTTCCGGGGACTTTGCACAACTTCCACCCGTGATTGGAGGTGAATCAAGCGCTCTTTATAGTCGTACGGTGGGTCATAGGTCGGAGGTGAGAGCGGATCAGGAAGCTGCCATTGGGAAGTCCTTGTGGCATCAAATACATACAGTAGTAATTCTGCGCGAAAATATGAGACAAACTTTGCAATCCCCCAAGGATGCGCGGTTTAGGCAAGCCTTGGAAAACATGCGATACAGGGCATGTACGCTAAGTGATATTACTTACCTCCGATCTTTAGTATCAAGCAGAATCCCTGGGCGGAAGTCTGTATGTGATGCTGAATTTCGTAATGTATCTATAATAACTGCTTTGAACGTACATAAGGATGCGATTAATGATCTAGGCACCCAACGGTTTGCGGCGGAGACGGGACAGGCATTGCACGATTTCTTTGAAGATTCACTAAGCTCGCAAGAAAGTCATGGTGTTGCGTCGGAGAGAAGAAAGAGCTTCGGCCCACTGGGAAACTTACGTGTACCGATTATATCAGATGCAGTACAATCCCTACTCTGGTCTCAGCCAACCAGCGCGAATACCAAGATGATACCTGGGAAATTGTCTTTGTGTGTCGGTCTGCCTGTTATGATACGTCAGAATGCTGCGACGGAGCTGGGAATCACAAAGGGTCAAGAGGCTGTCGTATATGCATGGCAATCTTCTCATGGGTCTAGGAACCAGAATATGTTAGACGTCTTATTTGTGAAGATGATAAACCCACCTAAAGATGTGAAATTTGATGGTTTACCTATGAACGTAGTCCCACTAACCCGAAATAGTGTGAACACTATTTGTTCATTGCCCGATGACTCTTCTTTAAGTATCTCCCGGAGTATGGTCGAAGTTGTTCCCAATTTTTCGATGACTGATTATGCCTCCCAAGGCAAAACGCGACTCTACAACGTTGTAGACCTCAATAATAGTCGGTCCCATCAGTCATATTACACCGCACTCTCGCGCGGCACGTCAGATAGGGGAACTATTATCTTACAAGGTTTTGATGCAAAAAGAGTGACGGGTGGTGCAAGCGGTGCTCTCAGGCAAGAGTTTAGGGAGCTTGAATTGCTTGACAATATTACGTATTTGCATTACGAAGGGAAGCTATCAAATAAGATCTGGGCTGCTGGGGATATTAGAAATAAGTTAATAAAGTCGTTCCGCCAATACAAGGGTGAATTTTACGTGCCTGACAAAATACACAAGTCGATTAGGTGGACTAAGTCAGACCCTTTTCTTGAATCATCAGACTCAGAGGAAGTAGTATGGCGAATACTGGACCGCGATACAAAGAAGGGCGCACTAAAAAATAAGGATGCGTCTTCATCACAATTCGTGCCGGCAAAGGGTGCGGAGCGTTCTATGTCAGATATTCCAAAGAAAAGGAAAGCCGAAGATGAGTTCGACTCCATTACAAACCGTCGAAAGCGCAAGAGAGACAATGCTAATGGTGTTATGAACTGTCCGAGTGGGTTTAACCCAGTGTTAGTCCCTGTGGGCACTACTTGGTCGAATAACAGCTGTGCGTATGATGCGGTAGTGACACTGTTTTATTCTATCTGGAAGGATGATAGGTTTCAACGGGTTATTGAGTCTGCCACGCTGAACAATAGGTTTTTGGATGCGATGGTAGATGGGTTTGAATGTTGTTCGGCGCACGGCGATGCAGCCGAAGGTCGGCGTCATTATACTTTGGAAGAGATACGAGATTTCTTGCGCCGGTCTCTCCAGAGGTATTCACCCGCAGAATTTCCATGGGGCCAAGTCGCGAGCGTCGACAGTGTCCTAGCGCGTGTGCTAACAACACAAGACGTAGTGACAACCTCCATGTTAAGATGTCCACATGGCCACTCAGTAGATAGGGATGGTAACGAATTGCGAAACGGGCACATTACAGTGTTGGGACGGGGGAACGTCACACTCCAAGATTTTATTGACTCCTACGCCACAGAAGCATCTTCCAGGTGTACAACATGTAATTCCTACTTAATCCGCTCGTATATGTTTGCATGTGCGATACCAATATTATCCTTTGAGCTGTCTGGGCTGGTGACGGAACTCCAAAGCACTATATTGCTACAAGTGAGAGGGGTAAGATATTCTTACGATCTTCGTGGTGTAATTTATTTTGGAAATGCTCACTTTACGGCACGTATCATTGTTCATTCACGTATGTCCTGGTTCCACGATGGTATAGTGACTGGTCCTCGAATGGAGTATGAAGGGCACCTCGACTCCGTAGGTGATTTGCTGACGTGTCGTGGGAGAGCTGCGGTGGCTGCAGTTTATGTACTCCGCGACAGGAACTGACCGGGTGTCCGGTTTTGGCTTACCCGTAGTTGGCTTCCGATCCATTACACCTATCCAAAAAAAAAGTTCGAACTCGGTTTTGCCGTGCTTGCACCGGCCCCCTTCGATGTACTGGGTAGCAGGGGTCCAGCGACGACACTGGGCACCAAGCATACACTAGCGATGAGAAGCCCTTTGAAGACGCTGGAGATTTGCATGACGGATACCTGCGAAACAATGTATGGATTGAGTATGGGGTTCTGAATCCCGAGTAGAAGAAAGGTGTATAGAATAGGTACGTACTAGGTGTTGTTGTACTGGAACACTTGTGGTGAAAAATCATATTGCCACAGTCATCTTTTATACTAGAAATATGTGGCGATTCCTCTTTGTGGCCGGTAGAACTTGCTATAGATTCAACGAGGCTATGGCCCCCAAACCCGAGCCATAAAGCCCCAAAGTGCCGCTGAAACAAGGGAACTAAAAATAATACCCTTATGCCCTTGGCGCAATGCAGCAACTGATATCGCGAAAATCGGCCCGAAAGCGTTTTACGGTCAAGATAGCCCTCGCCCAAATGATAAATCCTAACTGGGAAGCCATCGGGAGGAGGATCAGCGGTCGTCGGGGATGGGCATTGTGTTGTTAACGGCTTTGAGGCTTTCTTTATCAACAGCCTTTTCTTTGTGGAGTCAGATCGGGTTGTTTGAAGATATGTTTCCCTTTCGTCATTTAACTAGCAGCAGAGAAAATAGCAATTGTTAAGACCCACCCGAGGGAATGTCATGGCAAGGGAGTGTATGTATATATAAGGAAGGCACCGGTTATGGCAGAGCCGCTAAAACCACTTTCAGAAAGCTCAGGCTAGATAGCTTTCTGAAGGTGGTTTTGGCGGCTGTCGGCAGAATGGGAAAACAATATCGAAAATAAGTATGCTCCAAACTTGTTCTATAGTTAGGACGCCTGTGGGAAGCAGCCGCTCGTCAAAGGGCAGATAGCGTATATCACTGCTCACGGTGACCACCCGGAGTATATGCGTCACGTAAAGTTGATTTAATCATCTTCGACTCAAGTGTCTTCAAGATATCGTAATAGGGAGTAGATAAAATCGTGTCTATATCGGATAGTCTTGCTGTATTCAATATCTTTAACTAGATAATCAAAAGATAAGCGTGTAGTTACATATATGACTTTATTTGGAGGTCGAATTACTAGCGTTCGGGTATAGTATATTTTCGTGCGTCACTGATTGTATAGGATGGGTTCAATTTGTAAACGTCAGGAATGAGGTGTGTGTATGTGCATTTCTACGACCGGAATCCACCCACGAAATTCCCATCGTGGCCCTAACACATTCAATATTAGCGCAGAGCCCGAAGGAACAAGCGAAATATCAGCTTACATTTGTATGAGCGGGTGGTGGCGGTCCAGGGGGCTAAACAAATGACTTGGATTAAATGCACGCCCATTTTTTCTATAACCATCTACTCACCGGTGCATAACTATCTCCTTGTTGTGTGCCATTAGGTCTCGCCTCATATGCGGGCGGAGGTGCGGGGCCCCCAGTGGGCGGCGGGTACTCCGGGTTATATGGTTGTTGGGTAGGGGGGGATTGTACCGGCCCGTTCGTAGTATTATTCCAACCCGAATTTCCGGGGCCAAAGTACGACTGCTGTTGAGCGGGTGGGGGAGCATGGTTGTGGCGGCCCCAAGGTCCACCAAACAGCGGTTTAGAAGGGCCCATTGTAACGGGAATGATACCTGGGCCACCCAAGCGCCCCATGCGTCTCCTGCGTCGGCGCGCAAATATGTAGAAAAGGATTAGGAAAAAAAGACAAACAACACCTATATCGGAGAGTGATTGGGTCAGTCAAAGCACACACGACGAAAGGATCAGAAAGCAGGGTGAACATTTGTCTCTCCCCCGAAAACGACAGAAAAAAAAGCAAAAAAAAGACAACAAATAACTCACCAACAACAATCCCTGCGATAATCCTCGATGCCGTACTCCTCCTCCGTGTGATGACAACCTGGGCACTAACTGAAGACACGCATGAAAGGACGAGCAGAGCAGACGAAAAATATGACAATGTAGTAGGCGTTGTAGTGAGCATTGTGGGTGGAAGGATGAGAAAGGATTTTTCGGCTTTGCCAGCCTTGGCCTTTTAAGTAGTGCCCCTATTATTGTATGACGTCACGCGCTGGAGCTGCGGATGTCGGTGTGCCGCCGACCCGACGCTCCTTGGCATCTCGGCAGTGGCTGTGTCGGTAAGTGGATTATACCAGTGCAAAATCTGCCTACGTTGATCATTGTCCTTCACACAATTAAATTTCTTGGGGGCTCTGCGTTAGGAACCAAAGATCTCAGGGTCACAGCCCATTGGAGGCAGTATCCAATGTTTTTCATCGTTGTGTTGCATTTTACTTTTATAGAAATCTCGCCCCCTGACATCCTTTTGCACTACTATGGTCTTTGACTTCGCCCATTCTGTGAACATTCACAGGAGTATTCTGAATGATATCGCTGGGCACTATAACCATTATAACATTGTACCCGGTGAACGTGGTAGGTAGGTTATGGGTTCTGCATCAAGCCAAAAGACATTCTCACCGTTCTTAGGAATAGCTGACCTCTTCAAAGCGTCCTGTTCTGATGCATCTCATGATTCTCAGGCACGACTCCCCCCACCCCGGTGTCACCCAGCCACGCGGACGGCTATCCTCGAAGAAATTCGGGATTGGATACACAACAGTGACGAACGAATTCTCTGGCTATCCGGACCAGCAGGTGCCGGGAAGTCGGCTATTGCGCAGAACATTGCAGAGGAATGCGAAAATACCTCAGTATTGGCAGCATCTTTCTTTTTCTTTCATTCCGATTCCAATCGTAACACCGACAAGAGGCTCATTTCCTCAATTGTGTATCAGCTAGCCATTAGAATGCACCACAAACGTACTCAAATAGGAACCATCATTGAAGACGACCCATCTATACTGCACAAATCCCCAGAGGCACAAATCAAAACCCTCATCCTGCCGCTATTTTCTGCAGGACCCTTTGATGACACTTCGGGAGGCTCACTGGACAACAACCGACTTCCTTTGCTTATTATTGTTGACGGTCTTGATGAATGTGAAGGCGACAATAATCAACGTTATATCATACATTATTTAGGGAATTTAGCAAATGCGGCTCGTATTCCTCTTCGCTTCATGATTGTTAGTCGACCGGAACCCAGTCCAAGTCACTGTTGACACCGACCAGAAGCGTAGAAATATGAAACATGGGTTTGGTCGTAGTATCAAGTGGCATCAATTGGGTTTTCGATTGGCGAAGGGTTATACTCCCGGCTCTGGGTGCGTTCGACAGCAATGTCCACCCGAGTATTACTATATCCCAAATACCTAATTGCTTATTTTACAAAGGGACTCCTAGTTCCCGACTCATAAGAAAAGTACCCTAGTCACGAAACGAAAGAAAGGTTCCCAGACCCCAAATAGGTTCAGATTATTTTCAAAGTGCCTCAGAAATTCTGAACTCCAAGTCATAATAAGATTAGAGTAAAAGTAAGATCATCCAGGTATTAGAAAATGGAGTGCGAGACAATGATTTTGTAGCGTACTACTACAACGCCCAGCTATAATTAGGTTTTCGCCAAAAACCTTTCGGAGCATCCATGAAATCTTCTTTCCGATATAATGACTAATTTTGGTCAGTCATAATATGAACTAAGCTAATCTGTATCGCTATCAAGTATAATGAGAGGTTCAGTAGTTTTACATTTTGAACGATTTATGTCCTTGAATTCGAAATGGACCTATTGATTGATTAGATCTTAACTTAAGCTTAACTTTAACTTTTCACTACTCTTCGCACCTCATTTATGTATAAGACCTATTCTCCTCCCTGATTTTTTTATCAGTGTAATACCGCTCTGTCAGAGTTGTGACGGGTTTATAGCTAAATCTACAAATACCCTTCACCTTCAGACCAATAATTGATACTTCCCCTGCTATAACAAGGGGCGGTGGGCACCGAATGCTCAAACCAACAGCCAAAGCAGCCATAAATCTACTCAAAGCAGCGGGGTGTACACCCAAAGGCTCCAATCTCGTATATTACAGTGGTCTAGAGGAGACCCGGGACGTATACGAAACAGCACAGCGATTTGCGCGGGAACGGGATATGATGACTATCAACATGTTCCTCAAAAAACATGGAATAGGTACAGGGGATTGGACACCTGGGGATTGGAGCGCTACATGCAGAGCCGCGGGAGAGGAAGCTTCAGGAAAGGTGCCGGTGATATTGGGGAAAGCGTTGGGGGAGAAGAACGTATGGGAGAATGATGAATTGCCTGCCTTAAAAGCCAATACAAAGGTCACTGATATTGTCCAGTACACTGTGAATACAAAAGGTCGTTTCGAGGTTAGGAAATATCTAAAGGGAGGACCAAGAAGACCAGATTCGAGTGGGTTGATAGTTATGAAGGATCGGAAGGGTCGGAAGGAAGGCTCAAAAGTACAGAGTTCGATTCAAGCAAAGAAGAAGTAGAAGAAGAAAAGTAGTATCATTGGGTATCTTAAATGTGCGTTCGAATGGATCACCCCCTGGAGTCTACTCACTAGTGGGACAGATTACAGCCTCATTTCAATTTATCACTATAACGCTAGGGTTAAAGCAAAGGTCGGCCGTTTATGTTCCTCAAGAAGGATTTAGTGTCTGACAGGGGCATGAAAGCATAGAAGGAACTACTGGTGCTCTGAATCAATGTGAACGTCACCAGAACCCCGACTACAACGTAAAAGCTCGGCTATATGAGTATTGTATCCTGGAATACGGTTTACCCTTGGTATGATGTTGAGGGAACAGTAAGGAATATATACGCTTTACGAAATCACTAGTAGAGGACGCTTCAAATATCGTATATTATCAATTGCGACGTTTCCTTCTATACCGAAATGCGTTGTGAGGCATGATTCTAGGACGTTGATGGTGTGTATGCAGCATCGCAATAGTTGGATTCTATAAGTATTAAATGATATCGAAATGCCGAGTGATTTGAGCCGTAAAGTAGGGAGGAAAATGAGCGCCTAAAGATCAATGTTAATAAAGGATGGAAGGATAGACGTCGGAAATAGGTGGGCTTGGGGTATCCAATCAGTGATGGAGGCTATAGGTAATTGATTTTGTAAACCATTGCCCACTGCCAAATTCCTTGAGACGTACAATATAACGCTCCATATGAAGAGAAATATCACATCAATGGAATCTTTCCCTGTGTGTAATGAAGCCAGGGAGATCTTCCACGTATTATTGATTTGGAAACGAGAACGGGGGTATGAGAGGTAGTGCTTCCAGTCCTGAGGATGGTCCCGACTAACTTGCACCAAGATCTGGTAGGAGCAGGAAGAGCTAGCGGTGCGCGGGAGTAAGTCATAATCTTATGAATAGGAAATGACAGAAAACTACGGATATGTTATCCTGGGGTCCCTCAGAATAGAGCGGGACTCGGAGCACGTTTTGAACGGCGGATAAGGAGGAACGGTGGATTGAATTTGGAAAAACGACGTGCTTTCGAGTGCGCATAAATGTGGCTGTTGTCGCAGGTGTTGTCGAAGGGTGATTAAAATAAAGGATGGGAAGGTAGTGGAGGTAGGGCATCGGTTAGGGCAGCTGGGAGGGGGAAGGGCCAGGAGTGGACCTTCGGTAGGTACCATGTATGGACTTTCGGAAGAATGGATTGTTTCATGTTGGCAGGGCACGCGTAGGGATATGATTATTGTGCGACTTACCAGGGTACCCCACATCCCGTGCTCTAACCTGAATACGCTATTCATACGCTGCATCCTCTCCAATGTGCTATTTTTGTGAAACCTAGGAATACAGATTACAGTCCAAGATGAGTGAGGCGTTGCTGAGGTGACACAAGTTGATACGTGACAATGTCACTTCCGACTCAGGGTTGGATCCTATTTTCTTCGCCCTTGTTTAAAACACCCAATATACCGCTCTCGAATCTCGCCCTCGGAGTCCCGGACGACTTATTAACAACTAAATACAACATCGATCGGGAGGGTTCATGGATCATGGATGATTTTCAGTCTTAACTCCTTGAGGTGTGTGTAGCAGATGTGTCTTCGCCTTCAAGCTCCTTGGCCCGAAGGTGCCAGGAAACAACCTTACCTTCCACCCAGAAATAGTCCGCTATCCATCACAATATGACCAAAGCGTGTATTACTATCGACCCTTCAATCCCCCACGCCAACATTCGCCCTCGACTTTCAAGCTTCAGGGCCCGAAGGCGTTGGGGAACCACCTTACCTTCCACCTGATGATAGCCCCCTCTCCCTCACAATATGACCAAAACATGGATCAACCGTTGAATCCGCCCTTCGACCCCGCATGCGCATCGGCGTCCAAGAAAAAATCATTTAGAGGTGTGGTATAGTTGGCGGGAGCTCGCAGAGACTATGGAACATGCGTTGACGTTGAATCTGCAACCACAGTCTTACTTACCGGACATAGTACCGGCGATGGATAGAGCGGTGGTGGACTTGATGAAATTCGCATAGTGAGTAAATCACATTTCTATGGCCACAGGACCAATTGATTCACACCACCTGAAACTTTAGATTTGACGTTCAGCGCTTTGAAGTTTCACAGTTCGACGCTTTGAGTACGAGGGGGATAGGAAGGACCCAGAGAATTGTTGAGTTAATTTTCGGTGATTATTATAATGTTTTGACGTCAATTCCACAGAAACTCCTCTTTCTTGATAATATGCTATTGGAGCCTCTGAGGCAGCGTGTATAAGATCTGTACGCGCCGACTAAAACCTATGGGAGCAGAATTGACTCTACCGGAAACGAGTCTAGGTCATATTGGGAGCCCGTGGGCTGTGTTTCGGGCGAGAAGTTAGAACTGCGAGAAATAAGAAGTGGTAAGGGTTCTATTTTCAATGTTTGTCTAAATATACGCCAATGTAGATTTCCAAATTATCAGAAATTTGTGGTGAAGCTGTTTTTTATGGGTAAGCCCGAAGCATCACCGTAATCGACCTTCGGACTACAGTGCACGCCCAACTCAATTAGTGAGTCGTGAACCTTCCTAGATTTTCATTGTAAACTTGAATAAAAAATCCAATATTCCCGTCCCATGGCCCCCATCGACTTTGTGCAGATGGCTGATAGTTAGAAAACAAAATCTTATCAATGATGAAGTGCCGCATGCGGCGCGGCGGCATGATAAAGGAACTTCTCTCAGACATCACGATGGCAATGCGTGAATCAATCTATCATGATGAAACAGGCCTCGATCATTACCTTAACAAGCATCTATACTTACAAAGTCGCCCGAGGTAGATTTGGTGTCACCGTGTGTGAAAACTCCATCGCCTGAAGGTCACAGGGGGTCAGAATCTATGATGGGGTGGGTTGGTATCGATCAAAAGCAACTCGAACTGATAAGAGTGGAGCCTCTCCTTATTTTATCATTCATCACGATCTTACGGAATGATCAAGATGGGGCTCGAGAACTATTTTATTAATTTCGTTGCTATCCTATATGCTCGACCCGAATCATAGTCCTCAGAGTATGTGATTCTTCCACCCCCAGATCGACTAAAAAACCAACCTTCATGGCGCCTGGACTACAGAGCGCGAACGTTCATTTGGGAGAAGTTTTTGTTGAGTGCCTTTTATACGGGCTCTATCTCGTCACGTTCTTCGCTTGTGTTCAGACTCTTCTATACGATGGTTCAGGAAAGACAGGATGGTCCCGCTTCACGGCCAGTTGGCTCATGATCACTTTCACTTTGCTACTCTTCATCGTCTCATCCCTCAACCTTGCCTTAGTTTTCCTCCGTCTCGTTCAGGGAATTGCCCATGGAATCCGCAGTCACAATGATCAACAATTTGGAGCAGACTGGGTCAATATTGTCAAGGTCTGTCAAAAATCTCTGCACTAACACAGTTCTCACCTGTCATCAGTAGGACTTTACCGGGTATCTTCAGAACTTTATTGCGGACATCGCACTCGTAAGTATTTCTAAATAGATTTCAACGATGAAGATGAATTCTGAACAATGTGAAGATATATCGCTGTTGGGTTATGTACGCACACTCACGTACTATCGTCATCTTCCCGATCTTTATGTGGCTTGGTGGGACCGCGTGTATGATTCTTGCAACATGGTCTTCAGTCAAATTCGACGAGTTTGGAACTGGACTTGGCGGGAAAAGATTCGCATTTGATACCGGCTTCTGGGCATCAACAATATGCCTCAACCTATACGCGACAAGTGACTATTTCGATAATGATGCTTTTCAAACATACGACTGACTATACTGTGTTGTATTAGTTAGCATAGTCCTCCGGATTTATAACGTCGAAAAGGCAACTATGAAGCTACATGGTGACCTTATCTCTACGATGCGCAAACAACCAAGCCGACTTCAGATCGCTATGTGCATTATCAACGAGTCCGCATTTATGCACACAGCCGCTACCATCATCTACTTTGTGACCTTTGAGATTGGGAGTAGTTCTGCTAATATAACATCGGCCGCAGTGAGCTTATTCTCATATCCTTGGTGGAAATTTTGTAATGGTTCACTAATACTATGGACCTATGGTAGCAAATCCAAATCGTAGGAATTACATTCAATCTTATCCTAATTCGTAGTGCTAAACACAACGATCAACGCGCAAATGCCGAGTTCGGACAAGTGTCAACGACGTTCCGATTTGATCATGGTACAGTGCCTGATGGTGAGGTGCATGTGCAGAGTTTCGTGGCTCGTCAGGGGATTAATTCTTCTCGAGGGAAAGAGACGATGGAGAACAGTTCTTCGGAAAATGTCCATAATAATAAAAGTAATGTATAGATTAGGATTGGTATGTATCTCGATATTATCTTTACCTCATAGGCTATTCTATTGTTAATGCGCTTGGCATACATGATATTCGGGAAATCATGTTCAATGAAATGTGTCATGAACTCTTCAAAAAATCTAGGCAAAACGTTCCTACCTTGATTCGAGTGAATACATGTATCATTCTAATCTCACAGACGAACCAAGGTCAATCGCCGAGAAATAAACCCTGAATTTCAGGTGCTGAATTTACATGCTCGTAGTCTCATACTGATACAAACGTAGAAAGGTCGGGGATTTCGCTTATAGACTTTTCAATGAAAACTCGTAATTCAGCTACGGCCGGTTTCAAATATTGGCAGCAAACCAGGCTAGATTCCTCCATCCAACTGAGATCTTTGAGGGAAGAGATACCTTCGGCGAGTTTTAGTAGAATTTTGTTACTGGTCCGGTCTGCTGGTTGTGTACATTGATTGCACCCATAATATTCGTAGCCATTGTAGTTCCCTTGAGGGGACGAAAATCTATCATTCCCGAAAATCACAGGTAGACGCAACATTGCGGATCTGGCGCAAGACCACCATCTTGCATGATAACGGGTCTTAGTAATTGACGTCACATAGGAATAATAAGCAATTAGAATACAGGACCCACCCATGCGATTGCAACGGTCGGAGGAAATTCCGCGAGAACGTCTTCCAAGGGTTTCTTGAGTAGAAGTGGTGCAGCAGCATACATAATATCCGGGTAGTCATGCTTCACGGCATACGCCATGATTTCTTCAGCAAATTCGGGCAAAACTCCCCTATGTTGGTGATTAGGTTTAACCAATGAGCCAAAAACGTCAGATTTGAGCGCACATCATACGTATTTGACAGACATTCATGGCCGCGTAAATCTGGTATTTTTCTGCAGCTTCTGCGAGCGGGGCCAGGGTTTCAAATGGAATCGAGGCAAGGCCGGGATGGCGTGCCGGATATAAGAATTTGAAGAGCAGATCTAGCGTGGGGGCTGTCTCGGGAAGGTTAACAATTTCATTCTGTGAGCCGGATTCGGAAGGCGGTAAACGTCCTGCTGCGACCTCTAGGTATTTTTTGGGTAAGTGAAAGAGGACGCCATCAACCGACTGGATGGTCAGGTCTGTATCTTGAACAGAAACTATCTGCATTTCAGTGGGTAGTATACCTAGAGAGATTGAAGTACGCACGTTGCTGAAAAGGAGGAAGGGATGCATTGACAGGATTGTTGATAATTTCGACTATGCTGCTGGTGTCCGACATTCTTGGTTCGAGGTGGTGGTTAAAGGTAAAGGAGTTTGAGCTTCTCTTTGGGGCCTCGTGTGTCTTTTATCGATTATCGATGATACCTGTAAAGGCACTGATGTCCCTTCAATTCGCCTCATGTGTGACAACGGGGTTTTGTGTTTGAACCTGTTTCCACGTTTTGAAAGGAATCAAATTGGGTAATTGGCGATCATTCTAATTCATGAGCTCACGAAGCCGTGTGTGAGAAAAGAAATAAGAATGCGGTCGACAGGGGAGCAAAAAAAGCATAGCAGACACCGCTCAGTTTTGTTGAATTGTGATGTTTCTCAAATCCCATCACTAATGCCCTAGATGTGGAGCCGCAGATGGTCATATGAGAGAAGAACAGTTTTCTTTAGAGAGCCTTGGAACAGGAACTTAACTTCAAATAAATTCCTAGTCATTTCAAGGTGTTCCAATTGTATGAACCGACACCGATTTAGACGCTTCGTCACACTTGTTTGTAAGTGCTATCGGGTAAAACTGTGCCTCGTTTGCTTAGCAGATCCCCCACCTATCATTATGGTATATGGTCCTGACCGAGAAGTTTGAGAATTAAACCGGGGAGATTGAAGTTGACGCGAAGCGGTCGAAAATGTTGTGGAAATGAGATGATGGTAGGGCACACGTGATCTTCGTGTTGATCATCATCACCAGTGTTTGTGTTGATTTGCGCGTTCAATTTTCTTCAACCTCTCCAACATGTACAGTGTGCCCGGTGACTCACCCTTGCCTGGAGGTCAATCTACAATATACACCTATCCACACGGAGTCCGGAACTTGTGGGGCCAAAACAAAAAGCGTGTGAAACCTTTCCATATCCTACGCAATGTCGTCTATGTAAATCTTTCTAATTATCACGGTATCTGGCCAGAAATTTATTCGAGCGTTTCAATGAAGATAGGTAGATCCGGGATGATACAATCTTGTAGCTCGGGCATGTGGAAACCAAGCTGCCTGGTAACGAGTTTAATTCACTTCGGTCAAAGTCAAATCAGGATTAACAGGAGAATGGACCACCTATCCATATGATCACCATTGCCGGGGAAATTTTCTACCAGAAGGTCTTTCAAAGGCTTCTCGACTAGTGCGGCGATATACATGGCCTCCAGACAACCACGTTTCACGACGCGTGTCGTGGTCTCCTCGGGAGGTCTGGGCTAGGCGCCCCTGCGTTGGGCTTCATCAGTTTGTGCATCGCGGGTGGTGAGTTGATATTAATACGGGGATCATTCTAGTCTTGCAGCGCTTCATGGCTGAATAATAACCGAATTTAATCACTGAGAAACGAACTTTGAATCGCAAGTACTACATTTGTGTATTTATACAAATGTAGAAACGTCAGGAATGTCGTTGATAGAATTTTCAATGAAAACGCGTAATTCAGCCACGGCTGGGTTCAAACATGGGCAACACACTAGTTCAGGTTCCACCATCCAACTGAGATCTTTGAGGGATGATATCCCTTCTGCGAGTTTCAGTAGAATCTTGTTAATGGTCGTGTTTATTTGTGATGTACATAGTTTGCACGTTTTATATTTGTGGCCATGGTAATTCGTTTGAGGGGAAGAAAATCTCCCGTTCTCAAAAAGCGCGGGTGTATGCAACATTGCGGATCTGGCGCAAGAAGTCCACCTCGCATAATAATGGGTCTTAATTGATGACATCACATAAGGAATGATAAGTAGTCGAAATACGGGACTCACCCATGCAATTGCGATGGCCGGAGGTAATTGCACAAAACCATCTTCCAAAGGTTTCTCGAGTAAGAGAGGTGCGGCGGCGTACAATATATCTGGGTAGTCATATTTACTTGCATAGGTTATAACCTCTACAGTGAATTTGGGTAAGAATTTTCTATGTCAATAGTATTAATTTATTTACTATAAATATTGGATTAATACGCACATCATACGAATTTGGCAGACATTCATGGCTGAATAAATCTGGTACTTTTCCGCAGCTTCCGCAAGTGGGGCCAGGGTTTCAAAAGGGGTTGAGGCAAGGTCCGGATGGCGCATTGGGTGTAGAAATTTGAAGAGAAGCTCTAGCGTTGTAGACGTCTCAGGAAAAATAACTATTTCATCCTGAAAGCCGGATTCGGGGGGCACTAAACGTCCTGCTGTTGCTTCCAGGTATTTCCGATGCAAGTGAAAGACGACACCATCAACCGAGTGGATTGTCAGGTCTGGGCCTGAAGCAGAAACTATCCGCATTTGGGTGGATGTTGCATTTGAAAAGCTTAACATGCGCACCTTGTTCAAACTGAAGGGAGGAAACATCGCTAATGGTTTCGACTATGCTGCCACTGGTGTCAGACATTCGAGCAGAGGGGTTAAAAGTTGGTTCGGGGCGGTGGTCAAAATTTAAGAGGGGTAGAGCTTCTGTCTGAGACTTTGTGAACCCTTTATCGATAATACCCGTATTGATGCTTGTATCACTTCAAGTCGCCCCGTGCGTATGACAATGTCTCATGTAACATGTCGGAACGCGATTCCACCTTCTGGAAGGATTAAAATAGGTGATGGACGATCATTCTGACTCGGATACATCTTCCGACTCTGACAAGAAGAAAAGAGAGAGACCTGGTGGAAGGAGGGGAGAAATAAGCGCGTAAAAAACGCCACTTATTTTTATGACTGTTCATTAAGTCTCACCGCCAAATTTTTGGATCGGCCGGGGCCCGGTAGCCGTTATGAGAAACAATAGGTTTTTAGCGGAACATTATGGGACATGAAATGCAACTCGAACAAGGTTATATTCAGTTTCAAGGTTGTTCTCATTGTTTAAGCGGACACTAGCGCTTACTGTACGTTGGGGCACTGTATCAAACTGTTATCTACTTGTTAGCAGAAGTTCGAACCGGAACCAATACAGACGTCGGGATTTCTGAACCTTATTCTTGATATATGGTATGTCTACTGGTTGGTTGGGGTGAGCACACTGAATCTTTTTAAATAGTACTCGAATCTAAACAGTTAGGATATCAAACTTAGTTACCCAAAATCACATCCGGCAAGTTGTCTCCTTCCGCCCTTTCAAGTTTTGCTTTATATTCCCCTTCATAAAGTTCATTTCCTTCGCAAAGCGTCTCGAGCGACCAAGTGTATTCGAGCTTTCCGCATTGCCGGAGCAATGAGTCTACGACCTTTGAAGAGAGTCCCGCTGGCGAAGCAAAGGAAATGAGAATTTGTTCAAGGAAGGGACAGTCAGCGAGGGCCATGATCAAATCTTCTGAGGGATCCAACTCGAAAGTTCCGTAAAACTCGACACCGATGATTTTAAGTGTTTTACATTTTGATTTAACGAGTTTTGTGATTATCGTGTTGCAGTCTTCATTGGATACACCTTCGCGGATCTGGACTCCTAGCTCTTCCAGCGGCCCACCGAACGCAGTGAGCGCATTGAGTTCAGAAATACCCAGCTCTGCTCCGCTAAAGACGAAAGCTTTGAGCTTTGGAAGATTTTCGGTCACGATAGAGACTAGATCCTTCGTGTACTTTTCACCGTGTTCACTGGATTGCTTGATATGCAGACGTTCAACCAGTCCTTTAGATGCAAATTCCCGAAGAGGCTCAATTTCTATGAAAGAGGCGATGGCAAGATTACTAGGGGAGACCAGTTTGGCCAGTGCAATGAGCTGTTCACTCGTCAATGTGGGTAGGAGCCCAAGGTCGAGGGATTTGAGGTTTCGGCTCAAATTATTTCCAATTATCTGCCAATACCATCCGAAGTCGTAGAGGCAAAGTGATTCTAGCTTCGTAAACGGTACATGAGCATCACTTGAAAAGATGAGCTCCCCCGTTACAGGTGGCGTATAAGAAAATTTGGTCAACGACAGATCTCTCAGGTTCGGAAGTGATGAAAGGACGTGATGCACTGTATTGACAAACGATTGTGTGACAGGATCTTCCCCGTCTTCTGCATCTCCGCAGTGAAGAAGTAAACTCTCCACCTTGGGGCACAGCTCCGCGATCTTGATAATGAGGCGCTCATTCCAGCCGCCCGACATTCTCCGAATCCGCAGTCCTCTAACTTGATCACCAAGCGGATTACTGAGAGCACCGGAGATGGCTGCACCGAAAGCAAATTGTATCTGCTGTTCAACGGTATCTAGATCCCGAGGTATATGCCATAGAGTGCGGTCCGCCACCCGATGGAGAGATCGAGAAACCAAAGATACCGAATGGAATGTATTTCGTCCGTCTATTGTCAAGGGAGATATATGTGATAGAATTTCACCGAGAGTATCAGGTAAACTGAGTACATTTTGTGCAGGATTCGATTGGAATACGCTGTTCGGATGTGGCATATTCGAAAGTGATAATGGAGCCGGACTCCCTTCTACCCGACTAGTTTAGGAGTTGCATAGAGGGATCTATAAACTACGTACTTTCGAGGGCCTCTAGATGGTCTTGGAAATTCTCGCGGTATTTCCTCTCGCTATCGACGGCTGGGTCGAGGAGAGTCACAAAGAAATCGAGTGCGAGACGTGCTCTTTGTTGGTCAACCGTGGTAGCCCTCTCCGAAAGAGCAGTTTGAGTAGACTCAAGTGCGTAAGTGAGCAAGTTTTGGTCAAGAATGTAGGGTGTGAGCTTAGAATCAGCCATGGTGGTTGTGTAGAATACCGGGAAGTATTGGAACGAGCGGCCTAGATAAACGGATCTGGGATACCATTGGAATGATGGCAAATTCCCACAACGTACTTCTAAATTTGACTTCCATCTTCCATCTCATTCTACTACTGATTCAATGCTGATGGAGAAAAATCCATCAGTTCGATTCTTAAGAAATGAATGCTACCAAAGCTTAATGGAACAGTGGTTGTCAGGTTCATTCGGAAGTTTGGATTATACGCTTGCGGTTGGACATGTTGCACTCTTTTTGTATGGCTCTATCTGGGCTCTACATTGGTTGGCATAGCCCTGATTCATGATCCACTCGTAGAATGTTGATGTTTCTGTGATGTGATAGGTAGTTGTGGTGGTATTGCTACCGCAATTACTGGTATATCGGTTTTGAACTGATTTCGATCTCTTCTAACTTGTTTGACGACGGATGAAATCAAGTCGTCGACTCCACCTTGGTTGGCATAGCCCTGATTCATGATTCACTCGTAGAATGTTGATATATCTGTGATGTGATAGGCTATTGTAGTATTACCGCTACCTCAGCCTACCGCAATTACTGGTATACCGATTTTGAACTGATTTTGGTGTCTTGTAACTTGTTTGACGACGGATGAAATCAAGTCGATATCCTGTACAATATTGGTGAGCGCTGAACAGCGGGTTATTGATCCAAACCCTGGAAACCTTACCAACGTACAACATGATCATTATCTGTCTGGTGTCACGAGTTGAACCATTAAGAACGCCATGATGCATATATAAGGGAGTTCAATTTTTCCCATCCCATCAAACTGCTGGTGAGTTCCCTTCGGTAGGATCGGTTTTGGATCTATGTACCTATGCTCTTCTTCAGGTTCAGTCTCGCTCTGGTAGCCGATATTCACAACCAACATGAAAATTTCCGCCCTTACTCTCGCACTTGCTACTACTGGCTTGCTCCTCGCGAGAGCAGCGCCTATCGACTTTGTCAGTTCACACTGGGCTTTTTCGTTCTTGAGCTAATTACCAATACGACAGATATCCATTAATGATATCGAAGTTCGAAATGAGGAACATCGACTGGAGGCTCGCTGGGGTTCGGGCAAATACGTTGTCGACGATGACACTTACCATCGTCAACTCAAGCCCGCCATCATCTCAAAGTTCAAAGAACATGATCCCAAATTTACTTCCAAGTAAGCGATACTCCTTTTTGATTATCTCTACTTGAATAGTTTTGTAGGTGTGGAAATAACCCAGATTTTATGGTTGAACGGAGTGGTTCTGTTTACCCGGAACCTCAAAAGGCCAAGGCAAAAGCTTGCCCAAAAAACAGGTTCACCTTGGATTTGGGTGCACTTATTCAATCGTACCAAAAGGCACAGAGTCCAAGTCCAAGCCCTGAGCGAAGTCCAAGTCCAAGCCCTGAGCAAAGTTCAAGTTCTAGCCCTAAGGCTTCCAAGTCCGTCAAAGTTAAACATTAAGGGCAGCCTGTCCATACGTTCATTCATACCTTATCGACTCTTCCCGGGTAGGGAATAGTGATTATCCTGAAAATATTCTGCTTGAAGGCCCAGTCGAGTTGGTGACGAGTCACAACAAAAGGAACTAAATTGTATCAATGGGAATCTGCGTTGGAATTTTGGGGTATCCATTCACACCTTTCGCGATACCGTATTCAAATTTATTGTAGCGAAATCGAGCGTGAACGGAATTGAAGGCTTGTCTTGTAGTACAAATGAATCCTCAAGGGATACTGACTGACTCGTGTGCGGGCCACCCGTTTGTCGAAAGCTAGAATAGGGTGGGGTGACCGACACCCTCAAGCTCCACTCCAATGCTACATAAAACTTAATTCCACTAACTAAATCCCGAAACCTGTACCTGTGATTCAAAATACCCCCAGATTCGGTTATAGCGGTGTCGGGCCGTCCGAAAGGTGACTGGGCCACACATACCCCGTAGATGGAGTGTCGCCGCAAACGTTTTTTTCACCTTTTAAACCTTGTGAGCGTGCCATATGTCATAAGCCATCGCAAAGAACCATCACCCTCATCACAGAAGACGAACGAAGGCTTAACCTTTCCTCCAGCCCCATCATTCACCAATTTTCAACCGTATCGGCCACACACCAACCTAAGGCAGTAGAAGATACTGTCAAAGATGGCAAAAAATTTCAGAGTTAGGGGCCATTATGATGTTTCTATAAGTAGACAGCGCCTCCACAGATAATCAATTTGCTAACTTTTCTTTTCAGATACTAGTTTTACATACCGATTTTAGTTATAATCAAAACCCTAGTCATCTAGCGATCGTAATGTGTGAGCTGCTGCGAGCACGACATATCCGAGTTCAAAACGGGGAGAATTAACGTGAAGCGAATTTACCAGATCGTATTGCTTGAACGTTGAAGTTGATGGAAATGCCGCAGTATATGCTATCGGGTAAAGTTGCCCCTTTTACCTAGCAAATCCCGGACCAATAGTATTTCAATATACTACAGCATGCAGTGTTTGTTGAGACGTTAGATGTTTAAGCTCTGGAGATTGAAGTTGATGCGGAGCGGTATGAAAGATTAAAATGTGAATATCTGATTGAATTTGAATTGAGTTGATGGTGAGGATCATGTGATCTTCGCACTCAATTTTTTTGTCCGTGTTTGTGTCGATTTGCGCGTGCAATCTTCTTCAACCTCTCCATCAACATCGTCAACAGTGTCCGGTGACTCACCTTTGTCTGGAGTTCAACGTAAACGTATCCATATGGAGTCAGGAACTATCCACTTTTTGTCTAGATAATGGGTAAATACAATAAGCGTGTGACGCCTTCTCCACATCCTATGGCTCATTTCTAACCTCAATGTCGCCTCTGCGGGTTTTTCCAACAATTTATCCAAATATAACGGTATTTCTCTCACACCGAACAGAAGTTCAGGTGCCTCTTTTCGATCAGCTTCAGTGTTAGACTCAGGATAACCCAGTTCCCTTTACACATACGCCACGAAGAGCTGACTGAGAGCTGGTGGTGCGAATGGTCAATACGAAGATTCTAGATTCAAGCGAAATGTTTAAAAATATCAGAGTATACTGTAAGTCTCTCTGTTATCTGGATCGTGGAGCCTCACTGACCCCTAGTGCAGGGCTCGCGTTTATCGTATACTGGGGAATCGTATTGTTTGGATATGATACGTATGTTCCGTCACGTTGTTTTACAAATGGCAGGTTGACTCGCGATTGTTGCAAGTGGCATCGGGTGAGTGGCCTCCTCTTGCAGTAAAAGAGTATACTTAGAAATAGTAACGTTTGGACAGTGGTGGCGTTGTCAACGCACCTTACTTCCAGGAACACTTCGGACTATTGAGCAGCGACGGCACGAAAGATACAAGAAAGAATAACGAGGTCTCGTCAAATGTTGTCTCCGTTCTTCAGGCAGGGGCATTCTTCGGAGCTCTGGGGAGTGCGCTCGTATCAGGTTCGACAGCACGCTTTTTGTGTTGGAATCCCCATGATATGCAAGGTTAATGCCGATTCTTATAGCGAGGCTCGGACGAATATACACGCTAGTCATATTCACAGCTTTGTTTTTGATTGGTGCGGTATGTAATATATTGGAAGAAGCAACCTCTATAGCACTAACCACAGAATAGATACTCACTACCATCGCAAATGGAGAAAGCGGGTTGGCCGAAATATACGCCGGGCGCGTTATATCTGGAGTCGGCATCGGTGCAGTCACTGCTGTTGCACCTGCTTACGTTTCCGAATGTGCGCCAAAAAATGTTCGGGGACGCATTACAGGATGTTTTCAAATAATGGTAGGTCTAATATATCCTTTTGTCGAATTCCAACTCAACTAGGCCGCAGGTTGCAGCTGGAACCATGATTTCGTATTTTATTAACTGTATGTATAATGCTCTGCGTTGAGGCGTCCCATTGCTATTTATTCATTATCGTAGATGGAGTTGGGATCCACATTACATCGGGTGTCAACGTCTGGAGAATTCCTTTTGGTTTTCAATTAGTTCCTGCCGGTATTCTAGCGTTTGGCTTGCTCACCGTCAAGGTACCTCCTATTACTCTATTTAACATTGACAATGGTCTTATTTGTAGGAATCACCCCGTTGGCTCGCATCCGTTGGCCGAAACCAGGAAGCCATTGAAAACCTTGCATATCTGCGGAGGGAGCAGATAGAATCAGAGGTTATTATCCGCGAGATGTCGGAAATTGAGGCAGCGATTGAGGAAGAGAAGGTAGCGCGTGCAAACCTCGGCGTTCGAGAAGCTTTCTTAGGCCAAGGAAATCTTATTCGCTTCGTCATTGCCTTCATGATTTTCCTTATCCAGCAGTGGTCCGGCCAAAACTCTGTCGGGTGCGTTGCATATCCTTCTCCTTTGAGATGCAATGGTTTATCATCATGTAGATATTATGCGCCACAAATTTTTACATCCGTAGGTTCAGCTCTCACCTGAGGCGAGGCTCTAACTTATTATCATTGCATCTAGATTGGATTTACCGGCACAAAAAACTCATTATTGGCCAGTGGTATTTACGGTGCGTATCATAATCAATATCATCCCCGTATTGCCTTCTCACATCCCACAAAGGTGTCGTCAAAGTCACAGCGACAACTATTTCCATCTTCTTTGGGGTTGAAACTCTCGGTCGTAAGGTATCGTTATTTGTATCTGCAATGGGAATGGGAAGCTTGTTCTTCATCATCGGCTCTATCCTTAAGACTCACCCGCCACCAATTCTGGCTCAAAACGCGACCCCACCGGCCCCACCCCCGGCTTCCAAGGCTATGGCAGCGATGCTATATGTTCATGCCTGCTTCTTTGCGATGGGATGGGGTATGTGTTTTTTTACTTCTCTTTCAATGGCCTTCAATTATTACAGGTCCTATTCCCTGGGTCTACGTCTCTGAAATCTTTCCGACACGGACAAGGCACTATGGTCTTGCTCTCGCCAGCGCTACTCAATGGCTTTTCAGTACATACAATCATACCCCTCAAACGATCAGCGTATCTTTTAACCTTTCCAAACTAGATTTCGTCGTCTCGAAAGTTACCCCTGACATGATATCCAACCTCGGATACAAAATATTTCTAATGTTTGGAGCGGTCAATATAGGCGCGATGGGCCTCTTCGCTCTGTGAGTTTCATTGCATCGATCCTATCAGAATCTCGGGTATTCATTCGTTTACATAGGCTTATCCCCGAGACAAAAGGCCGCAGTCTTGAGGAGATGGATATTATTTTCAAATCAATCACAGCAGAACAGCGTCAAGACGATATTGACAAACGTGAGAGAGGTATGTTCTAGTCTGTATCACTCAAAGTATTTCTTAAACTCGAATCGTAGCGTTGGATCCGGAGAAGAACCATTTCGCAGTCTTGTCTAAACCTTCTTCTCTTGATAAAACGGTTTAGCGATTGGCATGACCGTATTATCCTATAAAAGAGGGAATGACATACTTTCAATGAAACACGACGTTTGGTAGAACTACTCACCATTAACTTCACCGATTGACTCCATTAGGAATCCTTGGATGAACCAAGTATATCATGACACATGAATATCAGGAGATATAAGGAACGATTCTATGGCGCAACGTTTCCATCGCTTGATATGACGAATTCAAAAAAAGATGTTCGATCTAATGAAAAAATTTGGAACCCTTGGCGTCAAAATGATTACGAGAACTACGTTCTTACATCCAGAAAGCGTGAACCGTTATATTAACCCTCTATTCGTTGGGTATGCAAGGATGATAAATCAAGATATTATTTCTCTTTGTATCAGGTACATCAGAAGCAACGAGATAACCGACATCCATGCTTACATTCAAATCTCATGCGCACATGGTGCTAAACCAATTCTCATTGATTCATCTAATCCTACGACTATCATAACTCAATATCATGCTACAATAATATACTCGTCATCCTCAAATGGTCAACTCTATCATTCATCATCTTCAGATCAGTTATCAAGCTCCAGTTGCAGCAATCCTTGCATCAACATCAGCTGGGGTGGTGCATGTGATAGACTAAATATCAATCATTGATGAGGATATGATGTCACATGCAAGGGAGGACGACTCACTGTTCCGCGGCTATTGACAAGAGGCAACGCAGCACAGGTTGTTCCACCAGCGCATTGAGTGATCACGAACTTTCCTCCTACACATTGTGCGAACCCGCCCTCGACGCAGGCTTGTTGGCCATTGTTACAAGGGGACGCTGGGGTTAATGTTTGGAACTGGGCGTTAAGAGCCTTAGCATCTTTCCCGTTTTCTACAAGAGGGTAAGTCGGTTTCATGAGGTGGCTATGATGTAAAACATACGGAGGGCGAACCCACTGCTCGGAGCTGAGGGTGTGGACGAGGGTGTAGCTATAGGTACGGCTGAGCCTGGGAGTGTGAATGCGGGTGCGGGTGCGGGTACAGCTGGAGGAGATCCTGCACTCGAGCCGTTCTGAGTGGGTGGGGGTGAAGCAGATCCGGTGGAACTGGTAGAATTAGATCAAGTTTCAATTTCAAAACAAATCGTACTTACCCCTTTCCAGGACTGTTCACCAAAGTATTCAACTGTACGCCGTCAGGAACGGGGCCATCTGGCTTCGCGGGGCAGGAACCAGGGGGGGTTACAGCTGCGACTCCAAGAGGGAGATTCCCTGTCTGATCTCCGCTGAACTTCGCGAAGTTCGAACCCGCAAATTGACAGTGGAAGAGGCCATTCAGCTCAGGGTTCTTCGGAGCGACTTGGCAATATGGAACTTGGAGACTGTCAGGCTAGTAATGGTGAATATTAGTTTCAGTTTACGATGATGGATTATTAGGATGTCGTACCGCGTTCCTGGGTTGCTGTACAAACAGTTGGGTGAGTCGGATCATCTCTGGGTCGTTCCCTAGGGTCTTCGCAAGATCAATCATTTGATCTGCGGCGTCTTGCTGGTCACAGTTCTTGCCTGCGGCCAGTAGACTGGTAAAAGCTGTCTGAGAAATGGGGTTGCATTTCGCAGCGCCTCCTGCTTTAAGCTGTATGAGAAGAAGGATAAGAAAACATATTTCAAACGAGTGAAGTGAATCAACTTACGCAGGCCTGCTCCCAGTCTCTAGTTGATTCGGCGATCGTTTGTGCAATGCGTTTCTCAATTGGGGCTGCTGCGGTCAAGGTGAATGCAGCAGAGAGGAGAACTAGGATGTTGCGGTTGACCATTTTGAAGGTTGGGCGGGAAGCTTCAAAGAGGATATTAAGATTAAGAACGGGGTGGAGTGTAGTAGTATGAGTTAGAGCGATGAGAAGGACAGGCTGAGCTCCCGGCTCGAAGGAAAGAAACAGGTAAAGAAAAGGAGAAGCGAGAAGAGAATGAAGAAAGTGGGTTAACAACAGACCGGCTTTATACTTTTACATGTTCCTTTACGAGGCAGCAAAATACAAGACATGTGGGTACGGAGTGATGTGATGACGACCCGGGTTCCAAATGGGGAAATCAACGGGTGCGTTGGTGCCTCCACTACGGAACTGTCAGTAAGTATCGAGGAAAATAAAGCATGCAGGTAACAGTTCAGCCTGATGGATCCTGTTGTTGCTTAGTAACTGAAAAGCTGTTGGTCTCCCTCGTCAACGAAAGTCATTTGAAACCCACAAGGTGCACCCGTTTAGCCGATTATTGCATTTGTATGCCGAATCATTACTCAGAGCCTTACTTGTAAGCCGTAGGGTGAGGGAGTAATGGAGAAGAAATCTGAATCGGCGACAATTGATGGATCTTGTTTAATGAAAGTTAGTGATGTAGTCGTTTATCATCAGGATTTCTCACTAACTACACCGTTTCCCGAATTGATCACGTCCTACTACAAGGAAAACCTGTTGTGATGTTGTAATCAATGAGAAAAACTTACGTGCGGTTCCAGCGGGGCCACGGGTTTATATTCAGGATTTCTGCCGGGAGGCAAAACCTTCTTACTTGGCAAAGGTAACAAAAAAAAAACCACTGACGGAATCCTCGGTACGCAGAGTTACCTTGCACGATAAATTTACTTTGAATAATGATGTTTATAAGATGAAATCATTTGTCCTTGTTCTTGCGGTTAATCAACTCACCTTCGTTGGTATTCCCAGGTCCTCGAAACCTACCACATGGACAATTTTTCATTTAG
This sequence comes from Collybia sordida, assembly GCA_037014335.1. Taxonomy (NCBI): domain Eukaryota; kingdom Fungi; phylum Basidiomycota; class Agaricomycetes; order Agaricales; family Clitocybaceae; genus Collybia; species Collybia sordida. The sequence goes on along the minus strand of JAYKXK010000010.1, from coordinate 2,364,850 downwards.
TAATCTTGGGCCGTTCTTGTTGATCTCTTCGACTGTTTTTTTTGATCGCTGTGTATCATTTAGGATCGCATTTTAGTTGCGTTTGAGGCGATCTCCATAGCAGGGACTGCAACTGTCAGCTCAACTTACCTGCTTTCCTTGCGTTCATAGGAATTGAAGAGTGATCCTAGGGATGTATTGCCAAGGCGTAAAACGAGGGGCCCCGAAATACTATCGTTCTATCCAAATTGCAAGGTAGATTTATGCCAAGCCATCATTACGACGTTTGTGCTACGACACTGCTATGTGATGCGACCAATCGAATTTGCTGGAGAGTGTAGGCTGCCTGATTGAATTACTCTTTTATGCTATATCAATTCTGTGTTGAAGTTGATCACCTCAAAGGTGATGATCTCAACAAAATGGAGAAAATATCAACGAATCACTATACCAGTAGCCTTATACTTCCTCAACGAAAAATTTCAATACAGGACGTATATGAAGAGTTTCCGTTTATGCTTCGGCATAATAAAACAAAAATCCTAGAATACCTAGCGGTGGTGAAATAGAAAGAGCCTTTGGATCTCGAAGTTTCCACTAAATATGATGGCTCCAGCAGATCACCCAACGTATCACCAGAATGTACTCAGGGCCTTGGGTCGTAGCCCCACGCCAGCTGATTAGGGTGGAGGGGTGGAACACGAACCAGGTGGCTTCATCGATACCAGAAACAGGTGCGAAAAGATGTATGCTGGCCAAAATTGATATAAGTAGGTGATGCAAAAAGGCTGATGAGAATTTATCTATCCAGTCCAGGCCGATTATACTTATCGACCATCAGAGGTTTCGGGTAGAATGGAGAAAAGATATCGCCGCCAGCAAGAAATCCAAGAGAGTCGGTGAGCCAGGAGAGGTGTACATCGGAAAGAATCAAAATGATGAAGTAGAGTATAAGCAGAACGGCCGAACCGGCCAGAACAGAAAATTTCTCGATGGTGGTTGTGAAGAAACATCGCAATGCACAGCCCCTGTCCGGTTGTCCCGAGATGTGAATCCGGATTCCGAATTTCAAACTCTCGGGTATTCGCCGCAATTTAAACCTCGACCAATTCACCCCCGTAGACTCTTCCAGTTGAAAATTGCACACTACAAACATGAAAAAGGGTCGTGTGGTTATTTTCAACAAGTTTGCCTCAACGTTAGTTTTCAAGTATTATTGGATTTATTATAAACTTTTACCCCGGTTTTATCATATATTTAATATAACCCAAATTACATAATTTTCTGGTTAAGCAACTTGTCGAAGAACGGGAAATCTTTTTGTATGCGCACCCATATTGCTTTCTACCAAACTCGCAGCCTGTAGGTTAGACGGTCATTCGATCTTCAAGGCTTGAAATTTGGAAGTTGAACTTGTTCAAGAGCTGAGACTTCTACAGCATCCCTTGGCATCAAATCAGTTCGTCAAATAATCTGAAAACCAGTTTCAACACAGGCTAATAATCTAACAAAGTTCCCATCGCCATTTCTCTGCCTCACATGAACCTACCAATCAAAACTTTGATAGAGGTTATCCCTCTAAACCCTCCGAAGCTAGACACGTCATGTTGTGTACCTTCCGTGACTTGGCGCCCGTACGTCCTTAGAGTACATCAATGAGGATGCTGGTTATATTCGCATTCGAATTATGATTGAACAAGATCAAGTGAAAGGGAAGTGGTGGTCTGAGCATTGTGGCTGTCATTCAATATGATTCATCGCGACGCGGGAATGGCCCACCATCTACACGCGCTTTTCGGCGTAAGGGTTTTAGTGATGTTCTCTGGCAGTAATCCCCATAAAACCAGACACAAAATCGATATCAGCATCTTCGCTGAGGCAATGCACCATATCCTCTACCCCCACTCTCACCCTCTTGATCACCGCAAGCCCCTACCCGTGTATCTTTTGGCGCCAAAATTCATCAAAATAATTCCCCGCTGTATACTATACTGCAGTTTCCGAAAAAGAACGCCAAGTACTTCCTGTGTTGCTGTTAACTGGAGTTCGTACCATAGTCTCTGCCTTCTCACATCTTTAAATCATTCTTACTCAATAGCTTTGATCTATCCTACTTCGCCTTCATCGAATTTCGAGTCTGAATTCGAGAACGATGTTGATAACAGAGAATCGTGCGTTTTTATTTCGTTATTTCTGGAGGTGTCAAGTATCAAATCTCGTGATTTAGCAGCAATTCAAAAGTTCCTCAAACACCCTAACCCCACCTCCCACCCGGTACAGGTCATCTCCACCTTCCACCCACAAAAAGGATTATTTTTGGGGTTTGTGGTCTTGGTACGTTAGAATGTGATATGCGACTGATCGATCACATCAAAACTCATAATTCACCACCAGTTCGATTATTACCAAACCTCCTGATACCTTTCGCACCGCTGTCAGCTGATCCGTTCAGTCCAGATGATAATTCAAAGAAATCGAATTTCGGCGATTCCTAACACATCAAAGATGTAATGGATGCTTAGAGTTAGGTATCTGTTCCATCTATGAACATCGAAGTGGGCGTCCTGATATCCTGCAGTTAATTGTAGGTGACGCGGCCTACCCATGTACGTAAGCCGAATGTTTCATATGCAATTTCGATCGAAAAATGCCCCAATCTGCTTATTGTTAAATAGATCATCATCATTTGGTATTGCTGAGTCCGTAATCTAGGTATCGAACTTGATAGAGACATCCGTCAAGTAGAATCTGCCCCATCAAATCCAACCCCCAAATATCAAATTTATTGAACACATTCTTCAAACGATCCTCTGCGCGATAAAGATGCGATCAGCGCCACCGCAGTTTTGAGAAATATCTCCTGTGCATGGAGTGTTACACCCAGATTCATCGGCGATAACGGCAGGCTCGCGAATGGTGTTGTCACAGTCTACCATCAAGAAAGTCAGTATATCATATGAAAAGTTGAGTCATGAAAACATACAGCATTCCTATTAAAGTTTATTAGCATTCGCTCTGGAAAGCAACTTAAATCCAACGTACCCTGCCAAATTCAACACCCGCATAGGTGAAGACGCCAAAATTCCTTGTGCAAAACCCGGCGCATACCTCAAGCGTCATGAGATCCAGGCTAGTTGTGGATGCAATACGCAGAGTGCGACTATCTCTGGAATCACTGGATTAATTGCGTTAGCTGCCTGAAATTACCTCATTATGAAAACACATTGGTGAATGAATCGCAACGATAGAACAACCATAGTATGTAAAAAATCAATAAGAAGAGTGAAATCTCACGTGAAGCAGCCAAGTGCAGTCCAGCCACTAGGTATGAGCGGAGCACCATCCGTGCGTTTAATTCCCGAATTATTAGAGTTGGGAGCCGCAAGGGCAGAGACGGCAAAGAGAGCAACTACAAGAGCAGAGAGCATTTTCTCGAGGCTGGTGAAAGTGGTGCGCGATGGTGCAAGAGCTAACGGTCTCAACACCCTTTTATATATTTCGAGGCTCAATGTTAATGGAAAACTATAGATTGAAATTATCGGCTTATTCCAAGTCGTGTAAGCCCGGTATGGCGTGGGGATAGTGTCTGTGACAGTCTGTCAACCAATTTTGAATGCCGTGGGTCCCGCATCTACTGTCAAAGGATATCGCTGCTGGCAAGAGAACTACTCGACCAACAGACATTCCGAGAACACAAGCTAGTGGGTTATCTTGTCTGCAATCCATCCGTCTGGTAGAGGTGTGGGCATAAGGGGTATTCTCGTCCAATGCATGGTGTAATAAACAGGTAAATAGGTGTGCAGCAGATATCTTGGACTTTCAAGGCGGCCGAGTATTATCAAACCGCGACGTAATGAGACAGCAATTACAACAACTCTGAGATCAAATGGTGATTCTTGGAAGTTTAATATAGCACTGTCATTCCAGAGAACAAGCACCACATGGATGGCGGATAGAACGCGGCTCGGCGCCCATTCCGGTGCCTACCTGAAAAGTATATTTAGGCTCCAGTGAACGAAGAAATGTGTAACAAAATAAAACCTTACGAGCGAGTATCTTAGAATAGCCGTCAAGTTCACAACTTTTATTTGCTCTAACTATTGTAGAATTCAGACGCTAAAATTCTGATCAAAAATTTGGTAAGATCTTGGCCTTCCATTTTTCAAAAATTCACAGACCTATACCTACGATATAAATAACCATCCTCCCGACAGAACCGCAGGGCCGCCTAGTTCCGCCCATCAGAGGTATTGAATCACCTCCCACGAAAAGATCATTAATTCACGACAGCGACTGATTACCGAGGTCGCTTGAACGTTGATGTAGATAGAAATCTTCCAGTTCGATCTTTCCTACTTTCTGTCAACTTCAACAGTTGGTCCTAACCAAACTATCAAATAATTGAAGACCTCACGAGTCCGACTAATTATAGTCACTGAACCAAAGTTTATACGATCACAAAGACTTAAAAGACGAGAGAGGGGAATGGTAGGTATGCGTTACATTTGTTGGCTTGGAATTCTATGTAAGATACATTCAAGCCTGCTCGTGAACACAAGGATATACGCCTTGAATACATTATCTAACATGATACCATCACGTCATTACTAACGCAGTCTACAGAATGTAGGGATCTAATCGGAGCGCTGTTATGTTGATCTGCCAGCCGTATAAATCAGTGAAGACAAAAATCCCAAACCAGGTAAAGTACGTATAAGGAACGATCATTATAGTTCTATTATTTTACCCCACACTGAACCGAATTCACATGTCCCCCTAATGAATGCCGAACACTGGAATTTATTCTGCTGTAACTTCGCCGGTCCGTATGGAAGAAGCTCCATATGCTTTGGTAGAGGCCCAATATAGGGCCTGAATTCTCTTTACATGCTGTTTCTCTAAATATTCCCAATTGAACGATTTACAAAAATACAGAAACCTAAATATTTCAACCTTATATGACACTACGTCGTTGGCCCTCGTCCCCAACTCCTACTGAAATTAAATCAATCAAAGTCACAAACAAACGACATCTCTATCCCATCATAGAATCAATTGTGTGGTAACGCGTAACTGGGAACTAGCTCTAGGAATATAGGTGTACACGCGGCGAGATCGTAGTTTGGATGGTTCGCGATAGCAGAATAGACGACGTCTTGACGCCCACCCGCTGTTGTATTAGTGCACAATGACCAAAGGTCAGCTCGACCGTCCGCTGCGAGAATAGGGAACCCAATAAATGGGCCTGTCGGAGAGATCGGATTGGGCTGGGAGGACAAAGTAGTATATAGATCCGTCAATAACCACAGAGGAAAAAAGCTTCCAACTCACGAAAGCACAGTATCCTTTGTAGGGCGAGAAGTTACTGAAAGAAACAAATAATGGAGACTCTCCAACCCGAGGGGGTAGAGAGATAGCTCCCCGTGCATATACAAATACTTCATTTGGACTGACTTCAAAATTGTTTACGTCCTCAAAAGGGCATTTGTTACAATGCTACGTAATTGAATGTCAACTTAGGAGATGGAGCAGACGAGTGACTCACAGAGAGTAGCAAATACTCTGGACCAGTATCTCCCTGAGTCACGACAGGCGTTGCTCCATAAATTTCCAAACCATTGTTTCCCGAACGGTCGAAAGCGACAATCCCCGTGTTTTGGAAATTGCGAAACTCTATGGCGCTACCGGGAGGTTGAGAACTGAGGCACGCGGAGGTACTAGGTGGTGTGGCGGCAGAATTCTGGTAGAGAGCCAGGCGATTCCCCGCCCCACAAAGCTCGTCGGGTACATTACCACACACCATGGAGCACTGGCTATCGGGGAATTGTTGCCCAAACGGCAGATAAGTGTCGCACCCTAAAAGAAATGCCAGATAGTGAGCCAATGGTGAAAGATATCGATAATATATAGGCTTACAGCATTCGCCACCAAATTCAAGGCCAGCAAGTCCATATCCATTTGCGCCACAAGTGGCGGTGCAAGCTTCGACGCTTTTACTAGTGGTAAATTGATGTTGTAGAATGCGGGGACCGAAATCTCTGGTATATTTCGTTTTAGGTCAATAGAATATCCAAAACGTTCAAAGGCATTGCGCACTCGAAGCATCCTTTATACTGCCATGTACCAACTGTTTGTTTGATCGATGGAGTGCTAGACGGAACAGGGGAGGTGGGGGTACTCGTCGGGGTGGTGGTAGTGCTTGAGGATGCTGTAACATCTCTTTGTGCTACGTATACACGATCTGCTCCACCGCAGTTCTGAGTCGTAGCACCTGTACAAGGCATGTTGCACCCCGAATCATCAGCGGCTACACCAGGTGGATTTATCACATTATCACAATCTGAAGGTTAGTGGAGTTAGTGAGGGGACGTGGGGATGAAAGTGGACAAACAGCATTCCTAAATTTATTATTAGCCTACTTGTCATACTTAATGACCGGGGTCGGACGTACCCGGCCAAATTCAACACCTGCATAACGAAACGAACCGAAAGCGGTTGAACAAAAATCAATACAAAACCCAAGTGTCATTGAATCGAGGCTCGTTGTAGACGCTGTACGCAAAGTGCGCGAATTGACCGAGTCACTAAACAATACTATTAAAGCCAGTAGAGAATATAACAGGTGTAAGCACACTCACGTAAAGCATCCCAGGGACGTCCATCCACTCGGCGTCGCAGGATCTCCAGCGTTTCGTGGAATGTTCACGGCATTTACATCAGAAAACAGGAAGAGAAGAGAGGACACGAGCAGTGAGCAGAGCATATTTGACGTGTGTGGGGGGACGTATGTGTCTGCCCTGAGTTTTATATAGTATAGAGGTATTATTTATAGAATCGAAGAAATATTTAACCAGTCTGGCAGGAATAAGGCACACGGAGGGGTCCCGTTATCCTTGTGAAGCGTTCAATTCCGAAGAGGGCGGCAAGGTGGGCGAAACATACCAAATGCATTTATCGCAAGGAGAAATAATAGTAAGACAAAGCCACTCGTTGATGTCAAGTCGGACAGTGACACAGGTAAAGAATAAGATGGTCAAGGCTATTGTGTCTTTTGGTTAGCCTAAAGCCTACATATTATAAATTGAGAAGCATCCTACTGGTGAGTTCGTTAGGTAAATCTAAATCCTCCGATATATACAAGTTTCCCGTCCCTGGACGTCAATCACTATTCCACGTCAAGTTTGACAGAGATATCGACCGTATGGTGAATTGTGACACCCCTCAAAGGTGGGTTCTAATTCTTGCGATATTCAAGGTAAATGATATAGTCGTATTGAATTTTCGGTCCGTCGATATTAATGATCTTCTTGCGCGGGGTCCTCGTGGAAACACTACGTTTCGTGGTCATGAGATATGATGGCACAACCATTTTGACTTCCAAACCGGATTCTATGGACGGAGAAAAGTTAGACAGAAGTAATCATATAATCTCTGTGGGCTTTGGTTAGATTTTTTACTTTATTCAAACTTTGTGGTTAGGCTGAGTCCGCTTAAATCCGAGGGTCAGAAATCGTATGCAAATCTCTCGCATGTGCACCCCACACGATGTCAGGAACAATCAATGATGACAACTTTCAACCGCAGAGTTGCTACAAGTTGTAGACGAACCATGCAGATCTGTCTCCTAAGCCACGCTTCTCCTCTTCCCTGGACATGCTGGCTCGAATCGATGCTTTTTTGTTGTTTTGGCGCCATAGATAGTATAGATTTGCTCCCGATATCAAAAACATCCAGGCTGAGAATGCCAAAAGTGTGATTGTAGCTGTTGAATAAAGGGGTGGTGGAGATAGGGAGCCTAGCAGCCAGACCACTAGGATTCCGCCAGCATTCGTAGTGATGAATCCAATAGCAATGGCGGTGGCACGTCGGATATGGGGTGTAGCATTATTTGCACTCCACGTAGAGATACTCCCCGCTGCACTGTACGTTCCAGTAATAGAAAGAAATAAACTGCCGTATTTGACGTTATTGGAACTGGGGCCTGGGGAGAAATTTTGAGGTGAGGCTATTTCTTTCTATTATGTGACATACTTAGAAACACAGCAAAACCCGCAACACAAAGGCTGGAGCTGAACATTGTCACGAGCCCACGACAATGATATCGATCGGATATGAACGCGGCGGTCATGGCAACTGAATTAGCTTTACCAATGTACAAGAAAGGTTTAAGAAAGTCACGAACATACCAACATAAGAAGTTGCGAACGGGGGTACACTCATGAGCTGAGCACGGGTAGCAGTATATCCTAAACCTTGTACAATTGACGGCGCAAAGCTGAAAGTTTTTTTTGGCTTTATTGGGAGACTTTAGCCGGATGTGGTAAACATACTATGCAAGCCCTTGCAGGATCGCACCTATAAGCACACTATTGTCCTATATTCATGCGCAAAAATATAATGGCACGCACCATTGAAAAACAAAATTGTGGCCAACATCCACACTTGAGGAAGGGTGAACGCTTGGCCCACCTCCCGCCAGGTAAATCCATCAACAAGTTCATCTCGATCAATAGCTCCGGTCTCACGCAAGCGTTCTACGACATATTGCTTTTCCTTTTCGCCAAGAAAGCGGGCATGCGACGGTGAACGAGGTAGGAGAAAGTATGAACACAATCCAAATAAAAAGGTAAAAAGCCCTTCAAGGATAAATATCCATGCCCAACCAGGACGATTGCCGATTCCATCCATATTGATGATAGCAAAAGCCAGGAGGCCGGAGAATGCTCCGGAGATCGAGGACGTGGAAATGAACGCTGATATTCTGGAAGTATGTGCTTAGTACGGAATGAAAGGTCGAAATAAGTAGATAGTTTTACCTCCAATTCAGTCGTTGTCGCGGGTAAAAATACGAAAGATAAAGTACTAGTCCGGGAAACACACCTCCTAATGTCCATCGCATGAATACAAGAAAATAGCCGATTCTGAGTACCGACCCTCAAAGAGACCTATAAAGAAACGGCAAACTAATAGGCGAGGATAGGTTGTTACAGTCCCTGCAAAGCGATATCGGTAAATGAGAAATAGGTGGCACAACATGCAAACCTTCCAATGTCGTGACGACACCCCAAAGAGTTAACATAGTCGGGAGCATTATATTCGGCCCAACTGCCTACAACTGAATCGGCATTTGTTGATAGTAAGAATGATATTGCAATACATACTTTGAGGAGGAGGTTCGATGGTAATTCGGCAACAATGTATGGTACATAAGTAAGTGTTAATGCGATGCTGTATTGTTTGTCTGTCATTTTCAAATCGCTTTGCAGCCCAGCAACACGGGCAGCACCAAGGTTTGTCCTGTCCTGAATCACATTCAAATAATTGAACACATGCAAAGCAACGTAACTTACTAAAAAAGAAAGGAAGTAAAACATCGACACTACAGGCAGGACCCATTTATCCATCTTCCTCCATACACGCTTTTCCAAACTAGGGTCAAATACCGTTGCTTCAGAGGTGGCTGCGTTGTTGGGGTCGAAAAAGGCATGTTTCTCAGTGGAAGAACGTGGGGGTATGGATGCAAGATTCTGCATATCGTGCGTAAGTAGAGGGCCACTCGTGAGTATATATTTTAACATGACTGACCTAAGAAGAGTGGAAGAACATTTCTATTTGACCGGCACCCACGCTCTTCGGAGCGAAGGTATCCCGTGGCCCGGGTGGTCACTGGTCCCCCAACGGCCCCCATTAGTCAGCGACAAAAATCGATGGATGTAGGTGGTTGCGATGTCAAGATCTTATTTCAATGAAAATCCTGAATTATGGGGAAACAAATTTATACCATCGCTTCACAAACTGTCTGAGCCTCAGAAGCGGTCATTCGAAGCGAGTAGAATCAACAACTTACCTCGATTATAAAGGATTGGTTAGAATTGCTACTGCTGTTATAAGTGCAAATTTTTCAAAGAGAATCCTGTCTAAAGGTGGCGAAATCCAGGATAGCTGAAAAAAATAACGCCAACGATGGTTTTGAAGTTGAGGTATGTAGAGGAAGTTTAACTTTGTGGCTGTGCCATGATTGAGTCACGAGTGTCATATTCTTCTCACGATCATGGTTGAATAAACCTAAATTTTCCACACACGGGTTGCACCACTAGTACTGAGGTGAATGGGTCGAGTTTATGTGGTTCCAGGGACCCTTCTCAAATCTCGGTAGAACGTCTTAAAAACCCATTTCACCTTACCATTTCCATAAAATTTGTCTTGCTCCCATTTTCGCACCATACATCAATCCGACGTCGCCCGATTACTAGTAGACATTCAAAATATTATTGTATTTGTGGAGAGTAATTTCTTGATACTCGGAGTATGTCACCATGGACTTCCATATTGTTATCAACTAACGCAACTTCTTTTGTCCACTAGTACTCTTAGAATTACTAGACAGGAATATCAGTTATATGTTCATCTTTAATTTTCACACACCGTTTGATCAATTCAAAGAACCCTCACTTAGGGGCCACACAAGGTGGAATCCTCAGATCGCCTTTTTGCTATCCCAAAAAAACAATAATGTCTAATCTTATCAATGACGGAAGATGGTTCTGCCAACCCAAGAGCTCACGCTAACCATCGGAGTCAAGTGGGGCTAAAGAGAAGCTGATTTTCCTTTGGATTTTCTTTGATTTCGGACTGTAGGCAAAGGAAGAACGTGCTACCAGACAAGAGTCTGCTCAATTCTCATTATTCTTGTTGGAATTGTCAAAACTTGCCGCAAAAACTCCATAGCTTGGCGGGACGAAAGCCGAGGCCCATCTCGAAGCAGAACGATGCGGTCCAAACATTCAACAGTTATATACTGTACGATACTCATTCCTTTGACATACACATCCCAAATGGCCCGGAAGCACAAGCAAAAAATGGTGGAGTGAGATTGTTTGCGGAACAAAAGTACGAAATATCCATATTATTTTGGGAATTTATACGAATCTCCGCAAGTTTGACAAAGCAAAAAATTAGACTGTCCCAGAGAGACTTGAACTCTCGATCTTCCGATTTGAGAGTATTAACAGTCGGACGCCGTAACCAACTAAGCCATGGGACATCATATAATTAAAGTGCCATTATTTCAAGTTAAAGCAAATTTTTACAGACTCTTGAGATCCTCAAAGCAAGTTAACCGTCGAGCAGGACAGCCAAGATGACCTGCTAAAATAATATTAGTGGTCATATCCTGCATGCATCCCTGATGGCTCAAAGAACCGAGCCAGAAATCGGATTGACCAGACCGATTATTAAAAAAGAATTTGTAATTTTTTTCTCTAAAAAGACGCAAAATACTCATTCCAAGTGAATTTCTGATTTTGCCGAACCCTTGAGACCCAAGGATTCATACATGCAATAACGGTCAGGCCAGTGGAAAAAACTTGTGGCAGATCACGTGACACCAATTCTTTCCAAAAGATGAACCATCATTCGATGATTGATATCTGTCTCCTCCGAACCAACAGGTGCCGGAAATATTGTTATTTTCAGTTCGCGACTATTGGTTGAAATACCTGAAAAACATGGAAGATGCGGCTGAAGCTTACGAAATGGCTGTCACGAATATCTTCAAGAGACTTCCGTGGCACACCAATGTCTTGGCACGTTTGGATGACCCCCAGGCGGTACCCAAAGAATTAGAAGTAACAAGTTCTCTCGTCAAATGGATATTATGTGCTGAATAATATCTAGCCATTCTGTAGAGCTTTGATATCACTTGGGAAGCAAAGTGGACCGAACCGAATAGAATTGGCAGCTTTTTTTCAACGACTCGAAGCGGTTCCGCATACCCCTCTCTTCGATTTTCCGTTCTCACCCCGGGACAAAGCTCAAACGGCTTCTCTCATAATCTCGCATCGAATACTAGACGTTTACGCGCTTGACAAGTCCCCACCATTCAACAGCGCATCGTTTGAGAAGTATGGGTTCAAGGATCCTCCGCATATGGTAAGTTATATATTTGTCTTACTTGGTTGACTTTATCTATTTACTTGTAGGGATATAGACTTCTATATAATTGGGGAGATCTCGTTATGAATGCATCTTCTCTCCTTGAAGGTGCGGTGGATCAAGCTCCACCTCTCGGTCATCCTCAAACTCCATCAATCCGAACTTATCTCCACTTCTTTACACTATGTCGTATACAAACGGATAAGCAAAAGGTTACGATTCAATGCAATTTCGAAAGTGCCGCTCTCTATCTCAGTTACTTACTCGAAGTTGATCCAATTTCTATAAAGTCTTATCAGTCGTTCATGTTAGTTTTTTTTAGGGAAATACCGACCTTCCGGACAGTTCTGATTTATTCATCAGCATTATGGAAGGGTAAACTATATACCCGTAAAGCTTGAACTTGACTCACGACGATTCATAGTCGTCGCTTCTCGAGCATAGGTCCCATAGAGAAAACGTTCCGACATTACAACATGCAACAACTTCGTGCTCCATTACAGACAGCTCTCGCGATATCGCCTTTTTGTTTGGTTGAAAACATTGCTCTTAACAGGGCAACCCCGGGGAGACCAGGGCTTTGTCAGGTTGGATTATCCTCTCTCTTTGCTTATTTAAGCTGACTTGGCGAACATTCAGGTTTGGCAAGCACTAGGGTCTTCTCGGCCTGAATTGCTGAGATGGGCAGAATCTCAACTATGGGAACTTTTATGGGATTATACATTACTTAAGATAGAACTCCTGCCTAGCCTTCAGAAGACTCTTAAGCTCATTGTGACGCGAGTGTCAGAACCATCAACACCAATCAGTGACCTCACTTGGTTCACACCCTGTAAGCATTTTCCAAGGAGGACTGTCGTCGATGTTGATGGTCGAATTATGATATCTAGTGAGATATAAACCAGCGAGGCCGCTTCAGAACGAACTTAAAAAGCTCCGCCTCACACCACCTCCTACGTACTCCAAATCGGATTCCGACCTTTCTCCGGATGAATCGCTCGATAATGCTAAATCAACCCCCGCCACCCCAGTACCTCTCAAAAGACGTCGAAAACAGGAGAATAAGTCTATGGGGAATTCAAGCGCCGAAGAAGAAATGAGCACCGATCAAGGGTCCGACTACGACGACGACATAAGCTCTAATGGATTCACCAAATCAGTGAATGGAAAAGCCCCCGCAAAAAAGCGAAAAAAAACATCGACGATGAGACGAAAACCATATAAGCTTTCCAAGAATCAAAACGAAGTCCAAACACCATCCACTCAGACGAGGCCACTTCTCCGTTTAGACAGCGTCATACCACCATATGTTGAAATAATTAACGTGTCACCAAACAACGTAAGAATTATATTAATTCTAACTCTCCTAAACTCATTATTTTAGCCGCTAGCACAGCTTCCGCGATTGGAGGGCGCTGTTGTAGGCCAGGTATGATGATAGTATCTTTTGTGGCCTATACGATTGAGCTATTTTCCTCAGAAAATTGTAGGCAAGACCACTCACCAACTTTATGGCCCTGGTGAAGATTTGCCGGCTTTATACACACCTCAATCTCATGTAAGGTGTTTTTTCCTATATATTGTTGTTTTTTCTTTGACTTATACCTTTCTAGTCCGAAGAGGATTTACAATTATTGACTAGTACTGTTGAGCGGGCGGAATCTTTTTATGTAAACGGGAGACCGCGTTTTATGGCGGACCCTTCTAACTCTGGATTTTGTATGATACTCGAGGCTCATTTCCAAGGCCTCGCGGACGAAGCTATACAAGATATCCTTAAGACCCGACAAGTTGTGATTTTCGGACCGCAATATCCCACTCAAACATTCGACCTGAACAATTTAGAAAATATATATAGCTTGGATCAACCAATATCAATTTACGGTAAGTGATGAATCGAAATTCACTGCGTGTTTTAATTTGTGATACGTAGACCAAAGTATTCCACGGAGAGGTAATACCTCACGCTTGTGTAGTGGCACTCTCCTCGATATATATTCAAGCGTAGGATCTAGTTTAGGGAAATCCCTAATTGCACTTGAGTTGCCCATGACCTGTGGATCGGCACCTCCTAAATCGTTTGCGAGCGATATCAAAGCGTGGTCGTCTATGGCACCAATCTTAGACAAAGACCACGAGTTTCCAATAAAGAGTACCAGATGGGCACAGGTTGCGACAGCTGGCGGGTATCACATGTGGCGTATCCAACGTGATGGATTTTCCACATTTATTGAGCCTCAGGCTGGTCGTCAATGTTGGATCATTGCCAAGCCTAAACAGTTCCTTAAACGGGATGAGACGTTCTGGAAGGATTTTGAACGCATACGACAATATACAACAAAGGAAGGGTCTGCAGACTCACCGGATCCCGTTTTGTGGGATTTTGAAGCTATCTTATTGAAGCCTGGGACACGATTGTATGCATAAACATCATTTCAAAATGGAGCACTAACCAAATAACTTCTATAGAATAATGCGACCCAATACACCGTTCCTGGCAATAATGCCAGAACCTTCTATATCATACGGTAGTCGTTTCTTCGCCACGTCAACGATTCGTGAATCGTGCTATGGCGTATTTTATACTTTCATTTCTGATGCCGACATAAATGTTCAGCACAGTATCGACTCGCGCAAAATGTTACGACGCATTCTCGCCTTATACCACAATGTTCTCTCTTCAAAAAATGATACCACACGAGGTGAATAATTGAGTATATTATATTCTTCACGATTTTTTATTTACAGCTATCAGCGCGTTATAGTGCCCACATCCCCAAGGTCCATACTTTTGACGGCCTTCTCGATCTGCTAACACTTTGCAACATCATTGAAATGGGAAACGTATTAACACCAAAACTCTACAGTGATAGAGATAACTGTAATCGCGAACGGCACGATCTGATCGAAGCACGCAAACTTTCACGAACAGTGATCGACTGGGTTTTCGACCACTACCAACTATCTTTGAATGGATCACTCATGCCCAAATCTCGACAAGCCTTTTACTGGCCCTACCTCGCTCAACAAGCTAAAACCTTGTTATGGTACATGCAACGAACATCGCCACCCGTAGGTTCGAATAAAACTGGTCCCACTTATGAAGCTGTCAAACACGCAATTCGATGCTGCTTCCGTTCGGTTGTGCCGTTTTGGGCTGCTTGGGATTCTTGTCAGGGCATCCCATCATTCATATGGTCAGGTCCTCAATTCGATGTTGTTCCACGCGAACCGGCCTTCCCCCCCCGTAAGACTAAAATTCTATTCAATTTAATCAAGTTTGTCGTATTAACTTGAGTGTGGCTATAGATGAACATGACGGGAAAACAGTAGATGATTTGATTTGGCTTGGTGAAAGTGAAGATAATAGCGATATGGACGATAGTTTCAGCCAGGATATGGACAGTGGGGATGAGCGTAAGAAGTTATTACCATCGCTGACATTGGCTCATTATTGTTCTAGGCTTGAAAAAGAAAGCAAGGCAGGACTGAAAGTATGCGGGCTGACCCTGACCCAGCCGAAGAAAACGGTTACTAGAGAAACAAATTATATAAACTATACCAAGTTTAATGTCGATTGCCAGACAGCAGTCGACTGCTTACATCGCCAATCTCAACTACTAAACCTTTATGGGTAAAAGTTAACGAAAAGGGGCTGATATACGGGAGCGGTTGGAACTTGCTGGAGACCAAACCCGTGAAAGAACCTCCAAATACCTTGCAACTGGAATTTCATGCACCAATATCTGGAGAGTATAAAGGCTGTTAGATAGTGAGCACGTATATACACAATTATCGTTTCTGTTATGCGGTTGATCGTCACAACAACTTCAAGCCCTTGCGCTGTTCCGGAAACGTGGAGGCGTAAAGAAAAAAACAGATATCTCATATGTTGGTCAAAAGTACAAGAGTGCTACAATTAGAAATCGAGAACGGAAATTGATGCGTTGACAGAATCACTGGCGTCTAGGATGGAAAAAAAAGATATTCATAGAAAAACACCCAACCTAGGAAGCGAGACGAAACCGCACTACATCTTGGGCTCCCACGGATGGTCCTTTGTGGTATCCGCAATCGATTGGTCGTAAGTGCGATCATCCAACGACATGCGCGGGAACAACTCCCTAACCAGCGCTTCCTCGGGCGCTAAAAAATGAACCGGAGCTTCATTTCTAGATGGCTGATCCCTTCCCGAACCAAAATCATTATCTCCATCCCCGTCGCCGAACGGAGTTCTACGAATCTCCAAAGGGCCAGGATCCCGCACCCTAAATCCAGAAGCGGGTATTTTTCCCACAAGGTCGTATGAGTCGGTGAATGTTGATCCGTCAGTTGTCGCACTCGTATGCGCAGAAGCGAAAGGGTTCGTAAACACCGGTGGGAACGAAGATGCGTTCCCTGATTCCTGCACATAAATCATCGTACCGACGTCCACGGGAGATATTCCCTCCAGCCCCACGCGTGAAATTCCTTCCAAGTCTCTCTTCGTTACCTCCCCATACACGTCCTGAGGTAAATGCTGTGGGACACAGACGTTTGATGAGTATAATTAAATAAGTTTAAGAGATAAAAGACACTCACCGTATAGTCATATGTAGTCTTCGGAATACCTGCCTCGTCCGAGCTCCAATCCCACATCCATGGATACACCTGCAATTGGGGTTGAGGGAGCGGCGGAGACGCGTCCCATCCAGGCGCGTCGTGTGGTGGATCAATACGGTATGGCCCGTTCAGGAGTGAAGGACGCATATTCTTCCCTAGATCCCGCACGTAAGGCGAGTTAGGGTATAACAAACCCAGAGAGTTATCCCAGTTGTTGGAGCCAGAGACAGGGAAAACAAGTGCGGTAGGTGAGGATTGATACATCGGAATTCGAGAAGGCCGGCGCGCGAGGTCGTCACGCGTCATTTGGAGTGCTGAAGTCGCCGAAGGGTGTGTCAAGTGTGCGGAGGAGACACGCTGGGCACCCGGCGGGCAGGAGGAGGGGCGCCGGAATGAGAGGAATGGGGGCGTTGGGGGAGAAGAGCCAGTACTCATGTTTGCCGTCATGTCTATATTTCGTTTCTGAATAGGAGAGATAATTTCTGGGGTCCAGCTCTGCAGATATGGGTGTTCAAAGTCGTATGGCATCGCCGTTTTTGTACGGGCGGCTTGGTTATCTTGACGATCTTGTGCAGTGGTGCTAGGAATCGATGAAGAGAGGTAAGGCATCCTTTGGACCGCCGCTTTTCTTTCACAATCATCCCGAGGCAGCAGCTGGGTTTCAGGCAAGTCTGGGCAGGAGGACGTGCGTCGGACCATCTTTGTTTCCATCGCTTTCTTTATTTCCCCTACATCTTCTTCGATCGCCGCTTTCTTCTTCTTCACTCCTTGCAACTGTGTAATATGAGGCGTGTACCGATAACCCGGGTGCACCCTACTATGCACCTTCTTTTCCTCCTCCGCCATCTTCACCCATGGTTCACGTTCTCCGGAGGTCATCTCGCGCCACACCCGTCCTGCGATGCGCGAGATATTTCGATGATCATTTTCGACGTCCGGAGGGACCTTCCCCTGCCGCACGAAGTCGCAGCGGAAAAGGATGAAGGCATTGCGTGGACGCGGGACGTGCCCTGCGGGTTGTTTGCGCGCGTGAGTTTTCTTTGTCGGGTCTTGGGGGATGTAGGTTGGTGCAGGAAGTGACTTGGGCGTGATGCGAGTATGAGGACCAGGGTTTTGGCTTGGATCCACGGTGGTCTTGGGCATTTTCGGCGTTCAAGGTAGGCTGAGCATAGAACACAGTGTAGGGTTACACAGGTAGGAGGTTTGGGATGCACTGGGCGATGTTGAGGGCAGATAATATGATGATGATGGTATATGAAAGAAAGAGTGATATCGCCTTTGTCGTTTGATCTGGGATCCAACACGTTGTCCGTGGCTTTCAAACAAGAGCTCCGTGATCGAAATGCCTTCCACAACCGACCCTCTCGCATCTTAGTCCCTCCACAAAAATCGTCGAGAAAACTCAAGGTTCATTATATCTTAACAATAATAATTCATTTATATGATGAAAGGGAACTTTCCTTCTCTTGTACTTCTTGTATTTTTTTCCCGGAGGTAAGACATTGTTAAGGATTTTCCCGAAAAAAACGTGTTTGAATTTCGAGCTCCGCGTCCCATGTTGTCTTAAACATGCAGTCCCGGACCGACTGACAATCTACGTGGTATAAAGCTAGTCAACTGAAGATACTTGAATCGACGCTCCGAGCTCATGCAGGGACGGGGCGGGGTCTTGTCCCTTGGACGCTCTCGGTTGACGAGAATAGACGGAAAGGTAAGATTTTGACTAGCCAAAATCAATTTCACAAAAAATAAGACCAAACGGGCGCCTCGATAGCGACGACAGAAATATGTCCAGGGTCCAGCGTTTTTAGACAATGTGTTATGTTTATACTTACCGCCAACTGGTAAAGATATCCTTTTTGTTGATATCTCTAACCGGGGCGGTCGGTATCCAAGAATAAACACCTCAGTAATGCAGGTGTGAAATCACCAACCCCAGGCGGAGAAAAGCCCGTAATTAGTGGAAAGGGAGGTAAAGGAAGCGCAGGATCACCGAGCCCAGGTGGGACAGGGCCTGTACCTGCTGGGAAGGGGGGTAAAGGAGGCGCGAGATTACCGAGCCCAATTAGAAAAAAGAAGTTGTAGAGGGAATAGGGGGTTGATACTTTGTTGGACGGGTTTCACACATCATATCGTGCGATTTAAATAATTCGAGGTCTCTGATGTCAAGTTTTAATCCTTTCTATTAAGAATCAGAGCAAAGACTTAATTTTTTAGATTGGAGTGAAGTCTGACATAACGTTGCGCATAAGGGAATTTTTCTCGCGTGGATCGGACACCCCCGCCGCCCGGAAGGCCAGTACTAGTGGCGACAGGAATGTAGTCTAGCTTTTCGGCGTTTGTGAAAGTGTGGATAAATGCAGGAAATACCAGAACCCATAAGCGATTGCAATATACTGATCTTTCTTTCGGTTGTCTTTGGTGTTTGAATTGGCTGTGGATTCCCCGGGAAGATGTTATAAGTGAGCCCGTGTTCAAAATGGGTTAATACCCAGCGTAATTCCACTTCCGTGAAATTAAAACGAAGAACCTTCAATTCATGTCTACCCTCGAAGTGAATTTGGTTTTACGTTGGAGTCCTTCGATTAGGTAATGAAATAGATATCGTCTGCACTGCTGCGAGTCTCGGAAAACAAAGAGAGGGTAGAAGTCTATGGACATGAGTATCTGCACGGTGTTCCCGCCAGATGTTGGGATGTGGGCGCGGAAAGGGAGGCATATCTGACGTTTCATGGACACATGCGAAGATTGATCAATCAACACCACAATGACAATTGTGAATGTGGATACTTTTAATTCACTTTGAATTCGGAATTCTGGTAACTATACCTTTAAGTTGTATTAGTATAAACTATTGGATTTTTATTCTGTGAAGCTGTTCCAAAATTTAGTACCAAAAAATGGACTGGCTTATGTGGGCCGTTGTGAGCGCGGTAGGTCCGAGTTCGGATGTGGGAAATCACCCTCCTTTTCAAGTCAGCTAATGGCAGATGAATTAGAGAAACGGTATGGAATTTGTACCCGTTCCGAGTTCGAAGTATTGAGAACTCGGTATATCCGAAATCCTATCCTGAGCACTCAAAAACGACCGCTGTTGTTGCGGTGATGGCCGAGCGTAAATTTAATTCCATCCGGGGATAGCCGACCCAATGATTGGACGTTTGATTCAATCCAATTTGTGGTTCCTCATCTTTTTATTCTTTGCGTTTTCTTTTTAATATTTCTGTTTTATGGGGGTAAGCTCCCTATTGAATATTTTCTTGCTTTGGTAAATTTTCAATCGAACGAACTCGGATCTGCCGTGCTTGCAACGGCCCACACCAACCAGTACTCTAAGATCAGGAATAACAATCGAAATGATGAGTTGAACTAAACTGCGATCGGACCGATAATTAGGATTCCGATCGGCCGTCACCGCAATGTTGGGCCAATGGAATTCGGAAAGTGTAGCCGAGTTTTCATTTTTCAAATTTCATCGCTGCAAAATCGAAATTTGAAAGACTTGTCCAATTTTGAGCCCATTCAATTACTAATTAGGGATCTTATTTAATCAAGAAATAATTTGTTATGTACTGTCTCACTATGACGCTCGGCGATACTGACACCTTCTCCAAGCCCCTTTTCCCAAGTCTAGTGATCAGTTTTATATCTGTCGTCACCAGTGACATCCAGACTTTTTTTCTTCGACTCATTAATGACCTTTTGAATATCTTTCACGGAATTAAAATTATCTTTTGCCCCTCTGAATTTCCAAATCTCCTGTGCAGTAAAGCCCTCAGGAGGATTGAAACTTGAATAATCCGTTTTATCGTTTATAAAGTAAGGCTCAAGGCCCGATTCATGTGCGTTATCGACTCTCCAGCCTTTTATCCTCTTCTGGGAGAAAATTGAGACCATCGGACAACTAAAAAATGTTGGCGGTGGCATGCACCTTTATCGACGAAGACATTTGCATGCTACGAATGGCTGAAGAAGTTAAAATTGAGGAAGAATGTTGGGTTGGATTGGGTTTAATGTTGTGAAGTAGACGGAACATCTCGCGATTGCGATAACTCTCGACACCTCGGCTTTTATAACTTTCCGGAGCACGTGTAAATACTGCGCATCAAACGTAATCAAGAAATGTGGATTTTGGGACCACATCCTGGATGTAATGAGGAGACACGATACTTATTGACATAATCAGGTCTCGAACGAGATAGATCTCTTCATGAACTCGTGGATGAGATGAACCTCATAATAATCATATGCTCACAGTCCCATCTCTATGAGACTCGCTCTACATGTAACATAATCTGATCTTCTGCTTAGATATGCGATATGCACGGAGAGCTACCCCCTTCACCTGAGCGCTAGCAAAATATTTCAGCTATCTCATCGACGCCTTTTGAAGATCCCATACCAAACACCGCATACTTCACCCTGGGATATCAGCCGCTAAATAGTGGTGTCCTCACTGCGGCTTTCTTCAAGATGCATCACTTCAATTTCCGTAATAGTCTGTCCATGATTATTCATCTTTCAGAACAGAACATTAGTGTGACTCCCTTAATCATAACATACCATTACGTACCCGTAACCCCAACAACATCCGCCCATCTACCAATATTGAATCGAAAGGTCCTATGTTCCTTCTTGTGTAATATGTATACGGGAGCTCGGAGAAGACAACATCATTCAGGGATCCATGCGTAAATTGCGAAATCTTCTTTTCGGTCAGCACACGTAAATCACCTTCACCCGCATTCATATCACTGCCCTCTCTTGCTTCGAAGGCTGTAGCACGCGCAAGGTTGAAGTCGAACACTAAAATTTCTGATTTTCCTTTCAGCGCGACAAAGCGCTCGCCCAGTGTTGCGCTATGCCACTGGTCTGGGAAAACATCTGAGCCCAACAGCCGGGTAGACTTTGGACCCCACACATTCCATGGGACGCGATTTCCATCTGACGCCGTTGCACAAAACTCCAGCAACAAGGGACGATGAATGATTATTGAGAGGAATATCGGGTCCTCGAGCGGTGAAACATGAAAGGATTGGATATGGGCTCGGATATAAATTATCGCGTTCGTGGGTGAGTCGTAAAATGGCCTGCTTGAACGGGGGATTCCATATGGTGCTGGGCTAGGCGAGCTTGAGCACGACAGACCCATGAGAATAGTATCCTCCCTGAATGGTAGGAACTCCAAAACAATTTCAGGAACGGTTCTGGGAGTCGTTGGTTGGACAGAGTCGGGGATATTCCATATGTCGAAGGAGTTTGATGTCCTATTTGGGAGAAGAATTTTGTCGGAGGACAGGAATAGAATACTGCTATAACTATGATGCCGAGCGGCGATTGTCTGGGATAGGGATAATTATTATTTGAGACCTAGATATCGCTTGAACAATATATACGCACCGTCTTCAACATTCCCGACATCCATGTATAAACAAAAACTTTATCAGCTGAAGCGGTGGCGAAATCGTTGACGAGAATGACAAGATTGTCCCCAGAAACCCCCACGGATATTATACGCGACTGCCAGGATGTATTCTCAATTGTGATACGCGATCTTCCTGCCCGTGGATGGGGTAATCCAGTCGAGACCTGTAGTAGTAATATTTCGATTTCTGTTGATATTGATCTATCGTGCGCCCTTAAATGTATGATTAGTAGTACACAGGACCTGAAGCACTCATGCTACAAACTTAGTGACTATAGCGATGAGGTCATGCTCTGCTACTGCTGAGTTAAAATCCAGGACCCCACTCTCTATGTGGAGGCAGTTCCACTGATTATTACCAGAAGCAGGACCCGACGCCAGCAGATCAATATAGTTAATATTCGTCTGATGATGATCGAGTAAGAAAAGGTTTCCATTATCTAAACGGGCGAGCCATGGCATATTGGGCTTTGGTTGCATTGCGTGGCCCAAATAAAACTCCAGCCGGGACCAGGCAGTCTCCTGACGACGTAGGATATTAAGTCGCTCGGCGGTAGGAGTGCGGACATGCAGGCGGTTATCTTCCATTCCTGATACTTTGAGTGCGACAAGGTATGTTAATAGGATGGAGTCTTTGATTGCAGTATGTAAAGTCCTGTGCACGACTTGGCATGAGTAGAGGTCTTCGAGGTTGAGGTACCATAAAATATGGTTTAAAATTTCAGTCGGGAGGTCGAGGAGAGGCATAGTTGTTATGACGGTGGTTAAGGGTGTGGAGAATGATAACACGAGAGCACTATTTGTTTTGTCATGTTCCGGGAATCAAGCGTACTTATATATTGATTTACAAGCTCACGTGGGGAGTAGGTCTGGTGTTCAGATCGGAATAAATAACCTAAGGGAAATATCAAGTCCGAAGAGGGTCTCGCAGTGCCAGTATCTTACAACTAGTCTCTAGTCGCTCCCGGCAACATTTTACAAGCTATATTAGCTATCGAGCCCCAAGTGCAAGATCTCTACATCTATAATTTTACCTGTTTCATTCACCTACATCACAAATACGCATCAATCATCCAATGCATACTAAAAATAGAGGCCCCAAAACACACCTTGAGTCCAAGTAGTCTTTGTTCGTCCATCAACACACCATCATACCCATGTGCTTTATCCAGAGAACATACCATATATGGCAGGTGTGATATGATGGGATACATAAATGCATGGTGGCGTATCGTACTCGGTTTAGTTTCAAACCACGACCTCACCTTTCCCCCCTCTCGTATAATGGTATGTGGCTCGGCTGGCCGCATCCCCTCACCCCCACGTGCGAGTCTTAGGCGTTTGATGCGTATTTGATTGAAGTCGAGGTAAACGAGGGAGGTAGATTGGGCGAGGAACATTGTGTACCGCTGACCAGCGGTTGTCGCAGCCCACCGCGTGACAAGGGAATTCATATTGAAGCATCTCGTCATGGGAGGGCCCCATGCAGACCACGGCACAGCTGCTGGACGCCCCACCGTGCGAACTGTAGAAGGAGGGCAGAGGTTTAGAAGAGACTGACGATGGGCGAACATTACAAATGAGACGTCGGAGGCGACGTTCATTGGTTGGACATGGAGCGTGAACATCGCGATAGAGTCCAGTGGGGATGGGTGGAACGGATGGGGAGAAAAAGGTGTTCCATAAGTGGATGGGTTGAGCTCGCATCTACATGATATGTGAGAAACGATGTAGGCGGGGTCGAGAGGGGGAAGCCCAAGAGTGCCGACAGGTTGGGTGAGTGCATTGGTGGAGAGTGGTGTGGATGGGATTTCCCAAAATTCGAACAAGTTGTCGTGTGAGTTCGGGAGGAGGAGTATGTCCGGCGAAAGGAAGAGTAAACAAGAGTAGCTTCCGTGAGGGGCAGATACGTTCTGGGTATGAAAATGCGTAAGTAAAACGCGAGGTGTTTCTTTTTCTCTTGGATAAACTCACCATCTTTAGTGTCCCCGTCTTCCATTGGTATATATAGAAACTATCCGCTGGACGCTCTTCATTATGGGGGTGTGTAATCACTAGCGCCAGATTATCACCAACCACCTCAACTGCAACCTGTGGGGGTGGTCCTGAGGGGTTTGCGATGTAGAATACTGGACGCTGCGCACGAGGATGGGGTTCTCCACTTGACATCTGAAGGAGTCTTATTTCAATCCGAGGCACAGCATCCTGGGGTGTCCTTGGGGGTCCGTCAGAATCCAAAACAGTGCATCCTAGGAGCGCGAGACTCACGAAGAAACGACAGCCATCAGATCATGTTCATACCGAGACATTCCCACCCCAATGATCTCACTTTCTACCTCCACACTACGCCATTCTGGCTCCTCCTGCTCCGTCTCCGGGAGGGTGCACAAACGCAGTATATGCTTCTCCGAATCACCCAAGATGTACGTGCCTCCCGTGAGACAGTGCACGCCGGTTGGGACGCATCCTACTTCAATCCTCCTTGAAAATTCAATATTAAAGTCCCACCACCCCCGCTCCGCCCGCGCAAGTAAGCTCAAGCGGTCCTTGATGCTTCGATCTCTCCTGTAATACGGATTGGCATCAAATCCGGCGGCTTGTATTGCTTTGTTGTATCGAATCAGGATAGAACTCCGGATAAGCGCACAAAGAGATGAATTTGTGAGCTGGCAAGATGCGAGGTCGGCGAGGGGGAGGTAACAGAGAACATGGATGACTAGCTCAAGTGGAAGGTGAGAGAGATAAAACGCTGACGACATAGTCGTTTCGGAGTGATGCAATATCGTAGTGAGTCAAGCAGGAAGTGAGGAAATGAATCTAAACCCGAGATAGTATAAGTAGTTGATAACTTATATGGAGAGATAAGCTCCTCGTGATGCACCACACTGCCCCGCATCCAGGATGGAGATAAGTAACGTCAACGCGAAAGGGTTTAATGATTCTGGCCGGCAACTGGCGCGACTCGCGTAGGCACGTTCGGGGCTATCATGATCGGGGTGTTTATAATTATAACAAATTATAACAATATCATTCAACGCCATTGGCCACTGGCGCCTCTTCAACGTGAGATGTCAAGAAGAATTTCCCTACGGTTGGCAGCCTGTAATTTTAAACTATGAATATATGCGCACGCGGGGCTCTTCTCAGGAAGTGAATACACACCGCGCAACATATAACACCGGATTGGGGGGCGCCTCCATTTCCCCCGCGTGACCATGATATTAATAGCTTTTTGACGGGAAACCCATAAAGAAATGCAGATATTGCTTCTCAAGTCTACATGCTGCTTCTCTACTACATGCATGCAGCACGGAAGCTCTGGCTCGGAAGCCGTCGGAAGGTAGTTTCCTTCGTAAACATCACAAGTTGAGCAGAGATCGTCGCCTTCGTCCGTGCTCAGCCGTCGGACCGTTGGAACCGAAGGACGAATGCTTAGACGCTGGTGGTCCTCGGATACTAAAAGGCTTCCCCGGGGTGTATCGCACATGTCTCGTACATTGAGACTCTTCATTTGTGTTCCCCGACAATGACCAATACCGAAGCATACCCAGTACTCAAAATTCAGGGTTTAATACTGGCCCAGAGTAACAAGGATCCGGGAACCAAAGTCTTCTCGGTCTACATACGCCCAGAGTTAAGGATAGGGGGTCCATCGTTCCGCGTAATCGTGCTAAGGGCCGTAGGGACTTCTAAAGAATATCCAGAAATTCGATCGTCATCCATATAAACGTCCATGACACTAGAAAATCATCGACAACTTACATTCACAATTTCGTGAGAGTCTACGATGCCGAAAAGACCAGTAGACCATAAGGCAGATGTCGTCGACACCAGAGTAAAAGACAAGACAAGACGAGTAAAACCCGAATTCTGGGATCCGGAAAAACCGAATTTGAGGGACCGGGAAGGACAAAATCCCGTTCTTTTAGGATATATATAGGGTCCGGGGGGGGAGGAGGTTCCCGCTGTCTCTTGATCATGATTCGCTTGCACTCCGTGTCCATACAATTCTCGAAGTAAGCTTGATCAAAAATATTAGTCAAACAAACACCCGTCGAGAATGCACGTACTGTATTACCCGCAGCCATCGTTCTTCCGCGCGATTTTAGCCCACAAGTAGGGTCCAAGATGTAACACTTGGACAAGCGTCGTTTACCTGACCCCAGAGCCTGGACGTTATCTAAACAGGACTACATACTGGGATCATCTCGTGCCTTCAAGGGTCAACCGAAACGCGGGCTCGCAACTTGGTTAAGATATAATTTTCGTAATCAGATCACCACTCTCGGTCAATGGGCTGTATATCAGCGTACTATCCTTGACCAAGCTGGTGGATTTCAGTTTCGGTTGTTGTTGCCCCATACGGCGGACCTCGTCTCGATTTGAATTCGGTAACCTTGTTGTGTTTGTTGAGGCTGATTTATAGAACCAGATAAATTTGCAAAGTTGGGTTGAGGATAGTAGTAATAGTTCCTCAGTGCTCAGTCCTGGTCGATGAGTTCTATGTTAGCGTAGCACGTACGCATTAATTTCGAGAACGTCACACACCTATCCTCCTTAAGCTTGTGCCCCCAATATCCTCTATACCATTGAAGCCAATATATACGCGTGGTATGACAAAAAATGTTTTATTTTCTCTGCACGATAGTCAAGTCAGACGAGTATGTGTGAAATAAAAGAGGTCCAGAGTCCAATTACAGTTGCTATGTAGAAAAACCATCAAGTAGTCCCACCTATTCCCTGGCCCTGACCTCCACCCTGCCCCTGTCCCTCCAAATCCCCGTTCAAGTCCATATATATCTCCACCCCTACATCAACATCCATCTCACCATCACCATCACCATCACCATCACTACTTTCCTCCCCGCTCTCCTCGCCACCCGCACTCTCACCCTCACTTCCGTCTCCCGCCTCCATACCCTCCTCGACAGCACCCACACTCTCTTCTTCCACCACCTCCTCTTCTTCCCCACCTCCTCCCTCATCCTCACCTCCGGTCTCGCTTTCATCTTCACTTTCATCCCCTAGGTGACTAACCACAATTTCCCTAATCCTCGACCCAAACTCATCCGTCTACCCGAATAAAAAACGCATTAGTATGATGGACACACATACAAAACAGCAAAAAAAGATACTCACAACCAACCCAATAATCCTCTCCTCATCCATCAACAACCCCTCATACGACTCCGCCCTAGCCAACATCCTCGCTCGATAAGGCAACCGCGAAACAACCCTCTCCACAAACGCAGGATGCACAATCGCCGTTTCCCTCTCCTCAACCCACGTATGCAACGCCGGAGTCGGCTTTTTCGCTTTACCAGGTTTCTTCCCCTTCGATGATGAACCGTCCATGATGGTCTCCGCCGAAACACTGGGTGCCGAGGTGTCCGCACTGGATGGGACATCCTCATCAGGGGAGAGCGGGGGGCTTGAGATACCCTGGAGCCAATCTGGGCCTGTCCCGCCTTTCAGTCTCTCCCTCGAAAAATCCATCACCACCACCGCTCCCACATTCTCAACCATGATAGCCGCTCTTGATCCCGCCGTTTTAGTAATCCACCGGGAAGACACAACGTCTGCGTTCAACCAGCGTGTAGCGTCGGGACCCCAGACCGTCCATGGGGTAGTAGAATATCCCGGTCCAGTTGGTTGCTCGGCTTCTCCTTCCAATCCAGTGTGGAGTATACTAACACCCTCCCCATTATCAACATCCACATCCAACGCAATCACACTAGTCCTCGGCGGCACCCCAACCTTATCCTTCCTACCATCTAAACCCTCCGATCCTCGAGGGGGGCATAACTTCACTAACGTCTCCCGCTCTACGAACATCGAAAATGTCGTTCCCAACCCCGCCCCGTCTAATGTATGCAAGCGCACGTTGAAGATCGCTACCGCCGTTCTCGGTGATGAGATGAACGGATTACCGCGGAGGTGGGGTGTCGGGCCTGCGACGGGGTTGGGCTCGCACCTGCAGGTGATGCCTGAGATGGCGTACCCCGGGCTGAGCGGTGGGAGGGCGAGTGCGTGGATGGGCCGGGAAGGAGGGTAGGGGGTGGAGGTGGAGTGTGTGAAGGGACCTGCGGGGGAGACGTCCCAGTATTCGAGGGAGTGGGTTACGTTGTTGGGAAGGAGGAGGAGCGTGGGTGTGAGGAATAGAAAGCCTGCGTAGCTGTTATGAGGGGCGGTTACGTGCTAGAGTAACCATGTAGGTTAGCTGTTTATATCGACTGATATTCGAGGAAGGACTTGCCATCCTGAGAGATCCTGTCTTCCAATCGAAGATGTAGAAATTGTCTGGAGGGTTGAAGGGGTTTTGGTAGTGTGTTGTAATGAGACCTAGAGTATCACCGACGATTTCGATTCCGATGGCGGGGCGGGCCCAGCGGTAGGTGTCGACGAAGATGCGTGGAGCGCGTGCATGGGGATGTGGTAATCCTGTAGAGAGCTGGAGGAGGACAATCTCAATGTTGTGAAGAATCGAGTCTGACTCTTGGCGAGTTCTGTAAAGAATGAGCGTTGGAAATTAGGAGAAAGGAAACCTTCCAGAGAACGTTTTGTGAGGACGTACGTGGTGATGACAGCAACAAGATCGTGCTCGTACACATCCAAGCCCATATCAATGATACTTGCGTCTACCTCAATACGTTGCCAGCGCATCACATCCTCCTTGGTCGACGGCAGGATACAATAATGTAGTGCATGGCGGTTGCGGTTCCCCAGCAGGTACACGCCACCAGTGAGGTCGTATATTCCCGAGGGGTCGTGAGTCACCTGCAGGGTCCGCGAGAAGTCGAAGCTAAGGCGATCCCAGCCACGCTCTTGAGCAGCGAGACGGGCGAGACGGTCGTGCACCGGAAGGGAGGATGCGGGATTGTCCTCAACGGCGGCGAGCTGGGAAGCGAAATGGTACTTGATGAGGGTGGAAGAACGTATGAGGGTATAGAGGGAAGAGTGTGTGAGGAGACATGAATGAAGAGAAGAGAATGGTAATAAGCAGAGGATTCTGATGATTAACTCTGGTGGAATATCGAGGAGGACCGTCATGTTGGATTGAAACTAAATTCATTTGCATGAACTGATAAAAATCAAATATTCATAGATGTCGGTTGTCGGATCCTCCCCGGGTTTCGCCTCAACATAAGATAAGATTAGATAACAAAACATAGGAAAAAAACATAAGCGACGCTTATTCATCTCTACTACGACGCTTTGCAACATCTTTCCCAATACGCTTCTACAGGAGCGTTCATCTACACTTCGACAGTTTTATCAAATATCTCGGCGATCGAGACTTTTATCCTGTAGATCGCTTGAACGAAGTTCTCGAGTACCAAAATTCATCAAAATCTTCACCATTCTCCGATCTTGATAGACTGTACAAACGTATCTTGGGGGTACACAAAAACCGCGATCTTCTTTTTCGCGTACTGGGCGTTGTTTGTTGCGCAATGGGACAAGAACACTTTAGGAATGGAGGCCTCGCTGAATTCCTCCAGATCCAGGAAGCCAAAATTACAGCTGCTTTGAGATGCATGCACTCAGTGCTTGACCCA
The DNA here is from genome assembly GCA_037014335.1 of Collybia sordida. Lineage (NCBI taxonomy): Eukaryota > Fungi > Basidiomycota > Agaricomycetes > Agaricales > Clitocybaceae > Collybia > Collybia sordida. The sequence continues at coordinate 2,335,351 of JAYKXK010000010.1, read as the reverse complement.
AATAACCTAGAGTTCTATCATATCTCCTTCAGGGATTTCATTCATAACAAGGAACGTGCTGGCGAATATTATATTGATGAAGAGGAAGGGAATATGTATATGGCTCGGCTGTCTCTGGAGTATATCTTGCGGTGCGTTTAATTACATTGCAATATTTACTACTGATCCCTTCATCAGGGGGGATACAAATACGACTGTGTATACATACTCAGTGAACCACTGGCAAGATCATCTCCCGGAGGGGTTCTCGGGCTGCTGGGATAAACACCCAGATATCCTGGAGACAATGGCACTAATTCTAGAAGTTCAAGGCTTGAGGCATATAGGCCTTTGTGATTATATATTCCGTAATGAAAGGGTGCACGAATTCTTTGAAGTTCATCGTACGTCTATTATCCATATCACACCTCCAAACAGCTAAGCATTTAGGCTGAATAGTCAATCCTACAAACCCACGACACAACGCCCTCCGTAATCGTTTATTCAACCTATGGTGGGAAGGAGTTCATTTGATTTTTGTTTTATGAGGATAGTCCGATGGGCAGTCTGATAGAAAGCACCATTTATTTTGGCTGGTAAGATCAGCCTATCACCTACATCACGCTCCACGTTGATGTTGGCTCTGGTATCGATCCCGATAAATTCACCCTGAATGCTATTTATCCTGGTGGATCTACTATATTGGCTCTCGCCACGAAACGCCTCCGCGAAAACTTTAAATTGGATCACTAACACATGGGCGAGGGTCACGCCTTTCTGATTTGTTGTTGGCTGGAAGGTCTTTCCCGGATTAAGTGGGTGCATCCATCCCGGCAATGGTAAGCCCACATTATAATTTATACGGGCCGTATAAATTATATGTATCCATTTAACTCACATCCAATTAGGGGATATTCATATCGGAAAAAGTACTGGGCCACGCATCTATCACAGGTACCGCTAGGAAATAAAATACTATTGGGTTGGCTCAAACGTCACGGACCTTCGGACTTTGGAGATAGACTTAGTACAGATGAACTTGAGTCTCTCCAGGAATGGATCAAGGTACGCAATTCCCCTTGAATATCTCCCCAACATCCTGATGCTTGAGTGATTCCTGGAATACCAGGCAAGTAGATTATAAATGCGAGAATAACCATCAATGCAAAGGGATGGATGGTTCGAGGGATGAGATTATGATGTGGGTGTAAATTCGGATAGAGTTCAACAGAGCCCATCTTCTACTCGACAATGTAGGCATTGTTTGTCTCGTTGGATGCGTTTTGATGGTGCGTTTTAATGAGACCTAGGGTGTCACCGACAATTTCGATTTCGATGGAGGGGCGGGCCCGGCGGTAGGTACCGACTGAAATGCATGGAATGCATGCGCGCAGATGTGGCAAATCTACGGAGAGAAACGATGACTGCTTTTAATCTATCAAGTCGTCAACTAATGTCATAAGGACAACTTAAGTCAACAGGTTATACAAGTAAGATCCCCAATAGAGCCGTTTTTATCAACACGATCCGATTCGAAATTTTAATTCGAGCGTTAGCTATATTTTCTGAAGCCTATCAACTCAACGTGACATGAAAGGTGCAGAAAATGGTAGATCGTAAGTTATATGTTGGAATTATGAGAGCGGAATGAGATCGTCGGCGCTGGAATGAGTGTTTGAAAAAGGGAATTGGCAGAGACCTTGGTGCAGAGGGGATTTCAAAAGGTATCTTTGTATTCGGGAGAACGGTTCGAGTGGGAAATGCTTTGTGCTAATCAAACTTGGGCTGCAGTTGCCGATGAAGGAGAGAAGGAGAGTGAGCGAAAGTTACAGATCGCCTTATGAAACGTCGCCCACAGGCCGCTAGTTAATAGCAAATGAAATATCCTACTAAAATCGATAATAAGACACATAAATCAATATAATATATACCCTAAGACCCAAAAGGAAATAAATAGCGTTAACGATATGAACCTCTTTTTGCACTTTGCAACCCTGGAATTACCAGGAGAAGATGCTGGATATGGCGCTACCAATATCTTCTGCGACACTCTCCACGCCGCTCCCAATGTCCTCAAATACCTCCCCGACATCGTTCACTACATTCTCAACGCCGTGACCAATATCGTCCACCACATTCTCGACGTCGTGACCAAATTCTTCGAGCCCTTGACCAATGTCGTCCACCACATGGTCAACATCGTGACCAAGATCTTCAAGTCCGTGACCGATGTCGTTCACTACATTTTCAACATCATGACCAAATTCATCCAATCCCTTTTCGATATCTTGCCCAAGCTCTTTCGCCGCCTCACCAATTTCATCGACTGCCTCCTCGACAAATTCTGCAGCTTCTTCAATGGCTTCTTCAACAACCTCAACAACTTTCTTGAGACCTTCCAGGACTGTGTTGGCGACCTCCTTAAGACCATCAAGAATCTCGTCAAACACTTTCTCCAAAGCATCATGGAACCACTCTTTGAGTCTGTTGATGGCCAAAAGGGTTAGTCCCATTCTCTCAATCGACCAAGAGTCACTCACTTCTTAATGATACCCGAGATAATCGTGTCAATATCATGGAGCTCAATGTCAACCTGAATTTTAAAGTCCTCGCCAAACAGACGCCCAGAAACTTCAGCGTGGAATCCGAACCCAGTGGCACCCTTATCGACTTGCGCTTTTATGTAGATTCGGTCAAGTCGGAAGGCGTCCAAGACTTTTTCGATGAGCGGAGAAACCGTATCAGCAGTGAAACTTTCCACTTTAGCAACAATAGCGTTCCAGAGGGCTCCTGGATCGGGATCCTCTGAAAGCTTCTCTGAGGCCTCCTTGCACCTCCTCTCCGCGTCGTCGTGCATATCCTTCTTCCAGTCGCGCACAATCCGGATGAGGAGATCATTCAGACTCGATTCATATTCTGCCTCAATTTGGAACCCAGTGTCTAGTATAGATGCAGAGGGTATAGCAACTTCCTTGTCACCAGGTGGAAGTGGACCCATGGATGCGCGCAGGGAGATGACGTTGAACACGGTGAGAGTGAAAGAAAAGGCAATAGTAAATGGTTGGAAGGAGAATGCTCCGACGACAGCACAACTGACACCCGGGCCGCGAATCATGCCGTTGAGACTACCGTTCTGCTCCTGGGAGTTGATCGTAAGGTGGCCGGCAAGGCGAGAGTCGGATCCTTCAGCCCCACTGATCCTAAAAGGACCAATGTCGAATGCATCTACCCAGGCAGCCATAGAGAAGCCACTGCTAGTAACCTCGACACGGACTCTAGCGGATTTGTTGAGGAAGGTGGCTTCGCAATCGAACATGAAACCTTTAGGGTAGACAACACCTTCAATGGTGGTGCCAAATGGGCAGACGTAGAGCTTAAGTTTGTGAAAGTAGACGACGTTGTCAGGCTAAGGTTTACCTTGTAAGGTTTTGGTGAAAATATTAAAGATTGAGACTTACCTTCCAGTTAAGAGCGTGGTCAGTACCTTCAAGGAGCTCCAGTACATCTTGCAGATCGAGGTTCTCGATGTCGATCATTGCGAGTTGTTCTACACTCTACATCAATACTGAATTCCAGAAAACAAATATCAACTCACTGGTCGGATCTGCAGCAACCTGTAGCACCATCTGTCCCTTTGTCTTACCCAACTGCATCCCGCCAACGAACCCAAATTCCTCCGGCACCAGCTCATACGTCACTTTCATACTCAACAATAATCTTGGGCCAATCTTCACTGTAGGTGACAACTCGAACGGATTCACCCAATATCCATCCATGATCCCAGTAATGGTTACGCCTGTGGTATCAATCGCGCCCTTGACCGTGAACAAGAGCGGTTTGTCGTTCTTAGCAACACGCAGGGTAGCACCTACGGAGAATGACAATTTGGGACCTCGATCCTCCATAATCAAAGCAAGTTCAATATCGCCAGTCTCAAAGTCGTCACCAATTGTGAGCTTGGGGAGGTTGGTGGTTTTGAGGGCCACTTTAAGGTCGTTTGGATTGGCTGGGTTCCAACGCACGCCCATGAGGAGACCTAGGTCGTCCTTTTCAAAAAGCTTGGAAAGCGATTTACATGCACCAACGTCAATGGCAAGCTGAAGGCCTGTGACTTAAATTAACAGGGGAGAGGACACTTGAATTACCAAACATACCTTGCTGAATCTCATAACCAGTTGGAACTCCAAGGGAGTGATGAGAATCCGCTCGGGATGCCACAACAATCATCACTTTGTGCAGGACGATATCACCAAGCGGTGTATCCTCAATACCCGGGATGTGATCTCCAAGTCTAAACCCACCATTCGAGTCTGTGAGGTCCCCATAAATGGTGTAATGTAGCTCCTTGTCATCTGGGAGCGTATACAACCGCGCCCCAACCGCAATGTCCAGAGACTTCCAACGGAATTTACCGCTTGCACCAAGGCTGAAGGTCTTCCCGGTAGATCCGGTATGTAGCTCAGCTGAGATTCTCGCGTCGAAAATTTCGAGTTCTCCAAGACGAAGTTTGTTACCTTGTAAGCCGAAGTCGATAGACCCACCACTTTTGTTGAGTCTTAGTGCACCATTGGCTCCTATATGATCTCCCAACTTGACGCCATCCAGTGAAATGACTAGCCCATCTGCTTTGGAGATGGCCAAAACGACGGCGCCTACGCTGAGTGACATGTCAGGTTTGTTGAAATCTTCGTCGGGGTAGAACTGTTTATGGACGGCAGCAATAGTGTCCCAAGTAATATTGGTCATGGAAAGGGAGAAGGAAAAGTCTCCGGCCAAGGAGAAGGCACCATTGATGGACACGGTGGTGCCTGCAACATCCATGATGGCGCTGAGACCAAAAGACATAGAATTCCATCCCAATGAGGTGTTGATAGCGGAGGTTAACCCTATATCTCGAAGCTGCAAAAACGTGTCCATGAACTCTGACACAACCATAGATGGACGACTCGCTTACCGTCAGACCAGTTATACCAAAAGCATCTTTCCACAACAGGTCGACATCCAGCGAGATGCTGTAATGCGATTCCATTTTGGTTATGATGAAGGATGTAATGGTTGGGTCTTCGAGCCCAGGAAGCTTAACGGTGACAGAACCCCGGAGGGCATAGCGGTATTTGGTGACTTGCCGTAAATTCGATTTCTCATCGAGCTCGAATCCGGGGAAAGCGTTGATAGTGAGGCCAAGGGATGTAAGGTGAACAGCGTCGCATACGGCAATGTCGATATGAGGGAAGGCGCCCGAGAGGGTATAGGAGTCTACAGGTGGGAGGGGATCGTTCCATGTAGGCTGGCCAGTGGAGAAACAGCAGGTGAGCACGAGTTCAGGCTTCGTGACGCCGAGGAAATTGACCAAGATATCGTGCAAGTCACTATGGCCTTTCTCGTTGATGGATACACTGGCAGTGACGGTGAGCCCGGCTGGTTTTGTGACCTCAACTCCGATATTCTAGGCATGGGTTCAGAAAGATAATGTTTTCTGAAATTGGTAAAGAAACTTACCTGGTAAACAATTTCCACCTTAGACATCTCAAGATCGCCGAGAGAAGAGCCACGGATCCACTCGAAGAGATCACCGAAGACGACAGGCTTCTGCAGCGTAGCACGTTCATAAATTATATCAAACCCAAGAGCCGATTTATAGAGGAGAGCGTCCTCGTCATAGAGGGAATAGATACTGATAGGGAGCTTATCATTACCAAAGAGATTGAACTTCGCCTGCTGAACGAAACGAGGGAAGCAGCCCTTTGCAACGAAGAGCTTCATCTCCGTCCGAGGGACCTTTCTAGGAAGACCAATATTATCCGTCAGTGTGTCGATGGCATCATCAAGCTTCCTCTTTGCGCTGAAGGTTACGAGGAGTCCATCGGTATAGGTGTCGAGTCGTTGCTTCTTGTTAATTGACGCATCTTCAGAGTCCAATTGTCGTTTGCGCAATGTAGGTGCTGGATTGAGAGCGTCCATGGTTAAAATGTGTAGGTTTTACAAGAGAAGAGGGATTAATTTATCTGCCAGGAATCCCTCTTTCACCCAGCAGATATATGTTCGCCCCAGACTCGCCGTTGCCGGTTCGACATGAACATTTGAAACCGGACCTGATTTGTCAGGCACTCATTTTCTCATTTTTTCTGGCCGAAGGTACGGTTACAGTCCAACTGAATGTCAAGGTCGAGAATGTCCATGAGGGTCTCAACCAATTCTGAATGTTGAATCCTTGAACCTTGATCAGGGCGACACAGGGGATCACATGATCGGTAGCTGGAAACCTCCGATACTGATTTCCGATTTCCGAAACTACTGCCGAACTGATACACTTTATTCAATATTGTGAATATGTAATGTGGGTGACGTTTACCCCTTTGGTCCTTCAACTTTCTCGACCACCATCAATTCTCTACCCGGAGTGAGAGGGGAACCTCGAATAACATGCGAACGGTATGTAAAAGCAAACTGTAAGCATGTCACTTTTCTGACTACTATTCTAACCTTTGTTAGGCATATATATAGTATACACGTAGCTTAAGGTTATGTGTATACAAGGAAGAACGGCGTGCCGTCTCCAATCGGCGAGAAATCCGAATTGTAGCTATATGACTTTGAGTAGGAAAATAAACATATGTCAACACAACAAATTTGTCGAGCGGAGTTGACGTGGCTGTTTCTGTTTAGTCTTTCACAGTGGCAACGAAAAAACTTCGTGTGTACTGGATGCGATGAACACTGGTATTTGTGAATATAACCGAGCGCTCCCTTGTATCTTCTCCTGCTATATTCCTTTTGATCAAAGGGATTACTCTGGTAATTATACAAGTAACAAGGAAACACCTGGTAGAGCCAGGGAAACCAGTGAGAGGACGCCCTAGCTCCTGGATAATTGACGGCGGGGCAGAACCAGGCGCCGGATTTGGAACCTTAGATTATCTGTCGTCGGTTCGGGTCAAATCCAGTTTCATTTCTCTGGCTTCTGTTAGACGGCCGGGCTAGGGTCAAGTCCGGTCAGGAACAGGGCCAGCCAGTAAATATGAGAAAGGCTTGTTCTCGAAAATGAATTAAAAAAATTTCAGAGCTCCTGCCGAGCTCTCGTACAGCTAAAATTGCTCAGTAGCTAACTACCCGTCTTCCAAGTCCAAAAAATGGGTATAATTCTCCAAAATCTCTGTGGAGACCAAATTCTTCATGAAGTTTTCTTTACCTTATCTTGTTAGAGCTCTGCAAAGCAAAGATACTACTGTGGTACACGAAGGCAGTTGGTCGAAGGAGGTCAGAAAAAAATGTAACACTTGCCAGAGATAGGAAAACCAGCCAAGAACATCCTAGACGGCCGACAACCGGACGTCCGGTTGCGCCGGTATTTGCCGATTGAAGACAGGCATCCGTAATTCTCACCTGTAATTCACCTTTCAGCACTCCGGGGGGGTAGGCGTTTTTGACCTCCCGGCCAGGTGCGCCAGGAGAAATAACAAAGATAGTGACACCCCTCAGTGTCAATGCATCACAGATGTTCCTCAATGGTGCCTGATTCGTAAATGGCGGATCGTGAATCGACTTCAATGCTTATCCGACCATTCATTCATTCACTATCTAAGGCACAAGCACGCGGGGATTTTCAAAATGCGACCCTCGGATCCATAGTCATTCTATCGGAATTATATGCGAATTTTAATCCCCAATCATTCATCCAGTCACTGAGCGACGTACAGACACGCAGGGATTTTTCAATAGACCAGGCCTGAATCTGGCCCCAAACATTAAATAAAGAAGTCTTGGCTGCTCGCCCATCGTTTACAAGACACTCCCGTTATTTCCGTTCCCCCTCACCGCTTACTGTAATATTCGTATCTCGCGATCACAATGGAGGAAGATTAGCAAGTCCCCCACCCATAATATTTCACCACACTGAAATGCGCAGTCTTTATTGAGACGCTAGTGGGTTAAGCTATGGAGATTGAATTTGAAGTTTGTGTGAGCCTTTGATGTGGTTGAAAATGTTGTGAAAATGAGATGACGATGGAAGGAGGCGTTGAATAATCCTACCTGGCACTCCAACAGCACGATGGCAATCAACCCAATCAATACCTACGCTCACGAGCACGGCCATCTCTCTACCTCGACTCTCACCAAAAGCAACATCCCCATGATCCTGAACCTTTACGATGCGATCCGCAAGTTGGAGGTCCTCACTAATGCGACCGCTGAATGGTGTGCGCTGTCCAAAGACAACAAAGATAAAAGCGTCAGGGAATTTACTGAAATGGGCCTCGGACCCAAGACCAAAGGCGTCTATATCTTGAGCACAGAGCTTTTGGAAAGCCTCTCTGAGGAGGACCGGGGCCGTTGGAAGGAGATGGAACTATTTGAGCAGAATCGAGCTGTGGGTTTGATGGGATGAATTGCCAAATCCATGAAATGGGAGTTTGTCATCAATTTCCCAAACAACCGTACGGAGGATGGGAAAGTGTGCTTTGATAAAAATGTGGCGATGTGTACCGAGTTTGAATTACACTCGCGTTATGCTCCGTTGTTGATAGAAGCACAGTTAGACGAGGAGTTTGATATGGCATTGTGGGATGGGGGTTATTTCAAAGCGAGAGCACTGCCCGCAGTTCCATCATTTTCACCCAAAATCGAAGAAAGGGTCAAATTATCTACGGAAGAGGAGGGCAAGAAAAAGGTAGAGGAAGGCAAGATAGAGGTAGAGGATGGCAAGATAGAGGTAGAGGAAAGCGGGATGAAGATAGAGGAAACAGCGAATCTCTAGGAAATTATTGCGTATAATACAAACACTGAACCAACTAATGTTGTTGTGCTGATGGTCGAGCGTGGATCCAATTTGATTCGGTAAGACTAACTCAACAATCAGATATTCAGTTCAATACTTTCTCAGACAGCATGGCATCTGAAAATAAGTTGTTTCTCTTGTAGACCCTTTCCACACCATATATGATAATTCTTATCTCTTACATTTACGGGATCATCCACAGCTGCAAAATGAAAAGGTATATGGTACCCTAAGAATTACGAACAAACTAGGTAATGAACGATTATTCTAATTTGTAGAAGTATTTTGATTCTGACTTGAGTTCACGGGCTCAGTGTCCGCTCAAAAAATTGAAACGACCTAGGAACCTCCTTCAAACTCAGTTCGCGTTATATAATTCTCCGAGAAATCTCATTTTTATATGCGGACATCCACCGTTCTAGGGCCTTAGCGGTGATATGTAAGAAATAATCACAAGTTTTCATGCTTTTATCGTTTCCCTCTTTCCACTGGACCCCTAGTTCTTTCTTCACCGAGGGCCCCATAAACTCAAACCAAAATCAAAATACTTATACGAATGAGAATGATCGTTCATTACCTAGTTTGATTCTTTCCTGAAGGTGGAAACGCGTGCGGCGTTCCACAGCGTTCCACCGTTATCACGCGGGTAACAACTTGAAGGGATACAAGCGCCTATATGGGTATCATCGATAATCGATAAAATACATCGAGATTTCAAACAGAACCTCAAACCCCTTATCTTTTAACCACCACCTCGAGCTAATCTCCAGTTGTTTTATAAGAATGTCCGACACCGGGAGCAGCATAGTCGAAATTATCAACAATACATCTGTCCCTCATCTGGAGCACCGTACGTATCTCAAGCTTTCTACGCGTACTACCCGCTAAAACATAGATTCTGTTCTAGACACCGACCTGACCATCCGATCGGCTGATGGGGTTCTTTTTCACTTGCCAAAAAAATACCTAGAGGTCACAACAGGACGTTTAGCACTTTCCGAATCCAGCTCACAGAATGAGACTATTGACCTTCCCGAGACGTCCACGATACTAGAGCTGCTCTTTGAATTTGTATATCCAGCACGACATCCGGGCCTTGCCTCAACTCCATTTGAGACACTGGCCCCACTTGCAGAGGCTGCAGAGAAATACCAGATTTATGCTGCTATGAATGTCTGTCAAATACGTATGATGTACGTACGAAACCGACATTCATGATAAACAAATTTATTCTATTGATGTAGGGGAGTCTTACCCAAATTCGCTGAAGAAGTCATGGCGTATGCAGTCAAACACGACTACCCCGATATTATGTACGCCGCCGCGCCTCTCCTACTCGAGAAGCCTTTGGAAGATGTCCTAGCAGAATTTCCTCCGACTATTGCAATCGCATGGGTAGGTTCTACATTCGGATTACTTATCATGATTTATTTGACATCCGGTAACAAGACTCGTTATCATGCCAGGTGGTCCTCTTGCACTAGATCTGCAATGTTATTTCTACCCGGCATTTGCAAAGGCGATAGATTTTCAACCCCTCAAAGGCAAAGACAGTACGCTGGTCACGCCGCGCGCGAGTATGACGGGTGCCGCAATTGCGCACAGCCAATAGAGTTGACCATTAATAGGATTCTAGTAAAGCTTGTAGCAGGGATATCGTCTCTCAAAGATCTAAGCTGGATGGGGGAGCCTGGTATAATCTGCTGTTCCTCTTTAGACCCGGCCATAAGGGAATTACGAGTTTTCATAGAAAAATCCATCCGCGACATTCCTGACCTTTCTACTTTTGTATAAGCACGTAAATCTAGTAGTTTAGAGTCGGAATTTGATTTTTGGTGATTGAACTGCAGCTATGAGGGTTGGCAAGATCAGTGTGACACGGCCTCTCCGAGCTCGAGTCGTGAATTTGAGGATGTACGCCACGGTGGGGTAGCGAGACTCCGTTTTCGATACGGTGGGGCATGAATGTAATCCCTCAAGGGACACAACTAATTCACTGATCTTCAATTCGGGTCCGTTTCGGGGGTAGGTAGAGCATTATCTATGGGAGGAATACGATGAGACGAGTATGTATGAAATGGAGGGGTAAGAGCCGAAGTAAAAATACTTAGAGCATGATATTCTGACGCGATAATCCTAACGGGATTTGCGATGATGTAAGAGGACCCGGATGCCAAACCCAGGAGACACCACTATTGTCCCGTCCCTATACATAGTGTTATCTTGCCGGTGCAAACGGAGTTCCTGTCTACAAATGTACGCACCAACCACCTAATACCATCCATCAAAATCTTCTTTCATCTTTACCTCGCCTTTCAATTAATGCGTTTGACGTTGTATACTCATTGATTCATCATTCACCTACTCCCAGTCTTATTATCGATGGCACCCAAACGTCTTGGTACGACTTCCTGAAGTCGAGAATAATGGACTACGCGAAGGGAAGGGCGTGAATGTGCAAGTTAAAATTGATAGACATAGACTGGTGAAAACGGCCTAGGAGCAAACCAATATTGACGATATTCATACACCCATCGGCGTCGTATCAGCGTCGTCTCAGCGTAATGCATCCGTCACATCTTTCTTCTTCAACAGTAAATCCAGTTACTAGACCCTTGGGAAGAAGTATGATTTGCCGTGTCAGAAAACGAAAAGCCAAGGTGACGGTTGGCTCAAACTCGGCTCTCTAGGTCCCACAATCAGTGTGAAACTGAGAGTAGCAGCCTGGATGCCAAGCTAACACTATCGTAGAGGCAGACGTTCGTATGGAGAGGTAGGCGAAGAAAATGAACATGGTCGGTTGTATGTCCTCGAGGACGCTTCACTTCACACCCACATCGCGTTTAACCCACAAAAAGGTTTATCATAACAAGACCCCGAAGCTCTCAAAGTGTGGCTGCTGCATGCGCACACAACTTCAGTAATTCTCCAGAAAGACAGTATATTCGGGTTCAACTAGCATCTTCAATCATGAGCCGTGGGTTTAGGATGCTTATGAGGCCATGGTGGATCTCGTTCGGGGCTCCTAATCCTCCATTCGTTTCTCCGCCTTGGTTCCTGATTCTCCGCCCACGACAGCGCTAGCCGTATTAGCTCCTACACTCCTTTGTCTCCACTCCCGCCCTCGGGTTTTGTCAAATATCCTTCCCTACCCACCATCTAGTTAGCCGCGCCCCCAATTATCGAGAAATTACAATCTTACTTTGAAATATTGTCCCAGTCCCGCCGTGCACCCTATACCACGCACTGTTTACGAGCTTCTGGTGGCAATTTGTTGGGTGTGTAACAGTCGGATAGAGAAGGCGTGGCCCAGGTAAGCATTACGCAAGCAAGCCATTCCATTGACAATCTCCTTGGAATGTTGTTAATCCCAGCTCGTAAGCACGCATGTAACGACGGGCTGGCGAAGGTCTGTTTTGGATACGGTGGGGCATGAATCCAACTCTTCCGGGGCGCAAATGTGGGAGGAGGTTTCCTTATTTTCAATTCGAACTCGTTTTAGAGGTAGGTGAAAACTAGAAGGGGAACATCGTGAGTTAATTGTGCATGGAATGAAGATAAGAGCGAAAAGACCTGGGGTATAATGTTCTGGTCTGACGGTCCTGACAACGTTTGAAATGGTGCCAGATGAAAGGGGGCCCGGGCTCAGACCTCGACTCATATCATATTAACGCCACTCTCGTTTTGTCCCTGTATATAGAGCGTTACCCGGCGGCAAAAAACTGAGTTCCTAAATGCAAGTTTCCATACCTGACCACCAAAAGCCATCCTTCATCCTTTTCGTCTCGCCTTTTAGTGAATACGTTTGAAGTTTTATGCAGCCTTACTCCCGGTCCTATCATCAACGGCACCAAACGTCTGGGCACGACTTCCCGACTCGCCGAGTGGCGTAATATGGACTTAGCGGGGGGAAAGGACATAATAGCGAGTTGAGTGAGGAAAGTGGAAATGAAAATAGTAGCGGTGGACCGGGAATGGGCGGAGAGTAAGGGGAGATATGCGAGTATTTGAGTAAACGACCATGGAAACTAGAGGCCTGATAATTAACCTACTATGAGTGGCTTAAGCACCAGAAAGTACGAGGCTTACCATCCTATAAGCCCCCATTTTCCGCTCAAGAAGATCCAAAAGTCAATCCCGTGTTTGTTGGCTTTATGACGAAAATAAGCCCCGATCGATGGCGGAGTATGCGTGGAATGATTTGCAGGGATACCCAGGGTACGTAAGGATGGATGGAAAGGTTTCTCCAAGAGGCGGAAGATGGCGGTCGTTCTGCACGATATACACGTCCGAGCTAACCAACGAGCGGGCCTAGGAGTGAGTATTTGGACATCCGCGCTGTCACAAGGGGGACAAAGGCTCTAAGGGGAGCCGGTGAGGGACGGGTCAAGAAACGCATGTATGGGTCGTACTTGTAACGATACTCCCGACGCTCGTCTATATAGGTATTCCATTACCACATCATATCCACCTTCCTTCGCCCAGGGACAGTAACGCAACACGGGAGCATACACTTCCCTAGTCAACTTTCAAGTGATAGGTACATTCTCTTCACGTTGGCGTTCATCTCGACGAGTCATGTCTCTTTGAAGAAGGTCGGGCTGAACGTGACCAGGCTGCTCCTTGGAAGTTGAACGGAAAAGAGGGTGAATTGGGGATTCGAGTGGTGCCGAATAAGTACACAGCAGAATATGAACCATCACATTTTGCGTAATTGTTCAATCGGCTCTCGCCGCTCGGATCATACATAAAATATACGACCTGACAAACACTGCCTGAAATTATAATCCTTTGATTCTCACCCGTATTCCAGTTGTTCTGTAATATCACACTACGACTAGCTCTTTTGAATGGACTATGACATAATACTTATAAGACCATACTTCATATCCTATCCGCCGCACGCACATGTTCGTCCGAGCACATCAACAATTTCACTCCCATCATGATAATCATGGTACCCCCTGTGGCTGTTGGTAACCTCCTGATTTCATCCCATTATATCCCATATTCATTTTATGCTGGGGTACATAGCCACAGGATGCAGGAGAAACGAGGGGGACCTATGCGGCGGCTATGCATGATCCGGGACCTTTCAATTCAATGTTCATATATACGTTCATAGGTGACGTTACAGTACTTATCAATCTTCCAACAACCCTCCTCCCACCACGGGAACGACACTCGCGTTGGGAAAACGAAAGATAGAGAGTATAACATGTCACAAGTTAGACTCCAGACGCTAAAAGATAATCCGAATAATACAAATTTTACTCCATATCAAGGTATGTTATCATCACTAGAAACCAATGAGCGATTTACAAATCTTCCATCGAACAACGTTGCCTTGGTTTTTTTCCGGTGATCAACAACAAGGCTGTACTACTGCAATGGCTAACTCCGACCAACCAAAATCGAAACATTAAGAATTTTAGGACACTTTGGGCACAGCTCCCCATTAGAATTCAAAACTCCCATCGCTCAGACAATTTATATGACCTGACAAGATATAATTCAATCATATACGCTCATATGTATATTTAAATTGATGCTAATCAAAGTCATTAGAAGGGGTTACATGAATAATGGACTTGAATTTGGCTATACTAAGTGTTTTTTGACAGACATTGCTGTTCTTATTATCCCAGTCCAGTTTAAGTAAGTCCGCTATTTTTAGCTGTCACTATCGGTCCTCTCCGCAAATATGATGAACTACTGTTTGTCAGATATTGATATTGATAATGTTTGTCAATCGGGTCGAATGACGCTAAATTTCATCTCCTCAATGATTGGGCTATGACTTTTTAGTTCGTATTCCGGCCTCTACAAACTCAAATATCGGCTAGCCCTGACTCCACCAATACCCCAATCTTCCCCCCACCATGCCATCTCTCAATTTGACAATTGAAGATACATCGCCAACCATAAATTATTCACCAGGCCAGTGGCGGGCCGGCTCTTCTGATGATTCGCTGGTCAACTCGTATGGACTTTTCTCGTAAACTAGATCTCGCTTCTGTTTTCCTCAACCCCCCCGAATAGGTATTCTCAAAGTAGCTTCACAGTAACAAACATCACAGGCGCATCTCTCTCGTTCACTTTCACTGGAACCAAAATTGGCATATTTGGTGCGATGCGTGCAAACCACGGCATGTATCAGGCCAGGCTAGATGATACATTACAACCGCCGGCAAATGGGATTGCGCCTGACCCAGGAATTTTCCAAACGTCGCTATTCTCGGCTCAAAATTTAAGTCAAGGTCTTCACACCGTAAGCCTGACTAATCTCGAAGATACCTTTTTGGACATTGATTTTGTGCGTTAAATATTTATTTTTGAGTCGTGTCTAACTTTTCATTAGATCACATGGGAGACTGCGATAGGTGGCAATATTGATGATGGATTTGAATTCAACACTGTTCAAGACACAAGCCCCTCATTTACTTACCTTCCAACCGAGACGTATTGGGAAGTATTACCCAGTAATCTAGGAACTTTTATGGGCGGGACAGGGCAGTACGTGTAAAATTATACCTCCAACCTAAACCATGCAGCCAATATGTCTACATATCAGTGCCACAAAAACTCCCGGTACTTCTCTGAGGTATACTTTTGATGTGAGTCTCTCAATATATTTTCACTTACATCCTAATATCAAACCTAGGGTGCGATATTCAATGCTTTTGAAAATAGATACAACGCTTCATCTTGCTCACAGGGGAAGGCGTCTCGCTCTTTGGTCCGGTTGGTCCGGATCAAGCATCGTACATCGTGAGCGTGGATGGCGGCTCCATAATGAATTTGACAGCAAATAAAGAATTTTACATGGCCCAAAGCCTGTTATATCACGCCAGTTCTTTAGGACCGGGGACGCATAGTCTGACCCTTACGTATTCGCAGGACTCTCCGCCTCACCAAACACTTGCAGTCGATTATGCCATAGTATATGCAACGACGCCAAGGTATGTCAACGAAAATTTTTACGCCCTGATCGTTTGGCTGAACGGTAGTATTCCTGAACTGTAGAGGGGGAAAAAAGGCGACTAGTCCTCCCATTGGAGTTATTGTAGGGCCCATCGTGGCTGTGGGTGGCCTTTTGCTTTTCGGTTTATTGTTTGTTCTATTTTGGCGTATCCGTAAACGCAGAGCGCGAGATAGACAACACCAAATTGTGTATGACACAGAGCCTTTTGTAGGTGACGTCGTGGGCCAGCAGATGCATCATCCCCCATTCAGTGTGAAAACCGCACCCCCCATGCATCAGTCAGGATCAGGGCTCCCCAACATCGAAGGATATATGACAAAAACGCGTTCGGTAATTTTATCCCCATCCCGACAGGGGAAATACGAATTGCTGATGTTCTTATTCCAGACCGGTCGATCTTCAGCTCACCCGCCATCAAGTTCGTTTACGCCACCCTCTGCTGTCAGTGAGGATCCTCCTCCATATACAATTAACTGAGGACGAGTGTGACCCGTAAGGGCTCCGTATACCTTTTATCTTCCCTTCTTTGGCTTCATCTTCAACGATCCCCTTTGACCGTTTCTTTGATACCTTTTCGATACCCCTTATACCCCTTTAACAACATCCGCTTTCAATGTATGTACTTTTTCTCAATATCCCGCCCTTTATCTTGTTCTTTTACAAATTTCACACAGAACTCCGAGTCACAAGTCTTTCGTTTCCTTCTTCTTACCCTCACTCCTATTTACCCCTCTCTTTTATATATCCTATTTTTGCCATTCTAGTACATACTTGATGCTCTACTCCTGTATCCGTAGCTACACTTGCCCCTGCTGGCTGGATTTTGGACCCTCATTTCGGGGTTTGCGCCGCAAAAGAGCTTGGGCGACCAACTTCAATATTTGTCTTCAATTTCGCATATTACTTCAGTACCTGTCTCAATCGCTCTATCCCGCTTCCCCTTCCTCATCCATGAGAAAAAATGATTTTATTGTGAATAAGTGAATAGGCTTTTGCGCTATACAATGTAATTAAATAGATAATATGTACAGTATTAAATCAAATCCAACATCAAGTAGGAAGAAAGGTAACCAATAGGGATATATCGAGAATAGTGATGACAATCATGAAGCGTAAGTCATAAAATTGTGTCTATACAGTCTCAGGAGAACTTCGGAGCCTACTGGCTGAGAAATTAGAGTTTTCGAGTCAAACAAAAAACAGGCGAATATCTACACATGTGGGATATATAAGTGCTTTAGCTAGACTGTGCACAAACCTCTTGCTGAAATCAATCAAACCGAAAAAATACATCGTATTGTGAATAAGCCATTTGTCCCCCGGGTGGGTGTGTAGTGACCTGCGTTTGTGTAGTCATCGATCTGAGGGTGGGTGTCGTATTATCTTTCTAAAATCGAGGTTTCAACGGAATTGTGCTTATAGAAAAAGTAACTGCCCCATCCGTCCACGGCCTGCTTCATCACTTTCAGCGGGAAGTCATTAGCCACTTTGGGGGAGTTCGACCGCCCACTCAAGCGCTGGTGTCTAGGGTCAATTCCACTATTTTGAGTTTCCCAACCGGCGTGGTATCTCCCCTGGTCCAACAATTATATCAACAATATGGAATGAGTTCAAGGATGAGACGGGACGGGTGTGTGGAATTGTGGTATACCATGTTCAAGGAAGTGGCTCGCGTTGTCAAGATAAAACACCATAATCTTGTATGGTAAATTTTTAACGCTATGGAGAAAGTTAAACTTTAGGTCCCCTCACTGAATGTGCGGAAAAAAAAAGACGCTCACCACCCTACGCGACTGGGCCCACCAGTTGAAAGCGCAAAAATCGTCAAGCGGTCAACCAAAGACTCGATTCCGATGGCATACCACACCTAAGGACCATAGAAAATGTACGAGATTACGCTCGAATATGGAGGATCCGTCCGAAGCTGGAGAACAACAATCTCTTCTTCATAAGACGTAGGTTCAAAATGTAGGCTCCAAGTCCTAGATAAATGCGTATGTCGAAGAGCGGGTGAATAATAATGATTGGGGGGAGTTGGAGTGGGGAGAGAGTTTGGATATGAAAACGAAAGGACATACGCGGTAATAAGGCCAGTGATGTCGCACTTTAATGCACCCAATTTCATAGTAAGATTTATTATATCAACACAAAAAGATATACCAAGAAAAGTTGTGTATGGCTTGTGGTGTCGCTGCCATGAGGTGAAGGCGGACCTGGATTTGCTCAAAATTGGCTCCTCGTGGTGGATGGCGGGGTGGGATAAGCCCATAAGCTTATTTTTGGAATGGAAAGCTGAACAGCGAACGAACATTATAAGAGTCGATGAGTGTAAACACTGTACAGAGAGGTGAAAAAAATGAACATGGTCGGCTTTCGGCCCCGTTCCGGCGGGCCCGGACATCTCTAGCCCGACATATCAAACAAAATCAAACAAGATCGAGCAGTGCCGAGTCTGCCGAGTCCTGGTGCGGCCCTCCAGGGAACATTAATATTGGTTTGCCCACCACTATATATCAAGTATTCCATCACATTCTTATTCCTAGAACCAAACACGAGGATTTCTCCTACTTTGCATGGGAAACGGACAAACCAACGCTATGTTGCATACGTGATGTAAACATGGAAATAATCAGAATGCTGTAAAAATATGCTGTGTCGTTCTGGATTTGTTTAAATTTGGTGACTTCGTGAGTGGGAATTCTGACGATGGGCTGTGCACTATCCGGCCCACACCTTCCTTGAACTGCTAACCTAACGCTGATCATGGTTGATTTTACACCTCAAACTGTCTCAATCAGCAACAGCATTCTAATCGACGTCCAAGGAAACCAATACAATTACACCCATTCATCTATTGGCGAATGTGGTACGAATACGGGGCTGATTCGATTCCTTCAAGTTAAATATGCTCATTACATCTAGGAACTCAGAAACTCTTCAAGGCATCTTGTCCCGCGGCTCTTCATAGCTCACATGAGCGTTATCCTCCATCGCGATGTCTCGAGGGAACTCGTACCACAATCCTGAACGAAATTTACAGTTGGATATACTCAGAGCATGAGCCAATTTTATGGTTATCAGGACCTGCCGGATCCGGAAAGTCAGCCATCGCACAAACAGTCGCTGAACAATGTGAAGAGCATGGAATATTGGCAAGCACATTCTTCTTTTCTCGTGGAGCAGAAGGCAGGGATGAAGCGAAACGTTTGGTGGCAACCATCTCTTCTCAATTAGTATTGAAATTCCCTGAGAAGCGCGCACAACTCGGAAAATTCATTGAGAGCAATCCCTTCATTCTACACAAGCCAATAGATGCGCAATTCCAAAACCTTGTTCTTCCGTTATTTGTGGCATCCCCCAACTCAACCGATACAACTCCACACTCACGCATACCATCTATCATCATCATTGATGGACTGGACGAATGTGGAAGCAAAAATGACCAACGGGAAATCGTCAGATGCATTAGCCAATTGATGAGTGCTTGTACTATTCCAGTTCGAGTCATCATTATCAGTAGACCCGAACCGCATATTATGGAATCGTTTGATTGCTGCCATTCTCGGGCCTGTCATAAACCTTTACATCGACCAGGCGATCAAGTTTACATCAAGGAAACAGAACAAGATATTTACACCTATCTCCGACACGAGTTTAATCGCATATATCAAGAGCATAAATTAAGCAAGAAATATTGGCCGGGGGATGATCGTCTGCGGAGATTGGCTGGAGGGTCTTACACAGGAATATTTGTTTATGCTTCGACAGTTATCAAGTATGTTGACAATCATGACTTTTACCCGGTAGAACGGTTAGATGAGGTCTTCAACCAGGAAATTTCCTCAGGATCTTCGCCGCTCTCTGCTCTCGACGCACTATATACACATATATTAAAGGGCCACGAAGATCGGGATCTCCTCCTACGTGTATTGATCGCTGTGTGTTGTTCTCGCTGGTGGGTGCAGGACTATTTTGAGGATGGTGGCCTCGCACAATTCCTTCAGATTGAAGAAGGCAAAGTTTCAGCCGCTTTGCGTCATACGCACTCCATACTCAATCCCAAAACTATGAAATTCTATCACACTTCATTCAGAAATTTCATTTTTAGCAGAGAACGTGCGGGTCAATATTACATTGATGAACATGAAGGACACATATCTATGGCTAGGCTGACTTTGGATCACATCTCAAGGTGCGCTTTACTACGTTGTATAATATCAAATCAGATTTCGTTATCCATTTGCTCGCTCAGGGGAGACACTGGTTCAAAGCCATATCGATATTCAATTGATGGTTTACAATATCATCTTGCTGAATCGGGCCCATGGGATAGGCATCCTGACCTTCTGGAAGCAATGGCCACCATGTTAAATTCAAAAGGTGCAAAGGATGTCAAATTTCATCATTTCGCGTCTCAAGCGTATTTTTGGCCATGGTTCGAGGTATATGCTCTATTTCATCGCATGTTCAAGTCCATGACTAAAATCGACTGAGGAATTAGATTGACGAGGCCAGTCCTACAAATTTTCAACGTGACCTGATCTATCTTGGTGATCGTTTTTTCAAGCTATGGTGGCGACACAAAATCTGCTTCATTTTTTTGTTATATGAACATTGCTCTTTGCAAGACCTACTAGAATTTGACCTGAATGGTGTAAATATGCCTCTCAACTGTGTGCATTACATTGAATTTTGTACACACATTGGTCCTGAGCCCGAGCATGATAAAAGGATGCTGATTGTGGATAATATGGAGGGTATAGCCGATCCTGGGCCTACCTTGATAGACCTTATAGTGAAGCGCATTCACCAAAATCATAGGTCGGACGCTCATCACATTGGGAGAGGTCATGCTTACATTATTGCTTACTGGCTCCATATACTTTCCAAGCCACAATGGTTGTGTACACCCCGTTCAAGGTAGGCCCCAAAAATGAACTAATGTATAGATCTTATCCGGATTTTTCCAGGGCGCATTCCTATCGGAAGAAATATTGGTCTGCACACCTATCACAAGTACCACTCGGAAATAAAATGTTGCTAAATTCACTCAAGAACCATAAGCCTTCAGATTTTATAGGCAGGCTTACCACCGAAGAATTACAGTCCCTCTTGGAGTGGCTGAAAGTACATCCTTTTTCTGAATACCCTGGCATTTAAATGACGTGTGCAAAAGGCAAGCCGATTAAAGATTCAAGAATTCCCACTGTTGGGACGGGATGGATGGTTTGAAATTATGGATGAGATTGATGATGAAGATGACGACGTGATTGATTGGGTAAAGGAAGGAGATTACTGGGAGTGGTGGTGGAAAATATAAGGTAACCGAATGGATTCGAAAGTCAATGGATTATCATGTCGACCGTCAGACTTTGAGGGGAGGGAAAGATGTAAGCTGGGTGAACGTACTTTAACTACAACCCCAAATTATTGCAATCCAGTGCTGATACGTACACGAAGCAAGTATCCTACATACTCGAGAATGAGATAAAATAACTACGTGGAACGAATGATCGATAGGAGGGGGGGGTGAGAGGGGCATGGGAGGTAGATCGTGAACTATTTGTATTGACAACGATCCCTACCTAGCTTTTATACAGGAAATGGCACAATTTAACCGATTGCGATATGAATCAGATGCCAGTACTTAAGTGTTATACACCTATAGAACAAAAGGTGGGATCTGATCTTACGAGGTATCATATATACCAACATTGCCGGGACGTTCGTTTAAAGCGCCTACAATGTGGAGTCTCTTTTGCTCCCCATTTGTACGGTCATCAGCATGCTTACCGAATTGATGAAGCCCACCCGTTCGTGTCAAACTCTTAGCTCTTCTAGGAGCATCTCAAATCCCCTTCGGACGCTAATATTTAAGGTTGAATCTGATTTCAAGTTTTCCGACCGGCATGGTATCATCTTATGTCTGATAAATGCATCAAACGATATCCGATATGTCGCAAGAGGGGATGAGGCGGGTATGTGAAACGGAAGTTACAGGGAATGGGATGGTGAGAGTGGTCCCACTGATGTGGAGGGGATCCAGAATATTCTGGTAGTCAGTATCCTGGGTGACTGAAAGAGAAATTGGTGCAACTATTACATCGAAAACTCTACAGGCTACTAAGTGATTTAGAGATTGAATTTTATTATTGTATATAGGAGAAAGAGGGACTCACCATCTTATGTGCCGTTTTCTGGCCAAACACTCAGTAGTGACTGGTCATGAGCGTAAGGGCAGGCTACAACACCGGTGATCTCGTCTCGATATAAGATCCTGCAAAGAGGTCGATAAGGATATATTGCCCACGGCCGAGTTACTACGCGTTATATATGAATGGCTCGGAAAGATAAAATCCAAGGGAATTAGCGTGCAATGTTTTTGTCTGATAATCCGGAGAGCTAACTAGAATACCCCAATCAATAGCCACGTTACTTCGCCTGGGCCGAGTCGAGCTATCAATATCAAGTGCAAGTGTACAGGCGTTTATCGAACCCATTACCATCCACTGTGATTTATGCATCAAATTCTTCCTTTATCTCTGTTAATTTCCTCGACGCATGTTTTCGGTGAAATCTGACATAAATGTACCAAGTCTCAGTTCTCGTCAGATACAACAGAGGGCCCTTGCACATGAATCTGGCGTATCGTGTACCGGGTGGCACGAGGGATGGAGATGCCCGAGTCGAGTTGTGGGGGGAGAGAAAGGGCTGAATTGGTGTTCTTGACGGCAAAACGTGATAAATCGAGGCGTCAATGAATACACATAGAGTATATGTGGCAACTGGGGCAGGATTGTCGAGATTCGAAGGAGGAGGGAAAATAAGAGAAACCTGAACATAACCATAACTTTCTATTATGTGAATGTCTGAGTCGTAGAAAATATGGACTTGCGATACACGCCAACGAAGTTAGAAACAAATAATAAGGTAGTATCTTGGCAAGGTGTCTGAGTTCTGACACATACATAGGGCTTGAATACCTCGGTTTCGGGTTGAAGGGAGGTGCATCTAGTAATGTGATTGAAGTAATAGAAGTTAGCCCATATTAGAGGAATACGGGCAAGTTCAGCTGGAGTAATTCTACGTTTGCACCCGGGAGCATCACGCATTGGTTGAGTGAGATTTGAGGGCTGATCCTGTCGAGGACCACAATTACGTTGCCTTCGCCTTCGGCTGGTGCGTAATGTTGGACTCCTTACGATCTGCACTCGTATAACCGGCGATCTGAGGGTGGGCGTTGTACTATCTTTACCAAACCGAAATCTCAACGGATTTGTGCTTACAAAAAAAGTGACGGCCCCATCCGTCCATGGTCTCCTTCAACATGTTCGGCATAAAGCCATTAACTCCTCTGAAGATGTTTAATGCTCACTCGGGCGCTGATATCTAAGGTCAACTCCACTATTTTGAGCCTCCTAACCAGCATAGGATCTCCCCTGGTCTAATAATTGGATCAAACGATATGAAATGCGTTCAAGGATGGGACAGAGCGAGTATGTGGAAGTGTAAAGTAAATATTGAAGAGAACAAGATACTTGGAGAGGTGCGGAGGGGAGATGAGAAATATCTCGGTGTAACGTGTTCAAGGAGCTGGCTCGCGTCGTTGAAAGATAAAGGGGTGTAGCTGCTGTATGGGGAGTTTTGCATGCTATGGAATAAGTTAGAGGTTGGATTTCCTTGTTGAATGTGAAGATAAAAGAAGCGCTCACTATCTTCCACGACACGAGTTGAGATGGGCACGAAAGGAAGACCTTGGCATTATTGACCTCGACTCCGAAGGCATATCACACAAAGACACATGGATAATGCACGGGACTACGCTCGGACATGGGAGTTCCGTACAAGGCTGGGGAGCCACAGTATCTTTCCCGTAAGACGCGGGTTCAAAACGTAGGCTTTAAGTTCTAGAGTCAATGTGTATGTCATTTAGATTCGTGGATAATAATGATTGAGAAAAGTTGAAGTGGGGGGAGGAATTTGGAATATGAAAACGAGAAGACGTACACGGTAGTGAAGTCATTGATGTCGCACTTCCATGCACCCAAACCCATATCGACATTCCTCATATCCACATCAATGGTCTCCCATCCATCACCATAAAACGAAAGGCTGTGTATGGCTTGTGGTGTCACTGCCATGAGGTGAAGGCGGACCTAGATTAGGTCAAGCTCGGTTCCTCGTGGGGGACGGGGGTGGAATAGGGCCATAAATTTATCTTGGGAATGGAAGGCTGAACGGTGAATAGATGAGTGCACGGAAGGGCGAAGAAAATGAACATGGTCGGCTTTCGGCTCCCGCTCGCTCCGATATACAAGACCAAACAAGATCGGGTATTCCCGTGCTCACGATCAGTGGCAAGTGCTGGTGCTTACGGCCCCTACAGGAACATTGATTTTGTCAGCGCCGCTATGTATCAGTGCATCAAGTATTCCATCACCCTCTTAATCCTAAAACCAAAGATGAAACTTTTTCTTACTTTGCATGGGAATTTGGGAAACAAACCAACTAAATCAAGTTTAACCAACATTTTGCCGCGCCGTTTTGCAAAAATGGAAACATCAAATTAAAATGCTGTGAACTCTGGGTTTGTCCGATTGTTTGTGCGTCTTCGTGAGTAAAATCCTTACGTTGGGCTGTGTACCACATCTTCCTTACTCGCTAGCACTCATTATGGTCAATTCCATACCTCAAACCGTCTCAATTCACAACAGCACTCTCATTGATGTCCAGGGAAACCAATACTATTACAACCATTCATCCGTTGGCGAATACGGTACGAATAAAGGGCCAATTTAATTCCTCCAAGCTAAATATCCTCATGACATATAGGAATTCAGGAACTCTTCAAAGCGTCTTGTCCTGCAGCCCTCCATAACTCACGCGAGCGCTACCCCCCACCACGATGTCTCGAGGGAACTCGTGTTACAGTTCTGGATGAAATTTACGGATGGATATACTTGGAAAACGAACCGATTTTATGGTTATCAGGACCTGCTGGGTCCGGAAAGTCAGCTATCGCCCAAACAATCGCTGAAAAGTGCGAACAGGATGGGATATTGGCAAGCACATTCTTCTTTTTTCGTGGAGCACTGGGCAGGGATGAACCAAAACATTTGGTTCCAACTATCTCCTTCCAGTTAGTCTTGAAATTCTCCGAGAAGCGTGTGGAACTTGGAAATTTGATTGAGAACAATCCGCTCATTTTGCACAAGCCCATGGATACACAGTTCAAAACCCTAGTCCTTCCATTCTTTGCGACGCCCTCCAGCGAATCCAATCCAACCTCATATTCACTCGCACCATATGTCGTTATCGTTGATGGACTGGACGAATGTGGAAATGAAAATGACCAACGGGAAATTGTGAGATGCATCGGCCAACTTGTGAATGGTTGTGCTATTCCAGTTCGAGTCATTGTTATCAGTAGGCCCGAGCCACATATTATGGAGTCGTTCGATTGCCTTCACTCTCTGGTCCGTTGTAAATCTTTATATCGTCCAGGTGACAAAGGCTACATTGAGGAAACAGAACAAGATATTTACACCTATCTCCGACACGAGTTCGATCGCATATATCGAGAACACAACTTAAAAAAGGAAGAATATTGGCCAGGGGATGATTGTCTGCGAGAATTGGTTCAGAGATCCTACACCGGAATCTTCATTTACGGTTCGACAGTTATCAAGTACGTCGATGACCACGACTATTACCCAGTAGAACGGTTGGATGAAGTCCTCAATCAACGAGGTTCCTCGAAACCTTCACCATTCTCTGACCTTGACGCACTGTATACACATATCTTAGGAGGGCACAAGAATCGAGGTCTCCTTCTTCGTGTATTGATCCCTGTGTGTTGTTCCTTTGGGTGGATGAACGAAGTTTTTGAGGATGGTGGCCTCGCACAACTCCTTCAGATTGAAGAAGGGAAAGTTTCAACTGCTCTGCGTTATATGCACTCCGTACTTAATCCTAAAACCTTGAACTTCTATCATACTTCATTCAGAGATTTCATTTTTAGTCAGGAACGTGCAGGTCAATATTACATTGATGAGCGTGAAGGCCACGCATCTATGGCCCAACTTACTCTGGATCATATCTCACGGTATGCTTTACCACATTGTATAAGATTAAACCTTATTTAACGATCCATTTCTTCACCTAGAGGAGACACTGATTCAAAAGCATACCGATATTCCATCTGTGAAGTACTAAATCACCTTTCCGAATCGGGCCCATGGGGTGAAAATCTTCTGAAGGCAATGGCAACCATACTGGATTCGAAAGGTGCAAAGGACGTCGAGTTTTACTTCCCTAAATCTCAAGCATTATTTTGGCGACGGTTCAAGGTATGTGCACCGTTCCACTGCATACTTTAAGTCCATGACCAAATTCGCTGAGGATTTAGATTGATGAGGACACTCCTACAAATTTACAAAATAACCTCATCTATCTTCGTGATCGCTTGTTCAAGCTATGGTGGAAAAGAAAGATTACCATTGTTGTGTTATATGAACGTTGCTCCTTGCGAGATCTACGAGAACTTGGCCTTGATAAAATAAGCTCTTCTAAGAACGGCGAGGATCATATTCCATTTCATAAGCACGTTGGTTCGGGGCCTAACGACGACAAAAGGACGCTGATCGCGGATGAAGTGGTTGGATATGATCCTGAGTCTACTTTGATGGACCTTGTACTAAAGCGCATTCATGAAAATCACAGGTCGGACGCTCGCTTCATTTGTAGAGGTCATGCTGAAATTATCTCTTCCTGGCTGAGGGAACTTGCTAAACCATTTCCGGGGCCAGAATGGTCGGGTACACCCCATTCAAAGTAGGTCCCTAATGAGCTAATATATAAATCTAATCGGTGCTTTTCCAGAGCGTATTCTTACCGAAGGAAGTACTGGACCAGACACCTGTCACAAGTACCACTTGGAAATGACATATTGCTAAAGTCACTCAAGAGGCATACACCTTCGGATTTTATGGGCAGGCTTACTACTGATGAGCTACAGTCTCTCATGGAATGGCTTAAAGTAAACCCCTCTTCCAAGTACTCTGACATTTATCTGATGCGTAGAAAAGGCAAGCAGACCAAAGATTCAAGAATACTCGCCGTTGGGAAGTGATAAATGGTGTGAAAATATGGATGAGATTGACGATGACGATGATGAAGTGATTGATTGGGTAGAGGAGGGAAGTTACTATTATTATCATTATAATGATTTTTAAATCCTATTTGTTGTCCGTGAAAGGCTGGTATGTACGGGATCAAGTGATAGTAGAGATGAGGGTAAAAAGGACGGTGAAAATGGGGGAAATAGTAAAGCATATAAGGCCAACAAATCATAATGTATAATGGAGAGGAACGGTAGAGATAACACATACCGGGGGAGGGACGTATGGGTGAAGCGACCGCAATGAGATACGAGATGTCTTTCTAAGGAGAAGCACATACACGACGAAGTACCATCACATCGATTTACGATATAATGAGACGGCCATTTGAACAATTCTTCCGTCTCACACTGGCAGGCTAGGGAGTGCTGTGTTGCATAATAGCGCACAGGCTTTGGTGAAGATGAATGGTGTTGTGGAGCCACAGGAAAAGCCATGAGCGAGCCACTGGGCCGGCTTACACATCAACATTTTGCCATAGGTTGGCTTCCTGTGGCTCCATACAAACTCCCTAATGATACCATTCGGGCTATGCAGGTTTGATGAGACTGACTAAGTTTTGTGCATGTTGCCGTTGTGGCAAATGTGTTTTCGAACGAGTTGGGCTGTGCATAGTCTTTCCTGCCCCATATCATGCATGACTAGGGTCCGTCACGGGTAACCCTCGGGTAACTTTCCGTCACCCGCACCCTTACCCTCGACTTTACCCTACCCGTGTTCGGGGGTAGGGTACACCCTCATTAAGGCCGGGGGTAGGTGGGGGGTAGAGAAGGGTATGCCACCCGAAGGGTGGACATCAAGGGTAGCTTCATAAATACATATATAATAACATAGACAGTAATTTAATTGATATTATCCCACCTTTTATCATGCTGGATGTCCTTATTGTTGATCAATCCAACATGTGGCCTGACATGGGAGCCTCGAAATCAACTCATCGGTCTTGTGAATCACATGATTCAACCGCGCTGCCACCCCCCAAATATTGGAGGGTGAGACAAGGGTAGGTTTTTGCTACCCTACCCTCCACCCTTGCCTCACCCTTGCCCCTACCCTGAGGGTACGGGCTACCCTTGACAGACCCTATGCATGACTCGATGGCCGGCTGGATACCTCAAAGCATGATAATCCATAACAGCACTCTAATTGATGTGCGAGGAGACCAATACAACTCCAACTATTTGTCCATTGGTGAATATGGTATGAGTACGGCGCTGATTTATTTTATTGAAGCCAAATGTATTTATGATATATAGGAATTCAAAAACTGTTTGAGGCATCGTGTCCAGCCGCTCTTCATAATTCACGCGAGCGGTACCCCGCACCGCAATGTCTTGAGGGCACTCGTACTACGATTCTAAATGAAATTTACCGATGGATAAACACGGGAGATGAATCGATTCTATGGTTATCGGGACCCGCTGGATCAGGGAAGTCAGCTATTGCTCAGACAGTCGCGGAAGCATGTGAACAACGTGCAATATTGGCAAGCACATTTTTCTTTTTCCGTGGAGCGGAGGGCCGAGGTGAAGCAAAATATTTGGCTCCAACAGTCTCCTCCCAATTGGTGTTTAAGTTTCCCGAGAAGCGTGTGGGACTCGGAAAATTCATTGAAAATGATCCATTCATTCTACTCAAGCCCATGAATGTACAGTTTGAAAAATTGGTCCTTCCATTCTTTGCGACACCCCCCAGCCCAACTAATCCAGTTTCACACCCATACATGCCATTCGTCATCATTGTTGATGGATTGCCAGGATTGGATGAATGCAACGGCGAAAACGACCAACGGGAGATTGTGAAATGCATCAGCCAGTTAGCGAATGATTGTGCCATTCCAATCCGGGTCGTCATCATTAGTAGGCCCGAACCACATATTGCAGAGTCGTTCAATCACCTCCTCCCCCTCGCTTGCTGTAAATCTTTATACAGGCCAGACGACCGGCATTATCGCGAGGAAACGTATGAAGATATCTCTACCTACCTCCGACACGAGTTTGACCGCATGTATCAAGAACACGATTTAAACGAAGAGGTATACTGGCCGGGGGACGATTGTGTACATGAATTGGCTCGAAGGTCTTCAACAGGAGTATTCGTTTATGCCTCAACAGTTATCAGATACGTCGACGACCACGACTTCTGTCCGGTAGAACGATTGAATGAAGTCCTTAACAACCAAATTTCTTCAGAATCCTCGCCCCTCTCTGACCTCGACGCCCTCTATCGACATATCCTAGGAGCGCACAAGAATCGGAGTCTCCTTCTCCATGTATTGACTGCCGTGTGTTGCTTTCATCTTGGCCCATCATGGGAACGCGAGTACTTTAATGATGGGAATTTTGCAAGATTCCTCCAGCTTGAACAACGTAAAGTTGCAACCGCTTTGCGTTGTGCACACTCTATACTTAACCTCGAAACTTTGAACTTTTATCATACCTCATTCAGAGATTTTATTCAGAGCAAGGAGCGTGCGGGTCAATATTACATTAATAGGCAGGAAGGACATGCATCTATGGCCCAGCTGGCTCTGAGGCACATCCAAAGGTGCGTTTCACTGCTTGTATGAAATCAAATTAATTATGCATTATCCAGAGGTGATATCAATTCAAAAGCATATAAATACTCAGTCCATTACATAGAACGTCATCTTGCACAATCAGGGAACTGGAATGAAAACCCCGATCTTCTCCAGGCAATAGCAATTGTACTGGATTCTGATGGTGCAAAAGACATCCGTTTTCCTTTATACCCACTTACCCCTGATATTTGGCCATGGTTTAAGGTGTGTGCATTGGCACATTGTATGCTTTGAGTCTTTGACAAAACTCAATTGATTTTTCAGTTACGTGGGGTCATATCTACAGATTTACAACCTGACCCCCTCAAAATTCGTGATCGCTTGTTCAAGTTATGGTGGCGAAGAACGATTTATTTCATTTTTATGTTATATGAGTATTGCTTTTTCACCAGATGCTGGCAGGATGATATATCACATATCGGAGCTACAGTACATTGCGTGATACATGTATGACTCTAGTTAGAGTTAATTTTTATATATCATTTCTACTCTAATGAACTTCCAAATATGGAAGCCTGGTACTGTTGCTTTCCCTGCCCTTGCTGCCATGCGTGATGCTTGCCGCAGGATGCTCCCCGACGCGCAAGCCATTTCAGGTTTAGATCGCGATGAGATCTCGGGTGTTGTTTTCGGTCTTTTCCATGCGGAATTGGTCACATAAATATGTTTGGTTTCCCTGATGTGTTCTAAATTTTCGGAGTATGTTCTTCATTTGTTATTCTTTTTGTATTTCAATGAAAAATGTTTTCAATATGTTGTTCAGATATATTTTATCTATGTTTTTTTTCCAAATTTCAAAACATTTTGTTATGTAGTTCATATAAAACTAAGGCGCTGTTCAGGCATGGATATGTTGAAACATATTTTATTATGTTTTTTTTTGTCAAAAAGAAAGAAAGAATAAAAGACGGCTTCTTGCGATATCGCAATTGATCAGACTACGCCATATTTGGAAATAGGTGATCGATCATTTGCTATTTTAATATCCGGAGTCCGACCTCCGAAATCGCGAACACAATATTGTTTCTGAATTTGAAGGATATATTTTATCCTTACACAAATTATGACACTAGATTTGATGTTTATTGGTATATACAAGTACATTTTGTTAGTAAATCTAAGCTCCAAATGGGATTTCTGAGTAAAAGTCAGACAACAGCATACAACAGAAAAGACTCACGGGATTTTGTTATAAACCATGGGTATTTTCCAGCTGTTGTTTGCGCGTGGAAAATATAATTTGGTGCAACCCAGTTATATTTGATAGACGTGGCTGATTGATTATATACATCGGGACCAAGCCGAGACAATTCATAACGACGGGTGCGCACACACGCGATATCACATCGCGGCACAGCCGAAAATTTCGGGTCTCTGAGAGCTGGCCGCTGGGCCCAATACAGTTGGCGATGCGCCTGTATTACTAGTGTAGCCTAATACACCTTGGGCTGCAGCCACACAATTCCACTATCCAATTTTTATTTTCTATTTCATATGTTTTTACAGCATATTTTAAACAATTAATGGAAGAAGTGCGATCAAGTGGTCCCATCAAAACTTAAATAATGGTGGCGGTCTATGACAAAAATGGCGGTGTGATCGAAAGAAGAACCTAAAAGCAAAAGAGGAAATCCAAAAGGCGGGAGGCGCGGTGGGAGCGCGCCCGCCAAGAGGCATTGCCCGCAGGAATTTCCCAGGGTCATGCCAAGAGCTGAGATTTAAGCCCTGCTGGTAATTAGAGCGTTACATGTATCACGCCTTGTACTACAACTAGAGTAAGTTGTTGTATCAAATCGACGTAATAGCCTCGCTTTTTGGATGATTTGTTAGTAAATCATCCTTCTAACTCAAGCAAAGGTCCACTCTGTCCTGACTTTGGACGCCCTGTTAGAGTTCATATTCATATCGGCTCTGAGCCCGAAAACAATAACAAGACCCTGATCATAGATGACACTGGGAATAATAAAAACGCTGGACTTACTTTGGTAAACCTTTTAAAGAGGCGCATTGAGGAAAATCACAGTCACTGTGAAACTAGAAGTGGATGAAAATCAATCCTTTAAGGTGTAAAGGATAAAAAAAATTTGATAAATGGATGAAAACTCGGTGGATGAAACAGAGATAAATATTCATCCCAAATATTTCATCCTTTTCAAGGACAAAATATGGTGGTAAATTTACTCCCATATTTCATGTAATTATAAGATGGATTTTCATCCCATAAAAGCGGAAATATATAGAAGGTTTTTAATTTGATAAAAAAGTATTAATCTAAGTCACTAAGTGGATGAGTTTGAGGTATGAAATTTCAAGGCTTAGGGGAATGAATTTTCATACCTTTCAAGACTGAATTCCATTATGGATCAATTATACAATAATAGAATGAAATTTCATATCATACTAAGATGACTGCAAAGGATGTTTTTAATCTGATTAAAAGGGATTAAATTCAGGCATTTAATAGGTGACTTCTGCGCATGAAATTCAAAGAATGAATAGTGGTGGTTTTTCATCACCACCAGGATAGCAAAAACTCCAACACAAATAGTTACTCTTCTTTAGTGTTGCCGCAACTCGGCTCGGTTCCAAAAACCAAGCCAAGCGTCGGCTTTTGCCGTGACTCGGTTCGTATCAACTCCTGAGCCAGCATAAGCGGCCTAGCTCGGCTCCGGAGTTGACCCGAGGCTGGTCGGTATCTAAAAAAAGACAAGTAACAAAACAAGGGATCGAGCGGCTCATACTGTATCTTATTGGGCAGATTCTTTTGCATTTGTGTTGCCCGGGTGGGGGACGGGGTAAATTGAGGGTTCACCCATGTATAAATTCCAATTTTCGGGACATTGAAGTAAAATAATATTGTTCAAAGTTGGAATGCAAATGAGAGCATCATACTACTACTCTAACTCGTCATCCTTCCCAATTTCGGCCAGAATTCGATCCATAAACCTTCCATCCGTGTCGGCTAGCACCTGTGTAAGGAGGTCTGGGGCATCACCAGCTTCGCTAAGCATATCACCCTCGGTCATTCCAATGTGTCCCGTGAAATTGAACGCATCACTCCGTTTATAGTTGAACTTCAACATCTGTAA
The DNA here is from genome assembly GCA_037014335.1 of Collybia sordida. NCBI lineage: Eukaryota > Fungi > Basidiomycota > Agaricomycetes > Agaricales > Clitocybaceae > Collybia > Collybia sordida. The sequence continues at coordinate 2,302,761 of JAYKXK010000010.1, read as the reverse complement.
GGCCTCCATAAGCACGGGATGGATGCGATTGCGCCGTTTAGTGTCTGTTTCAGCACCTGAAGAGAAAATGCGCTCGCATGGCACGGAGGTCGCTTGGATAGGGAGGTAATCGAGCGCAATTGCGTACCATGTTGGGAGATCTTTTTCATGTTTCTGTGGATGGATTGTAATTCAGATTTGGCCAATAAATTTAGCATTTCGACACTGACCTGCCAGAATTTCAAAATCGGTGTGTCCTTCGGTGATCTGGCACCTGATGCGTATCGCTTGAATTCGTCGTCGAGAGCCTCATATACTGGCTCGTCTAGGTCATCATCAAAGTTCAACATGTCGGGTATGCCATACTTGGCCGCGAGATTATCAAGACGATCTGTAGGCTTAGTGGCCTCGCGCGGCTGCGACACCTCAACTATAGACTGTTGGCGATTACGGTACTCCGTGAACTAATAAAATCAGTGGGAGAAAAAGATAGCCAGAATGAAGATAAACTTACAATGTCTCGCATAACCGATTCAGCCCATGAAAAATAGTCAGCATCCCAGTGAGCTTTAATCCAACCGAATCGATACGATGGGTTCAGGACTATGTAAAATAGATTAGCCACGAAAATGGTTTAAGTAATGTAAAATTCACCCATTGCGACAATATATGCCCTCGTACCATCCATTCTCGAGTAATGTTTCCGTGCTTTTGCGAGGCCCGGCCCAACGAAAGGAGCTAATTTCTCGTTCTTCTGAAGAAATTCCCAACTTGTCATCATCAATTCGAATGCTGGGATTGCAAACGAAAGGAGTGGTAGTTTTTCCGAGGTAACAATTGTTTGAGCATCGGATGGAATCTACTTTTATTCCTTAGTGATCTTTCGCTAGCGAGGATTGCAAAATTACCTGTAAGATTATTTCATAGTCGCTCAGGATATCCCACTCTGCCGAGGTGAGTGCAGTTAATCCCATTTCCTTCTCACGGACCCGCTGGAATTCCTCATGAGCCTATATATACAAGGTACTCAGTGGAGAATACACAATAGATAAATATTATTATTTACCGGTCGTAGTAGGCGATGGCGCTGTAGCATATAGAAGGTTGAGTCCCATCGCGTGCCTACATCGAGAATAGGCTGTAATTGAGGTACTCGCTCTTCGAATAGGTCCTCCTCATTCCCAGTTCGTATAATTCGCTGGAATTGGTCGCGGCGCTGGCCCGATGCTCGTATGAAATTGATTCTTTTGCGAACGGCTTGCACTGGGTCCCGCCGAGTCACCCCTGTGACGTCAGTAAACATTTCGTCTTCATTGGCTTCATCACTTCGAATAAGATCCATGTTAGAATCACTACTAGGCTTGATTTTTGTCATAGTTGCAAGAACAGATTGGGAACATATATTGATGATGTGTGGCAGACACAGTATCCTATTGTCTTTACCATTGAACGAGATGCGACGCGCGACCAGGAGCTTGGCCAATTCAACCATAAAAGTGTCATTTGAAGACGCATTATCCATGGTGAAGTGACCTATCTGTGGTTATATTTAGTACTGCAATCAAGGCGAGGAATTGATGATACGAACACGAGTTGTAATGCCGATTCGATCAAGGAGTCCTATAACGATCTTGGCCATGCTGGATCCACTGTGACTGCCATATACTCTGTGAAATGCGAGGAGACTTGATTTCATAACCAGCTCCTGTGTTTTCTCGTCGCATACGAGATAATGGCCAGTTATTGCAACATATGTTTCACGCTTGTCGTTTGACCAGGCATCAAGCGTGCATGATATTTTCCCCAGAGAACTCTACGTTTTCAATTAGAATTGTACATGTTAATTATAACACAATGACGAACTGTGAGCTCTTGCTTGAGGGTCCCGACATATATTTCCCAAGCTTGCATTATTAGTTCCCGCATTTTGGTCCTATGGGGGATGTCTTTTTCTTGCAAGGTCTCCCGAAGGAGTAGAAGTAGACGACGAAAGCGGATGTTTTCGATAACATTGATAGACTAGCGGGTGCTTAGCAAACGATTCGTTGACGCGCGATTGAAACTCACCTGGTCATCTGATGTGATGAATTCAACAAGATGTTGGTGAAACACATCTCGAGTGAATTTCTCGCGAGGTCCGTCGATAATTTCTGTTTTTGGACCCTTATCTTCGGAAGGTAGAGTCTGGTGCCACTTATGTTCGGCCCGAAGTTGAAGAAAAAGGTCCTTATGATGCTTATCGATATGCCCGCGTAGGCCTGATGTACTTGTATTGCGTCCATATCTATAGAATGTGCCTAAGGGGAGGTTTGGATTTTCACTGTAGAGGGATCATATTAATCTTATTCATCCTACAACTCGTCGAGTAATCAGCTACTCACTCGCAATATTTACATATGGATTTTCCATCCCTTTGAATAAAGAAATGTTCAATATCATATGCTTTCTTCTCCCCCGTCTTTCGGGTAGGTTTGCTTTGGAGTGAAAGGGAAATTTCAGATCCTATAGTTGGTCGTACACTGGTTTCAGATGGAGCTTCCGTTGTGAGGTGAGCGCGAGATTCAGCGTCGGACTCCGAGTCAGAATATATATTGTCTAGTCCAAAATCTTCACCGGAGGATACATCTTGGGAAGGTTGTTGATTCCTCTGAACCCGAGGTGCAACTGGGATGGATGAAGGGTATGATGAGTAAGGACTCCGTAGACAGACTTGGGGGACGTACCAGGCACAAGCGAAGCAGGGGGGCGGCGGGTTGCTGGTTGCGTAGTGTGCGCAGGTCGTGCTTTCAGGACAGGTAAGAAGGATAAGGATGGATTAATAGGATGGGGACGTACGTGCGGCGCCTGGATTCAAGGTTTCTTGTTGTGGTGAACCTTCCTGCAACGCTTCTTCTACACCTGGAAAGAATATTAAAGAATCAAGGAACCGTCAAGTAGGAAGGAGCTACATACATTGTGAGGTAGAGAGGCGGCGGGTTGTTTGTCGTGGGGCGGGCGCGGGCTCTGCTACTATATCCGCTAGAAAGAATGACCATGAATTAGAATCTCCACCATATAACGTTGAATACATACGATTTCGAGTTGGCTGCGACACGGAGGGTTGACGTTTCCGACGTGTAGCACGGTTGGTGGGGATAACTGGACAATATATTAGTTTTTTTTAGAAGGCGAATCTCTGACTTCCTACCAGTTGGTTGTTGGGCTGATTTTCTGGCCATTGTATCGAATTCACAATGTGGGATAGCTATGATTTGTCGATATATAATTGATATGCTGCGGACACGGTAACATTCATTTGATATAAAGTCAATCATATACAGGAAACAGCATGGGAACGCATGTGTAATATTAGGTAGATAATGAGGGGATATACCTCATGTCAACACAGTGGACTGATCACAGGCGATCATGGACTCATTACCAGAGGCCGGGAGCGTTAAGCTATCTATAATTGAACATTGATTCCTGATTATCCTGAGGTAATTAGGACCGTGAGCCACGGATACTAGGCTCACCATTCGCTTGAATCTATTATATTCAATGTTAGATGAAACGGACTATATATATTAAGAGACTCTTACTTGACTGTAATAGGAACGTATGCGCGACGATTTCCAGGCTATAGCCGTCAGATTGAGGGCCATAGATTCATGTATTGCCTATACACGATATGATCAATATTCCGTAGTCGTTAATTACTTCATGTATTACCTTGCTTTCAGCATGTTTATCTATTAGTGGGATCACTGATGTTCCCCCTTTGATTTCGTCAATGTTAATCACCGTCGATTCATATTGACGGAGGCTCTTAATTACTAGTATAATTAATTACATTGTATCTACATGATATAGTAAAGAAAGTGCGGAGGGAGGAAGCATGGGAAGGGGAGGGGGCAGGAGGAGGGTAGTGGTGGTATGAAGGAAGGAGAGAAAGCGTGCGAATATGTTCGTGGCTGGGTGATATGCCTGGAAAGTTCCGAGTTTGAGCTCGGGCATCGCACGTGATGCCCGAGGTCAAACTCGAAACTTTTCGGGAATATCATCCAGCCCCGAACATATTCTCACGCTTTTTCTCTTCCTTTCATACCACCACTACCCTCCTCGCTCCGTCGTCTCTCTCCTCCTCGCGTCGTCAATATCATTGTTGTAAGTATTTATTTCGATTCGGTAGATAGTCCTGTAGTGTAGAATAAAATATACATGCCTGAATACCAATGAGAAGACAATGAAAGTAAAACAAAGTAATACCAGAGAACATATGTTTTACATGAGGCTATGTTGCCGCCATTTTCACAGTTGAATTCTCTGAAAAAATGGAAAATAGATGCTTATTATTGTACCCCTTAGGTTCCCATGAGTTACTCAAAGCGACGATACGATCCGCTCGTTCGACAATTTATTGATGATGAGGCAGGAGTAGATGAGGAGGACGAGGAGGAGGACGATGAAGGGGACATCCTGGATGGTATACGGCCCCAGAGGTAATTAGATAGTATCGTCATGATCTAATGCTTTCCATATCACAGACTTTCTCGATGATTCACCTTCTAACGCACAACAAAACGCCCCAGGATCGTCGCTTCAGCATGTTCCGTGGGCCAATTTTGATCTTAGCGGGAACCCGGAATTTCATGACGTCATACAACGATGGGAGCAGCACAGAGCCCCGAGAAGACCTGATCCCATGCAAAATACAGGCAATATTGGTTCTCAAGGGCCTCAGCGTAGGCCATTCGTATACCCAGTGGTGCGGGAGTCGCCTGGAGAGCATGACTATTCACTATGGCGCATCCGTTGCCGCGTAAGTCATTTACTTATCTATCATTGTAAGTCGATGCGTGGACTCATTCAACTCCAGCCAAAGATAGAAGAAGAGGCCGTCTTCTTTCTATACCAGAAAGCCCAACCAGCACATCAACTCCGGTCAGCGTTTGCCCGAACCCCAATGATCCGGGGTTGGGTATACATCGAAGCTGAGATTAACAACGAGTTAATCACACTTTTGAAAATTACGCCTGGGCTGGTTCACAGATTCCCCGATGTAGCTCGCAAACAGGTAGATTTCAACGACTGGACTAGAACTTTATCCATGGTTGACTCGGCCACTCCTTCAATTGGAAGCTGGGTCCAGATTTCCTCGGGCTTATATAAAGACGATATCGGTTTCTTATCAGCCATTGAGACCTCGGGGGGCATCTCAGTACTTTTAATTCCACGCCTATACCCTCCGGACTACGAAAACAAGTCTTCTGGGAAGAGAAAGGCTTCCTCTCGCCCCGTACCTGCACTATTTGACCCCACCATCGTCTCAGAGGCTTATAAATCCCAACCAATATATAAAGAAGATGCCTGGCATTTCCTCCGGTATCGATTCCAGCACGGCCTCATCCGCAAAAAATACAATATTATTTCAACTTCCCCTGCTTCCCATATCACCATTCGCGCCCTCCACCTCTTCAAACAATCTCACCATCCAGAACTGAGGAGTTTTCCTCGTCCTAAAGAATGGATCTTCGAAGAGGGGCAAAATGTTTGCATTATATCGTCCAATAAACGGGGCACCATCAGCCGGGTCGAGACCTTGTCAGTAGAAGTTGACCTTCATAACGGTGAAGGTCTCACAAACGTCCCCTGGTCTGATGTACGGAAAATCTATCAAATTGGCGACTTTGTGGAAGCAGTACCCGGGTTGGAGAGTGGGTTCCAAGGGTGGATTACGGGGATTACAGACGAAAGTATTGAGGTCCTCCCCGAATCGCCCGTTTCTTCTACCCTTGATCAAAGTAATAGGACAACATCGGTACACCAAATACTTACTTGGTTTTTCGTATTCTAATTATTATTTATAGACGCGAAGTTTTCATCCTAACGAGATTCGACTGACCGCCCCTCCTTTCATTCATGTTAATTTATCGGAGAAAACTCCAGAAGAAAGTCTACCCTTACACGATAGGGGTAGGATACCATGGCTCGAAATGCCTGTATTGAACACACATATCGGGCACCCCATGAAAGGGCATCAAGCTACCATCAAGGACATCCATTGCGGACAGAAGACACCCAGTGGATTGCAATTCACGATTCATTACTCTGGGTTTGATCCATCAAACCCCATGCATAAGGAAAAAATCGACTACGACAATGTTGTGCATGCGAGGTGTGTTCAATTACCTTCCTTTCTGTTCAATCACATTGTTAATTTGATATACCAGACTTCACAAGAAATTATATGAAGTTATCCAACCACAAGGCCCGAATTGCGAGCGCTTTGTCCCAAAAAATCGCGCTAGCTATATGTTAGGATTGCCCAAACCTGTCCGGCCGTCGTCAAGTCAAAATCACCCTCCACCAATCCCTACAACTTCCACAGGTACACCCTTGCCCAGCTTCTCGCCCTCGTGGACCCCCGCATGGGATCCTTCTTCTAGGACCCCACTCCCCCCTCTCTATCAAAACACTCCCCACCAAAATCCCCAAACCCCCACCCCGACTAGTTCCCTTCCCATTGAAAATCCCCGCCCGCCCGCGCCAGAACATATTCTACTTAATCCACTTCTTCTGGGGAAGCAAATGAAAGCCAAGATATCAGGTGGACCGCTTTCGACGAAAGTGTAAGGGGAGCCCTCGTTATCGCTCACATCTAGCCGCTAGATCGCTTATGGACTCATCGCATCATCTGATGCGCATCCGGGCCTTATGCCCCACTCTATGTATCTGGTGACCTCTATCCCTTCCCCTCTCGGACTAGTTTACTCACGATCGCTGACACGTTACATGTGGACCGTTGCACAGCCCTAGTGGGCTGATATGGGCTTCCGTACCTACTTAGACAGTTTGTCTCACGATGTTCCCTTATTAACGGCGCCTCCCACTTACTGGGAGGCACCTTTGCAATACATTAGGTTCCGGGTCTCTCGTTGGTGATCGTGACTCTTGACCGTTCGCCTCAGTTGCTGTAACCGGTGATCACTCCCGCGCTCGCCTCTCGTCGCCTACAATCTCTAGTTCCACACCTCCCCTTACAGAAAGAAGTTACTGTGTATCTCGTAGAAACCAACAAGCTTTCAATTCGTACGACTCGTTTCAACAAATCTGAATATCTTGCGCCCGAATGGGTCACTCCCTTATATCCCAACTCGACACGCAATAACAGCCTTTCGGTTGTGATCAAAGGTGAACATGTAGGGAAATATGTTCGACGGATTTGTAACCATTATGACAATTCCGGCAAACAGCTAATCATGTTAGCTGTTATAGAAGGATTAGAACATGGCCCACAAGTCCTCTCCGGGGAGCGATTCAGCCTCGAACGCTTGGACATATGTTTATGCGAAGAAACGGACAAACAGCGAGAAGAGGGAAAAACAATTATGAAAGCCATTCGCAAGGAAGCTCAGAGAAGCCATGGGCTGTAGGCATACGAATTTAATTTTCTTGTTCTAAACCATACTACGTATGTAGATTTTACAAAGACTTTCACTTCGCTCCCTTGCCCAGGCCCATTATAATAATATCTATCTATTTTTGAACCAATACGGCCAGCCGGCCCCTATTCTAAAAATATTTTTGATGTTACCCTGAGTCCCTGATCGGCTGAAGGCGGCCCGTGAGTCCGAGCTGCGGCTTTATTGGCTCAATAGCCGGTTCGGCCAAAAGCGGCCCGGTTCCACCCCAAATTGGCTTGACTCCAGCTCAAATATGACTTCGGGCCGGAGCCGCGGCAACACTACTCTTCTTGTTTAATGTGGGTATTGATGTATGAAATCCAGTGGTACATGTGTGGGCCTGCCGGCTGGTACCGCTCTCATGACACAAAATCTCTCCGCCGCGCCTCCTTCACTTCCCTGTTTGCCTCCGGGGTTTCATCTAGTATGCCTCTCCTGTTGGCTGGAAACGCATCCCGGCGGCCTTGCAGAAGGAACTTAATACAAGGAACCTTTGTAATGCTTACACAGCTATTCAATTTCGGAAAAAAATGTAATAAAAATTGATGAAACTGTGGACTGGGGGTATATAGATTGCTCACCATGAACTAAAACATTTCGCGCTAGGATTAACTATATGGTATTATGTACTTGCTCCAGAGATGAATTTCGGTCAATAATAGCCCACTGCTTGCGATCAAATATTCGACCGACTAAACAAACTATCTGATTAATGTCAACGACTTCTATGGCTCCTAGGTCCTTGTAATAGTTGATTTTACGGCGGTCGGTTTTGTTCCCTAAAGTTTTCACTTGCTTTATGATGGTGTAAATGAATGATTGTCGATTAATTTCGTGTTCCGGTGAGGCAGGAAAGTCAATAACAATGAATTGGAGGAGTTGACCGAAGAAGTCTTGAAGCTCGAACACTGGCCTTTGATTCCTCTGATGAGCATGTATATCGACCATGAGTTGATACTATAGTATAAGATATTTTAGAATGTATATGTCAATATAACGATTCAACGTACTCGCACAAATGACATGTCCCTACTGTCAGATTTGAGTTTCCCAATTTGGGATGCGCGCATGATATCACCTCCTTCCAACCGAACAACTCGACCATACTGGGCGAATTCTGTATTTTGGGGAATGAGCTTCCGAATGATCAGTGCCGACTTGTCGAGGCGGGTAGCTAGGGTTGCTGTGAGCCTCACCCATAGGGGCCGAGAAAGCGCTGTTGTATGTCCCCGAGGAGGAGTAAGAACAAAAAGTGGGTCTTTCATGTGTGTAAGTAACAACATCTGATCGTTGATGCAATAACTTACATGTTGGTAAAGTAAAATCTTGACTGCGAGATGGAGGAGGTATTATACGAATTTCGACATTATAGAGTAGTTTGATTTGTGTTAATTGGGCGACGGAGGTAATATATCTATTTATGCTTGCGTAGGGAAATTGTCGACTTTTGATATGGTGACCAATATCACCACAATGGCGTTCCGTCGGGAAGGCCCAGTAAGCCCAAACTGGACCCATTGCGCGTATACTCGGCACGATATGTAAGAGTCCATGGACTGTGATAGGACAGGTGCTTGCGCGCAATGGATCGTGCTTATAGTATAGACTGTTTTGTGTTAGACAAAATTTATCATTGACAAAAAGCCCACATACTGTTCGTATCCCTGAACCCAGTCCTTGAAACCTTGCTCAAGATCATTTAATTGATCTTCACTGATTTCATATTGAAGACAAATTGAAAGAAGTTTAAATAATTTAATAAAATGAGTGTAGTATGTTTGGTTTTGAAATCTCCCTTTAAGGAGGGTGGGTGCTATGTAGAATGTCCATATAGAATATGCTTCGGCCGTTATCTGTCCCTTTGGTGCGGCAACATTTGGAACTCTAGAACCAAACGCCGCCGGAATAGTCTTCCCTGCTTTGGCAGTAGCCTCGCCGATAGCCTCCCATACTATTTTGGGGAATACATAATCTGGATCAGGGGGGAGGTTTTTGAATTTCCCGGTCCAAAGACGTATTAAATTTGGAATGAGGTTTGACCATATGAGGTGCATGAAATCGTAAGGGAATGAAGTTGGAAATGAAAGCGAGCTCAAGGTACTGAGCAATGGTATACCTTTGATGCCATACTGTGTTGCGAGACGCTCCGACTCTGCTTCGGTTGGTGCGTTTTGGACTTCCCGTGCTTGCTCCATGAATGATTCATGATCCCGCAGTGGGAGAGCAGATGGATCGTAGTTTTCTGGGGCCCCCGGGAAGTTATTTCGATGCAAGGGAAAATAGTGAGCGGGCGACGGCGAAGATGGAATGCGGATTCCTTGTATTGTGCACATGCGGCATGCACTGATCCCTGTATGACCCTTCATGCGCATAAGCGTTGATATTGCGGGGATGTCGCCAAAGACAACGATTAGATGCGCACATAGGAGGAAAACTTCCTCGGTAAGGGCATCGAAGGCCGATACACCGATTTGAAGTGTTATGAATTCTTGGATCACGGGCCAGAAATACAAATCCATATCCAAAGGTTTATTTGGCCCGGGAATTGCTCCAAGTGGAATAATGTTCCCTTTTTTAAACCGTTCTTTGGGGGAAAGATTGTAATTAAATAATATGAGGGGCCAGGATGTCTTGCTACGACGCTTGAAAGGACAGAAGCCATCTGTGGATAATCCAAGCGCGATGTCTCAGGGGTCGGAAAAAAACCAGGATGGAAGCTCTTCGTTGCCAATTGTGATAAATTTCCTCAAAAGTGAGCAATAGTGGGCACCGTCGAAAATGTCGGATATCTCTCCTGGTTTGGTTTGGCGTTGGGAGCGATATTTCATCTTCGTCGCGTAGGGGCGAGAGGCAACCATTGCACGAAGGCGAGGAGTGAAGGGAAGATATTCCATGTGTGATTGAGGCGTAATCCCATCCACTTTGTAGCGACTCAAACCACAATGTGGACATTGTTTCAAAGATTCGTATGGACCGACATAAAGGATACACGATGAGGGGCAGGAATGATAGTGGACGGGTTGAAAACCAGATAGAAATTGTATGCGTTTTTCTGTGTTTTTCAACGTATCCACTCCAGAGTAGGGGAATACATAACGAAATTTGTTGAAGGTTGAATTAAGTATACTATCTTCAATCTTGAAGGTGTAATACCGAAGGAGATCAATGTCTTTCTGGTCCAACCTGTCTTCTGTGGTGAATCTGTAAGACTAGGTAGATCATAATATTACAAGTGATATACCTATTCGTGATGCTTCTTTTAGAAAACTCTTGCCCAAAAGGTCCCATACTGAGACCCCCTCTTGTCCCAACTGTGCAATGTCATATTCACAATTGTCGTCATCATAGACTTCATCATCTGATTGGTCTGCACCGTCCATATCCTCATTTTGGTGATCCCCAATTCTATCCTCCTCATTGCTCTCTTCCTCATTGCTCTCTTCCTCATCGATGAAATGACGGGTATGGTCGTTTCCCCATTGTTGCCTACCAAATTTCTCAACGTGATCTGCAACCCGACGAGAGCGGCTGTAAGGGCGACCCTAGGTCGGCGAAGTCGAAAGGTTCGAACTGAGTGAGGTCGAAGTCGAACGTCGAACTTACGATCTGCGAAGGTCGAACTTCGAAGTGCGAACTAGAGGGGATCCAAAGTAAATATATTAATAACTTAAGGTACAAGTCCGGTCTCCTTACCTAGAGGGGATCCAAAGAGAATAGTCTAAGGATCCCCATCTAGCCTCGGAGTCTATATACTCTATACTACAATGGGAGTGGTACACTATTGTCGCTACGTGGCACAGAGTGTACAAACAGTGATATACATCGCTTGGAGGTCGCGCGTCGAAGTGCGAAGTGTGTGCGTCGAAGTTCGAAGTGCGCGTGTTGAAGTTCGACATCGACGTTCGACGTCGAAGTCGAAGTTCGAAGTTCGACGTTGGCCTTCAAAATGGGGTTCCCCTTACAGCGGCGCAGATTGGATAAACCGTATTCCTCAGAATTACTTAGGTGGGAAGGGTTGGACGTCGATTCAAGTGGTTCTGGGTCATCTATTTCCATATCCATAGTCCCGGGATCATCATGAACATGATGATGAGGGTGGTCTGGAGTGTGGGGGTTTGCCAATAATGATCTTGAGGTACATGCCGAACGTCTGACAGGATTTTCCCTTGACCGAGGGCTGGAGGTGTTCCGTCGAGAAGGATTGCTACGGATCAAAGATCAGTATTGAGCAGCGATTGTTGATGTCATTTTCGAAGGTCCTTGCCCGCTGAGATGACGTCTTTCGGTTTTTCGAGTATGTAGACGACCGCAGCCGCAGGCACACAAACGCTTTTCGGATGCATCTCGGAGCGCAGGCATTGAGGAAATAAGTTTCTGGGCATTAGGGAAGTGGTGTTAGTAGATGCGTAGTAGAGTGAAAAGGGACTCACTAAGGAAATCCCGCCCCACAGGGCCTCCCACTGTCCCCCTTCACTAGATTCCTAAGCAAGGCGTCGGGCGTCGGGCCTTTAGCAGCACTCCCATAACTCGGCATGAGCATTGATCATTTCATTATGTTTATTTCTTAAACAGTTTGTAATTCATTATGATTGATTCATTACTATTCATTGTAATGGAATACTAATCTACTCTAATAATACTACTATATGCAAAGTTTGGACTTACAGAATTTAAAGGGGAACCGGCGAGGGAGGGAGCCTAGGGAGGGGAGGGGATAGATGGTGGTGGTAGAGATGAAAGAGCAAAAGCGTGTGAAAGCGGGGTGCGAATTGGTCTTATTGTTCGGAAAGTTTGGGCGTCGGGTATTCGGGAAACCCATAGCCGCGGTCACTCATTTATGATTCCCGAATGAGTGACCACGGCTATGGGTTTCCCGAATACCCGACGCCCAAACTTTCCGAACAATAAGACCAATTCGCACCCCGCTTTCACACGCTTTTGCTCTTTCATCTCTACCACCACCATCTATCCCCTCTGTAAGGGGAACCCCCTTACCGACTTCCATTTTCACACTTCCGACCTCCTTTACCATTCCCGACTCAATTCCCGAACGTACGAACGTTCGCAAACGTTCGTCCGACAACCCTTCCATTTACCGACCACATTACCGACCATGTACTTACCGACTACCTTACCGACCCACCCCGAGTCAAACCCGACTCACGCACTCACTTACATTACATTCGTTTACCATCACACTCCTTTCACCAACACTCCCTTACCGCTCCCCGACTGATGCGCGACTTGTCGGGAATCCAGGGACACGCCCACGTGATCCTTTACCGACAACGCGTGTCGTCGTACCGCACCGGGAACGTGTAGTTAATGTAGTATCTCGTATATAGACATAGAACACTAGCTGGAGGACCCTTAGAGTATTCTCTTAGGATCCCCTCCGCTAGGTACGTAGTATGTGTACTATACTGTGAATACATTACTTAGGATCCCCTCCGCTAGCCCGACTTAAGAACCCGACCTCCGAACTCAGCTAAACCCGACTTCTGTCAGTCGGATTCCACTTGGTCGCGCGCACGCGGGGTTGCCCTTACACCCTCCCCTCCCTAGGCTCCCTATCAGTAAGTTATTAGTAGTCATTATCATTAGTTTAGAATCGTATTAGTTTATAATAATGATCTTAAAATAAACGTAATGGACTCTAAAGAGCAATAGAAAGCTCTTTAATAAAATTACAATGAATCAATACAATCCAAAATGGATTATAATAGTCAATACTTATGAGACTTGTTCCCCATAGACGCAGCGCTGTAAAGGCACGCCCTGACCCCGACAACTACGCGAAACATGCCGCAGAACCGTCTGGATATCGTGGCTCCTTTTCTCGACCTGGAGGCAGGCGTTGATAGGGAGGAGGAGGAGGAGGATGAGCATGAGGAAGACGGTCTTGGTAAGTAATCTTTTATTCCCCCCCACCGTAGACTCATACATATCTATTACATCTATAGACACCTTCATTGATGATCGAGGCCCCGACCAACAAAGACCCTGGATTCAATCTCTGGCCAGAAGCGCCTTCCTTGGTCGTGATGAAGACTTAGACAACGATGAATTCTTTGATAGGATTCTGGACCAATCGCGTCACCATGCGTGACGGCCTGCACGCATTACGGATGATACTTGGGAGGAATCCGAAGAAGATCTGGAATCCACAATTCGGCGCCTCCCAACACCCCAGGATGCGCCATTGATGAGGGTTCGCTGCATTGTAAGTCTTCAATGGATAACATTCAATCTATAATTCATCGCAATCTATTTCTAGGAAGGGATGGAACATTATGCTTTGGTTCATTTCAACTCCATCGCAAATGACAAATTAATAGCACGCTTAATGCTCAAGTCGGCGTTCATTCGAGAGTCAATTCCAGGCTGGGTTTACATTGAGGCTGTAATGAACCCCTTTTTATTGCAATTCCTACAGTCTACTCCGGGTCTCCGTCCACGGGAAGGTCGTGAAGGGATTCCCATAGAAGATTGGGTCGACCTTTTGGAGATGAGGGATACTCAGTCTAGGAAACGTCAGTCCACAGGAGATTGGGTTCGCGTGTGTCGAGGAATTTACAAAGGGGATGTAGGATTTGTCTCTTCCATGAAGGGCGACGGGAAAATCACCCTTCTATTGGTCCCCCGCATCCCGTCCTCCAATCCCAATATCGGCACTTCGTCTGGAAAAAGGAAAAGACTCCCCCTCCCTTCCCCTACACTATTCACTACCGATCTACGGGACAAACTTGGGGAAACCCATACTATTGAAGTAAAGGAAGATGGAACCTGGTCCTTCTTGGGGCGTTCATTTGAACATTCACTGGAACGCAAGGAATTAGATTTGAATTCAGTATCGCTTACCTCAGTGCTCATGTCAAGCGACACATTCTCCAAATTCCGAGCCGCTTTACATCCCGAGATAATCGACGCAAACTTCCCTTGCCCTTCGGAGTGGAAGTTCTCCGAAGGTGAAATAGTAGTCATCAAATCTTCCGGAAAAAGAGGTGTCATTAAACAAATAGGGACTACCTTGGTAGAAGTAGATCTTGAGGAGACTGAAGAGGGTAGAATGATTGCTCCCTGGTTCGATCTAAGGAAAGCAATTGTCATAGGAAATTTCGCCGAAGTGACAAGTGGGCCGTCCTTAGGAGCAAAGGGATGGGTGATAGCAATAGACGACGAACTAGTCCAAATTTCGGAATGGTTGGAACGGGAGGAGGTTGGGGGTCATGTATTTCACAATGTCCTCACAGTGAGTAACATATGTATTTTGTGAGTGTGAATGCTAACCAACTACTTGTCACAAGCCCCAAGAATTCCACATCAACTGGCTCAAAGTCATAGCCCCCCCAATCACATTGACGGGTCAAGCACCTGCTGCACCCGCCCCGTTAAAACGCGATAACGTTCCATGGATCGGCACCTCGGTCATCATAAACAAACCGCAGCACTCGTTGAGAGGATATTCTGCGGTCGTTAAGGATGTCCTGCATTCTAAGGATACCTTGAGTGGCATGAAGGTAGTAGTGCAGTTGACGCATCTTAACTCGGCGCAACCATTTGCAAAGGAAACGTTTGACTACGATGACGTTTTAGAAACCAAGTACGTTATTTCGATTCTACCACTATATCACAATCTAACACCCTTTAAGCTCCCGCCGCAGATTATACGATTTCTCCCCGGTGCAAAATCAACTCTTCAAACCCCTTCCCCGACATTTCGAACAGGTTTCATCCCATGCAGCCTCCCAAAATCCAAAATCCTCTTCCGCCGCTCAAAAAAGACAATTACCCCTTGCCGCTGCTGGTAATAGTACTCCAATGCCAGACTTTCAATACTCAACACCCGCTTGGAATCCGTCATTGAGAACCCCGGTTCCGCATCCCCCGGAAGCCGGACCATCCACATCCACACCCCCTCCACCATCCCCGCTGCGACAAGTCCCCGCTTCGCATCCGCTCTTGGATAGTCGCCTCCTTGAAAAACCATTCCTGGCTGAAATCACTGGTGGCGAGTATAAGGGAACAAAAAACTTGGTGGCTCAGGTTTTCCGAGCGAGTTCTGGGAATTTATCAATAAGACGCGCCCATTATCGCACATCGGAGTTCTTGTCCGCAGAACATGTAATGCCAAAACGCCCCAACCCAACGCGCTACAATGGATTACTCCTTGTAATGGAAGGTGAATTTATGGGGACATATGTTCGTCGGATTCACCATCGTTATGAAGATGGTGACCGACCCATCATTAACACGGCTTTTGTGGAAGTTCTCACTGACGGCACCCAAAATCTCACCGGACAACAACATGAATTCAAGCCGCACCAACTTGCTACCTGCGACGAATTAAATCATTCTAATGCAATAAAGGACCATAATACAAATCTCTTGAACAATCTTTGCAAAGAAGCCAGGAAAGTGCGCGCGAAATAAATAGATATCAGACTACATATAGTAATGTTCATATAGTCTATTATTTCCTTTGATATTGGCTATTTAGTTTCTTTGTTGCTTGAACCCTCCTGTATTGCAATTCCTCCTCATCATCTGTAAAATCACCATACTTTCTTTTCTTTCCCTCCCCTTTGTAATAATGAATATTAATGTTAAAAACCGGATTTTGCAATTGGCCTCCAGTTATGTTAATAGAAAAAGTTGAACCCTACCGAAAATTAATAACTTTTCGGAACAAAGTGTGTAGTAAGTACCTTATTATCACTCACTGGGTGCACAACATTAACAGTTGCATCCTCTTTTTTTGAGATAGGGCCAGTTTTCGTAGGTTTGACAGTTTTTTTAGGTTTAATAGCCTCCCCTACACCGGATTAGCCAGTTCAACACCCAAAAATATAAAAATACTTACTTATTTCAATTGGTTCTTCAGAACTTCGTGGGTGAGCACCCCAATTTCTATACTCCTCCAATTCAAGCTGATTTCCTGTATGATAGTCGGGGTCGTCCAACTCCAGGTCATCCTGTTCTGTGTTATGAAATTCTGACTCCGTTTCGCTCTCTCCTGCGATATTCTTCTTGGAATTGTTAGTATTCTCAGAAGGTGCCATTCTTGGGAGATGATGAGGGGTGTATGTGTAGTTTGTTTTTATTTCCATCCAACAACTCACTAACTTTATAATTCCATATTTTCTGTATGCCATGTTCTGCGAGACTGAAGCCCCACAAGGTCCCTCCGGTCGCCAGGTACATAACTAATTTACTAATTGACTAATTTTACACCTCACTAAATTTTGGTTCCGGGCGCCCCGAATGAATTCAACCCCCTCTCAAATAATACATTGCGTCATACCAACTGAAGATCCTATTCGGCTCCAAGCCCCTATCTCAATCCACTCGATTCTCAACCTCGCGCTAATTTTTGGAGTGGAATTTAGTTCTCCTGAAAACATACACTCCAAATTATTCGACCCTTATGTTGGTGCTGAAACTGCCTCCACTTTTGATGCCGCATATTTGACTACAGGATTCCTGTGGTCTAAAACTTCTGCTTTCCTTATCATGCAATTCCGATAACATTTCCGCTCCACAGAACTTACATCGTCGCAAATACTTAAAAGCTAAGTCGTCGTTACCAATACCATTAAACTAATCCCAATGGCCCAGTCTAAATCATCCAAGAAATCTCAGAACGGCAAACCAAAAGCTCCTTCGGCCTCCTCGTCTTCAACTATTCTAGGGAGGAAAACAGGGCAAGGTACGTAATCATCTTATAACATTATTGAATTCATATTATATATTATATGCAGGAGCGAAGGAAAAGCAAACAAAACAACGTAATCACGTTCTTTTTGTATTTAGTAACTTATTGACCCAGTGTTTAGGAGCGACAGCAACCTCACTGGAAGCCCAACTTAAAAAATTACAAGGTAAGCAACAGTGTTTTTTTCATTTTGACTATACTAATATCATTGCTAGCTGAAAACGACGCCTTACGCAAGAACATAGCCGCAAACGAGTCCATAAATACTGCGGACCTCATATGCCGCCCTCCGCGCGGTGTCGCGGGGAACGGGTTCAACTTGCAGAGCGCAATGAGACTTGAGGACAACAACCAACTGTATACCGCAATCCGTGTAAGTATAAATTCTTTGTCAAATCTGCCTTTCTAATTTTTTTTTAGCGTTCTGTCCGAAACCTCGTCAATCGGTCACCAATCGATTGTTCGGTTAGATGGCGCCACCAGCCAACAGAAGTAATAGCCAAGATCATTTCAATTGTAAGTCATTTGTTAAATATCTATTTTTACCATGCAATTTCCCCCCCCCCCCCCAGGCTCGAGAGCAACACAATTACCTCAAGCAATTTCCGGGTGGCTGGCCCATCGAAGAAATGATCCGGTCGAGCCTCAAAAACAAGCGCGCATATAAATACAGAATGAAGGAACTGACGTATAATCCAGGTCGCGGGAAGGACAAGGATGACGTAATGGAAGATGAAAGTGAAGGTGAAGACGAGAGCGCGAGGAGCAGCTATCAGGGCAAGGGCAAAGGCAGGGCAACACAAGAAGATTATGAAGATGAGGATAGGGATGGTAATGATAGCCTCGTGGGTAGCAACTTCGAGGATGGAAATTTTGAGGAGGGGAGGGAAGATGAAGAGGAAAATGATGATATCTATTAAACTGATAGTTTGTTCTTACCCCAAGCCTGTCGCAATGGATTAAAAATTTTAAGCTATGGAATTCATTCAGTCTATATTAAAATACATCTATTATGGTTTGAAATTCCACAAAGTATTGATAATAAAATGGGATGAAAAAATCACTGTTGACAGGATGAGAAAATTACTGTCGACAGGATGAGAAAATGATGACCCATCAACAGGATGGAAAGCGGATGAATTTCCGAGGGATGGAAATTGCATGACTCTCGACAGGATGGAAAGCGGATGACTCACAATGGGTTTAAAAGCGGATGACTCTCGATCGGATGGAAAGTGGATGACTCTCGACGGGATGGAAATCGCATGACTCTCGACGGGATGGAAAGTGGATGACTCTTGACGGGATGGAAAGGATATGAAAATTCAACAACCTTATGGATGAAAATTAATCTTCTGAAAGAATTTCATGGGATGAACTGGGACAAATTGTGGATGACTTTCATACTTTTTCATCCCCTCATCAAAGCTTTTCAAAATCATGGGATGAAATTTCCCCCCCTTTAGACACCGTTTAGTAGCTGACTTTCATGCATACTTTGAACAATATACATCTCATTTTGGGATTTATTGAAGATGAATTTCATAACCTAAATATATTTTTTTCATTCCTTTAACAGACAAAATACAAGGTGAAATTCATCCACTACAAGTTTCACAGTGCAGTTCGGACAATTGTCGTGTGGGTAGAGGTCATGCTTATATTATTGCTTGCTGGCTGCGCGCCCTTTCCGACCCGGAGTGGTCACGTACACCTCATTCAACGTAGGTCCCTGGTCAATTAATATATTAGTCTAACCCGTGTTTCCACAGGGCACATTCCTACCAAAACAGGTATTGCACTAGACACTTGTCACAAGTACCACTTGGAAATAAAATGTTGCTGGAAGCTACTCAAGAAATATAAACCTTCAGACTTTACGGAAAAACTTAGTAGTAATGAATTACGGTCTCTCCAAGAATGGCTTAAAGTACATACAATTCCTAGTTAACATGACATTTAAGTGACGCATAAAATAGGCAAGCATATTGAAGACTCAGGAATACCCATTGTTGAGGGGGGATGGGTGGTTTGAAAATGTGGACGAAAGTGAGGATGAGGGTCGGGAAGATCCTGATTGGGTGAAGATGATGTATGAATTAGATTTGTGGCTGGAATTATAAGGTGATCAAGCAGCTTCAAAACCCTAGGGACCATAATGTAGCATTGGCGACAGTTAAGGTGGAATTAAGGATAAAGATGGGGAAGGGGAGGGGGTTAAGAGGAACGATTAGGTTTACGTGGGTCATGCCGGAAGCGGAGATTTTGAGATATACGATGGGAGTAAGGTATTGTAAACGATCCTGAATGATGATGAAGCACGCGCGGTAGAAGGAATTTGCGCAGGTACGGAGGGTACGTGAATACGGGTGGGGATATTTTTTCGGGAGACGGAAGAACGTGGCCCTTCTTAGTTATAATATACATATCCGAGTCAAACAGCCAGTGGGTCTGAGAGTTAATGTATGAACATCCATGGTGTCGGAAAGGGGTAAAGGATTCGAGGGAAGCTGGTGGGGGATGGATTGGGACTTGGCGGTATATCCACGTTTTCCCCAAATACGCCAATGCTTAAGTGATATGTGAAATAAGCAAGCAAGTTAAATGTTCAGGAATATCTATCATTGAAGAATAATGGTTAGTTCGAGGGAGAGGTTGAAAGTGATGATGAGGGCTGGCAAGGGGGACAAGAGTGTTGGAGAAAGTGAAGACGGGGATAAACGTGCAGGATAGTAAAGATGAAGGTAGAAAGGACGGCGAAAGTGGGGACGGTAGTAAATAGGGTCCGTCACGGGTAACCCTCGGGTAACTTTCCGTCACCCGCACCCTTACCCTCGACTTTACCCTACCCGTGTTCGGGGGTAGGGTACACCCTCATTAAGGCCGGGGGTAGGTGGGGGGTAGAGAAGGGTATGCCACCCGAAGGGTGGACATCAAGGGTAGCTTCATAAATACATATATAATAACATAGACAGTAATTTAATTGATATTATCCCACCTTTTATCATGCTGGATGTCCTTATTGTTGATCAATCCAACATGTGGCCTGACATGGGAGCCTCGAAATCAACTCATCGGTCTTGTGAATCACATGATTCAACCGCGCTGCCACCCCCCAAATATTGGAGGGTGAGACAAGGGTAGGTTTTTGCTACCCTACCCTCCACCCTTGCCTCACCCTTGCCCCTACCCTGAGGGTACGGGCTACCCTTGACAGACCCTAGTAGTAAAGAATATAATTGAATGGTAATCAACCGATTCGTAATGTATAATGGAGGGGAGGACTGGTTGAGATAATACGTACCGGAGGAGGGAGGTGTGGGTGAGGCGACCGCAATGAGATATAAGATTTTTTTTTTAAGTTTAATTGGTTGGTCGAGTGGACGTTAACTAGATGAACCTGTGGACATGAAAATGGAGAAAGGAAAAGGATTTAGCATGAGCAAAAGTTAGGGAGAAGGGGGAAGAGAGGAGAGAAACAGAACATGAACGATAGGAACGATAGGAACGCACTTCAATTCCCAAGTTGGGAAGCAATACTTATAGCCGCTGCATAGTCAAAGTTTTAGGTTGTCAATACGGACAGCTTCACAATTTAGCTTAATCAGAGAGTTCAATCGCCAACAGCATACGCAATTAATTTCACCAGAAAAACAAAAGACCCAAAACCAAAGAAGACGTATACACGACAGGTACCATCGCATGATTTACGACATAATATAACTATCCCCATGCTCCAACCAATCAAGCGCCCTCCGCGCCTGATCCACAACATCCCTATCATCCTCCAAAACAGACCCTCTACGCACACCAGGGCTCCCACCACCGCCACCAGCACCCGCCACACCAGACCATTCACATAAATGGCGCAGCGTAGTCACGAACCCCGCATCCACGATCTCTTTCCGGCGTTTCGGGTTCCCACTGGCGAGCTCAAGGATGCATGCGACGACGGGACGGCGGATTTCTGTCTTTGATACGGCGAGGCAGGAGCGGAGGGCGTCTAGGAGGTGGGGTTGGGAGAGGATGTCTTGTTGTTCGGATTCGCATCCGTTGGATAGGTTGGCTATGACGTAGGCCGCCTGTAGTGAAAACACACCACACTTTATGAAAAAGTACGGAATACAAGAAGGGCAAGGATTTACCTGGAGGACGACGTTCTCGTCTGTGGATTTCAATGACATAGTCAAATGGTGGAGAAGGACCTGAGGTCCAATCTCACGGAACACCATGCTCACGCCTTCTTCATTCTCGGCCAGGTTCCGCACAACGTTGAATGCTTGTTCTTGTACGCCTTCGTCTTTATCAGATAAATACCTGAGCGCAGATGTTATCCCATCTGCATGGAACGGGGTCCTTTGACGAAGTCGTGCTTACCGAACTAACTGATCCCATCCAAGGCTACGCATCACATCTTTCTTCGTTTCCGTCGAACTCTTCCGGAGAAGGTTCTTGATAGCCCATAAAGCGCTGACCTTCAACGTCGGCTCGCCCAGACCCAGTACTTTAACCAGGCGCGACATGAGTCCTTTATCCAAAAATATCTATACGAAACGACGAAGATGTTCAGCTCGGCGATACGTTATACTCTCACCTCAAATTCGAAAAAAATGGACTTACAGGACGTAACGGTGAGAATTCATTCACGATATTACACACCGCAGCCAACGCCGCCCCCAAAACCCTTCTATCACCCACACCCTTCCCACCCACACCCTCACCCCCGCCTCCCTCCATCTCTCTTTCCTTCTCTTTACTCATCTCCCTTCCCCCACTCGTACCCACTCCCTCCCCAAGCTCCTCCCCAAACACCCCAAACACCGCCATCCCCAACCCACTATCCACGATATTCGTACGCAGCACCGCCACGGCCCGACTCAACGCACGCACACACTGACACGCGGCGTATCTTGTCCCTGCGTGTCGTGCCCCAAGGGCTGCCTGGATCCTCGGAAGGAGCCCGAGATCGTCAGTGACGGCGCGTCGGATGTCGTTTGAGAAGAGGGAGAGGGCTGCTATGGTTGTGAGTGCTGCCTGTTTAAGGATGTAGGGCGTCAGAATCATGGTTTTGGAATGTTTATTGGGTGTCGGTATGGATAGAGAAGTGGATGAATACGTTTGCGTTTAAGGCGAAGAAGGTCAGGAAGGAAAATCTAGCATACCTCACGCAGTGCATAGACACTCTCCGGCTCTTCATCCTCCTCCCACGACTGAGAAGCTTCTGGCACCGTTCCAGCACCGGGACCAACCACCGTTCCTGTACTCGTACCTACAGCAAGGCTAGACCCGGGACCGGCCCCATTTCCAGGTGGAGTGGGGGCAGGTGATGGTGTGAGCTTCCGAACGAGTGCAGCGAGGCGCTGGAGTGAACCGTGGTCAAACGCAGCTTGGCACAGAGCTGGGTCGTCTGTGATTAGGTGGTCTGTAAGGTGGGTTAGTATGTATCTACGGTACGCTATGATCTGGACGTTATAATAATTCTTATTCACTTGGTCCCGTCATTCCCCAAAAGACGTAGGGAGTCTCGATACCTTCAGACCAACCCGAGCACGAACCAGAAACGAAAACTGAAAAATGCGCCGAAAAACTCACAAAGGATGAAACAAGCCTTCACCTTATGGCCCAAATTCTCTCCTTCAGCACCTCCCACCTCACCTCCCCCAGTGACTCCCATCCCCTCCCCTCCAATCATCCGATTAAGAACGTTAATTACTGTCTTCGAGCATACATCCTCCGCTGGACCTGCCATGTATGGAAGAGTCATGGCAGGTGTTGGAGGGGGCTGAGTCGCACGTCGGATTCTCGTCGCACTGTTTGAAGTGAATAAACGTTAGCCTGATGTGAACAGGAAAATACCTGCCCTTCAAGCAAACTCCGAACAAAAGTCACCATAAATCGACTCACCATAAACACGCAGCGATCCTCACATCTGGTGTTCTTGCTCTTGTCAACGCCAACACAGCATCAAAGGGTGTCCCTGTATGGTCACTATGCCCGGTTCCAACTGTACTACTACCATGCCCAACTCCACCCCCGTGTCCACTCCCGCCCGGTGCACGATCCCACGTCCCACGCGTCGTGATGGAACTTGGGGTCGTTGAGATTGCGGTTGTGTGGGTGGAGGCGGGGAGGGGAGGACGTTCGAGGGCATTGGCGAGATCGGAGGAGTCTTTTACGAGGGCTGCGAGGGCGAGGAGAGCCGCTTCTTGGACCTATGTGGGGATGAACGTGTTAGCATATAAGCAGTACCAGAATTATAGGGTATATGCGGCTAAAAACGAAGTGGGTGTTTTCCGTTCGAGTTACCACTGAAGCACGAGCCCCGTATTCCAAAGTCACTGTTCCAAACATCAAAGCTCAAAGCAAAGTAAAAACTTACCTTTACATCACGACCACCAATCAACCCAACCAACGTTCTCGCAACCCATCCTCCATCCTTCGCAGTCGTCACACTAGCCTTCTCCCATCCCCTCCCCGGGCGTGTCCCCATCCTCGCACTCGCCTCGACATCCAGAGATCTCGCTACGCCCGCACTTGTGCTCTCCCACCCCCTACCAGTGCTTACCGTTGCTGATCTCCCCACCGGAACCTCGACCGTTCGCCCTACTCTGGCCTCAGGAGAGGTCCCTTCCCATCCCCGTCCTACCCTCACATCCGGCGACCTCGCGATAACAGGGCTCGTACTCATGTGTTCCCACCCCCTGCTTGGACCTCTCCGCCCAGCCTCCACCCCTGTGCCTGGTATTGGACGCAACGCAGGCGGTACCCAAGATGTAACGATCGTACGATGGGTAGTAGTTCGCAAAGCGGCACCGAGGAGATGAGCAATCGCTATCTGAGCCTGGGTTTGTGCTGGTGATTGTATGCGCTGTACTGATGGCGCCAATAGTGGGAGATATATGTCTAAGGACTCTTGCTATACGGTTTTCAGAAGTAGCATCGGCATTAATGCGGGTATGGGTTACTAGAAGAAAGTACTTACACAGAACACCATTTCGAGAACGTCGGCGGCTGGTCCACGAATCCCAGAACCGACTGGAAGAAGACCATATTGTGCAGGCCCAACAACGTCCGCGAGGGCTGCAACGACGGCACGTAGGGCTCGTGCGAGAGCAGATATAAGTGACTGAGAAGGCGCAGGTGTGATGGTAGATGATGACGACGGCGATGATGGTGAAGGAGCAGAATTCGCAGCCAGGCTACGAGCGAGGGCGTAGAGAAGAAAACGGACGACCTGGTGATGTAAGAGTGCAGCGAGAGCGGATTCAGAGCCATACGCTAATGAAGCGACTATATGCGCGGCTTCAATACGCAAAAGTTCGTTCGTTGGATGGTTAAGGGTCTCCGTTAGCCTGTTGAGCCATTTGTCAGTCAACAAAAGTGAACTTGGAAGTGTGAGAAAGAGAATGTACGCGCGGATGAAGCCATCGTCTTTGGAGATGATTAACTTGGCAGATGGGTTGCCAATGACATTGTTCTTGACTTTCTTGAGCTCAGGCAGCGTCAAAACGCTGATGGTCATCGTCGTCGGCGTCAACGAGCACAATCCGGGTCGGACTTGTTGGCGTCGTCATCATACACAAATAACAACAAACTCCCCATCTCGAGCCAATATCCCAATATCCACCTGCAAGTGATGCCAAACGTAACTCATAGCCCAAAATCTCGGTGGGCAGATGAGGCAGAAGATCGAAAAGACGTTATCGCAAGTAATTGACTCATACTTACCATTTCCGTGCATAACACCATACCCCAAATCCTTTCTACCTGCATCGTTCGGTATGTTCACAGCTTTTTTCCTTGGGAAACGAGAGCCTACCCAAAAAGCACTAGTGTTTCTAATACCACACCCCCGAATCCCATGACGACGGTATGAGTGTTTTATTACACAGCCATTAATGAATTGACGTAATTTGGGATTTTTACACCGGTTTTCAAGTATAATAACATTTGTAAGTAAATTTTCGACGCCAGTCCCGATAAGTGATAAAAGAAATTCTACTGGTCCATATCTTTACTAATCGCATTCGCTGGATGACTAATAGTTCTCAATCCCTTTACAACCAAGCCCTCAGTGATGCGCCATGATAGCGTTGATTACTCATTCTCACAGCACGCCCCGAAACACCCAAGATACATTCACCACCCCTGACCCCGGGTTCCACATTCACTTATTTGAATTCCTCCAACAAAGGAGGTCAATATCTCAATGCGTGTCTAGGTATACCCTTGGCCCCAGATCAAAAAAAAAATTTCAACGTATTCGGAAAAAGCCTACTATCGATGGAAGCCAACTTTTGCGGACCACATAGACGAGACAAGCGATCCGAAAGACACTATTTCAAATAATCGACTCACACTTCCCATTCTCCGTGCGTAACCTCATACTCCCCACCCCAAAATCGTTCTAACCACACCATTCAACTTTTTTTACAGCTTTTTCTCCCCTACGAAACGAGATTATACCAAACAAGTGTTACTGTCGGTCGACAACACACCATTCATCTATTGTTGGGTTTGAACAGCCATTAGCCATTTGACTTGGCTAAACGACCTCGACTCGTCGTTTCCTTTACACCGATTTTCAAGGGTAATGATCTTCGTAAATGAAAATTTCCACGCCATGAAGTTATCAAATGCTCGGAATTCCTAAGAAAAAGAATTTGGGACAAGTTGGGATCGGGCGTTATACCTTTCAGCCAATTAATTATCATTACCTTTCGAAACTGCTGCAAATAAAAAGGTGAACAGTAATATTAGTATACTACAGTTAGTTTGGTAATAGCCGCATGTGAAACTCACGACTCATTTGCACAGCACACCCTCGAAATACCCAAGATATATTCCATATTTTTCACCCCAAAACCATCCGCACAGCCTACAGGATTCGACCCACTTGAATAAAGGGTCGATCGTGGAGCTAACTATCGCCGGTCATAATCCTCCCCAATTACTAAGCATTTCTCCCCCAAAGGTTCAAACCTCTCATTTCTATTCAAACTTTAATAATCTTCCAAAAACAACCGCAGTTCGTGCTGGACCGATGATGTAAAGCAATCTCATTCTAATTATGTACCTCTCAGGCGCCCAACGGACGGGTTCTATTATATTCAAAACTCGAAGTCCAAATAGACGCGCACTTGACACTTGTTCGATCGAATGCCTCTAACAATATATCGCCTTCCCCCATCACTAAGCACTGCTACCCCTAAGATCCAAACCCCTCGTTTCTATTCATTCTTCAGTGGTCCACCAAAATCAACTGTAATCGCCGTTCTTTCTAAACCAACGGCGTAAAACCATGTCATTCTGATTGTGCATCTCTCAGGCGCCCAATAGGCGGGTTGTATTGTGCCTAAAACTCGGAGAAGTACAAATAGACATGCACTTGACACTTGTTCGATCGAATACCTTTAATAGACAGTATACCGGATTTACCCCGTTTCAAGTGTCACGATAAACCACTTTTTACTTTGGGCGGGCGACCATTCTTGGACTTCTGCTAACATAACATATATACACTGTACACAGCAATGCTGTACGTAGACACGTATTCCTTGATCTTAATCTAGATGTATACGGATACCGTGCAAACTACGAAGCTTTGTCTACTTGAATCCCCTGTCGCAGGCGATAGGCCACGGGCTGTGCACAGTATTCCGCTCAGGAGTCAGCATTGGCGGGATGACGCTGGAAGTAAATATCATAAATAACTAACAAGTCCGCAGCTCTAATTTCATATAACTCCTGAAGGGGACTTTTAATTGAATACCAGAGCCTCCTCGAAATACTTTCCCCAATAATGCGTCTTCGGTTACTAGGGTTGAATTCAGTTTACTGTGATCGGCCCAGAAAGAAATATAAAAACCCTACGTAACTGACCTCGGATGGCATCTATGAATCATATCGCCATTTTTGACCACCGATGCTTTTGCCAAACACTCATACTCTCAATATTCATCAAAGTACTCTCACCAACGTTGAAGGGAATTATTATATAAACACAATCCCAGCAGGAGAGAGTGGTAAGCTTATCCTTCTTTGAGATGTATACAATTCGTTGAACTACTGTAGGGATTGACAAGTTGTACCAGGCCTCTTGTCCGGATGCATTCCATGACTCCCAAATACGCCAACCGCCTTCGAGGTGCCTCGAGGGTACTTATGAGCAGATCCTCACAGATATTTCTAACTGGATCTCCGATGGGGAAGAGCGTATCCTCTGGCTCACAGGACCAGCAGGTTGCGGAAAGTCAGCCACCGCACAAACAATCGCCGAAAAATGTGATAACCTCGGTGCTACATTTTTCTTCTCTCAATCCTCCGCATCCCCCGGCCGCCGTACAGTAGCGCGCCTTGTGCCATCCATTGTATTCCAGTTAATATCTAGGATGCAACATAAACATGGCCAGGAACGCACCCAAATTGG
Source organism: Collybia sordida (assembly GCA_037014335.1). Classification (NCBI taxonomy): domain Eukaryota; kingdom Fungi; phylum Basidiomycota; class Agaricomycetes; order Agaricales; family Clitocybaceae; genus Collybia; species Collybia sordida. Next base: position 2,275,193 of record JAYKXK010000010.1, on the reverse strand, counting down.
GACCGCCATAGAAAATGATCAATCGATTTTGAATAAATCGCTTCAAGACCAATTTTCTAAACTCCTTCACGCCGTTTTCTCACAGGCGCCTGACCCCGAGGGGGCCTCGCCTTTAGTCGCGTCCCAACCCTCGCTGATCATAATTGATGGTCTGGATGAATGCGAGGGTGACGAGAACCAGCGTTCCGTTGTTAATGAAATTGGAAAGCTAGCGTCAGTGGTTTCTGTTCCTTTCCGGTTTTTGATTGTTAGCAGGCCAGAGCCGCATATCAAAGATGCGTTTGATCGCCTACCAATCAGATTTCGTCGAATATCTCTAGGGGATAAAGAATACTTCAGTGGAATCCAGAAAGATATTCGTTACTACCTGCGCAAGAAGTTTGACGAGATATACGAAGGTCGTCATCTCACCGCAGAGGAATTTTGGCCTGGAGACAGAATCCTCGAGACCCTGACTTATAAATCTGGCGATGCATTTATCTATGCTTCGACTGTTATGAAGTACATTGGTGACGAGAATTACCATCCTATGAGAAGATTGGATGAAATTCTCTCTACACCGAGTGGGCTCACGCCGCTTGAAGAGGTGGACGAGTTGTACCGACGCATTTTGAGGGCTCACCCCGAAAGACAGAAACTTGTCAAGGTCTTGACCTTTGTTTGCCTTGGTGAACGTGGACTTCGAGATGTGCAGCTCATTGAGCGTCTTCTGGATGTTAAACCCGGAGAAGTGATGGCAATACTACGGAGATGCCAATCCCTCGTTGACGTCTCCAAGCCAAACAATATCACCTGCCATCACAAAACATTCAGAGACTTCATACACGATAAACAACGAGCAAAGGAGTACTTTGTTGACGTTCAAGAAGGGAACGCCTTTATCGCCTGTGAGCTTCTGAAGTTCTTACGGATTCCCGCGAGGTAAATATATTTTCCTGCTCGAGAGTCTTGATCTAATTAGCCTAATAGGCATTCAATATCTAACCGTACAACCCAGAAATTGCGGCAAATCGCAGAGAATCAATGGGAATTCTTTTGTCTGGGAGCCATTTGTTGGCATCAGCATCCCGAACTTCTCGAGGAAGTTTCGCTAGCGCTGGACTCCCATCTCAATATCAAGCCGTACAACCAAACACTTCATATGTTACACTGGATTGGTGTAAGTGGTTTTCCTGTGAGGAAAGGAGTGATCCTGATTCCTCATGTTTATCCAGGGCATCAAAAAAAAGCCTCCTCCAAACGACGTCAACCTTCTCGAAATTCAATATCATCTATTCAAAAAATTTTGGGAGACTTTTATGGAGAATATTAGAAAGACCTATTTGCACTCTTTTACAGTTTTCAACCGTGGTCAGGGAGGAATTTCATTCTTTTGTTGGGATCTTTCTATGGGTCCGTTGGATTTTTGCTGGAAACTTAACGTGTGGCTAAAATTTGATTTCAGATTTTTGGTCCCCGAGCTTCACCATACAACCAGGGCCTCTTTTCGAAAGAATGATCCATGAACCGGGAAACCTCAAAAAATACAACATGAATGTCATCTTTGATCATACCGACGCAACTATACAATGCTTGAATATGCTTCAATCTCCTCTATTTTTCCGGTTATGGAAAAAGTAAAGTTCCGAGTTTTGCTTGACTGGATGTAAATGAGTTCTGATGCACCTATTCCTCACAGTTCCATTGATTATGAGTCAGTTTCGTGGACTTCTTCCTTATTAGATGTTCCACTCGGAGATAAAAAAATGATCTCAGTGTTGAACAAATTTCGACGGTCAATATTACGTCCCTCATTGAACGATTTCGAGATTGACAATATCCGCACTTGGCTCCAGGTATGTGTGTTAAAACATTTCACCACACTTCTATTTTAAATTGGTATAATCAAAGTCAAGCGGTATCAATCCCGATGGAATATGGTGTAAACGATATGAAGAGAGACACAAGAACAAACCTTATGGTACCCGATATTCATGGGAAATAAGGGATCATGAATATCGGCTGGACAACCGGAAACCTAAGCTCTCGAAGGCCGGCCTCTGCGAGGATCACCAGGGTGGTCATGAGCCAGATCATGCACTCTGGTCCAGTATGGGCGTCCCAGAACTATTGATGAATACCCACTATAGCTAATACCCAAATACATATTAATAACACATAATACCCCTCTTCATAATCCAATTAATCCGTTCCCTACAAGTATGATATATACCTACCCAATGCTAAATAGTGCACCAGGCGCTGCGGAATCTTTTATTTTTTGTATAGATCAATAATAATAGGGAAATATTGAAGGACATTTGTTACCATCGACCGTCAATATACAGGTGGTTTATTGGGTCTAGGGCATATTGAATGCCTTGAGATATATGCAAGACTGCACGTTCTTAGTTACTCCTCCATAAAACCTGGCCGAGGGAATGATTTTAGGAGTGTGTGTTCAAGGATTAAATTGTTCTCTTATATCGGAAGTGAATTAGGCCATAGGAGCTGTTAAAATTCACTATGATAACCTATCTTGATACCGCTTCGACTTACCAGATGGTCCTTCTGAGAAAGCAGATCAATACTCCAACGAGCGAAGTACTGGGGTGACGTTTACTCAATTGGCCGCCTTAAATTTATCGAAAAGTGTTTCAAGTTCTTGGCCTCCCTGATCAAATAAGGATCGGCGCAATGGCCGAGTAACAGCAGTTCAGGCCCTACGCATGAGTGAAAGATTTCAGACGAAAGTTAAGCGCTGTTGATTTGTTTTAGAAGAAGTACGACGAGAATACAACATACTAAATTAATGGAATAATGTAAATTTTACTGGGGGGCCAAGGGATATAAGGTACCACTCTCGTCGTGGAAGGTTTACAATTCCCTCTCAACATATAATGGCTTCTGATAACAGCGCCTCTCCAGATTCTGCTGCAATCGCCGTGATAGGCCGATTTCTAATAAGTGAAATTGTTGGAGATTGCCACCTTCTCACTCGTCTATGGTATAAAATGTCATCTTCTAATTTCATATATCCACGACTCACAAAAACGTATCACCTAGAAATATTTGTCCTGGTATTTATCCAATCTACAGCAATAGTTATGTTCATGTATTCCTTGTTTGACGGAAGAAAGGGAAATATAGACATATTCTTCGTAGTGAAAACACCTATCAAGCCGTGCCCATATGTACATGTCACCAAGTGCTACTTCCTTCATCTTAGGTGGCATTCGGGGTGCGGCCCTTCTTGTAGATATGTGGGTGATGGCCCAATCGACACTTGTTGACAACTAGGACACGTCGGTGAGTAAGCGACTCGAGGAGGTGGCCACTGTTTTGCGGCGCGCGCCCATCTTGCTCCTTGTTTGGACCTCTGCCTTCGGAGTAAGAATTTGCGTGTCTGTCCTGGCATAAGTCTCATAGTTTCTATCCTCAACTAGCCAATCATCACGGGCAGTGTTCTTGTTTGGCGGGCCTTCGTTCTCTTGAAATTACGACGCAGCGAGTCGCGAAGACTGAAATTGGAACGCTAGAATTTTCTTGGTGGCTGTGTAATAAACAATTGAACAAGGAGTCAACCAGTCACGTGGGAAAAAACCACCTTTTTTTCGCGGCGTGTGGCACTGGCCAGTGGCGGGCCAGCGAGCTGCGACACTCGGCTCATTTAGTTCTTTTCAGACCCCTTTTCGACATTTGGACCCCATAAATGTAACCCGTAGCACCGCAAGTGGTCCCACAGGTGCGGGAAGAGGCCATATTTAACCCACGTCTCACGTTCGCAACATCCTTTTTCTTTTTCCTATCTCAAAGATCTGATTGTTTATACGAAAGCACGTTTTATAGTGACTCTAGGAAAGCTTGTGCTATATGGTTCGTATGATTCTAAAACTACAATTGATTCTAAAATATTCATGTATCCCTCAAGCGTACATTTTGATATCCTCAGCAGAAGGGGGTGCAGGGTCGTCAGAGCCGTGGAGGTTGCATTGGTGGAAGACTCGGAGATCATCATCCTTGAGTGCTCCAGTGACGGAGTGCATCAAGCCACGATTGTGGAAGAGGACAAGGTCGTCTTTTTGCCAGTCATGTGCGTAAACGAGCTGGAGACCACTTATCAGACGATGGAAGCGTCATATTTCACGATGGAACTTACACTGGATGCGATACCGGGGCGTTGGATCTTGAACAAGATGTCACGGACTGTCCTGAGGTCGGTGATATGTGCACCGTCGGGGTACAGAGCACCAGTGCGGTTGGCACCAGCTGGGAGGGGGTCAACGAGCAGTTCGTGGGCGATACTGGGGTGGACCTGGAAGTGCAGTTTTCCGGTCACTTCGTTCTTCCAGAGCTATCCCAGGTATAAATCAATACATACTCTCACGTGTGAGTGAAATCGACACTTACAACAGAGAGAACCTTGCGTTTCTCTTCGGTCCACGGGGGAAGGTCTCCCAATGGAACTTCGAGCCCCTCGTTCTCAATGGCGATACCGGTCGAGACGGCGTGGGTGTTGTTGACCCAGGCATACAAATGAGGTGCGTATTTGACCTTCATCCGAACAGCGAGACTCTTGTACTCGGCGGGGAGCAGCTCAAATGTGTTGTTGGTGTTGACAAAAGCGGTAGCACCGAGAGTGACTGGGAGTTCATCGCCGGACCCATCATCGTACCTCACAATCTGGGGAATTCCCTTGGGGACGACGGCACCATAGAGGGAGGTGACACGGGGAGGTGAGAGGTCGTAGAAGGCAGCATCGATGTGCCATCTGTAGTAGCGGGTGTATCCCTTGGCCTCGTCTTCTGGGGAGACGACGGTCTTATGGAATTCTTTGTGAGTGGGGTGATTGAGGTCTGCGCGGGCAACACCTTCGTGGTTGAATACTGTTCCGTGACCGATGAGCTGGACTTCAGGGACTCCTGGGATTCCGTGCATCTGGAGGAGGCGAGTGGAGATCTCGGAGACGGAAGGATCGAATGCATGGCCGTATCCACTGGTGGTATCGAATGCCTAAAGAAAAAGATTAGGTACGGATGATTCACTCTAGTACTTATAACATGCCTTGGTAAAGGCGGCCTGGTCTGCGGGGGAGATTTTGACGTTGCGGAAGAGGATAACCTCGTGCTACAACAACCGTTCAATCTATGTGAAAAATTGCGAACTTTGGAAACCAACTTTGTATAAAGCCTCGCGGATTTCAGCGAATTGCTGAGGTGTGACGTTGTTCAGGTCGACGCCGTGAATCTCTCTTCCGAACTCAGCCAACTTGCTACGATCAGCCTTGACCGAGAGGGGAAGAGGAGTGAGCTTAATCGACATGTTGGAGTTTTGTGGATGTTAAAGGTTCTGAGAATTGGACTGTTAACCAGGTCGTCCACGAATGCTGCCTTAAGTACTGGCGGACGCTCATCTTAAAATTCACCACCTAGCAACATTTGCCCGGGTAGATCAATCGGGACCCGAGTCTGAGCGTGGACCTACGTCGAAAATCGGACCCAGGTCGAACAGGCAAAAACGTCAAATTTAAGCATCAAATAGTTGGGTCTGTCGTGCCAGGGTCAGGTAGGGCTTGGATCCGATGACAGGTGCGGCAAAATATTGGCCCACGAATGGCGATTTCACAAGCTCGAGCCTCAAAAAGCCTTCATCGCTATCACGTGACAACCAATACGTTTGCACACAGATTATGAATTCTGGATAATCGAACAAGAGTAATAGCACGCCTGCTTATACATGGTCCCAAACTTTTCATGAATACCGTGATTGTTGCGGCATAAACAACCCCTCAGCATCGACTTCCGATCGCGACCCGGAAACTCCATTCTTGGTAATTCGGGAATGGTAAGTTCCAGAGTAATCCGGTGAACACGAGATCAAAACCTCACCAAAAATTTATGGCACACGCAATGGAGCTTGCCACGCTGTTTCAAAACCGTTTCCCATGCCATCAGCGGTTGGAACGTTCTCAGTCATAGTTACTTGGGGCCGAAGTTGTAGAATTGCGAGCTTAAACTTCGGCGCAGACATTTGAGTTGATGCCGTGAGTAGGGCGTGTGGGATCCCTTGAGTGGTAAAAATCTGTACTCGAACAGATTTCACGTGGAGGATCGGTGTACATCACGAATGTGGGGAAATTTCCCAGGAGTAGGCGCCGCTTAAACTAGTGTTCACCACACGCATGTCCATCAACTCTCTCCGCTGCGCAGTTTCCGGTCTACTCGGAGGAAAGTATTCCTTCAATAATATAGACCAGGTTTGTATCATAGTCCTCTCTCTTGAATCACCTCTGAGGACCTTCGTTGGGATCCTACGGTCTAGCGAAATGTTATATTTAAAGATTACAAGGCCAGAGCGAAAAATCTCACTCTTTGGTTATTTTAGGTGTGGTGTGCAATATTGTGTACCATGATCCATCTGGTAATGAAAGATCCAGTGGAGAAGTAAAAGGCTGAACATCCGAAAGATTGGGAACCAAATGACGGTGTCATAAAATTCGCTTCTCGATGGTGGAACTAGTCGTGGCGAAGAGTTGTGAGCATAGAAATATAGAAACGTGTATAACTCATCGGTCTTCTGTTATATCTTGCGGTGGAGACCTTCCGGGTTGGTTCCGAACTTGAATTTTTGAGTGCTTATTCTTCGAAAGCGATAAGCAGGTCATGCATAGCCACTGATGGACCTGGTTTGCATGGCCCCACAAAAACTAGCTTCGTTATCTAACTGTAGATTTCTAGGGCTTCTTCTTGTCCGAGATTTATTGATAGGCTGCCCCGAACAAATAATATGACATATAAAGATGACATGACGCATTTGGGTCACATACTTCTTGACGTTCTCTTTCTTTGAACCCTTAAGTGTTTTTAAAGTGACACAAGTACGTACCACCCCACAAAACGAGGACCCTATTTCCCTCATGACAAGGGGGAGATCTGGACTCGACTAACACGTGCGTGACCAAGCACCATGTATCTCAGATTATCAACGTTTCGCCACCTTCGCGGTCCTACAACTTCTTAGGTCCTAGGGCGATGTCCGTCTCCATCTTCCTCGGCGCGTGCGCTTGGACATGATGTGGTTGTAAAACCAAGGATAGGTAGGAGTACAAGCCAATATCTGCAGGGGTGAAAGTGAGTAATATAGTGTGTAATATGTAAACCCGCCCACTCAGGAATCACGCTCGTAGACTAAAACAAACAAGAATGCGGCTTAGCAGCGGACACAGATCTCACACAATCTGTTCGAAAAAATCTTATTTATTCTATAATACAAGTATTCCTTGCATAGTATATAACACCTCCAAATGGACTTTGAGAATGCGATAAAAATATCATAAAAAAGGGAGAAATGATGACAGACAAGAGAGTGGTTATTCAAGTTGATTCGAGCTGGTGATTTTTCCTGGAATCATCCTAAAGATCGGATCATGAGAAATTTGAAATTTGAGAGGACTCAGAAAACCTGACATCTCTATCAGTACTTTGGTGGGTAGAAATAGTCATCTTTATTCCTCCATTGGCAGGATTGAGACCAAATTTGGTACTGTGGCTACTGCTGTGGGGCAGTGTAGCACGTAAAGTGTAGGAGTCTCCTGGTAAGTTGGTTCCTTCGGTGACAACAGCGCCCCTTGTGTTAAGGCGACTCCTATTATTGAGATTGGCTAGGAATACATTGGAGTACCTAGATCAAAAAATGTAAGCCATTCAGCTTAAGCCCAGAAAAGGGGAAAAAACATTTTGCCAGAAATATATAGGCTGTGAAAGATTTATGAGATGCAGTGTAGCAATCATAATTATCTAAATACCCACTATGGCACATGCAAAAATGTATTTGGGAAAATAAGGAAAAAAGTTAGGTGGAGGACAGAAAGTATTGCGGTTATTACACCACTCTGAATTGTCTGGATAATCAAACGGTTCAGAAGACTCTCTGTATGTGCAAGGGTCCGTGATTTGGTGTTGGTAAACTAACAAAAGTAATGTTAGGTTAGGAAGTTAGGCCATAAAGGGACAAATGACAAACAATGTACACCAAGCTTGCTGCAATCAATACATCACATGTCGCATTGGTTACTAGCCATGCCTTGGCATGAGAGCGTTAATGTCATATCCTATGGTTTGGAGCACGGATTCTCACTTACAATGGCAATTGCTCCAGAATTCCTAGTTGTGAAGAACTCGGCGCTGAAACCCGTGGCGATGTACTGCCAACAAATTTAGTTTCACTGATATCATACTTGAATAACATACCATGCTGGTATAGGTTATCGAGAAAATGCATTGGACTATGGAGAGCTTTTAGGGTAAAATTGAAGGGTTGGTACATCCTTTGAGCCCACGGCAGTTGAATAGAACTTACACCGCTGCAAAGGACGCCTACTGCTCTGGCAAATCTCTCGTGCGCGCCGAGAAGCCATATTCTCCTAGTCAATTAATAATTATGGTCATATTAGGTCTCATAGCAATCAGCCGGCCAAATAGAGTCATTACCAGCAAAAGTATAGTTGCACAATTGTTGCAGCTAAAATAAATTCAGAACTCATACCAGCAATATCATAGTTGGAAGTAATTACCAATGCTAGAAAGTATAGGAGTGGTAGCTGTTGACCAGGGAATATGGAAGAGAACAGAAGGATCACCCCAATGAGAGACAAGAATCTCCCATCCAGAATGAGTTATTAGACCGCTTTGTATAGCCTCAATGCAAAAAAGTGCATAAACTTCACAAGAAAGTTGATCGCTGCTCGAGAAGATTGAACCAGTGGAAGGATTTAGTACCCACCAATTGACTGAACAATTCTACGATCTGTTGAATGAAACCACACCCCATAGATATCTTTGAAATCATTTATTTCAAGGTCACAATGGGTTTATTGGAATACGTACAAGTCTGGATGAGGAATGTCCCCTCTAGCGCCCAGTTGCAGATAATACCGAGGAACTAGAGGGCCCTCGTTCAAATTAGGGAAATGTGTGTTTATGGCGTGGACATACCAGGGGTCCAAGCCTAAAATTAATATCTCCAGTGTCAGCATTCAACACGAGATCTTACAGCAATTTTAGACTCACTCGAGAAGAAACGGCCGCGCATCCATATCCTAGTAGATAATGTTATAGAGGAAATACCTGACTTCGAACTATATATACGTTTTGGCGCCATCATTGGGCTCTCATGTGGTTATGAAGGGCGCTCGATGTGAGCTACAGACAGTAGGTCCGGCCTAGCCCTCCAGTCCATTCCGAGATTTGGGCATTTCATCATTTCATGCATCATTGGTCGAAGGATTCAAACAGCCCTTTTTGATTGGACCATATGTTACACGGCTGGGCGACAGATTGTCAGATTCAACTATTATTAGATTCATTACCTTTGAATTTACTGTATATCTTTGGACTCTTTCAGCATCAATAATCAGGCTAACAAAGATCCAACAGACGATACCGCCGATAATCAAATCCCTTGCAGTTGGTATCAGGAGTAAACCGATGGACTACTCACGACAACTTGTTTTGGAACACCTTACCGGGCTCATCGGAAATTCGGAATACAGGCAACTATCTTGGTATCCGTGTGGGTGTAGTTGATCGGCCTGGACATATATTTCCATAAGATGTCAACTGTTTTTGGCCCATGGCCCACTCTAGCCGTTCAGCAACCACGGCAGTCAAAGATTTTGCCGTCTATGTACCTGTATCGTCAGATATCTCAGCGCTTCTGGTTCTGTGATTTTCCATCCACCATTATTCTAGGTCTCGGTTGCATGGTTGGTTAGCGAGGTTTGATCTGCGAACAGACGTGTCCATTCCCAGCACCTCTTCGGCTGTCAACACATTTGATATCATGGTGGCATGCGGCATGGAGTCTGATTTTAAATATGGTGTGAATTTCATGCCATGATAGGAGTGATTAGTATTCTACTTGCCATTAAGGCTTCGAAAAGAGATCAAGACTTGAAATGATATTACAGCTTGTTCACACTCGAAAATTTTGGGTAAATCAACGAGAATATTTTTGTTTAATTAAAGATCTCCTTCTACATCCTGAAAATTTTGGACATAGACTGTAACTTAGATAATTCCCGTACTGATCAACAAGGCTTTCGATGCAAGTGGATCAACACGGATATGGTCACAATATGTAACAATAATTCATGTCACTTTTTTTAATATTGTCCTCTGGGACGTATACGTAGTCCAATGGGGGACATTACTCTGAAGTGCCTAAGGCACCCGAACCGCCGCAAATCGCGCAGCTAACCCCTTCATGAATCATGCCCTGCAGATGGCCCACCATTTGTGGCGTTCCCCTGTAGTCCGACAAGGGAACGTCGTTCTTGGGCGGTTTTTCTGATGGACCCTATTCATCATATTCGTCAACCCTTTTTTGCTTCCTCCAATATCCTGAGGCCAAAAATAGACCCGTACCTGGATGAAGACCGGTGATAGATTGTGATACACAGACTCACATACGCTGCCAGTTTAATGTGGGTTAAAAAACTTCAACATCACAATCAGTAAGAGACACCTGCTGAAATTTGATGGAACAAGATACCAACGGTTCAAGTATGGCAAGCGTGAGACAGCAGCTTTTCATAATGATACCTCAAAAAATGCTCAGCGCCAGATGTATGATTTCGGTGCTCTATTCATTAATACTCGTTGATTTTTCCGGTATTTAAACAGTAACGCGTAAATTTAGAAAATTCCATTCTGATGAATCAATCGAAATCGATAATATCCTGGGAGCAGAAAACAGCATCCAAGCCACAACTAAAAGATCCATTAGTGGGGCTTGAAATGATGTTACGACTTAGACTCACATTATACCAAGCATAAGATGTTTTGTCAACATCGGGACCTCTGTGGATGTAAAAACGTAAAGCTACCGACATACTGAAAATTCCGAGGATGATATCTTCGATCACCCCTAAGTTCCAAACGCAGGAGACAAAATAAGACCATCCCAGCAAGCTAGGAACAAGTATTAATCGAGAAAACGTCGGATAAACCAATGGGAACGTTTTTCGTTTAACTAAAAAATCTCCTTCTACATCCTGGAAGTCTTGGACATAGACTGTAGTCCAGATGATGCCCATATTGATTAAGAGAGCTTTCAATGCGACTGGATCAAGAATAGTACGGTCACAACCTGTGGAAACAGTTCATGTCAATGATGGAGTCGTAACATTGCGAAGAGAGACCAACTGGAAATGAGCATAGTACCCAATTTGAATGCTCCATATCCCACGGAGTTGAGGAAGGCGCGAGAAACCCAATGTTGGTGCAGGGGCGTCTCGTTGTATAAAAATGCAAAAAGCCCCGACATGAAGCTGGTGACAAGGAGACGAGGACCATATAGAATGGACAAAATCAGGCATGCCACGGTGCTCCCCCATCGAAGGATGAATGTAGTTCGAAAGGATACTCGTCCAGATGCAAGTGGCCTATATGGATGGTTTTTCCGATCCTCAATGACGCTATAAAGTTGATTGGAGATATCAAATTGAAGTACATGCATTAACAGCCAGAATATAGCTTGGCATGCATGAGAGACGGGTTCTTTGGAGCATATCGGTGTTGCAGAAAACGCTAAAAGGCTCTGGAAGGACAACTTTCAACTCCGACAAGAATCAAATTCGAAAGACGGGGAGCTTACAACGGGGACAACGGTTGTCGGGATGTCACTTCCACAGAAGAGGAGTAATGTAGTGGCGTGGAATACCACGGCCCGAGAACCTCGAGAAAGAATTCTCATTGTTATGAAATTAGGATGGGACGAACTCCAACATAACCAATATATGTCTGCAATGAAGGGAGCTATTTATTACGATCAGGTCCATAGATAGTTGGTAGCCGAATTTAAAAAAATGGGAAATTGTTGAGATCTCGAAACACCCCAGCGGTGCAACCGGAGTTTCACCATACGCACGTGTCCACAGTAATATACTACCCGTGAAACAAGTAGACAGTGCTGCAATATACTATATCGCACTCATATTGCTATTCTATGTTGTTTCACCTAGTACGATCTGTTACTAGATTCCCGGCCCCCACGGATATCATAATGTTGGTGATTTGGTGGGCCATTATTTCTAGAAAGACGGAAGAATAAGTATCCGAAGATAGCGGCTATCCTACTAGTACGATGTGGGACAAGTTTTAAATATAAAGACCATCTGTACTGGAAAAGAACCAACTTCTTCAAGGACTTGACTGGGGATACACCCGATATCGTAGATGAATCTCGGTTCATGTCAGGGCAACTCCGGCGGAGTGCGCGCGAACTTAGAGAAAGCGGACGACGCTGAGGAGGGGATCCTAAGCACAGTCTATTAATGTACAGTATGTAACTACGTACCTGAGGAGGGGATCCTAAGAGAATACTCTGAGGAGCCTCCATCAGGGGGAGTGGGCTATATACCTAAAACTACATTAAAGACACGTTCCCGGTGCGGTACGACGACACGCGTTGGACTGGCGAAGGTCATGTGACCGTACCCTTGACAGTCCGAACGAGTGCGAAGTCCGTCGGCGAACTGCGCGCGAAGTAGCGAGTGGGATGCCTGTGGGCGTATGTAACGAGCGTGCGATCTAACGAATGTGAGTACGGCGAATGAGCGGTAAGTAAGAGGATCGTAATCGTAGTTCGGCGGAGTAGAGGGCGTGAGCGCTAGTGCGCGCGAAGTAAGCCTAGATCGGCGCGAGGTAAGGAGGAAATTGGAGTTCCCCTTACATTACCCCCCTTCTAGGTTCACGTGTCTTCACGCCGGCGTTGGAATGGGATCTGTGCGAATTGGACACGTTGCACGAGTCGCGGCGCGCCGGGGTTGCGTCTGTAGAACTCGGCGACCAGTTCGTCCGCGTTCACCTTGTCGGCGGGTTCCCAGGAGTTCTGCTCGTAACTGTAGCCCTTCCAGGCAATCAGATACTGCAGCTTGTTCCTGTAAATCCGACTGTCCATGATTTCCTGTACCTCGTAATGTACCTCGCCGTCGACCAGGGTGGGTTCTGGAACTTCGGTGACTCTCCGTCCGGGTATTGGGTCGTGCGGCGCGGGTAGGAGTTTGACGACATGGAAGACGGGGTGGATGCGCGACAGCGACGGCGGGAGCTTGAGACGATAGGCGTGCGATCCAACCTTGGCTTCGATCGGGTAGGGTCCGATATAACGGTGGGCCAGTTTCTGCGAAGGTCGCGTAATACGAATGTCGCGCGAGTCCAGGTACATCCGATCTCCCACTTGGTAGTCGGGTGTTGGCTTCCTCTTGCGATTGTAATACTGCGCCATCTCGTCTTTCGCCTTGGCTAACGCGGAGCGAGCTTCCTCGAGGGTGTCCTTCATTCGATCGCGGAATTCATTCGCGGTTTCCAACCGGGATGGTGCGGTCTGTGGTTCGAAGCCCATGCGCGGGTGTCGGCCAGTGTCCAGGAAGAACGGCGAGTGTTGCGTCGAGGAGTGGACGTGGTTATTGTATTGGAATTCGGCGAGCGGTAGGAGGTCGACCCAGTTGTCCTGTCGCTCGCTGACGAATAACCTGAGATATTGTTCCAGCTCTTGGTTAACTCGCTCGGTCTGTCCGTCTGTCTGCGGGTGGTACGCCGTAGACGCTGTGAGTTTAATATCAAGCATGCGATATAACTCCCTTGTGAATTCCGCCACGAACTGTACCCCTCGATCCGAGACCATAGCCTTTGGTAAACCGTGCAACTTCCACACATGCTGAAGGTAAAGCCTCGCCGATCCGAGCGCAGTGATCGTCGTTGTGGTTGGGATGAAGTGCGCGCGTTTACCCACCGTATCCACCACTACCATGATCGCGTCATGCCCTTGCGACTCAGGTAGCTCTACGATGAAGTCCACGCTCGCGACATCCCATCGACCTTCCGGGATTGGGAGCGGTTTGAGTTCGCCGATTGGTAGCTGTCGTTGCGCCTTCGTTCGGAGACATAGATCGCATGTCTTGCAGTATTCTCCGATGTAACGCGACATTTGAGGCCACCAGTAGTTGCGCGATACCAGCTCTAGTGTCTTCCAACGTCCGGCGTGTCCCGCAATTCGCGAGTCGTGATGTTGCGCAACTATGCGTCTGCGGAGGTCAGCGTGTTTCGGGACATAGATGCGATCGTGGAAATACAGCAACTCCTGCGCCTCTCTCCATTCTGCGCTGCGAACCGATTTCCCCGCTGTCTTCTTCAACTCCTGCGCCGCCTTCACCACTGCTTCCTCCTGATGTCCCTCGCGATTGCCTCTCCGAATGTCTCGCAAAATGTCCCTTTCCTCTCCTTCCACAACCATTCCTTCCAATGCGCGAATCGTGAACAGCTCCGGTTTGAGCAGTACTAAGTCGCGGTTGTCCTCGCTCCCGTCGCTGTGGTCCGCTCTGCGAGATAGCGCGTCTGGCTTACCCATAGTTCGTCCGGGCTTGTGATGCAGCGAGAAGTTGAATCGGGAGAGGTACAGTGACCACCTGGCCTGTCTCCGATTCAGCTTCTGGGACGTCCGGAAGTATTCGAGGTTCTTGTGGTCCGTCCAGATCTCGAAGTCGTGTCGCGCGCCTTCAAGGAAATGTCGCCATTCTTCGAGTGCGCGAATGATGGCCAGCATTTCCTTGTCGTGTATCTCGTAATTCCGCTCGACCGCGTTGAGACTCTTGGACGAAAACGCGATCGGGTGCCACTTGTCGTCTTCTGGGCTGAGTTGCGAAAGTACTGCGCCGGTCGCGAAATCCGAACTGTCTGCCTCCACTCTAAACGGCCGGTTGTCGTCTGCGAACATCAGTACCGGTTTGGACGACACCGCTTCCTTCAGCCCCTCGAACGCCTGCTGTTCCGACTCACCCCACTTCCAAGGCACGTCTTTACCGGTGAGATCGAACAAAGGTCGCGCGATATGGGAGAAGTCGCGAATGAACCGCCGATAGAAGTTCGTGAAACCCAGGAAGGATTGCACTTGCTTCTTGTTCGTGGGCGTTGGCCATTCTGCAACTCCGGCGACCTTGACCGGGTCCATTTCTGCCTTACCCTCCGAGATAATGAGGCCCAAGTACTCGATTCGCGTTTGCTCAAATTCGCACTTGTCGAGTCGCAGGTACAGTTTGTGTTCGCGAAGTCGCTGGAGCACTAACTGCGTAATTCGGCAATGTTCGGCGAGTGTCTTCGTGTAGATTAGAATATCATCGATGTAGACACATACCACTCCTTCCATGATGAGATCGTGGAATATCTCGTTCATCATGGTTTGGAACGTTGCCGGTGAGTTAGTGAGACCAAAGAACATTACCAAAGGCTCGAACATTCCACGGTTTGTGCGAAATGCGGCCTTCCACTCGTCGCCTTCCTTAATTCGGACGTTGTTGTAACCCCAGCGAACGTCGAATTTAGAGAAGTACTTGGCTCCCCGAAGATTGTTGACGAGGTCGGAGATGAGGGGAAGTGGGTATTTGTTCTTGATCGTCAGCGAGTTGAGAACGCGGTAGTCCTGTACCGGGCGAAGCGAACCATCTTTCTTCTTAATGAAGAAGAATGGGGAGGCCATGGGTGACTTGGAGGGACGAATTCGACCTGAAGCGAGGTTCTCCTCGAGGAACTTGTCCAATTCTGCTTGTTCGGCGACTGAGAGCAGGTAGACCTTGCAGGATTTCCCTTCCACATCGCGAACTAGTTCGATCGCGTGGTCCCAAGGTCGGCGGTCCGGGAGAGCGTCGAAGGAGGTCTTGGAGAACACATCCTCAAATTCGTGGATGTGAGTCGGTGCCAGGTCGAAGAACGTCTTGGGTTGCGCATTGCGATCGAAGGAGTCTGCGATCTGCTGGGACGCGTTCTTGCGAGCCTCTGTCTGGATCTTCTCCGCTAGCCGCTGCGAGATGGTTTGGGTCGTCCGAATCTCCTCAGGTGCCTTCTGAAATTGTCCTGGTTCGCCGATGTTGACTACGAAGATACGGTCGCCCTCTTCGATGCAATCTTCAAGGGCGATATCTCCTTCGTACTCAGAATCGGGAACCTCTCCAATTTCTGTTTCGGGTTCGGGCATGGGTCCTGCGCGACAAGCGTTGATGCGGGCCTCCGATTTGCGCTTCTCAATCTTCTCCGATTTAACCTCGTTCGCGCAGGTGCGGCATTTGTCGGGGCAGCGACTCATCTTCACCTCGTTGGTCTGCCAGTTGATCTCCGGGTTGTGCTCCTGCAGCCAAGTGTAGCCCAGTATAAGGTCCTGCTTTCCTAGACTGGTGACCGCGAAGTGGGTGCGTTCTGAATGACCGTTGTACCGTAAGACGAGGTCTACGATCTCCGAAATAGACCCATTCTCGTTCGGAGTACCGTCGACGTTGAACACCGGGATAGCGCGAACCAATTTGCGCGAAGTGAGCCTGTTCTTCCGCACGAACTCCGAGTCAATGAACAGTCCTGTGGCGCCCGAGTCAACCAGACTGTTGGTCGCGAACTTCTCGCCAGTGTCAGTCGTTTGGAGTTCGATCTTGAGTCTCAGTGATCGGGCACTCGGAGTGGCTGCGACTACAAATCGTTTGGGTAAGGTTCGCTCCCATCGAGGAACTCGAGTGCGCGTTGACTTAGGGGTCGGGGAGGTGTTTTGTACGACTTCTGTAGTAACTTCGGGTGTTTCAGAAATGTCAATTGTATTCTCCACTTCTAAACACGCGAATTTATTTACAGATGACAGCGAGGGCGTACTGTTCACTCGCTGTCCGCTACAAAATCCTCCTGCGTCGTCGCGAACGGTTCCTCCACCGCTGCGGGCTCGACTCTCGTATCCATCATCGCAAAGATGTGTTGCGCGAACTCCTGTTGTTCTTCCGTCGACATGAATCGCGTATCGTAGCGGAGGGGGCAGTCTTTCCGGAAGTGGCCTGGTTGTTTACACCGGTGACAGGTCTCGATGTTCCCTCGTGCTCTCCGCATTGCGTCTACGTCCATAGGAACAGGTGGGGGGAGAGCGGGGGGTGGCGGAGGTGGTGGCGCCATTCGTTGGAGAGTCGGCGCTGAGAAGTGCGGCGGTGCGCGAAACACCGAGGTGACGCGAGCAGGGGGCGCGCGAGTCGCCGGTTTAGTGCTCAGAAACG
The DNA here is from genome assembly GCA_037014335.1 of Collybia sordida. NCBI lineage: Eukaryota > Fungi > Basidiomycota > Agaricomycetes > Agaricales > Clitocybaceae > Collybia > Collybia sordida. The sequence goes on along the minus strand of JAYKXK010000010.1, from coordinate 2,258,137 downwards.
CCTCGTTGGTGAGGCGATTCTCGTCACATTTCATCGCTGCTGCATACCACTGTTCGGGCTGGTCGTCCGCCGGTCGTCCTACTGCCATTGTCGCGATCTGCGACTGAATCTCCCCGCTCAGTCCCTTCCGGTACTTTACCACGATCGTCAAACCCTCCTTGTATCCCGACTTGTCGATGAGATCCCTGAACTCATCCGTGTAGTCGTCCACCGATCGCGATCCCTGGTGGTAGCTACTCGTTTCCAGCCTCGTGATTGCCCGCTGTGCTTCGCTCTGTACAAAGAAATTGACCGCGAAGTCCGCGCGAAACAAGGCCCATGTTGCGTACTTCGGACTCCCTGTGGCGGTTTCGTGTCGTAGTGCGCGGTCCGCAAACAGGTACGCTCGGCCTTTCTTCATGAAGGTGTACGCCCATCGCACTTGCGTTACTTCGTCCGCGAACTGGTGTGGTACAAGGTTTATATACAGTTCGCACGCGTTGATAAACGCGCGCCCTCGTTCGCGCGATCCATCGAAGTCGTCGGGGAGCGATGGCCGAAGTGCGGACGGTCGTCCCGAGTTGACGTGGGTCGCGGGGGGAGGTGTTGGTACATTATTCACAGAGGGGCTGGGTGCGGGGGTATTGACCGGGGGATTGAGAGCCGCGGTTTGGAGCGCGATCAGCGCCTGGAGGTTGTCTGAGAGCTTCTTAAGCAGCTCGGCTTGTTCCTCGATCTTCCTATTAAGTTCTCCTACATCTCGTTCGACGTTGTCCACCCGCTGTTCGGCGTCCATCGATCGGAGTAAAAGTTCTACTTCTAGTTCGGATGAGGGTGGAGAGGGCGATTCTCGCGCGGTCTTGACGGATTCTGAGTCGGAGCTGGTCGTTTCTGCCGATCGGAATTTGGCAATGGCTGCGGTGGGATCGCGGTCTCTGCTGGTGAGAGTATTCTACTGTCAGGGCAACTCCGGCGGAGTGCGCGCGAACTTAGAGAAAGCGGACGACGCTGAGGAGGGGATCCTAAGCACAGTCTATTAATGTACAGTATGTAACTACGTACCTGAGGAGGGGATCCTAAGAGAATACTCTGAGGAGCCTCCATCAGGGGGAGTGGGCTATATACCTAAAACTACATTAAAGACACGTTCCCGGTGCGGTACGACGACACGCGTTGGACTGGCGAAGGTCATGTGACCGTACCCTTGACAGTCCGAACGAGTGCGAAGTCCGTCGGCGAACTGCGCGCGAAGTAGCGAGTGGGATGCCTGTGGGCGTATGTAACGAGCGTGCGATCTAACGAATGTGAGTACGGCGAATGAGCGGTAAGTAAGAGGATCGTAATCGTAGTTCGGCGGAGTAGAGGGCGTGAGCGCTAGTGCGCGCGAAGTAAGCCTAGATCGGCGCGAGGTAAGGAGGAAATTGGAGTTCCCCTTACAGTTCACCACCCACAAATAACTTCAAAATTCAAATATTTGAATAGGCACGGGATATATCATATAGTTCGGAGCTTAGAATCGGGTTAGAGTCTAAGATTTGAATATTTCTCGAGATACTATGGGTACATGTGAGCTGATATTGTATGGCCGACCTACAAGATACGTATCACTGATAGATAAATTAACGAAGGGCACCTCAAATAGGGGTGGACGTCTGTCCTCCTCATTCTGTATCCCCTGCGTTGTTTTTCTCTCCCTTGTCCTGTCCTCCCTTTTCCGAGTTCGAAGTATTGAGAACTCGGTATATCCGAAATCCTATCCTGAGCACTCAAAAACAACCGCTGTTGTTGCGGTGATGGTCGGGCGTAGATTACCTTGCTTAGCAAGGTCTCCCATGCTGGAAAAGATGACGTAGTTGCCAAAACAAATAAGTGTATACAAAGGTACGTGTTCTTCGTTCGTATTCATTCCTCATATAACCTTTGACAATCTCGTAGGCTCATACTAATGTTCGAGTTAAACTAGTCGAAAAATTCGTTCATTTACATTAATCTTGTCTTTGCGCATACAACCTCCTCGTTTTGGCATCAAGAAACTTCAACCTTTCATCCTCTATTCGCAAATCTTCTGATGGGTGTGTGGTAAAAAGTTTGGTGTCAAAATCGCGCAGTAGACGTGGGTTTTCTTGCCCGTGGCTTCGTGACAATGCTACATATGCGCTGATTGGCGTTAAATCGCCTCCGGGTGGTTTTGCTAGGTCGACTATTACAGCCTTTATTGTTTGGCCTTGCGACTTGTAGTCGGTAAATGCATAGGCGGCTGTTATTGGATATTGACGACGTCGAACCTTTATTTGTGTTTTATCTTTGTCTTTCAATGAAAAAACTTTTTCCATTGGAAACAAGGGTATTACACCTTCTTCAACACCTTCAAACCTTGTCGTACACGGAATTTCGGGTTTGAACAATATTGCTGCCGGTGGGTACCTTAATCGAGTCTTGTTCGAATCCGGTTCAATTCTGAGAACAGTTTCCCGAGGGTCCAAGATGATGTCGACTATCGTTCCTCTTGAACCATTTGCCAGATCTCCTTTTGTTGCAATGTTGTACGTTACCATTGCTTCCATTCCAATTGCTACTTCGACATCAATATCAAGTTTTTCGGTTTTTTTTGGAATCGGCGCCGCTGATGAGTAATCGTTCTCGCATTGACGGTACAGTTCTCGATTGTCCTACGCTGTCTTCAGCCGGGCTCACAAAAACTCGTTTTTCTCCATAATTGCAGTGTTTTTCGAGAGCGCATTCATTCCACATGATTCGTAACGAATGAGAACTGCCTTGTTCCATGGTGATGCCTCAAAGTTCGGTATGTCGTTTTTTGGATCCGTAAGAACCAAGCGGTTTAACATTTTGATGTCTTCCTCATTGCAATCACCTTCTCTCAGACGTCCCAAGAATGCTAACCATATCGGATCCAAAACCCGCATTTGGAGACGACGATTAAAGGGGTTGGTGAAGAGTTGTAACAGATCGACTTGTTCTCTTTGTTTTTTCAGTAACTGTAGAGGAGAATGACAATTCGTTTGTAATTGATTGAGTTTTTGGTCTGGTGTCTTACATTGAAGATTAAAGCTTTGAATTCGTAAACGCCTAAGCAAGGTCGGAGCCGCCGAAGGCGGCACCTAGTTTGATTTCATCCGGAGATACCCGACTCAATCATTGGACGTTCGATTCAATCTAATTTTCGGTTTCCCATTTTTTTATTCTGTGTTTCTTTTTACATTCTTTGTGTATTATGCACATAAGTTTCATTGTGAACTCGGATCTGCCGTGCTTGCGACGGCCCACACCAACCAGTAGATAAATTGAGGTGCGTGCCCAGGATGACCGAAGCCGCCATACAAAACATGATGGGTATCTTTCCCAACGGGGTTCAGCTGTGTAGGGGGAGTTGAGTTTATATTTTAAGGTTTCGTGGTAATATTTCTTGGTTTTTAAACTAATGATGTCACGACTCGAGGATGGCTTTTTTAAAATCGGGATCAGTAACCCTCTACTTTTTATAAGTACGTCAGGGGACTGGTCACGAGTCTAGGCCCTATTATCTCCGACTATTATCAGGCAGGACATGCTGGTATACCGAACTAAGATTATCAGCATATAAGGGCTCAAGTCCGATTCCACGAACCAGGTCAAATTACAAATCATGAGTTGATATTTTTTAATAGCGTAAATCAACCTATCAACCATCTACATCATGATGTAACGTATTTTCTCACGTCTTCGGCTCCATTTTAATATTTGCTGATATCTAGAAGTTGGATTTTTCGAGTCACCATTGCTATTTGGCACTGGGTATCTAACGTGCCGCGTCAGTGGTCTTAATACATATCATGAATCACATCTGGATCACTCAGTTGGATGGAGTAACTGCCTATCACGAATTGACAAGTTATTCAAGTATGAGGGTCCCTCTCAATATCATAAAAGGTGTAGTAGAACCTGCAGTTGACACCTACGACCTCCTATCCAGTATGGAGTCTACTGTTCCTACGGAGAACCCAATCATCCTCAATCTTATGACCTCCTCCGGTGCTTTACTGATAGGCGGGTTCCTTTCCTGCGTCCTCTGGGGCATTTCTTGTATGCAGATGTGGGTGTGAAATGTTATCCTTCTTCCGCTCTCTATTAATCATTGGTACTCTAGGTTTCTGTATTTTTTTAGGTCCGTACAAAAACATACCCCCGCCAAGGGAGTGCTCCGGACTCATGCTATTTAATAAAAGCTACGAATCCGACCCGACCCCCTTGAAAGCTTTGGTGAATTCCTTTTTGTAAAACATTTTTTTCTCACATTTTGATGGCGGAGGGAGGTTGGCGGCCTCTGGCAAGCAATTTGAGTTTCCACTTGTATAATTTTATAAATCAGTTTTTGTCAGGATCTTCGATACTACCAATCAAATCCTCGTCCTCAAATCAAGTATATCAATTATTTCTTTCCTCTATCATATTCATATTGTTGTTGGTGTTAGTGTTTCGAATCTTAATTTTGGAGTATGGGCGCATCGGAAATCTTGAGATTGAACAACCGTAAGCTATATATCTATCGTCCATTCAACGGCTAATCTCTTTAAAATTCAGAGAATTGATGGTGAGCTAGAACCCAATACCGCTACATTGTGATATTTATGATATGTATATCCCCCCTTTTAGCATCACGGATGGGTGGAGGTACAAAATAATCATAGAATTGGTATATTGCGTCTAATACAAGCTCACTCATCTAGGCAATCGTTGTCTTTGCGGTGCAAGTGTACTATATTCGTCGTATATGGTTTTGTAAGTGCTCCTTTCATCTCAGTGGGATTCTATATCATGGTAAACGATGTTATTTAGTCAGTGGCAAAAAGAGATGGATTTTCTTAGCGACCTTGGTAATCTACTTGTCCCAGGGCTGGTTACTGGTATTTGATAGGTGACTCACTATGAAATTTCAGGCTATCTTGTCTTCCTGGCAAATAGGTTAGTTGTTTTCCTCTCAATATTTCGTCAAAATTGACCACCCTTTCAGTGGGTACTGTCGGTGTGTGAAAATATCTTTTATAAGTTACCGTGGATCTTATAGCATGATTCATTAGTCATCCAAACATTGAGGTAGGTCATTCATTATTACTTCAGTATAAACAATCCCCACATTGAGTCTACATAGCTATGGCCGCCCACTCGCTACTTTTTTTGGAGATAGAGTGGTAGTAAGCTTTAAGTTGTGATTATTGTGTGATTAAAATTCTCATATTTCTGGAGGCCCTAAATATATCATTAAGAGCCGCTGCCGTCGGTGTCGATGCAGGCGTTACGGTCATTATGGTCTACCTTCTTTCCACCCAAAATACTATCCAATTTGAGAAGTGAGTTCAGGACTTCTCAGGTTAATCACATTCGCATTTTAACACTTTGAAAGGACCAGGTTAACAATATATCGCCTCATTATGATTATCATCAATACCGGAATGATAACTGCACTAGCTGCGCTCGCCACATTGATCCTCGTATGTTGTAACACCTGTCTTTGTGAAACCCCCTAAAAATATAACCAATTCTCTTCAGCTTGTGGTTCAACCCAAGACTTTGTTATTTACATTGCCCAAACTTACGCTATGTTCTTTATATTTTAATAGTTTCTTGGCCAACCTGAATTCAAGAAAATATGTCACTGGCGATGGGGGCGTGACAACAATGTCGGGCACCTTGATCAGGCATGCTGGACAAACAACAACGGCCATGATCAGCACTACGCATGGAGCAAAGGTGAATATATATTTTTAAAAATTATTATAGAGTGAGCATTTTGAATTGAAAAATAAAACAGGATATGGAAATGGCAATTATGGTTCGAACCACTCAAGAAGCCAGCTCTGACATCCCCTTCTCGAGTTCAACAAAAGTGTGATTCTATCTCACTACGAACACTTTCGATTGGGAGACACTTTTGACTAGGAGAACGGCATTCAGTTCTAACCCGCTAATTTCTCCCAATGAGTCTGGATATATTCTCTTCTACTTCTCTTTCCTTTATTTAGTTTCTTGGTAACGTTTTGTACTCCTTGATACTATGTGAACTATGTGGGCCGTTTCTATTTTTCTGCAGATGCTCACTTTGGTTAAAGGATGGAGGAGAAGAAAAACGAAAAGAAAAAACAAGGAAGGGGGGTCTGACATTGCAGACCACATCCCTGCTGCTGCTATTACTGCTGTTGTGGCTGCGGATGCGGCTAGCTAGTCCGGGACGGAATGAAGGGGAGGGGTTGTGTGAATGGCGAATGCATATATGCTCAACAGGTCTGACGCTGCGGAGCACCTGCCCATCGGTCTTACTACTGCTGCGTCTGCGGCGGCAGTTGGCTAGTGCGGGGCAGATTGAAGGGGAGAGTTTGTGGGAATGAGGACTCCGTCCAAAAGATGAGTACGAATAATGCCTGTGTAGGTTAAAAAATAGCTTTATTTCCTATCCTTCAAAACGTTAAATATATTCATATTTATGTCCTCGCTACCCCCTGCCCATAAATTCCCACCCAAATCCCGGCCCTCCTAACCCAATTCCAAGGCTTTTTCTCCCATCCACTGAGCCCTCCACCGGCACCCATACCTCCACTCACGCTGACATCGACCCAATCCCTCTCTCACCTCCGCTCCTCCCACCACCCGCCCAAATTGCCCATAAAATACACCCTCATAGTGTGCGTCTCACAAGGGTCGTCGAACAAGTACAAAAGGAGAGGACCCACTTTCAATCTCCAACCTCAAATTCTTCCTCTTCCCTTTCTCTCCCCACATAATTCAAAGGCGCTAAAATCGCACTAGGAACATGCAACATCGACTGTAAATCCACCCCTAATCAGCGTGCTTGTGCGCGCGGGGGGGGAAACCTGGGTTGGATTTCTTGAGAGCGAGGCGTAGTTGATCGGGTTTGGCGGGCGCCGTGTACGGAGCTTTGATCCGAGGTAGGGCTGGGGTAAGCAAGGTGGTTCGTGGTGAATGTTTTCTCCGGGGAGAGAGGTGGGAGGTGGAGAGGTGGGGCTACGCGCAGGGGGAGAGGTCGAAGCAGGACCCAGAGTTTGTGGGGGAGTTTGGACCTGTTGGACTCATGTGGGAATCAAGGTAGGTGAGGTGCAACGAGGGACTATCATATGGCCATGAAGCACACCACGACATCCGCCTTGTAGCCGCACTCCATCCCACAGTTGTTTCTGTAAAGTGCACGTCGAACCGTGACCGGGCTGTGTGGACGTCCACCGGAGACTGTGAGACGTATGCGTACGGGTGCGAGTATGAGAGTTAGGGTCGGGAGGGGGAAGAGGTCTATCGGACCTTCCATGGAGATAATCAATCTAGAGTTGGTGTCGCGCTAGGACGTGTAGCCTGGTGGAAGAAAATTTTAGTCAGGGATCCAAGGTGAGGACGGCAGTTTTGACTGGTTGGTGTGGGCCGTTGCAAGCACGGCAAATCCGAGTTCGTTCAACTGTTTTGCTGGATGGGAAATCCATCAAGGCGAGTAAGTATTCAATAGCGAACTTATTCGCATAAAATACAAAGAATAAAAACATGAGCAACCGAAAATTAGACTGAATCAAATGTACGATCATTGGGTCGGCTGCTTCCGGATTAAATTGAACATACGCTCGGCCATCACCGCAACAACAGCGGTCGTTTTTGAGTGCTCAGGATAGGATTTCGGATATACCGAGTTCTCAATACTTCGAACTCGGAATTAGGGTTCTATGGCTAGGGGCAGAGACTAGAATTTAGAGAGTAGGGTAAGGTTTCCCGTTTGCACATAAGAAGTCAAGTTGTGGGTTAGTGAACTGATAAAAGTACACCCGACCCATGAGGCGGTTGTCATGATCAGCTCTGTTATTATCATTCTTTTAATAATGGCAAGTACCCATCGAATGAGTCTTAGATATGAGTTAACAAGATATCTCCAATTTCATAAAATCTATGGAATACACTTATTTGCGAAGCCAGTAATGTTGCAATACTATTCATCAACATATGGCCGGGTCTGAGACGCATATAAATTATAAGTCTTTAACCTGTTCCTCGAGCCACGTCCAAAGTTCCTTTCCTATCTGTGGGTCAGCAGTGTCTTTCCTGGCAGGCTCCAACCATCCCCAGGGCACGATAAACTAGTATAATGAATATGAGTGGGTAATGTCAACTTTTTGTTCGAACATCTTAACCTTTCCATTAAAATCAACTCCTTCAGGGCTTGTCCCAGCGTAAAGCTGGGGAAGAACCCCCCAATTTACAGGATAAATTTGCAAAATTTTCTGCATAAAATCTCATTATTAACATCAAAACCAATCCATGAGCGACTTACCAGCAAGTAGAATTCTATGCCAGATTGAACATGTCGAGAAAGATTTGTCTCCGTTCGGTAAATATTACCTTTGCAATATATTCAAGACCCAACACCTATATTCATTTGTAAAGAACCATCTCTTACCTGGGTTAATAGAGCACGAAACAATTCCCTGATCACTGTATCTTCTTGCTACTTCATTTGCAAATACAATATTGCCCTGTAGAAATAAGCTATGAGAAAAAATAAGATCATCATGACACTATACATACCCATTTACTTTGGCCGTAAAGATCCATGATGCTCATTTTCCTTCTTGCAGGACCATCTTTGAATGCGTTGAAATTATACTTGGCCAGATAATGGGCTACAGATGATGTAGTGACAACACGAGAAGCAGTACCAGTGGTTTCAGCTGTCTGTATCATGATTGGCAATAATAATTTGGTAAAGAAAAAATGCCCTGTAATTTTTAATGAGTGGCGGTGCACAATCAAAAATTTAGAAATTGACCCAAAACGTTGACACCAAATGACAGATCATAGCCAGCCGGAGTTGTTTTTTCAACAGGGGGCATCATGACACCGCTTAATAGTAGTCAATTGGTAGTCTATAGTATAAGACATCAATTCTTACGCGTTGTTAAAGAGAACATCAAGGCGAGTTTCTCGTCTACCACATTGTGGTTAGGTTCAAAAATAGGAAAGAATTCTGGAGACACCATACTTTAAGAACTCGTCAGCAGCTTTCCGTACAGAGGGAAGGTCTCCGAGGTCAAGGTGAATAAAGTGTGCGCTTTTTCCAGTTGAAGATTCGAGTTCTTTGATAACAGCATCGGCACTGCTTCGGTCGCGAGTCGCAATATATACGGTAGCATTGTGCTCGAGGAGTGCCTACAACCCACAAGCGCGTTTGTGAATGGGGGTATGTTTCTGCTATATGCCTAAGACACACCTGAACGGTACCCTTGCCTATCCCGGCACTGCCACCAGTAACAACCATAACCTTTCCAGATAGGTCTGGTATATCGCTAGTTTGCCATACTGGCTTACCTGCAAAATAGGATTGCTTTACGAATCGATAATAGTCATACAAACTTGGAACCATGTTATGGGGGATAATTAGTTAGCGGGAAAGGGGCAAGATGTGTGTATATGTGACTGGAGTCTGGGTGTGCAATCAATGCATTCTTAACACACGAACAATGATCGGATGGATCGCAGTACGACCCGAGCTTTACATTGATCACGATGGAATCGACAAAAATAGCAGGATAATGTAAACAACAATCTTGAAGCTGTGACTACTCAAATTTTCTTATCTCGTCATCTGAACGAGTGAATACATCTTTATCTAAACAGTATACCGGGCTCCATGTTTCTTCTATCTATACATTCAATAGTAAAAATTCACGGCGAAAGCTGCTGTTCCGCGGAAAATAAGTCTCTGTTCTCACTGATGGTTGTCGTAACTTACCGTAAAATAGTGGGAACATTTGCACACCAAACAATATTACTTCCTGTGATCACGAGCGCATCATTCTACTACTAATTGCTTCCATCATAGGAGCCCTGAAGGGAGTGCAAGTGACATACTCTCCCCAATTGAACTACTTACTCCACACACTATGAATTCATCGGGACTTTTGTGCACTAAAATATTTCGTTTCATCTTTGAGGTATACCACATGCTACAAGCACTCCCGGGAATCATTGTTAGACACATAATGCAACTGTGGGTACATAGACTTTGATCCCCATATACCTTCTGATCGTTGAAATCCGGACTTCAACAATTCTGATTACACGTTATGACTATTTTATTTGTTGACCATGAAGCGAGCACAGTGACTGGGTCCACATTAATTTACTCACGTTTTCCTGGGGATCAAACCTTGCTAACCAACCAGGGAAGCAATGATCAAATTTCCTGCGGTCGGCGTTGGAAAGAGCACTCACGAAAGCTTAATTTGGAACTCCTTGTCGGGCTCATCGGAACACCGGTAGTTGTCTTAGTCTCCGTGTGGGCGCGGCCGGCCAGCGTAGACATGTATTCTTGTGGAATTTCAACTATTGTTAGCTTTCTTTGGCAGTTCAACAACCATGGCAGTCAAAGGTCTCGCCACCTGCAAACGTATATATTTTGTATGACCCCAATCTGGAAATCAAATCTCCGATATTATCGTGGGGGAACACATCGTTCCCATTTAGTAACAATAGTACAACGTAGTTGTCAGACATTTCACCGCTTCTGGGTCTGATGCTCCTTATTTTGGATATGAGTGGTGCGGTCTTCCTTTTCTGTTGGATTTTTATCGACCTGATGAACCAGTATCAGAAGATATATCATATAGGGTAAGTTCGTCAGCACAGGTCTTCCAAGACCGGTCATCTAATAAAACGAGGGCCACTGCTTTTGCTCTGGCCCACCACGCCGAGAATGATTTTATATCTCTCCTGATTCCACTTGTTTTCGTGAGCCGTCAGAATCTGCAAGCACGCCAGGACCGAGTTCGGATGTGACAATCAGCCCTATCTTTGATTTACGTTAGCTAATGACAGATAAATTGGGAGGAACGATAGAAAATTTGTATCTCGAGAAATATAGGTTTATCTATGTAGAATATGTACATTAGAAATAAAAGTCAATGACGAGCCGAAGCGAAGCAGTCAAATTGAAACTGAACGGGAAATTGGATATTATTAAAATCCCGATCGGCCATCACCGCAGGACTGGCAGTCAAAAAAACTGTAATTTGCCATACTTGACTGAGTTCTCATGCTCGGAATTCGGAATATCATATATGTACTTGTGCGCAAAAAAAGACTAAAGGGCGCGAGAAAGGAGCCGTAAACATAGGAGATGGTAATGAAGAACGTGTGCAGCTGTATCTTCAGGTGACCGATTTTGCTTTCTCCCACGCCAAGAATGATTATGTTCGTGAGTTGTAATTTATGTTTTCACCATGTTCCTCTCCATCCTGATCATAGAACACGGCCGTTTAAAATTGCGCCCTTACGTTTAGCCATATAGGTCGGTTCTGACATAAGTGAAGTGGTAAATTTACCATCTCGCTCTTGTTACTTGATAGGAAGCAGCAGAGAAGAATAATTCATACCGAATCTTCAGCAAATGCAGTGCTAGAATTCCATGAACAGAAGCTTCAGGTCACACATGATATACTTCGAAGATTGTTTCGTTCACCAAAAACGTGATATGATATGATGGTTTGCAAGTGTGAGCGTCCTATGCCCCGAGTTCAGACCCAAATGTGGCTAATTCTTTACGATATTCGCTTTTCCTGGTTTCAAGTCCTGTATTTGTGTTTGTGTCGATGATTCACGGAATCGATGTCGTTGAGAGGGATAATTCCCATATCGTTACTCAAAAGCGATCAACGCCCTAACTATGGCCTCAACGCTAGGTCATTTCATCGTAGAGTCCCTTCCATTTGTGCGTTTAAATCTTTGATATCCAAGTCCCACGCTTTTTGTTGTAACAACGTCTTCACCCTGCTTTTATTCCAACAGTTAAGTATCCGGGTTGCCTTGTACCGAGTTGAAGAAGGCTAATGTGGTGTGGTGACAGGGTTTATTGCACTTGCTACCATGACAAACGAGTCCATTAACCATCGAAACTATGACTGACTTTTTGGTCAGCAGCTAATACCCTAAGTGACGATCAATGAGACTGTCCTGCAGAATCACGCAAGTCCCTGAAAGTGTTATAAACATTATTCTCACTCATCCTCGATATGACTCAACGTCTAGGGATTCAAAGGAAAGATTAAATAGACGTTGGTGGTATTCTATTTGCGGAGCGGCTGCTTGTGCTTGTGGATTTGAGGTCGATACTGTATCTTTCCACGTTATTTAAGAGGGTGCTGCTATTACTCGATTAGGTTCTTTTTCCTTCCTCGTTTGTGGCATTCCGCGACTCACTTATACCCCAGGGTCTCCCGCCAATGGTTTCTTCAAAGGATACTACGTCTAGAAAGGAATGGTACTACTACCAAATATTTGGTGAATAGGCCTTGGGTTCCGCATCTTAGCAAATGATTAAACAATGCGGTTGTTAGGGTCATACTATAACGAAAGGCAGTGACACAAGCGGTTAGATCATATGATACCGCCCATAGAGGTATACACAGATCCGCTAGTGTTTAACCAAGATATATTTCTTATACTCCAACGTGTATAAGGGGGGTTTGGGGGTCAATGGTCATATCTCCCCAGGTGAGACTTCAAGCTTCGCTCTCCGGTGATGTGACTGTTACTGGCGAATAACGGTAGTTAGCCTGTAATCGAGTCAATGTTTTCTACTCCCTCATTAACATCACAAATTATATTGTCTTCCCTGTTCACATAATCGCCTTCAGTGGTGATTTGATGCCACAGGCGACGTACCCATCACATGAGAATCGTTATTGCGTCACGTGACTGTAACGTTGGATTCCTTCAATTTGATTCCAATCCTTTCCTCAGCGTATTCTCAAATTATCAATCTTTCTCTCATTATCATTATTTCCCGCATAACAAAATGCGCCCGGACGAAAAAACCCCCCTTAGTGGGTGTGAAATTATGAATACAACCCGCCAAAGAAAATTCGCCCGGCCAGATCATGATAGTTTCCTGGTGACGATAGTGCCGTTCAAGGGTGATTTTCGGGATATTAGGAGTATGGAACTCGAAGAAATAAACTTGGACACTTAAATGTGGGCGGCAGGCTTCGAAGAGTCCACAGGCGGACGTGTATTGGGTTTTTTAGACAGTTCGTTACAGGATACTCATCGTTCCTTGGAAGACGCTTACCATTCTGTTCCACCCTAGAATCAAATGAGTGGATGATAGAAGTTACCGCTATGCCATTGGCATATTACCTTACAGGAAATCATTCCGTGGACAAATGCGAAGAATGCCATCCGGTACCTAGGGGTTTCACCAAAAGGAATAAACCGTAGTTGAAGAGTGAGTAGAAATTCTTCTTTCTGGCTCCATCTCTCTGGTATAATTTAGTTCTACAGGACAGATGGTAATTATATGGGGTCTCCGAGCTCCCTAATTGTAGTTCCTGAACGTGCCGCCCCGTCAACAAATAATAACTAACAAGAGCACTGCCAAAGCCCTAGCAAACCGCTTTACAGCATCTATGGTGCGTCTTCCAAACCGACATGGATACCTCCAATTCTCATACCGTTAATATCATCGGAAGCACGCTCATCGATGTCGCAGGAAACTATAATTCATATTCGGGAACGGGAGGGGAGCGAGGTACGTGGCCAAACATACGCATACTGAACACATTGACAAACTTCCCGTATCCAGGGATCAACATGCTATTCAACGCAGCTCGCCCGGAGGCGTTTCACGACTCAAGCGCATGTTATCGACAACCACGCTGCAAACCTGGTACCCGTAAGGGCATTTTGAGTGAGATTCTCGGGTGGGTCCACCGCGGCAACGAGAAGATTCTTTGGCTCAACGGAACTGCGGGTTATGGGAAATCAACCATTATACGGACTATCATAGACACTTGTGCACGAAAATCTATGTTAGGTGCATCCTTCTTCTTTTCGTATGACGATCGAGGCCGCAATACCCCAAAGCACTTCGCCGCATCTATAGCCTTCCAGATGGTCCAGAAGATGCCTCATGAACGTGCAAAAATTGGAAAGATCTTAGAGGAAGATCCATCGATCCTGCATAAGCCATTAGTGGTCCAGTTGAGGACTCTTGTGCACCCTTTACTAGTCGACGAATCATCCAACGAAGGAACGGGAGACAAAGAAACTATCGTTATTGCTATAGATGGCCTTGATGAATGCGAGGGTGATGATGACCAGCGCGACATGATACGATGCATAGAGGAACTTGCAAACGTTTCAAAGGTTCCCCTTCGAGTCATCTTATCTAGTCGGGTCGAACCTGCAATCGAAGAATCGTTCCGAAACCAGTCGCTGATCCGGAAAATCTGCCTCAATGACCCGCGTCACATTCGAGGAGCCAACCAAGACATCCACAGGTACCTGCGGGATGCTTTAGACGAGATATTCAGCAAATATAGTCTTTCTCAAAACGATCTTTGGCCGAACGATCATATTCTGTCAGAACTCGTTGAACGATCGGGAGGATCGTTCCTTTTCGCTTCCGTGATCGTAAGATACGTTGGTGACGATGATTTTCATCCCATCCAGCGTTTATCTGAAATTCTTAACTCTCCACCTGGTGTAACACCACTCGTTGAATTGGATCGTCTCTACCAGCGGATCCTTCGCGCATGTCCGGATAGAAAAAACCTCCTTCGGGTATTATCAGTTGTGGCTTGCCAACTTTCTGACGACCTCAGCGTCCGCGATATCGAATTACTCCTGCAGCTGCACGAGGGTGCAGTTGGTATTGTTTTACGGAGGATGCGCTCTGTTCTTTATGTTGATGGAGACAACAAGATTCGGTTTCATCATAAACATTTCCGCGATTTTCTACACGATGAGGAAAGGGCGGGGAATTTCTTCATTGGGAAGGAACAAGGTACAGCGTCTATAGCTCAAGAACTCCTCAAATTCTTGAAACGCGATGTCAGGTGTGTTTTACCTCCATTTTTTATGTCGTTTTGCTAAGTGTATTAGGATTTTCACTCCCAAGGATGAGGCTCGACACTTGACGATGGTTGCGAAAGAATGGTGGTTAACGTATTGCACGTTTTTCGAGGGTTGCGATAACCATATTCAGCTCCTGAAAGAAATTGATCAAACCCTGAAATCCCGCCACTCCCTTGTGTTCAATACCGACCTAAATGATGTAGTAAAACTATGGGAATGGCTCGAGGTAAGTAGGACCTCGAATAACAGCTATAAAGGGCTTCATTCACTAAATATACGTAGGACCTCAACCCTCAGTCTATTCGCTCCGATGAACTCCTTAAACTACGACGCAGCTTATACAAGAATCTCTGGAACTTCTTCCTCGATGCAATTATAAGGAGTCGTTTGTTCTCAGTAACAATAACCGATATAGAGGGGTCCGGTAAATTAATTGCGGTCTGTGGACAAACCGGTCAGTTGAGATGAGGATATCTTGTCTTTGAAAGAACTCATTCATTGTATATTAAAGATATCCTAAACATTCTTTGGAAATCGCCACTAGGTTCCCTTCTGCGAAAGTTGACACGGGATTCGGGGAGACGCGAGCACCATAATTTGAGAATTATCTATTGGAATCACGGAGAAATCACTAGGTCCCTGCGTATTCCCTCACCTAGGTACACCTTCGCATCAAAGTAAGTGTGATGATATATGATACTTGAATGTCATACATGATCTCATCTACGCCCCATAATAGACCTTCCATCTATCATAAACCCATCGGAAAATTTACTATATTCCTGAAATGTACTCCACCAGGAGGAGGGCGGTCCATTCCTAGGCGTTGTCTAGACGTTCCGAAGCGCGTTCCGAGAATCAACTCATGTGAAATCCCACCTTGTATTCACGACACTTCTCCGGTATTCAAGGGTGTAAGTAACATTCACGCCTACACTTGTAACGATCTCTCTTGCTCAAAAAAAAGCTAGGGTACCTACCTCCGGCCGTCTTTCCGCTTTCATCAGTTCAACATGGCTCTATTTTTGGTATTTTTCCTTTTTTACCGTCATTTCTCGCAGGTCAGGGCTTGGGGACGTGGGGATTAACATCATATTATCCGCCTGATGCGATGAATCTCTAATCTCTAATTGGGGCTTGTTAAGTCTCAACGTTGTTCCTGAAAATGGCTGAATATTTTTTATCTTGTAGACGTTTAGAATTTCGGGCTTGGGTAATGGAAGGTTCTTCGTATTTTATTATATCTTACCTATGCGATAATGCGAAATATTCCTAACATTGTAATGATGCATGAATGATAAAGAGTCGGCCACCTTCTAATTTTGGTTGGATGTACTTCGCATGTGCCACGAAACGCTCATTCTGGCTCTCCTTCAATATACACTGTATTTTGTATTTAAACCTACTTGAGATTATTCTCCGTGGACCTGTGAGATGCTCTACAGGACTCTATCCTGCAAGTACATCATGTTTTCATATTAAGGTCATTGTTTCACTTATAACCCATTTATGGGCCAAATTCCGCACGCTCTCCCTCTATGAAGTGGAAACACTGTCCTGTGCACTGTAAATTATCTCAAGTACGGACAAAGCGAGCGATCTTCTGTATCCGGAGATCCTGTAGCAGCGCTAAAAAAGCATTTCACTGAACCCACCCAACTCTTTTATTGATGAAATAAATGTTTATGATGTTGAACAGACTGCATCCAGAGTTTGTCACGTCCGGTGCAATCCAAGTTTTGATATTAACAAGACACAGGAAAAGTTCTTGCGTGCTCGAACAAGACAAAACAAAAGCAGGGCATGATGTGCCGGTGAGATCTGCACCCAGTTCCGTGGGGCCATGGTGGGCCTCTGCGCGCAACTATGCGTCAAGGCATCAGACAACGAAAATTTATGAACAAATACCAGAAACAATTCTCATGATTTTTATTTTATTTTCCCACTCTTTGACTACGAGGGCACGCCGATCACACTTGCTTTTAAATAATGAAAGTTCGCGATTGATTTGTTTTTCAATATAAGAAATATAACACCTATTTTCTCATGAAAGATTTACTGAATGATACAAGTGCCACCGGTACAAGTACACACTGGAAGTCCGACCTTATCATACGTTGTTTTATTTAATAAATCACTATTTTTTATTCCTTTCTTCTCTGATCCCACTCCGATTCTGATTCAAAGCTAGTGCGTCGATAAACTTAGAGCTTTGAAGCACCACCTGCCTCGACGAGGCGCTTCTCGGCCTCTTCGAAGTTGATGACAGACCAGATGGCGTTGAGGTACTAGTGTGGAATAGTTACTATTGAAAATAGAATAAAAAATAGTGTTTTCTTACATCAGCCTTGACGTTGAGGTACTGGAGGTAGAAAGCGTGTTCCCAGATATCGACACCAATGATGGGGACATGAGTGAGGAGAGGGTCCTGGTTGGCGGTGGTAGTGACCTCAAGACGCTTAGTGCTGGGGTTAAGTCCCTGTATTATATAAAATTAGGCATCAGACCAAAAAATAAGGAGCGGATGAACGTACGAGCCAGCCCCAACCACTGCCCTGAATACCAGCAGTGGTGGTGTTAAACTCTTTCTTCAAATTATCAAGGCTACCAAACGCAGCATCAATGGCATCTTTGAGTGGGCCAGCTTTGAGGGTACCACCGTTACCCTTTCCTTCAGACGAAGCAGGTGCAAGGTTCTTCCAGAAAAGCGAGTGGTTGATGTGGCCTGCGTGCAAAAAATGAATATCGGACAACAGGGCCGGGTACAATCAGATCGGCGCATCAAGACGATTAGTGATTAGATAGGCAAGCACGCCCATCGATCACATCCGATAACGCGCCATCGATGTACGGAATGGACGTACTCACCACCACCGTTGAATTTGAGTGCAGCCTGGAGGGCGATGCGCTCTTTGGGAGTAGATGCCTTTGCGTAGGCAGCCTCTGCAGCGTTGAGAGCGTTAACATATGTCTGATGGTGCTTTTTGTGGTGTAGCTCCATAATCTGACGGGAGATGAAGGGTTCTAGCGCGTCGTATCCATATGGGAGGTCGGGGAGCGTGTTAGACATGGTGTATAGAATAAGTTTTGAGGGTGGAAAGAGGGTTGGGGCGATGAGTGAGAAATAAGATTAATAAGACCCTGGGCTTATATAAACCCCAGGCCAGCCCAGCTCGGTCTTTGACGTCACGTTTCGGGTTTCGCCGTAGTCGCAGTCCCAGGCTCTGACTGTCCAGTGTTGAAGTATATTGAAGAGTGAAGTGTACCAAGAGGAACGTTCAGATCACAATAATATTAATCATACAGGTACACACTGCTGGCGGTCAAGCCTATATCCAAAGGATAAAGACATTTATGAACGCGTAAATCACTTGTATCCATCAGATACATGTAACCTGTTTCCAAAGGAAATGATTAAAAAACATATTATATTTATCTCAAATGCTTCCTCATGACAAAGGAAACCTTTATTTTTCTATGATTCTTTATGAGACAACAGGGATAAAGGCTACCTTTGTCTGAAATGTATCATCAGGAAACATATAATCTTTATCAATGTCTGTATCCCAAGAAATTTCCATATATAGTAATTCTCAGTCTTTATCCTGTGGATACATGTTAATTTTTCCTGAGGATCCATTTTAGACAAAGGTAGCCTTTATCTCTGTTGTCTCATAAAGAATCATATAAAGATAAAGGTTTCCTTTGTCATGGGGAATCATTTGAGATAAATATAATATGTTTTTTAATCATTTCCTTTGGAAACAGGTTACATGTATCTGATGGATAAAAGTGATTTACGCGTTCATAAATGTCTTTATCCTTTGGATATAGGCTTGACCACCAGCAGTGACAGTTACCATTTGCCATTACGTTTTACTAAAACTCTACTACAGAAGCTAAAATCGATTATGCAATACCTTATAACCAAAGCTGAAGGGCTGAACCATCATTCGGGATGTCCAAATTATAAAACTGGGTCCCTGTCCGCCCCCGCCCCCGCGTAGTAAGGGAGACCCAATGTCGGATAAAATAGCCGCATTTTGTTACTCAACCTTTGGGCGCGCAAGTAGGCGTCTAGGTGCGGACTGAGATCTTCCCCGTCTTGGAACCTGCGCCACAGGATCACCGCCTTCTTCAACATACCAAGATTCTCCTGTTGATACGGACACAACTCTTTGGGCCACCATCTTGACTCCAATGCCGATAGTGATATATCGTCAAGCACCTCGTGGTCAGTCCATGAAAACATATCTTTGATTAAAATATATTCAAGTCTCGGAAGCAGATTATCCTCGCGATCTTGCCTGAACTGCAATCTCTCGAGTACCTCGTGGAAATTATGCGTCTCTTCGTAACCAGAACCGAGCGTGAGGCGCCTAAGTTCTGGTACCCGGGCAAAAAATTTGTACAGCACATGAAAGTCGAACTTGATCCCCTCCAAGAGCAATTCTTCCAGTGTGAATCCTGAGCGCAGCTGCAGGTCTACAAGTGCCTGCATAAGTCGGGAATCCCAGGAGAGTCCTTCGCACTCTATTCTGAGGTACACCAGCTTGGGGAGGACGAGGGACAAGAAGAACGGGTTCGACTGTACACAACGATTATGGGCAGAGCTAAACACTTCGATGTAATAACGTTTTAGGTGAATTCTCATCATATCGCATGATATAAAATAGAGGGATAAGTGTTGTAAATGAGGGAGTGTAGTTGGAGGGAACGCAGGCATGTCGAGCCCACCGATCATGCGTCGCGCCTCAAGCCACACGAGGTTGGGCGTATGCGCTAAGAGTTTCCGGACCAGTCGAAGGGACATGTCCTCGCCAATAGAAAGCCTCAGCTCTGTAATTCGAGACCAAGGGATTTGTGGAACAACATCAATACGGTTAAATGCCTGCCTGTCGTAATGCAAAACTAGATTTCGGTTTCGAGAACGCGCGAAGAATCTGGCGACTTGTGATGGACTGGGATTCACCCCATTGGAAGGGTATTCAAGTGTATCCCACAGTGGTGGGGTGTTGAGAGCTACGAGTGTCCAATGTGCGCACACACTTGTTAGGAGTGCGGGGGGATAACGGTGTGGACGGTAGTAATCTTCCTCTTTTCTACATTTCAGTAAGCATAAGACGAATATTTTCGCCAGTATTTCGTTTGGGAGGTCGTGAATTGTAGCTCGGGGTCGCGGGAGAGCAGTTACGCCATAGAAAGGCGTTTTGAACTGTAATCGGTGCCAGGTGAGTATGGCGAGGTATATGGGACAGAAACATAGGATAGGGACTTACAACTATATCGTCCATAATCACTGAGTAAGGGCGGGATTCGTGAGGATGCAGACAGTGGCACAGTGCAGAATACAACAAGAACACGTTGAGTGGGACGTGAATCAACCCAGGACCCCGAAAACCCATTCGGAACCCATGCCCACGTTTTTCTTTCGGCCTCCGCCAAATTTTCCGAAATTCGCCGTTTTTATCCTTCATAAAATTTTTCAGCTCGGGGATTGATAGAGAGGATAAAAATGAAGGAATGTCCAAAAATTGGAAAAAGATAAAAAAAGAAACTTGGTTCGGGGCTCCGAATGGATTTCGGGGTCTGGGTTGATTCACCTTCGGTATTAGATTTTAGGAGTACCCAGGCAATATGGCACTGGAAGATGGACTAGATAAAATAAATGACAGTTGGGTTGTGCCATGTGTGTCAATTTGGAGTCAGTGGAGATTTGGTTGAAAATCCACTATCAGTACATTAGATGGCAAAGCTTATCAAAAAAAATCATTATAACCTTGTTTCGGCTTGGTACATTCGCAGAAAAACAATATTTTGAAGCCCAGCTGACGTGTCGGTGATCTCGGATATCCTCGCTTAAACATATTGTTCCACCACGTTCACAAAACATGTTTGCCACAAAGCAGATATGGGCAAATACACTCGCCACCCGCGACACGCGGTTCGAGGGTGATGGTTATAGGGAGTACCAACTTTTTAGGAGTGCCTGCCGTGTCTGTTTTATACTTGTACTACACGGCCTACATCTTCACGAATCCCGCCCTTACTCAGTGATTATGGACGATATAGTTGTAAGTCCCTATCATGTGTTTCTGTCCCCTATACTTCGCCATACTCACCTGGCACCGATTCCAGTTCAAATCGCCCTTTTATGGCGTAACTGCTCTCCCGCGACCCCGAGCAGCAATCCACGACCTCCCAAACGAAATACTGGCGGAAATATTCATCTTAAATTTGCTGCAATATATTGCGTCCGAGACTTCAGAATATTTTTATCAGGAATACGGATGCTTGGCCTGACCACGGACTGCTTGACGATATTGCGCTATCGACATTAGAGTCAAGATGGTGGCCCAAAGAGTTGTGTCCGTATCAACAGGAGAATCTTGGTATGTTGAAGAAGGCAGTGATCATCTGGTACCAGGGTTTCGACAGAGAAAAAGCCATATCTCACCCAGAAGCCCGCTTGCGTGCGCAGGATTTGCATAACAAGATGGAACTATCCTATTGGACATTGGGCTTTCCTGGCAAAGAAGACAACGGATATTAGTACACTTTCAAAATTTACTCATGTCGAATGAAAATTCAGCAATCCACTTTTGCACACTTTAACAATGAAAACCATTCAGTTATTCCCATATCACTACGATGAAATATTGACGTATTGATCAAAATGAACCCATTGGCTACAGATTTCATCCCCCGGATATCCAACATTGATAATTCAAACTTCAAAGTTTACTAGAGAGATCATGTGTGGCGTGCAGCTTCATTGCACTATCCGCATATTTATGATATATGAAGAGACGGACCTGAGGAGGGGACTATCAGATTATTACCTTACACACAAGTAGATGATGTTCTAATCGTAGAAAATTAGATTCAGGTACGGTTTGGCTGGTGTGGGCCGTTGCAAGTGAGCATTTATGGGGAGGAATTTTAAGAAAGGTTTAGGAGGCTACAACGCTGTTAGTATTAAGCGCATCTAAAGGATCGCTCACTATGATTCCTGTCCCAAATTTAACGAATGATTGATCATGTAGAGGTGGTCTTTGGTGGAAAGGGGCCCTCTTATGCGGTCTACCGAGCAAGGAAAACTCGAGTTCGTAACGCTAGAAGGATTTTCCCAAATCTAAAAGCTTAAAGTCAAATCGCACAACTACCTAAATTTTAAAGAATTTTCCATCGTAGATTCAAGGAGTATAAATCGACACTACCGTCCTCTGCACCTACATCAAGAAACACTACCACGCGTTTCCTGCTATCCATGATTACCGTTCACAATTAATTTTTATGGTTCATCTGTTTTTTCACAATATCTTGATACTACTAGTTACGTGTAGGGTGATAATCTCATAGATCTCTCAAATTCGTCTCTTCATATATCGTAAATATGTGGGTGGTACAATGTAGCGGTACGGCGGCGCACATGAACTCTCTAGGAATATTTGAAAAATCAATGGTGGATACCAGGAGCATGAGATTTGTAGCCGATGGGTTCAATTTGATCAATGTATCAATAACTCATGGCGGTGGTATGGGAACAATTGAATAAACTTCATCGTCAAAGTGTGGAAAGATAAAGTGCTTAACCTTCATTCGACATGTGCAAATTGTAAACTTGTGTCAATATTTCTTACTTTCTTCATCGTCGTCAAGAAAGCCCAGGCCCAATGTCCAATAGGATAGCTCCATCTTGTTATGCAAATCCTGCGCACGCAAGCGGGAGTCTGGGTGGGTTATGGGTCTATCATCTCTGTCCCTATCATAATCCCAGATAATCACCGCCTTCTTCAAAACGCCAAAATCCCCCTGCTTATACGGACACAGCTCACCTGGCCACCACCTTGACTCTATTGACGATAGCGCAATCTTGTCAAGCAGTTCGTGGTCAGGCCAAGCATCCATTTCCTTGATAATAATGTTCTCAAGTTTCGGAAGCAAGTTATCATCGCGATCTTGCCTGAGCTGCAATCTCCTGAGTACCCGGTAGTAATCATGCGTCTGTTGGTGACCAGATCTGAGGCTTAAACACCTAAGTTCCGGTACGTGGGCAAAAAACGTATACAGCGTATCGAAGTCGAACTTGATCCCGGTCAAGCGCAATGTTTCCAGTGTGAATCCTGAGCGCAGCTGCAAGTCTGTGAGAACCTGCATGAGATCCGGATCCGTGGAGAGTCCGTCACAATCTATATTGAGGTACACCAGCTTGGGGAGGACGAGGGACAAGAAGAATGGGCTCGATCGTGCCCAACGCAATTGACCAGATCTCATCACTTGACTATACCTAGTTTTTTCGTCAATTCTCATGGGTTCGCACGATGTAAACCCGAGGAATAGGTGTCGTAAATGAGAGAGTGTAGTTGGAGGGGACGCAGGCATGTCGAGATCGCCAACCATGTAATTTGCCTCAAACCACACGAGGTTGGGCGTATGCGGTAAGAGTTTCCGGACCAGTCGAAGAGACAAGTTCTCGTTAAAAACAAGCTTTAGCTCTGTGATTCGAGACCAAGGGATTTGTGGACCGACATCAATACGGTCAAATGCCTGCCTGCCGTAATGCAAAACTAGATTTTGGTCTCCAGAGCGCGCAAAGAATCTGGCGACTTGTGATGGACTGGGGGACAGATCCTTGTATGAAAGTATCGCAAATTTAAGTGTATCCCACAGTGGTGGGGTGTCGAGAGCTACGAGTGTCCAATGTGTGCACACCGTTGTCAAGAGTGCGGGGGATTGGTGTGGTTTGTAGTACGTGAACTCTTCTCTATATTCCGGTAAGCTTAAGATGAATATTTTCGCCAGTATTTCGTTTGGGAGGTCGTGAATTGTAGTTCGGGGTCGCGGGAGAGCAGTTACGCCATAGAAAGGCGTTTTGAACTGGAATCGGTGCCAGGTGGGTATGGCGAAGTATAGGGGACAGAAACATAGGATAGGGACTTACAACTATATCGTCCATAATCACTGAGTAAGGGCGGGATTCGTGAAGATGCAGACAGTGGCACAGTACAGTATGAAACAAAAACACGTTGAGTAGGACTCTTGTCGATGGTGAATCAACCCAGGACCCCGAAAACCCATTCGGAACCCAGTACCACGTTTTTCTTTCAGCCTCCGCCAAATTTTCCGAATTTTGCCGTTTTTATCCTTTATAAAATTTTTCATACTTTATGTAGGTCCCAGAGCTCCAGGTGACTGGTACTTATGTTTGATTATCGAGCCTTCCCTGCAAACCTTCAAGCAACAATTTTCGTCATGTACATGCGTAACCGCTCTGCCGCGACCCGAGCAACAATTCACGACTTCCCGAACGAGTTACTAGCGAAAATATTCGTCTTCAAATGATCCACCCGCACTCTCAACAAGGGTGTGCACACATTGGACACTCGTAGCTCTCAACACACCACCACTTTGAGATACACTTGAAACGGGTATTTACTCTCTGTGGGTCCGTAGCCCGTCACAAGTCGGGAGATTCTTCGCGCGCTCCGGAAACCAAAATCTTGTTTTGCATTATGACAGGCAGGTATTTAACCGAATAGATGTCGATACACGACGTATTACAGGTCTCAGGCTTGTTTTTGACGAGAACGTGTCCCTTCAACTGATCCGGGAACTCTTGATGCATACACCCAACCTCGTGTGGTTCGAGGCGAAGACCATGCTCGTCGAGCTCGATATGCCTGCATTCCCTCCAACTACACTTCCCCATTTGCAACATCTAGTCCTCGGATTCGTATCACAGGAACCCATGACAATCGGCCGCCATACTATGTATGAGCAAGTGATGAGATTTGGTCATTCGCGTTGGGCGCGGTCGAGCCCGTTCTTCTTGTCCCTCCTCCTCCCCAAGCTAGTGTACCTCAATATAGATTGCAAAGGACTCTCTCCGGATCCGGACCTTATGCAGGTACTCACAGACGGTCAAACGTAAATTTTCCAGCGTAAATCCCGAACGTAGCTGTGCGGGATCAAGCCCGACTTCGATTTGCTCTATAAATTTTTCGCTCAGGTACCGGGGCTTAGGTCCCTCCACCTCATTCCTGAAAGGACGCAAGGGTACTATCGTGTAATCGAGAGACTACGGTTTAGGCCTGATCGCCAGGATAACTTGCTCCCGAGACTTCAAAATATTTTTATCAAGGATAGGGATCCTTGGCGTGACCATGAAGGACATGACGATATGACACTCTCATCATTAGAGTCGAGGTGGTGGCCGAGTGAGTTGTGTCGATATAAACAGGAGCATCTTGGCATGTTGAAGAAGGCGGTGATTATTTGGGAGGATTTTAGTGGCGGGGGGAGACCCAGAACGCACCCAGATGTCTACTTGCGCGCCCAGGGGCTGCATAACAAGATGGAGTTATCCTATCCGACATTAGGCTTTCCTTACAATAACCAAGAAGGCAAATATTATCAATACAGTCTTATAATTTACACATACCGAATGAAGGTCTTAACTTTGGTTATAAGGCATTGTGTAACTGATCGTAGCTTTTGTATATATAGACCCTACCTTTCGTCTCTTCTCCCCTTTCTCGTCGGATTTGACTAGTGAACTAGAGAAGCTGAGATGCCCGATCAAAAAGGGATGGCCTCTTCGATATCGTACGCTGTTAGAGGCTATATACTGAAGGTTATCTGTTTGACATAAACGGAAGAAATTCGAACCACCAGAGAGAACCATAGTTAGAGTAAGATTCCAAAATTAACTACGAACAGCATAGTCGTAACGATAGTAATTCGTGATATTGTCGTATCTGTCGTTATTGATGAACTGGTTGGAGTCGTGTGAGTTTCGTTATGTTGGGGGTGCCCCACGTTAGTAGAGTTGTTCGAAATCGTCCTAATCGACACATACCAGTAAGGTTATATTCATTTTAATTGAAAACGGGTTTAGAAAGAAAGTGCAATCAATGCACACTACTCACAAAAAACCGTTCAAAAGTTCAACAGCTCTGATTCCTTGGCCGAGGTTAACGAAATCTAGTAGGACAAAGGTCGGGGCCCGACCACCCCCGAGAGGTGCACACCCGTTTGCATGGTCGATTATTCTGTATCGTATTGATTATTTTGGGAGAAGGGTGGTTTAGGGGTTACTTACGATGCGACGCTATTAGTAGTATGTGCATCTAATGGATCACTCACTATAATTCCTGTCCCAAAGAGATCCTTATTTAGCGAATGATTAATCATGTACAGGTGGTCTTTGGTGGAAAGAGGCCCTTTTATGCGGTCTACGGAGCAAGGAAAACTCGAATTCGTAACGCTAAAGGGAGTTTCCCAAATCTAAGAGCTCAAAATCAGATCGCACAACTACCCAATTTTTAGAATAATCACCATCGTGAATTCAGGGAGTATAAAATCGACACTACCGTCCTCCGCGCCTGCATCAAGAAACACTACTACGCGTTTCCCGCTATCTATCATTTCTCCGAGTGTCGGCCATTCAGATCGTTTAACGGGTACCGAAGGAGGGACATAGGCGAGAGGAGAAATCCCTGGGTATTGATTTTAATTCATTACAATCTAGAGGAATGAAGGACATATGTCATCACCAGACTCATCAAACGCAGGCTTCCATACATCTTTGACAGACAAGCCCTCGGGGTTAGTGAATAGAAGCGTGATAACTTCATTAGGGTTCTCATCGAGGAATGTCTTGACAAGCTTCAGGTAGTCGACCACTTTACCACCATCATATAAGAGCTGTAAAATGTTAGCTGAATCCAAGGTGTTGCGATAAAATCAAAAACTCACACAGCCTAACATGGAGACTTGTAAATGATCAATCAAGAAACGACATCACAACAACACCTACTCGTGTGACAAAAGTGCAATTCCCCGTCATTACTGATGAATTTGATTAGTAGACAGCCAGCGGTGGATATGGACAACATACTCATGCGCTTGAGCCTGTAGAAGTCGAATCCCGAGGCGGAGCTGGCTCGGTATATCCACCGCTTGGTCACGGGGGACTATATCCTGCGTCACTTTAGAAACTATCCCAAATAGTTGTAAACGCACTGTCCAGTGGATTTGCGTCAAATGCAAAGGAATCGTGAGACCCAGCAAACGTTACATTCCCATAAGATCTAGAACATAACTCGGCATGCCCATTGCAAACTGTCGCTCTGGGGAGCCACAGATCTCCCAGTCAACCGGTTGGGACGTATTGACCAAGTACATAGCTCACCTTTGAACAGGAAGCGATGCGCATTGCGACAAGATAGACGTGAGGAAAAGGACGAAGAAAATCGCAAATACGCCAGAATGCATTGGGATTGAAGCCAGTGGGTCCTCCGACGCTAACTCGGGGGTGTCAAGGAATCTTTGCGAATGTAGCTTTTATAGAACGAAACACATGGTCGTGTGGCAGCAGATATTTCCGAGGGCGACTTGTTGTGAAGAAGCAACTGACACCGAACGATGAAGATGGATGGGAGATTCCTTTAAAAGGCGGCTTGCGTGGGGGAAGCCCAATACAATACGCGTATGCGAAGGTGGGAAGCAATCAGTGGTGATCAACTGTTACCTTCCTATCGTTAGGCGCGACCGGGATGCTAGTCAATCCCAGTAAGATCTTTCAGGGCATAGATTTGGATATCCCTTCTGGTAGAACACAGACCCATGATGCACATGTGATCCGGTCCACATGCTCCGAGGTATAGGAATAAAGAAGGACTATATATACGTGGAGTCAACGTTGACAAGGTAAATTGTCAGGACCCCGAGAGGTCCTTGAAAGACGAACTTTTGCTCCAGCTCTGGAGGTCCCAAGTTGACGCGGTGGTAGATTGACTCGACGTCTTAGTTGCGACGTTTTTTTAGGTATTTTTTGGGGATTTCGCTCGTGGGCTGTCATGAATCGGTCTCAACTTGACAAGAGGTCTTGGGGGTCTTACCAGAACGTTTGATGGCGTTTGTGGCACGAGGTGAGAATACCGTCATGTGATGTGAAAACCTGAACCGACGGTAATAAAAGAGGCTAACACATGTATTATTGTACAATGACCCCGCAACACTTCGTGCGATCTAATCATAATTTACACCGTGTAGTACGAGAGGAAATAAACTTTTAGGTGAGATACGCTGTGTAAATTAAGCATATTTCTTGACGTCTTCAGCAGAGGGAGGAGCAGGATCATCTGAACCGTGGAGGTTGCACTGATGGAAGACTCGGAGATCATCGTCTTTGAGTGCTCCAGTGACAGAGTGCATCAATCCACGGTTGTGGAACAAGATGAGATCATTTTTGCGCCAGTCGTGAGGGTAAACAAGCTGGTAGTTATTTGTCAGATATCGAGGATATAGAAGAAAAACCGGCAGAGCTTACGTTGGACGCGATACCGGGGCGTTGGATCTTGAACAGGATATCACGAACGGTTCTGAGGTCAGTGATGTGTGCGCCGTCGGGGTAAAGGGCACCAGTGCGGTTAGCACCAGCTGGGAGAGGGTCGATGAGCAATTCATGGGCAATACTGGGGTGGACCTGGAAGTGCAGTTTTCCGGTCACTTCGTTCTTCCAGAGCTATCCCATGTATAAATCAATACGTATTCTCGTGCGCGAACGAGATTGGTACTCACAGCAGAGAGAACCTTGCGCTTCTCCTCGGTCCACGGGGGAAGGTCTCCCAATGGAACTTCCAGTCCCTCATTCTCGATCGCAATACCGGTCGAAACAGCGTGGGTGTTGTTCACCCAGGCGTACAAGTGAGGTGCGTACTTGATCTTCATGCGAACAGCGAGACTCTTGTACTCAGCGGGGAGCAGCTCGAATGTGTTGTTGGTGTTGGCGAAAGCGGTAGCACCGAGAGTGACGGGAAGCTCATCACCAGACCCATCATCGTATCTCACAATCTGGGGAATGCCTTTGGGGACGACGGCACCATAGAGGGAAGTGACACGGGGAGGTGAGAGGTCGTAGAATGCAGCATCGATGTGCCAGCGGTAGTAGCGGGTGTATCCCTTGGCCTCGTCTTCTGGGGAGACGACGGTCTTGTGGAATTCTTTGTGGGTGGGGTGGTTGAGGTCTGCGCGGGCGACACCCTCGTGGTTGAATACTGTTCCGTGACCAATGAGTTGGACTTCAGGGACTCCTGGGATTCCGTGCATCTGGAGGAGACGGGTGGAAATTTCGGAGACCGAGGGATCGAATGCATGGCCGTATCCGGTGGTGGTATCGAATGCCTGGAGAGATAGGATTGGGCATAGTTTACAATGTGGGGAAGTCAGGGCATACCTTGGTGAATGCGGCTTGCTCAGCTGGGGAGATCTGGACGTCGCGGAAAAGGATGACCTCATGCTACGATGTATACATGTTAAGATTCGGACTTGAAAAGATGTCGAGGAATCACACTAACCTTGTATAAGGCTTCGCGAATCTGGGCGAACTGGGCGGGAGTGACGTTCTTCAAGTCAACGCCTTTTATTTCTCTTCCGAACTCGGCCATCCTGACAGGGTCGGCCTTGGCGGGGAGAGGGAGAGGAGACAATTGGATAGACATTTTAGATATGACTGAGAGAGTTGTTTGAGAGGTATTGAGAGTGTTTGGAATCTTAATGCTGAGGAGCGTCGACGCACTCTTAAATACTGCCCATTGGCGGCTCAGAGTACGCGCGCTAGCTTGTATGAAAGTTTCAACACTAGGTTACCGCATATGGCTGTAACCCCACGCAGACCCGGGTCAGCACCTGGACCCCGTTAAACATTCATGGTGTAGTGGATGAACTACCTTTGGAACGTGGCTTGGTGCTGCCCTGGTGTTAGTGATGGGAGCAACCCAGTCTTTGCGCAATGCACCACGTAGGCTCCCTAATTGGGTCCAGGGTCGAGTCCCTTTCCCTTACGAGAATGAGAAACCTTATTCTAATTTTGTTTTATTATACGTTAATTGCCTTACAGTTAAGTCCAGACCATTGACCAATAAGCAGTCTCTTAAATACAGACCCCTCGTTCTGCACAGTGCAAACCCCGCAGCTGTAGCGCAGATCTCTATTAGTTGATCGTCGATCCCGAGAGAAGTATATGATCGATACAAACCCGAGGAATGGAAAGATCGATACATTTTCCAGGGTAATTGATTGCCGACAATACCAAGATGTTCAATTCTTCTCTCCTTCATTAGGCGTACCATAGTCTGTTCAACCTCATATTTCCCATCCCTTGTAGTATTGGTATTGTTTGAACGCCACTCGCCTCAGGTTACATTGTAAGGTTGTCCTTGTGATAAACCGAGTAAAGAACGAACCTCGAAGCCCCGAAGTTTGGGCGCATTTGATCCCAGGGTATATTTCCAGAGAACAACAGGACGGAACGGCTTGTGTTCGAACCTTGCACAGCTTCAATATGGGCAACTATAAATAGAACATCGAACCCTGATGTTCAGGTCGAGCCATTATAATATGTCCGCAGATGTTAATGCTGTTCATTATCATACGAGTTGGGTTAAATGGTCAAGGATGTTAAGACGATCATCGCTAGTAATCCGGATATGAGGAGCTGGTTACGAAAAAACTGGTATCTCGTGGATTTTTTTTTACCTTAACATGCCCCATAATCTTCGAACTGATTAGTGTGCTCGGCATATCGACTTGGAGTCGAAGGTATACGTATTATTGAAACCCAAATCAAGTCCAAAATGTCACTGTAACATTTCAGACAGATATCGACATATATGGAGGGCATACATAGCTCTGTTGCCTGACGATCATTTTCCGTCAATTAGTCCCACACGAGTCTCCATTAAAATTTGCTCTAACCATGCGCCGAGTGCTGCGAATTCCCGCCCTTCCTTAAATCGAGCACAGAATTCTGCCAAAGCTTTATATCTACCTTTCGTCCTCTCGTCTTCGGTCCCAGAGGCCCGGCTCTGAGTGGCGAACATAACCTTACGTAAATCTATTGGACACAGATACATGGGTTGACGCGCGTCCTCAGCGAGCGATGCGCTCCCTTGCATCGAGCATGCATAGTAAACGCAATGATCTAGCCCGAAACAGTGACCTAGCTCATGGGCCGATGTTCGGCAGAGGCGTGAAAGATATAGTTCTTTCAGAGATAAAACTGAGGCCGGTGAAGTAGAAAATGCCTGGAAGGCAGCCTGAAGTGGAGAGGGGGAAGGGTTTTGAGAAGATGAGGATACGACGGTGTTTGCGTGCTCCGTATCACGACTCGGATCAGCCTTTTTTTTCTTCCGCTTCGGTCCCTCCACGTGATCGTGTTTGGTGTCTTGGCAACAATTTTCAACGAAATCAGAGCAGTGTGCTGCAGGCCAAGCATGTTCCCTATCGACTCCTTGCCTCTCGTCTAAACAAGGATCATATCTGGCAGAACTAACGACAGCGACACGACTGCCACCATACGCGCGACCACAGGCGAATTCGTCATCTTCATCCTCGTAGATATCATGATCAACAAGTAGGAGCAATGCGTATGCGTCAGCAGGGAGAGTACTTATAGCCGCATCGAGTAGGTCGTCGAGGTTAAGCTGGTTTGAGTAGACTGAGCCAGCAGTTGAACGTGTGCGGATACGAATACTCTCAGTGGGGGTATTTAGGGCGATGAATGATTCGGGCTTCGCTTTTCCGCGGCCTTTTCCCTGGGATTTCTTGTTATCCTCCCACATCGTGAAAGATAGGTTTTCCGGTGGGAATTGCTTGACTGGAAGGCCATGGTAGAATGCTTTGAGGTATGAAATCACATCCTCTATTCTTGGTTTCGGTGTAGGTATACCGTTGACATTTTTCCTGGGAGAAATAGATGTCCATGTTTGAACATCTCCAGCTTCACTTGTCACTGAGGGCGGCGCCGCAACATATATGGTAGCTCGCTCAGTAGTAATTTCATTCCTATCTTTCCCTTGTTTCCAAGCTCTGAAACTCTGGGGCGGATACCGTGGATCGAGAGCTAGGTCGTCACCTGGAAGCACAAGGGGTGCTGGAAAGGTCAGTGGAGAGGGAATTGTATCGTTCGCATTTTTGGATGCTTTGGGCGCGCGACCGGAAGCGGTGGTAGCAGCAATACGCTGCTGAATTGTTGGACGAGAGTAGCCTACAGATTGTGCGTTTGGCGAGGGCGAAGTCACGATCTTTGGGTGTGTACAGTGTGTCAGTGAGTCATCGTTCATGGCAGAATCAAAATCAAACACGTGGGATCATCCGAATACTTAATGTTGGTAATTCAGGGTTAGGTCGAAGGATTCGGAACGCGCGTATACAAATGTCCATTCCGATACTCAGTCCTCGGACTACAGAGACCAACCATGAATGCCAATGGTTTAGAAGTTTTGCGCTCAGATCACTTCAATGCGATTCTAAAATATCATGATATTGTCGTAACGATGCAAAATGGGCCAATGTGGAAGATATTTTACAAGTTGGTACAATCTATCCCCAGTATGCTATGTATTTTGACTGTTTTACAAGCGCATAGGCTTTTTTTACGCTTAAGCGTATTTCTTGATGTCCTCGGCCGAGGGGGGAGCAGGGTCGTCAGATCCGTGGAGGTTGCATTGATGGAATACTCGTAGATCGTCGTCTTTGAGAGCTCCAGTGACGGAGTGCATCAAGCCACGGTTGTGGAACAAGACGAGGTCATTTTTCTGCCAGTCGTGGGCGTAGACGAGCTGATGGGATGGTCAGAACGGGTCATAGACGTTGTTAGGAAACGGTACTCACGTTGGAGGCGATACCAGGGCGTTGGATCTTGAACAGGATGTCACGGACTGTCCTCAAGTCCGTGATGTGAGCACCGTCGGGGTACAGAGCACCAGTGCGGTTGGCACCAGCTGGGAGGGGGTCGACGAGTAATTCGTGGGCAATACTGGGGTGGACCTGGAAGTGCAATTTTCCGGTCACTTCGTTCTTCCAGAGCTATCCCCGGTATAAATCAACACATAGTCTCACGAGGGAATGAAATTGGGACTCACAACAGAGAGAACCTTGCGCTTCTCCTCGGTCCACGGGGGAAGGTCTCCCAATGGAACTTCAAGTCCCTCATTCTCAATTGCAATACCGGTCGAGACGGCGTGGGTGTTGTTGACCCAGGCATACAAATGAGGTGCATATTTCACCTTCATCCGAACAGCGAGACTCTTGTACTCAGCGGGGAGCAGCTCGAATGTGTTGTTTGTGTTGACAAACGCAGTAGCACCGAGAGTGACGGGGAGTTCATCACCGGATCCATCATCGTATCTCACAATTTGGGGAATTCCCTTGGGAACGATGGCACCATAGAGGGAGGTGACACGAGGAGGTGAGAGGTCGTAGAATGCAGCGTCGATGTGCCATCGGTAGTAGCGTGTGTATCCCTTGGCCTCGTCTTCTGGGGAGACGACGGTCTTGTGGAATTCTTTGTGAGTGGGGTGGTTGAGGTCTGCACGAGCGACACCCTCATGGTTGAAGATTGTTCCGTGGCCGATGAGTTGGACTTCGGGGACTCCTGGGATTCCGTGCATCTGGAGGAGGCGGGTGGAGATCTCGGAGACGGAGGGGTCGAACGCATGACCGTATCCACTGGTGGTATCGAATGCCTGGAGAGATAGCATGAGCTATCGTTTACAATAAGGAGAAGTGAGACCATACCTTGGTGAATGCGGCTTGCTCAGCTGGGGAGATCTGGACGTCGCGGAAAAGGATGACTTCGTGCTGAAATAATGAGCGTATTAAAACTCTCATATGGTAAGACATTGGCGGAATGCACCAACCTTGTACAAGGCTTCGCGAATCTGGGCGAATTGGGCGGGGGTGACGTTTTTCAAGTCAACACCATGGATTTCACGACCGAACTCGGCCATCTTGACACGATCGGCCTTGGGAGAAAGAGGAAGAGGAGTAAGCTTGATAGACATTATGAGCTTGGTGAGTTGAAGGAATTGGTGTTTTGAGTGATAATATGGAGGAACACGACTCCTCTCTTAAATAGTGTAGTCTCGCAACTCGGAGTACGCGCGCTAACCGATGTAAAGATTTCCCGCATTACCATCGGTAACCCCACGCAGACCCGAGTCAGGGATCAAATCCCTGCCAAATAAGCGTTCCGTGGTATATGTGTGTAGTTCCCGGTACTCCTCGGTCTAGATGGTGAGTATACGTTACGAAGCCCGCCTCCCTCGGAATGGGCTGTCACCCGTAGGTGAAATTGATATACACCTTGCGTCTTGAATTTAATTTGATTTCAATATCAACAAGTCAGGTTACTATATAATTGAATCTTGTTACGTGTGCATCTGCTGATATTCTGGTTCCATATTCAAGCGGTGTTTGTTTTATAATGAATATTATCTCCCGACCGTTCATTCCTGAATTCACTGTATGTAAGAAATCTATATGCAATTATTTTTACCCTGAGAAAACACCTGCATCCTCTCCAGAGTAATATTGATGGACGCCAAATACATTTCCCGTCAGATGGTAACGGACCTTGGTTTCTCTTTCCACGCATGGGCACCCGGGAAACTCGTCATCCTCCACGTTTCCACACACCCGGGCCCTTTTGACGCATTAATCCTCATTCAAGTATTGGAAAAGCTCGGATGACAAATTCAAAAAAGACAAAGCTCTGTTATGCGGATTACCCGGCCAAAGCGCCACATTCATAGGGAAGCACAGCCACTGATGAAATCTTTGCGAAGCACAATTCGATCGATCCCAGTTTGTCCCCCCTCAAATCCTGAACCCAATCTCGAAAGAATTAAACAGCTAAAGAGTGGTCATTACCCACATGAATGCCTGTTGTATGGGTTGTTTTTCTCTTGTATTATTTCTCATCAGATTTCGTCCTATACCTCCCACTCTCCTTGGAATCCAGTTTTACCGAACTCGCGATCGGGGGTGGAAAATAATAAATGAAGTAATAGGTACGATCACGACTCACACTCTAAGAAATCATTTACGGCAGTGTGCGCGTCTGGCATTCAGAAAGGTGACCAAACAGTTTGGGAATCATAACGTACAAGGTACAATGTCGTTCACACTGAAATTTATAGTAGGTTCATGGACAGATTACTTTTATTGCGGAGTACAGAAGTGAAAATTATACTACATTGCCAACCTACACCAATCACAATTGACCCACAGTACAAAAACGGTTTTTCAAGCGTATTTTTTGATGTCCTCAGCCGAGGGGGGAGCGGGGTCATCGGAACCATGAAGGTTGCATTGATGGAACACTCGCAGGTCGTCGTCCTTGAGGGCTCCAGTAACGGAGTGCATAAGACCACGGTTATGGAATAAGACAAGGTCATTTTTCTGCCAGTCATGGGCGTAAACGAGCTGATGGGATGGTTAGGACGGGTCATAGACGATACCAGGGCCGTACTCACGTTGGACGCGATACCGGGGCGTTGGATCTTGAACAGGATGTCACGGACTGTCCTGAGATCGGTGATGTGAGCACCGTCGGGGTATAGAGCACCGGTACGGTTGGCGCCAGCTGGGAGTGGGTTGACGAGCAACTCGTGGGCAATGCTGGGGTGGACCTGGAAGTGCAATTTCCCAGTCACTTCGTTCTTCCAGAGCTATCCCAAGTATAAATCAATACATAATCTCGTGGGCGAGTGAAATCGGAACTTACAACAGAGAGAACCTTGCGTTTCTCCTCGGTCCATGGGGGAAGGTCTCCCAATGGAACTTCGAGCCCTTCGTTCTCAATGGCGATACCGGTCGAGACGGCGTGGGTGTTGTTGACCCAAGCATACAAATGAGGTGCGTATTTGACCTTCATCCGAACAGCGAGACTCTTGTACTCAGCGGGGAGCAGCTCAAATGTGTTGTTGGTGTTGACGAAAGCGGTAGCACCGAGAGTGACTGGGAGTTCATCACCGGACCCATCATCGTATCTCACGATCTGCGGAATTCCCTTCGGGACGATGGCACCATAGAGGGAGGTGACACGGGGAGGTGAGAGGTCATAGAAGGCAGCATCGATGTGCCATCTGTAGTAGCGGGTGTATCCCTTGGCCTCATCTTCTGGAGAGACGACGGTCTTGTGGAATTCTTTGTGGGTGGGGTGGTTGAGGTCTGCGCGGGCGACACCCTCATGGTTGAAGATTGTTCCGTGGCCGATGAGTTGGACTTCAGGGACTCCTGGGATTCCGTGCATCTGAAGGAGGCGAGTAGAGATCTCGGAGACGGAAGGGTCGAATGCATGACCGTATCCGGTGGTGGTATCAAATGCCTAGAGGGGTAAAATTGATTGTGGTTCACAATATGGAGAAGTGGGACCATACCTTGGTAAATGCGGCCTGCTCGGCTGGGGAGATCTGAACGTCGCGGAAGAGGATGACCTCATGCTATCATGCACACATGTTAAGATTTTTACTTGAAAAGATGTCGAGGAATGACACTAACCTTGTATAAGGCTTCGCGTATCTGGGCGAACTGGGCAGGGGTGACGTTTTTCAAGTCAACACCATGGATTTCCCGGCCGAACTCGGCCATCTTAACACGATCGGCCTTGGGGGAAAGAGGAAGAGGAGTGAGTTTGATAGACATGATGAGTTCGCTGGTAGAAAGGAACGGTGCTTTGTGTGTTTATTGAGGTAGATGTAAGCCCTCTTATATAGCACCCTCACCCGGAGTACGTATTCTAAGCTAAATGCGGGACCACATACAAATTTTCCACATTACTAGTAACCCCACGCAAACCCGAGTCAAAGATCAGACCTACGTTCAACATGCGAATTATACTGCTAAAGCTGTGCTTCCGTGTTGGCATGACCCTATCAAAAGTTGGTATAGGAATGGACGAGTATCCAAATCTTCCTTGAGATGGATCTAGGATCTCATCCTCCGTCAACTCCCACCAGATGCTTCTGACTTTTCTATGAAGAAACTGGTTTAAGTTTTTTTACCCTATTGAAATTCGTAACAAGCATTACCGATTTGGGGTCGGATAACTGCCACCTGAATGACGATCAATCAATCAATGTAGGGACGAGGTAAGAAGCTAAGTAAAAAACGAGGTAAGGGTAATATCATGTGATCTAGGTGCATCCATTGCGACTGACCCAGGGACCCGGCCCGAGTTCATCTCCTATGGCCCGCGGGCCGCTGTTGACAGAGGCTCAATGAACGAGAAATCTCTGGACCTCTGATATAGTAAAATTTACTGGAAATTTCTAAATTCAAGTCCTTTTTCAACGAAAAACGGATTCTGATCCCACAATAAAAGGATGAGGTCCGATGAGCACCCAAGCACAGAGATGGTGAGAAAGGATTAAAATTGAAGACTGTGAAATGGTCAGGCTGGGTAGTATGAGCCAAATGAACATTATATATTCAGAGCGCGCTTTGGCGACGCTTCATACAATCCGGCCACTGATCAACACAATATTTCAAAAAGAAACCTTGAGCACCGCGCCTGGCTCAGGATGAGAGTGGATCTGTTCTTGAAATTATTTCATATCACGTTGAATATAAGACATCCTGATAGTACATAGTGTTACCACTTCCGTGATCGATACGTAGATACGTGTAATTTTTTGACCACAGCCAGGGGCCATATCTCCCCCGACATCTTCGAGGACACATGAACAAATTCAGAATATTTCTTCCCAAGCCCCCTCACATCATATTGTAACATTTCATCAACAATTTACAAATCTTTTCGTAGCAACACTACGGGCTATTTGAGGTATGCTTAAGTAGAGGGTTCAATAAACATGACTCCCATGATGGGGTAGTTCTGCTAATCTCCTAACATAGTTAAAACAATATTATTACAAGGGAGACCGGCGTGCCGTTGTTAATTCATGCCAAAAAAAATCTTACACAACAATTGTTCCCTTTTTTGGTTGATAATTCTTTGCTGTACAATGTTTTAATCCAGCACCCCGCGTAATAGTCGTAACCCTACAGATGTGCGCAGGGGCCCACCATGGCCTCCACAAACTGGCGTCGCGGCATCAAAAAGAGTCCCACACGACAAACTCTTGCCGTACAATGTAATATCTTATCTGATAAGCCGAGCGCCTCAATCTTATGGGTGCGCGCAGAGGCTTACCATGACCTCCCACCATTGGGACTGAAGGCAAATCATCAAAAAGGAATAAAAGCGAAACAATGATCTCAATATGAAACATAAGACATTCAATACTTATCACTCATCCAAGCTGCTGTACTTGCGGAATAGAGCCCAATAGAGCCTCTCATATGTCTACAGAGGACAATCTCAAGTAGGTTTGAATACACAACACGAGGCCTAACGACATTGCCAACTTTCATGATCTCAAGGAAGAATCAGGCGCTATGAATAAGTACAATATTTCTTTGATTTGTGTTCTGTGTTGGTAATGCTCAACAATTCTAATCAAACAAAGATGGGCGTCGAAATCAGGAGGATAACGATTTTAATACATGACTCGTTTTACGCAAATATACACTTTACAACTACAATAAATTTCCAAGTACCCCATTTTTGACCAACTCACGAGGCGATCTTTTTTCAAGCATATTTCTTGATGTCCTCAGCCGAGGGGGGAGCGGGGTCATCAGAACCGTGGAGGTTGCATTGATGGAACACTCGTAGGTCGTCGTCCTTGAGAGCTCCAGTGACGGAGTGCATCAAGCCACGGTTGTGGAACAAGACGAGGTCATTTTTCTGCCAGTCGTGGGCATAGACAAGCTGATGGGATGGTCAGAACGGGTCATAGACGATATTAGGAGATGGTGCTCACGTTGGAGGCGATACCGGGGCGTTGGATCTTGAACAGGATGTCACGGACGGTCCTGAGATCGGTGATGTGAGCACCATCAGGGTAAAGGGCACCAGTGCGGTTAGCACCAGCTGGGAGGGGGTCGATGAGTAGTTCGTGGGCGATACTGGGGTGAACTTGGAAGTGCAATTTCCCAGTCACTTCGTTCTTCCAGAGCTATCCCAGGAAATCAATACATAGTCTCGTACGCGAAAAAAATTTGACACTCACAGCAGAAAGAACCTTGCGCTTCTCCTCGGTCCACGGGGGAAGGTCTCCCAATGGAACTTCGAGTCCCTCGTTCTCAATTGCGATACCGGTCGACACGGCGTGTGTGTTGTTCACCCAGGCATACAAATGAGGTGCATATTTGACCTTCATGCGAACAGCGAGACTCTTGTACTCGGCGGGGAGCAGCTCGAATGTGTTGTTTGTGTTGACAAACGCAGTAGCACCGAGAGTGACGGGGAGTTCATCACCGGATCCATCGTCGTATCTCACGATCTGGGGAATCCCCTTGGGGACGACGGCACCATAGAGGGAAGTGACACGGGGAGGTGAGAGATCGTAGAATGCAGCGTCAATGTGCCATCTGTAGTAGCGTGTGTATCCCTTGGCCTCGTCTTCTGGGGAGACGACGGTCTTGTGGAATTCTTTGTGGGTGGGGTGGTTGAGGTCTGCGCGGGCGACACCCTCGTGGTTGAATACTGTTCCGTGACCGATGAGCTGAACTTCAGGGACTCCTGGGATTCCGTGCATCTGGAGGAGGCGGGTGGAGATCTCGGAGACGGAGGGGTCGAATGCATGGCCGTATCCGGTGGTAGTATCGAATGCCTGAAGAGGTCAATTTAGATGTGGATCGTTTTCTAATAATCATACCTTACCTTGGTGAAAGCGGCCTGGTCGGCAGGGGAGATTGTAACATTTCGGAACAAGATAACTTCGTGCTAAAGTGAATTGATGTTGAATATCATTACTACAATCCAACCAAAGAAAACCAACCTTGTACAAAGCCTCGCGGATCTCAGCGAATTGGGCGGGGGTGACGTTGTTCAAGTCAACACCGTGAATTTCCCGACCAAACTCAGCGAGTCTGTTGCGATCGGCTTTGACGGAGAGGGGAAGAGGAGTGAGCTTGATAGACATTCTGAGTGTTGGTAGGAGATATTGGAAGTGGATTGGAAACTTGAATCAGCGTCCATGGAGCCTTAAATACTTTGGATTACACCGTGTATCGCGCTGTCTAACAGAAAGCATGG
This sequence comes from Collybia sordida, assembly GCA_037014335.1. Classification (NCBI taxonomy): domain Eukaryota; kingdom Fungi; phylum Basidiomycota; class Agaricomycetes; order Agaricales; family Clitocybaceae; genus Collybia; species Collybia sordida. The sequence goes on along the minus strand of JAYKXK010000010.1, from coordinate 2,218,305 downwards.
TGACGGATTGACTCCTCCCGTAGTTGGTGGTGGCCAGACCCAGACCCGAGTCCATCTGGACCCGAGTCACTAGTCGGACCCAAGTCACCATCATCACTCTGCCCTACGGTCTAGGACACATGAGAACTTGTATCCTAAAACTCGAAAAGACATTCGTTGAGGACAATGATGGCAGTTCGAGCCAGGACCCGAGTGAAGAAGTTCTTGGCTTGGACAGCTACGGCGCACACTCGAGCGGGAGTGACATTTCGAGAGCGTCATCGTTCCGACAATACTCTCCACGATTCAAGGATCTGCCGATTTGAGTATAGATGGCCAGAATAGGTATTTTCTTTGATGAATATGCGTGGACGTAGTTTTTTACGAGGGCATAGGTGAGTGTGATGATTACGTACGTACGCGTGTAGAATTTGTTGTGAACGAGCTCCTAAAACTGACACGTGTTGGTTGGTAAGAGCCGTTTCATACTCGTACCGCGGTAAGGTGTGTAAAAACAATAAAATTTTATGAGGCCACCGGATCTTCATTTGTTGCAATTTCCACAAAAACCGGCTTCACTACCACCCCGCGTTAACCTTGGACGAAAGCATCATGCGGAAGATATATTCGTGCGGCTCCAAGGTACGAGAAGCACGCCATCGCCATTGAAAAAGGCTGTGATGTGTAGAGGTTGCGAGCAGGAGACATTCAGGACATTTTTGGATTGCCGAGCTTGACGTGATGTACGTTGAGTGTGTCCACATGATCGCGTCGCACTTGGATCAGTTGATCACCTGGCTGTCATATCAATGGCGAATACCATATATACAGGCTACGTCGCAAGACGTAGTCTACACGACGCAACCAGAGTAAGCAGTATAGGCAACATTGAAGTTGTACAAGCTCATCTAGACCCTGAGCCCCTGACAGTTAGGAAGGTTGGGAAGCATGGTGAAATCTGTCAGTTATGTCAAAAAACGATCTTCTGATCAGTTCTGAAAGCAACGTTTATAATGGGGATATTCAAAAGTGATCGTTCTGACGCAAGTCTCTATAAGACGCAACCTTTGCTCTCCCTCGGTTTCTGTTGAATGACAGCGACTGTGAACAACCGTGTCAAAGGTTGATCCATCTTATTCGTAATCATTGGAAAATTTTCCACGAGTAACTGAGATCGAGTTGTCTTGGTTGTTTATTCATGTCCGAGTTGAACATGCTCGTTTTGTTGTACATTTTATTCTAAACTTTCCTGCTTTGCGCTACAGACGACCTGTCAACCAAATAAAAGGGTTTACAAAACGTTAAATCACGGACCTTATTTTACAACCTCTGCGACGCACGAAGCTTCTCAACTTCCGCTTCAAGTATCTCCAAGCGCTTCCCAATTCGTTCCCTCTCCGCCAGGCGCATCTTCGCCAACGTGGGAAGCATCCCATTAACCTTCCTCCACATATTGCGCCGAACCGAGCGGGTCTCAGGTCCCGCAAGAACCACCTCACAATTCGGCGGACAGATCTGACCCAAAAATAGTGCAACAGGTTCGGCGTCTTCGATATGCGAGAGCCCTACCGAGAAGGACCGGAGGTCAGGGAAACTGTGAAAGTCTTGTCCATCTAGCGAACGCGTTACGGGAATGGAAGCATTGATATAAAGTCCGAGCTTTTGAAGTTTTCGGCACCGGGATGAAAATATTAGCAAGACGTCCAAAGAGAGTGGAGACCGCTCTGGATGATGTATGGGCCCTTCGTTTAATAAGAGCGTTTCTATTGAAGGAAGCTCAGACGCTAGTATCTCAAGCTCCGGGATACCAAGGGCAAGTGGGTAGTGATGTCGAATCTCGAGAGTTGTAAGCATGGGGCAAGAAAACACGGGTCGCAAGGTTTCGAGGCCGATTTGATCCTGAAGGGTCATCTCCCGATGATCATGAACATCTTGGTCCCGGAAAGATATTTCTTCGATTAACAAACATGTTCCGGCGACAGTTTCCAGGAGCGAACGCACAGCGCCTGGATCTTCCAACCTGGGCATTTCTAAATGCAATCTCCGTATATTGGATGGGAAATATCGTTGACTTAAAAACTGCGAGGACGACTGGACATCGGCACAAAAAGATAGGGTTCGTAAACTTGGAAATGCTTCCTTGCGAAGGCATGGATCGAATGTGGTGAAAGTAAAAATGGTACGATCAATTCCCGATGCTTGAGAGCTTAGTTTTTTTAGGTGTGGAAGGAGGGACACTTCTTCGATTATTCTGGCCGTTATGTGGTATCGAGGTAAGAGGATAGTTCGAAGGAACCGAAGCCCTTTTATGACTTCAAGTAGACGATCGCGTGTGGTGGGTTCGAACTCGTCACATCTTATTTCGAGGTGTTGGAGGAGTGGCATCCGAGAGATACTGTCTACGAAAAGAGGCACCCATGTCTCAAACTCGGCCTGACGAGTACTCGTTGGCGGCAGCGTTGCGATGAATTCCTTCACATTTGGTTGCACGAAAAGCATATAGTGAAATTCCTTGCGTGTAGCGTTCCATTGAAAGGTGTAAATATTGGGGAAGATATTCAGGTAAGGCCTTGTTTGCCCTAGGATTTCGAAAATGGCGTTGTATCGTTCGGAATCGTCGAGCGAGACAGCCCGAACAAGTTTGCTATATTCTTGAAATCGCTCCCAGTCCTTTAGTTGTGGATACTCGCTGAATTCCTAGAGCGAGGTCAGTAACGCGTCTGAGTCGATATATCCAGCTGACGCACCTTGCGTTTATTCATGTAATCCACCCACTTAACGGGAGCCAACTTCCGAACCAAAACGTCAAAGTCCCGCCAACCGTTAATCTCCCTCCAGAGGGCCGTTTGACTAGAATGATACCATTGCTTGCAAACCCTTGCGTTGTTGATATTAGATTTTTGGTCCAAATGAGCAAATATAATGTTCAGAAGCTCGGATATTGTTAATGCGGGATGCATTTGAGAGGGCAGAGAGACGATTGTCGTTGGTCAAGTTCAAACCAATATTGCCAGTGGAGAAAGCGAGCGAAGGTAAAAATGTAAACTGAAACATCCCAAAAAAGGGAATTTCTCCGATGATCGGCCGATACCTCCCGGTACGCTGAAAAATCAAAGTCGAGGCTCATTTTTGTGCCAATGAACGTCTATGAACGTCCGTGATGACTCAAGAGGGCTCATCAGAATCACGACACGCTAGAAATATCTATTTTCTTCCAGGAAGAAGCTTGAAATTCCGCGGAATGGTGGACCTAGAAAGACTGGGTTTGCTTGGCAACGACTCCGCCATGTTGATTGACATCAGCTTTACGATCAGATTCGTGGTCAAGCCCTATACGGTGAGTGGAGGAAAATACAATGATGTTGGAGCGTCTTTAAGAACCAGGGAGATGGTGAAAGGAAGCTATCAGTGAGCTTCTCCGAGAACGGACATCAAATCTACACGGGCGAATGTGTTGATCGAACGTGTGTTCCATTTATTGCACAATATCTATGGATGAAAAATTTCCACAGCCTTCGAGGTTTCGAGGCCTCAGCTACTTCACGCCTTGGTGATTAAGATTGAGAACGGCGTATACACTTTTTTGTGAAAGGGAAGGGTTTCTAGGTCACATCCTCTTTATCCATTTCAGCTAATTTCTCTTTGAAAATAGTCATCGCGTCATCCCAGACGCGTGATTCCGGGTATTCCAGAAGCGAAGGAAGAAGGTCTGCGCTAAACTGCTCAGAGGCCTCTCGTGGTAACAGTGTCGGTAAATGATCAATGGAGACGACCGACAAAGCAGGGTTCCCCGGACTGTAGAATATTGTTAAGCGACACTCAAGCTGTAGAGAGTGGAAGTAAGCATACCCAACCTCCACGTATACTGTCGGGCTTGAGAGGGTTGTGTTGATATCGTATATAGGGATGGGGTTGAATGGGTTCGTTGTATCACAACTGACATCCACGATTACAGATAGATTTCTCCTCCTTCCTGCATTGATAATTTGCTCGTGATCGATAAAAGGTGGAATTTTCGTGTTGAGATGGATACAATTGATGAAAAGATGGACATTGAGAATTTCAGGAAAAGGGCCACCTCTGGCAGTCTCCTGAAGATCCCACTTGATTATATTATGTCTGTGACGAATTATTTCACTCGAAAAGAAGAGGGCATAAATCAATGTGACACGTACTCGAGGAAACCGATTTTTCTAAGCATGTCGACAGCTCCTCCTCCACAACGGCCTAGGGCACCAATCACGAGAGCGCGCAGGACTTTCTCTTTACCGTATAAATGCTCTCGTACTGTCTCCACCAGCTCATATTCGTCTTGGAATGGTTGAATGGGCCCCAGCGCACGCCCCCCGATTTGCATCCCGAGAGCGAGAGCACCAACAGCAGCACCAGTAAATCCTGCATAATAACCAAACGCCGCTACCCTCCTCCCATTGGGATGAGTCAGAAACTCAAGATCGTAGAGGGTCCCATGACCACGTCGGAAACGAGATAGTAAGGAAGTCCATCCGGACTGCTGCTTGTAGCAATGTCCGAAATAGAGATGTGTATGGGGCAGGGGGTCATCTGCTTCCTCAAGCTCTTTCAGCCCAACAATGGTAGCGTCGAGTGGTGCCTCGGGCCATGAGTTGTTCGCAACCATCTCACAACCAACCCTACAATCCCGTCCAAAATCAATGAATATATATCAAAGAAGCAGATACCAACTTACGCTTCATATTCAGAATCGCTGAATATCCTCTGTGTGTCCCGTTCAACGTATATTTTGAAACCAGCATCCAAAAGGCGCTTTGATGTGGTGGGAGTTAATGCGGCACGTCCTTCGAATGGCTTGGTCTCACATCTCAACCAAAGGGATGGAGGCGGCATTTTCGGGATGAGGATGCCTGACGGTTCGATATGAATTATCTAGTTTGTTTCGTGTGGAGGAGTCAGATTTTCGATTACATTTTTGTGACTCGACAAGCAACAGGAGGTCGAGTTGGAAATTGTAATAAAATTTGAATTTAGCACCGGTGGGAATTTCTTTGATCCGATCCACGTGACGCACGCGTCGCGTTCGATGGACAAATAGATACAAATTTCTCCTCAACGCGTTCACTTTTTCAACTACTTACTCTCGTCCAACTGATTGCCAGGAGCACGGACAATTAGGCATACCGTCTCATCATTTTGATCCAATATATTAGAAATCATATTTGGGTAATCTTTTCATAACGAGTGTGATATTACAATCCGATTTATCAAGAAGCCAAGTCCAGTGTCATGAAGGAATAAAAAGCGTCTACAAACGTCCATAGCAAGAGTCCAATGTTCGTAGTCCGTCTACGTAGTCATAAGCGGTCCAGCCGAAAGGAATTTTAAACCGATAGTTATTCGAATGTAATTATACTTGGTCCAACCCCTCTGCACATAACCCACACCCAATGCATTCGAGACAAGCTGATAGCAGATATATTAGCTTTTTCGGATCAGAAAGTATCAGAGACAGGACGCACCGAGGCCACCACAGCATGCGCAGAGATAACACGGGCAGCATAGGGGATTCTGGAAAGCACCTGACATGTAGACTTAAAATCTAGCCCCCCAAGAATAATGTATATTACATACCTTTGCAGCACCACGCGCTGAGCATTATACCTAGGATGACAACAACGAGAAGCCCCACAAGAATGACGATGAGGTAAACTAACAAAATTGTTAATGCGATACCCAAAAGTAGTGTTCAAGGACCCCACGTACGTTTATTATTCACGAATGGATCATTGTCCGTCGTTGTGTCTCCTGCCGCCCGTCTTGCTAATCCTTCCACTCCGATACCAAATAGTTCACCTCCACCCATGCATGCAAAGGCGAGGCCGAGACATAAAATCACAAATACCGTGAGAAGGGGCAGCACGATTCTACGCAGACGAGCTCCATGACAGTTGTTATGGGAGGCCTCGCATTCATCATCATTGCAGCACCGCGAATGCCCGCCTTGGTACTGGCAAGCCGGTACACGTTTTTCGTCGGTCGAAACTACATGGTAATCGTGATACAAATCCATAGAACCCGGATTCACAGGTTGAGAGTTGACCAGCAATTGAGGAATGGCGATTTTGGACATGGTGGGTGGGGAATGAGTATTAGGTCGAGAATGAGGTAGTGGTGAGAGTTGAGAAGTGAGAGTTGCAGTTGCGATCGATGAAATAGTAATGAGGTGCAACCGGCAACGAGGCTGAGAATACAAGAACAAGCCTAGATACAAAGGACGTCACCAAGCGATGGAGCCACCTCGCTTCGCCAGCTTTATACATTGCGTCACGACACTACTATGCACTTCTATAACACACTTTAGTACTGCCTGGGATTATTTTCCCCGTTTTGTAGTGCAGTGCAGATTCACAAGCTGCGGAAAGTCATTCTGGTGGTCTTGGCGGAAAGGAGCACCGAGATGGTCGTCAAAATCTGATTATAGCTGAAGGCTGTGTTGATCTTTTGGCCCTGTGTTATCACGTGCTTTTACGTCTTGTCACGTCAAAATTTGAACCGACAAAAATGAGTGGCTCTGTGAGCTCTACCGTCGAGATTCGACCCCTACCACAACACGAGAGGGGAGGTAGAAAATTTATACCACTAAAACGTCATTATGAAGTACTTATCTTCAATCAATCGCAATTCTCTCGGCAACTCAATGGTGAACTGGGGGTTCTCGACAATGTCAGCAAACAACACCGCCTCAAAGTATACGGACCCAACATCGTACAGCACCCGATCCACCGTGGCAAATGGCTGATGTGCGCAGTAGATAAGAATAGATAAGAGGGAGAGAGTGATCTAATTACAGAACGACAAGCTCTACCACGGGCATCTCTGCGCGAAGTGGGAACTACACGAAAAACCGTCCGCCATTCATCGATATCTATGAGGAGCATTTATTGGCTGTGTTATAAAGAGATAGGTGGCGTATTGCTTACACTTTGACCTAAAGTTGTTCCGACGTATTTTAGGTTATGAATACAAGTCACAAATAAAATCACTCACCTGTGATAAAGTGGGCCTCCTTGGAGGCGAGATAAGAGACTAAACTCGCGATGTCCTCCGGCTCTCCGATATATCCTAACGCGGTCTTCTTGCCTTCCTACAACCGGACGATTAGGACACAGCCAAAGAATGGAAAGAACGATATACTATTTCCCGAATTAGATCCATGTTCTCTCGAGGAACCCCGGGAGCCGATACTAGCCGGGTAATGTGAGTTTATAGAAATTTTGAAGTATCAAAACGAACACATAGTTGTATTTATAGCTCCTAAGATATTCTGGTCAGAAGATCATATAAACCTAAAGAGACTATTTATTTCGTACCTGGGGCGTATACGTTGACAGTGATCCCATGGGGTCCCAATTCCTTTGCTGCATATGACACCAAGTGAGTCCATCGTACCCCATCTTTCATGCAGGAGAAACTGACCAGTAGCCTGTGTTAGGCCTCGTATGGCAAACTTAGTGGAAGCGTAAGCGCCTGACATGTCTTGCGCTGGGAGCAGAGTCAATTATATATTCTCGACAAGAAACGAATCTCCCCTACCTTGATGTCCTAAAGTCGAGGATGCTCCAATAATCCTCCCACCGCGACCCTGCTTAATCATTTGTATCCCGGCATACTTGTAGCACAAAAAGGTACCCCGTGCGTTAACGGAGAATATTTTGTCCCAATCTTCGACGGTGGCTTTAGGGGTCGTTTAGTAGTATGCTTGGAATAAGCTCTTCCTCTCATAGGACATACTTTCAATGATAGGTTTCGTAATCAGAATCGCCGCATTTGCCACAATCTACACATACAGTAAACATTAATAGCAATGGTTCATGAACATTGAGTGTCGGGTGACTCACGACATCCAGACTACCTAGATTCTCGACAGTACCAGCGATTAGGGCTTTGACATCCTCTTCCACAGAAACATCTCCGATCATACTCCACGCTTTCCTCCCCTTTCCTTGGATCTCATCTCTCAACGAGGCAAGATTTTCTTGACCTCGTGGGATATCATTAATCGCGACATCGTACCCATCGTTTGCAAGTCGGATAGCTATCGCTCGACCGATACCTTGCGATGCCCCTGTCACCAGCGCAACACCCTTTACCGTAGTCATTGTGGATTTAAAGAATACGTCGACGTGATAATCAGTGGATAGGTCGACTAATACGTGACTAATAATTTATGGGTATGAGTGGCTAAAATTGGTATTCCAGAACGGCTCCAGAAAATGCCCTCAAGGTCACGCGGTGGGAACCTGCCTTGGCTTATAAATAGGGAATTTCTGATAACAAATAGTAAAAAATGACATGTATGATCAAGAAGGGCAGATCGTGTATCTTAAAGTCTAAGCATGTGACGCTCCGTTTAATCAAAATACCGCCCCCCGTTAACCGAAATCTGAAAAGGCAATCAAGAAGGTTGGCCCATCTACCCGTAATATGTTCACTTACGCTTTGGCCTATTATAGTGAATTTAGGGATCTATGGTAATGGGGAAAGAGTGACGATAGACTATACCTGTTATGAAGTGGGCTTCCTTTGATGCAAGGTATGACACGATACTCGCAATATCGTCGGTTTGCCCAATATAACCAAGGACGGAGAGTTTGCGTTCCTGCAGGGGGGCGTTCTAGTAAGTAGGACACTGAAGCATTAAGGGAAAAAACTCAGACCGCTGCATATACCTCTTCCTGACCACCGGGGACGCTCCTAACTGTTGGGGAATGAGAGGCGAACGCGTCATGCGAACCCAATACTTACGCATGTCTGTGTCAATGGCACCTTTGAGCCGTAAACGTCGATCAAGTAAAGGCTCATTTCACGGATATAAAGCGCTACTAACCAGGGGCATACGCATTGACTGTGATTCCATAGGGTCCGAGTTCTTTCGCTGATTTTGAAATAGTATATGAATATCCGAATCGTAACGGCAATGCCATACGTACCAGTGGCTTGGGTGAGCCCTCTGACAGCAAACTTGCTAGCACAATACGCTCCCATGTTTGTTTCTCCTGGTTAATCCACAAAGCATCTGGAGTCTATCTTGAGTTCAATATCCTGAAACTTAACTTACCTTGCTTCCCACAGACCGATGAAGCACCTATGATGCGTCCACCTCGGCCTTGTTTGATCATCTGTTGACCCGCGTGCTTGTAGCAAAGGAAGACCCCTCGAGTATTGACGGCGAGAACTCTATCCCAGTCCTCAGCCGAAGCTAAATAGGCGTTTAGCACATCGGGCATAAGTTAATAAATATATCTTCACTCTCTACTACTGATTTAACGAAAGCGATTCCTGCATTCGCAACCATCTGTGTCAAGATAGGGTCGGGAAGGGTAGTGCCATAATCTGACCAAAGTGCTCACGACATCGAGTCCACCAAGTTGCTGGACAGCTCCAGATACCATTGCGACCACATCCGCCTCTACTGACACATCACCCTCAAGTACGACTGCTTTTCTCCCTTTCTCTTCGATTGATACCTTCAAAGAATCGAGGTTCGCCTTGGTACGAGGGAGATCATTGACAGCCACGTCGTAGCCGTCACTAGCAAGTCGGAGAGCGATTGCCCTTCCTATACCCTGGGAAGATCCAGTAACGAGAGCGACACCTTTAGACGACATTGTGGTTAATGTGTATGCTTCTGTTCCACCTCGAGTTACACCAGAAGGTCCCAAAGGAGTTATATACCCGATAGTCAGTAGCTGAATAATATGATGTATTCCATCCAGTGTTTGAGATAGGCCATTCAGAGATCGTGGAATACAAACCACTAGAAATCGTACCCCGTGATGGGAAAACAATCCATTCCGAGTTCGAATCAAATTTATTTATTCTCCCGAAATAGAAACATACTAATCGAAATAGCGTCCTCCGTTGACAGATATCTGATCCAAATTTTAGTTGCCAGCACAATTTCGGGGATGAGTGAGGAACTTACACTTTGACCTTTGAGAGTGTTTTTCGTGATCAGAGCGCGGCTAGAGAATAAGAAATTTGCGAATACTCACCAGTAATATAACCGGCTTCCTTTGAAGCAAGGTACGATACAATACTGGCGATATCTGTGGCTTCACCGTTACGTCCCAAGGACGTCTTTTCGGCTTGCTAGAGAAATAGGCGATGAATGAGTATGTAGAGAACTAATGAAGATGTCGTTTACCTCCTTGTAAAAAGCCTCCGCCCCCCCAACGGCATCACCTAGCTCCACCACTGGGGGGTATTAATATAACATGAACAGGTGATCGAAAAATGTAAACTAACGCATTTGGGTATCAATGGTACCTAGAACGAGGGGTTAAATTTCTCATGGGGTAAAGATACCACAGACTGTACGTACCTGGGGAGTATGCATTGACTGTGATCCCATGGGGCCCAAATTCGCGCGCTGCATTGGGGTTGAACAATGACAATTTTTTTCCTTGCGAAATACTTACCAGCGGCTTGAGTCAATCCCCGAACGGCAAACTTGCTAGCACTGTATGCCGATAGGTAGGGCTCTCCTGAGTAGTTCCAAATTATAGTTTCAGCCACCTCGGGCAAAGTAGATTCGTGTGTATGTGCTTGCCTTGTTTTCCTGCAACAGATGAGGCGCCGATTATGCGGCCGCCACGGCCCTGGCTGATCATCTGTTGTCCCGCGTATTTATAACAGAGGAAGGCACTTCTAGCGTTAATCGAGAGAACTCGGTCCCATTCGCTATCCGAAGCTATACGTTTTTGGGTTGGCAACTGCATCGTCAATCAAGGTGTACGCGTACTGTCTAGCATCGGCTTGGTGACACAGATCCCCGCGTTGGCAACCATCTAGCAATTCGAATACGTTGAAAATCGGGTAATAAAAAGTGAAAGAGAGTAGAAATACCACATTCAGCTCCCCCAAGTCGGACACTACCGATGCGATCATGGACTTAACGTCGTCTTTTGAAGAGGCATCGCCAACCTGTACTGAGGCTTTTCTGCCCTGTGCAGCGATTTCTTGATGCAACGATTGTAGTTTTTCTTTCTGTTTTGAGATGTCGTTTATTGCTACGTTAAAACCGTCACGGGCAAGTCGAAGTGCAATTGCTCTCCCGAGTCCTTGTGATGCTCCCGTTACAAAAGCGACGCCGAGGGAAATCATTGTAATCGATGAGAGATAAGCGGGTAGGGTAGGTCCAGTAAGGTTTCCGTTGGCCTATCCTTTTATAATTAGGAATCACAGTCACGAGGTAAAGTGTCCAAGAATATTCTGAGTGGTTAAGATGCGGTGAGTCCCTACGCTGCCGGAGGGCAAGATTTGGAGATCCACTTTGGCCGAATTCTCTGTAGAGTTGACATCTAATCAAGGGTGTGAGGGAACATTTTGGCGACCGAAACTAATTTAAGGTTAGATCATCAACAAAGAAGTCCATAACCATTATCTACAAGTGTCTCTGGGATAGAAGCATGCTCACCTGGAGGCAAAGTGAAGCGCCACAGTAACAGTCTAGTAGCGTCAAAAGGTCCAATGACCTCTGTTTAGGCGGAAAGCATGTTTCAACTGGACTCACTTGATGCTGAAAGTACAAGGAGTAAGAAATTTTTGTATTACAGCCTCCATTCCACCACCACAGTCCGGTGCCATAATCTGCATTCTTGCTGGCGTTGATCAATTTACGACAACCTCGCTCAGGGTCTGTTTATTTGTGTAAGGTTCACAATCGGCTTACATAAACAGTCGACAATCAATCAGATCAATCAAAATGGAAGATTGAAGTTCCGACTTACATGCAATTGTCAAAAGGATAAACGGCACGAAGACTGGCGGGGTTTCCTTTCGTCCCACCAATGACAGATATAGCTACAACTTCAGTGCACCCCGTGGCACCAAAGTACTCCTTAAGCATCGACACTTCATTCCCCTACACGGGCTCCTCGGGAATATTTCCCGAGCCGCCTTGCTCGAGAACACTCGTACCCTTATACCTATCCTTTTTGATACTAGTCACACTCGTGCGAGTGTCCTTGTTGACATCTTGACACGACCCTCTTCATAGGGCTATCCTATGACTTTTTCTGATTGCAAGAACTCTCAACCAGCCCAGAAGTTACGTCTCCGGCTATATTTTGGTAGTAATCACATGTAACTTCGACCCGTCCTCGCTTTGCTCAAAGAAACTATCTTATTCCTTATAGGTGATCAGCTGCGGCGGACCTTTATAATAAAGCGGCTTTAGTATAAAGTGAAGTACAAACAAAGAGCAAGAGAGTATGATTATCTTCAATCTAGTCAACAACTATTCGATGGATCCCAGCCTTATATATGATAGCTATCTGGTCCAAAAAAAAGTGAAATCGGAATACGGGGACGGGGAAAACAGGTTCACTAAACGGGCCACTTTTGCACAAATAATCACTTATCATGGGTCGCCAGATAAGTAGATCAGGGCTGAATTTGGTAACATGCCGCATCACACTTCGATGATCATGGCCTGTTTTCACGACTGCGCACTGGACGACATTCAACGATGTATTGACCCCAATTCCTTCAGATTTATCTGATAACTAATACTATTTGATGGATATATTTAGGATTCATATGCGGCAATCGCAGTCGCAAATCCAGCGACAATACCGTCCTTCAACTCGGTAGCGGCCCCTTTCAAGGAATCCTGGACCAATACATTCAACATAAATCTACTCTGGAAAATGGCTATGACGTACCGGAGCGTTGGTAATCAGCGCATCAGAGAACGCAACAGTATTTGCGCTCAGGTCTTTGAGGTCCTGAAGGACAAGAGCAGGGATTCCTCCAATGGGTAAGGCTATTAAGAAGGGATCAGTTGGTGGTTGATGGGCATGATCGCTGTAATCGATGTTGAATGTACCTTGAAAAGCCGGTCTCTTCTCGACAATCCCAACAAGTGCATGTTGGATAGTTGGCTCGAAAGCATTGACGGACGATAAAATGTCTCCGCCATCGGCTTCATTGACCGGCCCGGTTGCCTGGAAGGATCGAATTCAATGACGATAGGGGAAAACGGTAGGTAATGATAATTTCATACTCACGGTGACATCGGTCGTCCCTTTCTTCAAGCTCGTAATGAGCGTGCCAGAGCTAGAGTGGATTGCCTACAATTCGAGTCGATCAGCTGGCCAACAACAAAAGGACACCTTCTAGGTGTGTTTCTCACCAGAGCAGCAGAAAGGGTTCCACCGGTAGAGGGAAATGCGGTGATCGCCTGGTCCAAGCTAGTAACCTGGGCTGAAATAGTGGCGATATCTGCCTTGATTTCGTCAACGGTTCGCTTGACCGGGGTGGAAATCGCAGTCGTCACGAACACCAAGGCAAATAGAAGAGTAGATGCGATTTGAACCATCTCGAGAATAAAAGTAAGTTCAAGGAAGTATATGGACGAAACTGAGTGAAGGTATGAATGTCAATTCTTCGCTTTTATACCTTTTCGTGTTAAACTCAGACATTGTCTACAGTCATTCGCTCGGAGACTGAGCGTAATCCCGCTGAAAAATGGCTTAGGGTAACGACGAGTCTATGCCCCATGACATTATCGATAATCCCCTCCAGCAAGAAATATTGCGCCATCCAGCCACTCAACGGTCTCCGCTAGTAAAATCCACATGGTACTTTGCCCCTACCAATGGTCAGGTGGAGAAAACGGTGTACGACGGCAGAGCAAGAAAAAATTTTCCAAGTGAAAGTCCTAGATCTCGGAGTCCATGAAACTCCACAATCCTCGATTTCTACGGCGGTTCTCCGCACCATTTGGGCTGGTGATATACTTGCTGGTCATGAGGATGTTCTACAAGATCAGAATAGTAATTTTTGTTACCTTAAAACGCACAATGGAGATCCCTGGACCAATGATGGAGAAGCAGGGAAGCATAGAGAAGCACATGCGTGAATGAATTTTTATCACGCGGGTGATTACCATTTTGTTACCGCATTGAATCGATTACATATGATAAGTTGAAGGGTATAATTCCGGAACCGGCTATAATGCCTGATGCGTAGGGGTGAAATGACACTCAAGGATGCTTTACCTTTTTGTAAAATTTGGTGGACTGGTGTCTTACCCGTCTTTTCACTTCAAAATCTGTTGCCTGTAGAATTTGTATCTCAGATATCCTAATGATTCTAGAGTCCGGAAACGCCAGATGAAAACAGAGACAACAAGAAACGAAACTTTCAAGGCAAAATGATCTACTGTCTGTTTCAAACCTAAAAATAGATGATCGAGCGTTGCTGCTCTATATCTCTATACGTAACTCTTCACAAATACCAACGCCTAGAACGAGACAAGCATTTCTCAAGCATATGCGGCAATAGCAGTGGAGAATGCACTGTCTATCCTCTTCTTTAATCCCACTGCCTCATCCACCAAGTCGGACTATTTTATATGAGGGTAAATAATCAATCAAGGCATTATATTTTAAAATCGTACCGGAGCCTTAGCGATCAAAGCGTCTTCAAAGGTACTGGCGCTGACGCTAAGACCAGTTAGATCCTGCTTGACTATTCCTAGCGCTCCGCCAAGAGGGAGAGCCTGAAAGGCGGGCTTTTTGGAAACAACATTTGTAAGGGTTTGCTCGATAGTACCTGCCATCGCCTCAATCGATGTCAAAATTGACTTGGCATCATCTTCGGAGACCGGGGGCGTCGCCTGCAGCATTTTTAGTCCGCCGAAAGGTGACACCAAAAAAAAAACACTACCTTAACATCTGTAGTACCGCTATCAATAGAATCCTTTAATGCATTGGCATTATTGTGAACGTTCTTGATCAAAAGAATATTATTTAAGAGAAAATTACACATATCGATACACACCAACACTTGAGTCAAGCTTCCACCTCTATCGGGTAAGGCTGAAATAGAATTGTCGAGTTCATTGAGTTGTTCGGTAATCTTCGAGATATCAGTCTTGACTTGATCAATCGTTGCAAAACTGGAAATAGCCAAGGAAATGAGAAGAAGAAGAGTAGGAGCAGTGTGCATGTTGTAGTAGATACCAATAAGCTAGAGAGTAGTAGAAGTGGGAAGATTGAAGGACTGGACTCCCTCTTACTGTATACTTTATACTTGCATGGTAGTATGTACCCTATCTGTGAGTGCCGTAAAACTTGATCCTCATGAAAAGTGATCAAATGACCCTGTCAAGGTTAGGAGGTAAGGACGTCCTTCTGAATGGAAGAATATAAGCAGTCGAATCACCAACCGGATATATTTTTAGGGGGAGTCTAAAAATAAACCTAGGATGCAGGATTTTGTTGTGTTGAGACAATGGGCCTGATATATCAATAAAAATTCTACCTTTACTATGAATCAGTGTTTAGCTCACAGCGGATGGGCGCATGTATATGGGTGTCGGAAATACTCATACTAAAACAAAGTTTAAAATATGGTCTCGGAAGTTCTAAATTCCAAAATTTATCTTTGATGTTACTTCCATCATAGTTCTTGGATAATGGCCTGTGTTAGGCTACACTCCTTATGGGCAAGGGTAACACAGAAAATCCTTCGTGGAGCATATTTGAAGCCCAATTTAGTTCTTGAGATGGGGCAACAAAAATGTTTTTAAAACGCCGATAGTGGCGGGTTATGATGGAAGGTAGGAGAGGAGAAGGCGTCGCTAGTAACATTAGAATAATAGCAACGGATCCATAATTTCTCGGACTGTAAGATCACGTTTCCAGCATTGAAATACTGTTGCATGGATTACAATCTAGAATTATAGGAGCGGGAATCTACTCGCGATGCTGATTGTCATTTCTCCTTTTTTAAATATATATGTGAGTTGTTACTGTTACCACCTGTAGGGCTGTAACCAAAGACACAGTTGTTCTCCCCTGTGCAGGTATAGATCTTTGTTGCTCCCAATCCCTAACAAAGATTCCCGGTCACGAAGCATCAGGAAAAACCAGAACTCCGAATTCCGGAAAATATGGTGGTTTTTTAGCAAATTTGGTAAATTTTGCAATTTTTGGGGTTGTTCCAAATTCTGGCAAATTCAAAGTTACCCCCCCCTTATTTTGCAGAATTTTCAAATATAAGTCAAAATTTGGCAACATTTTTTGGACATTTTTGGTTTGTTTTGTAGTTTTGTATGTTCAGTATTGTTCAAACATTGTGACAAGTAATAATGTTTATATTTGGTATCCTAAAACATTGACTACTAATACAGTATGAATGTAGACTAGAAGTATAATACGAAATAAGGTATATTGCGGCTGTGTCGGGGCCGGAACCCGGATGTGGCTCACAGGGCCGAAAGCGACAGGCTTGGGGCGCAAGTGGCATGGGGCCAGGCAACATCCGCAGGGTCAAGGGGTGACTTACCCGGGGCCACCCACAGAATGTACCAATCCACCCCCATGGTCCCCGACACTGGTTCTGCCCTCAACATCACCTTCTTCACCTCCCTTAAAGCCCCTCCCATCCATCCCCTTCCAGGCCCCTCCTCCTTCATCTGCGCCGGCTCCCTCATCATAGCCGGAAGTTGATGATAATCCTTCTACCCTGGACTCCAATATGGTACCTGATTCCCGTCACTGCTCTCGATGGCCGGCCCAGTCATCAGAGAGGGAGCCGCGCCGGCTTGTGATAGCGCCATGAGTAACTCCATGTCGCGCGGGGGTTGATGACGATTTTCCTATCGGCTGGAAGAGAGCACGGAATGTTAGTACGAGGTGATGGAAATAGCCAAAACACATACCAAAACGCACCTTGTTCACCGAATTCCGCGGCCGACAAAGTCGTCAGCACAAAAAACAGCTAGAACCTCCACATCATTGATACACTTGTTGGTGCGCACATGCTCACAAGGGGCACTAGGGGTGGTCATGTAGGCCACATCACTTGCACTGAAACACCTGTTGTACTGAAAATGAGCTGGAAGTGAAGAAGAAAGAAACCTACTTTCAAAACTAACAAAGCCCACCAGCACCAGGCCACCCTAACTGAGAGAAGCCACCAAAAAACAGTAAGAGGGATATCTAGGAATAGTTAAGATGAACCAGATGACCAAAGAAACAAACATACTCTTGGCCACAAGGCATTCTCTGCGGCCCAAAGGCCTGAATCACGACAAGGGGGAGGAAGAAGTGGGCAGTGAGAAAAAAAAATTGTTCGAAACTGAAACGAACATGCACGTGACTCACGTGGTGGCCTGTCCAACATCAGGGCAGGCAATCGGGACTTAGAAAGGTTAAACTTGAGTATTTGGTTGAGCTTGGCTGGGCACTCCCGAAGTTTTTTAAAATTATTTACATAATCTTCAGAATTCTCAGGGATTTCGATTATTTTTAAGAATTCGCACAATTCTGACATCTGGCTTTTCCTGATGAACTATAATCACGGTTGCCTCCCCAATAGATCACATCGACAACCTAAAGAAGTCATAGTTACCAATCACCTTTCCAGTAACTCGTTATAAGACATTTTGCGGTGGCCGTATTGATCCAGCGTATGTGTCGCGGTTTTTCATGCGTCGGCCTTCTCGCTTACCTATGTAGGTGGTGTTCCTTGTCTACCCCGAATTATCATGGAACGTAAGAGTACCGCACTCATAACCGGAGCCGCCGGGGAGACTGGTAAAGCTGTAGCCATTCGACTTGCCTACGATGGTTTTGATATTACCCTCAACGACTTCGGGTCCAGCAAAGATGAGATCGAGAGCCTTGCACAAAATGTATCTCAGAGAGGGTGGCGAACTCGGAACAGTTAGTATACTTAGTGATGTGTCTCCATTTGTACAAAATATACAATTAGCAATCACAGTAAACAACGCAAGATGACACCAGTGTGTACCACTTGCGAGCTAAATATGGCCTCTATGCACTCATGACGTCAGCTTTGATATCTAACTCACCTCTGGGATTATAATGTGGTCCCATGGACAGATAGGCGCCCTGAGGGCTAGATTAGCCTGTTTTTGCCACGACCGCCGACTCGTGAGACTAAACGAAGAATACTTAGCTGGTCAGAAATTTCTCCCTCTCTCAGTGGCATCAGTTTTAATGCTTCTACTCTCCGCCTCTCCGCCGACGTGGGGATGTTATTTGATAAATAAGCTGTTTGAGATTTAATAGCTCCTTCCTGACCACCAATATCTTGAATATGGGCGAGAAAGGTATTGCACTTGTTACCGGGGCCGCAAGTGGGATCGGTAAAGCCATAGCCCTTCGGCTCGCAGGCGATGGTTTCGACGTTGCTCTGAATGACCTTGAGTCCAGCAAAGGGAAACTCGAGTCTGTCGCACAAGAAATCTCTCAGAAGGGCCGAAAAGTCTGCATTGTCCCCGGCGATGTTTCTCAAGAAGTAGATGTGAAGCGTATGATCGATTCCGTCGTTCGGGACCTTAACGGCCTTGATGTTGTGAGTAACTTCGTCGATTTTCCCTCCAAGATAATATGATGGAAACAATTATGGTTAGATGGTTGCTAATGCTGGAATTAACCAGAAGCCCATTCCAGTCCAGGATAGTATGTCTGATCTTATAAAGGAGGGGTCCCCACTGACACTCGTTTAGCCACAATAGAAGAGTGGGACCGTATTTTCAATATCAATATTCGAGGGGTTTTCCTTTGTTACAAATATGCGGCACAGCAAATGATTAAACAAGGTCGAGGTGGAAGAATTATTGGAGCATCTTCTATTGCGGGAAAACAAGGTAACACTCGTTATATCTTTTCTGTTGCAGGCGTTGAAAGAACATAGGGGCTGGATTATATGCACCGTACTGCTCTAGCAAATTTGCCGTTCGTGGTTTAACACAGAGTGCTGGTAAACAAACCTTTCAATTTACCCATTACGCTCATTCTAATTTTTTTGTCCAAGCTAAGGATTTGGGTCCACACAAGATAACAGTCAATGCCTATGCTCCGGGTCAGTCATTTAAATTAAAACCAATAGTTAGGAACTAAGTCAAGTCAAAGGCTATATCGTCACGCCTATGTGTAAGTTGTATGATAAGATTTCAACATAGAATAACAGTACTACTAGTTGATTCCTTCGTGGCCGACAACAGTGACAGAGATGGTTTTAAGGAAAATGTTGGTATTTCCTTGGAAATTACCCATATCTTTAATATGCAATTGTTTATACAGTTAATCGGGATCACCCCTCTCGGAAAACTAGGAGAAGACAACGACGTTGCCAACCTGGTCTCCTACCTCGCTTCAAAGGAGTCTCATTTTATAACAGGTGCGAATCACAATCCCTTCTTAACCATGAAATTTGTCACGCCATTCAAATCAATTTCCAGGCCAAACTGTGAGTCCCGAGCCATGGATATAGTTTCGGAAACTGATTGGTGTGCCGGCTTAGATTTCTGTGAATGGCGGGGTATTCCTCGATTAAGAATCAAATTTTGTCGTCATTTTGTGCTCATACTATTTAGCACTTCCAGAAATATGATTCAGTTTCTGAATTCTAATTTCGAGTTACTATAGTACTAAGTTCACTCTCAATCTAACCTTGAAGTACCAACGACTAATCGAATTCTGTTAATTGATCACGGTGACAAACTCGATCGGCCTCCCAAACACATCACTAGTGTGTCTTCACCGCATTTCTGGAGCTGGAGATCAAACCCCAGTCTTATTTCCACGATTGACATCATTGGGAGGCCGAAAGTGGCAGATATAATATCCGTGGCAAATTACAGCTACCGGGCTGTTAAGCTTACACGAAGGAATTCGCTCTATGTGCCAACGCTAGCAAGCCCTGAACATGGTTTGATGCCCCAAACTTGAAAACTTTGAACGTATTTGAATTTGCCCACTCCCCAACAGTCTGGCACCATAATCTGCCTGCCTCGACCGTGTTTATTATTTGTTACGCTCCATATTTGTAACGCAAGAATATCTCGTGAGCATTGATGCGCTTATGATACTTACACAACTAAGTTGTTGAAACCATGTCCGTGCAGATTGACCCTCTGGAAACTCTTTGGGAACTTATAATCACGAAGCGCCAAAAGGCCGCCGGAAGTACACGATCATCGGTAGAAGCTGGCTCGGCATGGTAGTTATGGTTCAAATAAGGGGTTCAATGATTTCGTGCGTATATTGGTATAAGAATTTGGAAATGTCAAATTTTGGCTGCTATATCAATCAAAGAATACCCCGCCATTGACAGAAATCTGGTTTGAAGGGTTTATCAAAGTCCAGATCAGTTTCAATTAATAAAGTTTTAAACATACCGTTTGACCTAAGAAAATTGTCATTGTTAGATAGTAAAGATATATGAGTTAAAAAGATGAAAGTACGTACCGGTTATGAAGTGAGATTCTTTCGACGCAAGATATGAAATGATGCTCGCAACGTCTTCAGGTTTCCCTAATTCCTTAACAGGCGTCCTATCAATTCTCTGCATAATCGTAAGTTCGACAACATAGTCATAGAAGAGAAACAGACATCATTTTTAAATGCCTCCCAGTCGCCGAGTCCATCCCGCATAGATTTCACTAGTATATTATTTAATAGGAATCAATGCCCTAATGATCACCTTACGCATTGGTGTTTCGATATAACCTCCAATTCTATTATTTCGATATTTTAGGGCTCCCATAATGGCGGCTTCAGCTTACCTGGGGCGTAAGCGTTAACTGTTATCTTGTGTGGTCCCAGATCCTTTGCTAAAATCACAAACATCAGATTTTTATATAGGAAGACGGTGTCGAATTACCAGCGCTCTGGGTTAGCCCTCGTACTGCGAACTTGCTGGAGGTATAAGCGGCGGATGATGCAAATTCTAAAAGAAATAATTTAGTGGATGGGAGGCGCAAGCGGCAAGGCGGTTGGGTCCTTACGCTGTTTTCCCGCTAACGAGCATGCTCCAATGATCCTCCCTCCTCGACCTTGTTTGATCATGTGTTGGGCTGCATACTTGTAGCAAAGGAAAACGCCGCGTCCATTAACGCCGTAAACGTGATCCCAGTCTTCCACGTTTACTGAACGCCAATTAACGAAAAATACTACTTTCCGAATAGTCACATACAATCTTGGAATGGAACTACTCTATTGGCAATACCGGCATTTGCGACCATCTAACGGCGTTGAACAAGTAGAATCTTATTTCTTCAAATAAACACTCACGACATCAAGCCCACCCAGGCCTTCAACGGTCAGATCGACCATTCGTTTCACGTCTGCTTCCTGAGAAACATCGCCAAAGACAATCAATGTTCGCCGGCCTTTCTGGATAAGTTCCTGGGAAAGGGCTTCCAACTGTTTCTTCTTAGCCTCCAGGTCATTGAGAGCGATATCGAACCCGTCATCTGCGAGCCGTAGGGCTATAGCTCTACCGAGCCCACCCACTACTCCAGTTATGATTGCAGCACCTTTGTGGTTCATGTCGGTGCCCCAAAGAAGGATGTGACATTCAACGCATTTTAGTCCGCTACCAACAATCACATGGCTCCGGAAGAAACGTTTGGGAAGTTCTGACATGTTTGTATGAGATAAAAAAAACGATTCAAGTCTCCTTTACAAATCCTTCTCACGAGGTTGACGAGCGTGCAACCAGGCAATGAGAATTGAAGCATGGCGTATTCGTTCTAAAGATTTCCTTGGTTCCAAACTTCCAACCGAATGAACTCGATGACACAAGAATGAAGATTGGGAAGCGGAAGCGGCTGGTTTTACCCACTCCTTTCTGGGACAAAGACGCACATTCAAACCTTGATCTGAACCACTATATTCAATAGAGCAACACTGGTGGAAGCCGATGAAGTCTACGGGGAGACGTTGGGGTATTGCGGTTAAGGCTAAAGGTGTTAAGACTCGCGGGACGTAGCTTGTAGCGCCTATACCAACAGCTATAGTGTGGTGAGCTGCAGTAAATTGAACGTTTGATTGTGTAACAAAATTCAAACAATAAAATAAAAAATGAGAATGTCAATCAAAATATACTCCACCGTTGACAGAAATCTGTATCAGCAGTATAATCAATTTCCAGGGCTCACATCAGAGGCTTAGGACATACGCTTTGGCCTGTAATATCCAAGTCTTTTAGTAGCTCTGATAGTTGAAGTAACCGAGGAATTTACCAGTAATGAAATGAGATTCTTTTGACGCGAGATAAGAAACGAGACTAGCCACATCTTTAGACTCCCCAATGCTACCTACGGGAGTTTCTTTGATTCGCTGAAGAACGGATAAGGAAAAATCCGGTCAAAAACAGGAGACATACATCTGCTTTATACTCTTTGGCACCACCAAATCTATCTCCAAAGAAATTTACTGTCGATATTGTTATATTGAGCTTACTCTGTAAACACTCAACCTACACATTGGTGTTTCGATGAAACCTTATCAAATTATTCAGACTCATTTGATGTGTTAGATGACATTAAAGCCCACCCGGAGCGTAAGCGTTGACCGTGATTTTATGTGGACCTAAATCCTTGGCTTGCATTCAGAATATGTCAGCACACAGTACATTCATAGTAATAAATCGAACAGAACTCACCAGCACTTTGAGTTAGACCTCTGACCGCGAATTTGCTGGCCGCGTATGGAGCAACTGTTGCGAAGCCTGAAAGAACAATAAGATGGGAGCAACAAACGAACATCTTAATGTTTTGCCTTGCTTTCCCACCACAGACGACGCTCCAATAATCCGACCACCTTGTCCTTGCTTAATTATTTGCTGCGCGGCGTATTTATAACATAAGAATACCCCTCGAACGTTGATGCTCAGAGTACGATCCCAATCTTCGGTTTTTACTACGTGATATCAGGCAACGAGCGTGATGTAATTAATTCGCTTTGAAAACTCACGTTCAGGAAGTGGTGTAGGCGTCGTAACGATTCCGGCATTCGCAACCATCTGAGAGTCGTAAATGTTACACTATTTTATGGTGAGAAGGATACCACATACGACGTCGAGGCCCCCAAGCTCCTGGACTGTTGAATCAATCATACGCTTTACGTCGGCCTCCTGTGATACATCACCAAGGATAATGGTCACTCGACGGCCTTTCTGAGAGATCTCCTGCACAATATTCTCAAGATTCCCTTTGCTGGACTCAAGGTCATTGAGAGCTACATCAAAGCCATCATTCGCGAGCCGAGTTGCGATGGCTTGACCTATCCCTCTTGCTGCTCCGGTGACAAGTGCAACACCTTTACGGTCCATGATGATAGTTCAGAGAAGGGTTTCACTTTCCACCATATCCACTCCCACAACGATTACACGCCCTGTCGAAGTGGATAAATTGCCTGGGAGTGAGCACTGAAAAAAGAATTCGATCGTTTGGCTGGCCTTCTCACGACGGCCTATGAATGAAACACAACCGTCGACAGGATGGTTTTACATATTACTGAACTAGATGGTCGGGTGGGCTGGATCCCACTTAATGCATTCATCAAAAGGTGCCAGATCCAGGGTGAAGTTGTGTGAAGTAACAGCCAGCTCGCTGCGAGACGTGAAAGGAAAAAAATCAACATCACATGATCATATAAAGATCGATCGGTAGACTCGCGACCAACCCTTCCATTTCCCACAGCCCAAACCTCAGAGCAATTTGAGATCACATATTATCCGACACATAACTGCTTACGGTCAAGGTCGCAAGACTGGATAGTAGATACAAGATCAACCGATTTTAACACATTCGAATATCAATTATTGATCAATCCAGGTAAATT
The DNA here is from genome assembly GCA_037014335.1 of Collybia sordida. Classification (NCBI taxonomy): domain Eukaryota; kingdom Fungi; phylum Basidiomycota; class Agaricomycetes; order Agaricales; family Clitocybaceae; genus Collybia; species Collybia sordida. The sequence continues at coordinate 2,194,675 of JAYKXK010000010.1, read as the reverse complement.
CCACCGTTCACAGAAATCTCATAAGATTAGCACTTTAGTCAGGTTTTTGAAGCGAATTAAAAGGGTGGGCACATACGGTTTGGCCTGAAATAGCAAATAATTATCTTGGGGTAGGTAACAGATCGGAGAGGTATTACTGCGTACCTGTTACAAAATGGGATTCCTCCGATGCAAGATACGAGACAATACTCGCGACATCCCCAGACATTCCTATACACCTTAAAGGTACTTCTTTAATCCTCTGTTATAAATGAGCAAATGATCAAGAGATAAAAGATTAATTATTGGCTAACTTTTGATTTGTAGGCTTCTTCGCCCCCAAGTCTATCTCCCAGGACAGTTACTATTACGATGTGGTTACGCCTGCCCCGATTTCTAATTATTTAACTTACACATCGGTGTTTCGATAAACCCTTGGTTCTAAAATTGGATGTCTCAAGTCTAGCTGAGGTAAGTTGGACTCACCTGGAGCATAGGCGTTGACTGTTATTTTGTACGGGCCGAGGTCTTTGGCTTTATCCCAAGATTAGAGTGTGATACGATTGTGGACGGAGTTAAGATACCTGCACTTTGCGTTAATCCCCTCACCGCAAATTTGCTGGCAGAGTACGGGGCCAATGATGCATATCCTGAATAAGCAATAGTTAGCGGCCTAATCACGATTCCTACGACAAAACCTGCCTTTTTGGTTGCCACGATAGGTAAATCCGGTAGTATGGTCGACTATCTAGCAAACCAACTTTAGTCTCACCTTGTTTACCCGCTACAGATGAAGCTCCGATGATCCGTCCCCCGCGTCCTTGCTTGATCATCTGTTGTGCAGCGTACTTATAACACAAGAACGTCCCTCGGGCATTGATTCCGAGAGTACGGTCCCAATCTTCGACTGTTGCTACAAAACTATTAGATAAGTCTATTTTTATTTTGGAGATCGCTCACTATCAACAAGTGAGGATACCTCGCTCACAATGCCGGCGTTTGCAACCATCTAGTGTGGTTATATTACATCAACGAGAAAGAAGTACAATCGCTTACAACATCAAGTGCCCCGAACGCTCGAACTGTTGAGTCGATCATACTCTTCACATCCGCTTCCCGAGACACATCACCAAGTATACTAACTGTTCGCCGCCCTCTCTGGAATATATTTTGTGCAAGGTTCTCGACTTCTTCTTTGCTAGACTCGAGGTCGTTGAGGGCAATGTTGAAGCCATCGTCAGCGAGCCGAATAGCTATGGCTTTACCAATTCCCCTGGCGGCTCCGGTTATGAGTGCTGTACCCTTACGTTCCATGATAATTAGTCGGAGAAAAGTTAAATGACATCTGGAAATTATTTTAACGACCGCATATCGTTCAGATGCAGGTGTCGTAAAAAGGAGCTAAGTGCTTGACTCATCCTATCCTCCCACGAATTGATAACAAATATACCGACCTGTGATTGGATTAAGTAGCCTTGACTACCACGCATGTAAGCAAGGATGGCTATGCATTCGCAGACCTCACGTAGTTCTTCGTGAAAGCTTGACGGCCCGGTAGCTGTAATTTGCCACGGTAAGTACATCTGCCACCTCCGACCTTTCGATGGCGTCAACCGTGGAAATGAGACCGCAGTCTGATCCCAGGCTCCAAAATTCTGTTAAAACACATTAATAGAGACAAATTGAGTTTGCCACCACGGTTTTCCACCGAGATTCGGTTAATCATTGTTACTTAAAGGTTGCATTAAGGGTGGAGTTAGAGTGATGGTAACTCGAGAATAAAGGTTAGAGACTGAATTATATTTCCCTAGTGTCGGACATTATGAGCACAAAATGTTGACAAAACCTGATTGTTAATCGAAGTACGTCCCGCCATTCACGGAAATCTGAGTCAACACACCAATCAGCGGTTAAAATCACGCTCGAGGATCAGGGCTCACAGTTTGACCTAGAAAATAGTTCGGATGATTTAACAAATTTCATGATCAGGTACGGATTATAATTCGCACCTGTTATAAAATGAGACTCCTTCGAAGCGAGGTAGGAGACCAGATTGGCGACATCGTTGTCTTCTCCTAGTCGTCCGAGAGGCGTGATCCCGATCCTCTGCATAAACAGTTTCATAAAGCAATGGGTAATCTCCAAAGGAAGTACCGACATTTTCTTTAAAAGCATCCCAACCACCATTATCGGCCCCGATGGAACTCACTAGTAATAATGTTATTCCATGTTAAAATATTACCATACGACTTACGCATAGGCGTGTCAATGTAGCCTTTGACTTAACTTAGTCACTAGCTATTGATTTTAATTTAAGGGACTGACCCGGAGCATAGGCATTGACTGTTATCTTGTGCGGACCCAAATCCTTAGCTTGGACAAAAAAATTAGAATGAGCGTAATGGGTAAATTGAAAGGTTTGTTTACCAGCACTCTGTGTTAAACCACGAACGGCAAATTTGCTAGAGCAGTACGGTGCATATAATCCAGCCCCTATGTTCTTTCAACGCCTGCAACAGAAAAAATATAACGAGCGTTACCTTGTTTTCCCGCAATAGAAGATGCTCCAATAATTCTTCCACCTCGACCTTGTTTGATCATCTGCTGCGCCGCATATTTGTAGCACAGGAAAACCCCCCGAACATTAATATTGAAAATTCGGTCCCAATCTTCTATCGTGGCTAAACAACCGTCGGTGTGAATCTTTGTTTCATTGGAGTGTTGAACATACTATCCTCGAATGAAACGGGTTTATGGATGATTCCAGCATTAGCAACCATCTAATCATGATTATTTTTATCATCTTATCTTGGAGGGAAAATCGACGAAATTACTCACAACATCAAGGCCATTGAGGTCTCGAACGACGGAATCGATCATGCGTTTCACATCCACTTCTTGAGAAACATCGCCGGGGACGATGTAGACTTTTCGGCCCTTCTGAGAGATTTCTTGTGCGATAGACTCGAGTTTCCCTTTGCTGGACTCAAGGTCATTTAGAGCAACGTCGAAACCATCGCCGGCAAGGCGAAGGGCTATGGCTTTACCGATCCCACTTGCAGCCCCGGTAACAAGTGCTATACCCTTCTCGCCCATGTTAAAAATATTGGTGGTCAGAAAGAATCATTAAATCCCAGGCCGTTTATTTATCAGATGATAGCCCCACGTCCGCGGAAAGATGAAGAACAGAAGCATCAATTTTGATACCACCGAGAGAGGGAGAAATTTTTGACCAGCCAACTATTCTTCCTTTAGTCTCACGAGCCGGCGATCGCGGTAAAAAAACAGGCTAATCTAGTCCTCAGGGCGCTTATCTGTCCATGGGACCACACTATAATCCCAGAGGTGAGTCAGATATCAAATTTGACGTCAGGAGTGCGTACACTAAGCCTATCAAGGCCACATTTAGCTCGCAAGTGGCTCACACTAAAACATAGATGCAATCTTGAGTTGTTTACCCGGGTTTCTGTGATTGCTAATTGTATGTTTAGTACAAATGTCATGTGTTATTTAGCATCTCAGTCGAAGTATAACCCCCCGTTTACTGAAATCTAAATGCATATTTATCATTTTATGTGCCCCAACGGTTTGAAAGACTGGAAACATACAGTTTGACCTGGGAAACAGATATGTATTGAGCAGATGTTGTGGGTTTGATGTCCTACAACACGTACCGGTTATAAAATGGGACTCTTTGGATGCGAGATAGGAGGTAATACTGGCGATGTCCTCATCTTCTCCTAAACGCCCAACAGGGGTTGCTTTGATTCTCTGAATAATGAGTTGGATGGTTAGTTCGAATGATGCTTCTTGGGGATTTACGGACATCTTCTATGAAAGCCTCCATGTTATCTATATCTTTCTTCATGGCGTCAACTGTTAATATGATGAGATTATCGCGACAAAATGCTATTTTGCTCATTTAACTCACGCATGGGCGTATTAATGTAGCCTTTGGTTCGTTTGAGCCAGTCCTCACCATTCTTGAGATAGTTTGAGATTACCTGGAGCGTAAGCATTGACTGTTATCTTGTGTGGGCCCAAATCTTTGGCTAAGATTAGACTATATTAGAGTACGGTAGAATTGATGATCATGCCCAAATACCAGCGGCCTGAGTTAAACCTCGCACTGCAAACTTGCTAGAACAGTACGAAGCGGATACCGAGAGCCCTAGATATGTGTTAGAACTCTGTGATTCAGATCGGTTTGTTTATACTTAAGCACCTTGTTTGCCCGCCAGGGATGATGCTCCGATGATCCGCCCACCTCGACCTTGCTTGATCATTTGCTGCGCCGCATACTTGTAGCAAAGGAAAACGCCCCGGGCGTTGATGCTGAACACACGTTCCCAATCCTCTAGGGTAGCTAGGCAGATATCAGTGAAAAAGGTCTTTTTCTTTAGAGTACTTGAGTTGGCCAACATTCTGGGAATAGTACAAATTGACAAGCGATTCCAGCGTTGGCGACCATCTAAAATGGTTAGAAGGATCATCATTCATATCGTAGAATAAATTCTTACAACGTCCAGGCTCCCGAGGGCTTGAACAGTTGAGTCAATCATACGTTTCACATCCGCTTCTTTGGAAACATCGCCAAAGACAACGGTGGTCCGCTGGCCATTCTGTGAAATTTCTTGGCTCAACGCGTCTAACTGCTCCTTGTTAGACTCAAGGTCGTTGAGAGCGACGTAGAATCCATCCTTCGCGAGCCGGAGAGTTATGGCTTTGCCAATCCCTCTTGCAGCTCCGGTGATGAGTGCGACACCTTTAGAATCCATAATGGTAATGAATAGTATGGAAAGGAAGCATAGATTCAACATTTTATATCCAAGGTAGCCCGTCACATGGCTATCGAATGTGGAGAAAAGTTCCTAAAATATACGGATTGATAGAGAAGATTAAACGTGCGGAAAGATGCCTCGAAATGCATCGCTCCGGCGCTGGGCCCATTCCCCGATCTTTCACAAGGACGATTTTTGAGAAGGGTAAGAGAGTTTTTCTTCCAAATGAGAAAAATTACACACGGGATGTGAATAGCTCCAGCCTCGGGCCTGTTCCCCGACTTTTCACAAGGCCTACCAAATACTATCTTTGGCAACGGACCCAAGAAAGTAAGTCTTCTACCTAGAAGAGAACTCCGCATGGGATTCAAGTGTACGTACCTTTGATTCATAGTTGGGAGACGGGTTGGTGTGGCCGAGAGGTTGTAGACTACTTGTGGACTTTTGACAGATCCTAGAATGCGTGGCTGCTTATGGATTCAGGAATTCTCAACGATCAATAGGGGAAAACAGTCTAGGATTATACCCACAAATGTATTAGCAGTAGAGCCCTGATGTGACCTACACCTGACGAGATTCGTGAAAGGTTTGAGTATTCAGCGTGTACTATAGTGCGTGGAAGTTGGGATGAACCCAAAGCCTCAGCAGAGCCACCGTCGGCAAGCTCAACCCATTGTTACGTAATATTTTTTATCAATAACGACACTTTTCTCACGATTGAGAATTCTTCAATTTTCGTCAACGCTTTTGCAACACTCGAAAATGAACATTCGTTTGGCCAGGGTATGGTCCGTATATTTCATGTTGATAAGAGAAGTATCTATATTCTAATGTCCGGTCAGTAATCTCCCAAACCATCCAAACAGATATCAATCATAGTGACCGTCATCGATTCTAGGTTGATGACATGATGGGGATGCAGGCAACCAATTTGCAGAATCTGCCCGAGAACTATGTTCTGAAGTTCTGTGAGAATGGATCTGTGGGTTTCATAGAACTAGTTCTGATCAAATTGTGGCATTAGGGATGTATCATGCCATGACTTGGCCGCAGATATCTTTTGTCGCAGAAGATCACAAAGGTCGGATCGTTGGCTATGTATTGGCGAAGATGTGCGTCGTTTGTTACGCGTTTTCTGCTGATTAATAACAGGACGCCTTCAGTGAGGAAGAATCCCAAGAGAATGGCGAAGAAGTCCACGGACATGTTAATTCGATCTCGGTACTACGATCTTACAGGCGCCTCGGGCTGGCCAAAAAGTTGATGTTACTTTCTCGTGAGTAGTTCAGTCGTTTTTTCTCATGATCACATCTCATCGTGTTTTAGAAGAAGCAATGGCGTCTATCTACAAGGCCTCGTTCGTCTCACTCCACGTCAGACAATCAAACAAAGCTGCTATTGGGCTGTATCGAGACACACTAGGGTTCGAGGTAGCACAGGTGGAAAAGAAGTACTGTGAGTTGCATGTAAACGCCTTCGTAGCGGGAATCTTTACTGATTATTCTTAAAGATGGGGACGGAGAAGATGCATTATCAATGAGGCTTTCTTTGAAAAAATCGTAGATTCTACCGCAAGTTCAATTGTCGGAGAGTTCGATCATGGTTTTTCGATTTCCGAATAAAATAATCGAAATTTATCCCTCCTGAAAATGTTGTACCAAAACGCACACGAGCGGTTGCATGCCCCCAATCTGGATCTCAAGCGTATTCTCGAATCACAGTATTTTGCTGATACCAGAGCTGAAACCGATCTTTTACATCTCTCAAGCAAATAAGGAGGACAGTACGGCTTTGGTTATTCCATAAGAGGGGCGCTATACTGAGTTCCCGAACATTCCATTCCACTCTCAAACAGCACGATGATGTGATCCTTAAGCGGGGTGACATCCTAAATTCCCGAACACTCCATTCCAATCTCAAACAAATCCGTACGGGACCCTTTCCAAAACCTTTCTACCCCCGCGAGCCCCGGATATTCTTGTATTCGTTAGACTAGGAGGCCATTTTGAGCTAAGCTAACTTGGAAATAAATCTTCTCAGATTCTTGAATAGCAATGGAGAAGCCACATTCAATTGCCGTTTATATATGGCATATGTGTCCAAGAGGCCCGTCCCCGAATCATAAACGCTTCCTCAGTGACATCTCAACGGTTCGGCGATTCACCAGATCCTTGAATGAAGCGGTCGAGCCATGACGTCGCTCATCGAGAATATAAGTCTTACGAGAAGGAACTTAACCGACAAACTTGCCCAATGAAATTTTTGCAAGGCTTGATCTATGCACTGCCCCTCCTAGGAGCCGCCGCCGTCCTTGGGGGTTCCGTTACCATAATTGGATCGACATGTACCGCACACGCCAGTACCGACCACCCGGACGACACTCCAATCACCCTGCAGGCGTTCAGTCTGTGTGGCAGAGATGCGTCCGTTCTATTTGACGCAACTACGTTTCACATCGGGAGCGTGATGGATACGACAGAATGAAAAATTTGCAGATCGATCTTCTGTGGAACCTCTGAGTATGTTGAACGAAGCTCGTTTCACGAATCGGTAATTATTTGTCTGACGGGGTACTAGTGGGGAACAAACATCACGTATTGGCGCAACGCCAGTCTACCACTAGGCTATCAAAACCAAACAACAGCATGGGTTATTGGAGGAGAAAACATTACCTTCCAAGGGCACAAGGCGGGAATTTTTGACGGCAATGGGCAATTATGGTTTGTCTCCAAAAAGACTATTCGGTAGCTCTGCTTTGTTATTGGACCCTCCCAGGTATGATTTTACGAACGGCGCCCCCAATCTCGCTGACTGCCCAATCAGTTTGATGAATACCAATACGACGAGTTCTCGCTTTTCTGATTTCCGGTTCGTCCAATCTCAGTTTTGGACATCATCAAATCGGATGACGTCCTTTTGGACGATATATATGTCAATTAATCATCATCTAGCAAAGTAATACCTCATTGAAACTATACACTTCTTGCCTTACTTTCCTTGTAGGCACCCGCATGAAATACCGATGGTGTCGACACAATATTTACTCCAACCCAATTACTTTCCGGAACTGGACCATCACGGGTGGCGACGACAACATTTCTCTGAAAGCTAACTCCACCAACATTCTCGTCCAGGTTCTGTTTTTCGTGGAGGTCTTGAAGTTGCTATCGGGTTTGCACTTGTTCAATCACATTTTTTCTTAAGTGGTAAATATATAGATCCATAGGGCAATATCTCGGGGTGTTTGAAAGAATAGAAATGGTCACCGCCGAACGAGTATCATGCCTTGGAACGAGGTTCGCAGGTTATATAAAAACGTGGACGTGGGTAATACAAAATCCCTTTCACCTCGCTTTTCGTGTAACTCACCATAAATATAGCGGTATTCAACAAAGCTTTCCTCCTAATGGTGAGTAATCCATGAATTGTATATTAAACGACTAGTTTACTATTCAATTTTATAGGCGGCGGTGGTGGCCTCGGATATGCCAAAAATATTAGTGGATAGCAACGCAACTATTACCCCTCTTAATTTATTGGCATAGCCTTCAAGGACTTTGATCTCGTTAATGTCACCAACCAAGCCGCTCAGATCACCCAGTGTACCTCATTCCCTGGGACAACCGGAAGCTGTGATACGTCCCTTTTCCAGATCCCAAATATAACCTTGAGACAGATGATAGGCAACTTGGCCTCCGAAACTCTGGCGCCTTTAAAATGCAGTGGGGCCTCGCCTTATCCTGGTCTTCAATTTGTCGGCCTTGACAAAATTGAGACCACTGGAAGCCGGACAATAATATGTAGCCATGGATTCCATTGGATTCCACTGCGGATGATGAAGGTTTCAAATGATTTGATGTAGGCAACTTTCAACTCGAAGATTCTACAGAATGAATAAGGAAATTGAGGGGTATCAAGACATAGTTTCGTATGGGCAGCTGCTAGCTCCGAGTGCCACATTATTTGGTTGAGACGCCTGCGCGTAAACATTGCCTCAGAATGATTTTTTGAAACTTCTCTTCAGAAAAGGGTAAAGACTTGTTTCGCTTGCGTAGCTCAAAATTCCACTGCCAACTGCCGATTATGAAATTATACCTCAAACCACTACCGACCGCAACAACCACAACTAACTAATAATCAACCTTGACGTCGGCGCCAAAAGGGAAATTAAGGATAGCTGGTCCTGCTACCGTTGTCTCATCCGACACCTTTTCACCGTTGTTGGTAATCACGACATATACAAAGCCCTTTAACTCCTTGGGAATGTAGATCTCGTTCTTCCCGTTTTCAATAGGTGTAAAGACTGTGCCAGTCCCAACCAAGAAAGCGGCGAATAAATTTTTCTGACCTTTAGAATCGAATTTTACGTGAGCGCGCTTCCCAGGTGCGGCGCCGGAGACGATGAGTGATGGGAACGCCTTGACGGGAAGAGCGGGATTGGATTCAGGGCACTTTTTGATGAAACCCGACGCAATGCTGAAGACTTGATTCAAGTCAAGGGGCGTCTAACAGACAAGGACAGGTTGAAGATTAGTGAGAACATTCAGTATCAGTGAGTTACCTCAAAGGCAGTACTCCAGGGGTTAGAGTCTCTAGCTACCGAGTTTATCCAAGCGGAATGACGAGCTTCAACGCCAAGAATCGAAGCAGCAACAGTGAGATACGCCTTAAACGCATTGTATTATTTATTGGTTTCTATTCCGACGACGCAAACGCACCTTATTTTCGATGAATGCAGCGGCACCATTGTAGGCGGACACGCCAACACTTTCAAGTGCGTAAGCGGTATCGATGAAAGACTTGGGGTCGGTGTCAGGGCTTCGGATTCTATGAGCAAATCGCTTTCGATTTTATAAAGAACGCAATGACGTACAACTGATATTCGCATGCCTCAACAGCCTGAGCTCCAGCGGTAGTGATGGCACTTTTTAAAAACTGGACGTGGCTCGCCTCATGTTCGGCAATTTGTTCAAAGCGACCTCGAATCCATGCGGGATAACCAGCCTTTTTGAACGCTTTTTGGGAATATTTTTCAAGCCCCTGTTTATAGAAGGCCGCCTCGAGATGTTCAAGCGTTAAAGCAAAATTGAGGATTTCAATGTCTACATTGTCTAATCAATCGCAACGTTCCTGAGTACCATAAGGGTACATACCTGTAGGACCATCCCCGCGAGCAAGCTGATTTACATCACGGCCCACGATTCCGAGTGAAGCGAGGTCTACGGGCAGATTGTTAAGTTCACGGACTCATCACCACCGTCAAACAAGTAATAAATAATTACCTAAAAAACCACGTTTATGATGCTCAGGGTATCCTCGATGATTTTTGTAGGGTGAATATTCATAATCGTCATAGCGCTTGTGATCGTCGTATTTGCGATGATCATACTCATGATCTTCATACTTATGATCATCATGATTATGCTCATATCTGTGATCATCGTATTTGCGATCCTCATACCCGCGATAATCGTATTTATGATCATCGTACTTGTAGTCGTCGTACCGATGATCGTAATGCTTGTCGATAAAATAGGTATTCTTCTCTTTCTTCCGGTTCAGAAGATCGTTCAAAGCGATGATTTCTGTTGGTAATCAAGAATTCATTCGACGGCTCGAATATGAAGTTACTCACTTATATCACCTTCACCACCCAAGCCCAAGACTTCCCGTTTAGTGTGGTATTTACGATCGTTGTACTCGCTCTCGTAGTTGCCATGCTTGCCCTCGCCGTTTTCGTGTTCATATTCCCTATATTTGTGGTCGTCGTACTTGTGATCGTTGTACTTGTGATCGTCGTACTTGTGATCGTCGTATTTATGGTCGTTGTACTTGTGGTCGTCGTATTTATGGTCGTCGTATTTATGGTCTTCATATTTATGGTCGTCGTACTTGTGATCATCATACTTGTGATTGTTGTACTCGCGATCTTCGTACTTGTGGTCGTCATGCTTATAATCTTCATGACTGTGGCCAATGTACTTGTTATCCTCGTATTTGTGATCATTGTACTTGTGATCATCGTATTTATGGTCCCCATAACTGTGACCGTCATACTTGTTATCCTCATACTTGTGACCATCATGCTTGTTGATGACGTAGAGGCTCTCTTCCTTCTTCTTGTTTAGAAGATTGTTGAGAAGGTTAATGTCTGATAAATATGTTTTCATAAATTCATTGCTTAGAGAAAGAGAAGATTTACCAAGTCCCTTCGTTTCCCCTAGACCACTTTCAAGAAGACCACCGACGATATCTAGACCGAGACCGGTTAAACCAGCTACAGTTTCGAGACCTAGTTGCCTTTTTTCATGGTGCTTCTGATCGTCATATTTATGGTCCTTATTCTTGTGATCCTCGTACTTGTGATCAATGTGCTTGTGATCGTTGTACCTATCATCCGCATATTTATGATCGTCGTGCTTGTGTTCATCGGACTTGTAGTCTCCATACTTGTGATCATCGTGCTTATAATTGTCACCCTTGTAGTAATCACCATGTTTATAATCGTCGCCTTTATAGTCGTCATGCTTGTAATAATCAAACTTGTAGTCTCCGTGCTTATAATCATCGGACTTGTAATCCCCATACTTGTCACCGTGCCTGTAATTGTTAGCCTCATAGTCGGAGCTTTTGGACTGTTGTCTTACTTGTAGTGTCGGTAGTTATAACCGTCGGATTCATGTTTATCATATCCGCGACCTTCGTACTTGTCGATGAAGTAGATGTTTTCTTCCTTCTTCTGATTGAAGATATCGTTAAGGAGGTTGAATTCTTTTTAGGATGTTAGGAAGGAATGACCACAAGAAATTCTTTGAAGAGAAACTCACCCGAGGGGCTATATTCCTCGTGGGATTTCCCGTGATCGTCGTACTTGGGAACATACTTGTGTTCATCGTATTTATGATCAGCATACTTGTGGGCGTCGTGCTTGTCGTCCTCATATTTGTGATCATCGTGCTTGTAACTGTCGTGCTTATAACTGTCGTGCTTGTAGTCCCCATGGGTGTCATACTCATGATCATCGTACTTATAATCCTTATACCCATGGGTATCATACTCGGTATTGTCCCGTTTGTAATCCCTATGCTTGTGACCGTATTTGCGATCGTCATACTTGTGATCGTCGTGCTTGTAGCCCCCGTCCTTGTAATCATCATACTTCCGGTCGCCATATTTGTAGTCTCCGTAATGTTTGTGGTCATCATGATCGTGATCGCCATGCTTGTAATTACCGCGCTTATAATCATCGTACTCATGATCGTCGTGCTTGTGGTGATCATACTCGTGATCATATTTATCGATGAAGTAAAGGTTTTCCTCATGGTCCTTGTTGAAGAGGTCGTTAAGGAGGGTTAAACCTATTATATAACGTGTTGATTAAGATAACCTCAAGAGATACAGAAAAACTCACTCAGATCCCGTTTCCCGTGGTGGTACTGTTTGTTTTTGTCGCATTTTGCTTGGTACTTGTGGTCAACGTGTTTTTGATCCTTGTGCTTGTGCCCGTACTTGCGACCGTCGTTCTTGGGGTTGACCTTTTTTACCTGTTTATGATCTTCATGCTTGACCTCGTATTTAGGCTCCTCGTGCTTTGATTGAGCTTCCTCATACTTAGGTTTGGGTTCTTCGTACTTGGGTTTAGGTTCCTCGTACTTGGGTTTAGGTTCCTCATGCTTGGGCTCCTCGTACTTGTGTTCCTCATACTTGGGTTCCTCATATTTGGGTTCATAGTACTTGTGGTCATCGTGCTCATAATGGTCATACTTGTCATCATAGTGATGATCATCGTACTTGTCGATAAAGTAAGTGTTCTCCTCCTTCTCCTTGTTTAAAATATTATTAAGGAGGTTAACCTCTGTTGACGTTAGTGTTGGGGATAAATATATATATCAGAAGAGCGCTGACTGACCTAAGGATTTGTGCTTGTCGTCATGATACTTTCTATCGTGATCATACTTGTCATCGTGGTCATACTTATCATCGTGGTCATATTTCTCATCACCATGGTGATGCTTGTATGATTCGCCATAATAGATATTTTCTTCGTCTTTATGGTTCAGGAGGTTGTTCAGAGCATTAATTTCTTATATAAATCAAGAATTTCAAATGAGCTATAGTTCTGGAGAAAAGGCGTAAACACATACCCAACTGAGGTTCACGACGTGCGGGAGCGGTTCTCTGGACTACGTCTTGACGCACCGGCTAAGTAATAAACAAGAGTTAATAGAGTAAATGTGACACACCGAGAATTGGTTTAGAGAGTGGTTGATTCTGGCGGGGGATGACACTCGAGAATACGGGGAGGGCTGCGAGAGCGGCAGTGGTGAGGGCGATAGTGCATTTCATTATGATAATCGTGGCGTATATGTCGTAATAAAAGAGGGTATATAGTAGATGAGAGTAAAGGAGTGTGGGGATCAACAAACGTGGTGGTTGACTGGAGAAAGAGAATCAATGGACAAGCAGACTTTATACAATTTCTACCTGAGGGGCGATCGAATTAAGGTTTTAAGTAATGGACGTCCCTAATTGGTTGCGGGGTTTAGAATGAAAGGAAGCAAATTTATTTTTATCTATGACATCACCCTAAATCCCCAAAGTTTTCAACCACCGAGGACGATTTTGTGCAAGGAAACGAAACGTATGTGTCAAAACTTTGGGGATAATAAGTAGTACTATCGATCCAGAGTGCGATTTTGATACTTTAGCGGGTCCTTTCTTAGAGCTTTAAATAATAGCAGAGTATATTCTACTCTTTTTTACATCTTATTACCGATTTACATAAAGAAATGACATCGTTGAAGATTGTAGGAACTATCACAAGCAACGATCTGTAGAATTTTACCTGCTAAACGGACTAATTGTAGAAATTCATAGGTCAATTTTTCATGTATGTAGGTGCGGTTGGGCGTCTACAGATTAACAAGGCACAATCAAGGTTTAACGCACATTAAAACTGATATTCTACAATATGGCGCAGTGGATGATTACTCGTGCAATGCAATAATTTTTGTAGTATCCACACATAACTTCCACTTTCCTACCTTGAAATTGTGTTCACTTTTAATAGGGACCAAAAGAATAATTACATTTACACCCAAATCCCACCCCCCCCTTCATAGAGGAGCCTAATTAAATCGCACCGAAGTTGAATTTCCGCATCCATTACTTGGGAAAGCTTCCGAGTAAAAATGGCTATGTATTGCGAACCAAGATTAAATTTTCTACTTGTACCCCCCGGAGAGAATTATGTTAAAGCTCATAAATTTACGAAATTCCTTAACCCAGAAGCTGGCTTATACCCTAAAAAGAGAGAAAGAAAGGTTCTCAGAGAAGAAACGTATTTAAGTGGGAACGGCGGAAAACCCTGTGGTTACGGTGACGGGATTCACTGCCGAGAAAGTGAACGCCAGGAAGTACCTGAGCTGGAAATCACGCCCACCAGGGGTCATAATACTAGTCCTTAACAGTTTGGCTAAGCAATGGGTGTGGTGAATCAAATTTCCATCTTATTATGCCCAAGTATACTACTTTTTTTTTGAGAAAGTACATACATGATCTATTAGTCCCTGCCCTCAGGAGAAAATACAATTATACGCCTAAAATGTAATAACTAAGGGTTCACTGATGCAATCCCTCCATCGACCTCAATAACAATCCCGTTCGTGAAGCCTCCCGTCGGCGAGGCCAAATATATCGCGGTCATAGCAATCTCCTCGTCCCTATACCCCACCAGGGTGCGTTTAGCTAAAAATCACTACCTGAGTAAACAGACGAGCACGCACTTTCCAGCCCTCCGCACGGGTGCCGGAAGCAGCGCTCCTGTAGGCGGCTTCTGCGCCAACACAGCAAGCACTTCGGCTGGCGTGGTGAGCTCTGACACAAACAGTCCTGGGGAGATCGCGTTCACTCTAATAGGGATTCCTTGCAATGCAAATTCTGTCGCCATGGTCTTCGTAAGGTGCTCGATACCAGCTTTTGTTGTGCCATATGCAAACTACAGGTAAATTGTGAGTGGTATTGGATTTCCGTGCCCACAAGGAGGGACGTACCACATTCATTGACAATCTGAGGTGCGCTACGGCACTCGATATATTAATTATGCTCGATGTTTCTCCAGGTCGTTGAAGAGCGCCAATTTTGAGGAGTTCAAGAAAAGCTGCACTAACGAAGAAAGGTCCAGCAGTGTTGGTCGTGAAAGCGGCTTGCCATCCTTCGAAGGTCTCAGCATCAAAAAGAGAAGCGCCGAGATTTTTATTTTCAGGTGATGAACGATCGCTGATAAACGGCGAGGTAGGACCAGGAATCCCCGCACTGTTAAGTAAAGATAGGTTAACATTGGGATAATAAGAAGGGGGTAGTATCATTAATACTTGTTGACGAGTATATCGAGTTTTCCATCGGCTTCTTTGACGATATCAACTGCATTTTTTATTGACTTTTTGCACGTTACATCCATGGGGAGTCTTTTTGAGGGATAAGACGTGTTTTGTAGCACCTGACCATTGAACAAGGCTTACGCAATAATTTGGCCTTCCCCCACTATTTCTAACGCTGCAGCCTTGCATAACTTCTCCTTACGTCTCCCCGTGATGTATACTTTCGCACCATTGGCCGCGAAAGCAGTGGCAATAACAAGCCCACTGGAAAAGGCAGTCGTTCAATCTGGCATGTAAAATTCTTTTAGTGTACTTACATGCCTGTTCCTCCTCCAGTTACCAGAGCGATGCGTCCAGCAAGACTCCCCATGGCGCTGAGATTAAAGTTATTCGACATGTTTCTAGATCTGAAGACTGAGTATAATATGTTGTCCACCCGCTGTTTGCAACCTTTTTAAATCATCCACACATCCCTAACATTTCTAACATTTCGACCAATCCCGAAAAATGAGCTAAATGAGTCATGCTTGGAGGCTGCCAACCCTACCTAGTGTAAGGGTAGCGTCGCTTAAGGCCTACTTATTCGCGCAACATTCGGGAATTACAGCGATTAGAGTGAGGTTCGTCAGCAACTGGTATGTTTTGTAATGCCGCAATTTCCGTTTCGCAGTACCGATTTAATTTCTGACTCGACCTGCGCTGTAATGTGGAAAAGGTTGGTGTTTGATTGTGCCAATCCCTGAGCACATTTCTTTCAAACATGTTCGTGAATACGTAAGTCTAGACAAATCCTGATCTCGTGATCCGATGGCCAATATTGTTGAAGACGGCACAATGCTTGCATAATGAGGCTCAAACTTGGGCCTCAATACTAGTTACGGAAGCTGGAAGCCAAGGATGGGTATAAAAACAACGATAATGATTATGCTCCTGTCTATATGTACTGTAAAATTAATATACAAACTGATAAAATACAGGTCCATTATTGCACAGCGATTTCAAGGGCTTGCTCAACGTCCCTAACGAGGTCCTCGACCTCCTCGACGCCAACAGACAGCCTCACTAGATTAGGTCCGATTCCAAGAAGAGCCCGCTCCTCTTCAGGTATACTTCCATGTGTCATTTTCGCCGGGTGCTCCGCCAGGCTCTCTACACCACCCAAAGATTCAGCCAACGTGAACAGCCGTGTCGATGTCAGGAACTTCTCGGCTTCCTTCTCGCCTCCTCGAATTCTGAAAGAGATCATCCCACCATAGGGGAAACCCTCCGCCGTAGAACCTTCCAGTGATAGAGAATCAACAAATTTACGCGCATGCGGAGATAGTGAGGTGTATGCCAAATCGTTCCGGGGATGAGATGCGAGGCCAGGGTAAATAACTTCTTCGACATGGGGAGAACCTTCTAGTGCCTTAGCGACCGCCAAAGCGTTCGTGCCATGAGCTTTCATCCGCAGGTGGAGGGTTTTGGCGCCACGCTGGGCCAGCCAGCAATCATATGCGCTAGGAACAGCACCAATCGCATTTTGCAAGAATCTGAGTTTATCTGCAAGTACTGTATGATGCTCGGGAAGGATCAAAGCACCCATAACTACGTCAGAGTGGCCATTAATATATTTTGTGAGACTATGAAGGACGATATCGGCGCCGAGAAGTAGAGGGGAGGAGTAAAAGGGAGAGAGGAAAGTGTTGTCGACGAGGACGAGAGGATGTGAAGGGTGCGCATGGACGAGAGAAGCAATTCGAGCAATATCGATTAGTCGAAGAGTAGGATTCGTTGGGGATTCTATCCAGACGAGCTAAGTAGAACAGTCAGAAATAGTTTTCGAAAAAGATTGATTAACCTCACTTTTGTGTTCTCCCTAATAGCTGCGACAATAGTCTGGTCATTTGCGTTTTCTAGGTCTAAAAATGTTGTCTCGAGGCCCTGGTTTTCTGAGGCTACACGTCGCATATAGCGGAAAGTACCGCCGTAAACGTCGTTGACACTAATGATGTGCGCTCCGGGGCCCAAGGATTGAAGAACTGTTGCTGTGGTAGCGGACCCTGACGAAAATGCCAGTCCGTGTGCGCCCCCGGATTCTAATGCAGCAAGAGTACTTTCCAGAGCATTTCTATTAGGGTTTCCCGACCGAGAGTATTCAAATCCCTTGAGGATAGAATGTTAGATTCTGCATGACTCTAATATAGGATAGCGAGCCAGAAATAAAGCGATCAACTATTCTGTCCGGCCCCATCAATAACGTCATTATTGACCCCAAAAAATAAAACTTGCACCAATCTTAAACTAAAATTTATAACTCACCTTATGGACTCCAATGGCATCCTGCTTATATGTCGTGCTCAGTGAGATGGCAGGAATTACAGCACCAGTCTCCTCGTTCGCAGATGAGCCTACGTGTATTGCACGAGTTCCGAAACCGTCGACAGGCTTTTTGGCTCCGTTAGTGGTGAGATTGCCAGTGCCGCTGATATTGGCGATGGAAGGAGACATGTTTCTAGTTTGAGAAAGTGGGGCGGGATGATGAGAAGTGATGTTCGGACCTTGGACTGAAGGCGCTCTTATATAGTCACTCCGAAACCAGCCCAGTCAGCGAAAAAAAGAGGATTAGACGATTTGGCGATTGCAAATAATGGCGAGCTCGCTTACTAACATCATCACGTGACTAAATGGGCGGAACTTGGGCATCGCTTACGCGGCTTTCGTTGTCATTCATTCATTCCATTGTCCTTCTCGTCGTTTTACTATATGCTAGCCCTTTAAACGCTAAGCGCGATAACCAAATTCGAAGCATATACTCGAGATTAGGATCGTTTGCGCGTACTACAATCCGAAAGGTTTAGAGTTTGTTCACTATGGTCGATAACCTTCATCATACCTGCCAGGGAAGCACAGAATCACACAGCACGGGACCATGTCATCAGCGAACGCCGCCACAGGGGAGGATTGTTGTTGTCCTCTTTTTTCACACTTGTGGAAGGATCTTGGAAGATCCGGGAACGGTTTGTGCGCACGCGTGTTCCCCTCGGCTGGCTCCGTTATTGGGGGTGTTAAAAGTCAGATTCGGGAAATTAAATCATGACATACTGCCAGCCCTAGTCTATTCACTCCACCAAGGCATAATACGTGCGACGAATCGCCTCACGAACAATTGTCACGCCTTTTCATGACGCAGACAGCACGGCTTCTTGGCTAGGCTTGCCAACGGTTGATAAGGACACTCTAACTGCCCTTGCTTCTCGATCTACCACCTGGTCTACCTTGTGCTCTGCGTTACCTTATATATAGTAAGAGAGAAGAATCAGGAAAAACGAATCTGTCGCCTGTAACAATCCTGAAATTAGCGATACTTTTCCCTCCTTGTGGATACCTTCCACACGCTAACGTCCGATTGCGGTATGGAACCGAAGAATCTAAAACGACTCGCACAAGATCACACATCCATTCGCATCCGAGGAGAAAACTTCCTTGCCATAATTATCCCGCAACTCAAGTAATAAAGGAGAGCCCCTCTCCCCTATTCGATAACTCGCCAGCAACATCCATGTATTCTGGCCATTTCCGACACTGGGGAAACGTGTTCTGTATTTCCGCACCTCAATCGTCTCGTGATCCTAACTTCACAGCACTGGCTTTATGATTCAGGATTTTTCAAGGCAGAGCGTTCGTTCTGACTCTCAGTGATGGACTTAATGAAGGAAAGGTTATCGTACTGGTTGATTGCCTTCCACCTCTCATCCGCCTCTTCTCTCCAAGAACCCAGCTGCACAGTCTGATTCTGATAACTAACGCTCCATCGCCCCCTTGGAGTTCAGAATACGACAACGTTTTACCCTTATATGGACGGAAACGTGGCAAAGGCAGAGTCAGCCATAGTAATAATGTCATCTATACTGCCGAACCATGAATTCGCCTGAATCGAGGTTCTGCTAAAGACCTGGTGCCCAGACCCCGCCGTTGATGGGCATCAAGTTTCCTCGACGCAATACCTAGTATTTCTCACTTGTCAGAGGGGTACGAATCACAGCGAATGCTATGCCAACGTTTGACCACGTATTTGGGCCACACCTCCAGACTCCTAAGTCCGACATATCGCTCGACTAACTGTGCTGGTTAATCAACATCTGGGGTGGACAAACACCTGGCATCGCCTTTCTCCGTTACACTCGAGTGGTTTTGAGATCAACAAGTGGCTAAGGTGACAAAGGCATTCACGTCGATCCATCGAACCCTTGTATCAATAAAGTCCGGTGTCTCAGTACCAACGAAACAGTACCATCTATCATAAATACTGATCCAACACTCATCTAACATTATCATCTTTATTGACATACCTCGATTGCCTTCGAACAAATCCATATTTCTAATATCGACCCACCCCTACTCACATTCCTGGTTCTAACGGTGTTCTGATCTTGTGGCTCCATTATGATAGAACACCTACATCAAACGGTATCCCGAGTCTGAAGGATATCAAGGTGCTTGGTCTCGAATGAACTCTTCGATAAATTTGCAGACTATCTTGCGCGAATTGGCCTTCATCTTTAATCCGGCGGGCGCCGCTGCCTCAGATTACACATGTAATGGGATTGATAATAGTTTTAGACCGATGACCGCTACGTGTTGAACATCAGGACTCTAAGAATTTGAATTGTACGTTTTATTAGTGTTCCAACGCCTACAAAATTCGCAAGGAGTAGAAATAATAATAGGGATAGATACTATGACTAAGGGGCGGGGTCTGAGACCGCCAGTTTTACAGATTATATTCGAACCATGCCGACTTATCGCCAAGGCCAGGCTTCTCCTCGCTTCGGGACATTGTAGCCCGAATTTGAGCCTTCTTCTTGTTTTGTGACCAGAGATAGTACGTGTTCATACCCGCGACGACGACCATGAGGATGGACATGATCAACAACGTGATAGTGGCCTTTCTGTAGAGAGGGGGCGGCGAGAGCGCTCCAAGGAGCCATGTCGCGAGAATTCCTCCTGAGTTTGTCATGATAAATCCGATTGCAATCGCCGTTGCGCGTCGCGCGTGTGGAGCAGCGTTGTTGGCACTCCACGTTGACAGCGCGGGTGCGGCACAGTATGTGCCGGTGATGGATAGGAATAAGCTGCCGTATTTAACGGATCCGGACTGGGAACCTACGCCGGCCCATACATCGTCAGCTGATTACCATCCTTGCTCATGATGAGAGTACACAAACCAAGATACATGGCGAAACCGATCACGCAAAGGGTGCAGGTGAACATCGTGACAAAGCCCCGACAGTGATAACGATCAGAGATGTAAGCTGATATTAAATTTACTATGAACCATATGGACTGTCAGAGAAAGTTTAATGACGCAATATATATTAACCCACCAAAGAATGCCGTCGCAAATGGAGGTACACTCATGAGTTGAGCGCGAGCGGCGGTGTACCCAAGACTCTGTACAATAGACGGCGTGAAGCTATGAAATTTTAAGATGAGTATCGCGTGGCCTATTTGGGCGCTAAAAACGTACTAGGCTAGTCCATAGAGAACAACACCTAGAAGTAAGAAAAATTAATATTACATAAATCAATAACGATAGAAAATCAATCACCATCGAAGAAGAAGATAACAGCCAACATCCACACCTGAGGAAGAGTGCAGGCTTGCCAGACTTCGCGCCAACTAAAATCGTCGGCACCTTCGTCGTGGCCGGTGGCTCCGGTTTCTCGGAGTCGAGCTACAATATAGGCCTTTTCTCTCTCATTCAGGAAACGAGCGTGTGCCGGAGAGCGGGGGAGGAGGAAGTAGGCGGACAATCCGAAAACTACTGTGAAGAGACCTTCGAGGATGAAGATCCAAGCCCAGCCTGGACGGTGGCCAATGCCGTTCATGTGGATTATTCCGAATGCCAGAAGACCTGAAAATGCACCCGATATTGAGGCGGTCGAGAAGAATAACGATATTCTGATATGAAACCAAGATGTCAGAAATTTGATGAAATGAAGATAAACCAATTCCAGGATTAGCTAACCTCCACTGTAATTGTTGACGAGGATAAAAGAATGACAGATATAGAACAAGGCCAGGGAAAACGCCGCCTGTAATGAGTGAGTAATTTGAGGCATGCTTGAGGGAAGGGACGACGTACCTTCTAGGAGGCCTAGGAAAAAACGGCATGCCAGTAGGCCCGAGTAATTATGGACAACACCTAGTAACGAGACGGGAGATTGAATTTCTAGCATCGACGTTGATGATAGAACTGACCTTGTAAAGTAGTTACAACTCCCCATAGGGCTAGCATAGTCGGTAGCATCAGATTGGGACCAACGTACTACATTTCGGTCAATCGTAGTGCGACGCCGAGATCACGAGGGACGTACTCGGAGTAAGAGGTTGGAAGGTAATTCAGCAACGATATATGGGACATAGGTGACTGTCAGTGCAATGCTATATTGTTTGTTGGTCATGTGAAGATCCTTTTGCAGCCCCGCCACTCGAGCATTTCCAATGTTACTTCTATCCTGTAAAGGGGTGGTAATGAGCCTCAGTATAGTTCAGAATAACGACAAATACCCACCAAGAATGAAAGGAAGTAAAACATTGACACTACAGGTAGAATCCACAAATCCATCTTCCGCCATACAACGCGCTCCAGAGCGGGGTCAATCTGTGCAGCATCGCTGAAAGTACTTAGTTCTCCAGAACCATTGTGGGTCTTCTCCGGATCGGATGAGGCTTGCGAGGGTGCTTTTTCCATCATCTAAGGAGTCTATGGTCGCGAGAGGAGGAAGGCTGGCGAACACTTAGACGCGAAAAACAACTATTGGTTTTAATGTGAGGATCGGCCCTTTCGGAGATGCCTTGAGAAGACATTCAGCATATGGCGACAGGCACAAGGTGTAGCCTTGAAGGCCTTGAAAGAAGCTGATGGCCGGGGAAGTGAATGATCAATCGAATAAGCGAAATCGACTTCAGGGTTCAGGAAGCAAGCTTCACCAAACATCCTTAAATATGCCTCCACCAAACCGAACAGCAGCAAGCGAGGAAATTTTTCTTCACTTATGTCCGAGGCAATACCTAGAAAAAATCTGTCTACCATCCAGCTGCAACATATGTATCAACAAATTCTCCCAGGCCTAAACTTTACCTTATGACTGGTTCGACTCAACTCCTGATTCAAGATTGATATCGACACGAATGTCATTCAGTGGCTCAAACGGCTTGACGGCTTGAGGGCGAAGAGTTGATCAATGTCAATGTCAGCAACAGACGATGGGTACAACATTTTCACTTCCGTGCCGCTCAGATGTTATCGTAAACATTTGAATAAATGCTCTGGAAGGCGATTCTCGACCAACTCAATTTCTATCTCCTCCTTAACTACACACTCAATGAGCGCGTAAGGTGATCTGGGTTAGCGTGTTTATCTGGACCCTATGTGTCCAACCGGGGTCTTGATTTACTCACACCCACACATGTTGTTTTTGCCTCAGGGCTCACTAGGGTTGTAGGTTCCCCAACTTTCCCTTTTAAAGTGTCACCACCGTTTATACAACTATTCCTTTGATATAGATTAGTCATAAACGGCATAACTTGTAAGTATTGTATACCCTCGTCTATTTTCGTGGAGAAGCGGATTAGGAGTGTTGAATCATCTGTGAATGACGCGCAGTCATTTTTGTCTAATATTTCTGCACACGGAAAGACTTATTATATCTTCCTTAGATAGTCGGCGAGACCCCGTTTCGGTTGCGGATAATATTACGAAGAGGAAGGAGTTAAGGTACAAACAGTGAACGCGAAAACCCTCCGTGGCGAGCTTTAGGTACCAACAACCAGGGAGCACGTTGGAGGATGAGGTTCGGGTTCCAACAAACCCCGAGGGGTGGCATCTCTTGACGCTGTCCGTAAACCCATCAGGTGGGGTTGGTAGCAGGTAGTTTTAGAGCGGCTCTTAGTGTTCAAAGTCCGGACGCAGCTAAAGAGGATCTATACAAGGTCCTACTATTTGGGAGCCACGTCAATCTATGAGGGTGAAGGGCAGGCGTAAGTCTTAACCGTCACTATTCAAATGGTTTTTCCCATCAGTTCGGCAACACTCCAGGAAATGAGAATCGTAAAGTCAACCAGATGCGTGCCTATGATGAAGCAATTGTTAGTGAGTAGTAGAATCGAATATCAAAAATTCAAAAGCAGACAACGCCTTGGAGATGGTAAATGGTATCAAGCGAGTAGTCAAAACCTCTAGTTCATCTAGATTCACTGCCGAAGTGACATGTGGATCATGCTGACAAGGTGCGAAGGCCGGACGTGATTTGGATCAAGCTGACGTGCGTAGATCTCGTTACAAGAGTCGCTCGATATCATTACGTTATAGAGTAAGTGAGATCGTGAGGATTTAAGTTTTCTTTGGCGATTGTGACCCCTTACTACTCTGCCCGCCAGTGCTGAGCATTTTTGATATACAATGGATTGAAGCGGTGCCTAGCTCGTGGGGGTTTCCCGTCGGCTTAAATACGCGTATTAAATTCCCCGAAGAACTGGGGAAGGAGGAAAGAGGACTAACCACATTGAGCGGTGTCCGAAAGATTGATGCTGACCGCAACCAGAGCTATAGCCGTGAATAAAACCTATCGGAGGTGGTTAAAGTATACCAGACCTGCGGAGTACAGCTATTGTCCCGCGCAATACATTGGTTGCATGTACTCTTTCTAAAATTGTCTAAATTCCAACTGACCATTAAAGATCATTAGAAGCGCACTTGTATAAAATTCAATGGAGAGAAATCGCAGGCAAAGATACGGTTTAAATCCCTGTTATTCTCGAAGTTTGGAAACGGTTGTGTGCTATTTGATATCAGCCTAAGAGCATTTGCTACCGGTCTACCCCTGGATGATTTGGTTAAAGGCCGTCTACGCAAGTAGATGCCAGGCGTTGTACGCGTTTGGCCCAGGCAAGGGCAAGGGGGCGCGATCAGACTGTCCAGATCACATTTTTTGCGATTACTGCCTTCACACCAGGGCTGATCGTGGGCTACAGAGCTTCTTATTTCGTTTGATAGGTAACGGGATCTAGGGAACGGCGTCGGGATCTCTTGCGGCCTTGGGCTGAGGCCGGGAGATTCCAAGTTGGTGACAGATAACGTTCCCATATAAGCTTGTGCCTTGTCAAGCCCGAGAAGCATTCCTGGCCCTTGTCATTCGGTACCATCGAACAGTTCTAGTAACTAATCTACGATATGGCTAGCTCGTCCCTCCTCCGAGATTCGAATATGATTTTCGACCCTCAAGCTCGTACAATTCACCGCGACGGCCCAGCGCCAAAGTGTTTGCTATCTTTTAGAAAGTGAGTAAAAATAACTACCTTCAACAACCCAAACGAACCGGCGAATTATAGTGTGACCTTTCGGACTCAATAATAACTAAGCTTTGATTAGAAACGAACGACCACGGCGACACTTACCCCTCCCAATATCCCTGATGAATGAGTGTTCTCTGTAAACCGCGCCTTAGGTTTATGGTGAGCTTTCTGCAAATATAATATAAAGATAAAAAAGGCCCACATTTAATATATTCATTAATAAATTTGAGTAGAGTTTTGTTAAAGCAAAGTCCCAGAGGAAGTGTCTAGCAAATGTTGAGTTCCTTTGTCCTCCATAATAATATTACACCCACAATGTCGTATGCTGTTTCTCACAAATAAATAACGTAAACGGCAGATGGGTCAGAATAAATCTCACAGGTAGCACCAGGAAGAAGATAAGGTCAGCCAATGCTACGATCGCTCTAAAGGCTCTAAGTAAGTATTCATTTACTTAGCGTTCTCAGAAATTAAGTGTTACGTGATTGACCCAGACTGTAAAATTACTGGGCAAGGCCGGTTATGTTAGTAGGATGAATTGACGATATGAAGTTGGCTTACTCGAGGTAACGTGGAAAAAAGTAGTTTCGGTGTTCGTATTTCCTCTTTTCCGTTTATACTGTAATTTTGTCAAGTTTTTCCCATTTAAACTGGGAAGGTTAGTACCCACAAGATTTCTTGTAAGAACGAATGCTATAAAGGCATTGGCGGCCACAGCCGTTGCAAGCCACAGGAGAGCTGGGGGACGAAGTTCGGGTTTCCTAGAAAATCTCCGGATAAGGGTGAGGGTAACCGCAGTCCAAATTCCTCCCACTAATGGATAGTCAGCAAATGCTGAAGCCGTAGTGGAACAGGAGCGCACCACAGGAAGCGATAGAGAAAACTGCTATAATAATAGGTATGAAGACAGATTTATTTATTTTCATGATACGCCATGAGACAAATAGTTGGATGGGTGTAGACACGGCAATCTGTAAAGATAAGTCATTAATTAAAGGTAGACACCTTGAAGGGAAAATTCTGACAATCATAATAGGCTCTTACAGAGGAAGATATCAGCCATGAGAACATTAGAGGTCCTAGAAACCCTTAGTGCGTACCTGATGCGAGCACTGCAGAGAGGGGTATAAGAGGGAGTTTGGAGGGCTACATATAATTACGCACTGAGTGGAAAAAATGTTGTAGCTTCGTCAGTGCCTGTACCATGTTAGCCATAAATATGACCAGTAGGGGGTGAGGATTAACCAAAATTAATCACTAGAGGCTCGTATAGCGTCGCCATAGCCAACCCAGTATTAATTGTTTCGGCAATAAATAAGTAAAAGACCTGAATATGACTGTCAAAAGAGCCTTTCAACTGTTAGAGAAACTAACAAGAATTTTGATCCAGATATTATCTCTTCCCAAATTTGTAAGAGATGCGTAAAACTTAGTCAGGACGAAAGTTTACCCTTTGCATGATTGATAGTATGTGAACATCTAATAAAATGTTCATTCTATCCGTTATATAGTGCTGTCAGATTTTACCTGTGCCATCAATATCTTTGATAAAGATGGTCCCAGAGTCAGACATTACGTCTTTCAATAATCTAGGATTAGAACATACACCATATAAGATCATGTTGAAGAAAACACCGATCAACATCGGACCAAATCTAAAATGACGATAACTATGCAAGCCAATTGTGAAGGATATTGAATCAACTCACAGTAGCTGAACGTCCATCATTGAAAAATTTTCTTCGAGCCCGAGGAAGAGGGGGCGTCGTTGCCCTGCATGGGCGCAATGATATATATATCTGACTGCTGTATTGATGCTCGGCTATGGTTTATCCATACGCCGGAGTTAAGGGGAAAATGGTCTGTAGATACTCGAAGTACGCGTAACTTTACATCAACGAAGGTTCAGGATTAACATGGTTGGCCCCCGCAGTAAGCGCACCTTTGTATTAGTTGAAATCAACGCTAGAAACCTAACCACCAACAATCGTGTCCAATAGATCCGCATGTAGGTTCTTTTTTGAAAAGCGAGACCATGAGATATTTGGCAATCATGCGCAAAGGATTGGCAACAGGAACTTGGTATTGCGATACAGATCGTGAGAAAAATACAATGGTTGAAAAACAGTTTCGTCAGCCGCACGTCCAGAACTATCTCCATGGCTATTGACCCCCCTTCCGAGGTCCAGAGAGAACAGAGAGAAAAATGATCAAAATGATTAGGATAGCATGGAGCATGTGCGCATGTATCGTTGTTCGCAAGTCAACTTCAGCCGTGCACTGGCAGGCCGAAACCTTCGGGTAAAATCGAGCCCTTGATTCGGTGGTAGGAAGCCGAACGACAGGTAAAATTAGTAACTTTGACAGGCTTACGTGAAAAAGCTAGGAATGGTAGCAGTAGTTCCACTGAATGTCCAAAAGAATTCCCATCATGTTGCGGCTTTCGCTCGATAAGCGAATCTTTTCCAATTCAGTAGTAAAAGGGAATAGTACACCATTAGCGGTACAGGATTACAGGGATTGGGTTTTTTAGTCCTCAAAAGAGTGGTGGTAAGTAGGCTGATCGCGTAGGGTAAATAAACGAGTCTATTGGGTGGGCCGAGGATCTTCAATTCGTTCAATAACCTTTATGGATGTTAGGCACGTCGCTATGGCCTGCTTATCACTTACCTTCGTGACTGTGATGCCATACTCTGAGTCTGGTGGAAACGATGATCCTGCGTCCGAGAACGATTTATGAGTGTCCAATTCATAAAGCACGGATGCACCGTGGCGTTTCTGTGACTAAAACGTTGAGTTGGTTATGTCATAGTGGTATGGAGAGAACCTACCGCTTGGGGGCTTTCGACTCCAAATCCCTCACCCTGCGTATACTACAGTTAGAAACGGCCATTGCTTTCAAGCGGTAGAACCTTACAACTCTCCTTCCACCAGCTGACGAGAGTGGGTTGCGTTGGCCGTGCGAGCTCACTTGTGCCATATCTTTCAAGGCCGCACGAGCGTTCAATGTCGACATCAAACAATTCGTATATAGTTTCGAAAGGGCGAGATCCCAGAGGAAATTCCTAATTACGCCGATAAACTCAATTTTGATAAGATATTTTATAAGGAATTCGACTCACAATGCTGTGCGCTGTAAAAACCAACAAAAAACATGTTAACAAGGTGCGGACTGGGTACTGATCGGACAAGAAAGAATTACAGGCAAAGCTGGGGGCAAATTAGTAGACATCGAGAACGAGCAAATTATTTAACTTACTCATAAAGAAAACAACATCTCCGACCGCAAAGAACGCGCTACAATGAAACAAGTTAATCATAGATAAGGAGACTATAGGCCAGCCCCTCACGTCAACATGCCGGTCTGCACAGTCACTGGAATAATTGCACGTCAGAATGATTTTCAGAACCGACAAGGAAGACATACTTCGAATGATCTTCGAAATTGCGTCATCAGTAGCAGTAAAGCCTGTGCGACGTTTTGACTGAAAAATACACTATTAATTTACCCCTTATGATCGATAGAATTTACCAAGACGCACAAGATTCACAACAAGAGTGGCGGTGATAAGAATATCACCCGCACAGGAGGCGAGGAACCAGATAAGGGCCGGAGTGTGAAGTTCGGGTTTTCGGGAAAACAATTTGATTATAACTAGCTTAGCACCTGTCCATAGTCCTCCAGCTGATTGAAAATGTCGTTAGAAGAAGTTAAAGAGAATAAGTTGTGGACCGAGGAACACACCCAGCGAGACAAGCGCGAATAGACAGAT
The DNA here is from genome assembly GCA_037014335.1 of Collybia sordida. Classification (NCBI taxonomy): domain Eukaryota; kingdom Fungi; phylum Basidiomycota; class Agaricomycetes; order Agaricales; family Clitocybaceae; genus Collybia; species Collybia sordida. The sequence continues at coordinate 2,166,424 of JAYKXK010000010.1, read as the reverse complement.
TGCCGCCGCAATCCAGTTAGACTTGGTCAGAATCCTTATCCTCCATGCAAAGAAAATTTGTATGGGCGTAGACACTGCTACCTGTCGATGTGATGTAAGAAACTCTGGGCTTGCTGCATACTATCAACTCACAATAATAATAGGTTCTTCGGAAAAATCTTTCTTGAGCTTCTTCTATCGACGCAATTGAACAATTCTCACCAGTTGCAAAGACTAGACAAAGTTTAAAAATTAGTTCTGGTGAAGATAAAATGCAATTGAACGCTGCTCACGTGTGGGGAACAATCGCGTCGCTTCAGGAAGCCCTACAAGACAAGTTTCAATTAGAGTTTAGGGGGGGTGTAGAAGAATAATACACACCAAAGCGTAGAACTAAAGGTTCATACACGATAAACATGTCGAAGGCTGTATTTGCCGTTTCGACAATGAAAAGGTACAAAACCTATTATATATGTCATGGGCGCAATTTCTACTCCAAGAATCAACTCACAAGATATCTAATCCATGGTGTATCACTATTCGATTATCGATAAGATAAGTATAAAAAGTAGGAATAGTAGAATGCACCGTTTGTATAATTGATAGTAGGTATATGTCTTGTCGCTGATCTTCAACCCTCCTTCTAGACGTATCATGAGGGATTTTACTTACTTGTACAATCAGCACCTAGGACTAGGGTAAATGGGCCTTGAATCAGAGTTATCGTAGAGACGTACTCCATAAAGTATCATGTTAATAAATACACCAATCAGCATGGGTCCAAAGCTTGCATCGTATCATAGTGAGTATATCGTCGCGTTTCCAAGGCTCGGGTAACGTACGAGAGTTGTACATTGGGCGGTGTCGACGACATGTTGAGAGTCGAGGGGGAGGCGAGCCCAAAGCCAATTAGGGCCGCCAGGTTTTATTTGATTTCGCAACAGAAGCTGAATTGTGCCGTTTGGGGTAGCCATCTTTGAACTCAATATGGAGTTGACAGGAAAGGTAACTGTCAGGAAGTACGTAAAGAATTGATCACAAAGAAATCTGCCGCAGGATCTAAAAATATTTCTCACCAGAAGCGCGGACGGGAAAGGAGTTAAACCCTCCTGTACCTTACGAGCCGGTTCATCCCTACAACCTAGGACATGCGTCGAAGACTGAAGTGGAAATGTAAATAAACGATTGAAAGCTCTCTCCATCAGATAACGCGGATCGTACCTCGCCTCGAGGTAGATTCCATTGATATGAAAAGCCGATAATACTCTTTAATACCGGTCGTTTTAATTCTCGCCAAAATGAGCCCCAGGAAGGAATCGTTTACGTGGTCCTTATCAATATCGACGTTAACTAGTTAATGCATTATGCTAAGACAAAAACTGTTGTGCGACGAGTTAATTTGTGGGGCATGAACGCACAAAAATACTCGCCTTCGTTTTGCACGCCACAAACCGGATTGTACAAATAAATTATATGATGCTCCAATCTGTCATGGGGAGAGAAAATCGCGTGGCATTTCGTGAGAGGAGGTTGTACTGCGTATATTGAAGGCGCTTGGTCGTAGTGAACAAAAGTGGCATTTCTATGGTGCCATTCCTGACAGTGCTAGACAATTTTTGCGGCGTTAGTTGAAGGTAGAGCGTTTGGTAGACTGTGCGACGCCGTACACGCTGATGGGGAAGGACATGTGCATATGGGCCGTCTCCAACCACCTCCCGAATAACAAGCGATGGCAGGCTCAAACAACAAACACCGACATCCCCGTAACTATGTCCGAGACTTTTAGATCCCACGTGCTGATGGCCTCGCTTCCAGTTCGGGGGTATTCCCGAACTTGGGTCAGGCCGTGCAAACCCAAACACTATCTATTCTTCAACATACATATTACACACACGACGCCTGGGTTTGAGTATCAGTTTGAAGAGCTAGTATAACCGAAAAAAATTTGACATCTTCATAACTTATAGCCTTACTCGTATTAAATAGCAGGTCAAACCAACAGAATGTAACTCTTATTTTCCCATCATCACGCCAAAGGTCTGTGGTACAGCGATTTGAGCGTAGACAGCAACTCTACTGAACACTCGTGCTGACGGTTATTTGAATTGATTGATGGAGTTCAAAATTCAGCTTTTGTTCAATAACAACGAACTGACTCGGGCTTTGTCAACTGAAAGCTCACTCGAATATGTCATGGAAATTAGAACCGCATTGACCACCCACGTCACTTCAAGCTTCAAGCTTCTGACTGCATCCACATGTACCATATCTTCTGTTCCAGTTCTTTGTTATTATGTAATGCTCTGACAAGTCGGAATGTCTGGAATCTGACTGATAGACACTCGCTCTCAGCTCGGTTAACCCTCGAGTTTCGTTACTGGTTGAAACAAGGTTCCCTACGCCTGTACCACTGGAGTTGATTTATTGATGATATACTCACAGGTACCTCCTATGGAATTATAATAGACCAAATATAATGCTTGGCCTCGCAACACCTCGGAAATGGGCAACTAAACTATTCAATAAACGTGCTTCCTATTCGGCGCGTCTGTTTCATTTAGAGTATTAACCCGCGCGCAGACGATCATCCCTTTCTCAGGATAGATTGATATAGCTGTATCCCTGTAAACAGACTAGAAGTATCCCCGCCATGTCCAGATGGAATTTTTCAACAGATTCTTCGAGAGATTCTGAGTACTACGTAATTGTTTCAATAACAATTGCGACCGATCACTATACGCTTAGTCAACGTTGAACGGAGTTGATGGAGATCGTGGGGTTCATTTACGCTGGGAGATTATCTTGTTCCTTGATACAGAAGGTGCGCGCCAGGGACATGCATACTAGTGGCGAAAACTTGAAAAATTATCTGTAATTGGGTAAACTCGATACTTATAAGCAAACCCTGATAATATGTACTATTTAATCTTCTTTCGATCGGGGACAGATAAACGCATCATCCCGTCATATCGACAGACAATAAAGGACGGCGAATGATTAATCAATCGTAGTGACACGGATGACGCCTCGCAAAGTTCGGCTTCAGTTTAGAACAGCGACATCATGAAGAGGGAGTGCAATTATTGAAAAGTATATGACAAGGATGTTGCCTTCACTAAATTTACTCTCAGATCTTTGAAAATACCCGATTCAGAGAATGTATTTTGGCAATGTTATGAAACTAACCTCAAAATAACCTTTCCCCAACCAATTTGACCCCAAGGGATCCTCTAAGTTCCATTCTAGTGCGAGCCTTTAAAGTCCAATCCGGAAATTAAGAAACGCCGGATCTAAGTCGCGAAAGAAAGTGTTCTTATGCTGAAGAATAGTTCGGAGTTGCCCAGATAGCCTGGATAATTGGAAATTCATCTTCATGGTGGAAAACGGCATGCCGTTGTTGTCACATCATTTGTATTAGTGAGTCTATGAGCGATGATGTTCTTCGCTGCGAATGGGTGGCTATGCCTCAATGAATTGAGCAACACGACTATTCATAAACCCAGAGATAAAAATTGTGATGGAAACTCGCCAATATAAATCCCGTGATTTAAGTCGGGCCAAGATTAATACCATCAACAAGACACTTGCACATCAAAGAATCTATTTAAAATTCCTGACATCGGGATAGTGGAAGGATTCATATTTTAGATGCTACGTATTATATATAAACCAAGCAGACCTATCCCCTAAACCTTTCTTCTCCTCGTGCTTGGACATTACAGCACGAATTGCCGCTTTCTTCTTATTTTGAGAATATAGATAGTACGTGTTTGCCGAGGAGAATACCAACATCAAGACTGCGAATACAAGCAGTGTAATGGTGGCTTTCGTGTATAATGGGGCCGGAGACAAAGAACCAAGCAACCATGTGGCGAGGATTCCCCCAGAGTTCGTCATTATGAAACCGATAGCGATTGCGGTAGCGCGGCGGGTGTGAGGTGCGGCATTATTTGCACTCCACGTAGATAGTGCCGCCGCGGCGCAATATGCGCCAGTAATAGATAAAAATAAGCTTCCGTATTTGACTGCATGAGAGCTGGAACCTGAGGTTTAAAATTTTTCAGGAAAGAGTTGACGGTGACCAAATACGCTCTCACTGACCTAAAAACATGGATAATCCGACGATGCATAGGACAGAACAGAACATAGACACAAAGCCACGACAACGATAACGATCCGAGATATAAGCAGCGACCATGGTGACTAACGTCATATTTAAATTTGTCGGTAGGATTGGAGGCCGAACTAACTCACCCACGAAGCATGAGGCATAAGGGGGCACACTCATGAGCTGGGCACGCGCAGCAGTGTACCCCAGAGTTTGTACAATAGAGGGGGTGAAGCTGACGGAAATATACATATCAAGACACCCGTAGTTTTGAGGAATGAGACAAACTTACTAAGCGAGACCGTAAAGTATGCAACCTGCAAAGAAAGGCAGTGATGAGAAAGTCGTCAATTCTATTAGGAAATGCGCTGCGCACCATCAAAAAAGAATATAATGGCCAACATCCAAACCTGAGGTAGTAACAATGCCTGACCAACTTCTCTCCAGGTAAATTTATCTGCATCGTCATCATGGCCCGTCGAGCCGGCTTCGCGCAAACGCTCAACGACATAAAACCTTTCCTTATCATTGAAAAAGCGGGCGTGTAAGGGCGAACGAGGCAGAGTGAAATAGGCAGATATGCCAAATAAAAAGGTGAAGAGTCCTTCAAGGATGAAAATCCATGCCCATCCAGGTCGACCGCCGACCCCATTCATGTTGATGATCCCAAAGGCTAGAATCCCCGAAAACGCACCAGATATCGAGGCAGTAGAAAAGAATGCCGAAATTCTAATATTCAAATTTGTTTATTTCGTCAAAGAAAGATGATACATATGCGTATACTTACCTCCACTGAAGTTGTTGCCTAGGGTAAAAAAAAGATAGATAAAGTACTAGTCCAGGGAAAACTCCGCCTTATCATTCGAGGGGGTTAAGGTGGAGATCCGAGAAAAAAAGACGGTACCTACCCTCGAGGAGCCCAAGGAAGAAACGACAAGCCAGTAAACCACCATAACTTGACACAACACCTTCACTTATATCATGAGGTAAATCCTTAGAGTTAATGTTGCGCAAACCTTGCAAAGTGGTAACCACACCCCATAATGTCAACATCGTTGGAAGCATCAAATTCGGACCAACGGTCTAGTTTTGAAGTCACTCCCAATCCTAGGTGAGGCTACTCAACTAGCGTACCTTGAGAAGAAGGTTTGAAGGGAGTTCCGCGACGATGTATGGCACATAGGTAAGCGTCAGTGCGATACTATATTCTTTATCAGTCAATTTGAGGTCTTTCTGCAGGCCCGCAACACGAGCATTTCCTAGGTTGGTTCGATCCTAGGATCGAGTCTCTGATTAGCTAGATAACAAGAAACAATACTGTACTCACAAGAAAAGACAATAAATAGAACATGGAAACAACGGGTAGAATCCACTTGTCCATCTTCCACCAGACGATCTTTTCCAGGACGGGATCAAAAACCCTTGATTCATCGCCCAAGCTGTCAGCCTCAGAACCACCATGTTTTTCCTGAGAAGTAGGAGATTTCAGGGAGGTAGGGGGAGAAATCGTCATTCTGCGAGTTTGGAAAAGGTTTGCTGGTTGGTCGTGAGTAAAATTTGGGGCCCGGAGGGGCGTTAAGTGCCGGACCGTGAATGGATAGCCTAATGTGTTTATTGGCACTATTTTGAGTGTGGGTTATCAGATGCAGCTTTAGGAATGTATATGTCAGATGACTAAAGAATCGACACCTTCTGGGCCGGATGACTGCATAGTTTTGGGAGTCTAATTCTGGGTCCCACTCCAAAACCCCTGATACGTTTCAGGAAGGCTTACGTTGGACTTCTTGGAATATCGTAAGGTCCCTTGGTTGGTGACTGATTATCACATAATCCTCATTGCGGGGTAGTCTTAATATTCATGCTATATGGCATTGATTAAGGGGAAATACCAAGGAATAGGTTCACATACCACGAAACGCGATAAACATTACTGATCTTGTAAGTTTCTAGTTGGGGCAGGACAAACATTGATTGAAACTGCAAAGGGCGCAAACATATAACCTTCAAATTTTTCAGTATGACAAACGGTGGTCTCCCAAATATACATACATCCAGAAATTTAAAGCGATAATCGACAAAGTGTTTTGGCGAGAAAGTCGAAAAAAGGGCTGGTCAAAACGTTATCACGTGATGTAGGGAAGGCTTGTTAGAATCCGATTCATTCCGAAAAAATACGGATCACAGTGCACACGCTATTGAGTTACCTTCAATGCGATACGTCTCGATTCTGCATAGTGTTGGATCCCCAGGTTCGCTCCTAGCGCATTGAGAGGACATTAGGGAGTCTAGTATTTGAACGGGCGGAGAAACAGATAAGTTCTCAATTCAAAGAAAAGTGATAGTCTACCGCACCTAAAATTCTCTCGAGCAGGAGGAAATGTTTCAGGTTTCGAGTCAAGTTTGGGGGAAAAGGGTGGAATAATATTTCCAAGAAGCATATGCCCCAAAAACGACGATCAAAATCCCTAAAAAGCTAATTCGACGTGCCTCAAAAATCCTACCGCATCCAAAACATATATACACCTTCGGCAATTGCGGTGATCATAGCACTTCCCCTCGCTACATGATGTATGTCCACACACTTACTCCCCACCCTACCTGGCCTTTTGCCGTTGGCAAATCCTGCAAGGGGACTTGCAAATTTTCCGGTATCGTCGATCTAGACAGAAGCACGTTCAGTGTGACGCTCTCGAAACATATCGTGGAAGGTCATCGTTGTCTATCAAGTCTCTAACATTAGCGGAGGTCAATTCTAGATCTTATAGGGATCTACCTGATTGATAGTGAGGAACACTCATTATATCTTGCACAGAACTCAGTTGGTTGCCCCATTGGCCATAGCTCCCTGACCCTGCGCGACACTTCCATTGGATCTACGTAAAATAAGCACATAAACAATTCAAATCAGAGTTGGAAAATCATCCACCTTATATTCATTCTTCCCCAATCGATCAAAGGGGGCGTGTGTAATGTTCTCATTGCTAAATCGATCCAGATGTCAGGTGAGTGAAAGGACTTCTAGTACTTGATGAACAATCTCACAATCCGAATCTGGCTGGTAAAAATTAAAACGAGACACCCTCCAGTGATTTCTTCCCCGTCGTTGATAGAAAAGGAGAACCAAGGTAAGGAACATGTTTGTGACGGATTTAAAGTAAGTGGGAATGAAGATGATGGTGTAAACGATTCTGCGGATGGAGAAACTGTATTTTCAGGCCTTGTGACTGTATTTGAAAGGGGTAGCGACGAAATTGACGTCCCATTAAACGTGACCACAGCATAGTCCAGGAAGAGCACAAGGCAGGAGCTGGAGCCTTCATATGTGATTGTTAAATCATGTTGCGCATCATTCAAGATCGGCGACCGATAGAAAACTCCTTCGTAAATAACATCATTTTGACGGGTGGGGCTAAATACCCCGGCTGGCGATCCGTCCAGGTAGTAGTAAGTGAGGACAGGCGGGCTTATCCAGGGAATATCGTCGTTATAACTGTTGGTTCCAACCACCTGTACGGAGGATCCTATAATGGCAACACGCGGGCTCCACAGTGAGAACTCGGCTCTTGCTCTCAGGGAGACTAATTCACAAAAGCACAAACCCACCCTGGAATATGAACGTAGCTTGAGCCCCGGTTTGAGGGTGCAATTGTAGTTGAATTGTACTCATTTTTGTCACCACCCAGCAACCACGACCCTGTGTATCTGATTCGAGGATCCCTATCGTCGACAATCTCAAATCTTGGTAGGCTAGACATACTCAAACGGCTTGGGAGCAAAGGATTGGGAGTAAAATTCAGGGAATGTGAAGGACGGTGTAAGAAAGTAATTGATAACTCCCGATAACTAGGTCCTAAATATAACATATGGAATATTTGATCCATTCGGACTGAGTTGAGGTGGGAGCGTTTCACCTGCAGAAGGTGAAGTGGTAAAGAGAATCAAGCCCCATACTCACTCACTAGAGATTGGTGGAGGCTTATCTCTTACCATTATAGAGGAACTGAAATCTCAACATCCTATTGCCCAAGTGAGATAACGCAGTTGCCGAGGCCACTTGGTGTTTTAACCCTTGATACATGATGGTTGTTATAATATTATTATAGCGTCGAGTTGGTGGGAGTGGAGGGAGAATACAAACAAACGGCAAATACTTAGTACTCGCCACAAGACTCAAGCTACTACGCCAGAATTCAATAAAAAATTCATGTCCGCGTAAGGGCCCATTGTGATAACCATCAATGAGCACCTAATAATATACCGACTTCGATGGCCGCCCACATGTTCGGATCTACCAGAGTCTAAACCTTGTTTTTCCTGACAGCACGGGGTATTGCTACTCGACCCTGTGAAAGTAGATGAAAGTCCAAAACTACGGGGAGCGCCATGCGTCCCAATATTATCCTCCAAGTCAGCTCCACGCGACTATCCACACGACTCCGACGTGACCATCAGCCCCAACGAGCCATTGCACCATTAACGGACTCCTCACTCCACAGCCCCATTGGATGGATCTCGTGAACCCCTCAAGACTCAAACGCCGTCCTGCAAATGCATGCCCCCTAAATTCCCTTCTAACCTTTCTAAAAGAAACTTGATCCACACTTTCTCCCCTACCTAGCGATCCTAGCTCAGCGCGCCCACTATTCCAAGGCCATATGGTCCATACGTGATCATACATCCCCCTTTCTTCGTCTACAACCACGTCCTGCGCCATGCCCCGCCTGCCCCTCAACACCCTCGCCTCCGGTCGACTGCACCAGCTTCCGTGCCGCCGGTGTTGAGTGAGGGTAAGGGAAATAGTTAATCCTCGGCCGAGGGAATTTTTGGGTCCGTATATATGTGCCTCCTTTCTCGTATCTTTAAACTAGCCCTTTCAAGGTGACTAGTGAATCTTAACCGACGAATCTTTAAATTTCGAGGCAGGGCAACAAAAAACAATGCTGTCGCAAATGCCAGGTGGACGAGACGAAGGCTGTAGTAAAATACTAACGTGACATGGTGATTTAAATTATTTGGCAAGCAAGCACTGAGGATGTATACGAGTCGGGAATTGTAGTGATTGAAATGTATAAATTATTCTATGACAAGTGTGGCTTCGATAGTCAGACCTACATCAAATATAGCATATATAACAGCTCACCAAACTCTCCAACACCTCATATGAAAAGGCTGTTAATATCGGCTCGGCCTTCTGCCGTTGGCAAATCCTATAGGGCGACTTACGGCTTTTCCTAAACTTCTCTCCACGATCAGCCTCATTAATCTAAACCTCAGAACTATCTTTGACGCCTCCCCGGCCCAATTCTATTATCATGTTAGTCACCCACCCGCGAACCTTTCCGACCCTATGGCATACGTAGGGTTTGTTTAAGAATATATGAACTTGGGTGAACAGGATTACCTTCCTAAACCATTCTACGACCTTAATAGTGAGGTTACAGTACGCTTACAATGATGCTCTTGAAGCATATTGTGGAAGGTCTTCATCAACTATTCGGTCTCTAGAATTGGGTAATGTAAGTCTAGATCTCAAAACAACCTACCCGGTTGATAATGAGGAAGACTCATCACATCGTGAGGGGCATGTACTTGGCCAATACCGCTCGTTTCGTCGGAAAGGTCTACCCGATTTGGCACAACACTTTCAATGAACATGCATAAAATAATCAGATGCAAAAACTAAAATCACGATCGGGAAAAACAGGCCAACCTTGAACTTGAATTTATCCTTCCCGAGTCAACGAAAGGAGAAAGGCGTAATCTCCTAAGTGCTAGATAAATGTAGATGCAGGTAAGTGATAAGCTATTTCTAAGTGTTTGATGGGCAATCTCACAGTTGGAATCCACCCGGTAAAAACAAGAGGACCGGTTTTGACGTTTCCTTCGCCCACATTGATAGAAAAGAATAAAGGCAATCAACACGGTAAAGGACACGGTCCCAATTGTACTACCCACAATGGAACCCACGGAGACGTTAGCCTTCGCATGAGTTGCCGGAGTGGCCGTAGGAATTAGTGACGAAAGCGATGTGAACAATTCTGTGGATGCAGAAAGTGTGTTTCCTGGCTGCGAAAAAGTACTGGGAATTGGAGATGATAGAACCGGCACCTCATTAGATGTGATCACAAAATAGTCCAGCCAGAGTGCGGCCCCTGGGACTTGAGATGTGATTGTCAAGTTATGTTTCCCATTATCCAAGACCGGCGATTGAAAGAACAGTCGTCTGTAAATCGTTGTATTTTTCGCTTGTAGGGCAGGGTTAAATACTCCAACGAGCAATCCATCCAGAACATACGTAGAGAGGGGTGGGTCTACTAAAGAAGTATTGTCGTAGGAAGTGGTTCCAAACACTTGGATAGAAGTTCCTATAATGGCAATACGCTAAGTACTCAGCTCTCACCCTCCAGGACGCTGCGCCACAGTACGCGGACCCACCTTGGAATATGAACGTAGCTTGAGCGCCGGTTGTGTAGGTGACGGATGTAGTTGAATCGTATTCTTCTTTGGTACCAACTAAAAACCACACGCCTGTGTACTTAATTCGAGGATCCCTGTCATCAACAATCTCAGACATGACTGGGGATACCAGCAGCAAAAGATGGGGAACTTGAAGGAGGGTACGAAAAAAACGGATTAGTGCTTTTTCTTTCGTATAGACCAGAATTTATACCGCATGTGGTGCATGATCCGGTTAGACTGAGTTGAGGCATGAACGTTCCGCCTGCAGAAGTGGAAGTTGTAAAAGAATCAATTCTTACACACTCGTTAGCGCTGTACACCACAAACCTGTCCGTGTTTGAGGGGGAGTTCACAAATCACAACACCCGAGTATAATATTTTGTCTCCATATCGAAATACTGCTATAGATGACATCATATCTTGAGACCTCATGCCTGAAGTGAGTTAATGAAGTCGTCGAGGCTAGCACGTATTTCGGTCATTGAGATACAAGGGAGTTTTTGAGAGTTGAAAGGGCAATGCATTGTGGTTGCCGCAGTACCGTTGTTTTGTCTCCCCTCGGTTCCCCCCAAGAGATATTGCAGCAGGATGGATGTTTGTCAGGAGCTATTCGCGCAGGACTTTAAAAATATGAGTGCGTGAACTTGGAAACTTCAAACGGATGATAGCTCGAGCATTATCAAAGGCATCTCGATCCTTCATTGAAACTCGAACAGGGATTGCCACGTGTGAGTTTCACGTGAACTCAAAATCGGAACCAGAGAGGTTCCGAAAGAGATAAAAGTGAGAGGGAAGGGTAGGAAAAAGGAAACGACGGCAAAACAATTCATTGACCGCGGGATTTTGTGAGATGTGGAGTATAATACGACGTTACTTATGTTGTATAGTTTGTACGATAATGAAACGAGCCTGCTATGACGGTAACCAAAAACGAAATGCAAGTTACCTCGGTTACGGCTTTTCCTGAAGTTCTCTCCGAGCCACCAGTCTCATTAATTCAAGCTCCAATCTATCCTTGACATCTCCATGGCCCAAATTCTGGTACTACGTTGGTCATTCGTGAAACACCTCGATCTGTGTCATACTTAGAGTGTTTTTGTAAACCTGAGTGAGCGGAATTACTTTTCAGGCCTCTGCAAACCGTTCTACCAGCTTACTAGTAAGTTTACTACTTATGCTCCCGAAGCATATCGCTGAAGAAGCATATCGCTGAAGTTCCTTTATTGGATTTCTAAATTTTACAAATACTAATTCCAAATCTTACAACAACATACCTGATCGATAATGAGGAAGATTCATCACGCCGTGGGGGCATGCAATTAGCCAACACTACTCATTTCATCAACAAGGCCCACCTGGCTTGGTGTGACGCTTCCAGTGAAGCTATGCACAATAACTGACCAACCTTGTATTTATCCTTCCCCAGTCGATCAAAGGCGACGGACGTAGAGCGCTACGTGGATACAGGTAAGTGGAAAGAGTTTCCAAGGTTTTGATGAACAATCTCACAATCTGAGTCTGACTGCTGAATTTGGTTTCAGTGTTTCTTTCGCCTCCATCCATAGGAAAAAATGAACAAGGCGGGTAACATGATGGAAACCACAACCCCAGTTGGACTACCTATAACGAGACCCATGGAGGCATTGCCCTTCACATGGGTCGCCGAAGTGCCCGTAGGAGTTTCTGTTGGAAGATGGACAGACAACAATATCAACGATCTAATGTATGTAGAGCGAATGCGCCCTGGCTGTGCAATAGGACCAAAGAGTGAGGATGATAGAACCGACGCTCCATTTAATGTGATCACAAAGCAGTCCAGCCAGAGTGCGGCACCGGCGATTTGAGATGTTATTGTCAAGTCGTGTTGTGCATTATCCAAGACCGGAAGTTGATAGAATAATCTTATATAAGTAATTGAACTTCTTGGTTCGAGGGCGGGACCAAACGTTCCAGCGGGCGACCCGTCCAGATTGTACGCAGAGACAGGCGGGTTCATCTAAGAAGTATGCTGAGAGGCAGTGGTTCCAAACACTTGGACAGATGTTCCTATAACACTAATATATTAAGTGTTCAGCTTCCACACAAACCCACCTTAGAATATAAACGTAGCTTGAGCACCGGTTGTGTGGGTAAAAGAAGTAGTCAAATGGTGCTCTTCCTTGGCACCATCCGGCAACCACTGACCTGTATATGTGACTCGAAGGCCCCCATCATCAACAATCTCAAGGACCGATCCGGACATAATTTTGAATACCAAACAAAGGCCTCGATACCAGAAGGTGGAGGAACCTGAAAGAGGAACGGGGAAATAGATTAGTGGCTTTTTCCGTCGTTATATTCGAGATTTATACCATATGTGGTGGTATGGTTCAACTAGGCTGAGTTGAGGAGTGGCCTGCAAAGGTCTGATGCCTGAAGTGCGATAATGGAGTTGTCTAGGCCAGTGGGCGTCTCGGTCACCGAGGTGTTTGAAAATTGAAAGAGCTATGTATTGCTGTTGTCATAGTACCAGTCACCTTGGACTGGTTTGTGCGGGACATCGCAAGCGCGCCGCGCGACAAATTAGAGTTCGTTCAATTGCCTTGCTAGATGAGAAAGTTTGCCATGGTAAGTCACAAGCGGAAAAGTATAATATATAGTGGACTTGCTCACTTACATACATTATAGTAGTGGAAAAATAGAAACGTACTTTGAAATGTAACACATTCTAAGAAAATTTGAGGCCAGGTCTTCACTTTTTCGCTTTGATCAAGGCATCCGATGACCGATGATCTTGGCTACGGGGGAAAACGCATTTTACTGCCGATGGTTGGATCGGTTTTTCGGATTTCCCTACATAGTTGAATTAAATCCACACTCGGCCATCACCGCAACAACAGCCTCAGGATATGCCAGAAGTAGATTCTCGATCAATGAGCGGTTTCAGGGTCCTACGTTGAGTTGCCTTTGAAACTTCTGGCACCCAGCATGTCTATTACATATAAAAAAGCATACTTTCTATCTCGCAGTTCGCATCGTCAGCAACCACACCCTCACTTTGTTTATGGATACCATTGTTGTAAGTACCTTTCTAATTGTCTTTTCGTCTCCTATACCTCACCATACACACCGATTCCAGTTTGAAACACCGTTCTATAGAGTAATTGTTCTCCCGCGACCACGAACTACAATTCACAACCTCCCAAACGAATTGCTAACGAAGATATTCATCCTATGTTCATTGGAATATAGAGGAAAAGATTTCTACTACGATTCCGGAAATCCACCCGCGCTGTTGACAAGGGTTTGCACACATTGGACATTCGTAGCTCTGAACACGCCACCACTTTGGGATACACTTAAAATACATGTGAACTCTTCAACGCCCAGTGCACCACAAGTCGCCAGTTTTTTCAAACGTTCTGGAGATCGAAAGCTACTATTCCATTACAACAAACGCGCATTCAACGAAAAGAGTGGAGACGTGGATCCAGGAATCCCTTGGTCTCGCATCACAGGACTGAAGCTGGTTTTCGACTGGGAAATGTCCCTTGTACAGGTCCGAAACCTCCTGGCGCATACACCCGGCATCATGCAATTTGAGGCAAGGTTCTTGATCAGCAAGTCTGACCAGTCTCCATGCCCTCCAATGACCCTGTCCCATCTCCGGCGTCTATCTCTCCGACACTTGACCCGCAATCCTAAACACGCTAGAAGCAAACCCTGGCACATGTACGGAGTAGGGTGTTGGCCTTTGGCACGATTGCGCTCGTTCTTTTTATCTCTCGTCCTTCCCAAGCTGGAGTATCTCAATCTGGAACGCTGTGGATTCTCCCACGATCGGAACCTCATGCAGGTACTGATAGATTTACAGCAGCGTTCAGCATTTACGCTGAAAACTTTAAGCTTGTTTGGGATTGAGGTTGATTCCAACCTCTTGTTAAAGTTTTTCTCTCGGGTACCAAAACTTCGACGTCTCCATCTCGCTTTTGCCTACGATAAAGCGGAGGATTACTTCCCTCTATTCAGGAAACTCGAGTTTAGCTCTGATCACGAGGATAACCTACTACCAATGCTTCAGGACATCTATATTGAGGGTCGAGTTGGTTCGGGTGACCGCGAGGAGCTTGACGATATAGCGCTATGGACATTGGAGTCCAGGTGGTGGCAGGATGAGCTGTCCCCTTACAAACAACAGCACCTGAAAAAATTGAAACGCGCAGAGATTTCTTGGGACAGGGTTAATATACGGGTAACAGACCCAAGAGACCGCGCGCGTGCCCAAAAGTTGCGTGACAAGATGCAGCTATCCTATCCAGCATTGGATTTTTCTAACTTTGACAAGTCTGATAACAATTCTAATGACAAATCTTACAACCAATCTGATGACGAGTAATAGTATACTTTGTACATGTTGAAATTCCAATTTTGGTGAATTAAATTCGTACGCCCGCAGATGTTCGAATCTACCAGAGTCTAAGTCTCGCTTTTCCTCAAGCAGCACCAGGTATTAGTATTTGACCTTGCGACAGTAGGTGTGAATGTAGGTTGAGCGTACTGTGTCCCGTCTTGACGATATTGATGTGCCTAGCTACGTTTTAGCGAAGAGCCTGTTGGCGGAACAACCTGAGGCTCGTGCACACTACCAGACAAACTGGGCTGTGCGCAGCGCGCTGGGTTTTCCTCCACCCCAGCACCTACGATGGCTGATTTTATACCTCAATCCATCACAATCTGCGATAGCACTCTGATAGACGTCCAAGGGAACTATCACAATCATTCATCCGTTGGCGAATATGGTATGATTCCTGAGCTAATCCAACCGCTCAAGGTCAAATATGCTTAGTGTATCTAGGAATTCAAAAACTGTTCGACGCATCCTGCCCGTCTGCCCTACACGACTCACGCGAGCGCTATCCCCCACCGCGATGCTTCGAGGGTACTCGTGTAACAATTTTAGATGAAATTCACCAGTGGATAGACGCGAATGATAGTCTGATTCTATGGTTATCAGGACCCGCTGTAACCGCGGAACCCAACAATGAACACAACAAACAAATCATCACAGATTAGATACGTCATTAATAACACATACATATAAGTAAATAGGACACGTGACAGAATACAACAACCCTTTGCCCGTCTCGCACACCAAACTGACCGTCTCCACTGCCGGGTCTGGAAAGTCGGCTATCGCCCAGACATTCGCTGAAACATGCGAAAAATCTGGAATATTGGCGTGCACATTCTTCTTCTTTCGCGGAGTACAAGGACGGGATGCATCTAACCACTTGGTTCCAACCATCTCCTCTCAGTTAGTGTCAAGATTCCCCGAGAAGCGTGTAGAACTTAGACAGTTCATTGAAAAAATCCATTTGTCTTACACAAGCCCATGAATGTACAGTTCCATGACTTGGTCCTTCCCTTCTTTGTGACATCTTCCAGTACACCCAATCCAACTTCGGATTCACCCACTCCATTTGTCATCATCATTGATGGACTAGATGAGTGCGCAGGTGAAAACGACCAACAGGAAATCATGAGATGTATCGACGGATTAGTGGATGCTTGCACCACTCGAATTCGGGTCATCATCATTAGCAGGCCGGAACCTCATATCACGGAGTCATTCAATCGCCTTTTCTCTCCTGCGTGGTGTCAACCCTTAGATCAACCTGACAACGAAAATTATATTGAAGAAACACACCAAGACATCTGTACCTATCTTGGGCACGAGTTTGACCGTATATATCAAGACCACAATTTACATGAAGAAAATTACTGGCCCGGCAATGATTGTTTACGACAATTAGCTCGAGCGTCGTCGGGGGGGATATTCATTTATGCTTCAACAGTTGTCAAATACGTTGGCGACCGTGACTTTTACCCGGTGGAACGGTTGAGTGAGATACTAGACAAAAGATCATCTTCGGGATCGTCGCCGTTCGCTGACCTCGATGCAATTTACAAACATATTTTAGGAATTCACAAGAATTGGAAGCTCCTTCGCCGTGTATTGACAGGCGTTCTTTGCACAGACAGCGTAAATAACGGAGTCATGATACATGGCCTATCCTATTTTACCGGCGATGATCTCGCAGAATTCCTTCAAGTTGAAAAAGGCAAAAAATTACAGCTGCTTTGCGCTGTATGCACTCTATAATTAATCCCGAAACCTTGAACTTCTATCATACCTCGTTCAGAGATTTTATTCACAACGAGGAACGTTCAGGTCAATATTATATTGATAAAAAGGAAGGACATGTATCTATAACTCATTTCATTCTGGGACACATCACAAGGTATGTGTCACTCTGTTCAAGAACATCAAATTGTATTTCACCATTCAATTATACAGAGGACTCATTAAGTCAAAGGCGTATAAATATTCTGTGAGATACTTGGAAGACCATCTCGTGAAGTCAGGCCACTGGGATGAGAATCCCGATATCTTGGAGGCAATGGAGATTATGGTGCGTTCTAAAGGTGCACAGCGCGTCTATCTTGAAAAATATGCACCGAAGGTGAATTTCTGGCGATGGTTTGAGGCATGTGGATTGTTACATTCTATACTTGGACCCTATGAGAAAGCTCAACTGAGCATTTAGATTCACGGAGTGATACCTACAAGCTCACAACCTGATCCCCTCAAACTTCGTGATAGATTGTTTATGTTATGGTGGAAACATTGCAGGTACACAATATATCCGATATACGAACATTGCTCCTATGTTGAGGCATTAGGGCTTGAAGCCATGGAGCTTCTCCGCGATGAGCTACAATATGGCTTCAAGGTTCTGATTCCTATTGGTTCTGGGTATAACGACGGCCAACAGACACTCCTTGTGGATGAAGTGGCGAAACCAGAGTTGCTAATGCCTTTTCTGAAAGACCTTATAGCGCAGCGCATCCAGGAGAATCACAATTCGGACGATCATCTAATCAGGAGAGGTCATGCTTGGATTCTTTTTTCTTGGTTGGTCGGAAGTTTCAAGACGGAACGGTCGCATGGATCCTATTTGACGTAGGCCCCTGATGAACCAATGAATAGATCTAACCTACGTTTCTCCAGAGACTATTCTTATCGCAACAGGTATTGGGCTGCGCACCTTTCACAGGTCCCACTTGGGCATAAAAGGTTGTTGTATGCACTCGAGTGCAGGAGTCCTTCCGACTTTGTGGGAATATTTACTACAAATGAGTTAGAATCTCTCCAAGAGTGGCTTAAAGTACGTGCGTTTTTCAAACAGTCCGGCATTTAAGTGATGTGTGGGATAGGCAAGCAGGTTGAGGATTCAGGAATATTCGTTATTGGATAAGGATGAATGGTGGGAAAAAATGTATGGGAGTGAGGATTATGGGGAGTATCTGAAGAAGTCATATTATTTGGAAGAGCATAAATGGAATAGGAACGAAGATTTCTGGAATCGGTGGTGTGAACCTGAGATGACAAAATAGGTTCAGAGGTATGATTCGGAGGTGAAGAGGAATTTTACTTTCTAAGAACTCAAATATATACCTTTTCTAAATTCAAACCTAAACGATGAAAACCAATATCGCGCTAGAAAAACTTACCAAGACTTGGGCAGGGCTTTGCCTACTACTCTATATTTTCTCATCGCCTCTCACATAGCCAGTCTGATCTCTACACACCATCGTGGGTGTATCCCCATCTTAGCCTCCAACTCAATATCTAGGGGTTTTGTCGCGCCAAGTGTCTATGTCCATAAATCCCTCGTTTAATATTTCGACATTTGGCCTATAATCGAACTGGTGCTGATACGCTTCGGCTTCACTCAAGCCGCTTCTTCTATTTCTTGAATCTTTCTTTTACTATCAGTCTTCAAGTCCGTTGTTGGACGGATTTTCGGACGGAGAGCAAGCGTTGCTCACTCGCTATGAAGCAGGTAGGCCCAAGGGGATGAGCAATGAATTCTCTATCATGTACGAGTAATCACTCGCTATAGGATTCATAGAAGTGATATAAAACCAACTCACGCAATGAATGATTTCAGGCATGACCACGCCGTGCCCGTATCATATACCACATATGATTGACGGCCGTGTAAAAGCTTTCAACTGGTTATAGTATTCGTCATGCTCCAGGGGAACCCACAATTAGTAAATAGTATCGCAGTCATCACGAAGCCATTAGTATAATTATTATGATAAACATACCGTTGCATGTCCTTGCGGACAGTTGGGTATTCACAAGGCGTGGCCCACAAACAAAAGTGAAAACGAAAGCAGAACCACAGCCGAGGCCAAAACCGAGGCCAAGAGAAGCCGGAAGAAGAGGAAACGGAGGACTCACATGAGCACATATTATCTCGGATGATACCCAGGATCTTGGCTTCATCTTTTTAAGAATCGACGGGTCATGCCCCGCGCGTATTCTATGACGTTTCGTTTAGTGTTCGGAGTCTTCGGGGTGGTGTTAGGTGCATCCCCAGTCGAGCTCTCAGAAAAGAATGTGTCCTCCCCTAAAGGGAATGTACCATCGAATCGTTACGAGTTATGTTATTGCACAGCACTAAAATATCTATAACCCATCATATCAACACACTCCTCAAAAACCAACCGACAATTCACTCACATACATTATATACATATTATCCAAACACCTCACCTTTATCCCTCTCTACCGTTCACCCCTCACATGCCGCCCCTCCTAGCCTCCTTCTGCACCTCCCTCCGTACCTCGCTAGCCCACTTGAAAAAATCGCACTTCCATGTAGGATCTACGTGCTCTCTCATACGCTCTGCACGGCCTTTGTCGTATCCCGGGCCTACGGGCCTGTGCGAGAGGAAAGATAAGATGATAGTTGGTAGTGGGATCTTCGGAAGACGGGAGAGGAAACGAAACAAGAGAAGGGAAACAAGACGAGAGGAAAACGAACAAAGACATCAACCAGTTGCACTTCTAAGCTCAATTCCCTCAATTCCACACCCAACATAGGACACCCAGCGTCCGACGCCGGAGAAAGCGCAGAGGTAACACCAAAACCAGGACTAAAAACCAAAGAAAAGAAAAGAAAAAGAAGTAGCACGAAGAGAACACCGAAAGGCGCAAAAACAAAACCACTGAGAGGAACAGAATAAACGAAAATAGACAAGGCACACAAGGCCAACGAGAAAAAACGGAAACCAAAATAAACCACCGATCAAGCCCACTTCAAGACCCAGAAAAAGAGAGCTCCCAAAAAACACAAAAACGAAACCTCAGCCCAACCCGACTCACCTAGAACATACAAAAAACTTCTTCCCCTTATTCACCCCCTGCTTCCCCACCGTCATCTCCTTCGCGGGTTCGCCGTGGACGAGACAGAGTGGAGGAGGGGTGGGTGCAAGGAGGGTCTGCCAGGCTTGTTTAGATCCTGTCTTGCCCTTCGTGTCTTCTGTGAGGGAGGATTGCGATTGCGATTGCGATAGGGGAGGAGGGGAAGGTGGAGCTTGAGAGAGGAGGAGTGCGAGTGCGTGATCTGCTTCCAGGTCTTGTTCGATGGGTGAGGTGGATTCGGAGGGTGGGGAAGCGGAAGAGGAGTTGATTTCGGGTTTGGGTTTGGCGAAGAATGTGGATAGCTTAGTTTGCGCTTGAGAAATAGTTTGAGTTTGTTGTTTTTGTTTTTGCTTCTTAGATGAGGAACCGAGCGTATCTGTTGTGAGTTTGCGTTTTGGAGGTTTCGTGGTGGATGATGAGCCTGAGGGCGTGGGGTATATGGGTGTGGGTGTGGGTATGTTTTCTAGTGTAGGGGCAGCTTTGAGCGGGGCGGGGGTGGAAGAGGCCTGTTGGGGAGGTGTCGGAGGTGTCGGAGTGGGAGTTGGCGATTGGGACTGCGTAGGAGGAGGATCGGCACTGAAGCTGGACAGCGGCTCGGTTTCGGAATGAGTAGGATCTGGAATCAAGGTCGAGGTTGAAGCTAAGGGTGGCAGGGAAGGTGGAATAGTTTCCGTGGTTTTTGTATATCTTTCCCCCTCCTTCAACGTTGTCGTTGTTATCGTCCCCAACCCAATTTTCCCCCCATTCTTCTTCCCGAAGAAACTCTGCAATGAAGTCTGTTTCCCTGAATACTCATCCCAATGCTTCGATGCGATTCTCGGAACTTCCTTCCCTACCCCCAGGACATCCTGTAATTTGACTACATCCCCTTGTGGGTCGATGATCTCATTGTGTAGGTCTAGGAAAACGGGACAATGGTCGCTTCCTTTGATCTCGGGTTGGATATCGGCGTGTTTGACCCATGGAAGGAGTCCTGGGGTTACGAGGACAAAGTCAATACGTGTACCGTAATTCGAGTCGCGTGCCGATATTTTCGTGTTCCAGCCTTCAAGTCAAATAAGTGTAACCCTTAAGTCAAGATAGCAGAAAAGCATACAAGTATACATCCCTTTCCTATCCGGCCACGCCTTCCTAACCACATCAACCATACACCCACTCTCACCCACCCAATCCCTCAACCACCTCCTAACATCTTTCCCCCAAAACCCGTCCTCACCCTCCAGCCCTTCCGCCCTCCCCTGTGCAACCATAATAGGCCCCTCACAATGATCCAGCACCCCCGCACACGCGTTCAAGTCTCCAACTACCACGACCTCCCTCCCCTCGCGCTCGACGAGCCCACGGACACGCGCTTCGAGGACACGGTGAAAGGCAGCTTTGTAGGCGTCACGTAGGGGAGAGCCGGTCCCGTCGTTAGGACAGTAGACGTTGATGAGGACGAAGAGGCCGAGGTCGATGACGAGTACGCGGCCCTCACTGTCCAAGTCCTTATAATCCAACCCTACATCCTCTTCCTCCCTTTCTTGTCTCTCTATCGGTGTTATTGTGACGTCTTCATCTCTGATGACAGCTTGTGGGTATGCCTCGGCCCCGGACACGCGCTCTTCAGGCGTCAAGGGTGGCTTAGGTTGTATGAACCCGCAGAGCCCCTCCTCGGCTTTGAGTGGGACGAGTGGTGCGCGGAGGTAGGTCGCGACGCCGGAGTAGCCTGCTTTGCGGGTGGGGAACGAGAAAAAGGACGTGTAGGAGGGTGGAATAGCCACGGGTTTGGGCAGGTTGGAGCGGGATGATTTCATTTCTAGGCGAGGGTTAGTTTTTGGATGAATGATGTTGGGGTTTCTAGGAGTACCTTGGAAGCATATTATATCTGCTTGAAGATGATTTAAGATATCATCATGTGTTTTTAATGTATTCCATCTAAAGAAACTAAGATGGGTCAACGGTCAGAGGATGTTTAGCGACATACGGATGATATTGGGGTAATGTACGGACGCCATTCTGTGTATTTTAATGGTCAATTGGAGATTTAATTGAGAAAATTGAGAAGAAGAGAAACAGTACTTGCAATGTTCCAAGTCAATACTCGCATTTCGTGACGGTCATGAGGAAGCCTACTTAACCGATCAATAAATAAATACAACAAAAGGGTCGTAAATAAATAAATATTATTCAAAAATCAATTTCAATTTGAACAGTGATGCACTTTTACCATCGATCGATGACAATGCATATCCTTTACAACTCCCAAAAATTCGTCGTTGTAGTATCTCAGTGACCAAAACGCCCACTAGGCAAACTGCCAGCGGATCGCAAATCGAATAGGATTAGGATACTAGGGTTCCGATCAGCTATCACCGCAACATGGTGCCCGAAAACCCCCCACCGTATAATTCGGTATAACTGGGTCCCCATACTTTGAACACGGACAGGATTATCAAACGACGACGCTCATCTCTGGCTTTCAAGTGCTTCTACTACACGAAATGGAAACCAATGACGGTTGACCTGACGAAATGTATATTTCCTGGTATATTGGTGCTCCACCAATCACGGAACCTCATCAGAAACGCGGACATCAACCGCTCCACCGCTATAGATTATGAAAAACTCCGAAATTGTATGATTCCTATACCTCTTCCTTTTTCACATTTTGGGGACAAGTGAGTAAATATCCGTATAAGCCTGCACGGAACTCATTTTTTATTAGTATATCGTATGGCGTGGTCACGGCGGCGGGACGGAGTCGACGAACCAAACGTTGGACTTGAGTTAGCCGTCGCTTATTAGCCCAACGACGACAAACCTCTGCGACTGCGCGACCCACCGAATGTATTTGTACAGTATATTTCCCCACACAGGAATTGTGTTGTTTTTCAGCGGGTATTTTGGAATATAAAGCAAGTGATCTGAGAAAGCATAAGGTTTGGGTGTTTCTGATTCAGTTCGAGCATATTGTTAAGGTTGATATCACACACGTTGCTTCGAAGAAGAGAACGATGTTGGAAGATGATTAGCACCCACTTACTTAATGTTTATTGGACAAGCTGCATGATGGAGTCGGTGGAGTGGAGAAAGTGTGGGCAACGGAAATTTCCAGTCCCCAGATGTCCTCAGTATATCGATTCAAGAAAGCCAAAGCGAATTAGTACGCCAGGGGACCGCCAGTAAGCCGAGATGACAATTTACATCATTCCTTTACTTGACTTTATACAAAAACCACCAACGGCGACGATCATCTAAACTTCGACCGTACCAGGAATAAATATCACTCGAGTATGGTGTCAAAATACACAAGATTCAGTATTCACAAGCCACCGATTTCAAGGTATCAAGAAACAAATCAATTTAGTGCTCTGGACCAATCTTCATGAAGGACTACCGAAGGTCTGAGTGTCCCGAACAGTGCTCGCCCCACACTTGGAGTTGGAGCTTGGAATCACAGTGGCCGTCAAGCATGAATTGTGACTTTACCTAAAAGATTGCCGAACTAGAATTCTTTATATTTCCACTCGTAACTCGTTTCATTTGGGCCACTCATAAACATTTCTGACTTTTTGGGACTTCTTCGACAATAAATGGGGACGAATACGATGCCGTAGCGTTTGATGATTCAATAGCACATATGCTTCCTAGTGTGTTGATGCTCCACTATTCACGAAATCTATGATACCCTACGATACCACACTCATCGGAAATATGAGCGTGCGCACAAACAACTCCACCGTTGTAAGGTATAAAAACCCTCAAGGATTACCCAGTCTCCCTATCTTTACTCTTCCTAGAGATAAGTGAGTAACCCAACCCACATACTTCGCTATTTGACCAAGCTGATAATCATTTTTCGTAGGACCAATTGACAAACTCAGAGTATCTCAACCCACAAGCTACATCCCGGCTGTTTAGTTCATTGTAAGTCGATAGCTTTCCTATACCGGGCCAAACATTGATAGTGTTTTTTTACCGAAAGCACCATCATGAAATTAACCGCCACCTTCGTTCTCTTGTTCGTCTATTTCGCCAACGCCGCCACTGCCAGTGCCAATTCTGGGTGTGGTGACCTTGGAGAAATGCCAATCCCCGATATTCTTCCCAAGGGTGTCGCTAGGGAAGACTTTCGCAAATGCTTACAACACCCTGATGGTAAAAATCAAACTATCGAGCAACGTGCTGCAGAGGAATGCTGGTTCGGATCCCCTTACGGTTGTTCTAAAAGTGGCTACTGCTTTAAAACTTGCGGGAGCAATGGGGAGTGGTGCTGGACTGCGAAGAATGGCGGGTTTGGAGATTGGCTTCAGTGCGCAAATTTCAATGATTGCAGCCCCAATGACGCATGTGGTCAAGGAGGCTGCGCCAAATGCGGATGTTCCTGTTAAGCTAGTCTAGTATTCGGAAAGTACTTTGTACGCCAGATTTTGATGTAGGAATAGTGTTGATAGTTTCAAAGAAGTGTCTTGATATGTGTGTTTAACTCGAGATTACATGAAAAGCTAGAATTTATGTGTGCAACATTCCATCCCTACCATTTTAGTCACACCCAGACAAAGGGCCATCTCACAAAAGACAATAGGAGGGATGGTCATTGCGGTGCCCCGAGTTACTTTTCGTGTTTCCTGACGTTGTGGCTCCTCAGTGGTGTTTTGGGCTTGAATTCCTCGTAACAATCTGACAGTAGGATTGTATAACAAATTTTCTTGATCGACATAACTTCAATTTTCACCGTTCATTTGCACTCTCCCTGTCTCTTGACTTTTAACTAGAGGGTCGGCATTTTTTACCAAAAAGGGTATGACCGTAGAGTGAAGACAGACCAATTAATGAGGCAGGAGTCATGACCGTGGAGGTGTCGTGGAAAAGAGATCATAAACCTGTGTACCGGCGTCATTGTTCCATAGGGATCATGTTCAATTTGGTTCCGTGAGGACGGTGAGGGTGGGTACGTACTCTGGACTTTGATGAATGTGTTAGTGATAAAATAGTGGTTTTATATGAACCTTTGAATATTGAACCCCTGGGATCTCCTAGTGGTGTAAAGTCGATTATGCCACTCGTGCAGTAAGAGAGCCCTGGCCGGTGTAGCACATGTCGATGGCTTATCAAAAGTTGATGTCAGAAGAAACTCCAGGCATTAAATCGCATCTCAAAATTATAATTTTACATTCACTAATTCGAAAGAAACGTTGGTATATGAATCACTTTTGACGCTTTTCTCCCGCTTGGGCGTGGTAGTTTATTATAGAAATGGGATGATAATCGGTGTTTCCCCTCTGACGAGGACACGATCGCTCAACACCGCGCAATGATAGTTTTCGTGCCTATACCGTGGTCCCATGATACGATAGGAATACCTTTCTGACGTCAGTAGGCCATTCATCATCGGCCTTGATATTTGTTGTGAGAATTTTTCTGCTAATAGAAGCACAAATTCTACCTAACATACATAATATGAACTTAATAATCCGCGTTGTCTACCCAAACGTACAAGGCAACAATTACAGCTCTATCTTATTGGCAAATCCTACAAGGCAACTTACGGCTTTTCCTAAACTTCTCCCGGATAGCCTCATTAAAAATATTTTTTGACATCTTCTTGGCTTCAATTCCAATACCATATCAGTCATCCACGAACCTCCTTGACCCCATACCATACCCAGGGTTTCTTCAGCGATATAAACCCAGGTGCACAGGATTACCATCCAGGCCCCTCTAAACCGTTCTACTAGTACCACCTTCACAAATGTACGTATGCAACTTATGTTCTCGGAGCGTATCGTGGGAGGTCATCATCATCTATTAAGTCCCTAATATTGGTGGACGTTAATTCCAGATCTCACAACGACCTACTTGATTGATAATGAGTCACATCGCGGGGGGCG
The DNA here is from genome assembly GCA_037014335.1 of Collybia sordida. Taxonomy (NCBI): domain Eukaryota; kingdom Fungi; phylum Basidiomycota; class Agaricomycetes; order Agaricales; family Clitocybaceae; genus Collybia; species Collybia sordida. Next base: position 2,140,746 of record JAYKXK010000010.1, on the reverse strand, counting down.
TGCGATTGGCTAGTACCGCTAATTTCATCAACAAGCCCCATCTTACTTGGTGCGACACCTCCAATGACCCTATATACAATAACCAAATGAAAAAATGAAAAAATGAAATCTCGAAAACCGACCAACCTTGTATCTATCCTTCCCCAGTCAGTGAAAGGAGACAGACCTAATCCCTTGGAAGCTGGGAAGACGCACGTAAGTGACGGAGATTTCCGGGTGCTTGGATGGAGAATAATCTCACAGTTTGAATCTGACTTGTAAAAAGCAAAGCGAGACGACGGATTCTTGTGCTTTTTTTGTTGCTGTTGATAGAAAATATAAAACAAGGCAAGGGACAGGATGAGGGCTGCGCTCCCAATCACACCAACCACGATGAGACCCACGGAGGTGTTAGCCTTCACATGGGTTGTCGAAATGGCCGTAGTAAAAATCGGCGATGAGCTGGAAGTCGAAAACGATGGAACTGACGCCTTATCAGATGCGACCACAAAGTAATCTAGCCAGAGCGTAGCACCGGAGACATGAGATGTAATTGTTAAATTATGTTGTCCAATATCTAAGACTGGAGACTGATAGAACAGTCGTCTGTAAGTAGTTGTATTCACCGCTTCGAGGGCGGGGCTGAACACTCCAGCGAGCGACCCATCCAGATGGTATGTAGAGACAGGCGGGTCCGTCAAAGAAGTGTGACTGAAAGAGGTGGTTCCAAACACCTGGACGGAGGTTCCTATAATGGTCATTCAGCCTTTTCTTCAGAGGATGCCACGCCATAAGCACACAAGCCCACCTTGGAATATAAACATGGCTTGAGAGCCAGCGGTATGTGCGGCAGAGGTAGTTGAATTGTATTCCCTTTTGACACCATCTGGTACCCACACGCCTGTATATTGAACTCGAGGGTCCCTATCATCGACAATCTCAAGGCTCGGTCCAGACATTGCCAAGGGATAATGAGTGAGGATCAAGGATCAAGGAGCAAACGAGGGGGAATTTAAAAGGTATGAGAAACAGATGAGTGGGTGTTTCACCTCATCGTGAATTGAAATTTATATTATGTGTGGTGTGTGATCCCGCTAGACTGAATTGAAAAAGAAATAGAAATCAATCTCTGTGATCACTAGCGCCATCTTCTATGAACTCGTTGGGGACTGGAGGTGAATTCAAAATACTCAAGTGTAACGTTCACAGCCCCAACACGATCATAAATGACTTGAGGTGTTATACCCGATATGGGATAATGTAGTCGTCCAAAAAGATACTGGCGGGGGTTCCAATCATTAAGGTGATGAAATAGATACAAGGACAGGAATAACCATCAAAGGTGGAATCGTTGGAGCGAGCGGGCGTTTCGGTCGATGAATATTGAGGTAGTTGAGAGTTGGAAGTTGGAAGGGGCTATGTATCGTGGTTGTCATGGAATCTTTTCTTCATATTGTCCCTGGTATCAAGTTGGCAGGTCAATGGAAGATACGAACTGGTAGCAAGTACTTAGTGTTGGCCAGAGTGACAAAATTTGTGCAAAATTCACGTCCGAACACTAACAACAAGGTACCAGATAAACCAAGTTTGGAAATTGGTGACCACGAGGCGTTCAAACGGGTTCGTCAAACAAGTATACTGAGAGGAAACGGTTCCAAAAATTGAACAGCCATTCCTTGAGTCGAGGTGCAAGCCTTCCGAACCCGTCTGCAGAGGTCTCATGTGGCATGTCTGAAGTGGGGGTAATGGAGCCAGTAGGCATTTGCGGTTTGATCACTGGTCGTTGAGGTATTCCAGAGTTGGAAGATGAAGAGGCTATCATGATGTCGCATACTGTTACATCGTCGTTGTCATAGTATCATTTCCTTGTCTTTTTCCCAAGAAGCTTGTAGACTGTAGTACCAAGTCAACAAGGATGGATGGAAGCTATCACTTTAACCTGGTAGCGAGTACGTAGTAGTATTAGCCGCATACAAGAATTTTGCAAGGGCGGTAAACCAGGTTTGAAAATTTGATGGCCCAGAAAGTCAAAACCCACGAGGCGCTTCAGGGCGCTTCAGGACGCTCCACGCGTTGCAACAACAAAATTATTTTTTTTCCCAACTCGGCTAAACAGACGACCCTGACCTTGACTTGACTTGCCCCTCAAGTCGAACGTTGAACGTCGTTGAACTTCCATGCGCCGTCAATGGGCTCCTCACACCCCTCCTAAAAGCCACAAACCCCTCACACGGATCGACACCCACAGTCTGCCCTTACCACACGGACTCCCCCACCATCGCCATCGCCATCCCCACAACACACGCACAAGCAAAGTATCCCGTCTCTGCCTCTGCCCATGCACGCGCCCCAAACGCCCTCTCACAAAACGAGCATGCTCCCTCCTCACACTCCTCACACTACTCTGGGCCCTATACGTCCTATCATCAGGCATCCCACCCACCTTCAACCAAACCCGCAGGTTTGAGAGAGACCTCCCGCAGCATAACCTTACCCTCGCGAGGGAGATGGGGACGGCGTATTTGAGGGTAAGGGGACAGGTTTCAGGGAGGGGGTGGAATAATGTCTTACAAGAAACGTACGTCCCCCAAAACCCCTCCCAAAAAAAAAAGGAAAAGAGAAAAAGTCTTTCTAACCTTTTGACCTTTTTTTTTTTTTTGAAAACGAAATTTCCATATCTGCAGGATCTTTTTGTCTTACCTAGCACAACGCACCCACCGCGCATACGTATTCGAAGACTACACATGGTCCCACTTGCCCCTCCCCTACGTCCTCCACAACAACGCTCTCCGACCCTCCCGGCTTCCTTTAAACGCCTTCATCTCCGGCCCCACGGCTGGCGGGCCCCTCCCCGGTGCCCCGCACCTCCGCGCCGTGAGTGAGGCTTTTTGGGAAGAGGTGTGCCCGAGGGGACGGAGACGTGTTTTGGGCACGGAGGGACAGCCGAGGGGAGGGGAGGTGGGAGGGAGGGAGGTGCTGGAGTGGTGGGTTCGGAAAGTGGGTGATTTGGGGGTGGGGGAGAGGTGTGTGGAGATTGATTCGTCGGAGGGGGAGATTTTTGATTTCATGTGCGTGTCCTTCCTTCCTCTCGTTGAACTTTTTTTTTTATGAGGAAACTTGCTTATGCAGGTTATTTGGAGATCCGAGGATCTTGGATATATGGCCTGAACTTTCTACTTCACCCGTCTTGCAAGACTTTAGCTGGTCGCCACTCGTACACTCCGCACTCAAGACCAACGCGGCTCTCTTCTCTCCATCGACTCCCTCCCCACCAAACGATGATCTACCAACTCCAACCCCAAACCCGAGCACGACGTCCATCCACCCAGGACTAGTCGCGATCCACCTCCGACGTGGCGATTTCGCAGGTCACTGTACCTACCTCGCACGATACAACGCGCAATACATGGGATTCAACCAATTCCCTTCCTTCCCCGATACCTTCTCTCCCCTCCCTCCCTCCTCCTCCTCCTCCTCCTCCTCTTCCCTCTCCGCCTCCCAAGCCCATTACCTCCCCCACTGTCTCCCCACCATCCCTCAAATCCTCGCCAAGCTGCGCGCGGTGCGTCTCGCGCACCCGGGACTGCGCAGGGTGTATGTGCTGACGAATGGGGGGAGGGGGTGGGTGAGGGAGCTTGAGGGGGTGTTGAGAGGGGATGGATGGGAGGATGTGTGGAGTGGGTTGGATTTGAGGTTGGGGAGGGAGGAAGGGTATGTGAGTGTGGCCGTGGATATGGCCGTTGCGGAACGGGCCGAGGTGTTTATTGGGAATGGCGTGAGTGTTTGTTTTTTGTTTTTTGTTTTTTTTATTTGATTTGCTGATGTGGATTTGAATTTGTGTAGTTTTCTAGTCTTACGTCTAATATTGCTATGCTTAGAATGGCAAAGGGGTTGGATCCACTCACTACACGATTCTGGTAACATTCTAATTCTAATTCTAATTTGTCATGAAAAAAACAAATCGGATTCTGGAGTGGAAATTATGAAATATTTATGTCTACTCACTCCTATTAACCTCATGACGACATATGTCTAAGACAACAACCCCCCTCTATAAATAGGTTTATAAATCAACCTAAATCCAATCCACGAAATACAAACTCGTCTAATCACACTCAACATTTTCCCAACGCCCAACAAATCTCAACAAAACCAAAATGACAAGCGTTGTACCCCCTCTCCAAGAAGGCGACGCCGGTACGTCCCCTTCCCCCTCCCCTCCAACAACCATAAACCCATGGCACCCCCCCACCTTCGACGGCACAATGCCTACTAACCCACCCTACGTAGTTTCCTGGAAATGGGGTTCCTCCCACCCCTCCGGCACCGTCGCCGAAATCGCCACCTCAGGCCAACTCGAGATCGAGACGGCGGGAAAGCACGTACATAAGAACGCTGATGCTGATAACCCTGCTGTGCATGTTGCGCGGGAAGGGAATGATGTTGTTAAGAGGGCGAGTGAGTTGGAGAGGTTGGGAGATTATGGCGATGGGGAGGATGGAGAGGGTGGGGGTGAAGTGGGTGGGAAGGCTGGAAAGGCCGAAGAGGGGGGTAAAGGAGGTAAGAAAACGGCTCCGAAGAAACGTGCGCCTCGTAAGAAATCAAACGCCGCCGCCACCGTAGGTGAGAAACGCGAACATGAGGATGAGCCCGGTACCGGTGGAGGTCCAAGTCCGGACGAACCAGCAGAAAAAGAGACAAGCAAAAAGACCAAAAAAGCCAAAGTGACTATGAAAGTCTCCGAACCCGAAAAGGCTGGGGAGCAGGATAAGGATAAGGATACCACCGGCGTGAAGAAAAAGCCTGGGAGGCCTAGGAAAGGGTCTGAGTCCAAGTCGAAACATACCAAAGGCGAGGAGGCCGAACACAAGGGTGCAGGCCATGCAGGAGGAGAGGGAGAGACAGGAGAACCTTCTGTTCAGACGAAGAAGAAAGGCCCCGGTCGGCCTAGGAAGTCTGATGACGCCGAGCACCCACACCCATCTTCGGGCGCTGCAGGAGCGGCAGGTGGAGAGGAAGAAGAGGCTGTGGCTGCGAGGACGCGGTCTAAGGATGAGTAGGGCGAGCGACGAGTGGGTTTTCTTTTTTCCTTTTTGTATAGTACTTTTCGTAATCTTTTGGTGTTGGTATTTTTGTATTTTTTCAGTATGGACATATCGCGCGATGACTCAGGTTAAGATTGTACTGTACATGTTGGAGTGAGCATCGTTCCTTACGGCGGAGGAAATCATCCGTTGAAGTTTGAGGTTCGAATTTTGTAGACTACTAAAGAAGTGGGACGTTTTTGGTCAGGAATTCGAAGGGCCCGGGGACGATGACGATGTCGGATGACGATAGTTGATAGTCGAAGCTTCTCATATCACCCCGACTATTCTTTGGCTTTCTGGCTTTCTGGATTTCTGATCGTTAATTTACGAACGGGATAGACCTAAAACTCGACTTGTTATAGATGATTGGATTCGAACCATTATGGTAGGTGCTTTCATGATCATTGGCCCTTGGGGCAGTAGACCTTTCAATCCAATTCCCTCCTTTCTTTTTTCCTCCGTAAATGATTTCCGCGGTATCTTCGTTTCCAATGACGGTCTGTTGTATGTGAACACGCTTCCACCCTGCTGGACACACGAGACTATGCCGGTGTATAATCATCAATCCTAATACAAATACACAAACAAGCGTGGTAGTCACTTATAATTATAATTATTCACTAGTCGAGACTCGATGCCAGCTGAGAAATCCATCAGGAAACAACCGAGATCAAAAAAAAAAAATTGGTATGCTTTACCGGGTCCGGGGTGAGCAGCCGGTGGCGAGGAGCCCGGCGTAAAGGTGGGTCGTGCAGCAAACGGGTTGCGCCGAGCTATGTATATATAAGTAAAAAATTAAACTCTTAAATACCCCGAACAAAGGGTTTGGATATTTTGACCAGGAAATGCTACCATTACCAGTAATTATAACGGGGATAGGAGAGCAGTCAAGGCCCAAGGCCAACAAGTCCCACACCGGGATCAAGCACGACGCCAAGGAGAGCAGCGAGTATGAATACGTCAGAGGTGATTTTCTGAGCAATGTTATTCCAGCATTGAAGGACACCCGTGTCACATTGCTGCGACCCTGGGGGAATCTTCCAAGTTCTCTCCTTGCAGCTTATCATAGAAGTGAACCAAAATCCGAGTATAAATAGCCCGATAAAACGTCTGACAGCTTACAAGAGCCTTAAGAGAGAGACCTCGGGCAAGACGTTCTGCATTGATTTCGGCGGGGACGGCTCCAACGGCGGTAGTGGCGGCAGTAATGACCGCGAAGATGGTTGTGAGCTTCATAATTACTTGAAAGTGCGAGTGGAAGATTCTGTAAAGTAAATAAAGAAACTAAGAAGTGGACGAGGGGATAACTTGATTCTTGATAGAATAGTAAGGGCAGATCCTGACTTTATACCTAACACCCTCTGGTGCCTCTGAATCGAGTTCGATTGAGTTACTGAAATTACGGAAGTGATGACGCTCGTTCCGGTATGTACGCGAAGATATATCGAGTCTCTATGTAGCCCCCGGCCCAGGCACTAGCCTAATGAAATCCGCGGTTAGTTCAACGACGCTTTCCCTTTTCCCCGATTACGCTTTCTACCCTGAATCCTCAAAATTCTCGATGATCAGCCAAAGAGGAGGGCCAACTTCCAAGGTACATACATACATACTAGCACGCAATAAATTTCAGAATCCAACACGGAATGGCGTGAAGCCGATGGTTGTGGTATAAATTTCGACAAGGTGGCGCAAATCGCCACCACAGGGTTATAAATAATGGCTTTGGGTGTAGGAATATAGGATGTACCAGGCATTGAACGTATCGAGGCTCCGAGGAATGATCGATGATTCCCTGGCGCTCGTTAGTACGAATGACGTTTCCTTGCTGATAGGAGCCATGCTTTAGCCGTTAGTTTAGCGTGGAAGGACCAATGTAGTCAGAGTCGAGGCGAAGCATTTATGACTATCATTGCGCGAGGATCCCGTTCGTTACGCAGAAGACAACAGAGCTCCACAGCGATCCAAGACTGTCAATATCTTAGGATGGTTTTTGGTACCCCGTGGCCACGGGCATAGACCACCTTTGGCTGACGCAGATCATTAAATTGGCCATCTCCATTTCTTGCCTCTGCTGCATCCACTTAACGCGAGTGTCGAGTTTTTTTTTGCATTCCTCCCATCGAGCCTACCTGATGTGATAACGTTTCTGGCTGTTCTCCGCGATAATCTCGCCATCTAAGGAAAGGAGAATCGCTGGTCACTGCTTCTCTGGGTCACGGCTGGATGATGATTCTAGAACTGTTGGACTTCCACAACGCCTTAAATTCTAAACAGATAGACATTTCATCTCGAACGTCAGTTGACCAAAAGCGATGGATCTCGAAAGTTTGAAAGTGGGACGGAAGTATTCCGAGTATCTAGACGGAGGTTCCTATGATGGTAAGATCCGAGGTACCCAGATTTCGCTCTCGAGAACGCCGAAACATAGTATGCGAACCGACTTTGGAATATGAACATAGTTTGAGCACCGGTTGCGTAGGTCCATGCAAAAGACCATTTAACGACCAGACAGTATATTTGTACACAACTCACATTATTAGGGTTCGATATTTCGCGTTTGATAATCCATACTTCCTTGTACTCCTCAAGCATGCTCACTCCAACTATCGATACTTAGAAATACGAAGCCGAACCTAAAAGGAAAAGAACAAAAAAAGCAGCGAGGTTATATATATGATCCTAGTTTGTGGCAAGTATTAAGATCGTTATAATCCCCAATATACGACTTACAGAACTGACTTTCTGTCCAAGCCTTGTGCAGGAGCCGTATGGGCTTGCACAAGTGTCCACTGTCTGTCGGCCTGTGTTGACGTTTACGAGAAAGTTGGTCGGTTAGTTGTTGAAAACAAATACTACCAAACATTCGTTTCAACGGTCCGACCACCGTAATTCCAACTTCTCCGGAATAACCTCTCTGGGTTTGATCTTATTTGCTCCGAGCATCTTCCTCTCCTCATCATCCCATGATGCCAAATTTTACAAGCAATTGTGGCCTCATCATTATCGAAACACAGCGTTAACCTCGGCTCGGAAGTATTTTGAATTCTCAGACATGTCATATCAACTTGGGCATATGGTAAATATCGAATCTGAAGGTCATTGGTAGCTCCATTTCGGTGAGTTGACGGTATTATGTATCCTCTCTCCTATGATTCATTATTTTTATCCACTTCGTCAGTCTACTGACAATAGGTTCATTCCGTGAAATCTATTTATCCCGATTAGCGACGGTGGGATAAAAGTGATCATCGCAGCTTATCGTTCAACAACCACATGACTGTTCTTACCCTGACACCCTGTAGCTCTCGGGTTAATTCACTATTCACATTACATTTTAGTCCGAAATAAAAGCCACAACCGATTATAAAATTCGTCCCCAAGTTGTATCCTGATTTCTACATTCCACGATGAAATTTTCTCTACTGCTTCTTGGACTTGCATCGCTGGTCACAGCGCAATCTTATTCAGACTATCTTTTCGTCTATGTTCGTCATCCATCTCCACCAATTGGATAAATCTAACGTTATAACCTAGTTCACTGGAGAATCCCAGTATGGAGAGCAGATCTACATGTCCGTCAGCAACAACAACAATCCTGGATCCTGGACGCAGGTGAACGGCGGAAACCTCGTTCTTCAAAGCAATGTTGGCACTCAGGGTGTGCGTGATCCCTCAATCATCCGTAGCCAAGACGGGAAAAAATTCTGGATCATAGCTACCGTAAGCGCTCCAGAATGACTTGACAAAAATCCTTGTTTTTAACGCCGTGTTTTTTTTTCAAGGATCTCCGTGTTTACGCGACTGGGAACTACGATACTGAAAATGGTTCCAAGGGTATTGTGGTTTGGGAGTCTACCAATTTGAAGAACTGGTCGTCCGCTGCTTTGCGTATCGTTTCTCCATCCAATGCTGGGATGACCTGGGCACCAGACGCCATCTGGGACCCCAGCCAAGGCAAATACCTTGTCTTTTGGACTTGCAACCTCAAGGGAGATGGCTGGTACATCATGAAGTCGTACACGAGCGACTTTGTGAATTTCAGCACTGCGCAGAAATTCTTAACGGGAGCTGGCATGGACGCTACGATCATCCTCGACAAATCCACCAACACATTCTACCGTATCAGCAAGAACGGTCCCAACGAGCTTATTGAGGAGGCATCGGCTACTAGTCTCGCTGGTCCATGGAAAGTCGTTAAGCAACAGATTGGTTCCGGGACTATTCCCAAGGGAGAAGGCCCTCTCATCTTCCAAGACAATTCCAACCCATCGAAGGTTTGTCACAATGTATTTGTTTAATTTGGTTTTTTACTCATTGTCGGACTACTTTAGTATCACCTTTTCATTGACAATTACACCAAAGGCACCGGTTACGTTCCCTTCGAAACTACCAGTATTGCAGGTGGTAATTGGACCCCATCATCTGGTTACTCGCTTCCACCTAGGAATAGGCATGGTTATGTCATTGGAATGTGAGTATTATTGATTAGACGATTAATGTGAACAACGCTCACGGGCATTTAAGTACCTCCGCCGAACGATCATGCCTCACGGGCGGCTCGTGTACTACTACAGGAACTACAACCACAAACAACCCTCCATCAACTACCACTACGGCGAATCCTTCTCAGCAAACTCAATACGGCCAATGTGGAGGGTAAGACGCATTCCGTTGCATTCTTTAAACAGATTCATCACTCACTGTGTATATCTTTCAGGCAAGGTTATACTGGACCTACTGTGTGCGTTTCTCCATTTACCTGCACATACTCCAACGATTGGTACTCTCAGGTAAGCGCCAAAGATTTACTCAAATGGCATGCGATAATTGATATCGTCCTTAGTGTCTCTGATCGACCTGTCCGTAACAGTCCGAAGCATTGGAAAATTTTTGGAAAATTGTTTTGTACCTACTGTCTGTCGAAAATTCGTCGTCGTATTCATCAAATATATTTTCCCGTCCCTCTTCATCTCAATGATTCGATTGAGTCCAATATTGAATGGTCTTTTGTGACATGGCCCTTTGTTCGGGTGCGAATGAATTGGTAGGGATGGAAGGTTGCATTCATAAATTCTAGCTTTTCATGTAATCTCGAGTTAAACGCACATGTCAAGACACTTCTTCGAAAGCTATCAACACTATACACTATACTGACATCAAACTCTTGCATACAAAGTATTTTCCGAATACTAGACTAGCTTAACAGGAACATCCGCATTTGTCGCAGCCACCCTGACCGCATGCATCATTAGGGCTGCAATTCTCGAAAGTTGCACATGTAAGCCAGTCTCCAAACCCGCCATTCTTCGCAGTCCAGCACCACTCCCCATTGCTCCCGCAAGTTTTAAAGCAGAAGCCATCCTGAGAGCAACCGTATGGGGATCCAAACCAGCATTCTTGCGTAGCACGTTGCTCGATAGTCTGGTTTGTACTAGCAGGGTGTTGTAAACATTTGCGAAAGTCTTCCCTAGTAACACCCTCGGGAAGAATGTCAGGGACTGGCATTTCTCCAAGGTCACCACACCCAGAATCGGCACTGTCAGTGGCGGCGTTGGCGAAATAGACGAACAAGAGAACGAAGGTGGCGGTTAATTTCATGATGGTGCTTGCTGTAAAAAAATACTATCAATGTGTGGCCTGGTATAGGAAAGCTATTGACCCACAATGAAGTTTGAACTAAACAACCGGAATGTAGCGTGTAGCTTGAGATACTATGAATCTGTCAATTGGTCCTACGAAAAACGATTATCAGCTTGGTCAAATAGTGAGATATGTGCGTTGGGTTACTCACTTATCTCTATGAAGAGTAAAGATAGGGAAACTGGGTAATCTTTGAGGGCTTTTATACCTCACAACGGTGAAGTCATTTGTGTGCACGCTCATATTTCCGATGAGGATGGACCTTGTAGGTTCCGTGAAGAATGGAGCATCAACACACCAGGAAGTATGGGTGTTATCATACTACGGCATTGTTCCTCATTTCTCGTCAAAGAAGTCTCAAAAAGTCAGAAATGTTTATGAGTGGTCCATGTGAAACAAGCAGGAATACAAAGAACCCTAGTGCGGCAATCTCTTGGGTAACATCACGCTTGACGGCCACTGTAGTTCCAAGCTCCATATGTAGAGCAAGGACTGTTCGGACACCCGGGCCTTTGGTAGTCCTTCATGAAGATCGGTCCGGAGCCTTCATATCTGGCAAACTTGAAGAAAAAGCTCTATTAAATTGATTCATTTATTGATGCCTCAAAATCTGTGGTTTGTGAATACTGAATATAGTGTATTTCAACACTACACTGGAGTAATACTTATTCCTGGTACGGTCTAAGTTCAGACGTTCATCATTATTGGTGATCCTTGTGTAAAGTCAAGGAAGGAATGACGTAAATTTCTATTTCGGCTTGTTGGTGATTCCCTGGCAAATCAATCCACCCTGGCTTTCCCGGACCGATATACTGAGGACATCTGGGTATTGGAGATTTCCATTGCCCATACTCTCTTCCCCATCCACTCCATCATGCAACTTGCCCAATAAACAATAAGTAACAGGGTATTAACCGTTTTCCAACATTGTTCTTTTATCTGTTCGTAATATTGTACTTCTTCGAAGCAACATGTGTGATAATAATCATAACAACATGCTCGGACTGAATCAAAAACACCCAAACCTTATGTTTTCTCGAATTACTTGCTTTATAATCTCAGAATCCCTGCTGAAAAACGGCACAATTTTTGCGCGAGGAAGTATACTGCACGGCTGAATTCGGTGGGTCGCGCAATCGCCGAGGTTGATCGTCGTGGAGAAATAAGTGGCCGCGAACGGCGGCAAACCCAAGCCCAATGTTTTGTTTGTCCGCTTTGTTCGTGGCTACGCCGCGCAATATACTAATAAAACGAGTTCTGTGCGGGCGTATAGGGACATTTACTCACTTGTCTCCAAGAATCAAGATGAGAAGACAAAGAAGTATAAGAATCGTACAATCTTGGGGGTTTTCATAATCCAAAGCACTGGAGTCATTCACGTCCGCATTTCTGATAAGAGGTTCCATGGCTGGTGGGAGATCAGAATACCAGGAAGTGTGTGCTTCATCAGGGCATTTGTCCCCATTTCGTGTAGTAGAAGCACTCAAAGACCAGAAACAAAAAAAGAATGTAGAGTGTTATCGTTTGGTAATCCCTTTCCGAGAGAACCCGATTATACCGAATTACACGGTGGAGGGTTTTGACCGCCAATGTTGCGGTGATGGCTGATTGGAATCCTAATCCTATCCGATTCCCCGTCCCACTGTGGGTTGGCTACTTCAATTTGCTTGACTCATTATTGACCTTGATTGCTGATATCCATATGCGGGATGAACTTATGTTTTTGGAGGTGCAAAAATTTTACTGACCTTTCCAATCTATCTGCCATTGGCCAACATAAATTTAAAGGAGGATGATTGCCTGTATGCAAACTCAGACCTACCGTGTTTGCGACACGCCGACAGGCTACAGCCCACATAAACCAGTGTTTCGGTCACCGACTCACTTGGGATACTAGTACGAAGGAGTTTTTGGGATTTGAGAGAGCAATGGGTGGAGGTTGTCATATTACGGTACACTTTCTTTGTCCTTTCCCCAAGAGTTGAATGGAATGGATGTAAATCGATAGCAAGCACATCATGATCGCTGTTTGAATTTGAATTGATTTTTGAATAATATTTGTTTATTTATTTATTAATCGGGTAAGTAGGCTCCCTCATGACCATCACAAAATGCGAGTATTGACTTGGAATATTGCAAGTACTGTCCCTCCTCTTCTCATTTCTTCAATTAAATCTTTAACTGACTATTAAAAAAACAGAATGGCGTCCGAACATTACCTCAATTTCATCCGTATGTCGCAAGTTCAATTCCCAAGCTTTAATTTGAATTGCTTTAGATGGATCATGGAATACACTAAAAACACACGATGACATTCCTAAATCACCTCCAAACGGACATAATATGTTTTCAAGGTAACCTTCACCCACTCAAAAATCGTTCAAACATCAACCCTCACGTAGAAATGAAATCAACTCGCACCAACTTACCCAAACCCGTAGCACTTCCACCATCCTACACATCTTCCTTCTCCTTCCCCACCCGCAAATTTGCAGGCTACTCTGGCGGTGTGGCCTACCTTCGTGCACCAATTGTCCCACTCAAAGCCGAAGAGGGGCGCTGTGGGTTCATACACCCTAAACCACCCTTGACACCCAAAGAACGCGTATCCGGGGCCGATGCATACCCACAAGCTGTCATTAGAGATGAAGATGTCATGAGACCGCTTAAAGAAGGAGAAGAAGGGGAGGAAGAGGAAGTAGAATTGGATTATACGGATTTAGACAGCGAAGGCCGCGTACTCGTCATCAACGTCTACTGCCCTAACGACAGGACTGGCTCTCCCCTACGTGACGCTTACAAAGCTGCCTTCCATCGTATCCTCGAAGCGCGCGTCCGTGGGCTCGTTGAGCGCGAGGGGAGGGAGGTTGTCATTGTGGGGGACTTGAACGCGTGTGCGGGGGTGCTGGATCATTGTGAGGGGCCGATTATGGCTGCGAGGGGGAGGGTAGAGGGGTTGGAGGGTGAGGAGGGGTTTTGGGGGAAGGATGTTAGGAGGTGGTTGAGAGATTGGGTGGGTGAGAGCGGGTGTATGGTTGATGTGGTTAGGAAGGCGTGGCCGGACAGAAAGGGAATGTATACATTGTATGTTGTTTCTTCTCTGTTATTTCAACTTGAGGATGACACTTTGGTTTGGAGGTTGGACCACGAAAATCTCGGCACGCGATTCGAATTACGGTACCCGTATCAACTTCATACTCGTAACTCCAGGACTCCTCCCATGGATCAAACACGCTGATATTCAACCCGGGATCAAAGGCAGTGATCATTGTCCTGTTTTCCTAGACCTCCACGACGAAATTCTCGACACAAAAGGAAAGATAGTCAAATTAAGAGATGTTTTGAGGGTGGGAAAGGACGTCCCGAGGATCGCATAGAAACATTGGGATGAGTATTCAGGGAAATAAATTTCGTTGCAGAGTTTTTTTGGAAAGAAGAATGAGGGGGTTGGGGATGACGACAATGACTACGTCGAAGGAGGAAAGATATATATAAAACACGGAAACTATTCCGCCCTCCCCGCCACCCGGCCTCGACGCCGGTCTCAGCTTTGGACTCTACTCATTGCGAAATCTCACCACCTGCTACCTTACCCACCTATTCTCCTACATAGTCCCAATCTCCAACTCCAACTCCAACCCACCCCAACCTCCCTCTTCCGCCCCCACTTCGCTCGAACCCACACCAACACTAGAAAACATACCCGCATCCACGCCCTTAAATTCATCATCTACCCCTACTACAAAACCTCCAAAACGTAAACTCACAACGGAAACACTCACCCGTCACCCCTCTACATCCACATCCGGACTTGTACCCTCATCAAAGAAACACAGTACTCAAGCTTCTCAGACGAAGCTTTCTACGTTCTTTGCTAAGCCCAAACCTAACACCTCCCTCTCTGAATCTACCGAACTCACCTTACCAACGGCAGCAGACCTAGAATCAGACCACGCCCTCGTCCTCCTCCTCTCCAAACCCCCGCCTTCTCCTCCCCAATCTCAATCCTCCCTCACAAAAGACCTAAACGACACGAAGAACAGAGACACGACAAGATCCAAACAAGCCTGGCAAACCCTCCTCGCGCCTACCCCTCCCCCGCTATGTTTTTTTCATGGCGAACCCGCGAAAGAGATGACGGTGGGGAAGCCGGGGGTTAATAGGGGGAAGAAGTTTTTTGTTTGTTCTAGGTGGGTTTTTGTTTCCTCCCCTCTCCTGTCTTCCCGGGGATCCCATTACTCACTTATCGTTTCATCTTTACCTCGCACAGACCCGTAGGCCCGGGGTACGACAAAGGCCGTGCAGAGCGTATGAGGGAGCACGTAAACCCAGTATGGAAGTGCGATTTTTTTAAGTGGGCTAATGAGGTGCGGAGGGAGGTACAGAAATTTTCGTGCTACGCAATGTAATAACTCGTGACAATTCAATTCTATATAACCGCCAGGTCTATAGATGGTCGATTAATAGTACGATTTAAAGCCGGTCGCAAATTCACAAGACTTTGTCATGGGGGGAACGCGTATTTCTTTGGTAACTTGACTGAGATAATATATACCTACGTAAGTCCTCCATTTCCCTTTCTTCCGGCCTCTTTTAGCCTCGATTTTGGCCTTCGCTGTGGTTCTGCTTTCGTTTTTGCTTGTTTTGGGGGGCCACGCCTCATACATATCCAACTGCCCACAAAAGACATGCAATCGTATGTTTACCATGATAATCATATTAATGGCTTTATTCTCAGCGATACTATTTAGTGATCGTGGATCCCCCTGCAGATTGCAGAGGTGCGACCGCTCTACAACCAGTCAACAGCTTTTACAAAGCCGCCTACCAAATGCGACATATGATGTGGGGACGGTGTGGACATGCCCAAGATAACTTATTGCGTAAGTCGGTTTTATATCACTTCCACTTCTGCACATTATATAGCGAGAGTGAGCAGGCATATATGATAGAGGTGTCACCGCTCATTCCACTTCACAATCAGCAAACAATTATGCACCATAGCCACCAAACACCGCCTGCGCTCCATCCAACAATCCGCCCAATAACGGACTTAAGAATCGAAGAAAGCTTCAAGAACTAGAAGAAGCATCTTGAGTGAAGCCGAAACATATAAGCACCAGTCTGGTTATAGGCCAGGTGTCGAAATACTAGCCATTCCACTCAAACACGCGCCAACACTAAAAAAACATACCCACATCCACATCCATACCCACACTACCGAACCCGAACCCGAACCATCACTCTCCAAACTTCCAAAACCAAAACTCACAACAGACGCGCTTCAATCTTCATCCAAGAAACGAAAAAGCGGGAACAAAAACAAAAACACCAACCCAACCTACTCGAACAAACCCCCTAGCACAAGCTATCCACATTCTTTGCCAAACCCAAGCTCGAATTCACCTCCTTCCCACGCCCTAAATCCATTTTACCCGCCTTGCTAATACCTGCAACCCTAGAAGCTGACGACACTTTCGCCCTCCTCTCCCAAGTAGACTTGTGGGCCCGAGGTATGACAAGGGCCGTGCGATTTTCTAAGTGGGTTATTTAGGTGCGGAGGGAGTGCAGATTCTCGTTCAAGTCTTTGTAAATTCTTCTAGCATGATATTAGTTTTCGTTGTTTACATTTAAGTGTCTATAAAGTATATATCAAGTAAAGTCCCCCGTCACCCCATATCTTGAATCTATTATATCATCTCAGGTCCACACCACCATCCCCAAAAATACCCATTCAAGTACAGTTGAAAACATTTTTGAAAAGACTCCTGTGACATACCCTTGAAAAAATCAATTCCATCCTCACCGCTGTATAATTTTTCAAACCATTCCTCCTCTGTCAATAATGAGTGTTCCTGAATCTTTAACTTGCTTGCCTATTCTACACATTACTCAAAGATCCGACGTTTTAGAAATAGCACTTACTTTAAGCCACTCTCGGAGAGATTCAAATTCATTGGTAGTAAGTTTGCCTATCAAGTCAGAAGGCTTTTTGTCCCAGAAAACATCCAGCAATAATGTACTCCCAACCGGTACTTGTGACAGGTGTGCAGTCCAATACTTGTTTCTATAGGAATGTTGTCTGGATAATCATAGGTTAGATCGATATATTGGTTCTCTAGGGACCCACGTTAAATAGAATTCGCATGACAGTTCCGACTCGAAAATTTCGGTCAGCCAGTCACAAATAATCGCAGTATGACCCTCAACAATCTTGCGATCATCCAGTCTGTGATTTTCACGGATCCGCCGCGCTATAAGATTCCTCAAAGGAGGCAGCAGAAACTCTGACTTCGCCACACCATCCTCAAGCAGTGTCTTTTGGATATTCTTGTGCCCGAAGTCGACAGGAATAAGAACTTTTAAGCTCTTCACCAGACCATTTTTGGTCCGCTCAAGGTAGAACACCTCTGACCAGGGGCAATCTTCGTATACCGGAGAAATTTCCAACTCATCAGAATCCGCCTGCTCCCACCATAATGTGAACAAGGTATAACGAAGATCGAGGGGATCAGGTTGTGAACTTGTAGGCATGATGTTGCGAATCTAATTGGTCAGTCAAGTTTTGTGATGGGCTCAAGTATAAGATGTAACAATGGACACACCTCAAACCATTTCAATAAGTCCCCACTCTCTTCCAGACCTCCAAAACAAATATCCTTCGCACCCGTAGACCCCAGCATTTTTGCCATTGCATACAGAAGATCGGGGTTCTCATCCCAGTAGCCGGTTTTCTCCAGGTGTTGTTCCAAGTATCCCACTGAATATTTATATACTTTTGAATCAATAATCCCTCTAGATAATTGAGTGGATGATGAAATACAATTCAATGTTATCAAACGGAGAGAAACACACCTTGGGATGTGCTCTAGAATTAGCCGAGTCATAGATACATGTCCTTCTTTTTTGTCGATATGATATTGACCTGCACGTTCCTCATCATGGATAAAATCTCTGAATGAGGTGTGATAGAACTTCAAGGTTTTAGGGTCAAGAATGGAGTGCATGCAACGTAAAGCAGCTGTAACTTTGCCTTTTTCAATCAACAGGAAGTCTGCGAGATCTTCACCCGTAAGAGTACGGTGCAGGCCGCCTGTGTAACCCACCAACACAACGGTCAATACCCGGCGAAGGAGCTTCCAATTCTTATGTGCTCCCAATATATGTTTATATAGTGCATCAAGATCAGAGAACGGTGACAATCCCGAAGAAGATTTGTTGTTAAGAATCTCATTTAAGCGTTCTACCGGGTAAAAGTCATGGTCGTCGACGTATTTGATGACCGTCGAAGCATAGATGAATATTCCTGTCGAAGACGCTTGAGCTAATTGTTGCACGCAATCATCATTGGGCCAGTATTCCGCTTCTTGTAAATTGTGGTCTTGATATATGCGGTCAAACTCGTGCCGGAAATAGGTATAGATGTTTTGGTGCGTTTCTGTAACATAGTCTTTATTGCCTGGTCGATCTAAAGATTTATAATGGACGGGAGAGCAAAGGCGATCGAATGACTCTGCAATATGTGGTTCAGGCCTGCTGACGATGATGACCCGAATTGGAGCAACGCAAGCATCCACAAATTGGCCTATGCATCTCACGATTTCCTGTTGATCTTTTTCACCCGCACATTCGTCCAGTCCATCGATTATAATGACAAACGGTATGCGTGAATCTGGTGTTGGATTGGATATGCTGGAATGCGTTGCGAAGAACGGAAGAACCAAATATTGGAACTGTACATCCATGGGTTTGTGTAGAATGAACGGATTGTTTTCGATAAATTGTCCCAGTTCTGCGCGCTTCTCGGGGAATCTTGACACTAACTGGGAGATGGTTGGAACAAAATGATTCGATTTGTCCCTGCCCTGTGCTCCACGGAAGAAGAAAAAGGTGCATGCCAATATCCTAGATATTTCGCATGCTTCAGCAACCGTCTGGGCGATAGCTGATTTGCCTGCTCCAGCGGGACCTGATAACCATAGAATCCGACTGTCTCTCGAGCATATCCAGCTACCAATTTCTTCCAGAATTGTGACACGAGTATTCTCGAGACATCGTGATGGGGGGTAATGCTCGCGTGAGTCGTAGAGAGCGGACGGACAGGATTCATCGAACAGCTTTTGAATTCCTAGGTGGAATGAGCATTCTCAGCTCCAAACACTTGAATTACATAGCTCAGGATTTATACCAGATTCGCCAATAAATAAATGATTGTAATAGTTTCCTTCGACATTGGTTAAAGTACAGTCGTTGATTGTGATGGATTGAGCCATTGAGAATGCTGGGGTCCGGGAAAGATACAGCAGGATGCAGCGCACAGCTCAGCTTGGTCGGCAGCGTACACAATCCTCGGTTCGTTCAGCCAAGGACAAGCGTTGTGAGCTCTTCAGCGTGCGCAGCCCAATATCCTTTTAGTCCAGATATGACAGGCCTTTCTGTGGCTATGCTTGTCTACCATCAACTTCGATAGTCTTGACACGGGAACATTTGTTGTCAACTACTACATTTGGTAGTTGAACAAATATCGAGAGATACTGGCGTCCTCAAATTTTATCTTTTGTAAGTGGGTTACTGACAATCGTATTGCGTTACCGTAAAGAAAAAAAACTTGGATTTACTGCGCTTGCAACGGCCTATACCAACCAGTGATCCAGCGAAGGCAGGTGGATATGAAGCGGCGTACAATATTGGTACCGATGGGAATATCCTTATTATATGGATGTGCACCGGAATGAACATTTTCCAAGAGTGCTCGACTTGGCTTAACTGTCGGGTTGTAATCCTATGCAAGGTGCACAATCAGAATCCACTGTAGGAATACGAGTTTAGAGATATTGTATGCAATTGCCATAGAAGATAATTGATTAATGAGGTAACACATATGATTATTTTCCTTACTTCGTTGTTGACCTCAACCCTGGACCAGACCATGGACGGCCTATAGTCAACTTGTTTTATAGAACAAGGACTCTGTCCAAAGGATGAGTATGAGTAACGCCTATGTAGGTAAGAAAAATTTTATTTCCTCTACTTCAAAACGTTAAATACATCGCCAATCACAATGCACATTATACCGCGCACCTAAATCCACACCCAAAACACAACTCTCCCAGCCAAATTCCAGTCTTTCTTTCCCACTCGCTACACCCTTACCCTCGCCTCCACCAACGCCTTCACACGCACGACCCGATCCCCTCCTACGCTTATTCCCTCTTGTTCCACCAGCTCCACTCCCCCATAAAATACACCCTCATAGTGTATGTCTCACGAAGAATTGTCACACGCGCACCAAAAGCTCGGAATATAGAAATACGTCTGTTGATGTTACCGTTGGGGAGCGTGAGTGTGAATGGGTCGCAGAAGGGGCGGGGCAGGTAGAGGGAGGTGATTGTTAGGTGGAAAGAGGGGCGAGTTGTGTTGAGTGTACGCTGTGAAAGTAAGATTGTAATAATAAAAACTAACAAATTGTGAATGGGTTTAGGCGATGTACTGTTACACGTACGAGTTTACCAACCAACGGAAATCGATTCCCTTCCCCACCTCGTATCCCCAAATCCACAATCCTCCTCATCAATAAGGTAAACGTCTATTCCCATTCTTAACTTCCAACCTCAAATTATTCCTCCTCCCTTCTTCTCCACGTCCGAAGGCCTAGAAGCTATACTAAGAATATATAATTCCAGATCAACCGTAGACGTTTCCAAACTCGATCGTAAGGCAATGAATATACCGCAATATTAGCCTTGTAGCCACGCTCATATTCGCATGGGATTCTGCGACATACATGTCATGACTCTGAGCCTAGGGGAGGGACTAGACGTCCACCAGAGAAGGTGGATTATATGGGTGAAAGGTGAGTGGGGATTGGGATTGAAATTGAGAGAGTTTACAAGGCCTTTTATGGAGATATTTGATCGTGATTTGATGTCGCGCTGGCGTGTGTCTTAGTAGAGAAATTTTTCATTCAAGGATCCATGGCAGAGAAAGCACTTTTCAGGGGATTTCACGGGGTACTTAGAGTATGGCAGCCTGGGGAAGGGATTCCGGTTGGGGCTTGAGCCTTAGAGAATAGGGCGAGGTTTGCATGTTTGTGTATGAGAAGTGAAGTTGTACCATCTAGAACTCGGTGAGTGGGTAAAAATATGTGCGACCCATGAAAGGATTACTCACATTTCGTGTCATTGTCGTTTCTTTCGTTAAGTTTGGTAAACGAGGATACATAGGTCGGTAACCCGGTTGGAACATCAAAATTTCCGCACGTGACTCCAACTACGGCACCCGTATCGACTTCATCCTCATCACCGCACCGCCCAGAGGTTCTTCTTCATGGATCAAACACATCGATATCCAATCCGAGATTGAAGGGGGCAATTATTGCCCAGTTTACCTTCACCTTCACGATGAAATCAGTACAATCACTGACCCAAATAGCCAGGTGGCTACGTTGAGGATGTTTCGGAAGTGGAGGGTGTTGAATTGCGTCAAAGCGCTGGGATGAGTGTTCGGGGGGGGGCAGAAATTGTCACAGAAACTGGTGAGAAGCAAGAAGAGGAGAAGGTGAAAACGTGTGCTGCCTCTTTGGGCCTTTCCACCACCCAAAGTTCGAACTCACCTGTCGTGAAAACCCCATCTTGATTTCTGACTCCAATTCCAGCCCTTTCGCAATCCACTTCTGCTTCCCTCGAAGCCATAAAAACTCTAGAAGAAATACCTGCGCCCGCACTCCCCCGAACCCACTGACTGTAAAAGTGCCGAAACGCAATCTCGCAATGGATCTTCACCCATTACCCCTTCTCTATCTCCTTCCCGTCGTCGAAGATTCAAAAACCAAAAACCCCAATCCAACCAGCCTGGAGGGCGCCCCAACCTCGGACCAGACTACCTACATTCTTTGCCAAACACAAAAGCCGCGTACTCACCCTTTCATCGTCTCTTGCAGCCTCCGGAACTAAGAGGGCTGTGGAAGTACGCCTTGAAGTGGGGGAAGATATTCTTGTTCTGCTGGAGAT
The DNA here is from genome assembly GCA_037014335.1 of Collybia sordida. Lineage (NCBI taxonomy): Eukaryota > Fungi > Basidiomycota > Agaricomycetes > Agaricales > Clitocybaceae > Collybia > Collybia sordida. The sequence goes on along the minus strand of JAYKXK010000010.1, from coordinate 2,119,031 downwards.
ATTGCTGCCGGTACTTTTTTGGTCGTTGCAAATTTTTTTGCGAAGAAGAAAGGGGATAAAATGGAGGCAGGTATCACGTCGTCATCGAAGGAATGAATGGTATAAGGCCACGAAAACTGTTCCGCCCTCCTCACCATCCTCGACCTCAACTTTGGCTTTGGACTCCCCTTTGCGAAACCTCACCACTTTCTAGTTTCCCCACCAATCCTCCTCCTACGCAATCCCAATCACCAACTCCGACTCCGACTCCTCCCCAAACTCCTTCCACGCCCATCTCACTCAAACCCGCGTCAACTCTAGTAGAAAACATACCCATATCCGCACCCATACCCCTCGAACCCGAAACCCGAACCACCACCCCCCAAAATCCCAAAACGAAAACTTACAACAGACACGCTTGGCTCTTCATCCAAGATACGAAAGCGGGAACAAAGACAAAAAAATCAAACCCAACCTACTCCAACGACTTCCCAAGCACAAGCTAAACTATCCGCATTCCCCGCCAAACCCAAGCCCGTACCCACCTCCCTAAGCTCCAAATCCACCTCATCTGCCTCACCAATAGCGGTAGACTTAGAAGCTGGCCACACACTCACCCTCCTCTCCCAAGTAGACCCGTGGGCCCAGGGCATGATAACGGTCGTGCATAGAATATGAGGGAGCATATCGACCCCTCATGGAAGTGCAATTTTTTGAGTGGGATGGTGAGGTGCGTTCAAGAGGACTGGTGCGTGATGTGTAGGAGAGACGAAGCCGGGGGTGTTTTGGGTAATATATATATGTATGTGAGTTCGTGGTTGGTTGGTTTTCGAGCAAGGTATGCTGATATGTTGGATCATAGACACTTTAGTGTCAACAATAGAATTGACGTTAATGACGATCTAATTATATATAATAAGACTGAAGTTTCGTGATATCTCAGTGACCAAACATCTACTAGCCTCAACAACTCTGCTATTATCTCGTTCAGGGCACGAAACGCCAAGCCATCTGTCTGTACAAGTACATCGGACATAGAGGCTGTGAAAGGCTGACCGTCGATTCCCACAGAAGTTGCAAAGACCCAGTCGTTCTATAGCGTGAGTTTTCTCCATATCTCTTCCGTGACTCCTATAGCGCAAGAGTGACAACGCATGCGCGATAGGGATGCCATTGCCCTGTTTGCTCACCGCCTTGGACCCGCTTGCTCCACGCGACCAGTCGACCATCACGAACATGATTAAAATTGTAGTACAGATGCTTGAATACTAGCTGAGGGGGGTGTGGAAATAGGTCTAGTAGGGGCGGAGAAACAAGTATTGGTGGGACAAAACCCCTGGACATTGATTCGGATGCTAAGATAGTGATGGACCCACGATTGATGTGGAGGAATCCGCCTGTTGTATCGTCTCAGGTCCACACCACCAATCCCAAAAACCCTTATTCAAACACTGTCGGAGCTCTTGAAACTGTTCCCATCGCATATCCTTTAAACCATTGTTGTCATCGTCACTCTCGTATTTATTCTCCCGCCATTTGTCCTTTTCCAATAACGAGTATTCCTGCAATTTTAACCTGCTTGCCTAATCCACGCATCGTTTAAATATTAGATTTTATTAGGAACAGCACTTACTTTAAGCCACTCTCGGAGAGATTCAATTTCAGTGCTAGTAAGTTTGCGCACCAAGTCAGAAGGCCTTTTGTTTTCGAGTACACGCAGCAGCGGTTCACACCCAACTGGTACTTGTGACAGATGTGCAATCCAATACTTGTTTCGATAAGACTGTTCTCTGGATAACTACAGGTTAGATCTATGTATTGGTTCATCAGGGACCTACGTTGAATGGAATTCGCATGACAGTTCCGACTTGAAACTTTCGGTCAGCCAGGAAAAAATAATCGCAGTATGACCCGCAATAATGTTGCGATCATCCAGTCTGTGATTTTCACGGATCCGCCGCGCTATAAGATTCGTCAAAGGAGGCATCAGAAATTCTGACTTCACCGCATCATCCTCAAGCAGTGTCCTTTGGCTATTTCTTTGCCCAGAATCAACAGGAATAAGAACTTTCAAACCCCTCTCCAGATGCTCAGGGTGGAACACCTCAAACCAGAGACAATCTTCATATACTGGATAAATTTGGAACTGAATAGAATCATTCCTCTCCCACAATAACGTGAACCAGGCATAACGAAGATCAAGGGGATCAGGTTGTGAGCTTGTAGGCATGATGTCACGAATCTAAGTGGTCAGTCAATTTTTGACACGGGCTCAAGTATAAGATGTAACAATAGACATGCCTCAAACCAGCTCCATAAATCCGGCTTTACTCGAAATTGATCCATCCAAATATCTTTTGCACCGCTAGAACCCAGCACTTTTGCCATTCCATCCAGGAGATCGGGGTTCTCATCCCAGTAGCCGGTTTTCTCCAGGTGTAGTTCCAAGTGTTCCACTGAATATTTATATACCTTTGAGTAAGTCATCCCTCTAGAAAATTGAGTCAATCATGAAATACAATTAAGCAGAGAAAAAACATACCTTGGGATGTGCTCTAGAATTAGCCGAGTCATAGATACATGTCCTTCTTCTTCATCGATATAATATTGACCTGCACGTTCCTCATCATGGATAAAATCTCTGAATGAGGTGTGATAGAACTTCAAGGTTTGAGGGTCAAGGATGGAGTGCATACAACGTAAAGCAGCTGCAACTTTGCCTTTTTCAATCAATAGGAAGTCGGCGAGATCATCACCCGGAAGAAAACCATACAGGCCACCTGCATAGCCCACCAACACAACGGTTAACACACGGCGAAGGAGCTTCCAATTCTTGTGCGCTCCTAATATATGTTTATATAGTGCATCAAGATCAGAGAACGGTGACGATTCCAAAGGAGATTCGTCGCCAAGAATCTCATTTAAGCGTTCTACCGGGTAAAAGTCATGGTCGTCAACATATTTGACAACCGTCGAAGCATAAATGAATATTCCCGTTGAAGATGCTCGAGTTAATTGTCGCAAACAATTGTCAGTGGGCCAGTAACTTTCTTCATGTAAATTGTGGTCTTCATATATGCGGTCAAACTCGCGCCGGAGATAGGTATAGATGTCTCGGTCTGTTTCTGTATTATAATTCCTGTTGTTTGGTTTGTGTAAAGATTTATGACAGACAGGAGAACGAAGGCGATCAAACGACTCTGAAATATGTGGTTCAGGCCTGCTGATGATGATGACCCGGATTGGAGCAACGCAGGCATCCACTAATTGGCCGATGCATTTCACGATTTCTTGTTGGTCATTTTCACCTGCACATTCATCCAGTCCATCAATTATAATGACAAACGGTATGCGTGAATTCGAAGTTGGATTGGGTGCGCCGGAAGGTGTCGCAAAGAACGGAAGGACTAAGTTACGGAACTGTACATCAATGGACTTGTGTAGAATGGATAGATCGTGTTCAATGAATTTTCCCAGTTCTGTGCGCTTCTCGGGAAATCTTGACACTAACTGGTAGGAGATGGTTGGAACGAAATGATTTGATTTATCCCTGCCCTGTGCTCCGCGGAAGAAGAAGAATGTGCTCGCCAGTATCCTAGATATTTCGCATGCTTCAGCGACTGTCTGGGCGATGGCAGACTTGCCTGATCCGGCGGGCCCTGATAACCATAGAATCCGACTGTCTCTCGAACATATCCACCTGATAATTTCGTCAAGAATTGTGACACGAGTACCCTCAAGACATCGTGGTGGGGGGGAACGCTCGCGTGAGTCGTAAAGAGCGGACGGACATGATGCATCAAACAGTTTTTGGATTCCTATATACAATGAGCGTGTTTGACTTTGAGCAATTAGATAACTCTGGATTCATACCATATTCGCCAACGGATGAATAATTATGATAATTCCCCCAGACATCTATCAGAGTACTATCGTGGATTGTGATAGATTGAGGTATAAAACCAGCCATTGTAGATACTGGGTGGGGGGAAGATGCTCATGCGGAGCATAGCTCAGCTTGTTGAATTCTTCGGCAGCATGCTGCATGCGTGAGGCTTGGTTTGTTCCGTGAAAAACAAGCATTGTTGGCTCTTCGCTTAGACTTGGACAGGCACATCAAACGAAGGGCTGTGCACCTTGCGTATCTCCGCAAACGCCAGGCATTTCCCCTTTCATCTCTCCATTCCGTTACCCGTATACAATTGCTTCATCGTATTCCTTCCATAGATAACATACATCTTTGCCTACTCCCCAAACCAGCCCGAATTCAAGAAGAGTAAATGGTCGTAATCCTCCACAAAAGACACGAGAAAAGCTGGAACCTCCTCGCCCCTGTGCTACCCCGTCCATGGGGCCAGGGGAGCTCATGAAGGAGATTACGGTGAACAAGGTGGTGAGCAAGGTGGTGGTCAACAAGGGGAAGCTGTTTTCGTGTATTTCGGGTGGGTTGGTTAGGCTTCTTATTAGTCTTCTTTCTAGCCCTTTATTTTGGATTTTGGTGGGTTTCCTTCCGCTCTCTTAGGCAATGTTAGGCCGCTAGTTGTTAGATCATATACTATATGATCACGTCACATAATCCTGGACTACCTAGGATTTAAGTTTGATAATTTCTGTTTGCGAAAGATAAGGAGTTTGTCGGGTTATCGCTTGCCCATTATTCAAAGTCTTTGGGGTGCTTCAAGAAGACGGGGTCTACTAGTGGACCAAAGCATAAGAGGCACAGAGGGACGTAAAACATCTTTTTGGAGAGGAGAGCGCCATGGATGGTATTGCCAAGAGAGCAAAATCCCTGCTCCCGCGAAGAAAAGGGACCCGGGTCCAGTAGGAATCTAACGCTGCGGAACACCTGCCTGTTGGTATTACTGTTGCGGCTGCGGCTGCGGCTTGCTGGTGTGGGGCGGAAGGAAGTGAGGTTTCCGGGACAAGGATGCAGTCTAACAACAATTAGGGCGTAAAGATAAATTTATTTCTTAGTATATCTTACTTTTTATAAACGTTAAATACATTCCGTATTACACCCTCACCATCCCCCGCTCTTAAATCCCCACCCAAAACCCGACCTTCCTAATCCAATCCCAATCTTTCTCTCCCACCCATTGAACCCTCACTCTCCCGCCTCCGCCTCCATCCGTACCTCCACCGACACTGACATCAACCCGATCCCCCTCCCACCCCTGCTCGCCCTTCCTCCACCCGCCCAACTCGCCTACAAAATACACCCTCATAATGTGTGTCTCACTAAGGATCGTCGCATGAGCACGAAAAGCGGGGGAGAGGGAAATGTGCTTGTCGATATCTCCGTTGGGGATCGTGAGCGTGAGAGGACCGTGGAAGGAAGGGGGCAGATGGAGGGAGGTGTACCCGGTGATGGAGGTAGTCGTTAGGTGGAAAGGAGGTCGGGTTGAATTAGGTGTATGCTGTGAAATATGACCATAATAATAAAAATTAAAAAATATTGAATGGATTAGGGAATACTGTTACACGTACGAATTTAGCGATCAACGAAAATCGATTACTTTCCTCGCCGCGTATCCTCAAATCCACCGTCGTCCTCAACGCCCTTCCATCCGCACTCGTACTCTCACCAACAAGGTAAACATCCACATCGATCCCCCCATTCTCAACCTCCAACTTCAAATTCTTCCTCCTCCCTTCTTCGCCCGCTCTCCCTCCACTGCCATTCAAAGGCGCTAACACCGCACTAGGAACATGCAACCCCGGATCGACCGTAAACTCTCCCCTAATCGACGCACTCGCACGTACTAGGGAAGGAAACCTCTTCGGCAGGGTTGTTTTTCTCGACAGCGAGACATAGTTGGTCGGGTTTGGCGGGCGTCGTGTTTGGGGTTCTGATGCGGGATAGGGATGGGGTGAGTACGGGAGTTTGTAATAAATGCTTGATCCAGGGGGAGAGGATGGTGGTGGTGGGGCGGATGTGTAGTATTCTGATGATGGGCGGGTTTGTGCACGGGGAGAGGGGCGGGGACCGGAGCCTGGGCTGGATATTGTGGGGGAACTTGGACTTGTTGGGCTTGTAGGAGAGTCGGGGTACGTCAGGTGCAACTGAGGGGGAATTGTGCCGTTTGGGGGAGGGCTATCATACGGCAACGAAGCATACCGCGACATCCGTCTCGTAGTCGCGCTCCGTCCAACAGTTGGCTCCATAAAATGCACGTCATGGCCCTGGATCTGAGACTGGGTTGTATGGACCTCTAATGGAGGGGAGGGGGCGTATGGGTGTGGCTGCAGGGATTGAGAGGGGAAGACGTCTATAAGGTCTTCGTTAGAGACAGTCGTTCGGGACTCAACGTCGCGTTGAAAGGTGTATCCTGGTGGAGGAGAATGTTGCTCAGGTGGGGACGGCATTTTTGGGTGGGTTTCTGTGGGTTGGAGTCGGGGTAGCCCGTTTGCGCGTGAGAAGTGAGGATTGTGGGCTAGCGAGTTGGTAGAAGTACGCGTGACCCATGAGGCGGCCATCATGGAAGCATCGCGGCACCAGGTTTGATATCATCGTTCTGATATTAAAGCAAAGTCCTCACTACCTGTCGAATGAGTTGCGCAGTCCTTAGATAAGTGGGTTTAACGGAGTTGAGCATTAATATTGAACGTTGAACGTTGAACGCTGAGGCCCAGGAGCCTCGAGGATTTTGATCGATCGATACCCCAAGTCCGGACTAAACTCTCCGTATTCATAGCCGACCCGGTCCTTCTTCCCGGTGCATCACTATCCAAACCAATGGAACCAATCAACCCGACGGAACTAGACCTTGAGACCGCCCACGCACTCGCAGTTCTTCTCTCTCGAGCCCGTCTTCCCCCTTTGCCATAATCTCCAACAAAAAGGTACAGCAGATTCAAGGCAGGCCTGGAAAACGCTTGCGACCGTCCCGCTCCCGCTACCTTGTCCATGGCGAGCGCAAGGGAAAACGCGTAAAAAGTTAAGTTATGGGTGTTTTTGGAGCTGTAGTGCCAAGGTAGGAAGCGTCCGTCTCATTCAAATATTGGACCTGAAAAATGTGTACTCATAATTAATCAAGTAGTCAGAAATGCAAACAAGACTCACTTTGCCTTTTTCATAACCAGCAGCAAATTATTCGACGCAAACCCAGTAGTTGCCTGGTATCCATCCCGAATTAACCACATAGGCACTCAAGTGTAATTTCGTACTAGAACGAAAATCTTGGGACGGCGTGGCAGTCAAACTAACTGGATAACACGATAACCCAAAAAACACGTCTTGCGTGGTCAGACGGCCACCGACTATCGGTCGCGTTTTCTGAAGAATGGCCAGTCGAGCATTGGAATTTGAAAGAGAAAAACATTGAGACGAGCTCGAAAAAAAAGATGTATTTGGTCAAAACTCCTATAAATTAATCAGCAGCCTAGTTGAGGGAGGAATTGGTATTGTACACACATATCTATCAGTTGCCTTCAGCGAGCCACATGTCAGCGGTAGAGTTGCTGTGAATATGCAGGAAAATAACAAGGATCAAGGGAAGCATGTTGTTTGTGCCTGAAAGCTTCGAGGGTTGGCTAGAATCCCGTTATCCGTAGTCAACATTCGTCGTACTTATATACCTTTGAATAATCCGTGTGGAGGGCGCCAGGCGGAGAGCGCTAAGCGCTTGGAGTAAAAATTGGAGCAAACGAGTCACGAGGTGCAGAATCAGAAGACACGTGTACGCACCTGATCCGTTGATTTTGTTGTTATCCGGTCCCTCATCTTAAGCTTAGTATTTCACCGTACAACATCCTATGCTGTCTATATACTCCTGAACACACTGTCGGGGAGCGAGATTCATAATCTTTGGGGAAATTGTTTTCGTGATTGTCCCGAGAATGCAGTAAAATGCCCAAAACAGAATCCGACGCCCCTCAAACCGCATCCCAGCCCCCCAGGCGAGTTGCAATTATACCCCGTTGCATCAAAAAACGGAGCCTCACCTCCCCGTCGGCTTTCTGTGCACCCAGGCTCATAGGATGGAATAAGAACACCATTACCTCATGGATAGCCTTGCGCCAGGCCCACGATGCGAAGAATTAATTAAACGTAATTCTATTGTCTTTCCAGGGGACTACCAACGTTGCGCGTAGATGCAGTAATCATGATTGAGACGCTATGAGGTCTTATTACACTGGAATCTCTGTCGGTGACAGGCAAGCGCGATGTGTGTGTGAAGGGTTTTTGGGATGCTTGCAAATTTCCCTACACTTTCACATATAATTCGTAACTTATACTTACTAACTTGTAGCCTTCTACACTTTGTTTTTTACGCTCTTTTTTTTGCCCTCTGTTTCCATCTTTTCTAGTCTCTCCCAATCTCGATTTTGGCGCTCGTAGTTTTGTCCTTGTTTCCTTCTTTGTTGGAGCTTGAAATATACGGAGCGCAGCAGTAAGCAATTACAACAAGCACATGCAGACAAATTGAAGTGGGCATGCCCTAGAATGATGAAGCTGCCATACGGCAATAAGTATACCATGGCATCCGTTTCGTATATAGCTGTTGAGGTTTAGGAGTTGCGGAGTTGATTGATCGATACCGCATGGGTTTACAGTACTTATCGTATCGTTAGTGATGCTGAGAAAATAAAAACATTACTGGCAGCTATCCCCTAGCACATACAATAAATCCATAAACTGGGAAACAAAAGTAGTGGTTACGACCTCATGGTCAAAGCAAAATATTATAATCGATCATAATGCATTAAGAGAGAATCGAACTCCCGGCGGGTCGAATCGGTTAGATCTTGGCAACGACCCAGGTTACCACTACCCCATTAATGCCGCAGACGAATTGGAGACCAAAGCCCCCAAGTACCCCCCCAGACCTAGGATGTCAGCAAAACGATGACAGTATATGAGTAACGCATGCAACACACAGATTGCAGTAATTTCGGGGGACCATGGGATGAAAGGATGACCGTGATGAGTCCCCATGAAGAATGGGTGGATGGGTTGTTCACTGCGAAAGCTATCCCCAAATTGACGTCCAATTGACCATCCAAAAACAAAACGGCTTTTTAACTTCCGGCTTCTAACATCGCATGCGTGGCTTTGACGAGGTTAATTGTTTAAATTTGAGGTTCAGGAGCCCAGAAATCTCCGGGTAAATGTCGGAGAGCCTTGTGATGAATTTCTTTCCCATTTCGTCACCGCATATCCTACAGATGCATTAGCCTGTATAAGAGGTGAAAGGACTATACCTCGAGGAACGTGTCCCTCAACAGTATACCAATCATGCTTTCTCCCACTCTGTTCAACGATCGGTAACACGACTTGCATCACTGACTTGCTTAAACTCCAGCGAGCCAGGCACCCGTTCTTCCCAATACTATTCCCAAAACCCTAGCATGCCAGATTTTTCCCCCGTTGGAGGTAATGGAAGCAATAATCCATGATATTCAACCGACCGTATCAGTGAAGATTACGCTATCGCAAAACAAAACAACACATTTATAACAAATCTATAACAGAGCTGTAAAGTTTAAAAACTCACCTTTGATATGATAGGGAGACTGGTCATAAGTGGCATAGGGTTTTATTCAAAGAAACTTGTCTTGAAAGATCGCGAGGGCACACGCAGTAATGTTCAACGAATATGATAGCATTCGCTCCACTTCCAACGTTGGATCAACAATAATGCGTTCTAAAACCCGCCCGGCTATTACCGATACAACTATAAATTATGGTCAAACCAGAGGTCAATCAGGATCCAGGACATACCCAAAAAATTCTCAGTACTCCAAACTCCGAATCTTAATGATGTTTTCTATTAAACTCCTAAATATTGATAAAATAAAAAAGCCCGACCGATCAACGTCATTGTGGTTAGAAGACGGTAACATTATCCTTCAAGCAGAAAATACTCAATTTCGCATCCACCGTTCGGTGTTGCAAATGCATTCAACAGTTTTGGAGGATATGCTTAACCGATCGGATTTTCAGAAAATCCCAACTACAGATGGTTGTCATGTTTTGAAACTAGACGATTCTGCAAGGGATGTTGAGCATTTTCTAAATGGACTTTACAATCGGTACGATCCATCCTCTTCAGTACCTCTTCGCACTCTTTGTTTTTAACCTCGAATCTCCCTTTCAACCCCATCTAGGAGGTCGCACTATAAAGAAGCTCTTCCATTAGACGTATTTGAAGCCTTCCTTCGTCTCGGCCATAAATATAAGGTTTACCACCTACGGGATGAAGCAGTGGCGTGTCTTGCTTTTGAATTCCCCACAACCTTAAAAGAATGGGATGCTGTCGCGGAAGATTTTACAAAGCTGAACCTTTCGGGTCACCCATACGGACTGTCACGAATCTTTATTTTAGCAGAAGAATTCGGTTTGCATCGGCATACTCCCGCACTTACGTTAAACTTGGCAACTACCAGAACATTCGTCAGTATATTACAACAGCCGTCTGGTGCCGAATATTGATGTTCATTTGGAAATCTTAGGCAGAACTTTGGGATGATGCTGATGCATACATCCCCGGTGAAGATGCAATCAAATTCGCCCTAGCCGTTGAGAAATTTCGCGAAGCACGCAAAACGATCACATTCTCATGGCTAGATGACCTACCCTGCAATACGTGCACGACACCCTCTGTTTGTGCTTCTGTTCGCAAAAACGTAGTTATGGCAAATTTCGAGGACAACGGCGAATGGCCTGCCGATATCGATCCTATTGTACCATGGGACCACACTATAGGCAAACAACTGTGCTCAGAATGCGGACCATTGGCCGAGTCTCAACATGAGTCTATCCGCTCAGAGATTTGGGCAAACCTACCAAAATATTGTAGACTTCCGGATTGGGGAGATCTCAACAACTTCGACTTACACGCCCGTGGGTAGTTCTGCATTATTGTTGTTCAAAAAGATGGGAGTTATGGATAGTATGATCTAATGCTGAAGCTCGGCCTTTTTGTTTCGGGCGACGCAGAAATATCTCCAGACCTGAATATAATAGATACCCTGAATGGTTGGACCTTGTATAAAAATGAAATCGTTGCTAGAATGTAAATTCATCGCTTCTATATTATTGTGGGTTCTGTACCTGAGGTCCATTGAGCTATTGTGTCCTTGTCATATGGGAAACACAGATCATTATCTCATTTCTATAAATAAATTACCGTGCCCAAGCGGAAGAAAAATATTGAAAGTCATTCCCATACCTTTCTAATTAGTCAACGCCCAATTATAATTTAGGAATACAAGTTAAACACTCAAGGACCGGGGTCTGTCTCTCCAACTATCAACTCTTAATAAGTTGTCCTGAAACGCTATGCCGACTAATGCTCTCAGACTGTGTGATTAATACAATCGGCTTTTTGCCACTAGGCGACTGATCAAAGGACCAGACAAACCCAATTCGTCACTAACACATTCATTCGCCCATTGTGGAAGTCCAAGGCCCTTGTCATTCTCCCAATCTCCGACTCCGTCATCGGCGCCCTCAGAGAAACCAAATTGAACATGATCCTTATGACACCATCGCACCTGGACACGGGTTTATAGCTCCTTTTCCACAACAACTCCTCAATCCGGGCTCGGGCTTCACGAATGGGCCTGTCTTCGCTCTACGATCATACCCTTTTTGCTGAAAAATGCCGATCCCCATTTCTAATTAATACATAACTATAATTTAAAAATACAAATTAAACACTCAACGCCCGGAGCCTCTCCCACCATCAACTCTCAACAGGCCTTCGACACGCACTCCGCCTCCCAATGCTCTCAGATTGTACGATTGATCCAGCCGGCCTTACACCACTAGGAGATGCCAAAGGTTCCATAATCGAAGGATCGGACGAACCCGAGAGTTCGGTACTAACACATTCGTTCGTCCATTGTGGAAGTCCAGGACATGGATTCACTCTCGTTGTTCGTCCTGTCTCTGATTTTGTTGATTGTGTCCTCACGGAAACCAAGTTGAAGGTGAGCCCTATTTTTTGGGTTAATTCAAACTCTGAAACGGATACACACACCCAAGCTGAGGAGGATGAAACTCACCAATGGTGGGGATGATCGCGAATTGTACGATGAATTGCGCGTTATGCCTCCTTGTATGCAACACGAGCAGTACCACCAACTGGACCGTATACAACGCCGCGCTCTCCACCAGCACCCGCACGACATGGGTCAGCTGCAGCTGGGCGCCGATGCACCGGGCGCCTGCAGCCGCAGAGACGTGATGCTGGTGCATAATGCGGAATACGATGAGGGAAGTGGTGAGTATGTTTTGGACGAGGTTGACTACGTAGATAGAGTCGACCCATGCGATTAGACGAGGGAGGGAGACGTTAGGTGGGTGGGAGAACCAGACCATCACTGCTGCGTTCGTCGCTGTGAGGGAGTAATAGTCATAATTAATACCCTACGGCCTTGGAATGATCGGAGGACATACTGCTGCTTAAGACTAATAAAAGCATAGGTAACAAAACCGCTCCATAATTCCTCCCCCAAACTACAAAACATCTATAAAGCTACGCACCCACCATGCCGTCAGCACCAGCAAATCCCCTTAGCGAATAAAATGAAGATCACTTACGACCAGCGCGTCCCCCAACCACATCATGAGGCAGAAATTCAAGCTATTCACTACATGGTCCCACCGCCTCACGTCTAGAAAGTACGTCGCGGGACCGGAAGGGTCGGTCCACCATACGAAGGCGTACGACAGTCTGTAGAGGTTCACGCCTGTCCGGCCCCACGGGTACCTGCTATTAGTTGCTGAGGGTGTTCGTACCGAAAAAGGGGACTTACAGACATCGCATGTCGCAATAGCGAACATCAAAGTCTTCGCGGCGAGCACGGCTTGATACTTTGAAGACGTCAATACCTCCGCGTCGGCGTTCATGTAGGTGCTTGTGTGCACGTTACCTTCCTAGACCGCCCCCGCACGCCTTTTTTCGCAAATGTGATATACAGCGTCTTGCAGAACAAACATGTATATATGCCTTACCCCCCAGTTTTCCAAGTTCGATGAGTACAGATTAAGATTATATAACTAGAGCGAGGGCGAGGCTCACCGTACAAAAAAACCTAACCGCCTCAGTTGTTAGCACTAACAGCTTTTGTGTAATGTGCAGAGGCGTACCTCGATCCAGATAGCGAGCATCATCGCCAACTCGACCGGAAATTCCGAAGGATGCACGAATGGGTAATACCTGTCCGGGTCCGAATGTGCCATTCATGCTACGCAGGGAGGATAGTTGAAAAGTATCAGCGTGGTATGTTGAGCAGTGAGAGTGCAAATGGTTTGGGTCTGGGTTTTTTTGCGGAGTTGAAGCTTGGACTCCATAATTGCTGTGCATGGACAGGGTCGAGCTTTGGTGCCGCCGCTAATTAGCGGGCCTGGGATATGGAAAGATGATAGGGCAGGGTATGGGATTATGAAGGGTCGGGGTTGGATGATATTGTCGATCCTTCGGGTTTCTAATTAAGGTAACCGTGTTGAGGTCTTGCCGCGAACAGAATAGTTACATATATATCCCTGCCAAATTCTACTGACCTGATGCATAGTTGAAGAAAAGAGAATCCTCCTAACGCTATGCGTAGTTCACGCCATCCTTAACGTTGCGACTCACAAGTTGCAACCGGGTCCTTTTTTTTTATTCCGAAAAACCAGCGTGCGGAGTCAGGAGATTTGACACATAAACCCTGTGGCCAAATGAGCATAATAATGGATATTACATAGACATATGTAGACGCTTCACCATACCGACGAAAATACAAGTCCGATGATACCTACTCGACTCCCAGTCGTCCAAGTTGAAATTGAAATGAACCTGAACTTCTTCCTGAAGTTTGAACCTTGTCAGTGGGTCAACGCCACGTGGGGGCACAACTGCAGTGACAAGTTCCCACGGGCTAAGAATAAACAGAGCGTGGCGCTATTTCCGTTTCTCCCATCGCAACTCCCCGCGTTGCTTTACGTTTTTTTCTCTAGAGAAGGGAAACAAATATTTTCTTTGTAAACCGACCGAACATACCCATGGAAAATCTATGGGATTTTTCCGGCCACTGCCAGTATACTAGAATTCAGAAGGGGTCTTGTGAGCGTAGTGGTGGAGTTGGAACACAATCTCGGTGCGGGAGCGAGAATCCTAAGGTGTGAAAAAAATAATAAGAACAACAGTAACAGGACCATCATCTTTCTGAGTTTTTGGTCAACTTAACCGGCCCCCGGTACGAAATTACCCCTGACCCTATCTCATCAATCTTTTATCCCATCTCCACTTCCACCTCTCCAAACCCAAACCCACTACACAACCATGTCCGCAAACCCCCTCCTCACAGCGCTCAAAGCCAACAAACCCGCTTTCGGCGCCTGGCTCACTACCGGCGGCCTCTTCCACATGCGTACCGCCGCACAAGCCAGCCCGCACCTCTCCTGGCTCATGATTGACTGCGAGCACGGCCTCATCCCGCTTGTCCCCGGCGCGGCCGAGAGTATCGCGACGATCCACAGCGCCGCACCACAGGGGGGTCCAAGTGCACTTGTGAGGATCCCAGCGACGGGTGTGTCGGGGAGTACGAGTTGGCAAATTAAGTACGCGTTGGATGCGGGTGCGAGGGGAGTGTTGGTCCCTATGGTAAGCCTCTCCGTCTGGTCTGCCCTTTCCCTTTTTGGTGTATTGGATAAGGCCGTTGATCTTGACTCTAATCTTTGTGTTCATGTGTATGTTATAACAGGTATCAACCCCCGAAAAAGCACGCGAGATCGTCTCCGACTGCAAATTCCCCCCAACCGGACGACGTGGGTTCGGTAGTCCCTACACCCAAGGCAACTGGGGAATCACCGTCCAAGAATACCTCAAGACCGCAAACGATACCGTCTCCGTCATGATCCAGATCGAGAACCAAGAGGCCGTAGAGAACCTTGACCAGATCGCTGCCGTGGACGGGATCGGTGGGTATTTTTACACCAGTGTGGGGGGTGATAAGATAAAGGTTTACTGATTAGATTCAAAATCGTAGATGTGTTATTCGTCGGCCCGTACGACCTCTCAATAAACCTCGGGTTCCCAACACCCTCACCCGACCCACATCCCGAGGTGGAGAAAGTGATACAGAAGATCCTTAAAGCCTCGCACGCTGCTGGGAAGAAATGGTCCGTTTAAGCCCCCCAAGGTGTCATGGTACTAAGTCTAACATTCATATGAAATCAATCGTCAATATAGCGCTATATACTGCATTTCGGGTGCACAAGCAGCCAAACGTGCTGCGGAGGGGTTCGATATGGTGCGTCTATCGTGTTTTTCTTTTTTTTTCGTTCTCGGAGGAACCGTTGGGATTGATGGATTGGGCAGATTAATGTTACTTCGGATATGGACGCGATGAAGGAGGCGATCGCGACACACCTCGCGAATGCTGCAAAGTGAACTTTGGACGGACGGTAATTTGAATGGATATAGGGAAATAAAGTGAAATGGATGAGATGTATGTATTTGTATCAGCAACGGATGTTTTTCTGTACAATATCGGTCTCGCGTTGTTGACTTTACACGAGATTTCAGTCTAACGTTACAATCCACCGAGGGCGGAAACGCTATGCGTGCATATATGGCGGCTAACACATGATCTTGTCAATCTAGGTGAAATGTGGTATACATTTACTCGTTGGAACGATGATCGAGCATCTTGAAAACGTTCAAGAATCGATTAATCACCTCCATGACGACTGGTTGGTGTGGGCCGTTGCAAGCACGGCAGATCCGAGTTCACAATGAAACTTATGTGCATAATACACAAAGAATGTAAAAAGAAACACAGAATAAAAAAATGGGAAACCGAAAATTAGATTGAATCGTACGTCCAATGATTGAGTCGGGTATCTCCGGATGAAATCAAATCTACGCCCGGCCATCACCGCAACAACAGCGGTCGTTTTTGAGTGCTCAGGATAGGATTTCGGATATACCGAGTTCTCAATACTTCGAACTCGGAACCCGACCCAATAACTCGTGTCCCTGTAATTACATACATAGCCCCTCATGATTCCTATAATAATACGCACCAGGAACAGCAGGTCTATAATTACATACGCCACTCCTCTGTTCCGCAAACTTGGGATGACCTAGTGTGTGTGTAATTTTGGAGTTGTCACATTAGTTGGATAAAAAGCGTGTATTTCCAATTTCCTTAATACAGAGTACTCAAAGATGCATCGGTGGGTAGGAAGGAACCTCCTATTTCAAAATACCCAGTTCAAAATGGTATACATGCATAGAACAGCAGCCAAGGTTGAACCAGCTCGATGATATTTTAAAAACCCTTACTTTTCGTTCCTTAAACAAAAAACAAAAACGCTACATATGACAGTTGACTATCATCAAAGAAGGCTTATATTTAGTAAGTATTTATTGACCACGCCGAGTTTGCTCTAGTTTTTGCGACGTTAGGGGTAAAGAAGAGATACCTACATCGCTTATCAACATTTACATCCATTCAAGTCCCAGTTCTGTCTCGAAATACCTACTTCAAATATACCACCACGTATGTAGAACCACTTGCGAGAGGCCTCAGGCACCAATTCGAAGCGAGGCACACCGCCAATTCCAAAAAACCACCAAACACAACCAATTCAAACTCCGACTTCCCAAACACCACTTGGAATGCCTCCCGTCGCGAGATACGAACTCCTCCCAAGCTCGGACGACCTCCACCGCACTTCCACCGACAGCGAAGTCGAAAATGGACGACGCAGGCACCCCATACACCCACCTATAATCGACCCCCGATTCAACCAGCCCACACCATCCCCGTACGCACGCGCTGCGCTGCTCATCTTCATCGTGCTTTTGTTTTGGTTGGCCTTTTCGGTTAGGAAGGCGGGGGGTTGGTTGGGGATTGTTGAGTGATGGAGGTTGGGGACGTGCTGGTTTAGGTGAGTTTTGGGTTTTGAAGGGGGGCTTTGAGGGGGTTGGGTGCTGATGTGGATTTGGGATTGTAGGCTTTTTTGGATTTGGAGTATCGGGCAGGCACCAGCTGGCAGCAGAGATACCTTGGACATTTGCATATACACAATGGAACAAATAGCGGACGTCTACATAGTAACACAGGGTTCGAGGTGAAGCCCCACTCATAGGTGGCTTCACATCTCGGTTGACGCTGTTTTTTCTTGGTTTCCGTTGGGAGCATCCTTCTCTCATTTTACTCCACTATCTTACAACATGTGTACGAATTTATAGCTCTCACTCAACACACTCATTTGAACCAAGGATGGAATGTATCGTTTCTATGACGATGCCAGCGCTAACCTAAGTGTTATCATCATTCTACCACTTGATACTTGACTATCCATGGTTCGTCGAGGATTAGCATGTTGGACTATTCCCAACTTGTACAGGGTACTCGCACTCGACAGCACTGAGGATAAACGTCACATCCGGATAGACAGATGGTTCCGGGCAACAAGACCAACGGGTATTCTAAACAAGTCTGATATATTTGGCGGAATGAGCGAACGACTTGGGGAGACGGACATCCTGTAATAGATTAGGCACATATCGAGGTATGGCTATTATGCATGCGGTTAATATCTGAGAGTTTTTGGGAAAAAAAAAGTAAGCACGGCAAAAGGGGAGAAGAAGTCTAATCTCACCTATTCCCTACGTTTCCTTCCCCATTACTTTCTAGTCGAAGGTTTCTTAGACTTTCTCTTCACTGTTCTCTTTCCCTTGACTTTCCGCTTGACTTTCGGCACTTTCGGCACTTTTGGGGTGGGAGTAGGTGTTGCAGTAGGACCAGCCCCTCTTATCCTTATCCTTCCATCCTTAAGCGTTTCCGTGATTATAGGACTCGCAGCAGGTCTGAATCTATGTTCTTTCGAGTATCTTCATCACGATTCACAAAGTATCAGTTCCCTGAAAAAAAAAAATCATTCACTCATAAAGACCCACCTTGACGCGTAAATGACTTTCGGCGCCTTCTTCCCCTCCCAGAGAGATTTCCGCATTGAAAAGGCCATCCAAAATAGAAAGAGCGTGAACACAATCAGAGCAGCACGCTTGAAAGGAGATGGCGTTGGTTGGTCGAATCGTGGGTCCGAGGTAGGGGCCTGTCGTCGTGGTTCTGAGGAACGTTTGGTAGGTTTCTCGTCGAGCCCTGTGTCTGACTCGGTTTCGGAAAGGTCGCTCTCGGAGCCCATGTCGCTTTCGGAGAGAATGAGAGGTTCTTTCTCGTCTAGATCTGATGAGGCGCTGGGGTGCGCCATAGTGTAAAATGAATGAATGGATGTGTTGTGGGCGTAAGCAGGAACCGCGTTGAATCAATAATTAATGTCGGAGATTGAAATTGGACCCTTTCCTCCAAGATTTACGAGAGTTTGCTTGTCTGCCGCGAGCTCGTAGGAAACTTCCTGATGAACCCTTGCTGGAGGTAATTTACTTCAAATTTTATATGAGAAAGACCGTAAATATCATATTTTATTTCGATCTTGTTTTACTTTTTTAAAATTTACCACATCGCCTCTAGTCAACCTTCAGAACTCGCGCATATGCTATCTTCCAATCAAAATCTGGGACCACGCCGAACGGCGAGCGTCAAACTGAGCACCTCGCGCTAGTCAGGTGTACAAAAAAATTTGTCTTTGATCGAACTGATATATCAGCATGCCTGTCTCGCATGTTTCTCAGGTACCTAGGTTTCTCGAGGACCGAAGTTGCTTTCGTGTTTTGAACCTTCTCTCTCTTAACCAGCATGGGCTTCTTCTCTTCCAACAGCATGACAAAGTCTCTCAAAGTCAATCTAGACGCACTTTCGTCGGAGGATATTATTATTTTGTTTGTGCCTCTTCTGTTCTATCGATTGAACCTTGTGCCTGAAACACTTGTAGGGTTATGGGACCCCCTGGAGCAGGGAAAAGCACAGTAAAGAAATTATAAAAAAATATTCGTATTTTCCTGTCTTTATTGATGTCCATCCAAGTTTATCAACAACGCTACACAATCCAAACCAGGTAGTCCCGTCGGACACGGGCTAGGTGCGGAAACCATCAAGATTCAGGCGTTCAAAGTTACCAGAAACAACCGACACTTTGTCTTTATCGATACTCCAGGTTTTGACGATGCTAATTCCACTGTGGTGACGGAACAAGCTATCCTGAACCTGGTTTCCAGCACCCTGTAAGTAGTACTTCTTCCCCCGCGCCGCACTTGGATTTAAGTCAATGTGAAGGTCCAAATCCAAGGTCAAGCTCGCATGTATCATATATTTACACAAAATCAGCGACAACCGCCTTACTCTCCACAAAGCACGGGAGAACTATAGTCTCTTCGAGACCTTGCTCGGAAAAGATATGGAAGGAGGACCGTACAAAAAGATTCTCCTCGCAACTACGATGTGGATGGCCGAACAGGATGAGGCCAAACACCAGGCTAGGTTACGGAGACAGAAAGAGCTGCAGAGTCAATATTGGAACGGAGTGGAGGATAATAGACAAACGGAAATTCAGCAGTTTCACGATACCCCTGATTATGCCTGGGAGTTGATCAAGGGCGTCGATGGTATGGTCGTATGAACTTGACACGCTAGGTACCCCTACATATGATCACCATAATATCATGATGCGTACTTACAAATTTTCAAAGGTCAACACCTATTTGCTACTCGTTCACTCAAGTCAAACACCGAACAACTTCCATGGAATTTTTTCCCTTTTAACAGTAGTGCCTGTAATAATTTGATGTGTCTATGCTTGTAGTAATCATAATGCTAACAACTCAACAAGCGCTCAAGCATTAATGGGGTAGTGGTAACCTGGGTCGTTGCCACTTCAAAGGCCATCTCGACCCGCCGGGAGTTCGATTCTCTCTTAATGCATTCCTTTTTTTTTTTTCGTCCAAGAATGTCGGAAAACTTTTAAATCCCGGATCCGAACAGATCCGGTTAAATCATGTCCGGCCAGACAAGGCCCCGGATCCAACCAGATCTGGCAAACGTAATTAAATCCGCTCACTTGTGTCACGGATCCGGGCAGCCTTGATCTTGCCTGATCAGGGCTCAGTGTCCAAACCTGATCAGGTTGGAGTTCACAGATTTTGTAAAATTTACAGGCGAAATCAGATACCATTTTGCATGTACTAAGTTTCAAATCCGCTATTCAATTAACTACATTTTCAAACACTATAGCCTCAAATTTTCTGCCTGAGCTGACCGCTTCGTTCACGTCATGTATAGTACACTGGTTAAGGCCACCTAATGTAGAACAAAAATCAGCTTTGGCTCGGGTGCGAGGTGGTTTGGACTTACCTCAGGTTATTACACTAACGTTTGGTTTGACGGGTCATTTTTGGGGATGCGGAGAGTATTACACATTCGCCATGTTGTGTGGCGTGAGCAGTAGCGTTGGCAATACGAACTTTATAAGGGAGGCGGGCGCCGCGGGTTCTTGTTCTAGAGGGTGTGTAGGGTAAAACACAACTATAAACGATGCAGGTGATGTGAGTTTAGTCATAAGCAGCGACAGGAGGTACAAACAGACAAAAAACTTACGGGTGTAAAACTCCCACTCACTGAGTCTGTCGGAAAAACCGGAACAGCCCGGTAAGGGGTTACAAGCCCTTGTAAGGCAATAAGGGACGCAGGGTCTTGTAACCGGTGACAAGGCGAAGGAATAGTTACAATCCACGTTGTAAGGCAGGTTACAAGGGCACGTGCAAGGCTAATTGTAAGCGCGATTACAACCCTTATAGGACCTTGCAAGGGTCCTTGTATTCGCCTTGCAAGGCTATTGTAAGCACTATTACAACCCTGATAGGGCCTTGTAAGGGTCCTTGTATTCACCTTGTCACCCAAAACGTCGAATTGTAATTTTATTTAGTTCATTATAACCGAGTTGTAACTTAAGTTGCAAGGAATTTTTGGAAGTTGCAACGGCATTACAAGTCCAATTGCAATTGAATTTACAGGATAGCTGAGGTCGTAATTTGCACAATTCTTAACAATCCCAGTTCATAATGAAATGAAAATCCATTTGTATTAAAATTTACTCTACGGTTTACTCAATATTGTTTATTCTATTGAAACCATCAGCGACGAATAGCCGCCTGCCCCCCATTACTCCCTAATTGTGTTGACCATAGACTTTTCGTTTCTTGAATTTTTAAAGGCTTCGTGCGATTAGGGATTCGCGTAGGCGTGGACGGCATGGACGGGCGCGCACCGGAGGGGCTATGGGGATGGGATATTAGGTGAGGGAAGAAGAAAAATCCTATGAAACTACAGCACATTATCAGTCAGATATGAGCCATGAACACAAAACATCCTCAATACCTGTTGACATGACTAACAATGCTGAGGAAACCAGCAAAGTCGAATTCGAATAACTGGGAGATGGGGCTTCTAGAGTGTTTGGTGCAGCACTCTACAAAAGGGTTGATGGGCTGAGGATGTTGCCGGCGGTCAAGGAATCTTCGTTGATGGGATGACATTGCTGACCAAACATAGGGATAGGACCGGTGGTAGGATTTGGTTTGGGAATGGGGGGTTATGGAGGTAGAGGCCGCCGCTTTTGCTGTATGCCTTGAAGTCGTCAACCCTTGGGGGGAGGGGCCGCAAAATCACGGGTCATCTTTTGCTCAAAGTTGGAAAGTATGGGGTTATCAATAGTTAACTCCAATTCATAGGTGTAGAGGACGTACCAAGAACGGTGGGGTATCTGTAGCACTTGGAGGTCCTGGACGATACCAGGATCATGCGGACACTCTCGGAGTAAGGATAGGCCTAGAAAAAATTTATTATGAGTTTGCGCGTAATAGTATGATAGTAGGGAGTGTACAGGTATGTTAACGGCTACCCAGCATGTCCTAAAAATGTGAAGTTTGGACGAACATATAATATAAAGTGCATCAAGGTAGAGGAACAAGAACAAGTGACGAAGCGTTGTCCTAGTTCACCTTTGTGATCCGACGGCAAACTTGTGCAAACAAATAAAAGGAATGTTTGTGTCGACAATCTTACCAAGACGTTGTTCCGGTTGCAAAGAGGTATCAACTTGATATAACTTCGAGATGAATATGCTGGAAATTTTGAATTCAATCTAACGATTAGGAAATGTGGGGACAAATTCTGTGCTACTAAATTTTAGAACTTCCCCTTCCTAACAGCCCCTGATGTTTGTCGTCCGGATGTTCGACGGCCAACAGGTGCTTGTGTTCCTTCAGGATCGGTGGAAATTGTGGCCTGAGTTGTGATTGATGTGAGCTTATTTTTCCTGCGACCTATGGGTTTTTTGGCTGGCTCAGGAGAAGGATTGATGGGGGATGTGGTCTCATCAAATACAGAGGTGGTGGGCGTCACAACATCAGAATCTGGGGAGGCAGGGAGGGTACTAGGCATGTGGGTATGTGTGGGTGACAATGGTAGGCTGGTGATGGTTAGGGGGAGGTCGTATACCTGAGTAGTAATATCAGAGGCAAGTATATGGCCAGAGTCCAAATCCTCGACATCACTTGATGGGGGACCATCAAGGTTTTCAGGATCAGAGTCACCTGCTTCCATCATCGCAATTTCATCATCTATCTCGTCTTGTGTTGTTGTGCTGATTGACACCATAGGTCCTTGAGCCGACGAATCAAAGACAATGGCATTCCAATGTCTGAATACAGCTTTCATCAATTCAGTGTCCATATTCTCGATAATGTATTTTTTGTAGGCTGTGAAACCCAAGGCATAATTTATACCTGATGTGCTACCAATTCCGTTTTGTCTTAATTCAGTATCAGGTGACACAATAAAGCGAGCCTTCAATGAATTTCAATTGAGAGCACCCCCATAAGCCTAAAAAAGCGAACTTACAAACACAGATGCTGCTGCTATCATGCCAGGTGTAACTCTAATACCATTGACACCAGCATATTTAGAGATTGGATTATCATGTCGCAGGGAAGCTGTTTGCGTTACGGGAAGATTACGCTGTGTGTCGACAGTAACTGAGGTTGGACCATGTATTGAGACGCGCAAAATCTACGTGACTGCTTAGTCCAGATAGGTGATTATGTAAGACGCCCAATCTTACCATAGGGAGGCGCACATCCATCCACAATCGAGTCGTTGAACGAATCCCCCCCTTGTACAATATTGGACAAAAAGTGGGATACTTGTGCGCATCCTGGGGTTTTTGGACTGGCCATTTGAGTAAAGTATCAAGTCGGGGGTTATCGCGCCGGTTGCCCTTTGCGGTTCCGATTGCATTGATGTCTCCAACTGTAAGGTCACTGAATAAAACTGGTGCGGCTTTTCGAATACGGACGATAATGCTCGAGCGGCCATCCCCGGCACTTTCATAGAACTAATATATTTTTTAAACCAGAAAAACAATCCAATATTTCGAACTCGTACCTTGGTAGGAAACTCGGGATCATTTTTCATCCGGAGGTGTAGGGGGGACGGTACTATGTAATAGATGTCCCACACCAAGCCTTCCTTAGTAGCCTCTGAAGTGCGATACCGGCCTTCATTGGTGGGTGGCGATGATGGTTTTTCAGCCGTGAAGATACTATCATCTTGTAAAAACAATTCGTAGGCTAGGGACCAACACTTCCCCAGTTTGGCAATGTCAGAGTTTACCTTCGTGTCAACGTCTCCCGAGCGGGAATTCGAGGAGGTGGCCGAAGTTACCAAAGCTCCTGCGCCAGCGGTCAAATGCAAACTCTGGGGGTTGACATTGGAGATAGAGCCTGCATTAGAGACTCCCAAGGAACTACGCCCACTGACTGGCGTCACAGAGCGAGATTTACGAGACTTGGATTTTCCAATAGACGCGGCGGCCATATCGCGTTGCAGTTTCTGATACGCGGCTTGCACTTGAGCTTCGCGCAGCTGTGCTTCTCGAACTAGCTTTTAGTGATAAGAGTTAGCCTTGGTCATCGAAATGCAAATTGTAGACAAACCCTTTCTAGAGCTTGACGATCGGTTAGTTGATCGGTGAGGCCCCGAGATCCAGATAAAGCTGAGTCATCGGTGCTTTCGTCGTCGCTGTACATTAGGATTCTGAACAAGGGGGAGAGAATTGAGTGGAGTGCCAATCACCAATGTAGAATAGACTGACCAGCTTTGCCGTATATATAGAAAAAGGTGGAGCCCCACGTTTAAAGGTATTCTCGCCTTCGGAACGTATCGTATGCGATTGTCCGCGATGGGGTCATAAAACTTGTAGATCGGGAGTGGAAACGCAATGAGGTTTCCAGGCTAGAGGCTGATGTGAGATATTTTTACGTGTGTAAAACTAAAATGAACGACCTCACTTCATGTCCGTTATATATCGAGTCCACCCCGGGCTTATGCACTAATGAGTTCCGGTGCACGTATTGCCCGGGATGCAACGCGGGTGTAAGCACAATCACCCTTGAGGGTCGAGGGGAGTTGTCAGCAACGCGAATGAGCACGCGTTCCATAATTGATCGATAGTTTACGTGCGTTGGCTATCGGCATATAATGCAAATGTTAAAAACTATTCAATGCAGTACTTATATAAAGAAATTTACCTACCGAGCTCATAACTTGCGCTCCCACAAACTAACCGGTGATCTCTAATTCAGATTTGACGGAACCTCCAACATTTTGGCCCGGAGAGTTGGTTTAACGAGCTGAGCACATACCCGATAAGTTTACCTAAGGGTATACTAAGTCTCGTTGGACGGATCTCAAAAGAGATGAACCTAGATACATACCTATATGCCTTCTTGTTCTGGGGTCCCACAATCGTACCATCTGAGCTTGATGTATTAGTCCAACCATATAGTTCCGCAATGGGAGGATGGACTACTGGCTTGTGTGCCGTAGTGTCTGGAGGATCTTGTTAGTCTGCGTGAGCGGGGTCCCGAAGCTTTGTGGTCGATTGAAGGGACCGGAGGCTAACCAGGTTTGATCGCGACTACAAAAGACGGTCAGGTTATGCACGAAAGAGTTAACTCAACAACACACGAATCAACCAGGCATTGTACGTAATGACTGCGCATGCCAAGGGCTCGATGAAACCAAATGAGGGTTCCAAGCGTTGACATCCCATGAACTCACCGCACCACTTCTCCTACAATCTTCCAACGATCGCCCAATCTTTCGTATCGTCGTCGGTATCGATCCCCGGGGCCCTTCTAACGAGATATCTCTTCATCTGCCTAACTTCTGTTTCTTCATCAGCAGTCCCAGGTCCCAAACGGTATTGTACCACCCCATTCTCCGGAATACAGGAAGTCTTCTGGTGAGTTCTACCAATAAGCTGAGGAGAGACGTCAAGTGCTAAACAAGAGACCCCGAGACGATGACGACACTAGAAAATTCATACCGGTGTACGAGGTATATGCCCGGTGGGCGGCGCGCTGCTTGTGGTGGAGTATAGCATGATGCGGGAGTGGGGGGGTAGGAGTAGGGCGAGACGGTTGTAGAAGAGGAAAAGGTTTCGAGGAGGGAGGGACGTTAGTATACGCCGTTGGTACAACTTGATTTCATGCACTAATAAGATAGAAGTAATTCTTCAGTTAGTATGGATAATATCAAATTAAGGATAGGATGGAATATACGCATCCTAGCCCTGGCCATGACGAGCGTTATGACGATACTGCGCGCGTTGGGCCACTCAATATCATCTCCAACACCCCCCGCTGCGTCTCCGCTTCATGAACCTTCACCCCACGATCCGGCACATTCCCCGTTTCTTTTTGCGTTCTTCGGGGGTCGAGACATCCTCCAAGTGTTATTGTATAGGTCAGGTCCCAAAGCTATCAGCGGTCTTGAGGCATCAGGGCTGAGTAGGGGATCATAAAAGAATTGACTGACCGGCATGCTAGCTTTTCAAACCCACACACACAACAGCAGGTGTGGTTCATTGAAGATCTCTATACCGATAATTGGGGCGTGGGCTGGAAAGAGTGTTATCTAACATTCGAGGGCAAACCGGGAGCCGGACTCAACGGGATTTACTCACGAAACTACCTTCCGCCTCCACTCCGAGGCTCGCGCCACATTCTTTGCAGAAATGTTTTTGTCGTTTAATTCCGCAGGTAGTCTTACCGTTGATTATAGCGGGGGTTTACAAACCTTGCGACAAACCTAATTCCTAGTGAGTCCGCGCATGATATTTTTGATAGAAAACTAAAGCGTACGAAGTCTTTAGCATGTTCCTCAGGATCCGTGCTTGGGCTTCTGTTGCCGGGGTGCCTATCAGACAATTCAAGGATCCGGGTCACAAACGCGCGGTAAGGGGGGATGACAAGACTTGTATATATATGTTCCAAGCTTTTATGAGTTTCGATCTGGCCAGGTGCCAGTAAAAAGGGCCGGTTTCCAACCCAGTAGCACTAACGGTCTTCCGTTATCCATGGGACAGATTGAAGGACGCTTGCCCGTGTAACAGAGGAAGTGATCGGATTGAAGCAATGGGACCTGTGAAATCTTGAAGCTTTAATCGTCAGTAACATCTTCGTTGTATGAATTACAGATGCTTATCGATCCCTCGGCCTTGTTCGAATGAAAACTGTCCATAAGTTGTATAAGTATTGAACATTGTGTACTAAAAACCTGTTTCAATCATTCCGCATTTCCTTCACACGCAACCACATATCCCCATCAATAACATCAACCACCAAGTGTTGATCCTTTGACCCAAAATCCTCTGCGATTAGAGCTCCTCGAACGATAGCGTTGACGAATATAAACTGTGCTTGCTTTCGAGACTTTGCACCAAGTTTTGTGAGTTTTAGTTTCTTGTCTCTAGAGTGGTTGTCCGTGCTCGGAGTCGCATCGTAGGGGTGGATTAGTGCCAGTGCATGTTCGACGTTGCTGATAACGCATGTAAAGATCATGCACAGCCTGGCAAAAAAAAGCCTCTGAACCGTCCACTCGGATCATGTGATCGAACAATGACGCAATCATATCGAGCATGACCGTGGAAGGATGGATTACAACGCAAGTAATCAGTTGCAGTGCGCCAATCCACTTTGGACTCATAGTCAACTTTCAAGAACTGATACTCAGTGATCTTGTATGGTCATTGAGCCCTGTTGTACATCCACAAGACATATATACTACTCACCTTGCTTCCTTCACTGAGCTCCACATGCTGGCCTAAAAGACTGCGACTTAGGAATATATGGAGACGTTGTAGGAAGTTGTTATATGCTGCATCACCCATGGGATGCAATGAGTTTGGTTGACTCCTCTCCATAGCTATCATGCCAATTGTGGTTGGTGGCTGACGAGCACCTAATACAGCATGTGTTAGTTGAAGTGTATTACCTGCACTGAATGTTTGGAGTTCATCATATGATGGTGCCACATCTACATCCTTTGAGTTTGACTCGAGCTCAAAGGTATCATCCAGTTCATTGAGCTGATCCCGGATGAAGGCTGAGACAACACCACAATGATCTGCCCAGAGAATCTAAATAAAAATTTATCAGAATGTATTAAAAATAAATCAGATGCAACAAATATGAACTTGTTCAGAGGTATTCTTGAAATTAGTTCGTAGCTTGTATGACATCTTCAATGGCCCATGCATCTTCTCATTGGTTTTTGTATTAAAGTTGCGTGTTGCACCCTTCTCCTCAATATCATCAAATAGATGATGATGTGAGTGTGCTTTGGGAAAGTCAAAAGACTTTGTTCCAAATTTGTCAAGGTAACTCTATTTTAATATTTAATAATGGAAAAATAAATAGGAAATAAGAAATAAACATACTGTCATTAGCATAGTAAAATTTTGAAGCTCAGCTCTACCCGCAGCAAGTGTTTTCCCTGTATGTACCTCCAATGATGCATACATGTCAAGTTCAACATAGCTCCGCAAGCATTGCATGAGCATGCCACCATGACGTGATGTAGTAGGGATGACATCAATCAGGATGAAAATAGCTATCTTTTATCAGAATAATAATGTAAGCTCTAAGTTGAATTTAAGATATAATAAATTACTACCTTGGAGATATCCTCATACTTGGACCCATCTGAAAAAGTGACATTGCTCACTGCTTTGAAATGGTTGAGATTTCTCCAGCGAGGAAAGCTATTTGCACTAAACAACCAATTATACTTGAAAAAAATTATATTGAATAAGTTTTTTACTTACTGAGCATCAACTCGCTTTAAGGCATCCCTTGTTGATTCTAGATCATTGAGGAATTGTTTGACTTCTTCCCAAAGATGATCAGAAAATAAACCTGAATGGTAGGCATGTAAACGATCCCATGATAATGCAGCATAAGGATCTGAGTTTGCTAGGGACCAAAATGCATTCTGTAATGAGGTTAGATATTATTATATTGCAAAAAGTTGGGATCTCAACCTGAATTGAACGCAGTCCATACTGCTTTAAAATTGCCTCAGAATCAGCTTGTGTTCTTTGTTGCTTTGCTGTGGCAACAATAGCACGCATAGTTTCAGTAGTACGTTTTGGATACTTTTTTTGGGGATTAAGCTGCTCATCCTGTGGTACCAAACAAACAGGACAGGGATGGAGGGATTTATTGCCACGAGTAAGAGAGATGACACATCTAAATGGTAAATATGGTATTAAACCTATTGCAATATTAGACAAAAAATAACTTACTGCTCCTCATA
The DNA here is from genome assembly GCA_037014335.1 of Collybia sordida. NCBI lineage: Eukaryota > Fungi > Basidiomycota > Agaricomycetes > Agaricales > Clitocybaceae > Collybia > Collybia sordida. The sequence continues at coordinate 2,090,489 of JAYKXK010000010.1, read as the reverse complement.
ATCAGCTGAGATAATAGGTACTGCCAGCCAAAATTGGCGTACGATTTTGTCAAGGCACTCATGCCAAATACCATGTTGGGAATAATCCTCAATTGTCTTGAGTATCTCAAGGAATGCTGTGTGCCAAACAACCTGTTTGAAGTTAACATACCCAGGTTTACCACTTTCACTTGCATCTTCTATAACCTATCCATTCCAGAATTAATATCACAAATATGTTATATTTGAATACTGTAACTTACAACTGGTAGCCAACCCACAACACGCCCCCCCCCTACACCATTACTATTGCGAATCCCAATAGGCAAATTGGCACATCGTGCAATAACAGGATATCCCTTTGCAGTTCCAAAGGAAGATAACTTTGTTTTGTCTGCATATAAAATAATACACAAGGGTTTTGCTCCCTCAGGCAGCCGGGACTTTAATTGAAATCAATCAGAGGCAAATGTACACAGTGAAAACCTACCTGGATATTCCACCATGCATTTGCAGTCCAGGGTTCATCATAAAAACGTACCCATTCCTCACCACTATATTTGTAGAGTCTCTCAGCATCCCACACAAAATGGGGGAAGAGTTGAGGGTCATCAAGTAGTTCTTTCATCCAATCCCAGAGTGGACGATACCAGACTTCATGAGTTTGAGTTGTGTCTTTGTATTTGACCATAATGTTCTTTCGAGTAAACTAAATTGTAGAATAAAGTGCATATAACTTGATTATTGAAGTAAGCTAGGTACAGTCTATTGGCTTACAGATGTGCGAGTTAGGGCAGCAGCTTCCCACGTTTTAGCAAGCTCGGCCTGATTTGAGAGCGTAAACGATGTTTTCTCTTGAACAGCCTGATGTACAAGTTTGATGAGTCTATCTGTTTGCTTGTGATTGAGGTATGCCTCGTAAATTAGCTCTGCGAATTCAAAATCAAGGCGAGACGTAAAGGGGAGCCACGGTTTACTATCTACATCCCGGGCTAGTGGAGTTGGCCTATTTCGAGTGAAATCTTCGAAGCGGTTAATCTGCAGCGGACGTTTACTCCCGGGGTGGTATTCTGTCATGAAATCATCCTTTTGGGGCTCATGTATCGTCGATCCATCCGTAGTATTGTTGGGGTGTGGCGGCGTCGGAACTACATCTATGATAAATAGGACAATAACACATTAGGCTAACATATCAACATGCCGAGTCGAGCCAGTACACGCACCGTTGTCCTGGCCCCAAACAGTGGGTTCCGGCCCTACGTTTAGTATATCTTCTTGAGCGACGTCTAATCCCATGTTATCAAGTTAGAGTGTCCGGCCGTTGATGAGATATGATTTAAAAGTACACTTACCCATCTCAGGGTCAGTGAATGATTGGGAGCCAGCGGGATCTGTAAGGAACAATGTAGAATGACAGTATGAGAATAAAATATCTGCTTACCTTGCTGGGCTTCCTGGTGGTCTCGAAGGACTTGAAGCTGATATTGCATTGTAGCTTGCCGTTTTCTGTGGGTTTTCTCACATGCGATTTCGTGCCTTTTGTGGCCTTGTTTCTTGAAGCTCTCACCACAAAAGACGCATACGGAGCGTTTAGAAGCCATAGCGGCGGTGTTGGTAGGTTTTTGACGAGCGGAATGGAGGGGGTGTCGACGGTCAACTTGCAATGCCCTTACCATCATGCCCGGTACCTTGCAATTACTAATCAGGTTCCCACCGGCTTGCAACCGAAAGCTGTGCCTTGTCATTGTAAAATCGGGTTCTAATCGCTTGCAAGCCGCTTGCAAGGCAATCAGACGGCACATGGATTGTGTCGGAAAAACCGGAACAGCCCGGTAAGGGGTTACAAGCCCTTGTAAGGCAATAAGGGACGCAGGGTCTTGTAACCGGTGACAAGGCGAAGGAATAGTTACAATCCACGTTGTAAGGCAGGTTACAAGGGCACGTGCAAGGCTAATTGTAAGCGCGATTACAACCCTTATAGGACCTTGCAAGGGTCCTTGTATTCGCCTTGCAAGGCTATTGTAAGCACTATTACAACCCTGATAGGGCCTTGTAAGGGTCCTTGTATTCACCTTGTCACCCAAAACGTCGAATTGTAATTTTATTTAGTTCATTATAACCGAGTTGTAACTTAAGTTGCAAGGAATTTTTGGAAGTTGCAACGGCATTACAAGTCCAATTGCAATTGAATTTACAGGATAGCTGAGGTCGTAATTTGCACAATTCTTAACAATCCCAGTTCATAATGAAATGAAAATCCATTTGTATTAAAATTTACTCTACGGTTTACTCAATATTGTTTATTCTATTGAAACCATCAGCGACGAATAGCCGCCTGCCCCCCATTACTCCCTAATTGTGTTGACCATAGACTTTTCGTTTCTTGAATTTTTAAAGGCTTCGTGCGATTAGGGATTCGCGTAGGCGTGGACGGCATGGACGGGCGCGCACCGGAGGGGCTATGGGGATGGGATATTAGGTGAGGGAAGAAGAAAAATCCTATGAAACTACAGCACATTATCAGTCAGATATGAGCCATGAACACAAAACATCCTCAATACCTGTTGACATGACTAACAATGCTGAGGAAACCAGCAAAGTCGAATTCGAATAACTGGGAGATGGGGCTTCTAGAGTGTTTGGTGCAGCACTCTACAAAAGGGTTGATGGGCTGAGGATGTTGCCGGCGGTCAAGGAATCTTCGTTGATGGGATGACATTGCTGACCAAACATAGGGATAGGACCGGTGGTAGGATTTGGTTTGGGAATGGGGGGTTATGGAGGTAGAGGCCGCCGCTTTTGCTGTATGCCTTGAAGTCGTCAACCCTTGGGGGGAGGGGCCGCAAAATCACGGGTCATCTTTTGCTCAAAGTTGGAAAGTATGGGGTTATCAATAGTTAACTCCAATTCATAGGTGTAGAGGACGTACCAAGAACGGTGGGGTATCTGTAGCACTTGGAGGTCCTGGACGATACCAGGATCATGCGGACACTCTCGGAGTAAGGATAGGCCTAGAAAAAATTTATTATGAGTTTGCGCGTAATAGTATGATAGTAGGGAGTGTACAGGTATGTTAACGGCTACCCAGCATGTCCTAAAAATGTGAAGTTTGGACGAACATATAATATAAAGTGCATCAAGGTAGAGGAACAAGAACAAGTGACGAAGCGTTGTCCTAGTTCACCTTTGTGATCCGACGGCAAACTTGTGCAAACAAATAAAAGGAATGTTTGTGTCGACAATCTTACCAAGACGTTGTTCCGGTTGCAAAGAGGTATCAACTTGATATAACTTCGAGATGAATATGCTGGAAATTTTGAATTCAATCTAACGATTAGGAAATGTGGGGACAAATTCTGTGCTACTAAATTTTAGAACTTCCCCTTCCTAACAGCCCCTGATGTTTGTCGTCCGGATGTTCGACGGCCAACAGGTGCTTGTGTTCCTTCAGGATCGGTGGAAATTGTGGCCTGAGTTGTGATTGATGTGAGCTTATTTTTCCTGCGACCTATGGGTTTTTTGGCTGGCTCAGGAGAAGGATTGATGGGGGATGTGGTCTCATCAAATACAGAGGTGGTGGGCGTCACAACATCAGAATCTGGGGAGGCAGGGAGGGTACTAGGCATGTGGGTATGTGTGGGTGACAATGGTAGGCTGGTGATGGTTAGGGGGAGGTCGTATACCTGAGTAGTAATATCAGAGGCAAGTATATGGCCAGAGTCCAAATCCTCGACATCACTTGATGGGGGACCATCAAGGTTTTCAGGATCAGAGTCACCTGCTTCCATCATCGCAATTTCATCATCTATCTCGTCTTGTGTTGTTGTGCTGATTGACACCATAGGTCCTTGAGCCGACGAATCAAAGACAATGGCATTCCAATGTCTGAATACAGCTTTCATCAATTCAGTGTCCATATTCTCGATAATGTATTTTTTGTAGGCTGTGAAACCCAAGGCATAATTTATACCTGATGTGCTACCAATTCCGTTTTGTCTTAATTCAGTATCAGGTGACACAATAAAGCGAGCCTTCAATGAATTTCAATTGAGAGCACCCCCATAAGCCTAAAAAAGCGAACTTACAAACACAGATGCTGCTGCTATCATGCCAGGTGTAACTCTAATACCATTGACACCAGCATATTTAGAGATTGGATTATCATGTCGCAGGGAAGCTGTTTGCGTTACGGGAAGATTACGCTGTGTGTCGACAGTAACTGAGGTTGGACCATGTATTGAGACGCGCAAAATCTACGTGACTGCTTAGTCCAGATAGGTGATTATGTAAGACGCCCAATCTTACCATAGGGAGGCGCACATCCATCCACAATCGAGTCGTTGAACGAATCCCCCCCTTGTACAATATTGGACAAAAAGTGGGATACTTGTGCGCATCCTGGGGTTTTTGGACTGGCCATTTGAGTAAAGTATCAAGTCGGGGGTTATCGCGCCGGTTGCCCTTTGCGGTTCCGATTGCATTGATGTCTCCAACTGTAAGGTCACTGAATAAAACTGGTGCGGCTTTTCGAATACGGACGATAATGCTCGAGCGGCCATCCCCGGCACTTTCATAGAACTAATATATTTTTTAAACCAGAAAAACAATCCAATATTTCGAACTCGTACCTTGGTAGGAAACTCGGGATCATTTTTCATCCGGAGGTGTAGGGGGGACGGTACTATGTAATAGATGTCCCACACCAAGCCTTCCTTAGTAGCCTCTGAAGTGCGATACCGGCCTTCATTGGTGGGTGGCGATGATGGTTTTTCAGCCGTGAAGATACTATCATCTTGTAAAAACAATTCGTAGGCTAGGGACCAACACTTCCCCAGTTTGGCAATGTCAGAGTTTACCTTCGTGTCAACGTCTCCCGAGCGGGAATTCGAGGAGGTGGCCGAAGTTACCAAAGCTCCTGCGCCAGCGGTCAAATGCAAACTCTGGGGGTTGACATTGGAGATAGAGCCTGCATTAGAGACTCCCAAGGAACTACGCCCACTGACTGGCGTCACAGAGCGAGATTTACGAGACTTGGATTTTCCAATAGACGCGGCGGCCATATCGCGTTGCAGTTTCTGATACGCGGCTTGCACTTGAGCTTCGCGCAGCTGTGCTTCTCGAACTAGCTTTTAGTGATAAGAGTTAGCCTTGGTCATCGAAATGCAAATTGTAGACAAACCCTTTCTAGAGCTTGACGATCGGTTAGTTGATCGGTGAGGCCCCGAGATCCAGATAAAGCTGAGTCATCGGTGCTTTCGTCGTCGCTGTACATTAGGATTCTGAACAAGGGGGAGAGAATTGAGTGGAGTGCCAATCACCAATGTAGAATAGACTGACCAGCTTTGCCGTATATATAGAAAAAGGTGGAGCCCCACGTTTAAAGGTATTCTCGCCTTCGGAACGTATCGTATGCGATTGTCCGCGATGGGGTCATAAAACTTGTAGATCGGGAGTGGAAACGCAATGAGGTTTCCAGGCTAGAGGCTGATGTGAGATATTTTTACGTGTGTAAAACTAAAATGAACGACCTCACTTCATGTCCGTTATATATCGAGTCCACCCCGGGCTTATGCACTAATGAGTTCCGGTGCACGTATTGCCCGGGATGCAACGCGGGTGTAAGCACAATCACCCTTGAGGGTCGAGGGGAGTTGTCAGCAACGCGAATGAGCACGCGTTCCATAATTGATCGATAGTTTACGTGCGTTGGCTATCGGCATATAATGCAAATGTTAAAAACTATTCAATGCAGTACTTATATAAAGAAATTTACCTACCGAGCTCATAACTTGCGCTCCCACAAACTAACCGGTGATCTCTAATTCAGATTTGACGGAACCTCCAACATTTTGGCCCGGAGAGTTGGTTTAACGAGCTGAGCACATACCCGATAAGTTTACCTAAGGGTATACTAAGTCTCGTTGGACGGATCTCAAAAGAGATGAACCTAGATACATACCTATATGCCTTCTTGTTCTGGGGTCCCACAATCGTACCATCTGAGCTTGATGTATTAGTCCAACCATATAGTTCCGCAATGGGAGGATGGACTACTGGCTTGTGTGCCGTAGTGTCTGGAGGATCTTGTTAGTCTGCGTGAGCGGGGTCCCGAAGCTTTGTGGTCGATTGAAGGGACCGGAGGCTAACCAGGTTTGATCGCGACTACAAAAGACGGTCAGGTTATGCACGAAAGAGTTAACTCAACAACACACGAATCAACCAGGCATTGTACGTAATGACTGCGCATGCCAAGGGCTCGATGAAACCAAATGAGGGTTCCAAGCGTTGACATCCCATGAACTCACCGCACCACTTCTCCTACAATCTTCCAACGATCGCCCAATCTTTCGTATCGTCGTCGGTATCGATCCCCGGGGCCCTTCTAACGAGATATCTCTTCATCTGCCTAACTTCTGTTTCTTCATCAGCAGTCCCAGGTCCCAAACGGTATTGTACCACCCCATTCTCCGGAATACAGGAAGTCTTCTGGTGAGTTCTACCAATAAGCTGAGGAGAGACGTCAAGTGCTAAACAAGAGACCCCGAGACGATGACGACACTAGAAAATTCATACCGGTGTACGAGGTATATGCCCGGTGGGCGGCGCGCTGCTTGTGGTGGAGTATAGCATGATGCGGGAGTGGGGGGTAGGAGTAGGGCGAGACGGTTGTAGAAGAGGAAAAGGTTTCGAGGAGGGAGGGACGTTAGTATACGCCGTTGGTACAACTTGATTTCATGCACTAATAAGATAGAAGTAATTCTTCAGTTAGTATGGATAATATCAAATTAAGGATAGGATGGAATATACGCATCCTAGCCCTGGCCATGACGAGCGTTATGACGATACTGCGCGCGTTGGGCCACTCAATATCATCTCCAACACCCCCCGCTGCGTCTCCGCTTCATGAACCTTCACCCCACGATCCGGCACATTCCCCGTTTCTTTTTGCGTTCTTCGGGGGTCGAGACATCCTCCAAGTGTTATTGTATAGGTCAGGTCCCAAAGCTATCAGCGGTCTTGAGGCATCAGGGCTGAGTAGGGGATCATAAAAGAATTGACTGACCGGCATGCTAGCTTTTCAAACCCACACACACAACAGCAGGTGTGGTTCATTGAAGATCTCTATACCGATAATTGGGGCGTGGGCTGGAAAGAGTGTTATCTAACATTCGAGGGCAAACCGGGAGCCGGACTCAACGGGATTTACTCACGAAACTACCTTCCGCCTCCACTCCGAGGCTCGCGCCACATTCTTTGCAGAAATGTTTTTGTCGTTTAATTCCGCAGGTAGTCTTACCGTTGATTATAGCGGGGGTTTACAAACCTTGCGACAAACCTAATTCCTAGTGAGTCCGCGCATGATATTTTTGATAGAAAACTAAAGCGTACGAAGTCTTTAGCATGTTCCTCAGGATCCGTGCTTGGGCTTCTGTTGCCGGGGTGCCTATCAGACAATTCAAGGATCCGGGTCACAAACGCGCGGTAAGGGGGATGACAAGACTTGTATATATATGTTCCAAGCTTTTATGAGTTTCGATCTGGCCAGGTGCCAGTAAAAAGGGCCGGTTTCCAACCCAGTAGCACTAACGGTCTTCCGTTATCCATGGGACAGATTGAAGGACGCTTGCCCGTGTAACAGAGGAAGTGATCGGATTGAAGCAATGGGACCTGTGAAATCTTGAAGCTTTAATCGTCAGTAACATCTTCGTTGTATGAATTACAGATGCTTATCGATCCCTCGGCCTTGTTCGAATGAAAACTGTCCATAAGTTGTATAAGTATTGAACATTGTGTACTAAAAACCTGTTTCAATCATTCCGCATTTCCTTCACACGCAACCACATATCCCCATCAATAACATCAACCACCAAGTGTTGATCCTTTGACCCAAAATCCTCTGCGATTAGAGCTCCTCGAACGATAGCGTTGACGAATATAAACTGTGCTTGCTTTCGAGACTTTGCACCAAGTTTTGTGAGTTTTAGTTTCTTGTCTCTAGAGTGGTTGTCCGTGCTCGGAGTCGCATCGTAGGGGTGGATTAGTGCCAGTGCATGTTCGACGTTGCTGATAACGCATGTAAAGATCATGCACAGCCTGGCAAAAAAAAAGCCTCTGAACCGTCCACTCGGATCATGTGATCGAACAATGACGCAATCATATCGAGCATGACCGTGGAAGGATGGATTACAACGCAAGTAATCAGTTGCAGTGCGCCAATCCACTTTGGACTCATAGTCAACTTTCAAGAACTGATACTCAGTGATCTTGTATGGTCATTGAGCCCTGTTGTACATCCACAAGACATATATACTACTCACCTTGCTTCCTTCACTGAGCTCCACATGCTGGCCTAAAAGACTGCGACTTAGGAATATATGGAGACGTTGTAGGAAGTTGTTATATGCTGCATCACCCATGGGATGCAATGAGTTTGGTTGACTCCTCTCCATAGCTATCATGCCAATTGTGGTTGGTGGCTGACGAGCACCTAATACAGCATGTGTTAGTTGAAGTGTATTACCTGCACTGAATGTTTGGAGTTCATCATATGATGGTGCCACATCTACATCCTTTGAGTTTGACTCGAGCTCAAAGGTATCATCCAGTTCATTGAGCTGATCCCGGATGAAGGCTGAGACAACACCACAATGATCTGCCCAGAGAATCTAAATAAAAATTTATCAGAATGTATTAAAAATAAATCAGATGCAACAAATATGAACTTGTTCAGAGGTATTCTTGAAATTAGTTCGTAGCTTGTATGACATCTTCAATGGCCCATGCATCTTCTCATTGGTTTTTGTATTAAAGTTGCGTGTTGCACCCTTCTCCTCAATATCATCAAATAGATGATGATGTGAGTGTGCTTTGGGAAAGTCAAAAGACTTTGTTCCAAATTTGTCAAGGTAACTCTATTTTAATATTTAATAATGGAAAAATAAATAGGAAATAAGAAATAAACATACTGTCATTAGCATAGTAAAATTTTGAAGCTCAGCTCTACCCGCAGCAAGTGTTTTCCCTGTATGTACCTCCAATGATGCATACATGTCAAGTTCAACATAGCTCCGCAAGCATTGCATGAGCATGCCACCATGACGTGATGTAGTAGGGATGACATCAATCAGGATGAAAATAGCTATCTTTTATCAGAATAATAATGTAAGCTCTAAGTTGAATTTAAGATATAATAAATTACTACCTTGGAGATATCCTCATACTTGGACCCATCTGAAAAAGTGACATTGCTCACTGCTTTGAAATGGTTGAGATTTCTCCAGCGAGGAAAGCTATTTGCACTAAACAACCAATTATACTTGAAAAAAATTATATTGAATAAGTTTTTTACTTACTGAGCATCAACTCGCTTTAAGGCATCCCTTGTTGATTCTAGATCATTGAGGAATTGTTTGACTTCTTCCCAAAGATGATCAGAAAATAAACCTGAATGGTAGGCATGTAAACGATCCCATGATAATGCAGCATAAGGATCTGAGTTTGCTAGGGACCAAAATGCATTCTGTAATGAGGTTAGATATTATTATATTGCAAAAAGTTGGGATCTCAACCTGAATTGAACGCAGTCCATACTGCTTTAAAATTGCCTCAGAATCAGCTTGTGTTCTTTGTTGCTTTGCTGTGGCAACAATAGCACGCATAGTTTCAGTAGTACGTTTTGGATACTTTTTTTGGGGATTAAGCTGCTCATCCTGTGGTACCAAACAAACAGGACAGGGATGGAGGGATTTATTGCCACGAGTAAGAGAGATGACACATCTAAATGGTAAATATGGTATTAAACCTATTGCAATATTAGACAAAAAATAACTTACTGCTCCTCATAATCAGCTGAGATAATAGGTACTGCCAGCCAAAATTGGCGTACGATTTTGTCAAGGCACTCATGCCAAATACCATGTTGGGAATAATCCTCAATTGTCTTGAGTATCTCAAGGAATGCTGTGTGCCAAACAACCTGTTTGAAGTTAACATACCCAGGTTTACCACTTTCACTTGCATCTTCTATAACCTATCCATTCCAGAATTAATATCACAAATATGTTATATTTGAATACTGTAACTTACAACTGGTAGCCAACCCACAACACGCCCCCCCCCTACACCATTACTATTGCGAATCCCAATAGGCAAATTGGCACATCGTGCAATAACAGGATATCCCTTTGCAGTTCCAAAGGAAGATAACTTTGTTTTGTCTGCATATAAAATAATACACAAGGGTTTTGCTCCCTCAGGCAGCCGGGACTTTAATTGAAATCAATCAGAGGCAAATGTACACAGTGAAAACCTACCTGGATATTCCACCATGCATTTGCAGTCCAGGGTTCATCATAAAAACGTACCCATTCCTCACCACTATATTTGTAGAGTCTCTCAGCATCCCACACAAAATGGGGGAAGAGTTGAGGGTCATCAAGTAGTTCTTTCATCCAATCCCAGAGTGGACGATACCAGACTTCATGAGTTTGAGTTGTGTCTTTGTATTTGACCATAATGTTCTTTCGAGTAAACTAAATTGTAGAATAAAGTGCATATAACTTGATTATTGAAGTAAGCTAGGTACAGTCTATTGGCTTACAGATGTGCGAGTTAGGGCAGCAGCTTCCCACGTTTTAGCAAGCTCGGCCTGATTTGAGAGCGTAAACGATGTTTTCTCTTGAACAGCCTGATGTACAAGTTTGATGAGTCTATCTGTTTGCTTGTGATTGAGGTATGCCTCGTAAATTAGCTCTGCGAATTCAAAATCAAGGCGAGACGTAAAGGGGAGCCACGGTTTACTATCTACATCCCGGGCTAGTGGAGTTGGCCTATTTCGAGTGAAATCTTCGAAGCGGTTAATCTGCAGCGGACGTTTACTCCCGGGGTGGTATTCTGTCATGAAATCATCCTTTTGGGGCTCATGTATCGTCGATCCATCCGTAGTATTGTTGGGGTGTGGCGGCGTCGGAACTACATCTATGATAAATAGGACAATAACACATTAGGCTAACATATCAACATGCCGAGTCGAGCCAGTACACGCACCGTTGTCCTGGCCCCAAACAGTGGGTTCCGGCCCTACGTTTAGTATATCTTCTTGAGCGACGTCTAATCCCATGTTATCAAGTTAGAGTGTCCGGCCGTTGATGAGATATGATTTAAAAGTACACTTACCCATCTCAGGGTCAGTGAATGATTGGGAGCCAGCGGGATCTGTAAGGAACAATGTAGAATGACAGTATGAGAATAAAATATCTGCTTACCTTGCTGGGCTTCCTGGTGGTCTCGAAGGACTTGAAGCTGATATTGCATTGTAGCTTGCCGTTTTCTGTGGGTTTTCTCACATGCGATTTCGTGCCTTTTGTGGCCTTGTTTCTTGAAGCTCTCACCACAAAAGACGCATACGGAGCGTTTAGAAGCCATAGCGGCGGTGTTGGTAGGTTTTTGACGAGCGGAATGGAGGGGGTGTCGACGGTCAACTTGCAATGCCCTTACCATCATGCCCGGTACCTTGCAATTACTAATCAGGTTCCCACCGGCTTGCAACCGAAAGCTGTGCCTTGTCATTGTAAAATCGGGTTCTAATCGCTTGCAAGCCGCTTGCAAGGCAATCAGACGGCACATGGATTGCAAGGCACATCAGTTTTTTCCGACATGCAAGGCACATCAGTTTTTTCCGACATCAGAGCTGCAAGCCTAATTGCCCAAGTTCCATGTCGTCAAATTCATGGCCAAAGTTAGTGAGGGTAGCCCGGCCCCAGCTTTTGTCAATGGAGCCATCGAGAGTTGCCGTTTTGTTGAGAAGGGAAGGGGACACACTGGGTGTTTGGGAAGAAAAGTTGATAAACGAGTTCTGTAACTCTGCTGTCACGTAGGAATGGATTTAGCCGTAAATTCAAAGTCCGATGTATCATACCAGATCCGGACACTACATACTTAATTATCAGCAAATGTTCAATAATATACTCAATTCCATTGCACTTCTAGGTTTATCTTTAACTTCATTTATTGCATAGGATAATTAAACAATTTACTTGTGCCATGCACATTGGTACACGGCCATAGTTCTCAATTCCTCCCCTTGACTGACTTTTGCTCTCTCGAGTGACACCACACCAACTCCAATGTTGGCCATAACCCCTTAATGCAAAGGCCCTTTTGCAGGCATGAAGGCGAGAATATTTGTCAACCTCCATTATGGTATGAATGCTATGGTTTTCGATTGCGGGTGTTGGATAAAAGACTGAATGTGGCAGTATAGAGTGGTGGAGACGACCCATCGCTTATGATAAAATTAACTAAGTTCCTCGCCGGATCCGGCCTGGTGGCCTGATCAGTCACAGGAATCGCCAGGTCCGGTGGCTATTGTGTCAGATAAAGTCAGATACTGACCCTTGAGTCCAGATCCAGTACGGATCAGGGCGCCGGCCGGGATCAGACCACTTTAAGTTTTCCGACAAAAGCGGTATTTATTTGTCCTTGTCTTGCAAGGGCGTCTCTTGCACGTGCCACTTAATGCCAACTCAGAAATAACCTCCTGCGAAATTCCAATTTACCCCAACTCCAATACAAGACTGAAAAAACTTGTTCTCGCTACTCCTATAACTTAATTCGAAAGTGCAATGAACGATGGTGCAGAAGGGCACGCCAAAAACGATGTGGGCTCAAATAACAGTGAGTGTCAAAACGGCCCTGGGAAATGATCTCGAAGGTCATCATGGATCATACATGGAAACTGATGGGAAACCTTTCTTTCTTTCATTGAATCAACGACTATCTCCAACCATGCCTATGACTACTCGTACTCGCCGCATGACGCGCCAATCTCGGGCAGAGTTGCAAATAGACTCGGACGTCGACATGGAAGAACCTGAGGCCGAACCAGAACCAGAGGAAGAAGAGAGGGCGAGTACTAGTGCTGAAGCCGTGGGAGAAGGTGAAGGAGATGATGATGAAAATGATGTAGAGGAGGAAGATGAGGAAGAACCTGATGAGGATGAGGATGATGAGGAAGACCAAATCGAGTCCGATGTGGAGGATACTCGGCCAACGTCTACTATCTCTCCCTCGAGGTCGTCCCGCCTGAAGATAAAGCTTAAGATGCCAGCCCAACGAGAAACACCTGTGGTAGAATCTGAAGATTCGGAAAGTGAATCACTTCCGTCTACGTCGACACGGCCTATGACGACTCGGCAGGCGGTCCTTGCGAGTGTCCTAGACTCTACGCATGTCTCTCTAGGAGGCTCCCGCCAGAAGAAGAAACCTCTCAACGAAACTGAACTTGCCCTTCGCAGAGAAGAGACTGCACGAAAAAGGAAGAACCTGAGTGAGAAAAAGTTGGAAGATGAGAAGGTACATCTTATACGACATATACAACATTTGTAATGTTGGTTGCTTATGACTGGACAGGCTGAGACGATCAACCGTCTCCTGAAAAAACAATCCCGTCCACGAAAAACACGCAATACAGCCCAGAGGACAAATGACATGGATGATGTTCCATTGCCACCATCCATGGCCGGAACCCGAACCAACTCCAACACCAACTCGGCCCAAAATTCCGTCGGGCGCAAAAGAGGCAGGAAAGCTGCCAAACCCACCGATAATGAAGAACAAGAAGATGCGGATGAGGATGATGCAATGGAGGGTGTCGAGGAGGAAGATGCGGAAATGCCCGAACCAGAGGTCAGGTTGCCGACTATGTATCGTTGGGTTTCGTCCACCAAGACTAAAGAAGGAGAAGAGCCAACTATGACGATAACTTTCTCCGTTCCTGTATCAGCTATGCCGCCCCAACTCCCGTCCCCTCCACCTGAACCAGCCGACGTTGTTATACGTCAGCCTCCACCGACGATTTGTGCCGCTCCGGGGTGTGCTAAACCCATGCGATATCGAGTCGTTAAGGATTGGACAATGGGCGCGTGCGGAATTCCTTGCCTCAAGATTGTCGAAGCTTCTATCGCCGCCGCTGGGTAGAGGCGCTGCCCTGCATCGCCCCACGGAGATATCCCCGAGGTTGATTCAAACGCCTACATTTCTGCCATGCTTGTGTCTCTGGATCGCACGAAATCTCGATCTACTAACCCCTCCGTCTTGTTGGACACCTCAAGCCCACTTTCTCGCATCTCTCCTGGGCTCTGGGGTTCGCATGTTGAGTAACCTATTACTGTTATGTACCTGTTATGAACGTGTGACTTTGATGAGCTTTCTTTTTTTCTTGTATAATTTAGAATAATAATATGTAATGTGGATAGGCGTGACGGTATGATGAGAACGCGATGCGGCCACCCACGAAACCCGAAATAGCCTGATAGCGCTGAGAAATAGGCACCTTTAATCTTCCTAATGACCGTTTCAAGGTCGCTTTTACGTCCGTGAGTCATTATAACGGGTCAGTTGGGTCGAAAGACGTTCATTTTAATTTAAATTCGTTCGTAACATTTTCTTCGTCTGCCGTCACTCAGCCAAAGCGTACATTTTTGACTTTCGAGACTAGGATCCATTTACGAAGCTATAATCGTGAATGGTCGAAATTCCTTCAGTCAAAGCACTTACATTCATTTAGTCTCTTACTGAGAAATATACTCGGTGATAAGAAGTTGGGGTTAAGTGTAGGTGACTTTACTCGAGCCTCCGTCAAAGTGATTAGCACCCAATATAAACATTGCAGAAGCAGATAAAAGGACAGTTAAACCAGTGTTAACCATACCTAAATCACCAATCAAAATTTTAATCAAAGTATACCCCTCCATTTACCGAAATCTATATCAAAATCGTGATTAGGGGTGATCCCGGCTTTTGCGCGTACTTACCGTTTGGCCTACATATATGCGATCCAAGATAATCAGAAGGTGCTCCTTGTTTAAGATTAGGACTTGATACATACCCGTGATGAAATGGGCTTCCGCAGAGGCAAGATACGAGACCAGGCTGGCGATATCTGGGGGCATTCCTAGATATTTTACACAAGTTTCGTTGATCCTCTGCGGAAATGAGGTTAGTACATTGAATTTATGATAAGATTTGTTATAATTAGTGGCTAGATGAAATGACGAACCGCAGCACGCATGGATTCCCTGTTACTGGAACTTTGTAACACAGCTTCGACTGAAGGAGAATTCAGAGAATGTAAGGCCAATTGTGATTATCTTACACAAGGGCGTTTCAATTGTTCCTTTTTCAACGATATGGCTAATAAGAAGTGCGTGGATATCAGCACACGATCATTCAGACTCACCAGGGGAGTAAGCGTTGACCGTGATTTGATATTTGCCTAGGTCTTTGGCTTGCGTTCATGTGATGGGGTGATCCAGGTCACGGTTTGGACGGAAATCAACTTGCTCAATGCTTACCTGCGCTCTGAGTTAAACCCTGCATTGCAAATTTAGTTGAACAGTACGCAGCCATGCCACTAATCCCTGAGAGTTTGTGAGCACTTTGAGCACAACAGTATAGGCGATCCCTACCTTTTCTACCCCCAAGCGACGAGGCACCAATGATCCGCCCACCTCTTCCTTGTTTGATCATCTGCTGTGCTGCATATTTGTAACACAGGAAGGTTCCACGGGTGTTGATACTGAAGATATAATCCCAATCTTCTACATTGACTAGGGAGTCGAGACGGTATTCAAGTTATTATAAGGCGAAGCGTGATATAAGAGACTTACCGTCTTGAATGTATGAATACTTTGTCCAAACCCCGGCATTAGCAACCATCTATATAAACACAACCCCTGAATGAACTTGGTTGGTCCGATGAGATAGCCTTGTCCCAGAATTACTAACAACATCAAGACTCCCCAGATTTTGGACTGTATCGCGAACCATGCGTATAACGTCCACTTCTTGAGAGACATCCCCGATTGTGATGAACGCTCGTCGGCCTTTTTGTACAATTTCCTGGTAGAGTGTTTTCAATTCGCTCTCACTGGATGAGCGATTATTGAGGGCGAGGTCAAACCCATCACCGGCGAGACGGAGTGCGATGGCTCTACCGAGGCCTTTTGAAGCTCCAGTAACAAGTGCGACCCCTTTGGATTCTGTGGCCATTGTTGGCCTGTGGGAGAGGGAAAAATGATTTTGATACCCTCCGTATCTCACCCACGAGACTGTCACATGAGCGTTGTCCATGTGTTCCTCGGACACATGCAACTACCTAGGATTAGAAGTATGATCAGACGTTGGTAAATTCCTTTTCACGATCACCGAATACAGATCCAAGTTATGCGTACTTCAAGTTTGGAGGCGGTCCGGAAGGTATTGTTCCGTGAATGTTGTTTTAGTTAAAGCTCGTACTGACCGGGGACGTGATGGACCAAATTGGATAGTTCATTAGTTTCAGTACGGTAAGTAAACACCAATTTCTGCAGACCGGGGGTGGTAAAGATTATGGCTATGCCGCAGTTGGTTACCTGGTAGTCTAACAAGTCACAAACGAAGAATAAGGATTTCAGCTGTCGTTCCCGGCTCTCTAAGATGAATTGCGTGTAATGGTTATTGTATGGTTGATCACGTATATTTGTTCATATGGGAGGAGGCAGCGGATGTTGAAACAAGTTTCTAGTCCTGGTGGGTCCTAGAATCGAGGTGAGCTAGGGCAAGCTCCATTTTGTTGACCCCAGCTCAAAAATCGTGATGGGCCAATTGATGATTGATCTGATTCAGGTCATGATCAAATCGTGATGTCATCATTATCGGCTATAGTAACTCTGTTACCTCGCTGGTTCTTGCTTTAAACCTTGATGTACATTGCAACCAAGAGGGCGAGCTGCGAATAACCCTGCATCGAGAGCGAGAGCCCATAGTATCTGGCCAAACCTCGTAGAAGTTGTCGATTCGACGATGTCCTGTGTCATCCCCGGTTCTCATTTTAGGAATTTAGGATACAGGGTATGCTGTGTAGACCATGGTAACGAGCTTATTGTCGTTCACTGTAGGAAGACAAACCAGCAGTCGGTAGGACTTGGTTCCTAACATCACTCATGGCAGTTCACAGGCAATGGCGAGATTTTAATAACAATTTAATAATCAGTTTTGTGCAATCCACGAAGCTGTCTCTGTGGACAGGAATGATATGATTTGTATCTCTACTTAAAATGGGCCTTAAGAGGTCATGTTGTAGGACTCCCTACCATCACGACTCTTGTCCATTCCCTAGTTCAATCTTACTTACACTCAAACGGAATTTAGAAAACGTCCCCACCAAAATAGTGACGGGCCCATTACAACCAATTTGGCAATCAAATGAGTGCCACAGCCCTCAAGGATCTCAAATTGTCGTAACGCTGATCTCGGTCCCTGGATATCGCACTATATCAACGATCGAGGCCTTCTAACCTCAAGTGTGTTGACCTACTCGGAGGTTATTATGAACATTGGAAATGCACCTTAACTCTATTCCCGTCCGATCTCGATTCCCATCAAGCCGAACATGTATTAAGTAGATTAAATAAGGAGAGAAATTGTTATTGAACCCGTTTTTCACTCTCCCTTCTCCAAGCCATGTCTCATCTAGACCCCCTCTTCGGCTTTGAAATTGTCGATGATGGAGACTCCAGAATTGAATACTCAGGCCAATGGCGGTCAATGGGCAGAAAGGAAGAATATAATTCAACTACACATGGCACATATACACAAGGCTCTCAAGCTACTCTCACGTTTCAGGGTAAGTTGTTACACCTAGAGCAACTCTAAATATTCACCTGCTATACATAGGGACTTCTGTCCAAGTATTTGGAACGACTACTAATCTGCATCCTTCTATAAAAGCACCTATCTCAACATACAGTTTGGATGGATCATCTCCAGAAATATTCAGCCCCCCCTTCCCAATCAATATTAGCTTCAGAAAATTATTCTACAAATCAACACCCTTGGATGATATCCAACATATTTTAGTTATCACATCTATTGTGCCCAATGGCGCACTTTTTCTTGATTATTTTAATATCACATCTAATAATACGTCTCCATCCTTACCACTACCAGGTCTTATCACATCTCCAGCAAACATAAATCCTGCATCTACCAGGCCGTTTACACAGTCACCTTTGCCCTCACTCTCTAGGAATCTGACACAGGCTACTATGGGTACCTCGGGGACTCTTTCAAACATAAATGCTCCCATAGGTGCAATAGCGGGCAGTGTGATAGGGGGTATGGTCTTTACCCTTCTCCTTTGCCTTTCCGTTCTTTTCTGTCGATGGAGAATAAAATACCACCAATCTCCTCATTTTCATATTTGGCCAAATACCCATTCTGGTTCAAACACAAACCAATGTAAGGCTATTCTATTAAATACTCTACCAGTTTCTCATCCCTCTAAATTGACCTAGCATTTAGGACTCTTCAGTCACGCACTTCATTTAGTCTGGGAGGAGAAAATATCAGGTCAAGCAATTCTCGGGCCTCCCAAATGTATTTTTTGCCTTACCATTAGCTTACCACACATTCATAGGCCCGTTGAAAATAACTCACCAGCTCAATTAGCCATCGTCGGTGAAGGTGGTACCAATTTGGAGGAAACTGGGGCTGTTAACAACTTGCATGTTTCACATCATATGGTGTCGCTTCCCTACCATGATGCAGGTGAGATGCTATAAACTGGGGAATCAAATTCAATGCCCATTAATATTATTTATTGATTACAGACTTGGTCATGGTAGAGGCGCCCCCGCAATATAGAACTCAGTAACCATTTCCAATACGACGTTAGATACATTAAAAATAGATTAGTAATCAATCTTTCTTTGTGGTCCCGAACTGATCTTACCATTTATGCTTGAAATGTTGGCAATCTGGGGTCCTGTTTTGACTGATCTTGTAACATGGCAACACCAACGTGCCTTTGTCGTGGCTGGGGATTTCGTCTGCAGTGCATTGTTTGTTGGGTCCGCTGGATTTGAGATCCCCCATAATTCCGCCAGATAGATCCTGGTCAATGTTAAAATCAAATCTAGATTTATTTGTCGAGGTGTGCGCTCCCGAATCTGGATTTTGTGTCACTAGAGGGGGGGGGGAAGCTCCTGCTGGTCTGGGATAGGTGCCGGAAAATTGCGACATCAGTTAGATATTTTTTGAGAACGTACCACCTGCGGGGAGAGTTTATACCCACTACTATTATACTGATGTTGAGAAGGAAACTCGCACCAGGGTTATTTAGAGCTGCCAGATTCGTATTTCAGACACACCCCGAGTTTTCATGCTATACAATGTATGGCCTCAGCTTTAGCCTGTGCTTAGTATAGCGTTATAAGTTATGGTGTTTGAGCAGACAGGATCGAACTTTGTATCGATACATTTGTTCTACGGGCGGTTCGAGACTCGCAAGCCTTGAAACCTTCAACGAAGCTATTTTTTGTCTCAAATAAGGCCAAACAATGTCCTTCTCAGTGCACCACATACAATCACATACGACCTACCCTGATGATCAAGCCCCAGCCTCGACGACCAGTGGCTCGAAATATGATACTTTAGTAGAAGATTACACATAACTAACACGGTGTGGGTATGACAATATAGGTGTCGTCGAAGTAATCAAGATTGATATCAGAAATGGAAAAAAAAGCTGATGATTGCAAATTTGCACTGATGAAAGCATCAAGCTTCTGTCGTAACCTTTCTTAAGGCATATCTAGGTCTTCAACTTGGGGGCTGATTTTGGCTAAATCAAGGGATATAGCGACACGGGAGTGCCGAATTGGTTGAAATGGCACAGTACCTTAGCTTTGTCTGATTGTTGACTCTCAGACGAATCGCTATGACTAAAACCATGAAATACCCACACTGTCCTATTTGTCTCTTTTTAATCTTGCCTTTTCCCCCTCCACTACTATATCCCTGATCATGTCCCGAAGTAGTTCTGAAAAGGTCGACGATAGAGACCCCCGAGTGGAGTATTCAGGTTCATGGAATCCAGCCGGTGGCGGAGGCGAATACCAATCAACTACACATGGCACGTTTACAGCCGGCTCTCGGGCTACATTCACATTTCAAGGTGAGTAGGCGTATTCAATATTCCGGACCAGAAGCTGAGTATCTGGGATACATAGGGACTTCCGTCGAGGTATTCGGAACTATTGCTAATGACGCCAACGCTACAAGTGCACCTGCCTCGACTTATAGTTTGGATGGGTCGAACCCCAAGACATTCAGCCCTCCCCTCCCAACTGAAGTTAGCTTTCAACAGTCGTTCTATAAGTCAGCGCTCTTGGATGAAAGAGAACATGTTTTGATCATCGCGTCTATCAGCTCTAGTGGTTGGCTGTGGCTGGACTATTTTGAGATCACGTCCAACACGATGTCAGGTCCAATTTCACCACCCTCGGAATCTGTTACATCCTCAACCCCTATCCCCCCTTCACTTTTTACGTCTAGCAGCTCATCCGGACGGCCGTTTTTGTTTTCATCCTCCAGGAATCCGTCAGGATCTCCCACAAGCACATCAAACCCTGCAAATACAACTGTTCCTGGCCCTGTTACACCTTTAGCTCACGCATCTGATATGTTCAATGACTCATCCATACAGCCAGCTTCCTCTCTAATTCTGGTGAATCCATCGCAGACTCCCGCGAACACATCGGCGATCCCCGTACATACTAGAGCCCCTGTGGGTGTTATTGTGGGTGGTGTGATCGGGGGTGCGGCCTTCATCTTCCTCCTCACTTTCTTCGTCCTTTTTTATCAGAGGAAAAAATCACCCCAAAACGCGAACCTTGTTCCGTTCATCTGGCGACCAACTACGATCTGTGAGGTTACTCCATTGAACGCTCGCCAATCTTCTAACACATGTTTCCGCAGCATCCGAGGTATTTTTACCACTACCCTCGCCTAACCACGATAAAAGGTTGGGTAGCTTTCCCTATTTCAATTCAAGATTTTCACCTTATTATCAGGAGCAGCCCCATAAGTGATATTTCGTCTGATCGCGCTACCGAAATTAGGAGTGTCGATGGATCATATATTTCGCGAGATATAGTAAGCCTTCCATGCTATGATTCAGGTAGGTCGTCGCGACTCATGAGACGCACGATTACACTGAGTAAGTGATCAAATGATAGTCAGTGAGGCTCCTCCGGAATACTCTGAGGGTATCCCAGTGGGCCGCACTCCCTTTCATCAAGGCTCGTTATATTAGCCTGGATGAGCTTCAGTGTTTGGTAAACCATTCTTTATTTTCAAGTCAGGAGAAACAAAAACCTAACATCTTTTCCGCGAGTAAGATCAAATTTGGCTTGAGACGCATTCTCATTCCGTTTACCGCATCCCGCCTCTAAGTAGCTATTGTCAAGGATCGAAAGTCGACCGTATAGTAATGGTAATGAGTAAATAGTGGATTCATTTTGTGCTGCAATCCCATTTTCGCCTTTACACGTATTCTGACCTGAACACCTTTACAAACACAACAATTTCCTCCAAGGGTTCCGTTTCTTCTTTTTTTCAGCATTGTCGTTTGGATTATCTTTTTCAGCAACGGATGCCTCCTCGGCGATGGTAGATTGATCCCATTCCTGACCGTCGACATGGTGATACATGAGAGATTTCGGAGCGAGTTCAGGAGCTATAGCAAGGACGGCATATTCGGAGAGGGATAACTGCCCGGCATCGTTCGTGGCGAGATTTGCGATCTTGGTAAACGAGTTAATATTAGTTTCATCCAGATTATATAGATAATGAACCTCTGAAATAGGATTGACAACATCTGTGCCTCCTACTTTGGTTACCGGTGGCCAAACTCCGACCGTATTCGTATTAATAAAATTCCAGGCCGCTTGTTTTAATGATGTATCGTTGAGGCGTTCCCCTAATCCCAGAGAAATGAGTTTTGATCCGGTCGTTTCTTCGAACGGAGTACTAACCGGCGTAGGCTTGTAATTTGGCATATAGCTGTGGTCAACGTCGAATCAGTGCCCCCTATATCTTGTATTGCACTTACCTGGCTGAAGCCTCCACTTGAGAAACTTATCCCATACTTCGCAAGCTTGCTACAAAGAAAATGAACATCGAAACTTGCAACAAGGGAGAACATACTCCGCATTTGAAGCGTTATAATATTTGCAGAAGTCTACCCAGGCAGCATCGAAGGCCGGTTCATCAGTAATCAACTCCATGACTTCCATCAAGAATTCTCCTCCCCCAAAGATCATAGTAAGGTGGTACCTGGTTTAAAATAAGAATAAAATTCAATTCATGGTATAAAAAACCTACGATCCTAGACCCACACCACCCTCGTCAACCATGTGAGCTGTATCCGCATTCCACCCTACGGCTGCACCGTTCCCAGTGAACAGGCCGAACTTGAAGCTTCCGATGTCATGCTGGGAAGCGAGTTCATCAATGAGAGAAAAGCATAAAATAAAAGAGGGTTGTTACCATTCCAACCTTGATACGGTCCCTCCATTTTGTATCGTTCTACATCCCCCCAAATAAGGAATGTGAAAATGAAATATACGAAAAAGTCCTCACAGTACGCTCCCACTTAGTGAACCAATTTCCTGCTAAGGTTGTCCAATCAGGACCAATACGTAGACGTCCAGGACCCTCAGGTGGAGGGGGTGGAAAGACTTTGCGGAGTGGTTCCCATGTCATGATCGTCTGGTCCGCTTGGAGTGTAAAGTCCATCAAGTCTCCCATCAATTCATCAGCTACCCCAATTAATTTAACGAAAGTATTGTGAATCCTTCGAGAAATATATCTTACTGGTTAGGTAGAAGAACGGCCTCCGTAGGGTACTCCCGCTAACCCGTGCCTCTTTCGCTCCATCCCCCCAATGATTCACATTATGCCGGCTCCCCAAACCCGCGAAGGGCCCAGTATGATGCGAATCGACTTCAGACAGGTGACGCGTCATTGCATGAGCGATCCGGAAGATATCAGCACGTCCCGTTCGCAAGAATGAGATCCAGAGCCAGAGATCAGTCGCTAAAGGCAGGGAGTAAAAATAATGACCCGAGCCTATGATGGCGAGCTTACAGAGTTCGCCATTATCCCAGGCAAATCCTCCTACGTCGTACCTCC
Source organism: Collybia sordida (assembly GCA_037014335.1). Classification (NCBI taxonomy): domain Eukaryota; kingdom Fungi; phylum Basidiomycota; class Agaricomycetes; order Agaricales; family Clitocybaceae; genus Collybia; species Collybia sordida. The sequence goes on along the minus strand of JAYKXK010000010.1, from coordinate 2,067,494 downwards.
ATGTGTGGCGTGTTTGATCGTAAGTATGCATGACATCACCATAGTCCCAGAACCCATAAAATTGTCTCTGCTCGATGTCCTGTGGGTATTAGGGTCAGAGCCGCGTTGTGTCTTTTGATATTCGTGTTACCAAGAGATAAAAGTCCAGGAGGTCGCTTTTCCGTTTTTCGAGTGCTGCGGTACCGGCTGTAGAGTTATTAGGAACATTCCTGGAGGTATTTGAGCGTGAGAAAGATAGGATGTATTTATTCTTCATACCAGCGTCCGAAAAGATTATGAGCGGCATAGAACGTCGGACTTGCGACAATTTGAGGCGTTTGTGTCTACGTCAATATTGAGAACGAACTTAAGGAAATAGTGCAGATAATACATGAACCTTGGCTAGCGATGCTAGCGTGGCGCGGGATGGAGTTGCGGGGAAGAGCTGTAAGGTTGCTTCGTAGGAGCGACCGATGCCGATGGGGTTAGGGTCCGGGTCCCCCACATCCTCGTATGAGAGGTCTAGCTGGGGGAGATAAGTTTGGTGAGTGTCCGTAGTAGGGTTAGAAACATATCACGTACGCCATGTGCAACAGTATCGTAATGACGCATATCCATTGCGGGAGCCTAGGTAAAGTAGTTACGTTGTTATCAGTATAGATTATTTGATTGGGTACCACTCACCCTTGGACTGTAGGACCATAATGTCACTGTAGCTGTATCGGTACCAGCACCTCGAATATCTAGTCCCCGAGGGGCGCCCTGCCAAAAATCTGTAATATCACACTGTTATCAGGACGTTTGTAATATCCCGTCAAACGGCCCTCTACGAACCTTTCAGCGCGAAAACTACTCCTCCGCCTGTCGCTCCACCCACGTACCCGAGGCCCGATGCGCGTGTTCCAAATCCCGCGTTTCCGAGGAACGACGCGCTTCTTCCTGCGACCGTGCGCTTGGCGACTGTGAATCTCTCCGACGAGAGCTGGTCAAATGTGTAATCTGACCACACCGCCAGCTGATCGACGAATTGCGAGACGGATGTCGGCCATGTAGAGATCGCAGACGTTGCGGTTCCTTGGAATTGGGGCGTCAAGACTGCAGCGGTCGCGTCACGCCGGAGGCCAGAGAGGACCCGGATGGGTTCACCCCAGATCCCGCCGTCCGCAGTGACAAAACGCACGTGCCGGTTGTAGAGCTCGTCCGAGAGGGGAGTAGTAAATCTCAGACCCTGCAAACACGGTCAGCTCATTATCTCCCGACGCATTAGAATCGCCCACGATGCCTCTGATAAAGTCTTTGTTTTGGTCCGTGTCATATATGAAGAAATGAACCATCCTAATAGCAGTCGCTCCAGCTGCGATGTAAAATCTGACTGTGAAAGGAAGAAAATCGGCGTGGCCACCTCCAGTATATTTTCCAGTCACCTAACAAAGCGTGATTAATAGTACAATGAAGCGTTTTGGCTTGCTATAAACCTTTATTACAGCACGAACAGGACCACTTTGCTCCACAGTCACAGCATCAATTCTTCCAGTAGTGGCCGCTACACTGGGGCGGGGACCGTCCAATTCAAACTCGTCTGGAGCGTCTTGTACATTTACGACGAGTGTTCCTGCCTGTACTTGAACCTTGCCAGAAACAGAGATAGAGTTGATCAGAGTATTTCCGGATTTGTTGAAAGTTGCTAAAAGCACGATGAGCCCTCAGACATGAAATCCAAGGGGGACAGCAAACTTGAGAAAGTTCCCGTTGTCACTACAATATTCGACGACGTTTGAGTTACGGTTACCGGAGATGATGGCTCAGCTGGAGTGCCCGTCGTCAAACGTAATGTGTCGCTGAGGCCAACATTCGCAGCGATAGAGTGGCCTGTCCATTTCAAACTTCCGTCGGGCCAGCTGGAAATGCACCAGTCACTAAAGGTTCCGCTATAATCTGGGTAGGAGACGCACTACGCCATGGGCCAAGTTTGAACCGGCACCGCTTTTCCCCCGGCAGTCAAGCTAATCGGGGTGGTCTTGTCAATTTCTCCTTTATTCCAGGGTACGCCAAAGGCTGTTCCTGTTGGAGTCCCTGTTGGGGCTTCCCCATCGACCCATTTCAAATCCACAGGAGTTGGTGCCCGCGGTTTCGACGACATTGTGAAGTAAAAAACGAATCACAGCTCCAGGTTCTGTTTTGCCAACTCATTTTATGGGAAGTCTCTGCCACTAATGATTTTTGGGCGGCGTTATGCCTCGCGGCCCGCCGCGAAGTCGTTCGTCCATCATGAGGTCAATCGCTAAAAGCCTACGAAGCGCGGCGTGTGTGGTCATGAAGAACATGTGATGTGTTGTCCAAAGAATCGCTTGTTCGACAAATTTCCGGGTGTGACAGGGATAGTCAAATTTTGGTGTCTTCGCCATTCGATAGAGTCAATTTGAGGAGTTATAGACTTAGATTGATAACATGCAGCATTTTCGCCGACAAGCTTTTTATTGCAAGGTTTCCCACCACGACGAAGTTGTTTGGAGAGTGTGCTTATAAAAAGACCTTGATGACATGTTCGGTCCGCTAAATATGCTCCACTGACAGGCCCGGGAAATGAGATATTTTGGTTTCCACCTAAAATGAAGATAGTTGAGTTTGTGAGAATCATTAGTAGTGCAAAGCGATAGTTGTGGTTGTTGACCGGGGTCCAGGGGGTGGCAGTGCAAATTTTATTGCACCAAATCAACCACCTTCGTCACGCATACTAAACGATGAACTCAAAGCTCTATATATTTTACTATTCATAATATGTACTCTTTCTCAGCTACTTTAACATGTTTACCATTCGTCGGGGAATTCTATTCAACGCATGTAGTGCGCTCCCACTCCCGCGCCGGCGGTCCGGAAAAACCAAGGATGAATGACCAGCATGACGAACCACTGGTGGTAGCTGCCCAAGAAAGTGCCCAAAATTCCTCTTATGATCATTACAGCCTGGTCATATCTGTGGCTTGGATGGGTATCGTGGACTGTGAAGGCGAATATTCGAGCAACAGACGACAGCAGTCTTCAGTGCAGTTTTACAGTTGATGACTTTGATTTTGATCTTTGTCCATTACTGAAGGGGGCTCGAGCTGGAAAATTCGACATTTCTATCGATGAAGAAACACCACCAACACGTACGCAGCGCAGGTATACATTAGGGTTTGGTGAAGATTTGAAGTGGGATGGGACGTTGCCAGCTGAACTTCAGGTACGTGATTCTGGATTTTGTCTAGAGACGAGGATGCGCGAACAATGCCAACTCTCAATGCATCAGTGCCCCGAAGGAACCCGGATATGCCTCATAGGCACGTTTAGAGTTATCACCTGGTGGCAGCGTTCATTTAATGAATTAGGGGTGCAGTTACCAATACGCGGCCAGATCACCCATCAGAGCCAACCCGCATCCTTCAAGTCATCCCCATTGCCAGAACTGCGGGATTAAACCCAAGGGCGAAACTCGCAGACAAAATCAATAAGGACGATTTGCACGGTACGCATCTATCCTACCCTTCATAGATCCTCAAACGATCATAAATCAACAGCGCCTCTGCAAGTGACTTTCCATGGCGGGTCATACATGCATCAAACACAAAAAGTGACCTTCTTATTCCAGTGTGATCCCGCTGCGGAGGTGCCTTGCCCCTTTCCCGCTTTATAGCTAACCCCTCCCGGAACTGACCATGCTTGCGCAGCCCTCGACGCCATCGTTCCTATGGCAATTTAACGGGACGCACGCATTTTCTTGGAAGACAAAACACGCATGTCACAAACCATTAACGGGTCCACGCCCGCACGATCCTAGTCCTGACCCCGATCCACCACAGGGCCCTCCCGAAGATCCGGATAAGTCGGGTGAGAAGCAAACTGCAGGATCGCACTCGATATTATCGATTATCCTTTGGTTCACCATTCCGTACGTTACGCATGATTATGATCGTTTAATATAATTCTCAACACATCCTAACTAGATCTTTCATTCTATCTCGGCTTCTGTATTTCTGGCTTCGCAATAGTGGTCGGCATTATTCTCTCATTCATTTCCCAACCGTCGCTCGTGTTGGCCGACTCCAATACTGGACGCTGTGGTTCTTTCCATGGTCGCAATCTCCCACTGGGGAGGAAGGAAAAAGATATGGTGTTGATGAAGGAGGTCCTGAATTGGAGAACATACCTTATTATGATCGCTATCACGAAGCAGTGCCTCTTACACCTATATCTGACGGGACGAAGCACCAACGAGGAACCGGGCAGTACGGAAGCTTTTAGGGGCATAATCAACAAAGAACTATGCATACACTATTGTATTTTTTAGAATGAGTTCGTGGCAGAAGCATATCATGCATTTAAGTTGTTAGTGGAAGTGGATGACGAACGTTTCGGTGCAAATGTCACTTTGTCATACTATCTATCCGCTTGGGGAAGAGCTCCCGAAGTGTATCAATCAATTGTGCAACCCCTTCGACTTTTTAAGTAATTGGGCTCAAATAGCAAATATACTTATGTGTCCTCGTGGGTTCAATCCAATTTCTTAGTCCTCCTAAGAAAACGACCACTTCTGATGGACAAAAAGATCGACATCGCCTCCAATATACAACGTAGAAATCACAGTGATACAGAAATCCACACCTCTCATCTCTGTTCCGGCCTCGGTTCTAACCAAATTATTCAATCAGAAATTTAAAACACGCAACATAAGAAATGAACCACTCACGACTCCACTGTACACTCAAAATGAGATTATCATAGCCCAAACCATTGACCTTCTCCATCGCCCGCTGTGCAACTGCCCTATCTTCGAAGCTGACGAACGCAAAGCCCTTTCCGGCACCTGTCTCCCGATCACGACCGACATACACCCTTGCCACCCGACCGAACTTCCCAAAGAGCTCACGGAGGTCGTTCTCTTGCGTGTCCTCGGATATGTTCGTGACGCGAAGTGTGGGGAGGTCATCCCGGCTCCCGGGACCACCGCGCATCGAGTCTCCAGCTACACGAGCACCACCCGCACCACGCATAGAAGGGGGGACGTATTTCCCGCCAGCAGAGGCGCCCGCACCGGAAGGCGTGGGAGCTGTGTCGGGTCCAACTCCAAGATCGTCTGGTCCAGCGCCGGTGTCTGAAAGAATAGATTGAGCGAGTGTACACGGAAGATATAGTAAGGATTCGAACCTCCTGAATCCAGACCAGCAAGAGTGTCCTTGTATGGACATTTTGCAGTAAAATGCTCGCCCTTGCAAAGTCGGCAAACAACCTTGCCAGCACCAGCCCGAGCGAGCTGTGTTTTCACATTTTCTTCAGGGGCAGCTTCAGGTTCCGAAGACTATTACAGCACATTTAGTGAGGATCTCATTAGATTGAATGAAGGCACGCACCTTGTTACCGGCACTCAGTTTTAGTGCAACATTTTCAGCAATAGTTGTTGTGGCCCGATCTGGCCCAGGTTTGTTGCCCCTCTCCTGCCCAAACTTGGCCCATTTCTGGCGCTCCGCCACGGCATGTTCGACTACCGATTTTTGAAGGGTTCGTTTTGTTCGTCGGGTAATCTGGGGAGGATCAAAATCGTCAAGCAGGGTGTCACTTGTACGACACAGCTCACGTACCTTCACTTTCTTCCCCTCATCATTTATCGTGTACTCAATCGTTGTACGAATACCATTTTCGTCGACGAAATCCTCGTTTTTGGGTTGTTCTGAACAATGATTAAAAATGTAAATTCATGATCCAAGTACGCTTGTGATTTTCGTTACCTTGCTCATCAACATCATCTGCCCATGAGGTTTTCGGTACCCTTGAGAAGATTATGAGCACATAAAAGTATATGAGGAACAAGAACGCACGAGGAGGCCATTTTGTCGATAAAGTAGCGTTTCGGTGATGGAAATTTCGCAAGCTTTTTTGATTGGCCTTGTTAGGACCAAAGGGCTTTCCAAGCTGACTCAGCTTGGAAGGTTTCTTTCAACCACTGCCATCTCGTCTCGAATCAGTCAATTGTCAACTTTGTCGAGCCCGACAACGTATACATCTATTCAAGTAACCCAAACTGACAGGATTTCTTCCAGGACATGGAAAATCTACTTTAACCAGAAGCGATGAATCAGGATCTGCGAAACGGCGCCTCAACCAACTAAGCACAATTGACTGTATTTTATGAACCTCAAAAAGCATTGAACAGAATCGGTTGAGAAGGGTTCGAACTTTAACATGAGGATCTTTTTCCGGAAGGGCCAAACTACAAGACCTATTCAACCCTCAGGGGAGTAACCAGAAACAGTATAGGGGTCTGTATACCGCATGGAACCAAAACGGAACTTGAGCGATGAATGTTTAGATGTTCTTGGCCCAAACGGCTGATGTACCTGGATTTAAAGGGTGAGGCATATCAGCCTTATATGGGGGTATATCTATTGTCTTTAATAATGTATGATGTTGTACAGATGATTATGCCCATGAGGTGGCAATGTGTTCCTTCATAATGATATAATTTGGCCCCTGTACTTTTTATACAGGAACCCACGCGGAGCCACGCAATGGTCTTGTTCGTTTATCGGCGAGCCATTTACAAACTCCTAAACAGCCGATCCTCGCATCGTTTATCTTTTGAGAGCGGATAACTGACGTCGAATGCCGAACAATGATCCCGGGGATTGCACAAGTTCGGTATCATCTAAATAGTAAAGAAAGTTTAAGATCAAGTATTATCGGAAAAGATTGCCACCTACAAAAAGAGGTAATCTCTGTGTCTGCAAAGACTTCCATCGATATCTGTGGATTTACTGAAGGAGTTTCGGCAGCCCCACGGAGATTGAGGATGAGTCGAGACACCATCAAACTCGTTATTCTGTAAGACGCTGTGAGCTTTTATCACAATTAATCGTTGGCCACCACCTACAATGTACTGAAACTGGCGTTCATAGCTTTAATATCCGGCTAAAGCGCTCTTTTAGAAATAATTCGTTATAAACAAACACTTCCCAGGTGCTTACTGGTGCGAGCTTTGGAGGTATCAGTACCGGGCAACATGCACGATGGAAGCGTTATAACTTACAAGGAACATCAAGACCGTGACAAGATTCGCAACAAAAATAATACCAAAATAGACAACACCTAACCAGGACGGGGTGTCAATCACGATCGAGTTAATACCAAGGACAGCACATACCATCCCTCAATATGAGGTCCACAAGATTCATAGTATTACCGTGACGAAGGCGATTATGCACGATAACACGGTAAAGTGTGGCAAAAAATACGATAGAATCTACAGGGGAGAGTAATGATCAGAACATTCAAGTTCATGGGAATAATCTCAGACTGACCGAATGCTAGCTCTGCTATCCATGTGAACACGAAGCGGCTGAGCATCCATGAGCGTTCATTCAATGTGCCAACTGAGTTCGAAAGGACTCACGCGTGTGACCTCCCAACTAATATACACCCAACAATGCCTGTAACATTCCATTTACTCGCGCAGTAAGCGCATCAATATTTCTGACATACCTTCTGGAAGGTCGAGGCTCGTGCCGTCAGTAAACGCCCACTGACAGAATCAATCAGGACGCCCGTTCGCACCGCGAATTGTGCGCGACTCACTATTTTAACTCCTAGTTCCGCGGCTAGTAGCAGAGAACCCATGACCGCAACTATCGTGCTTCGTGAATATATAGCATACATGCGGAGGTTGAATATGACTAAATAATTGAATTCATCAATGAAAGCCCCAGAAGACATATCAAAAGCACACACTTCCGATAGTTAATGACGTAACGATCTTGAGCGCTTCAGGGTATAATACATATCGGTTACAAACTTCTTTACTCCATGGTTGATGAAAGGCTAAACATTCATTAATCTACATCACTGTCTTAATTCGATACTAGGACTCACACACGATGATCACAATGTAACCCAATGGTGAGAGGTACCGGTTCTGTGGAAAGAGGGTCAGTGCGCGGAGAATAACGAGATGAGGAGGATATTGACCAGAAACCATAATACCGTCATTGGTGAAAATTTTCGCTTCCATACCCGTTCAATTTCGTCTCCAAAGGTAAGGAAAATATCGTAGAAAAGCATCACTTTGGATAATTAATATACAACGAATAATGTACACCAAAGGAACGTACCACATGAGGCCAACGAAAACATTTTGGCGGCCATTCTAGTAGGAAAAATATCAAATTTTGCACTTTCGGGAAGGATAAGGACGACAGTTGCGTACAAGTGGCCAGCGGCTTCCGCAAGCTCCTGACGGGAGAGCTCTTGCGACATGCTCGCAGAAAGTCAAGGTTCGAGTTGAACAAGCCTTGGACGAACGTCAACGTTAAAGGAGTGAATGGCTATTTAACATGCAAAGGCCATATGCATATGTATGGAAGAAGAAAAGAGGGGGCTGTCACATACCAAAAATCATACCGTGGAACACTATGCGTGGACGTACGGGGAAGCACACATGTTCCCGAGCCAAGCCGCGGCGATTTCCAGGACAGATGTCCACATTCGCACAAGTCTGAGGCACAAATGGAAGATTTTTTCGTCAAATCCATTCTTTGCGGTTCCCTTGCCGGCCTCTTCTTGCGCTAAAAGTTTATATTCAGTGTTGATTACCGAACGCTTGAGGTTGCCTGATCAGATCGGACGTGATCGGACCGCGAACATCGATCACGACCAGCACATGACTCTCCTCAAAGACTGACATTTCGATTGGCACGTTCATTCATGTCTACAGTCTCCCTTCACGAACATAACATAGGAGTATGTTAAACAATGGTGTCATAAACAGTATATCGTACAGTTATTTCGTAACAGAAAACTTGTAAGTTGTACTCCACTCAAAGTTTTTGCCCGGATAATCTAATGAGCATAAGCAAGAAGCGCGCGTCGTGAAGGGAAAAAAATACCCACATATCTGGTCCACACCCCATTCGGGAGTGTTAATGGCGTCAATATAACCTTGTTGCTCAATCGCGACCGCGCCCCATCTACCGTATGTTAAAGTTGGGCCACCGTGGACGGCCTTGCGGGGTGTATTGAGCCAGAAAGCACTGTACACTTGAACCGCAGGTTGGTTAGTTGAAATATCTACCCTGTGGATCATCGGATCAGTGTGAGAGTGTAAACAGGGGAAGAAAACATATGTGAAACTCACCTGATGCCGGAGAGATCGCTCCACAGCGATGTCCCGGTCCTGGAGGCCTCTGACTGATCATACACCCAAGAGCTATCATAACCCTGACAACCTGAATACCGCCAGGATTTAGATAAAAGTACGATATAACAAGCCGCCGACGCATACCCGAGCCACAGAGGTCGACCGTATCATTCCAACGCGCTCCGATGGCTTGCTCTTTCCTGAAATCGAAGGGTGTCCCTTCGACATCAATGAATTCTCCGGTGGGGATCAGATTGCCATCAACATCGATAACTCGGGAAGCGTCGACCTGGAGGTGGTGTGAAAGAATATCGTTGCTTCCGTCCTGGAACGCGTCCAAGTTCCTAATTGGGGTGTGAATTTTTGGGATCCGCCTCGAGGCACGTCAAAAATAACGGCATTACCAGTAAACATGCTGAGTGAGCATGATGGGTGTCTGTACACAGGTATAAACCATTGCTCTGGTCAGTGAAGGAATTGACATATCAGATTATGCTCTGAGGAGGCTGACCTTTTGGGATGCCGTAGCCCGAACAACGGACTTCAGGATCCCGCCATTTGAGACGGTGTGAGTAGCCTGGCGGGGTGAATGTTAACCAAATAAACCTATTGGGACGGCTTGTAACCCACGTAAGCCGTGACAGTACCAGGGAACCCTTCATCTGCGGCATCGACATGCTTGTATGTGACACTGCTCGGGCTCTTGCTCACGAGTGTCCAATTTCGACGGTCCCACCCGTAAATCCCTCCGTGCAAGGTCACCTATCATAATTCTATCAGGGAAGAGTGATGTCTTATCGCGAGAATATCCGACCTGTCCTGCATAACAGAAAGAATGTCAAACGATGGTTTAATGAAAGGTACAGGCTACACTTACCATCGTGGTCGTTGGTGGGAATATGGTAAACGTTGGGACCGTCCGGTTGCGGGAGCTTGGTGATGGGGATAGAGAACGTTCCTGAATTTCGTAGCTGGGTTCAGATTTTTCCAAAATATTAACGCGTGACGTTTAATTATACCGTTCTTTATCCGGTTAGCGTAGCTAGATGATGCGCTTCAGGAATTGCAAACTTGAAAGTTATGAGGCAACTAACCGTCCAACAATGGGGTTGAAAACTGGATGGTCTGGGTCGGTAAGTAGGCGAGACTAGTGCATCTTCATTAAAATATGTGTAGGTAATTGATATTGATACGCACATTATCATCATAGCCAAGGACAACATCTCTTGCTTGTCCGTTCTTGTCCTTCACCCACAACTCAGTCAAGGTCGCCCCGAAAGATACGAATTTGGCGGAGACGGATCCATCGGGTGCAGATATAGTGGTCAAATCAAACGGCTGTAGTTCTTTCAATATGATTTCCTAAATTCTCAATATTAAAAGGCTTACCCAGGGAGTCCCAGCACGCCCGAAGGAGACCGCAGTACTCAGAACGATAAACGCTTTAAACAACATCTCTCTTGTTAAAATTGAGGGAAATCCAGCAGATTCTACGCCAGAAACGAGGATCAGCAGGAGGGGTTTCGTAGGCCTGGGCAGGACAAGAATTATATATCCGGCAAATAGCAGAAGTAGTAAACCCAAGGATAAACGTCGCGATTAGCGTCCGAAATAGACAAAGAAAGATGAGGTTCACACCACAAAAGGCGCACCATTTGGGTCATTTGATCTCCATTTAACAGAGGAGCAGGCGTAAGCTGTCCTCCAGACCATGCGAAGCACGACCATTAAACAAACGAAGAAACGTTTCGCCGGCGTAGCGACTCCGGCAGAGAAGGGTGCCGCTAGGCGTTAGCGAGCCTATACATATGGCTACATAGATAGAGGGGGTCCAAAAAATGGTACTCTTCGGGTTCGGACTATCTGCGGAGTACGTTAGAAATGAGTTGGGAGAGTACGATAGCTATTTGCGGCGCAATTTCGGATATACCAATTTACGCGAGGGGTTTATTTTGAAGCCTGGCGTCTTAGTGCGATCAATATAGTCATGCAGGATTCTTATGGGAACCGCATTACAAGTACAGCGAATTGATCGAGAGACGTAGTTCCCTTGGGGTGATATACGCCACTCTGGGGCTGTTGTTTGACGGATGATGCCGTACGTGAGATTTGAATTGGACATGCGCTCTTGTCTGCGTGGTGGTGATTCGACCCGTGTGGAATTGTTCACTAAGTGAGTGATTTACATAGAGTTCTCTTGGACCAAAAAATCCGAAAGTTGGCGTTGATGATGGGGTGTTTTTAGCACGGCCTAATTCTCCCACGCCAGGCCAAATAGAGAATACAACCAGCAATGATTCGCCTGCCCTAGAGAAAGATAATTTTAGTTTCATTCGGCCTTAGACGTCGATCCAATAATATCGTAAACCCCGTCCCGAGTTTGAAGTATGAGAACTCGGTTCTACCGAACTTTTATTTTGAATTCGACAGTGGAGGTTTTTTGACCGACAACGTTGCGGTGATGGCCGATCGGAAACCAAATTATATCCGACTTCCGGTCCGATCGCAGTTTGGTTGCTTCGATTTACTTACCTTCAACTCATCACTGACTTTGATTCCTGATATCCATATCCTGGGGTACAAATTTCATATCGCTCCTTCCAAATTATCTGCCGTAAGCCAACGTAAATTAAACGGAGGTTGATTGTTCACATCCGAACTCGGATCTTCTAAGCTCGCAACAGACATATCTCATATCCAGTAGTTACCTCGTATACTTTACAAGTGCGCACTCTCTCCATAGCGTTTAAAGCAATAAATTATTCTTCTGGACGATAAGTGAGTGGAGCTGAATCTTTTAATGACTTGAATCCCGTACTTGTATTCAAGCTATTCTGCCGTAAATATCAAACAGTGTAACGACTTCGAAGTTCTTGAGGCTTTGGGTGTTCGGCATCCTCCGGGCGCAGAACTTCTGGATGGGGTACACCGGGGAACACCAGGGATGTCGAAGAGAATTTTGTCCTATTGTTCCTGCAGTTGTTGTATATGTATGTGGTTTTATAAGTGCAGGCTGAAATTACTATATTGTGTAGCGTGGCAAAGGAATAGTTACGTACTTGTATATCCCCCGAACGATGGAATAGCCTACGTATATAACCTCCTTCCAATCCACAAGAAGACAATGCTGCGGATACACTACGATTCAATGGCCAATTTGCTATTTTTTAATTTCTACAATAGTGAAACTAGTAAGCCTTGGTTGACTGACAGTTTGATACGAGGGTAATTAGAAGGGGAGCGATAGCTTATGATCTCGTCGGATGTGATAAGCCAGGGATGGGCAGTGACAGACAGACCCAGGGAGATGCAGACGATAAGAATGCCGACATACATAGCCATTTATCAGTGGTTTTTTAGAACTAGGAAGCGGGGGATGCCCTCCTTCTAAAAGGAATACAAAAAGATAAACATAGCAAATAATCTTACCCCACACCGATTTTCGCGGTCGCGGACTAGTAATCCCTAGGCTAACCACTAAACCACCTACGAAGTTGTTCGGTAAATCACCCCTCCTCACCCGCGGCCACTGGGGGCAGATGTGCATAAAACGTGGCTTTATAATTAATTTCCCAAAACAGTCGCCGCAATAAACAAGACGTGAGACGCGATACACAAAGATAATGTTATATTTCTAACAATTAGGAACTTGAATGCGAGACCAATGTACGTGCAGCTGACTTTGGAGGAGTACGATTGTGTGTCCTGGGCCGTGTTGCAGGGCTTTTGGAGGCTGTGTTCCTGCGGTTCTCGCACGCGCGAGATTCGATAACGGACAAGTCGTGTATGATGCACCTGAAGGCAGAGCGAGCCATGTAGATGTTCCTGATTTCCGCCGTCTACCCCTTGGGCTCGAATGCTCTCAGGATATTATTCAATCGATGGCCTTCATTGACGCGTTGATGATTGACTATTTGGTGGTTTATTGGTATCAATTGTGGTTACTTACGGGCCAGGAGGCAACGATGAAAGCTCCCACGATTGGTCAAGTTGTCTTGGCAGCCAAGGGTCGCTGATATCATCGAAATCAAGGGCCCGGGCGGCATCCCAACACCTTCAGCATATAAAAACGTCCTTTTCAAAGGCCAGGATCTTTGACATCTTCTGGCAACAGACGTGATTGTTCGCGAAGACTGATCATCGTTCAAACCTGTCGCGTCATATCTATCAACCCAACTTTAGAGCATACTACATTACTGAATCGATATTGAACTTACCTACATAGATGGATATCATCTGTGATTGATAACCATTTTTCACGCCTCTATGCACCATGACATTGAAATATTGATGCCCCACTAGATGTGACAGTTTACAGGTTCCGAAAGCCGCGCTAGGGAGGTGTCCCTTCTAATTCGGTTCGGGTCCTCAGTAGCTTTTTCAGATGTGGAAACTTGAATGCTACCATGCTCGACCAATGACTTGAATCTCGAAGGTCCTACTTGTAGCAATTGCCAGGCTAGATGTAGATGTAGGCAACGTCGTAGTTACCAGAAGTTGATACGGTTCGACTTCAATGGCATCGCCGGACATGACTAATGCACCGCCACCAAGCAAGAACCGTAACACGAGCCAACACGAGGCATCACGGGCCTCCTTTTGGGTTATCGCTTTCCAAAAATAGTGGTTGGCGGCAGGGCGTTGCCACATTTCGCCCTAGCGTTCCGTCCCACAATTTGAAACGGGTGGTGAACAAGTAGTCAGGATCCCCTTGTCGTGGCGTGAATTTTGACATTTTTGTACCGCCCACCATCATTTTTGTCGCACCCTAAGGGTCTTACCTTGATGGAATCCGAACATCCTGATCGTACTTAAACAATTGTGAAAATCAATTTGCCTTCTAAAACCTTCTCGTTCCCCCTTTTCACCCCATTCCTTTTCACAACTTTGCATCATGTCGAATCAATATACTCAGCAACCCCAAGGAAACCCAGGAATGATGGTTACTCCTGGCGGGAACAGGAACGCAAAAAATATGCCAGTCGACGCTGAAGGAAGAGAATGGAGCAATGGCTTGTGCGATTGCTGCGGCGATGCTGGGACTTGTACGTTCTTTCGCTCTTTCCTCCTAATCTCCCCTGTTGATGTACCATGAAAAAAGGTGTCCTCGCATGGTGCTGCCCCTGTGTTGTCTACGCCCAAAACAAACAGCGTCTGGAACATCTTAATAACAAAGGGACCCCGGATCCCGAACGCGGTGGAGGATTCTGCTCTGGTGATTGCTGGACCCATGGTCTCATCACTGGATGCTGTGGGCTTGGTTGGATATTACAGGTTTGTCTATTTGGCCAATATCTGCTCTCATCAGGGTTATTGACTTGTGATCGCAGCTTGGACCCCGTGGGAACACCCGTTCACGCTATAATATTAAAGGAGGAGGACTTGGAGACTGTTGCTCCATCTTCTGGTGTAACCCTTGCGCTTTGACGCAAGAAAGTCGTGAAATTGAGCTTGAAGAGCAAAGCTTTGGAGGCCATGCTGGACACCATAAGGCCTAAGCGCGCTATTTCAGTTTAGACTTGATCTTGTTCGGACACGACTCTTCACGTTTACCATGGACTGTACTTTACCCCTATGTAAATGTCACCCTAGTTCAAATCTTTTTCCTGGAGTTTCATTTGAGGCATTCAGCATTCTAAGTATTGACTGAATGCGTAATGGTGTTTCCTTTTAACTTGATCACAAAACGACGTAAACCTAGACGACCGCAAGTGCTGGTCACACGTCTAGTGTAAAATAATATTCAGCCTCAGCTCCGGAAATAGCCGGTAAGCGCGTTTGGGTTATCGATATTTCTACGGTAATTCTATCCAACCATTTCATCATGCTGAACTCACGGGCGTTGAATTTTGGGCGAGCTCCACTGGGTTAGGACTGGACTTGTTACCTATGGCCTGCCGTCCCCATCTGACCACCATTTGGCGGATTATCCACTCTTTTCCACTTCTTTCCACCCTGTTTCAATATGAAGATCAATTCTCTCAAGGAAGCTCCACGTTCCATTGATTATCAAAACATTATTCAATTAACATGTCATTAACCATTGTGGTTTTCTTGATCTTGGTTCTTTGCTTTCTGCACAAAGCCGGTGTGGATTCTGGCGGCTCGAGGCTCAACAGTCCTCCGTCCATCGTAATTGTCACTTGTTTGGCGTTTCCGGGACTCATTTTTAGGCATACTCAGTGAGAAGAACAGACTACAGCACTAAATGTCGACATGGCCCTAATTTATCTTTGGAGATCTGGAACCGAAATCGATGGCAAAGATGACTAAAATGGGTTTCAACCCCAAACCCCTTTTTCTGCACTCTGTGTGCTCAGTGGCACATCTACATAAGTTTGCAACGTATCCTAACCCACGATGAATTTTATAGCCCCCCTTTACCAATCTAGGTCGAATACGCCCCTCCGCGCTCCTCGCATTGGTGATAATCAACTCCAAAGAATGATTAGCTAAAGCTGAAAAGCCCAGCGCCAAAATCGATTTTAAACGCCCTGCTTTCATCCACGCTGGAGATATGGAGCCACAAGGTGGAAACCGTGACTTTTAATAAATCTATCCAAGGAATATTCTTACCAGTAAGTTGGCTCTGGAAACTGAATACAAATATCCTCAATATAGGCTATTAGGTGTATCAACATCAATTTCGGACGTCATATCTGCGTAGGACTTTCTTAAACCCCCTTCAGACACGCCTAATGACCCTCATTAATATTGAACATGCCATTTGAACCCGAAAAATTTGGAATTGAAAGAGTGAGTTTTATTTACCTGTGGTCTGAACGTCTCTCATTGTTACATATACAAAAGTATGCCGTAGACGAAAACAATGCGGAGATCGGTGACAATTATATGCTACCTTCCTCCGTTCCTTCAGAAAATTTAGGGATGGACGGCCGCGAGTTCGACGACGCCGAAGGCGATAAGCCTAGACCCGAAGCGAAAATATGGTCGTTTTATCTCACAAAGGCCGAAGAAAGGGCAAGACAGCAGGCCGAATTATGGAAAACTGGCCTCGAATCTCTCCTAATATTCGTAGGTCACAATACGTCATTGTTTGGAACGAGCCTAATACGCATTCAGGCTGGCCTCTTTGCTGGAGTTGTGGCATCGTTCGTGGTAGAAAGCAGACGGGATCTCCGGCCACAAAGTAAAGCCGACATCCTACTCGTTGGCATCCTAAACACTCTCCGCGACGAAAACGATGCACAAGACATGTTCGAACCGACAACATCTAGTCGATGGATTAATGGCTTGTGGTTTATTAGTCTCCTGGTTACTTTATTCAGCGCAATCATGGGTGTCTTGGCCAAATCTTGGATCGTCAAGTTCATTCCGGTTGCTAGCGGACAAGATTCCGACGATGCGTACCGGCGGTGGGTTCACGACGAGAGGGCTAAACTCTGGTACCTCGAAAAGGGTATAACGACTATACCACTTCTTCTTCAGCTCGCCCTACTTTTTTTCTGCCTTGGTTTTGCTCTCCAAACCATAGGCGACGATCCATCATTGGGTTGGGTGGTACTGACTCTTGTGGTTCTAGGCGTTGTGATCTATGCTATTATTACAGCTCTTCCCTTATGGTATCCATGGATACCAATACAGACACCTCTTTCGGATATTCTTGTCGGTATCATACGTCTTTATCGCTCAGTCCCACCATCTGGGTCAACTACGCTCGCCTTCAAGCGTGTTTTTAAAAACCGTTCTCGGCAAGAGGTCCCTGATAAAAACCATGTGCTTCTGGAAATATGGCATTCACAGTTGACTCACTCAGCAAGACCTGCAATCGTTGACGAAGCGATCGCAGAGCTCAGTCGGATGAAGCTAAGCAGTGAATGGTGGAAATATTTTGTTGAATGGGACGGGCCGAATATTCTGTGCAATCGTCTTCGGGAGTCGGTTACCTATGGACTCCGACATAACTTCGCATATGATGTACTATGCTATCATCTCTACGCGCTATCTGGACTCACGAAACACTTCGAGAACTCTGAGCCGGGGAAGCTCAGCACGCAACTCGGGTATTTCTTGGAGGCTAGGAATCCGTTGAACCGATGGAATATTTTCCCTGAAACAATCCGAGCTCTAGCATTTAGTGTCCGGACACCGATATTGCTTGCATGTAAAAAAGATTATACAGCCCGGGAAATGGAAGATCGACCTTGGGAGACGATGGTTCATGACATGCCCCAAAATCACAGACTCCAATTTGCGATGGCAGCATGTCGAGGCCTTGCTGGAGACCAAAAGAGGTTGCGGAAAATGAGCACACTTAGTATCATTGTATGCATCGCGAAAGGTATGCTTATGGTACATTTGGGCGAAGAACTTCCTATTGATTTTTATGCTAGCTACAACCGTTGCAATTGGACCTAAAAGTGAATGGGTAGTAGAAGTTTCTGCTGAGGCGAGGAAGAAGACGGAGTTCCTAGGACGACGATACCTCCAAAAGCTTTTCGAGGAAATAGGTTAGGCTTTCGCTGGAATACCGGGAAAATAAACTGACAAAGTAATAGCGATTGGATGGAAGGAAGTGATACTTGAGAATTCGACCAAGGTTGTCTCTACAGCCATAAATTGTACGAGTTGATGGCCTATTTCGTTTGATATACTATTTAACTCAGTTGGTATTTTTCTAGCCGATTTTCTGGATATGATAATACCGGGAAGTCCTCGTTCAGGGCTAAAAAACTCAAGTACTGAATTTCGTCGTCAAATTGCAATGTTCGGGATGCTTGCGAATGACCGTGTGTTGACCAATCTCCCTTCTCTGTTTTTGTTCACCGTTTTTAGGTGACTTTGAACAAATTGTCAAATCTTCAATACCTCGACTGGCGAAAATATCAGTGGATAACCCTGATGAAGATATTCGCAATCATGCATTCACAGGATTAATATCCTTAACTTATAACGGTATGATACTATCAAAAATTATGTGACTGTTTGACCTTGATTTCATTGCAGAAGAATGTCAAGACATTATCAAGCAGACGTTACTAGAGACCTTGGGGTCAGCACTCCAATCATTATATTCGAGGACTCGTGTGCGGGGTATAGGATTACTGGTATCGCTTGTCCAGTCTTGTAAGTTCTTTCTAAAGCTTCGTGCGTGCTTGGCACTCTCGTACCTTGTCATCTGAATCGTGTATGATAGCCGTTTTTCAAGACCATTTTCAAGGCATCGTTGCTTCTTTAGTATATCGCTTCTTCGGTTCATTAATCACCAATTACAATGAAGCGGTTCGCAAGTCCGCGATGTGGTCCCTCCGATCTCTTTGTCTGAATGGTAGGCTGAATTGAATGGGATAACTTATTGAATCTCTGATACGTCATTCTAGAGTATCTCCAAAACATTATCAAAGTGGTAGCGCCAGCGAGTTTCAATTCTTTGTTTCATTCTTCCCATGCGCAGCTCCGTCTTCATGCTCTGGAGACACTCCAGACATTCGTTAAAAAACGTGGGTTCTTAAAACACGTCTAATGATTTTATGGGGGTTACATTTGTTTTCATAGCTCAATTTCCAGATATTATTCAACCGATAGTACCTAAGGTCATTGACTTAATAACGAACGATGAAGATGGCAACGTTCGTATTGTTGGGATAGAAACAATAGGAGTAATAATACAGGACGGTATGCCAAATTTACCTATTGTTAAATATTGAATAATTTATTTTCCTAGGTACTCTCCCGGGTAGTGCATTGCCTACATTCCCACAGGTTCTTGATATTTCGTGGGACAAAATTGATTCACCAGCTCGCATTCCATGGATTGAAATTTTGGTTGCCCTTGCCCAAAATGGTATGTAGGGATCATATTTTGTATCAAACTCATCAATATATACTTACACTATCCAGCTGATTACCGAGAGTTTATCAAAGTAGGAATCCCTACGTTGCTGGACATCACGCTCAATGATGGATCCGAGAGTGTTCGTGATACTGGAATGAAGGCAATAGCCTCGTTTACACGTAATGGCAAGTTTGATATAGTTACCCTCAGACTTAGACTATGATTGACGTTTACCTGTTTCAGATTTTCTTCTAGATGCCATCACACCAGAGTTTTTACAACGTCTTCATTCAACAATGGAAAATGGAGGGATCCGTAAGATTTGCGCTACCAATATTCTCATTATACTTGCCAAGAACCGTATGCCATTTTTTTTTGCAATTTTTTGTCATTTCTTTAACCATTTTTGTTTTTAGCGAATCTCTGGTTTTTGATTAAAGAAGCGATACCCGGATTTATTGAGATCATGATTAATGATCCTGATGACGAAGTTCGCACTTCGGGGGCAAAGTCCCTTGCTCCACTTATACAAGAAGACGGTATTTTAAAGCTCACTCGATTTTTGATTTTTTCTGTCTAATGTCTCCTTAAGACACACTCAAGCAATCTCTGTCTAAGAGATTTGAAATAAATTTCCATGAAGACTCGAAAAAGCGGGTTCGATTTATTGATATTGTTGGAGAGATCCGTAAACACTCATGATATTCTCTCTATTCTCGAATTTTGATCTCCTATTTCAGCTGAATTTCGGAACATTACTCAGTCCGCGATTCCAGGAGTCGTTAATACCGCAGTCAACGACACAAACGTTGAGGCCCGCATAGCTGGAATTAAAATGATAGCCCGTCTAGTAAACGATGGTGTGTCGAGTTTTCTGAACTCTTTCAGATATTGATTTCTTATTGTCCTTTCAGATAACCTTCAGAATGATATTATACCGACAGCGTCTAACATTCTCAACTCGGCATGGCAGGACCCTCATTGGCAGGTTCGTGCCACCTGGGCTGCGATGGTAGTGGATCTATCTCATGATCGTGAGTTTCAATACACCTACATGCTATAAATTCTCACATATTTTCAGCTAATTTTCAACAATCTATCGAATCAGCAATATCAATACTGATTCGCATCGCGAGACGGGACAATAACAGGAACGTCCGTGTCGCCGGGATAAAGGCCGTGGCGTCACTAGCACAAAATGGTGAGTTACACTCTTGGGGTTATGCAATTTTGATTACGGACCTTCATTCAGAAAGGTTTCGGGATATTATTAAGGAAGATATAATAAAAATGCTTCAGACAACTCCGAAAGATCGTGCATGGGAGATTCGCGTTGCTTGGGCTGATATACACGTCCCTCTTGTTCACAACGGTGAATACACCTATCGTCACCTTGATTTCTGATATTTATGTAGTCACCTCTATAATTTCTCTAGCCGAGTTTCGGGGCTGCATCGAGTCGGATGTGCCTAAACTCCTCGAATTATCTATCCATGATACCGACAAAGATACACGTATTGCTAGTTTAAAGTCGCTTGTTTCCTTGATGGAAGATGGTACGTCACTTGTGGTCACAAGCTCCGAGTGAAGATTTTCATTTCGCGCTCTAGACAAACCCTGGACCACTCAGAGGGTCGCACGCGATGCCATCAAGTTAGCTTTGACAAAGAACTCCGAACTACCATCCAAGGATTCTAATTGGCAAGTCCGTATTGTTTGGGTTAAGGCGCTAGAGGCCATTCTCAATCAAAATTGTATGTTTCGACGCGTTACCAGTTCTGGCCGAATATGTTTATCCACCTTTCAGATAATTTCCGGGACAACTTCCGATCTGCAACAGCAAAGCTTGTCGAGATAGCTATAGATGATACAGGCCCAGACGTTCGTGAAAATGCTCTTAATGCTTTGACCCTTTTGTTGAAGAAAAACGGTTTGAACCTGACACCGCACTATTAGCTCAGCATTTGATACCTATTTTAGATGGAATTCGGGAAGCCATAATCTTAGCCCTCCCAAAAAACATCGATGTAGTTTTCCGTGACATTAGATTGCGTGCAGATTGGAGCCGGATATTGTATACCATTGCACAATGTGCGTCAGTGTGACAACTTCATGATTTTCCCCGCTCAAGATTGCACAGCAGCCCCTAGAAGACTTGGGGGTGTGGCTAGGTTAGCAATACCTAGAATCGCAAAAATGGCTGTAGTCGATGACGATCATGATGTTCGTAACATTAACGTGGAAATCTTAGCTATTTTGGTAGGAGAACGTATGTTGGGCTTTTCATGGTGCTGTAGGAGACCCTTAAGATTTTTGTCTAGCAAATTTTAGAGAAACTAGCAAGTCGGCCTTGTCAAAAATTTTGGACTCTGCCTTGAAGGACTTTGATTGGGAACTCCGCATCCGCGCAATTGACTTGCTAGGTCAACTCTTTCGAAGAGGTTCGTGCTTGAGAAATGAAACAGTACCTCTGATACCAAAAGACTCACCCTCTAGTGAACTTTCGGGACGTGGTGAAGTCAGCGATACCACAATTACTCAAAATGGCAATAAATGATGGGGAAAAAGACGTGCGTGTAGCTGGAACATCGTTATTGGAAACACTACAAACTGGTGCGCAGAACTTCGACAGAATTCTAGAACACAATATCTCAGTTTTCTTTAACAGCAAACAGCGGAATTGGAGATACTGTCCTTTTGGCAATACCTACAGCCATTGGATTGGTTACTCCTGAAGGATGGGGTATACAGAATACTGTTGATAAATTATTAAAATTTGCCCGATCACGCAAGTGTTTATCTTTGCATATCTTCCGAGCGTCAAAGTCATCTACGCTTTTTACAGCTGAACATCCCGGGCACATAACACAAGTCCTTACAGAGATGCTAAAGCAAAATTTATGGCTCACACGGGCCACGGCCATTGAATTGCTCACATCATTAAACAAATACAGTACGCGTCTGGTTCCGCCCCCACCATTGGATTGGTCGGTTAAATTTCAAAAACAGATAATCTGAAGCAACACGTGCAGTCCGCCATTCCCGAAATTATCAGCTTGGCACTTAAGGACAGGGAGGACGGTGTTCGAGCCGCAGGTATTCGTTCGTTGGCAAAACTTTCTCAAGAAGGTATCCGATTATTTGAACCATCGTTTGGAATATCCCTATTGATATTATCCAGATACTCTTCGAGATAGAATCAGAACAATCTTGCCCCAACTCATACCCCTTATTGAAGTGAATAACCTCAAATCTCCCGTGCTAGATTTAATATCATTATTGGCAATCGATGATGTCGGTTTGTACTTTCGTGGGATCATATTAAAGGTTTATAACCAATCATACAACAGTGCGAGAAGATGTCGTGGCGTATATAATACCTCTGATCACGTCGAAATCCAGCGCACCCTCTGAGGGGCTGTTAGATCTTTTATCGAGGCTTATCCTGGACAGTACGTAGATCACTCGTCTAACTTCTCACAAGGGTTATTGATCAGTCCCCCCGGCCCTAGAACGATTCGGCCATCGACAATCCTCGGATCATGTGATGTTGGCTGTTGCATCGGTTCTCCTAATGCGTCCCCGTCCGCCTAGTGTGCGATTTCAAGTCGCGACGGCCTTATGGTGTAATTATAGTAGTACAGTTGCGGACAACCAAACTCAGCAAATTTATAAACCGAACTTGGTTGACTTATGTAGATCAACATCACTAATAAAAAAAGCCTAAAAACGATTCAAATATACTTTTAAGGTCCCAATGAAAGATATTGAACGAGCCAATTGTTGATTTTAAAAGTTTTGAGTTTACATGCTTGCAAAATTTGGCCACCCCCAATAAAAAATTAGGAAAAATAGGGAATTATGCGCAATCGAGAGCTCTCAATAAGGAGAGTAACATTCCATTACAAAATTTTATGTAAGGCGTAACGATGCTTCAAAAAAAAATTTCCGAGTCCACTCGATAACTTGCCAATAAGCCGCTTCTGCATAAATTATGGGACGTGCACAACCTCCAAAACGGCGACGAAACATTGTTGGGCTTCGGAATCAAGCCCCAGTATTCCCTTTGCCTGACCAAGGCCTCTTGTCAAGCGAAAACGGCCCTGCAACTGCAGGTGGGCAAAGTACCAATATCATGAAGCTCCAAAGAAAACTTTGACCAAGGCAAAAGAGCTTGCACGTCATTACCTTGATGTCTGCCCACCCAAAGTAATCCATCACTTCGTCAACCGATCCTGGCAGTTCATGAGCGCATATCGGAAGGGTTTAACGGGGGATGCGGCTGCATGGGCCGTCCGGACTCCGGAAACAGCGACAAGCACCGCCAAGTTTCCCAAGCTGCACTTAATTAGGTAACTTTTTGCTGAAAATTACTTCAAAAAATGTCTATAAGGTACCTATATTTTCTATTTATTGGCCTCGAAATATTGGCCACCTGTAAGACCCGTGGGAAAAACTTTGGAAGGGTGTTTTTTGACTCTTTTCGACAAGCTGAGTTCAAATCTGAACTCAGATTAACCCAAAAGTTCCTCGTTCGGAAGATACAAATTTGCTGAGTTTGGTTGTCCGTAACTGTAATTACCTTAGTGCAGGTGGCATTGATTTTGAAGAGCATCTTGTCGAACTGTTCCTTTTCATGTTATTCAGTCGTCATGTTACTCCGGGGGAGGTGAAGAGATGGCTTTCGATGAGTACTTACCTACCGGAGGCAGCTATTTCCAGTAGAGACCTTTAATTAGGAGGTCGGACGGGTATTGACGATGAATGTTTATTATTTGGTATATACCCAGATCCGATAAGAAAAACAAAAGATTTGAATAACAACTAATAACCCGGGAATGCTACGCCGGGACTGAAAACCTAATAATCAGTTTTATATTACACAGAAGGTTGGTAAAATAACAACACCTTTCACTGATGTTGGATTGAATTACAACGTATCACACAGATCGTGATCCCTGCGATTTCTCTTTAGCCTGACTGTCCTCCGTCACGGTTGTAACTGCTGAGTTGTGGCGATGCTCCGGTTCCCCTGATGAAATATTGGAGATATCAAGCGTTTGTCCAATCTCCTGCTCTAATCCGACGTAATCGTACGCGAACTCTCCCATTTCTGCGTCATCGATGCCCAAAATCTCAGCCTCCTCTGATGCGCGCAATCGGAGGCCGGGAATGAAGTGCATTATCCATAAAATGATTGTCTATATGGCATATTGATATTAACGGGACGATAGTAGCAAGCGTAAGACTCACGGTCATCACAAAAGAATAACCCAAACCCGCGACAGAATCAGCGACTTGGTAGCCAAGCTGGACCCAGTGGTGGTCGAGCCATCCTCCGGCAATAGATGTCGATCCATCAAACCCAGCGACACTTGCCTGCGCGAAGAATGCAGTGAGGATATTGCCGGTAATTCCACCAATAGCATGAGAAGCGAAAATCTAGAGAAGACAGAATATGTAAGCCGGAATTGTCTCTGATATTGAGCTTATTACCCACATCTAATGTGTCGTCGTAACCACAAACGAATTTGAGTTGTGTCGCAAAGTTACACAATGTTCCCGCAAGAGCACCAAATAATAAGGCAGCGGCTAGATAAAACACACATTGGGGATCATAAAATAGAAGTGGATGGTAATGGCTTACGGGCGCCAACAAAACCTGACCCTGGTGTAATAGCAACTAGGCCCGCAATAGCACCTGAGCAAAACCCGACCACGCTCCATTTTCTCTCTAGGCGATAATCCTAGCAAGTATTGTATCAAATTAAAAAATACCTCTAGAATGATTATTCCCTTACCCAAAGCATCCAGGTAATTCCACCAACGCTTGCCGCTAGGTTGGTCACAATGCATGCCTGTGCGGCTCGCAAATTCGCTGAGAGTGCCGATCCACCATTAAATCCAAACCACCCGAACCAGAGCAACGCGGTACCCAAAATGACGTAGGTCGTATTCTGAGGTTTATATGCGAGGCGCGCCGTGCCATATCCGCGCCGCCTACCGAGATAGATAGAGATTGCGAGGGCTGCGGTTCCCGACGAGATATGGACAGGTGTTCCACCGGCAAAATCTAGACCTCCCATGATAAAGGACCATCCTTGGGGGTTCCATGTCCAGCAAGCGAGAGGGTCGTAAACAAGTGTAGACCACACAAAGACGAAAACTAAGAGAGGGCCCAGACGGCCGCGTTCAGCGATCGCACCAATGGCAATGGCGGGTCTAAGTGCATTTAATAGACTGAGACGTTTTTTTCGGGGAGAAGGTGAGAAAAGGGGCTCACGTAATTGCAGCGAACATTAACTGATATACGCAGAATACGAGAGCCGGGATGCGGGTGCTACCTTGGGAAGGTTGGGCGAGGACACCTTTGAGACCGAAATATCCTAAAGGAAATTGTCAAATGTCAAACAGGATCTCATCGAAAATGATACAGTACGACATACGAAGATCTCCAATGAACTTGCTTGCGGTATCACTGAAAGCTAGGGAATAGCCCCAGAAGAACCACTGATTAATCAAGGATGAGAGAAGGTTTTGGTGAGGAATATACTGAATATACCTGGAATGAGACAACTCCGATGGCCATTATACTCGTAAAAATCATCGAAAGTGCATTCTTTCTTCGAAGCAATCCTGAATAAAAGAAGCCAAGCCCTGGAATCATGATCCAAACCAGCGCCGTGGAGGCCAACGTCCATGCAATATCGCCTAAATTGTAAACGACAGTTTCTTGGGTAGACGGGTCAAACCAAACCAAATCCCCCGCTAAAATAAAGGAGATATGTTAGGATTGATAAGAGCGATGGCCAACATCATGCGATACGTACACTCGTCGTAAGTGACATTGACCATTAATGAGGTCGAAGATAAATGCGAAAGGAGGTAAGGTGAATGAAACAGCAGCGAGCCAGAAGAGGGTCAACTATAATGGTTTTATAAACACATTCCATATTTGGTCGAACTCGTTGGCTGGGCAGCCGCCCATACCACCGACCGACGGTTTGCACAGAAGATAACCATGATAAAGTGGTGGATGACTCAGCAGCGCTCCCGAATTATCGTCCAATCATCAACGTTATATGGTTCTTATCTTGGGCTTGTCGCAGCTTGCGAAATGCATCCGCAAATGTGTCTAATACATTCCGCCTTCCCCGAATATGTTTCAGATGTTGAGGGGTGGCGGTAAAGTCGAGCCTGAGAGTACCTTCTGGGGAAAGGGTATGATGCTCGAAGGCGAAGGCGCATTTTTTTTCCATCATATCGTGAAGATAAGAAGTCCGTGAATTGAATCGGGTATGACTTGTTTGACTTGTGCTATATACCGCGATATCCCAACGTATGTCTCAATCTGTCTTGAAGGAAATGTGGCACTTGTGGCCCTAAATATCTTGTTTACTAATTTGGAAATAGTGTTTCAACGGTAGAAAAGCAGACGAAGACATCAATGTAACCTATCCTGCAAGTAGGAATAGGTGCATATACTTACAAGAGATAAAAGCTTGCCGCGATGACGTCTCTGTTAGTGCCCATCGTCGGATGATAAGCTATCTGATTCACCCTCTTTGAAAAGTGAACCCTCTGATCAATCGACTGCCAAGCCGCAACTGTCAGTAATCTGCAACAAGATTCACCGCCCTGTGAGAAAATGACCATATGGCGTGGGTATAATAGATAGAGGTTTTAGAGTTTTTTTGGAGGTGCTGTAATTGGGGATAATGTTGTAGAATGGGGAGTCCAGATACCTCTGGCGTTGTGGCTGAGACGCCTTGAGCTACCATTATGAGGAAACACCGATCGGGGAAAGGCAACGACCAATCTGTGCCTGAAGGATCGGAGAGAGGTGAGATAGCAGCGTTGATGATTGGCTTTTGCCCATGGAACAGCGGTGATATATGATACATATACGTATCCTGTATTGGGAAGATTTTGAGGACTCAGGCGTTGGGTGTTGAGATTCGAGAAGTGTTTGTCCAAAGCTTATCGAGAGATTCCAGCACCTCTGAGTTTGGTGTTAATATGATGTTGCGCACTTTGTTGGATTCTTGAATGGTACATCAAAACTATAGAGATTGCGCCCAATTCATTCCTGATGATTTTGGCAGAGAAAAATAATCAGTGTCGAGGTTGACGCGGATGTTGATTCAGAAAGTTGGCCCAGGCTCGGCTTTACCCTCAAAACATAACACGACAATACAACTCGAAAATTCATTCCGATTTCCGAACATACTCAGTTCTCCGCAAACGTTACTCACAAGCAGGCTAGGGATGGCTAGCTTCGTAACGAGGCAGGCTTTCGGGAGTCTCAGATACACCAGAAATATTCGATACGGTAGAGCCATTCATCTCACGCCAGTCGGTGAGTTGTCTTTCCCTGCTCACTGTAGCGTTTTTTGACGAGTTCTTACGACGCGTCTAGTGCAGAAAAAGAAGAGTCAGGTCGTGATTGAGGACCTCTTCGCAGAAGATGCTCCAGTTGAAGAGTTAATAAAGCCAGAGGTTCCTGCGGCTACACCTGTTGCATCCACGTCCACTTTGAACGCAACAAGTCCACCCAAAACGTCGACCCTACCCTCAACCCAACTACACACCCCAAAGAAGAAAAAGCTCTCGCTTGAAGTCCGCCTCGAACGCTTCAACGAACTATCTGATTTCGTCGCTCCACGACTTGGACGACGCCCAGCGGTGACAACACCACTAGTCAGGAAAAGTGCATGGGTAAACCTAGTTGGGTTGGCTGCGAATGAGGAGCAATTGGCAAAAGTAACGGACATGTTTCCTGGATGGATAGAATCAGGACACAAATTTGATGGAACATTCTCCGAGCTTTTTGTCCGTGAGTCTTCAACACCCGAGCTTTCCCTCAGCTCATTTTCTGATCTTGCCTCTTCAAGGCCGGTGCCAGGAACTCGCATGCCCTACCCTCGCTCTCAAAGTGTTTAGTGACTTCTCAAAATACAACCTCCCATTGACTCTTCCAGGGGCACAAATTCTCCTACATTCTCTCCACGTCAAACACCCCATCGAGACCGTAATTACTGCTTCAGCACTCTATAATACGTACAACTTGCGCCCTGTCGCACAGGACCTCGCATCTTGTACAATGTTCCTTGCGGCATGCTTCAAACATGGCTCTAAGGACTCGCTCAACGTCGCGAACGCGCTTGTCCCTCACCTCCAGACAATGCTAGGGAAGGTACGACCCCTTCCAGTAAGCACCAATCCGATGGAAAAGGCACTGAATAAGCCGAATGTGTGGATTAAATGGACGTTGAAGAAAGTGGACAAAGCCTTATTTGTGCGCGACGGAAAGAGGGCAGAGTGGTTGCGGGACTGGAGGATGAAGAGCGGACATATCACCGAGGCGACCGCATTTTAGACAATATTTACCTGTTTGCCCGGGATATAATTGGGATATATTATCCTAATATCTAATCAAAGAATTCACTTTCAGTGCACGAAAACTGGACGAATTTGACCACTATTGATAACAACAAAGTTGGGCCAGTATCGTCTGGGCCATGGGCGCCAAAGTCTCTTTCGAACAAAGTGTAAAAAGGTTGACCTATGTTTCTGCATTCCAAATCTTTCTCAATTGTATGTGTCACTGCAAATTTTCCCACCAGAACGATGCTTGATAGTTCGGCGAATGGAAAGAAACACATGACCCAAGCAACTAGAGTAAGTGGTATCACCTATATACTCGTAGGGGTATGTGGTGATCATTTCCTAATCTTGCATACTCATCTACGGTTCGAAAACCGCCGTTCTATCAAAGCTATTTAAGCCTTCAGAGGCCTCGGGCCCTAGTCAATTTGACCATCACAACGCCTTGATGTAGTATTCATTTTCATTTCCACTATTGATACATTAATGACTAGGAGAATCGACCGAGAAGTCCGGACCAACTTTTTACATTCCATACTACGTCAGGAATCTAGACAACCCATCATGGGGTTTGACGGGGCCCAGGAGAGAGGATGTATTTCACGGGTGGTAAACCTAGTACGTTGCATTACAGTGCGATAGGGGA
Source organism: Collybia sordida (assembly GCA_037014335.1). Taxonomy (NCBI): domain Eukaryota; kingdom Fungi; phylum Basidiomycota; class Agaricomycetes; order Agaricales; family Clitocybaceae; genus Collybia; species Collybia sordida. Next base: position 2,038,523 of record JAYKXK010000010.1, on the reverse strand, counting down.
GGACGATGTAACCATAGTCAATCTTGGTTATGTTCGGTAATATTTGAGAGGCATAAGCGACCTCGGCCGCAGGACAAGATCAAAATCTCAGTGACCAGCGTTATGGAAGTTATGATGTTCAAGCCTTCGGAGTTCTGCTACATAGGAGACTCGGTATTTTTGGACTACACTCCTAGTCTATTGAACAAAAAGTTATAACGTACTACCTAGACCGGTTTTACACTAATCAGTTTACGTTATTGAACATTGGCGCTAGCCACATTAATAGCGCCATATATAGTCCCTTCGGCGGCTGGGATTGTCCGAATTAGGGGGAATCGCTGTGCATTCCGTGCAGTATGCGCGAAAGGATTTATCATTGGACCAACTGTTCATGTTTCGACAGGGATTGCCCATCATGCTTAACAGCTCTCAAGTCTACTACTCTTGGTTTGTTCCAGTGTATGGTCGTGGCCTGACATGATCCATGGTGCATGTCGATGTCGTATGGATTAAGCTAATAAACGATATCCAAGTTAATATCCGACATCCTGGATATCTGAGTACGAGTGGCCCGATTGAATGCAACACTCGGGGGATATGGAACAGCTTGTTTTCGTGTTGTCCGATCCACAAGTCGGTCAGATAAACTCAATGCTACATTTTACTTGGGCCACTCCTTCCGATCATTGAAAAGATTGTCAAATACACTTCGGGCCTGATTTACTTGACTCGGTTCATTGCAACCATATGCATAGGAACCGGTATTATGTTGACAACTTACCTATCTACACACTTAATGACACCAGTCCTCGCGATGGGTTTGATGGTGGGCAATGATGGATCCTGTCGATGCCACGGTTCGTGGATAATCCATAATTGCCTGATCTCTCACCCATCAATTTACCGTTTTTAGTTGCGCTTTCATTCTCGTGTGTGCCTAGGACATAGATATGTGCATATCACAAACGTGTCGTGTGGCTGAGGTATGTTGAGGCAGAATAAAGTCCTTTCTGGGATAGAGCTATGAAGGTAATACAAGATTAGTTCACTGATGAGCGGATTTCAAGAACGAAGGAATCGTGATTCTCGGAACGCGCATCGTAGAAGTTCTCCTGTAAAGACTCTGAAGAGGTAGTATTTCCAATGTGGCGGTGTGATTCATCTATAATTGAACTGGTTTACGTCGCTCTGTGATTGAGGAGACCCACATCCTTTTTTTCTTGATAACTATTCCCCTGTCTTGGAATTGATGATTGGGACTTTGGGCGTTGCAAGATGTCCCCCATGGTTCCCACACGCATGCAATCGTACGGATACATTGTCCGAAACCAATTACTGTTTCAATGCTATACTGTCTCTGTTCAGAGGTCGGTCTCGAAGGAAAGTTTCAGTGGTAAACTGCTAAGAGGACTTCCTTTCTTCCAACATTTTTCTCGATTTCTCCTCGATTCTTCAAAAAATCGATTCATGTGTGCAGGTGACCATGGGCGTCTGCATGTGGGTTCGTGATGTTCTCCGTTGGATCCGAGGGGTTCACAAAATATACCAGACCCAATTCATTGTCCGCCCGGCAAATGCCGGTCACCTTGCCACGTTCGTCTGGCAATTCGGTGATTGAACTTTCAATATTTCAATCCCTACCCCTCGGCTTTGTCCAATTTACGACCATCGAGGCCTACCATATTGATCCAGTTATACATATTCCGATGATTTATGTTGGGTCCCCAAATATCGTCGAGGTATCTGTTGACATCGGTGCTTCAATCCGGGAGTTCCCAAGGACAAGCGCGCTCAGCTGGGCTTGAACTGGAGGAAGGAGTGGGTTCTCGGTCCCACTCCCTGACGTTAAAAATCTTGACGTAAGTACACAGGGCGCGCACGGCTGAGGCTTCGAGGCTCGAGCGATGTCTATGGATGCGTGATGGGATGCATGATGTCGATACGATTGGGCCCGACAGCGTCTTGAAGTCTTCCGTGCTTGAGCTAGGCTATACGAAAGATAAGATTCAGACTATTTATAATAATATTTACGGTCAGTCCGTGCGCATAGTGGTACGTGTTTTTTCTTCTGGTATTCTAGGTTCGGATGTATTGACTCATCACGGGAACGAGAAGCATACTTGGATTTGGTTTTTCTCCGGCATTCAGAGAGATGTCAGCAGGATGTGCCCGTGGGGTTTCGCACTCCACCTTGATCAATATGTCCCCCCTCCCAACGTTTAACTACCCCGCGGAAAGGTGAATCCCCATATTGCCATTTTATTCACTTTTTCTGTCATTGGTTGAAACATGTGGTCGTCGGTGTCGCGCGGTTGGTCATTCCCGTTTCCCTACTCAAAAGGATCAAAAAGAACATCAAAGATGGGCTCTGGCAGGTCTTCTGAATTAATATCAGAAGTCTTGTTTTATACATATTTTCTGAAAAATTTGCGGCGCCGAGCTTTGTCCATTTCCTCCATTCACACAGCTGTTGTTGGAACTAGTATCACGCTCTGAGTCTAACGAGATTTCAATCTTTTGTGTGGACCCGTGGTGGCTAGATCCCCGGCGACTCAGTGATGCCCTCATCTGCGAAACTCCCGCTAAACCTGATTTCAGCTCGACTCGCCGCTGCTTCCCTCCCACGAAGCCCATCCTTAGCACAAGCGATGCCCATTTTAGCTCTAGTGCTCTTTATCCGCGACTGGCCCGTGGGCACGCGGCCGGCCGTTCCGAAGAGCTGTGGTTATAATATCCGGGATCGGAGGCTTTACGTCACCGAAGAAGGAAAACTAATTGTGAGGGTTTCTGTTTACGGACAGATGGACTGGTCGCGTGTTCCCCATCGGTGCTGACCCAAGAATGATTCCCCCTGCACCCCTTATCCACCGATCTTCGTGTTCCATGTCAACCATCCTCCTGCCTTTAAAGATAGACTCCCATTTCGATTTTTCTTGATGGTTCCCGTTCCTTCCACTCTACGCTCGTCCTTTGCGCTCTGAGTGGTGGTTATGTCTTTGGCTGAGTTCTTTTCCACTGCCATACACGATATCCAGGCTACCCGCTATGCACACCGTAGGTCAGGCTGTTAAATGCTGTTCAATTGATCCAAACATGCGTTCACAGTGGCATCTGGAGTGATCATCATATATGAACATTGTACGTTAGGCGTTGTGTGATTTACTCCATTACTGATCTCGTATATATTCTAGTCATCACAGTGGATAACGAGGTGCGTTTAAATTGACTTTGGCCCATTCTACTCACGCTTATTGTCTCATCCAGGTGGAACTAATATGGGTGACTGCTGTTCCAAAAAATATTGTGGATCGTTTATATATGGGAGGATTTTTATAGAAAAGCTCGTGGTCGATAGGAAAATGCTTATTTATCGTGGTGAGTGTTATTTGGTTACTGTGACTCATATCTTGATCCTTCAACTATGTCGTAGAACCGTTACTACGGTTTATTCTCTGTCATGTACGTTGCTTCTCGTCCTATCACTAGTCCTCCTGCGGATATTGAAATTCCTACCCAGCGTTAATAATTACGGTCTTTTTTCACCTCTCCTTACCAATTCCGTACGTATCAAAACTTATATGCGCGCATATAGTAGAGTTCACACTTTTACACCCTATAGTTGTAAGTCTTCCTTTTTATCAAATCTGACTGAGCCAACCTTTTCCCCGAACTAGTTGTAAGTGGAATCAATCTTTATTTTGAGTACTCCCTAAAATGGAACAAAGGTCGTCATTTCTTTCAATGGCAAGGATTTACCGGATTGATAGCATGTGTGATAGCCCAACGTAAGGATCACCATCATACGGCTGTCAAGCTCCTAGTTTTCTAAACCCCTTGCATCAAAGTTATCCTTCAAATGCGAATATATGCGCTATACTCTTTAAATAAAAAAATCCTGGCTCTCATGGCCTGTTGTTTTCTCGCTTCTGTAACGGTGTCTGCTACGATTATGGGTATGGTGGTAACTGATATAACAGGTACGACCTCGTCCAGCGTACCGGAATTTGCAATGTCATTGACTTGAATTTTCGCCTTTCCGCAGCGAATGCGCTTCGCGTGACGCCAACGATACTCTTCTGTGTCCCACTAGGTGTCTCATCACATTTTTTCGCATTCTGGATTCCGATTCTATTCTTCGAGTCGCTCTTGTGTGGACTGGCGCTCTACAAGGGCTTCGAGACGTTCCGCAGTGCCTCGTCAGCATTTCGCTCGGGAAGGCATCTTGTAGACATACTCGTCAGGGATTCGGTGATTTATTTCCTCATGTGAGTTTCGTCATTCTTTTTTCTCTCCCTTTCTCCCTTCTATTCGTACTTTAATGAGGCTAACATTTCTGGTGGGGATATAGTATGTTTGCAACCTACCTCACAAACCTTCTTGTATGGATAACTGCTCGCGTAAGTCTCTCCTTCGTCCCCAGTTACGTACTAACCTTTTCATCTGTATGCAGCAAACACTTCTCGAGATTCCAATAGGATTCTCCGTCGCTCTCTCCTGCGTACTTGGGAATCGGGTGATTTTGAATGTGCGCCAGATGAACCGAGAACTTGAGCAAGCGCGTTCGCGTCCACGATCTACATCACAGAAAGTCGGCGACGGGCACGATGCACAATCGTGGGTGAGATCTGGCATGAGCCGCGTGGTTATACCCGGGCAAGATTCGTTGACAGAATATGAGATGTTGCAGTTGCGTTCGCTGCGCGCGGAGCCTTGATCCTGAGAGCTGCCACTAATAGACGTGTATGTTGAAAAAGTTTAATTGGTTTAATTGTATCGGTACTTCTGGTCGTATACTCCTGTACTCTATATCTGTCTGAGAGGAATGAAAAGGAAAGCAGTTTTGTTGACTCACCAGTTATTTATGTAAGGACTCCAGTATCGATGCTAAGCTGTGCGGGGCCGCCCCTGAAAGTCACCGCATGCAACTCCAATGCACTAATCTGAAAAAAAACATGTGACCGGCTAAAAGTCGAACTTCCATGGTTTGCAAAAAACTCTCATCCGAGTCATCACACTTTCAAGGTTGGAGTGTTGGAGGGAGACTTAAATCCATAAGGTCGTTCAAGCGGCGTTAGAGCATCCGCCAATCTAGCTCGGGTTTGTAATGTATTGTATTCCAGAACTGTTTTACTCAAATCAAAGTTTTTTTCTAGAACTCTTTGCTGAACGTTGAACCTTTGACGTTGGATGCTAATCGTATACGATGGTATCAACAGATGAGAGTCGAGAAACAGCACCACTCCTGCGATCCGATGGGCACAATGGTGTGAATGAACGAGCGGGGTATGGTTCTCTCCTTGCGTCTGGTGAAAACGGCAACGAGAATGAGAGTCCAAGTACGGAGCAGACTGGAGAACAGGAGGTTCCAAAAGGGTCCTACTTAAAATTGGTGGGTCCTTGGCTCGTGTATCTTCTGTTTGAAGTTGGGATGGGGAGGTGTGAATGCAGGGATTCCCGTTAATTTGGAACTGGAAAGCCATCATACTCCCTATTATCCACGCAACCTTCTAAAGCAATGCTAACAGTGGTGATTTTCTTAGGTCATTCCGATGTCTATTGGTATTTTCCTCTCAGCCATGGATGCCACTATTGTCGTGTCATGTATGTTTTTACTTCATTACATCTTGGTCAAAATACATTCTAACTACTATTATGGCTGCTCAGCATATGCAGCAATAGGCAGTGAGCTCAATCAATTACAAAACACAAGTTGGATCGCCACTGCATACATGTTGACTCTGACGAGTTTCCAGTACGTAATCCTACCTTCGAAGAAGAACTATGAAGTAAGAATTTTTCATTTTTCCTGCATAGGCCACTCTACGGCAAGTTGAGCGATATATTCGGACGAAAAGGCTGTCTTCTCTGCGCATATGCTATCTTCGCAATAGGATCCCTGATGTGTGGGCTTGCGAGAAATATGACGGAACTGATTGCAAGCAGGGCATTCGCAGGAATTGGTGGAGCAGGGATGACGACGTGGGTGATGAAGCATAGAACTACCATTTATCTTACTTATCATCCTATTCTAGGATTGTCAGCATTATTGTCTCTGATGTGGTGCCGCTGCGTTCCCGGGGCACTTGGCAAGGTGGGTCGGTTTCGAGATGATGTGTGGTTGACTTTGTCAATTCATCAATCTTGTTAGGTGTTTTGAACATTGTATTTGCGGTTGGGTCGGCTGCAGGTGCACCATTGGGGGGATTGTTTGCAGATACCCTTGGGTGGAGATGGCACGTTTCGTAACATTCTTCAATTACTCGCACTTGGCTCATGATAACCTCATAGGGCTTTTCTCATACAAGTTCCCATTGCACTCCTCGCAATTACCTCCGTCTCTTTTGCTCTCCACCTCCCAAAAATGGAATCTTCCAACTTTTCAACCAAGATCCGCCGTGTCGACTTTGGAGGTGCAGCAGCATTAATAGCAACAATATTTCTGCTACTCTTTGGGCTCGATCGGGGTGGAAACATCGCATGGGGCGATACACTAACAATTCTGGCTTTGGCCGGGTTCGTCGTGTTTGCGATAGTCTTTGGTGTGATCGAGATGCGGTTGGCGAGGGAACCGCTTGCGCCCAAACGAATCATTGTGAATAGGTCACTGATTGCGAGTTACATGGTCAATTTCTTCGGAATAGCCGCGGGGATGAGCACCTTGTTCCATGTGTCGCTATATCTTCAAGCTGTTGAACGTCGGTCGGCCTCAGAGGCGGGGTTATGGCTGATCCTGAGTGTGATGGGGAGCCTGATTGGGTCCCTAGGGGGTGGGTTGATCATCCAAGCCACGGGCAAGTTTTATGCGTTAACGGTGGGCGGATATGTGTTGTTTTTTGTGGGATCGGGGATAGTGATCTCGATGACGGGCACGTTAATGCGATCGGTGCATGGTATTGCTGTTGGTATGTCGTTTATTATGAAACTTTACCATATCTCGCTGACACTTTTGATAGGATTGTTTTTAGGGAGTATCGGGAATGGTATACATTACCTTGATTCAGGACAGAAGACGCTGCTGACACGCCTTTGTAGGAAGTGGAATAACGACCAGTCTCGTCTCCCTCATCGCTAACGCCGGACAAGCTGACCAGGCGATAGCTACAGCTGGTACGTCGTATAAAATCCTGATGCCGTAACATGCCTAATCTAGCCCCAGTATCATATCTTTTCCGTTCAATGGGATCTGTCGTCGGCGTTTCTGTTGGAAGCACCCTTGTTCAAGAAACCCTACGTTCTTATCTTCGCCAAAAGCTCTCGGGCGATGACGTCGAAGAGGTTCGTAGTTACCCCATCTCACACTTCCTTCATCTCCCCTTCACTGAAATTAAACTGTTTGACTAGATAATCCGACGTGTTCGCGAGTCTTTGAGTTATGTTGACGAGCTTGATCCTGCGACGGGTGCAATTGTGCGGAGCGCATATGAGAGGGCAGTACATGTGACGTTATCGTTTACGGTGGCTATGGCGGCATGTGCGCTCGTGTCGTCTGTATTTATGAAAGAGAAGGCTCTCTCAAGATGAATAAAAGATGGATGATTAGGTGATAAATTCGTAGACGAGGAGTAGATCTGTTACCGAGGGAAATTTGGAAATGTTTTTATTAGGTGATGTCACAATGTTATTTTTCATTAACCAGTTACTGATAAAGCTGTTAGGAAACTAAATGAACGATGATATGTTTTGATTACGTCCATAGACGATTATGATGATCAAGAACGACTTTCCACTTTCTGAAGGCTCGAAAAAGGCAAAGAACAAGTCGTGAGGCTTGCACAGGCCCGTGCAAATGAACGTGGCCCGGAACTGGGTTCGAATTTCATTTAAATTACACTAACACATGCATCACGCATGGCAATTGACATTTTTATATATCGATATTACTAGGAATCAGTTGACATCAATGATTTGCGAGAATTCCTCAACCTCCAACACCCTATAAAATCTTTGTTTACATTCCCAGCATTTCAAGAGAGAAGAACTGTTGGTTTACCCAGGTTCCCCGGGTTGACTCACCGGAGCCCCCGCGCCGAGCCTATATGTGTACATTACGAGATGTTATGCCACCGCGTGTGCACGACTCGGAACTACGACATAGAACTAAAATTAAAAGCATGTGACCGGTTAAAGTCGAACTCGGACAGGGACACTCATGACTGATTGGCACACACGCTCGTCCCCAAAAACTCTCATCAAGCCCTCATTGTGGTTATAATCCATTGAGGGCATATAGTGAATTGGTGTGTCCCTCGCTGTTAGGAATGCTCTCCTCCTAACCGACTAAATCGAGAAGATAGTCCTAGAATATTAAAATATCATGCCTAGATTTATGTCAGATGAAACTGCACCCCTTCTACGGTCGGATAGCATTTCGTCTAACGCTGATGCTGGAAATGGCGTAGGGTATGGTTCGTTGACCTCGCCCACAGAGAGTACTGAATATGGAGGCCGGGGGGGCGGTAGGGTGCAAGAGCCTCCAAAAAAGTCGTTTTTGAATCTAGTGAGTATTTTGTTTTTGTCAAGGGTGTCGAATCGAAGATATTCGTATGGGCATCAAAATTTTCGGGATATGCTCGACCTTTAGTGTGGAGAACGTCATCGCTATCCCGCTTCCCGACATTCGTTGACCGAGAAACTCATGAATAATGCCCAGGTTATTCCGATGTCGATTGGCATTTTTCTCGCTGCCATGGATAATACAATCGTTGTTTCATGTACGTGCTAATTTGCTTGAGCCCGGATCGTAATCCAATGACTTAATTTTTCTTTCTTGCAGCATACGCAGCTATAGGGAGTGAGCTTAATCAGCTTCAAAATACCAGTTGGATTGCGACGGCATATATGTTAACTATGACGAGTTTCCAGTGAGTTATTGATCACTGAAGACCAATTATGGGGATCCTAAACAAAATTTTGCGTTCCCCTAGACCACTGTACGGAAAACTTAGTGATATTTTTGGGCGGAAAGGTTCTCTTCTGTTTGCGTACTCAGTCTTCGCAATCGGGTCCCTAGCGTGTGGACTTGCGAGGAACATGACGGAGTTGATTATGAGTAGAGCACTCGCTGGAATAGGTGGAGGTGGGATGTCAACGTGCGTGATAGAATCTGCACCTACCTTCCATGTGAATTCAAAAACCCCACATCTAGGATGGTTAGTATTATACTTTCCGACGTTGTGCCTCTACGCTCTCGTGGCACTTGGCAGGGTGTGTTTATTTTGATTGCACCAACTCACGGCACAACGCTCATTCGTCTGCAGGAATCATAAATATCGTATTCGCAACCGGGTCTGCTGCGGGGGCACCGCTGGGGGGATTATTCGCCGACACTATTGGGTGGAGATGGTATATCTCGCCATCTTGGTGATTGGATTGGTTCTTATAAACGCATCACAGGGCATTCCTTTTGCAGGTCCCCTTGGCTCTCCTTGCAATTACTTCTGTCTCCCTCGCCCTCCACCTGCCTAAAATAGACTCGTCCAATTTCTCAAACAAGATCCGTCGCGTCGATTTCGGAGGCGCAGGCGCACTAGTGATAACGGTATTCCTACTATTGTTTGGGCTCGACCGCGGTGGGAATATTGCATGGAGAGATACACTGACCCAATCAGCACTCAGCGGGTTCGTGGTATTCGCAGTGCTGTTTGGAGTGATTGAGATGCGGGTCGCGAAGGAGCCTCTCGCGCCTAAAAGGATTATTGTCAATGGTTCATTAATCGCCAGCTACTTGGTGAATTTGTTTGGCGTAGCATCGCAGATGAGCATGGTGTTTCATGTATCACTATACTTGCAAGCTGTGGAACGCAAGTCGGCGTCCGAGGCGGGGTTGTGGCTAATCCCGAGTGTAGTAGGAAGTTTGTTGGGGTCCCTAGGAGGGGGTTTAATCATGCAGGCAATGGGCAAGTTCTATCTGGTGACGGTGTATGCGTCCGTATTTCTGTTTATTGGAACGGTGACTGTCGTACTTACGACGGGTACCTTGACGCGGTCAATGGAGGGTCTCGTTGCCGGTGTGTATGATCTAGGTTTCGACAAGAAGTCTGCTGACGAGATCACAATAGGACTTATTGTCGCGAGTATCGGAATAGGTTAGTGTCATCCCGTCTGCAAAGTTTCAACGTTCCGATAGTGTTAATAGGGAGTGGAATAACGACGAGTCTTATTGCCCTTATCGCCAATGCCGGTCAGGCGGATCAGGCAATCGCTACAGCTGGTGCGTTCTTTTGAAGCCAACGTATTCGCGAGAGATTTACTTAATTATGGACAGTGTCATATCTTTTTCGTTCAATGGGATCAGTCGTAGGTGTATCGATTGGAAGTACTTTAGTTCAGGAAACCCTCAGATCCTACCTTCGTCGAAGGCTCTCGGGTAATGATGTCGAAGAGGTTTGGGTCATTTACACTATTTGATTTCAAAACCCTGATCATGTTTATAGATTATCCAGCGCGTACGAGAATCTCTGAGTTATATTGATGAGCTCGACCCTACCACAAGGACTATCGTAAGGAGTGGGTATGGCAAAGCTGTTGAAGTAACATTGTCCTTCACCGTTGTAATGGCAGCTTGTGGGCTCCTATCATCGATCTTCATCAAAGAAAAGGCGCTCTCTAGATGAACAAGCGGGCTATTTATGGAAGTGCATCTGTGCGCTGGGCTGTACCCAGGATGGATGGGATTTATCGATGGATGCATTCATGATTCGTTTATTTCTGGTTTAGAAAAGTGGGAAGGAATTTGATTGAGGGATAAAATCATAAACATTGTTCAATCTGACAAGCGTGGTCCTTTTTCTGAGGTCTATAGAGATAGTATTTGCTCGTAGTAGTACAATCAATTGGATCCCGAACCCGGAATGCCAAAATCCCTTAAAATCGTTGGGTACCGCGTATTTTGATACAAGGATTTTTTTAAATTCCAGAGTTTTCATGGAGAAAAATTAAGTTTTCTCTAAGTACTTAGTGCACGTCGACATTACAAGAGAGATTTTAGGTGTTATTCCTTTCGGAGGAGATATCAGTGTTCACCAAATTTTTACAGCAAAGCAAGTATTAAAAATAGATTATTGTGGTGCAATCTGGTCCCTCAAGTTCTCATCATCTCGATGTGGTAGACCTTTTTACATCCACTTCGATTCACTGATTGGCAGGCGATCTATTTTTATACGAATTCAATAACATCATCAGGTCCCCAAGGTTCCTGTTGTTAGGACGATAGCCCCGCAAAATCATAACACGAAGGATACCCTTAATCCATGGTATGGGGTGCGCTTCTATTATCTATGATCAATAACTCGGAATCATAAGACGTTTTTGCGTCATGGTCACCAGTACAGATGATTCTGATGACCGAGAAGTGATAGACAAATTAAGTATGAAAGCCATTATAGCCGCCTGGCACTATGGAATTATTCCGTACATAATATTTAAACGGCCTGCAGGTATTAAGTGAAAATCAGTCATCTAATAGCCTTATATCAGTACCAATTCTAATATCCAAGGGAGTACCTTAACAATCATAACGTAACTAGATTCCAAGTTAAGCTCGCCAGATCAGACCAAGGAGCGGGATATTAGAAGAGGGCATAGGATTATTCTATGAATATTGAGGAGGGACTTCTACGAGAAATTTGCTTTTTCAGTTATTATCAGCCTCATAAAGGGCCAACACATACCGGGGTAATACAAATGCTGCTCGGAGTGTTGATTCCTTCCCATCCTTTGGACCTTCCCGGAAGCTATTATAGGATATGAATGATTTGTTTGACCTGACAGTATAACTGGTTCGCTTGGGAAAATAACTTTATCCGCTTTGCTCCTACTAGCGTGATTACTATGTCCAGTCAAGTGAGTGGTAAACGGCGACACATCTCCGATAAACCTAATCACGAGTTTGAGAATACGAGTACCTCCCAAAAATAATCACTCAACCTTGTATTCGCCCCCTCCAAATTTTCTGATAAGGGTGTGGGGTTCTTCCCGAAAGCTAAAAAAACATGTTTCAGTGTAATTTAGTAAAAACATAATAAACCTATAAATGTTTGATTCAGTACCGATGCCAGTTAACACCCTATGAAATCCCGTTTGCCGTCGTCGGTAACAAAGAACGAAAATACAAGCGAGAAGAATCAGGACCACACCACCAATAACGCCACCCACAATAGCACCAAGTGGAGTATTATTTTTTGTGGGGAGTGCTGAAGTAGGTGCAGAAGTAGTTGATGAATCTCCTGAGGTCGAGGGTGAGGGTGATGGCGGAATAGCATTCAATGTAGAGTTGAGGGATATTGGTTTAATTTCGGGAGCTCCTGATGAAGCCTTGGGGGTCGATAGTGAAAATGATTGTGAGGACGAGCTGGTCGTGAGTTCCGGACTTGTAGACATTGAACGTGCCTGAGATGTGAATGTCGGTGAAGGGAGAGGGAGAGATGGTGGTGGTGATGGTGGCGGTGGAGGAGACAATAGTTCATCGGAGACAATCTCGAAATAATCCAACCAAAATGCACTATCAGAAACAGTAGACGTAATGACCAAAGTATGTTGTTTATCGTCTAGAGGCGGCGATTTGTAGAATAACTGCTGGTACGAAACCCCAGTTGGCAAAGGCGGGCTAAATGTATAGGGATTTGATCCATCTATACTATACAATGAGACAGGTGCAGCTGTATATGGAGCGATATTGGAAGTCGTTCCGAACACCTCTACGGATGAACCTATATATATCGTATGTGTATCCATTGATTGTGGGTATCATATATTCTAACTCACCTTTAAACGTAAATATAACCTGGGAACCCCCTGAATAGGTGCCGTGTGTCGTTAAATTATGCTCCTCCTCAACACCACCTAACACCCATGCACCTGTATAATATACTCTAGGGTCTCGGTCGTCAACGGTCTCAATCTTGGGCTGAGACATGAACAATGAGCCTGCTAGGGAAAGGGTTGGAGAGAAAAGACAGTGTGAAACGGGAAAAAGAGAGAATAGATTGATCCCAAACTGACCGTTTGATTTGATATCGTTTCCATCATTGTTGGACAATCCACCTTACACGTTGTTCTTGATGTGATCGGGCGGCGGCATTGGACGTGCCCGAAAAGCCCGACCCCTGACCAATAAAAGCACCTAATAAAAGACTGCATTATGTATGGTAGGGGCCCCTCCAGTGAATTAGTCGAATTATGACTTGTAACTTCAGGGATATCAGTTCGTACGATTATCGTATCCTACACTCTCAGGAACCATAGGATTACAATACCCCTTGAGTTCCAAGGCAACTCTAGAGGCTGTAGGATTGTAATCGTAATGTAATCGTAACTAATCGTAACTAATCCTGTTACCTACGCTCCCTTCCAACCCCCTCCTCCCTGCCAATCCCAATGAATCCTAATATGTAAAGTTGCACCAGCTGTGCCAACAATCCTATCCTACCTATCCTACACATTGTATTTAATCACACTGATCCTTCCAGATCTTACAATACTTGTATACTTACAATAAAATAATCATAGCAAACTTATGAAACCTATGAAGTCTTATTATTTTCGAATGGTTACGCTGCTATGGCCGTATCCCTCTTCGTGAATTCTGAGGGGCATATTAGGATGTGGACATGGCAAGGAGGTTATTGCACTTTACCTTCCGCTTCGACAAGTAGGCTGGTCAGGTTGTGCCACCTTAGGCTTTCTTGTCTGAGGCTTGATGGGCATCACAACTTTGACCTTCTTTGTGACTGGCTCTGACTCGTTACTAGTGGCTGGGTGTCCTTTCCGCTTCACCCCTTTCGGTCGTCCAACAGGGCGTTTAATCGGTGCGGATAAGTCATTAGAAACCGGAGCTTGAGGGGTTTTAGCGGTATTTGTATTTGGGGATGACCGTATGGGTGAATCAATTGGTGCATCAGGAAAAAACACTAAAGCCTTATGGTGCCCTGTGGCACCCCTGGGGCATCACAGGGCATCACATGGCAGCCAGGGCGCCAAGGGTGTCAGGGTAGCCCCAAAGTAAGGTCATCATTCTTTTTTTCCCACAAGCACCCTGGGGGCACCCCCAGGGCACCCCAGGGCATCCCAGGGAAAAATCAAATCTGAGCGTTTTCCTGGGGCATCTCCGGGGCATCTCTGAGGGTACCCTTGGGAAAACAAAGAATGTAACCAAGCCCTGAGGGCTCTTCAGGGAAGCTCTTGGGATGCTCTGAGGGTGCTCTTGGGAAAATAGAAAATACAACCAAGCCTTGAGGGCGCTTTGGGGAATCTCTGTGGGAGCTCTGGGGATGCTCTGGGGGTAACCTTGGGAAAACAGAAAATGCAAGTTATCCTGGAGGGCTCTTTGGGGGTGCTCTGGGAGTGCTCTGAGAGTATACTTGGGAATATGAAAAATGCAAGTCAGCCTGGAGGGCTCTTTGGGGGTGCTCTGGGAGTGCTCTGAGAGTATCCTTGGGAATATGAAAAATGCAAGCCAGCCTGGAGGGCTCTTTGGGGGTGCTCTGAGAGTGCTCTGAGAGTATCCTTAGGAACACAAAAAATGCAACTGAACATAGGGGGCTCTTTGGGGGTGCTCCTAGAATGCTTGGAAGAGAGCTTAAAAGCACATTTGGGACCACATTTCATAAAATCATTGGCGCAGTAAAAAATTAATCCATTATACTATATAATAAAGCAATACAGTAAATGAAAAAAAAATTACAAATGCGACACGATGGGACGCGATGAGGCATGACAAGACGCCATCCAACCCAACATGATGCAACACGACCCCCCTCAGGCCTCCTCCTCCTGCGACGCCAGTGCCTCCAGAAGGGCAAAGTCCACCCCTTTCAGATCCTTCAACGCTTCTGTTTGTCCTTCAAGCATGTGTTCTTGATTGGAATCTTTTCTGTAGAGGATGTTAGTATAACATATAAAATGAGTTTGTGAGGAATACGTACAGAAGTTGACGATAAAGTTTGCGGAGTTTACCTGTGGCCCATCTTGGCCCCTCTTTTTTGGCCACCTCCCATGATCTAAGATGATGTGCGTATCTAAAACAGATTTAGAATTTATATACAATTTCTGATATGAGTAGTTACCTATATTGAACCGTATCCGTGGAAAATTCATTTTGGGTTTTGAAACCGTTAGAATATTCATGTAAAGCATGTTCAACCTGAGGGGGGTTTTAGTTGGAAAGTTAAATGATGAAATACAAAAACTTACCGCGCAGATCACCAGAATCAGGATCGAGTCAAAAAGAGTCCCTTGGTCAACCATCTCCTGGAAGATCAACATGTCGCTCTTGCTGTTTGAGAACCATTGGTCCCGGATGATACATCCAAAGGCCGGATGGCCAAATGGGTCCCCCTTGTCAACCGTTGAAGACTATATTAATTTATAATTAGTGTCATCTTTGAAGAGAATAATAAATAACATGACTTACTTCCGCAGTGCCATTCCAGGACATACCCCCAAATTTGAAGTTCCCATCGGTCTCCAGCCAAGCTACCTTTTTGCGCATCTCATCCGCGGAGTATCCCAGTCCTGTAACCCCATAGATGGCAGGAACTAGCTTTCTTGCCTTGTATATGAGCGAGCCCAGAAGGCTCCCTCGAGCGTACCATACCTAAATACAATTCAGTAAATAAATAGACAAATTAACAACTCATACTTACATATTTCATGATAATATATATCTCTTGCTCCTTGGTGTTCTTCAAAACCTTTTCCAGGACCGGGTTGTCCTGGACCGCCTCCTTGAGTATGGTCCAAAGGTAGGTGGCTTTGGCGTCCAGCCTCCTGATGGGAACGAATGGGTCCAAGGCAACTGCTTTGCGAAGGATGAATTTAGCTTTTGTGGCGATGGCGAGGATTTGAGGAGTGAAGTCTTTTGCGACAATTTTGCCCTTCAGACTTGCCCTGGTGACCCCCTTGGACCTCGACGGCTCCATATCATCATCTGTTGTCATCATCTATGTATACTATATAAGTAATAATCCTGGACTGAAAAAAATTATTACGCACATTATTTTTCGAATACCCATCAATGTCTTCGTCAAGGTCTTGGTCAACTACTTCCTCTTCCTCTTCATCTTCCTCTGACTCGTCCTCGTCGCCAAGCATATTCCTGCCATTCTCAACCCCCCGTCGTTCAGAATATCTGTTGAAATTTCCTGGTAAATCATCATATGGGTTCTGACCTTGGTCCTGGTTATATGATGAGCCCCTTCCCAGGCTGTCCGCAAACATGGCCTCCTCCAAGTCAAGTCGGGGACGCTTGGAAGTGGAAGGTCGATCTTCTTCATCCTCATCATCATCATCATCAACCGCTGCCCTCCTGGACTTCCTTTTCTGGGATACTACATGGGATATTATCAGTGAATGAAGATGTGCTGGCAAATGAAATTGACTTCTACCCGCTGATAGGCCTTCCGGTGATTGGGGCCCTTGAGGGGTCCGAGGTGTCCTAGGTGTCCGAGGTGTGGACGAAGAAGATCCCAATGTGGAAAGTTGAGGGTTGCTGGCCGCCTTTCCCTTGCCCTTTCCTTTTTGGGTAGTCTTATTACCATTACGGGGGGCTTCTTTGTTGGCCCTTTGAGAAGCAGCACGAGTTCCAGTGGCCATTGTTAGAATTGGATAAAAAAAAAGGTGTTAGGGTGGTTGTGTAGAGGTTTAGGGGAATTTAAAAACTAAGCGTGGCAAAGAGTAGAAGAACTTGTAATAGTTGGTTCAAAATAATAAACTTGCCATGTGTTTGTTTGGTCTTTCGCTTAATTGTGATCGTCCAACCAGGAATAATTCTAAGTCCACTAACAAGCCTCTAACTGTGTACTAACAAAATACTCATTATCTGCCCAATTGTTTCTATTTTCAATCCAATCATCCCCTGCACGATCACTGTGAAAGACCAACGATGCTCTCTGGCCTTCAAAATGGAGATTGAAGTGCGTTGTTTTGGCCGAAATAAATACTGCCATGTCGCCATTTCCCAGTTCCAATCTCCAGCCAGGCTCCAACAAGCAAAGTGCACCACCCAAACAATCTGTAATAGGTATTACCATGCAGATATCTTTATCACCCCAATCTCGATGTCCCCGGGTTGCGGCATTGAGGTTGACTACAAATCCTCCAAATGGGTAAGCTGGAGATATGCTGTTGCCTGGCATGATATCAGCCCATTGTTCAAGAGTTTTCACATGATTGGGTAGAAGCCTTGTTAACTAGAATTCTATCAGTAAAAGCGTTAATACTAGAGTATAATGTGACACAGACAATTGTTCTCTGCCATTCAAATAGAGACTCTAACGACTCCTGAAGCTTCTTATATTGGTCAGGAAACTCTGCTGTCTCCCTGGACATTCGCGGAATCAGCTGATTGAGATTGGGAGCTTTTTTCCCTGTCTTTGTAAGATATATAGGATGAACGTTTGGAGGTGCTCCAGTCCCCTAATTAAGTGACTAAGTAAGCCGGAAAGTGAATTCAAATTAGTCTCACTTTATTGGAGTAGCGGTTATACCAACAGAAATGAAAGCTAGTGAATTCATTATGAATGCCCTCAGCTTGAGAATTGATTCGCTTGATGCAACCTGGAAAAGCAAGATCCAGATAGCTTAGAAGGTTGCGTCTGATTGGTTCAGGCATTGTAGGACATATCAGAGCCATAAGATCTCCTTTACAGTCATTTAATCGAAGTGAATTACTAGATATAGTATCAGTGGGTGTCATCAAAATATGGAATAACACGAACAACTTACTTTGGAAATAATGAAGGGGAGATTTTCAAATAAGAATTGGGGTCAGCTTTAATACCATTAGCAGTATATTGTTGGGCGATCTATACAATTCAAGTAAGCTGTTTTTAAAAGTCAATGTTGACTTACCAAGTGTTTGAGGTGTTCCAAATCATGAGGATCTATTGCGTTTTCAGCTTTAGCCCTCTCACCTTCTGTCCAATAGAACTGCTCCTCTTTTGACTTGTTCCGTATGGGAAATGAATGCAAAGATGATTGGGGATCAAAGTTAGTGTTGATAATAATAACGTCATTCTGATTATTCATATTGGGTGTGTCCAAAGCACTGGGCTCCTCAAATCTTGGTAAATCGTCAGGTTCAGACATTGGAGAGGGAATGGATGTTGGGGGATGTGGAATCGACATCAACATGTTCTGTGAAAAATTTGTTAACGAGTAGCTTGCATCTGAACTGAAAAGATCGCAATTCTGATAACAGCTTTGCCATGATCTTTCACATCTAAGGGAGACAAAATCGCTGAAAAAAAATAAATAAGAGTTAAATTTGAGACTGAAACAGAAGACGTACTTAGAAGCCAATGCATCAAAGAAAATATTGGATGATGGAAGATCATGACATGACAATTCACTATTCAATCGTAGTTCATGTAGTAAGGTTGGTGAGAACATTGTGCTAAATCGACAAGGGAGCTTTTGTCTTAATTGTGCGATTGCTGGAATTAAAATATCAATAACCAGTTGGCCAACTGGATTATCTGGAATATTCACAGCATATTAGAGAAAGTCAAATAATTATTGGCTTGTCACATACCTTGTTGAGGAAAACGTATGATTGATGCCAGGTTGCCAATGACATCAGCAGCAGCATCAATGATTTCGCTTTTTTTCCCAGCAAATGCAAGGATCATCAGCAGATAAATTGAACCTGTGGCATAGCTTTCAATCACCGGTGTCTAGGATAAAAAGGAAAGGCGAATTGTACCTGCACCTGCTAATGAGGCAAACTTAGTCCCTGCAGCTACCCACCGATTTAAAGTTCTTGTCGTATATTTTTTCTTTTCAGGTAATGCTTTCTTAAATACTGCCTGGTTGGACCGTAGCTTAAATGATTTACGACATCTACAAATTAAAATAATTAATGATTGGTGAAAATTGAAAAGACTTGAGAAACATACGACTCTACCCTGAAAGTAAGATTGATGTAGTGGAGCATTGAGACGAATAAATATCCTTTCTCCCCCTTGTCAGAAGCATGACAGCGTTCTGCAATAGATTCTAAGGAGTTGACTCTGAAAAGGTCCACGTTTTCCTCCCAGTATTTCCCTGAGAAGAAATTCTTCATAGAAGCGACAATATCATCAACATCAACAATAGTGGTTAAAGAATTCATAATTGATGAACCACCAGTACGTAGTCTTTGCTTTTGTTGTTCTTCAGTCGCAACCCATCCTGAGTGGGCTGGCCCATCATCATCCTCATCTTCACCCTCATTCTCATCATAATTGTCCTCGTCAACATCATTGTTGCCGTTACGACGTCTTGCAACAGATCTATCATAGACTTCTGCCTCAGCATCAACTGTTGCTGCACCAGCCTGTACAGCATGCCTAGGCCTACGACCTCCACCTCTAGCACAAGGCGGTTTGTTAACTGGGCCTGGATGTTGGGCTATACCTGCCTGGGGGTGAAAGCGGAAATCGTTGGAAGAGCAAGCTTGATATTGATCTTCATGTGAATCCTATATAATGGTAATGTCAATCAATGTGGAAGTTATACAAGTTTTGACTCACCAAATTTCCTTGGTCCTGAGGACCTTCTACTCTCAAACGCTGATAACGCCTGTTTGGAGATGAAGGATGTTGACGTTTTTGGGAAGAATTGGAATCCCCTCCAATACTCCCTGATGCCAGTGTAGACTGTGATCCCCATGAAGTTGATCTGGGGATGGATAAAGGTGGGGGAAGACGGCATAATTGTCGCTCTATGTTCTGTATGACGGCAATAACCTGTTCAATATAAAGTGCTTTAGAGGGAATAAGTTTAAAAAAATGAAGAATGAGTTGGGCTTCTGAATCTGAGAGTGTGATAGACATTAGGTATGTTTATAAATAAGAAGTGGATATAAGGAGTGGATGTAATGTAAGTAGGGAATCTACGTCGTTTTGGCTTCCAATATTGGTGGGGAGCTCTGTCATTTTCAGGGTTATGTTCAGGTACAGGGTCCAGAGGCCCTGGCCAGTGTCTGTCCGATCATGATGGTCCCTTTTTGTTCAGGTACAGGGTCCTAAGTCCCTGGCCAGCCTCCAGGTGATCAGTCAATGACCTCAACAATGCAACCATATCTCTAATGACATCATTGAATGTGCTCAGTTGCATTCACACAGAGAAAAAGATTTGGATGTTGATAAATATATTGATAAATAGTTAAAATACATGATAATATAATAAAATATAATATAATAATATAATATATGTATAGGGCGGGGTAGGAGAAATGGGGCAGGGGGGCTTGGAATGCATGTGGAAGCGTCCGGGGGGCGTCCATTCGGTAGAAGTGGCGATGGTGGGGGTTTGGGGGGTGTCTGTAGGGCGGAGATGGTGGCTGGCGAGGTGTGGCGGCGTTGGCATTGATGTGGTGGCCAGGGGTGTCGGTTCAGTTGAAATGGCCGTGGTGGGGGGTTTTGTAGCCGTTTGGAGGCGTCCGGGGGCGTCTGTGGGGTCAAGTGGCGGTGTAGGGCGGAGGTGGTGTCGTTGGCGTTGGCGGTGGTGTCGATGGTGTTGGCGTTGGCGGTGTTGGCGGTGTTGGCGTTGATGTAGTGGCCGTGGTGGGGGGGTTTTGTGGCCGTTTGAAGGCGTCCGGGGGGTGTTTGTTGGGTCAAAGTGGTCGTGGTGTCGTTTTGGTGGTGTCGTTGGCGTTGGCGTTGGTGGTGGCGGCGTTGGTGGTGTTGTTGGCGTTGGTGGTTTTGGCGTTGGCGTTGGCGGTGTTGGCGGTGTTGGCGTTGATGTAGTGGCCGTGGTGGGGGGGTTTTGTGGCCGTTTGGAGGCGTCCGGGGGGTGTTTGTTGGGTCAAGTGGCGGTGTAGGGCGGACGTGGTGTCGTTGGCGTTGGCGTTGGCGGTGGTGTCGTTGGCGTTGATGTGGTGGCCAGGGGTGTCGGTTGAGTTGAAGTGGCCGTGGTGGGGGGTTTTGTGGCCGTTTGAAGGCGTCCGGGGGTGTTTGTTGGGTCAAAGTGGCCGTGGGGTCGTTTTGGTGGTGTCGTTGGCGTTGGCGTTGGCGTTAGCGTTGATTTCGGTGGTGAGGGAAGGGGAACGGAGGAGGGGACGGAGGAGGGGACGGAAGAGGAACGGAGGGGGATGGTTGTGGTTGAGAAAGAAGAAAGAACCGTGAGAATACATCATGATGCCAGGGATATTCCCGAGAAACTTTGGTTTGGACCTCGGGCATCACGTGTGATGCCCGAGGTCTCTTTTTGGAAACGATCATCCGGTTATACCGGGAAGTGATACCGGCAATCTCGTTTTGGAACTGCCCCGGTATTTTCGGAGTTTGACCTCGGGGGATATACCGGGTATAGCCGGATGGGGCCCGGCATCACTTCCCGGCATAACCGGTATTACATAATTACGTTTCGAGACCGTGGCGTCGACATAGGTTGACACCGACCTCGGGCATCGCACGTGATGCCCGAGGTCCAAACCAAAGTTTCTCGGGAATATCCCTGGCATCATGATGTATTCTCACGGTTCTTTCTTCTTTCTCAACCACAACCATCCCCCCTCCGTTCCTCTTCCGTCCCCTCCTCCGTCCCCTCCTCCGTCCCCTCCTCCGTTCCCCTTCCCTCACCACCGAAATCAACGCTAACGCCAACGCCAACGCCAACGACACCACCAAAACGACCCCACGGCCACTTTGACCCAACAAACACCCCCCGGACGCCTTCAAACGGCCACAAAACCCCCCACCACGGCCACTTCAACTCAACCGACACCCCTGGCCACCACATCAACGTCAACGCCAACACCACCAACGCCAACAACACCACCAACGCCGCCACCACCAACGCCAACGCCAACGACACCACCAAAACGACACCACCAAAACGACACCACGACCACTTTGACCCAACAAACACCCCCGGACGCCTTCAAACGGCCACAAAACCCCCCACCACGGCCACTACATCAACGCCAACACCGCCAACGCCAACACCAACGACACCACCGCCAACGCCAACGACACCACCTCCGCCCTACACCGCCACTTGACCCCACAGACGCCCCCGGACGCCTCCAAATGGCTACAAAACCCCCCACCACGACCACTTCAACTGAACCGACACCCCTGGCCCCACATCAACGCCAACGCCAACGCCGCCACACCTCGCCAGCCACCACCTCCGCCCTACAGACACCCCTTAAACCCCCATCACCACCACTTCGACCCAACGGATGCCTCCAAACGCACCTAATCCCCACCACAACGGATGCCCCTGCGTTCCACTACACCATCATAACCCTCTCCTGCCCCCACCCCTCCTGTATGACACACCTCCTCCTGCCCTATTCCCCTGCCCCATTTACATATTATATATTTAGTGTATTATCATGTATATTATTAATTTATCAATATATTTATTAATATCCAAAAAATTTCACGGGTGAATTGTACATAAAATTATCCAGCAGATTACAATGTTGTTATCCAAGGCAAATTGATCACTCAGAGGCTGGCCAGGGACTTGGGACCCTGTGCCTGAACAAAAAGGGATCATCATGATCGGACAGACACTGGCCAGGGCCTCTGGACCCTGTACCTGAACATAACCCTGAAAATGACAGAGCTCCCCACCAATATTGGAAGCCAAAACGACGTAGATTCCCTACTTACATTACATCCACTCCTTACATATTAACATACCTATTTCTAGTAGCTATGAGTCAAAGAAGCCTTCAGCGCAACTTTGTTCGTCAGTTCATCGATGATGAAGCCAGAGTTGATGAAAATGAGATAAGTGATGACGACATGGATCCCATTGATGGTATGCACTCTTATAACTATTGTCTATTACTGAATTTGATGATAACAAAACTATAGAAAATTTCATTAATGACTCATCTGATGAGGAATCTGGGGAACCTAGTGGTTCTGCAGGCCCCTCTACCAATTACGTCAGGTGGGAAGATGTGAATGAAGGAAACGAAGGATGGGAGAAGCTTTTGAATCACTGGAAGAGGCTAGGATCAAGACAATCAAGAGGATCTCCCCATCAAGAGAATTCTGAGTCCAGGCATTCTTCCGAGTCCAGGCAAATAACTGAAGAGGATTATCCTCTATGGCGTATTCGCTGTCGTGTATGTTTTTTCCTCCCAACAATCTTGACAACTCATCTAACTTGGTATCTAGAAAGGTATTGAGGAAGAAGCGCTGCTCTTCATTGCTCAAATGACTAAAGAGGACCATGAAATACGCTCAGCATTTACTCTTGGCCCATCAATACGGGGCTATATTTATGTTGAAGGTAAAATGGACAAGCCTGTTACAGATCTCTTAAAGCGGTCACCTGGCTTATTCCACAAGTACCCTGATGTTGAAAGAAATCCCATTGATTTCACGGACTATCATGCTCTTTTAACCATGACCGATTCGACTATCCCAGAAGACAATAGCTGGGTTAAAATCACCAAAGGCACATACAAAGGTGATATTGGGTTCTCAACAGGCTTTGAGCCTTGGGGTGGTGTCTCAGTTCTCTTAATTCCCCGACTAGAACTACCTTCCACCCAGCTCCAATCCACCTCTTCTGGAAAAAGGAAACGAACCTCCCGCTCCCTACCTGCTTTATTCAATCCACATTTGGCCACTCTCTCCTTCGGAAGTAAAAAACCACCTACCTTGAGAAAAGACGGCTATTATCACTTTCTTGGGCATCGCTATCAGCATGGCCTTATAATCAACGAGTATGACTTTAGCTCTGTAACTCCGGCTTATCGAATCCAAACAGCAGTCTTATCATTATTTATGCAATCTGGCCACCCCAAACTCACCAACTTTCCTTGTCCCACCGAATGGGTTTTCACCGAAGGAGAAACAGTCTTGGTCTTCACACATGGAAACTTGGGCACAATCATTAGCATAGGAGATCTCTTTGCTGAGGTCAATCTTATCCGTGATGGAGGTTTGATAAAGGCACCTTGGTACAATATACAAAAGTTTTTCTCAATTGGGGACTTGGTTGAAGTGGTTCATGGGTCACACAAGGACAAAAGTGGTTTGATCACAGGTATACAAAGAGGGCGGTTGGACATTATTACCAACAATGAAGAAGTACGAAAAATATCTTATTGCATATTCAGATGCTGACTATCTATTGTAGACATTGCAGGGGGTTCATGCTAATACAGTTCGCCTTGCCCCAACACCCCTGATACTCAAAGGCCAAGATGAGGATCAACGCCAGAAGGTACCTTCTGGTGGCAGGGTGCCGTGGGTGGGGGAACTAGTCATAAACAACAACGTTCAACATGAAATGAAGGGACGTAAAGCAGTTGTCAAGGACGTTATTTGTGGACATGATACAGAAAGCGGATTGAAGGTCACGATTCAATATACGGATTTCATTCCATCCCGTCCCAACCACACAGAAACAATCGACTATGACCATGTCATACACGCTGAGTAAATTACACTACATATTTTCTGAACTATCCACTAATCCATCTACCAGTCGTTTGTTAAAATTATTTGACTTTGAACGACCCAAGGGCCCAAACTGGAAAATTTTTGAACCAAAAAATCACAATCGCCTGAGCACCTTGGTATTGCCTCCCAGGCCCCTTCCAACAGTACAATATCCCCTCCCCTCCATTGCAACAACATCAACCGGTACTCCCCTCCCAAATTTTTCACCTATGCACACTCCAGCATGGAATCCATCGTCCCAAACTCCACTTCACCCCTCTTCCCAGCCCAGTTCCCTGCCACCTCCCTCACAACACGATTTGCTCAATCCCCTTCTCCTAGGGAAAAAGATGAAGGCCATTTGGACGGGTGGAAAAAAATCACTCCAAGAAATTATAGTTTATCTGGTGGAAACAAGTGGAAATCTTTCCATTCACAGAACGCTCCGCAATCAATCAATTTACATCCCACCAGAAACAATCACCCCAAAAAATCCTGACTATGCAAGAGATAACGGCCTACTTGTCGTTATCAAGGGTGAACATACAGGCAAATATGTTCGGCGCATCTTCCACCGGTTTGATGATTTGATGAAACCGGTCGTGATGTTAGCTGTTGTGGAAGGCATTGACAATGGTCCACAAGTTCTTTCACCAGAGCAATTTGACCTCCCTGCCGCACATTTATGCGTATGTGACGAACCCAAACCGCAGCGGGATGTAGGTGATAAAATCATGAAAGATCTCAGGAACCGGGCAAGCAAGCAAAGATAGATGTTTACATTTACATACTTATCAATTTGAGTACAATACTGTAAATTCCCCTCCCTTCATTCCCCCCTCATATAATGATTTTTAATGCAAATAACCGCTGTATTAATTGCTCTTTGATTGAATTTCACCTCACAAAATTGTCAAGTCCAATACAAATGATTTGAACTAATTTTATTCACGCAACCACCCGGGGTCCTTAGTTTAAGGTGAGCGCCTTAAGACCCTGACTAGAATCATCTGACTGATTTGATTCCTTTCTTTTTAGCCAGGAACCAGGCAGCGTTAGGTTCGCATTCAGTCTATGTAAGGACTTATCCCCTCTTGTAAATTATCCCATCTAACTGATATGAGCGCATCTTATTATTACGTTAGGATACTCTTGTCTCCTCCCCATCAATCCAATCATATCAAGATCAAGATGAACTTTTCAGATTTTACATGCCCTGCTTGTGGCAAGTTATTTCGCTCAGAGAGGGGTATGAACTGCCACTTGGCAACTGCAAAAAGCTGTCAATGGTTTAGTCAAGAGGGATTTGCCAATTTGTCCTTTGAAAACGATCACAACCTCTTACCAAATCAGCTTGAAATCTTGGCAGAGGATACGGAAGAGACTGAGGAGACATTGATTGACAGCGAGTTACCACCGGAGGAAGCGATTAATTATGAGGATGAAGGCGAACCAACATATTTTATTCCCTCAATCAATCCTGATGTCGAAGGCATAGCTGGGCCTGGCCCTTCAACAACTGCCCAAAGCCGCCACCAACAAAACAACCACAGGCTTGATGATGATAACGATCAGCGTTTTGAAGAAATTTATCCTTCAGCAGGAAGAGTTGTAACGGATACATATCTCACATGGGCAGAGAAATGGAGACGGCATTTTACCATCGATAAGGATGGGGACTCCCAAATGGGAACAGGCGACTCAGATCTACCCCAATCCTTCGCTCCATTTGTATCAGAGCTTGATTGGAGAGTAGCTAAATGGGCTGTAAAAGATGGACCTGGGCAAAATGCACTGGATCGCTTCCTCAGTATACCTGGAGTATGATTTTTTCTTTTATCTTTTATTGAATTAATTAATAATCTCTGTTTAAAGGTTGTTGAAAGTTTAGGTCTTTCGTTCCATAATTCAAGGGCACTGTACAAGAAGATTGACTCTATTCCTGACAAAGCCGGAGAATGGAGGACAAGAACGTTATCATTCAAAGATCGCCCGGATGAAAAATACATTATCCGGCATCGAGACGTTATTTCAGCCATTGAAAGCCTTTGGGTCGACCCCATCCTATCAGAACACATGGTTTATGCACCTCGGAAAGTGTTTTCTGATGAAAAGAAGGAGCAGCGTATCTATTCAGAGATGTGGACGGGAAAATGGTGGCACTCAATCCAGAGTCTTTTACCATCTGGTGCTACAGTTGCTCCTGTTATCATTGCAACCGACAAAACCAACCTCACTCAATTTTCTGGCGGACTACAGGCCTATCCGGTCTATCTTACTATTGGAAATATCCCTAAACTCATGCGAAGGAAACCATCCCAACACGCCTGTATTCTTATTGCCTATCTTTCAGTTGATAAAATATCCCGAAAAAAAACAAGTCAGCAAGACAGGCGTTCACAAGCTCATCGCTTATTCCATGAGTCAATGCGACTCATTTTGTCCCCTTTGATCCAGGCAGGCAAAGAAGGCGTTCTAATGGCTAATGCCAGTGGAAGAGTTCGACGTGTTTATCCTATCCTTGCCTGCTATGTCGCAGATTACCCAGAACAATGCCTAGTGGCAGGTAACAAATATGGCACATGTCCTAAATGTCAATCAGATGAAGCCAATCTCCAATACATTGGTCTAAATCCTCTCCGTACACCCCAGTGGACCCTTGAAGCTTTGGAGACAGCACTCAAGACATCTACGTCCAAAAGTCAGTATTTGGATAAGTGCAAAGCCGTTAATCTATCAGGAACTATTTATTCCCCCTTTTGGTTGGATTTCCCATTAACCAATATCCATATATCTATGACGCCAGATATTCTACATCAACTTTACCAAGGGGTCTTCAAACACTTGATCAGTTGGTGTAAAAAAGCTATGTCCGCCTCTGAGCTTGATCGGCGAATACGAACCCTTCCTCCTGGATATGGTCTACGTCATTTCAAGAATGGAATTTCAGGCCTCTCACAGATTTCAGGCTCTGAACACAAAAATATGGCAAGAATTCTTTTAGGTTGCTTAATCGGCGCTCTCCCAGAAAAGGGGTCTCGGCCGTAAAATCAATTCTTGATTTTATTTATCTGGCACAGTATACTACTCATGACGACACCACCTTGCGATACATGGATGAGTCTCTTCAAGTATGGGAAAAAACACGTTCGTACTTTACCAATGACACTGGAATTCGTGAAGATTTTAACATCCCCAAATTCCATTCTCTTGGTTACTATACATCCTCTATCCGGATGTTTGGGACCACCGAAAACTACAACTCAGAGACATTTGAACGTCTCCACATAGACTTTGCCAAGGAAGGTTGGCGAGCTTCCAACCATCGCGATGTGTTTCCTCAAATGGTTACATGGCTGTCGAGACAGGAGAAAATTGTTTTATTTGAAAAGACCTTTTTTGACGATTCCTCACCGCCTCCCGAACATCAAACACAAATACCAATCTCAATCGCCAAATATCCCAAGTATCCGAATAAATTAATTTCATCAATCCAAACTAGCCATGATGCGCCTGGATTCAGTCAACATCTCAAAGCATTTCTGAACAACTTCCTGCAACCAAGAATGTCCAGCCGTAACGTCCAAATCCATTCTCTACCATTCAGTAAGGTGGACGTTTTTACTCAATTCAAGTTTCACCCTCCAAGTCTACACGATGATGTTGAGGAAGACAATATTATAAAGGCAATTCCCATCTCAGCAGGACTTCCAACAGGACGCTTTGATACTATTATTGCTCTGAGAAAAAATTCAGCAGAATCAACAGGAGTTGAAGGTATTTGTCAATTAATTCTTCCGTTCACGTCAATAATTTATCATTTATCCTAGGGACTCAGGTGGGTAGGGTCAAGGTCATATTCAAATTGCCCACTACCCTGAATTTGGGGGTGGGCGTAACAAATACTCCTGCCATATGGCCAAAGGAGCCTCTTGTTTACGTTGAGTGGTATTCCCAGTTTAAATCTTCTAAAGAAACTGAGAGGCATGGTATGTATGTGGTCAAAAAGGGAACTAGAGACGCAAACGGTATTTCCCCTGGCTCAATTATCCCTCTTACCAATATACGTCAAAGCTGCATGTTAATTCCCAAATTCCGGACCAATGAAGCTGAAGAGGCATCTTGGACATCGTCTAATGTCCTTGATCAAGCTTCAACTTTCTACGTTAATAATTGGCTGAATTTGTATTCCTATCAGACGATTTGGTAGATTTATAACATAAATACATATGTAATCCATTTATTTAAGGGAATAATATACTCTTTGATATTGTTTTATACTTTATATTTGAGAATTGCCCACACAAACCGTCGCTGATGGTCGCTGATGGTTGCTGATGATCACAAATGCTTATAAAAAGTTGTTTATGTACACTACAGCCCCTGGAGTGCCCTCTGACGCCTTCTGACACTCTGGGGTTTTTTAATTCTGTTGGAGTTCCCTTTGACGCCTTGTGATGCCCTCAGGTTTGCTTAAATTTCATTGATTTCTTTGGGGTACCCTGTGATGCCCTGTGATGCCCTGTGACTTTGTTAAAGCTCTAGCAATTCCTGGGAGCGCCCTGGGAGCGCCCTGTGATGCCCTGTGATGCCCTGTGATGCTATCAAAATCCCATCAATTCCTGGGAGAGCCCTGGGAGCTCCCTGTAATGCCCTGTTGAGCCCTGTGATGCCCTGTGATGCCTTCTATCACGTGTAGATTTCCCAGGGCAAAAGTATTTTTCCTGATGAAGGGAGTGTCGGTGGGAAATGGAATCCAGCGACGTGAGTCAATGTGGTAGAGCTGCAGGTTGTTCATCTGTTCACATCCCTGCTGGCCCAGCTCAACTTTATAATCTACAAGTCAGATTCGGCCATCCTCCCGGGAATGGATAATGAGGTCTACAGGTGCTGCACCGTCCTTAGTCCACACCAAGATGGTCGCGACCATGTTGGAGAAGAGTGCTGATGGGGTGGAATTGATTGGTGACGTTGCTACAGGGAGAGAAGACAGAGGGGGTGGCAATGAAGGAGGTAAGGTGGAAGGGGATCGCGGGCGTATTACCCTGTTGGAAGAATCAATATTAGGGTTTCGAGGGATGGGTAAGGCGGATGGCAGTGAACTCTGTTTCTGGCCTCTTGAGGTGGGCAGCAATTCGTCGTGTATAACGAGCCAACGGGCAATGGGATCTGATGCAAGGATTGCAGGATCCATTGTGCTCAGGAAGCGTGGATAGTATCCAACGCTTTTGGCGTTGATTTTCTGTTCCTGTGGAAGAACACGAACATTAGCCAGCTTCTTCAATTGATATACAATTTTGTACCTTTTGGAACCAACGACCAATGTTCGCTGTATTTGTATTGTGGCTCTCAGCAATACACATATCCACTGATGTCACTCTGTAACCGGGCATTTGTTGCGGTTCAGGCCTTGGAACAGCCGCCTTGATAAGAGCTTGCTTAAGGCGCTTGTTATTCAGAATGCGTGCCGCGGTTTTGCCAAGTGGGCTGCCACCAAGTCCTCCGTTGAAAAGGGGGTCCTTGTCCGATTCCACACCAAGCCGAACTTTGATAGGTGTAACTGTAAGGGCAACCCCGCGTAGGTTCGACCGAGTAGAAAACCGACTGGAGGAAGTTGGGTTTTAGCTGAGTTCGGAGGTCGGGTTCTTAGGTCGGACTAGCGGAGGGAATCCTAAGTAATATATTCACTATATAGTACACATACTACGTACCTAGCGGAGGGAATCCTAAGAGAATACTCTAAGGGTCCCTCAGCTAGTGGTCTATGTCTATATACGAGATACTACATTAATTACACGTTCCCGGTGCGGTACGACGACACGCGTTGTCGGTAAAGGATCACGTGGGCGTGTCCCTAGATTCCCGACAAGTCGTGCATCGGTCGGGAAGTGGTGAGAGAGCGTCGGTGAAGAGAACGTGAGGGTAAACGAGTGTGGTGTAAGTGAGTGCGTGAGTCGGGTTTGACTCGGGGTGGGGGCGGTAAGGTAGTCGGTAATTGTACAGTCGGTAATATGGTCGGTAAGTACACGGTCGGTAAGGTGAGCGTTCGCGAACGTTCGTACGTTCGGGGATTGAGTCAGGAACAGTGCAGGAGTCGGGAAAAGTGAAAACGGAAGTCGGTAAGGGGGTTCCCCTTACAGTAACAGGGCGAGTCGTAATGGGGGTGGGACGAGCGTTGGCGCGAGTTGTGCGGGTACAACCCATTTTGAACTAAGGCGCTGGAGAATTGTGCAAGTAATAGAAATTGATATTATAGGGAGGAAGACAAACCGTTTCTTAATAACCGGGAAAAGGGCGCTTTGATCCTGGACGCTTGGACCGCCTGGAACTTGTCAGAATGGAGGTGCTTGGACCTTGGGATTGAGGCGGTTGGACCTTTGCAATAATAGATAAAGTTGACGTTCTTGTTGTCCTGGAAAACAGGGATAGCAAACAGCTGAAATTATGGGCCTTTGAGCTAGAATATCCGCCATTCTTATCAGAAAGATGTCAAGATCATTAGATTGCAATAACAAAAACAGACAGAAAAGAACGAGAAATGATGTTTATAATGATTGCCCAACTATGTATTTGTATTATGTGAGGGGGAAGGAGGAGGGAGTCGCATTGGTATTATAGGTGCACGGCCAAAAAAGTTGAAGAAGGACTGTGTATAAAACCTAGCTATAGCATTCTCTAGATCTCGTACATCGTCCTCCTTGTATATGTTCAGATCCCCGAGGTCCGGCAAGACGATCGGCGTAGGTTTGTGACCCTTCCAGCGCTGCATAAGTCTGCGCAACCGCAATAGACAAGGGAGCCGTTCGCGCCATTCTGGTGATGCCAAGCCGATTGTACCTTGTGAAGGCTCGACGATGATCAACGCAGCCGCACCGGGGAAACATTGGCTTATTAGGTCCTGGCGGTCTTGTATTTCCTCCTCCGCCAATGAATCCGAAGCTCTATTGTCAAGGGCGAGCAATTCAAATCTAAAATTCAGCTCAGCCAATTCCCATAATAACTTCTGTGCCTCGTCAGGTACAACGGGAGGGAGCAGTGATTCAGGAGAAGGCATGAAGCTGTCGAAGTCCATCTGGAGGTCATCGATACAATTGGCAAAGATTTCGCGGAATTTCCTCGCGGCCTCCTGGTTCCTCGGTCCCTGAACTGGAGCATTCATAATTCCCAATAGGAAATTGCGCCATTCTTGGTTTGAAAGTAGTGTGGCGGCAGACAATGATGAGAATACGCGATATATACACAAGGCCTTGGTGTTCCTCCAGGTGTCGAAGTATCGGGCTTGGCGGACTACATTTGTCACACCGGCCAGGATCCCCGGGTCGGGAAACAGATACTTGTAGTTCTGGGGGTTGATTTTTATTGAAGGATCCAAGTTAGAAGGGTTTGTATCCACGGCCTTCAGGGCATTCTCCCAGCTTACGATTGGAAGGGGCATGAGGGGGCTACTGACTAGCTCAAATTTGTTTCATCCAGCACCGGGCCTGACGGCATTCGGTATTACTGAACAATTGTAAGGAATATGCATGGAGGTGGCGTAGGTCTCACTTACTTTGTGCAACGGGGTCAAATTTTTTTGCTTTCCCTGAGCCCTTTTTGCCTTTTTTGTTTTTTTGTCTTTCGGGCCCTATACTCGATGAAGCGACCGGTACAACGGCTGGTAGTCTACTCATGCTTGACGAAGCAACCGGTGCGATTTCCGGAGGTCTACTTGTGCTTGGCCTTGGGTTGGACTCAGTATTGACTGTGGCCCCACACCCAAAAGGGTCAGTATATCGCATCTTGTTTCGCGCCTGCCTGTGAATAGCGGCATATTTTTCATTTGTTCCCGCTGGACCTGATGCGAGAACAACACCTTGGAATCGGTGAACTGTGAGATCAAGATCTTGGGGTGTTCGTGGCTCGCAAACTTCAACGATGTTTTGGTTGGCAAATGCACTTGCTGGCCGGATAAGCCAGCATGGTAAACCTGCCTCGAAGTGATCCTGAGCAACCCGTAAATCGGAGGTAAAAGTGCCCATAAGTTTTGAGGGTGGAGGTGGACCTGCATTCACAAATCCTCCGGATCCATCCATCTTTGGTCGAAAAATCTCCATATAGTCTAACATCGCTACCACTTCTAGCCAGGACCTTTGTACGTCGCGCACCTGGAACTGCATCTGGCTGAAAGTCATTGCGACAGATTTCAGCCGGACAAGACTATGTTTGATCATCTGGATCATGGGCCCTAGGAAAGGTGGAACGCGTGAAGGCGGCGTGTTGCGGATGTAGGCCTCAGCGCGCACGAGAAGGGGGTCAACATGTTTTTCAAACGAGAGGCAGTGTAGATTTTCCAGTCTGCCAAGTCCGGTGGAAGGTAAATGAGAATTTGTGATGGATTGGAACGCAGAGCGCTCCAGTTTCCACCACATAATTTGTTCGGGGCAACGCTGAGAATACCGAAGGATACAGGAATAGTGAGCATAGTTAGGATTGAAGGGTTGTGGCCAACGGTGACAACCTAGAGTTCGGTTGAAGGGTGTGAACTGGTGGAAAGTTCACTGAGGGGCCAGGGACTGCAGGATTGTGATAAATGTGGTGAAAAGGGTGTATTAGAGGGAGAGGAAGATAAAGTAGATCCCAGGAAGGTGAAGGTATGTTATTATATGTAAAACTACGCCTAAAACTACCCTATAAAGTCCGGAATATTCCATACCTAAACATGTGACCTCCAGACACAGGTACACTAAAAATAGAAAACATCGAAATGTAATCTAATCAAATGAAGGGGGAATGATCTAATCAGTGAGATTACATGCCTAGAGCATCTAGATGCTCGTCAACGGATTGGGTCATCTTCGCCATATAAAAAGTCGGCTCGAAGCTGGAGTGGACGGTTGGGACCAAGGGGTGGCCGCGGAACATATTTTTGGTTAGCGCTGGTGATAAAGTGCTCCCCGGACTCAATGATACAGCCCACAAGGCCATCAAATGGGCCAATTTTAGCTACGACACAAAAATGTAAGTAGATTTAGACTTGACAAAAGAAAATAAGTTACCGGCTTCATTCTTGTGCCTCAAGAGAACTGCCTTTTCGATACGGACGGACATGGATACGGGATGACGGTGATACAGTGGTCGTTGAAAATCCTCCGGAATGGTTATCAACTCGAGCCAAAAACGTTCTGGTAGGGTTGAGGGTTGTATAACTTCACTGGACAACAAGTCACAGAAAGTATAACTCGACTGGACAACAAGTCACAGTCAGTGGAGCGACGTCAAGTCAGCCTCCGTATAGTACCAGTATGTTTCGTCGATGGCCTCTTGCAACGCCTTGCGCTTGCGTTTCGGGTAGTGGGTGAAGAGATGGAAGATAAGTTACTTAGACGAAATCAGGAATCGGCAAAGTTTGCAGTGTGGTGTGGTTGTGTTTGGCTCTGCGGATTATGCCGATTCTGGTCAGATGACTTGGCGGACTCAGGAGTCGGGTGGCTAATGATTACGTTAGACTCGCGACTAGCGATCGGTCACGGGTCTATGATTACATGAGTGTGTGGCTTTGTTTGCGTTCAAGCTTGTTGCCCCCTCCATTGCGGCTCCCACCATCGTTCGCAAGCATCGGGGTCGACAGTATGCCAAGGGTGACTTGATGTCCCCTTGAGGAGTTGACTTGACGTCGCTCCCATTGACTGTGACTTGTTGTCCGGTCATAGCAATACTCCCTCCGTTAGGACGTCAATTCACCAACCCACTCCGGTCATGGCGCTAACTCTTGATCTACAATCTCCTCATACCACACCCTCGACTTCTTTAGCTACTCTAGCATCAAAATTTCTCATTATAGACCTCTTAGTATTGTTATTTCCCCCCGAGGCTGACTTGGCGTTACCTCCTGGAGTTGACTTGATGTCGCTCCATTGATCAATGGACCTTGACTTGATGTCATGCCCAACATCCCTTCCTCGGACCTCTCTGTACCTCTACAATCGAGGAAGTATGGTTTCAACACCGTAATACATACCTCGCGATACCGTCCGACCCAGGACCTTGACCTTGGGCCCATGCAATGGGTTATTGTCTATCGCTTTGGCCTCTCCTTTACAGGCCCGGCTGGATTTTTGTCTCCTTTACCCGCGAACCCTCCTCTACCTCCCACCTCAAAGCATTCCAGAGCAATGAATTCATCAAAGAAACAGCGTTTCCCCGCCAGTGATCTCGACCCCAACTCAGATGACGAACAGAAGCCAACTATCTACCCATACACCCCAACTTCCACCCAACATTTACTAAAAGGCAACAAGTCGCGTAAACGCGCTCGATTTGTGGGTTTCTCAGGTGGCCTTGATTGTAACTCCAGCGATGAAGAAGATCTTGAACTTACGGTTGCTTCCAACACATCGGGCAAAGCAACCGTGACTTATAGAGCGTTTGCCCCCGAGAAGAAACCTCGACGGGAGAGTGCAACCCCTATACTCCCTTCTGTGGTTTCGGATCCTCTCAACAAAGTTCCAGACCCAGAAGAACCAGGAAAACGCAATCAGGTATGTTTTCTACTTTCTTTGTTTTTACTTGTTCTCATTATGTGCTCGAACAACAGGGGGCCTCGGTCATGATGGAAGCCTTCTCCGACCATTTGGACGAACTCCAGGCAGCGATACTTTCCACGGAATATCACGACCAATTGGGAGGGAACTGCCAATGTGGAGCTAACACACCTTTATATAGATGTTTGGAATGTTTTCAAGCACCTCTTTTATGTCAGTCGTGCATTCTCACAGCTCACATATATATTCCTTTCCATCATATACAACAATGGAGTGGAACCCATTTTCGACGCATTTCCCTATCAGAACTTGGAGCCACAATCCCACTTTGCCACCGGGGCCAGTCATGTCCAAATCGTTCACCCTCCCCCGGTCGCCCAACAGTTGTGGTACATGTCAACGGCATTCATCACACCCACATTCAATATTGCGAATGTGCAGGAGCTCTGGCAGATGCTTTACAACTCACTCGCTCTCGGTTGTTCCCTGCTACGATAGACCAACTGGCGACCGTGTTTACCTTCGATGTACTCCGAGATTTCCATGTCCATAGTCTGGCCTCCAAGAAGTCAGCCATGGATCACTTCTCAGCTTTACAGAATCATACTAACAAGGCTTTCCCGCAAAATACCCCAGTACGTCACAGTTTCTCTGTCCATACATATAACATTTTTCATAATGTGGCAGGATCGCTATCGAGAATTTGTGCGTGTCATACGCATTTGGCGACATTTGGCAACTGTGCGGCGGACAGGACAATATCACGGTATCGACAGTTTAGTTCCACACCGCCAGCCTGGGTCTCTCACAGTGAGATGTCCTGCCTGCCCAGAAGTTGGATTCAACATAGACCAAGAGACTTTGGACAAAGTGGACGAACATGAAGTGTGCGTTTAAATTATTTCATTTCTAGACGGTTAACTGAATAGGATCTAGTCACAAATATACGAAATTTATTGGACCCGATGGAAACTTCAAGCTCCAACGCAAGAATAAACGTGATGATCCTGACGATGTCGCTCTCAACAAAGGCAATGCGTATTTTGTGGATTCCGCGCCTTACCAAGAATACCTGAAACACTTTGGGAATGCGTACGAGGTGGGTTAGTTGCTTATATTTTATTTATTGTTTCGTTAAAAGTGTTATGTACGTACAGAAATTGACTTGTCATGACTTGCGCGCTGTCCGACTGCAAAATGTCATAAAATTCAAGAATGCAGCAATTAGCGGAGTAGTTCTCATCCAGTGCTTGCGACATGGCTTTAACGAGCCGCAAGGAATGGTTGACCTCACCAAGGGTGAAGCGTGAGTACATATACTGCATAATGGGTAGTACAATATAACAAACGGGGGCCTAGGTTTGCGAACACCGACTACGCTCTAGCCTATGCCCTCAGTGAAAGCGCCAACCTGCGCTGGATCATGATAAGTTACGACATCTGGTGCCAGTACTCAAAGAAATTGAAGAAACGCTTTCAAGTAGCCTTCCCATCCATGGCCAAAGTCATGGAACGTGTCCGGGGAGTCATACCAAGTGGTCATATACGCAGCCACCAACTTGAGTGCCAACTGATTCATGCATTCAAGTACACACCATACTCGGGCGAAACTTATGGGGAGATGATCGAGACGAGCTGGGCAGAACAAAACCAAACGGCCGGTAGTACCAAAGAGCAGAATGATGGTCATCGACACGACACCCTTGATGATTTTCATGGTTATTGGAATTGGACTAAACTCCACCGCCTAAGTATGTATGACTCATTTTTATTATCTTAACTGACATCAGATTTTCCAGGTGCAACGCTATTGCGCTTATATAGGGCATGTACTTCTTGTGTCCAATGCCTCGAGACCACCTTCAACTTGTTGAGCAAGCGGCATGAAGGGAAGTTAATTGCACAATGGGAAGCGATGGACATCACACCAAGGAAGGTTGATGGGACCTGGTTCAGTGTCTATGAGGCCAGAATCGTGGATGGTATGTTGCATTTTCATTATGAAATGTATGATATTAAATGCCGCTTGTTACCAGGGCCACCAACACAAGGCAAGGCATATCAGAAATTGATACAAGGAGAGGCAATTGCTGAACTGTCGGGGAAACACTTGGCAGGTGATGCTCACTTCATCAATACCGGGTTGCGGATTGAGCATAAACAGTACGTTGGAGTGTGGAAGCTCAAAGTGTGTTCTTTACCGAGTTTCTGCAGGAGCCAGGTAGCAAAGTTGGCCAAGGCAAACTCCCCGTCTCTAGCCGAAGAGCGTGTCAAGCTTCGTCGCGAGTTGAGTAAATGGCGGAAAATACAATTTATGCGATTTCCACTTATCCGGGAAGAACTCAATGCAATGGACACACTTACTCCCAAAACCGAAGAACTGCTCTTGCCATCATCATTCAACGGCCCTACTCGAAAGCGCTTGGGAATTGCTGAACTTGTCTCAGTGGAATATGCCCTGCGAGAAGGACAAGCTCATGACGCACTTCATGCAGTCCGTTTGGCCATCCAAACATTCAATTATAATGTTAGATTCAAGATTGACAATGTTCGGGGCCAGAGTGCCAACATGCGTGCTAATGATTTCCTATCATCACTTGCCACAGATAAAGTCACTGCCGCCGACAAGTATCGATGAGCCCGAAGTGCTCTTATCAAACTTGGACTAGCAGAAGATGATGCAACCCTTCAGCCCCTCTTTGACAATCAGCTTTGGTCAAAGAACGAGAGTAGCGGTCCGAGAATGGGAGAGACCAAGTCGAAAAAGGAAGAGCCTTGGTTTTGGATGGTAGGCCGTCCTGCTGGGATGACGCAGGTAGAGGAAGTCGCATGGAGCCTTGAAAGTGAGTAGAGATCAAATCCCATTGTAACAAATATTGACCACGATGTAGTGGACAGGGTGAAATGGTTTAGGCAGCATGCAGCACACGATTGGGCCAGGGAAGAGAAGGAGATCCTTGATGAAGAATTTGGCAGAACAATACGATCTTTCAATAATATGTCAGAGATTTGGGCAAAATTGTCATCTCAAATGGCTCCTGGGGCGGCAGCGTATGCACAGAAGCAATCAGCAATGTATATTGACTTGGCAAAGGACTGTGAAATGGCCTATGAAAAGTCCAAGTCCCGTCCCCCTTCAGTGGGACAAAAGTAGTGAGTCCCTTCATCGTTCCACGCTCAAGAACATGACTCATAGACCCTCATACAAGATCGACAGGATCCGGTGTACATAGTTGCAATGTAGTATCCTATCTTATACTTGTTCCTTGTAACTTATTTCGACTAGGATGAATAGGATATTCATAGACCATAGTAAGATTTCCAATTTTCATCCTATCTTATACGCGATGCTTGTAACTTATTGATTGAGATTAATAGGATATACATAGACTGCAGTAGGATTCTTATCCGCGATACTTGTAACTTATAATGAGTAAGATTAATAAGATGTACATAGACCACAATAGGATTTCAATCCTATCTCACACTTAAACATTCCCGCAGATCATGTTTCAATTAGGATTAGATATGGTTAATAGGATATACATAGGATACTGATCCTACACTATCTGATACACTGTCAATTACTCCTCAAATAATAGGTGAAATCTAATCCTATGCTCATTAGAACTATAAGATAGGATTAATCGTACCAGTGTAGATATGTGGTAACTTGTGGATTGGCTAACGCCTACAAGCTTCGCAGACCCAAGTCTATAGATAGCACTATATCGAACGAAATCCGCGTAGTATTGTGACAGATCCGTGTTCCAACGGCTCGCTTTGGATCAAGAACAAAGGATTTCATAAGGGTATCTGGAGATGGGCGGCGAGGCCTCATGGTAGTAAACTAATTTCGAGAAGTGCTGGGGCTGTTCCAAAGTATAAGGGATTCTAACGTTAGTTCAAGCTTCCACCGGGTATTGTCCTCGTTTGCAGATTCCGTTCCCAGATATAAGAATTTTTTTAGACCTGCAGAAGGATCGAGTTGGAAGTCAGCGTAGGAGTGAGGTAATTTCCTGGTTGTCGGATCATGATGGAAATTGTTGATAAGAATATTCGCCAATATCACCTATCGATTACAGGTTTGTCCATTGTTTCAGATATACCTTTACCACACAGCAACTCTAGACAGGAGAACGCTGAAATGAAAAGTATCCGTCCTGGATGTCTTTGGGGAGTCAAGAGAAACACCCACAGCAATTGAGCCTATAATATCTGGTGTGGTTGAGATCAGGTCTAAATGGCGGTCGCGGTCGCATGCTCCATCTATCCGTCCATATACCCCGTCCTCTCAACCTTGTGTGAAGCTGTTACGGTAAAAGGAACATTTCCAGTGTATTGTGGGATTGATGATGTACCGATATAGTCGACTACACCAGTATTACTTCCATTGGGGCTAACATAAGTGAACGGTGAGACGTCTCCGATGAATCTGCGTATGATGGGGGGGATGAAATTGAATTCGAGGGCCTCAGGGGAAATCACCCCACCTTGTATTATATCTTCCTCGGTTGTTTGATCTGTATAAAGGATGGGTGTCGGATGCTGAATATATGTCAAAGGCAAACGCATCAAGCACAAAATGCGATAGCTCACAAATGCTGTTTGATCCAGTACTAAAGTCCTTTAAAGCTCTTCGAAGTATTTTCTTTCGTCGATAGTATAAGATACAAAATAGGATAAGGAAGTTGAAGATCGTGCCACCAACTATGCTACCAATAATGGTACCAATGAGTGTAGCTTTTCCCATAGAGGGAGCTGGCGCAACCGCAGATAATTGCGGTGAATCCAAAGGGATTGTGGAGAGCTGGACGAGAGTTGAGAAATTGAATAAATTTGGTACCCGGAATGTGCCACTCAGTACCAAGAACACAAGAGAATAAATAAAGGGGCTAACTGGGGGTTCCGGCGTTGTGGCTGTGACGGATATTAGGGCTGTTGTCATACTGAAAGGCCCCGGTAGGAGGCCCGATTTTCCAGCAGGTGTAATTTGGAAGTAGTCTAACCAAAACGTAGTTTTGGCCGTGACGAATGTAATGACTAAAACATGCTCTTGCTCCTCCAGGGATGGTGATTTATAGAATGATTGTCGATATTTATTTTCATCCGGGAGAGTTGGGCTATAAGAAATGGGGGATAATCCATCTAGAGTGTAGGTCGAATTGGGCGGTATGTGTGGGTCGTTAGAAAGTGTTCCGAATACCTCCACGGAAGACCCTACAAATCACGTATTCGGCCCTCGCCCGGGATAAATGATGCACCTACTCACCTATAAATGTAAGTTTGACTCGGGAGCCTGCCGCTGAAGTTCCATGAGTTGTCGAATTATACTCTTCATCGACACCTCTCAGTTTCCAGCTACCAAAGTATTGTGCCCGAGGGTCACGATCATCAATAATTTCGATGTTGGGATTAGACATAAATTTCCTGGTAGCGCAAGGTTTTAGAAGAACAAAGATGGAAGAAACGATAGTATATATAATTGAACGGGGCGCTATAGAAGTGAGGTCTTTGTTTCTTCATCTGACGTGCGGTGCTGAGTGTGATTGTATGAAATTGAGCTTCTTGTTGAGTGTGACCATGGTGGGGACCGGAGGAAAAAATTCCTTCCACAAACCTCGGAGGGCTGCGCTGATGGTCCGCTTGATTTAAAAGTACATCTATGAATTCATGAACCGGTCTAAGCTTACAACCTTTCAATATTCGAAGCGGTGAATGAGATTGCATCACATACGAATTGAGATAAATGGATTCAAACCCCTTGATTACAACTAATAGTGAAGGGTATTGCGGTCAGGCATAGCCAACTATAGTATCAATACTTCACCTACATAGGAAACTGTAGCATGAACAGCCAGTGACGAGAAGTATTGTACTAGGACGGTACAAGGCTATAGAATGGCGTTGAATCATTGTGAATTTACCTAATGGGAATAATGATTTTTTAGGCACATTAATGTACAACAAGAGTTTACAAGGGTGCTGGAGAAACGTGCGTCGTGAAGGTTGTTATACAAAGTTGCTGATGCCCTTCAAATTCAATAAAAACCGCCCGGGAACCGCCGAAGGTCTGATCGATACCCTTTATGCCATCAATCACCGATTGGATTTTTTGAGAGATAAGAATTTATTGGCAGATAATTCCAAATAATCGACTTTCGCCGTAGTCTCGACGGGTTTGAATGGTCGCAAAAATTAAAAACGAGCTCATAGATCCTTCACTCTTGCTTTCCGAATTCTCAGAGGAAGCTCAGAAGGCAAAAAAGAGTTCCATCCAGTCTTTGACAGAAGGCCGCAGGGCAAATGCATGGCAAATTGCTCGATGGCCTCTCCAAAAAAATGTAACTTGGGATCGAGTTCGAATCCACCTTCCCCGTTCGTATCTCGCAAAAGATGGGGAAGATATTCGCACGATAGCTATGGGAAACGATATCAACCAATTTGTCCACCAGCACTACCTGGAACCAGTGGATCATAACACTGTTGATTGGGTCAACTTCATTCATACGGAAAACGTCGTCGCGAAACGGTACGACTCATGAACAATCCTGACGTGAGATTTTGGAGAAACTCAGAAGCACGCTCGCAGGCATGAATTTCTGGGGCCGGACCCACGTGTTGCAAGCTATTATTATGATGACCGCGGGGATATTCATATTCGGTGGTGGGACGGCTTCTTGAACGACCAGTGGATGGGTTCGCAGAAGTGGAAGTTAGGGGTCCAATGGGACGGGGCTCAGTGGATTGAGTGTCATACCTGATTAGGAGTCCATGAATAAACGGTTGGTGATGAACCATTGGACCCTCACGCTCGATGATTACCACCGACGAAAGTCTAATGTAGAGGCATTGTAGCTACTATATGAGATAGTGACTCCTCTCTCGCGTAGGCAAGAGAATTGGTTATCGAAGGTTAATTGAAGCCACCCGTCTCTACTAGGGCAACCAATGGCTCCCTCATCCACATATAGATTGATTTTTCGCAATTTCGGTGCACTCCGCCCCAAGACACGGTCTATATCTGACCAGGCGTAAAGTCCTCCGATTACACCAGGACTGATCCCAACGGGGCGAAATTCGATTGCCAAAGAAAGTTCTTGCAGATTCCGAATGGTAAAGGAATCGCTTAGAATGTCGAGGATCGATTCCCAATCAAATTTGAACTTGCCTGACTCTTCCTTCTCTGAGAAGAGGTACGGGAGCGAAAATGATAGAATGCGCAGATTGTCGACTCTTTCAAGGCTGAGATCAGGAGCTAGGAATGTAATGAGTAACTTCGATGCAACAAAAAGTATTTCGACGCACTTATATAGGCTCCATTGTCATAGTAGAGTGCAACATGTTCTATGGAACTAGCAGATCTAGCAATAATATCTCTTCCAAGCGATAACGTCTTTTCGTGTCCCCATTTCATTCGGAGGCTCAGTTCACGAAGTCCAAATACATTCCGAAAAAGGTGGAGTGGCTCTAAACGTTGGTCCGGAACTGACCAGACAAGGAGATCTAGAGTTTCCAATGTGGACTCTAATTCACCTGTATCCTCTATTATCGTAGAATTCTGCACCATAACGCCATACAAGCGGAGTTTCCTCATCTTCAGCCTATTAATAACAGTGCAAGGGAGGATAATGCTGCCATGGATATCCAACGCAGCGTATTTGGGAGATAAAAGTAAGTCTCCGATTGTAGGCTCATAACTTGGTAGCGATTTGTATGTCCCAAGTTGAATTGTGAGCTGGCGAAGGCACTTGAGTGACGCCAGGATATCGAGAAGGATGGTGTTTTGAGATGAAAGGGAAACGATGGTCACATCTGAGATGTAGATCGATATATCAGGATTGCGTTGGAGAATGGGAAGTAGCCGCTGGGCGTTTTCAGTAGTAAGCTGGATTGAAGAAAACATCTTTTTCCGACTCGGGATTAGGAAGGACCTTGCTACCCTCGCACAGGCCTTGAGTGTATCGGGGTTATCCTCCAGTTTGTCGACAATTTCGTAGACGATTTCTTGGGGAACTGGAAGGCAAACGGCCATCGTTGGTAAGAAGGCGGGGAACGATCCAATGTGTCATTTTCATTTCAGCATCTCTATATGATTCTCCTTTGATGATTCCTCAATAGGCGACACGGCATATTGTTATCGGCGCGTCGGCATGATGGCAACTAAACCGGGAGACGGTGAGCGAAATGTGAGGAGTTCATTCAGAGTGTGAGGGTATGACCTATGTACCCTTGATTTTAGCGTGGATAGTGAGGAATAGTGACACATAGAAATTGATGAGGAGCGATCCCCCTTCTCTTCTCTATTTTTGTTCTCGATTCCCACTGGCCACCACTTATGGTTGGTCTAATTGCCATCATCGGCTTAGAAAGGAACAGA
The DNA here is from genome assembly GCA_037014335.1 of Collybia sordida. Lineage (NCBI taxonomy): Eukaryota > Fungi > Basidiomycota > Agaricomycetes > Agaricales > Clitocybaceae > Collybia > Collybia sordida. Next base: position 1,995,246 of record JAYKXK010000010.1, on the reverse strand, counting down.
TGGTGCACGCTCATTCGCTCATGATGCACATTGCAGGGACTGGAGAAAAAGGGGAACGGCCGTGTGGACATCCGGAAATTTGTTCCTAAGGGGATACAGATTGTAACCATATGACCTATCTGCTAGGTTGCGTAGTAATTAAAGCCAAAAATACAACTGACCGAACAAGCCTATAAATGTATTGAGGTCTTCTCTCCACTCGGATAATAGAGAAAGGTCTAGAGAGTGGCTTTCACCCGATAGTTTAAGGAGAAATTAATCGGTTGTTACTTACAATGCACCGTACTTATTAGACTTGAAGAGCGAATCATACAGCCAGTTCGATTTCGCCTCCGACTCGGAGAACTGAAGTTTCGGAATCCGGCCATATGTACGATCTGTCAATGAGAGAATACTGAAATTTAGATTCTATTGTTTCCTATCATATGAGTTGATGCGATTGTCCGCAAAGACGGCGTATTTTGTCAAAGAACTGCGGTGCCTTCACTGTTGTATGTACTTACCTCAAAGTAGGTGTCCATTGTTGAACGTTGATGTTTGAGTGTATTGACATGACAAGACCATTTTGATGCCATCAACGGAACTTGCCGGGATACTTCACGTCCAAATTTCCCGCAAATTGCCTACAAACCATCTTGCTTTCTGCTTCATTATTGGCCCGGGCCAAGGGAAAGAGAGCGAAAATATCAATGAGACTGGGTGACTTCCCGCAGGCTCCTAAAAGCATCCCCACGCAGCGTCCCACGATGACAAACGAGTTTGTCCATGTTTGCTTGTGGCTAGAGTCCGCCAGGGGTAACCCTCGGGTAACTTTTTCTCACCCGCACCCTTACCCCAAAACTACCCCACCCTTGCCCAAGGGTAGGGTACACCCTTCCATATGTCGGGGGTAGGGCGAGGGTAGGCGAGGGTAGACTGTGGACGTAATGAAAATCAAGTTAAGGTGTTATTTACACAATGTAGCACGTTAATTAATAGCATCCCATCCATTTTCGTAACACTCTTCCTCATCACCAAGGTCTGGTAGGTGTTTGATGGCTGCGACGACGTCGTTGTTGTTGATAATGCCAGCCTGAATCCAGTTACCGAGGCACATAAGTGCACGAAACGTGGGGGGCCGCATATTGCTACGAAGATGGTTTAGAATGATGCGGCCTTCTGAGAACAGCCGCTCAACATCAACGGAGGTAGCTGTGGTTCTATGTGAGTAGGTGTAAGCATAATATTCAAGAAGTATGGACATACCGGGTATAGAAAGGTAATCGCGTGCCATCCTTGATAATTGAGGATAGACATGCTTATGTTCAACCCACCACTTCAATGGGTCTTTTATAGACGTTGGTGGGGTAGCAAAATATAACTTGACTTCGTCGTTGTCATCCGGCAATTGGGATGTAGAATATCCCACCCTGAGCCGGTCAAATCGATTGTTAGTTACGGCAGGGGAGGTTTCTGGTGGCAAGGGTTCGGACTCCTATATACAAATGTCGAGTGTAAGACTAGTTAGTATAAAAATTAGATATGACGCACATTAGTAGTGTCCTGCACTACACGGTCCTTGTAGCGTTCCTCAAAGGTTTTGTATACGAGAGCCTCGGCTGTATTCACCAACATTGAGCGCCATCCAGCTGATCGCATATATTCGAGCTTGTAGCGGGGGTCCAATGCTAAAATTTGTGGCCACAAGGTTATTAAAAACTTGACTCGACCTGTTAATATAATAGAAACATACCCATAGCAATGCGATATGTTTCAGAAAGGTTGGTTTTATTGTGATAGCGGTTGAGGGTGCGTTTACCAATGACCAATGCTGAAGTAATAGCATTAGAGTATTTCATGTTGGCGATGGCGGTAGTGAGCTCGCGGTCGATCTCGTCCATAGCAGGGATGACCGATGATAGCTGTGCTTCATTCTTGCGTGAAAAAAATTTGGTGGCCTCCTTGAAAATCTGAAGTAGATAGTAAATTTCATTGATATATCTACAAAGTATTGGATAGTTACCATTAGGATATCTCTCAGCTCCTTTGCAAGCTCCCACTCCCATCTATCGAGCTCGTAGTCCCTGAGTTTGAGGTTGATGTTGCTTGTAATTGTCTCATAGACTTCGCGGTATTCCAGAACGGCATCAAGCATATCATAAGTTGAGTTCCACCGTGTTCGTACATCGCGGGGAAGGATCTTCTCATCGAGGTTGAGTTGCTTGCAGACGCGCTTCCACTTTGGAAGCAGATTTGTTGACGAATTTTTCACTCCAAATGCAACTTTGCGAATCTGGACCCATCGTAAACCAGCACCCACACATACACATGTATAAACAAACACCCACCTTTGCCAACACACGCCTGACAGGCATCACATTCACCGCCAACTCTGCTCGTTCCCCCACAGGCATCTGCAACCGTTCATCAACCCATCCCTCCTGATTATCTTTCTGGATCTCCATTTCATTTGCATCATCTTCGGTACATCCCTCTTCAAAACCAACATCATCACCCACGAGTTTTTGAATTGCCTTGGTGCCCTCATCAAGCTCGCCTCCGCCGTCCACTTCATGATTTACAATAAGGTAATGTTCCTCATCAGATCCTTCATCGGATTGAATACTAAGATCTTCATCCAGCTGTATTTCAGGATTTGCCCGTTGTTTTTTGGCTCTTTTCTGGCCACCCTGTGTATTCCCGCGCTTTTTTCGAGTCTGTGGTACGTCGAACTGAGCAATTATACTCTTGCACACAAGATTGATTATGTGGCAAAAGCAACGAACGCGATTAGCTTCGGCTGACTTACCCTGGGGAAGTGTTAAATACTTCTCCATGTTCTGCATCATCACGTCGTTAGGTGCAGCATTATCAGCCACTGTACCTAAGAACTTAGGCCAAACTCAAATAGTAAGTAAGACCGTTTTATAGATTATATTGCATGTTTACCTTATTAACTACGCCAAAATCAATAAGGACTTTTGCAAATGCCTCAGCTAGACGCTGACCCGTGTGTCGTTTGGGAAGCTCAATAATATCAAGGCACCAGGAGCGAATCTGACCATCAACTTCATACTGGACAGTCATCCCAATGAATGGGCGATGGTTAGGCGACGTCCAACAGTCGGTCCCAAAGTGCAGAGCGCTCTCGTTTTTCTGTTGTAAGTTTCATCAATATTTCAGTGATATTTCGTGCAGAAGTCAATGACATATTTACCTGCAGGATTTTGGCAATTTTCTGACGACATCCTACAAACGCTTCCTTAATGTCACGCCGAACAGTGGATGGAGATGGAATATATTGTTGTGGTCGGCCCTCTTTCATGTTACGCTGATACCCTGGGTCACTAACAATTTCGAAGGGCCGCTTACTCTCCGCAATCCATAAAACATGGTTGGCCTTAGCTTCGGCCTTTGTCTGAGGTCGAGTTGAGAAATTATTGGTAATTTTTGTTTTGTTGCGAAAGGCTGAGATGATTGACCCATCGCGCATAGTATTATCCCGGCCTTTCAAGATACCCCTAGCCTCAACAGCCCCATCAACATTATCGGCGGCCCGGAGAGCGTCTATACCCCAACAACCCTCAGCATGGGCACGTAAATTGCGAGTTGACGTTCTGTCAGATCCCTCCATTGCACGATAAACGTAACGGCCATGTTTTCCTTGGGAAGTGCAGGTACGAGCAGCACATTTGAACCGAGCATATCGTCGGCTGACTACCTTGCCATCCTTGGAAGGTTTGAACGCGTTCCATACAATTTCTGGCTCAGGATCAAAGAATGCGTACACACTGGCCTTCAGACGGGGGAGGATACGTTCTATACTCATAATTAAGCTTGAACGAATGTAGAATGTAAGTGACTTACTTATCAGTTCATCATCATCCTCCATAACGATGTCATCACTCCCTTCACTAACAGGTCCTCCATTCCCGTCACCATCGTCACCAATCCCTAAACTCATATTGGAGGATGCCATACTGCTTCGACTAGCAGTTCGACGAAGTTCAGAGGGTGGGGGTGCATCGGTATCACTCTCAGATGAATCAATAACAATGTGCTTTGCTTTTGGTTTGATTATTGAGAACTCGATTTCGTCATCAGGCTCTGGATTGTCCTCTGGGCTGGTGGCTCCCTTCCGTCTGGGTTGAGCTTGAAGCCGTTTTGCTCCCGATGTGGTCTTAGAACGATTTGTATTGGGAATGTTTGTGTCGTGATCTGTAGTTTTTGTAGTAGTGGACGAGAGTGTGGACAAAATTGGCTCAGAATTGTCCACGAGAAGACGAGCTGGAAGTCTAGTATCTCGCTTGCCACGAGATGCGGCAATACTTTCATTATTCATGTCGTTGTTGAGATAAATCTTCGTTACATTTGCTACTCGACAATTTTTACTATAATTTGAAATACTGTGTCCAAATGCAGAAGTCCCGAAGTTGGTTTCCATGTGACTTGATCATGCCGACCAAAAACATTGATTATGCCAACCTACCCTCCAAATATCCAAGGGTATGACCGAGGGTGACTTTTTGCTACCCTACCCTTCACCCCACGTCCACCCCCCCCTCTACCCCGAGGGTGCCGGCTACCCCTGGCGGACACTACTTGTGGCAAACTATGTTTCGTGAACGCTGTAGAGGGGCTGCAACATTACACGCTCCGAGATCCCCGAGCCCTCCGTGGCAAACTTTAAGCGACCGGTTTCGTTCAGTAAAATGTGTGGCTACCAAATAACACCAAACCAATTATTTTGAATTTCCTTTGTCACAATAAGTGACAATCCCTATCAGAGGAAGAGATCTTTGGGTTTGGCAATCACCAACAACAATGGACCAGAATGATAATTTAGGATCTTATTGAATTGAATTGAGGGAAGGATTGTGTTGGTATCAAAGTTCAATCTAATATGAACAGGATGTAATGGGGTCCACAACTACAGAACTGAGAAGATCTTGTCATTATGGACCCCTGTATTTATTATTATACTAGAGGAAAGTTCTAAAATTTTTTCAAGTCTTTGGTTACTTTTAGAACATTGGTAAGGTGTACATGAAATGGGTGTTCAAAAGACATTCTGTCCATCAGGGATCACTTTGGTCACTTGTTGTGATGAAGGAAATTCAAAATAATTGGTTTGGTGTTATTTGGTAGCCACGCATTTTACTGAACGAAACCGGTCGCTTAAAGTTTGCCACGGAGGGCTCGGGGATCTCGGAGCGTGTAATGTTGCAGCCCCTCTACAGCGTTCACGAAACATAGTTTGCCATAAGCAAACATGGACAAACTCATTTGTCATCGTGTGACGCTGCGTGGGGATGCTTTTAGGAGCCTGGACTTCCCGCAGACATTTAGAATCCAAAACTAAACCTAAATGCCTGTAAGCGAGCGATGCCAGGATGCCGGTTGTCAGGTACGCGGGTTTAAAACCCAGCCATCAACCAGAGAGTCGTTCTAAATTTTAATCTAGGCATAGGGTAGGACCCCCCTTTCTAAACCTAAACACCATTCCTAAACCCTTTTTCAAACTCCGCTTGTCCATATTGAGTAAGACCCACCTCGGCTAACCTCCCCAGTCGCTCCGTTTCCCCTTCGCCCAGCTGCCCCACTCTGGTAACGCACCCATCTTTTGATTTGGTTACGGTTTAGGATCCGAAATCCTAAATATTGTTCAGCTCCAACTCCGACATGTTTAGGTTTAATCGGGAATTCTAAACGTCTGCGGGAAGTCACCCAGTGTCTCAACTTGTCCAATGAACGTCGTTACCATAAAAACGTACCAGTAATGACTTTTTATATTCGAAATCAGGTGAATATAAATTTTCGGCGTGTTGTGCACATAGACACAGCAGAGGAATTATAGTGACCAGATTTACTGCAGGATATAGTTTGTTGGATTGCACCTGAGCTTCTCCGATATCTAAATCTTGCGAAATCGTATGATCGTCCTATTTTCGCGCTGAAGGCGGAGTCGACGTCGACAAGAACTACTCCGGAATTTCCTAATTCAACGTATTCAAGTAGTTCCGTGAAGCATAGTCTACTTCTTCCACACGCGTCAGTCGACCGAAAACGACACCAACTATGCTACCCCAGCTTGGTTCTTGTGCGAAGCCCCTCCTATTTATTGAGTCTCAAGCGTTAGGATTACCCATCCTGGTAAATGCACTCTACTTCACTTTTAGCTCGCAAAATGACATTTTAACCATGGTCCTCTCAGCGCGGGTTATGCGTCAAGTAAGCCACTACTCTTGTCCGTTGGACAATATATAAAGGATGATTTGTGTTCAGCAGACCCAGCACTCTGATTGCTAATACTCTCAATCTTTACAACACCCTCAATATGAAGTTCTCTACTATTATCATCCTCTTTGTTGCCACCGTCGTATCTGGCGCTGCCGTCTCGATCGCTGATATCAACAAAGATATCGAGGCCATTCGCAGGGGAGCTGAGGACCTCAGGAAATCAGTCCATGCCTTCCCAGTCAACGGCGGTGGAACCATCGCCCAGGCCAACGTACGTTTCCCCGTTTATTATTTAGTCAAATTTCGCCATGTATTTAAAAATTACAAGGTCATCCGCAATGACGTTGGTAAGTTCAAGGCTAGCGTCGACCAGGGCACTAATGACGTGAAGGTTAGTCCCCAAACATGCCCCCCTGTTAATTCCTAGATATAAGTTGCTTGTCAGCGCACCCCCCCGTTCAACGAGGCAGATGCGCGTCATTTCCTTGAAGAAATTAAGCAGTACACTCCCGTCATAGTCGATTTCCTCCACGACGTCACCGCCAGAAGGCATTCATTCCAGAATGTTCAGGGCGTGAATGCAGTACCGTTGGTAGCGCAAGGTTTAAAGGAAATTGGTGACAGTGCCTCTCGGTTCGGGAATGCGCTGATTAAGTCAGATCCGGTACGTCCGAACAACCTGTTTTTCCACCTTCCACTTGTTCAATGTATGCATGCAGGATGATCTGAAGTCAGAGGGCACAAAATTGCAGAATGAATTAGCTGTAGAATTCCGCAAAACTTTAGAGGTGTACTCGAAATAAGGAAGGGTTAAGGGGTTTATTCGAAGTTTCTGCGTTGGAAGCTGTCGTATTTGTTTCCGTTAAATGTGCTTTCTGTCCGACTAACTCTTATGGCATTCTGCCAAATGAATCTGGTTCAAACATATGTGTCTCTTGGTTTCCACACCGCGAGCGACCCCATTAGTGAGTATCGGCGTCAACAAGCTTTGAATTTTTTTAAAACATTACTTGAACCTTTAAACATACGGCTTTTGTGCGTAAAACATAGTGTACTGCTTGGTAGCATCGGGGGTCTTTTCCATTTCGTCATCTATGGCGGCTACGAGACTCTCGAAATCCTCGTCAGACTGGACACCACATTGTCCACCCAGTGCCAATATCCGAGACTTCATAGCACGAAAAACGCGAATGGTATTCAGCCTGTGTTGGGCACCCTCTGCGCCAGCAAGAGTAGTAATCCTGTCGATAGCGTGGATGTCGACGAAACCCGCGAGGTGGAGAATGGAATGAAGTTGTGAGCAGGGATCGAACGTAAATCCCCCAGCATCGTACAACTTCGTGAGGACTGCTCGTTCTCTCTCTATCGCAGGGCCGGCTTTCCATGTATTAACTTCGCAAATCTGAATCCACCCCCCGGGTGCGAGGACACGGTAGATTTCGTTGATGGAGGATACCCATTCGTCTTTATGCAGGGCCGCCACCAGCAAACGCTGGTTCGCAATGAGAAATGTATCACTCCATTCCGCAGGGAGAGCAGTGATATCACCCGTTAAGAATTTGATGTTATCAGGGGGATTCTTGGGGAAGAAAACGGGGTTTTGATCGATACCATACCCGACTACCCCTTTGGAGAGTATTCCACGTTTCTCAAGGTCCAAAAGCCAAGCACCTATCGGCGCTCCCATGAGAATCTTGAATATCAGAACACAAGCTAGGACTTACCAGAACCAGCTCCACAATCAAGAATCTTATCACCTTCTATGAAGGTTACGTCAGGGTAAATGAGTTTTGGGCTAAATAGTTCTTTCAGAAGTTGATGTTGCGTGTTCAACCTTTAATAGTGCCACCGTGTCAATTCCAATATATAAACAGAATGTAGATCATTCTCCATTACCTTTCTTCTTCGGCTTCGTCTGAGGGAAACATATAATGATATTTTGGAGTAGCCATACTTCGAGTGCACAAATTCGACGTTCGGGTGAGATGGTTCACGAGCGAGGGAGAGGATTGAGTGGGCTGGACTCATCTAAGTCAGGTGTCTCATTCAGTGCCTAATTATAGCAGCGCCTGAATAATACTGACGCAGGCTGAGCGATGCGGTTACATGTGAGAATAAGCGACCGAATATGTGAAGCTCCTACGCTTAGAAGTGTCAAATATCGAAAGAAGTCATTTTGCGCGTTGTGCAACGCCATTTTTACACCGAGCTCGGAGCAGCAAGCTCGAATTGGTTGAGCCCAAACTTTGTCACGTGCCAAAGAAATGGATTCGCCTGATCCGAACCACACGACTTCTCCACAAATTTGAAACCACACTGTGCTCAAGTTTCAAGTTTCAAGCTTCACGCTTCAAGAGTCAAGACAATCTCAGATTCTTCACTTGAGTACCTCTCGTATTGGGCCTTGAAGGAAATTTTTTATAGTCTCCACCGTATCGAAGCAATTCCCGATATCACTGTTCTGGGTCCTATGAGTCCATTTATCCAGGAAACCGAGACCTCTCGAATTCAGAGACCCCGAAATTCAGACTCATTTACCGGACCGGCCACATTCGTGAGTTATCCGTGAATTCCGCCACGTTTCTGGTCTTTGGGCACTAATATCCATTTTAGAAACATGGTCGTTATCTCTCCGATTGCAATCTTATCTATGGATCCAACAATTTGGCTTTACAATTATAACCGACCTCGTGGGGCCTTTCCCTTGATCCTTTGACCTTCCTTGACTTGCGAAATTCCTCACCAACGACCCATACTTTGTTTGGCTCGGTGTTTTATCTCATTTTTGCTGTCATGCATTTCATCTTAAACCGTCTTCTGACCTCGTAACAAACAACAACAAGGACAGCACCTAAAATGGAAGTTCATTTTAATATACATTCAAATCGATAACATTTCAAAAGGGGTGAGTTAGACACACCTGTTCATCATGCACATACATCCTAGAGAAAAAGACAAACTTCTGCTACACCAGGCAAGCTGGTCTCTCGGTTCATATAAGCTCCTATTCAATTACTTTTTCGGAACTTGACAGGCAGGATTTCTTGCCCAAAAACGACTCGCTCGAGGCCTACGGCTCAATCATACGGAGGTAGTCGCCTTGATATCTAATGTATTGCATGAAAGGGTTCGCGATGGTGGACACACAGCAGCAGAACTAATGCAACATGGAAAAACGTTGCTCGGTTTTCGACATGTTTTGCCTGGCGTAGCGCCTCTACTTCGTGACATTCAACTAGAGGCAACTCTTCATGATGGGTGAGTTCCGAAATATGGATTCTATGGAAAGTTACTTTGAATCGCTGACTTGGAAAGCACAGAGTATTTCTTATTACTGTTCGTGACCCAATCTCCACTGAGTCTGGAAACCTCGAGGCTGCTCTATATGGCTCTTTCCTCCCTATCCCCTCTGATGATCTGTTCCCCCCGTCAATTCCTTCAGAACATTCTCCGGAAAATGCACCGGGAGCAGTCGTTTGCAAAGAAGAGCCGATAGTCATCAACAAAGGCAGAAAGAAAATATCTCTCAAGGTCACGAATTATGGAAAGCGACCCATCCAAGTAAACTCCTATTCACAATATTGGCCTATTATTGATCCTGACTATATGGTTTGAAGGTTGGATCTCATTATCATTTCGCCGAAACGAATGCCGCGTTATCATTTGATCGGACACAAGCGTTTGGTATGCGTTTGAACAACCCCGCGGGAAGTCCCACCCGATTTGAGCCAGGAGAAATCAAAACGGTTACTCTGTGTTCCTTTGGCAGTACAAACTTTACCGCAGAGGGAGAACAACCTCCCTTGGGAATATTCGATAAGAGTAGAACCGATCGCTTCGTGCAAGAGTTGATACAGAAAGGTTTCGGTCACACTCCAGATCCTGGTGTATTAGAAGTCAACACTGAGACCGAAGTATCTCGGAAATTGTACTTTTCCATATACGGTCCAACAACGGGTGATAGGGTACGACTCGGCGATACCGCTCTATGGATCGAAGTCGAGCGTGATATGGTATATCAAATTTTAATTTTTCCCTCGTCCGATTTGTTGACGCGTGGTTGCAGACGGTGTATGGCGATGAACTCAACTTTGGCACTGGTATGCTTATACCTAGTATTTTCTGTTTTTTTACATATCTAATAAGATATTTTCAGGGAAAACCATTCGGGCAGGAATGGGGCAAGCGAATAACCTGTCCTCTTCGGAGGTGGTTGACCTTGTCATAACTAATGCTTTGATCATCGACTCGTCTGGGATCTACAAGGTATGAGTCAAGATAATCTTACGGCTTAGGTCTTACCACCCTTAGGCGGATATAGGTATAAAGGACGGTCTTATCTCAGGCATCGGAAAAGCAGGAAACCCATATACTATGACTGGCGTTTCGATTATCGTTGGATCATCCACAGAAGTAATCGCAGGCGAACACCTAATTATAACAGCTGGGGCGGTCGACAGTCATATTCACTACATCTGCCCACAGCAGATAGAGGAAGCACTTGCTGCTGGAACCACGACAATGATTGGTGGTGGCACGGGACCCAGCGCGGGGACCACTGCAACCACATGTACTCCAAGTCCCTTCTATCTGAAACACATGTTTGCAGCCACCGATGGTTTACCCATGAATGTTGCTTTTACCGGTAAAGGGAATGATGTTGGTCCAACTGCTTTGGAAGAAATCGTAAGAGCTGGCGCTGCTGGATTGAAACTACACGAAGATTGGGGAACTACGCCGGCTACCATTGTTAATTGTCTGAATGTCGCTGACCTGTATGACGTTCAGGTGAAGTACTTTGTCAATCTCCAGTCGGTTCTGGTCCGTCTGACATTCGTTCGTTTCGTTCAGGTCGCCATCCATACAGATACTATGAATGAAAGCGGTTTTGTTGATAGTACGCTTAACATGAAATTTCGTATTCTACAAAGCTGAATTCGATTTAGGTGCTATAAAAGCGTTCGGTGGGCGTGCAATTCATACATATCACACGGAAGGAGCTGGTAAGATGATTGTACTTTTGCGAGCAGCGATGTTATTTCTGACATGCTTATACGGGTGGATAGGTGGTGGTCATGCGCCCGACATCATCGTGGTATGCGGTCAGGAGAACGTCCTTCCGTCATCCACAAATCCAACACGACCGTTTGCCTTAAACACTACGGATGAGCACGTCGATGTATGTAAATTGATTGCTACATCATATTCTTATTCATGTTCCGATTTCTAGATGATAATCGTAGCTCATCACGTCAATCCAAACGTACCGGAAGACTTGATTTTGGCTGACTCTCGGGTTCGGGCAGAGACTATGGCTGCTGAGGATCTCCTTCAGGACCAAGGAGCTATATCGATGATTAGTTCCGATTCTCAGGCTATGGGGCGCGTTGCCGAGGTGGTAAGCCGTACTTGGAGAACAGCGAGTAAGATGCGAGAGTTGTGTGGTCCGTTGACGTCTTTGGGTGACATAGATGGAAGAGACAACGGTCGCGTGAAACGATACGTATCCAAATATACCATCAATCCGTATGTGCTGTTTCTGTTATCACTGGAGAGATGGTATCCTAAGCCAAAGGAATGCGTAGCGCAATCACTCATGGGATGAGCCATCTCGTTGGTCACATCTCTGTCGGGACCGTCGCCGACCTTGTCCTCTGGAAATTTGAAAATTTCGGTGCAAAACCCGATATGGTTTTGAAGTCTGGGGTTATTGCCTTCTCTAAGGTTAACTATTCCACCCATCGCGTTGGGTCATCCTCGCTGACAAACCCCTACAGATGGGCGACCCGAATGGAGCGATTTCAACTGTCCAACCATCCTACGGGAGGCCCATGTGGGGAGCGAATCCAGCTTCTGCAGCGTTGAATTCGATTGCTTTTGTGTCCGATATCTCGATAACTTCGGGAACAATGGCTTCATACGGACTATCTAAACGGTTTGAAGCCGTCCGAAATTGCCGAAATATCTCTAAAAAGGATATGAAGTGGAACGCGGAGACCCCTGTCATGACTGTTGACGCGGAGAACTTCGAAGTTCGTGCCGATGGGGTTCTGTTGGATATACAGCCCGCCGAGAAGGTTCCTCTCGGAAGATATTACAATCTATTTTAACGGAGCTAGTGTATGGAGATTGAAAATTTGAGCATCCCTCGCTATCACTATTAACACGGTCATCGAATCTTCGTCTTTTTCGTAAAACATTTGTGATAGTTAAATGGATTTAGCCTCAAATTGTATTAGTATGTGATTAGGATTTCTTGTCGTCATGAAATGGCTTTTTGAAACTTCATCCCAATAGCAAAAGATATATTGCAGCCTCACTACATAGCTACACCGAAGTTCGAACTCGACTGATGTCGGGGGATCAGAATTTTTCTGGTATTATTTAAATATGTACATAAATATTTGGTAATATAATCAATATTATGGCGAAATCCCGCAAATGTGAGGATCAGTGCGGGAACCGCCCTCAACACCTCCCGTCGAAGTCGTAAACGTTTTCGCACCGTCTGCAATGACAGTCTTGCAACAAAGGCCTCTACGTGGCTCTAGAATATCCTCATTCTACCCCGTGAAGAATCTTCCATCTTTGTCTTCTCTTGACAGCGCATTCCAACTCCAAGAATACATTTCGCTGCTTATTCGTCTGGACGTGCACGACGTGGAAGCTATCGTTTCTCTACCTGGAAAGAGCTCCGGAAAGGAGAAAGAGAAGGAGAAAGAAAGAATTGGTGAGGAAAATGGAGATGAGAAGACAGCAGAGGAGAAGGAAGGAGAGAAGGATCGAAAGGTTGATGTTGCTGTTGATGAGGCATGCTGGATATATGAACATCTGAGGTCCGTGATACTCTCACACAGCCCTCTATCATTGATCAGTACTTAAGTTAGACCTGTAGACGTCTTGCGCAGGATCTGTCACATCCTTTAATTACGACGCTTCAGCAGGAATGTACGCGTGCATCTTGCCCGGAGATGAAGGCGGGGGAATGGCTCTACCTATGTGTCGCTCATGGCAATGACGGAGCTATGGAGGTGAGTATGGCGACTATGGAATATCTACAGTGCCCGAACGCGTACTCACTAGAATACGCGTCTCCCGGGTTTCTATTTATTAACTGTCCTCGATCACCTTTATTCATACTAATATTGTCATCTTTCTTTAGCAATGTTGTGCAATTGACTACATATTGCATACTGTGGATAGTGCCACGGCCCTTCTTAACTCACCGAGAACGTTCCCTTCACGGTCAGCTGTTTCAAATAGTGCACTACCTACCAAAATCTGATATATTCCCAAAGACTACAAATTCCCCAAACTTCTCACAGACATTTCTCGGCGCTCGCACGTCGCCTTGGGCGTATATTTGCCCATGCCTACTTCCACCATCGAGAAGCCTTTGAGCAAGCCGAAGCTGAATCCTCCCTCTACGCACGCTTCCTTGCCCTTACCTCCAAGTTTGACCTCGTCCCCTCGGAGTTCCTAGTTATCCCACAAAACACATCTCACAACGAAAACGATTTTCGGGACGAAGTGCAACCACCGCGACTGTTAGCTGCTGCCGTCGATCCCTCGAGCCATAGTAGGAACCAGAACGAGGCACGTGACGAAAGTTCGTTCCATGATCCTGTATGGGATAGACGAGGTAGTGTCGTTGGTCCAGGAGAGCGAGCGAAGAGCAACAGTCCACCTGGGTTAGGCAATGGGAATGAGAGCCCAAGAAAGTTCGGAAGGAACCGGACGGATACGATGGTGTTTAGTGACGTGTCTGCTGTTGCAGAGGATCTCGCAAAAGTGAACGAAGATCCTATAGAAGGGACAACACACGTTTTGAGCAAGGATGAGAAAGAAATTGAGAAACTCAACTCATCTTCAGAAGTTGCCTCGACGTCCACAAACTCCGGCGTATTACAATTGACCCCGATAGACCTCTCGCCATTAGAATCGGAGTCATCACCTCTACCATCTCCCCCAGAGACAGCAAAACCACCCCCTCCGGAAACACAAAAGTCCACCGAGGAAGAATCTGCTTCCACTATAGCGGACAGTCATCCTCTATTCGTGGATACTCCATCCGAGGATTCCAATTCTGACCCAACACCCCTCACTGTCCCAATGGTTGACACGGTTGCTATTGAGTCTGACCCTCCGATACCAGTGCCCAGCGATCCAGAACAAGAAGATACATCATCAGCCGTCCCGTCGGGGTCCGATCCCACGATGGAACCAAACTCGGAACAAGAAACTGCCGAAGTCACATCATCCACCGCGTCAGAGTCTCAATCCGAGGCTACCGCTGAGATAAATCATGAAACGGAGAGAGGAGCAGAGAAGGAACTTGAAGGGTTCGGACTTCCTGAACCGGAATCAACACAAACCACAGCGCCGGAAGTAACACCAGAGAATGTTATAGCCTCGGCCCCATTACCGGAAGCACTACCATCGCTCGACTCAAACGAAAATGAATCTCCAGAGGAACCAGTCGTGGGTGCTGACACTTCCGTAACGGACGCTACTTCTGCTCACGTCCCAGCTGCACCGGTCGCGCAAGAAACCGAGCTAGAGTTGACGCTAGATGATACCCCTTCGCTGGTATCAGAATCGGTACCGACAGACACCATCTCATCTGAATCACCAGTAACATCTTCAGCGAGTATTGAGGAAAAAGAACCCGAAAGTGCTCCAAGTGAAGGGCAGGAGCTATAGGCGAATTTTCGGGTTGGGTGATTGATGCTTGGTTGGATCTGTTCTTGTCGATCTGGTTTTCGTTTTTAAAAACGCAGGGTCTATGTATGTTATACCCGCTATACCATCGTGCCTTCTATAACAGTAGTGAGAGCCATAAGAATAATTTCACAAAAGGTTATTGAGCTCTGGCAGGTCAACACCTACCGGTTCCGGAGCACGTGCCCAAAATCTAACCGTCGCGATTTCATTATGTTTCCAGTTATACAATACTCATAACCTTTCAAACCATACTCTACCCGTTATCATAAGATCGTTCTCAAGGTTCTTAAGATATCAGAAAAGACCAGAATTAATCCAGTATTGTGGAGTGGATTGTAACGCCAGGAGTTGGGATAACGCGGAAGGTTGAACCAACAGATCACTGGTGAGTATACCTATTGCCACGAGCTTTGCTTCTCGTTACATTGCATGACCAAGTTTCTAAATAAACAGGGCACCCCTTCTACGAAGGGGAAGCATAAATAACTTCAACAAAAACTTAGATCCGTCAATCTCAATACCCAAACACCATGGCGCCTGATACATTCAACAGTCTCGATACGATCCTCAACCAGATCACGACTACAAATAGCCCTGCTGCATTGAACCATACTCTGCGAAATTCGATCCCGAAAGAAGCCCGGGAGACGATCTTGTCAAGCTTGTTGGCGGGCGGTCAGGACCCTTTGAGCGTCTTAGACATGAGAGAGAACACTTTGGGGGCACTGTTCATCTTGTGAGTCAATTCTATGTATTGTGTTACTTTCTCTTATACGGTATATCGGTCAGGTCTGCGCGGTTTCAGAACGCGGGCGCTGTTCCTCCGCCTTGGGAGCTTGTGCGAGAATTTTGCAGTGCGTTCAACCCGGAACACGCTCGTCTTGCACCAGATCGCGGTAATGCAACTATTGCCTCGTTGTTGAATGCGTCTGAGTTTTTTCCCTCATCTCTAGTTACACTTTTGGCAAGAGGTATCTCAATTTATGCCGACCAATCCAATAACGTTTGTCGAGGCATTTATGAATCTACACTCGCCCTAATAATTAATATACATTCAAACAGAAGAAGGCCGCTATTCAACCTCTTTATGATCTCGTCAGACGATACCCTCCACATCCCTCATACCTCACTACAATCCACCCAATCTTCGTACTGGTGAGTAGCTTTCATCTCGTGGCGCCACTAGGATCCACCCTCCCGATCATAGGCTTGCGTCACATCACAACACTATTCAGAAGCTCTCCCGATCTTAGAACATCCCATCACCAATATCGACACCAATCTCTCTGACCTAAGCTACAGTGATAATCTACTATATCACTACACCGGTGGCATCGCACTAGCAGCACTCAAACGGTGGCATGAGGCGGAGGAATTCTTCGAAATATGCGTTAGCAGTCCGGGATCAGTGCCAGCTGCGATTCAGTTAGAAGCATTCAAGAAATTAAAACTCGTACAGCTAATATCAACGGGACAGGTGAGATTCCGGCCTATCTGCCATCAGGACATGAGAATCAACGAAATTTAGGCATCAGGTGGCCAAAAATACGCGCATCCAGTATTAGCACGCCTTTTCAAGAATTCACCTTATAGCCTACTTGTCAATTCATACCCTCACAATACGCAACACCTTCAGGAAGTGCTGGAAAAAGAGCAAAATTTTTTCACCGCAGTGAGTGGTTCATTGTCACGAATGAAATTGGCTGTGTCATATTTATATCTAATAGGAAAAGAACGTTGGGCTCGTAATTCAAGCCATCGACCGGGCTCCGCGATGGGCGTTGAAGAAACTGACGGCGACATACGTCACTCTGGGGCTTTCCGATATTGCACGTGCAATCGGAATAACGGATGAGGATGAAGTTAGAGCATTGATCCTCAGCATGGTAAGCCCATCTTCCTTCGTTCATTCGAGGAGTTTCCTAACCGGTTTCTATCCAGATCGAATCAAACGACATTAGTGCCCAGATATCTGCAGATGGAACGGTCACCTTCACCGATCCTCCCCCGCAATTCACGAAGGAGCAGGTTGACAAGGTGTTGCAAGACGTACAGGAGCAAACAGCGATGTTGAATGCGTTGGAGATGGAGATTGGAAGAAGCAAGGAATTCCTATCTAAAGTGAGTTCATTGGTTAGTCTAAACCTTTATCTTTATCTTATGGTTTTCCTAGGCTGTGAAGAATCGGGACGACTCAGCCTGGATCCCCTCCGCCGATGAGGATATGTATAATGCCATGGGTGGTGGGAGTGCTTGGGTAGAAGATGCCATCTTCTCGTGATTTTATTCTTGTCCGATCTTTCGTTCTGTACATAATAATTCATTCTCGCTGCTCGCACTTCCACATTCACTCCATTCAATTTTAAGAGTCAAGATTTTATTCCGCATTCCGCCCAATTTTTGGGCACAATCGCCCATCTGGCAGATGACAACCTCTATATAAACCCCTATTTATCTTTGCACCTTCATACAATACCCCAAGTGCCGTCCCCGGCACGCCCGTCCTTTGATTTCAGGTTTATTTAAAGTTTATTTTTATCCGTAGCTTATACCGTTACATCCGACTCCACAGTGGGCAGGTATGAATCCATAGTACGCCACATTTTCACTTCGTCTTCTGTAACGCTCAGTGGGAAAAGAATTCAATCAATAGTCAGAGTTGGAGACAGCACTGCCACAGCAGTCAAGTAATGGTCGTTTATGAATTACGTAATCAAAAGCACAACTAATTTTGAGCAAATCAGCCATTCATTGACAGATAAATCCAAAGCTCAAGTTACTTCTTCAGCACATAGAAATATTTAGAGGCATATTCATAGATGCCAGTTATATTCTGAATGTATTTTTCCTCCATAACAAGCTAATATAAAGCCATGCTTGACTATTGCCTGACTGCTGTGGCAGTGCTGTCTCCAACTCTGACTATTGATTGACTCCGATTGAATTCTTTTCCCACTGAGTGTAACGTGTCGTCCAAATATTGTGAAAAGGAAATTCTCCACGAGATTCTTTGGAAACCTGGAAATGTCCATATTGGTATAGATAGTTCCATAATTTTGCGACAGGGCAGCTACAGTCTTTCTTCGAAATTCTGTGGTGTGAGGTTGCATGAAGAGCACGGATGTGATAGAAAGTGCCACATAGTCAGGAGTGATTTTATCCTCAAATCTCTCTGAGGAAGTAAGGGTGAGCAGCACGAATCCAGACATAACGATGCTCATACTGTCTATAATTAGTCTTGAAAGTAACTCCAATAAACTATCAGGGTATGCTTCTCCAGGTTTAGAGTTTACGAGTGGGTTGATTATATAGGGAATTATGTCCCTTCGTGCTTTCGGAACGATGTGCAATTGTCAAACACTCTTCTTATTCTGGTAAATTCACTTACTAGTATCATTGATTGCAAGCAAAGATATTAGCTGGGTCACAGATGTCCTGAGAGTTTTCACTTTGAGAAGTTCTATGAATTGAGGTAGATTCGCTTTGATATTATCTCTGAAATCTTCTGAAAGTAGAGGGTTATAGATACAAATATCAATGAAGGGCAGCTTCAGAACATACCTTCCTTAGCGAGGTTCACAAGAGTGTGAATACCCGCCTTCCGAACGTCGTCACTTGTGTCTTCGAGCGCGAGTGTGACAATTCCGGGAAGTGCTGATTGGATGAAAGGTTTGAAAGGTTCTGCACAGATAATTTAATTTTCAATTTAAGAGGATGGAACCCAAATAAAGCTTACTGTATTTCTCGTGAAGGGCCGCAAAAATCTTTACACCCGCAGCTCGTGTAAGCCATAAATTACTATACAGCATCGAAACGAGCGCGCGGTCCATCGAATTGGAAAATTTATCTGTATCTACAGACATAAAATAAAATTGAAAAGATCAAGGAGACGATGGTGATAAGACATACTTTGTCCAAACCAACGCTGTAATGAATCAATTAGTTCGGATATTTCGTGTTTTTCCGGGTTGATTAATGCAACAGTAGAGGGTATGGCATCAAGTGCAGCATCACTTATATCTCTTCTCTCCGGCTTGTTCTCTTCAACTTCTGAAAGAGAGCAAAATTTTGACATTAGGCCATCATTTACACTCAAGATTTAGTGGGACATACGGCGACAAAGTTCGTCCATCAATTCCCTCGCAACACTACGAACGTCTGGGTCTTCATCATCTATAATCATCCTAACAACATGTGGAAAGAGCGATTTGATTGAATCCTGGAAACAGTAGGCTGAAAGAAACAAAGAATTAATATTAAACCAATACGCAGAGAATTGTACAAACAATGTTGTATGATTGCTTTTATGGATTGGATGGCCCCATAACGATTTTCCCACCTTCTCATCTTTAATGAAGAATCAAACTCCTTTGACAGGGCTGATCCGCTGCTTTTTCGAAATTTGACTAAGAAAAAATTATGAATCGGGTAAGAAGCGGACGTTAAACTACGGTACCAGTGTCGTTATCTTGAGACCCGAAATCATCTGAAGGGAAGATGAAAGGTCGGGAGGGGAATATGGTTAATCCAACTTGCCACTTTTTGTCAATGAAGTCAGTGCCTGCACCCCAATCTCACGAACGTCGCTGTCCTCGTCACCCACAGTGATTTTGATGAGTTTTTGGGTAGCTAACTCCCACGCGGTATCTCGAAAGTCAGCTTCAAGACCTAAGTGAGTGAACCGGTAGGAAGGAGCAGCATCAATAACCTACAAACATTAACAAGCGCAATCAGTCCCTCAGCCCACGCTATACGGACTTTGTAATGAATGTCCTTCGACGCGGAATCGAGGACCTCGGGCAGCGCTGACTTGACAGCCCTTCGCGCCGTTGCGCTAGAATCTCGAAATGTTTCTATGAAACAGGGTCAAAGAGCTCACAAACGCAGACACTATCACAACGCACCGTTCTGTGCCAGAGCGATCAGCGTGTTTACTCCAGCGACACGTATGTCTTCATCCTCATTGTTGGTTGCTATATTGGTCAATTCAGGTATACTTGACTCGACATGAGCTTGGAAATCGGCTAGGATAGTAAATGATTCCTTAGCTGGCAGATCAGAGGTGTCGCCGAGACTTACGAATCTGAGCCAGAGTACGATGAACTTCAACAAACGCAACTCGAACTTTCCAGTGAGCTTGCTTGTCTAAATTGATGAATTGGGTTAGCCTAGGTTTTATGACATCCCGAAACCTATCTGCAAAGACGAAATGTGTTATAACAAAGGTTGGATCCCGTCCAAGTAAACTCACTGAAAAGCTGGGCTAGGACTCCCAAAGTATTGATCCCGGCAGCCCGGACATCTTCGTCCGGATCATCAATGGCACTCTCAATAAATTTTATCGGTACACTCTCAAAGGAAGGTTGAAAGACGGCTAAGAAAGCAAGGAACTTAAAATCACAGGTGAGTGGATTAGTTACGGAGACGCACAAATTTTGGATAATACTGTTAATAACTCTAACCATGCGACGCGGACCGACCAAATTGAATCTTCTGGCATTGAATCGATGAGCTTGAGTGCCAGAGGATGAACTATATCTTGAAAATTCACTGATTCATTTAATATTTAAGCTTAAAACCGAATAATACAAATATTAGACACACCGTCCTGAGCTACGAGCCCCACTATTCTCAATCCACTTCTCTGCACAACTGGGTAGTCAGAGTCATTCAACACCATTTCCATGATCGCTGGTACTGCTGATTTCATGTCAAGTCTGAATTCGGCTGCAGACGATGGTGATATATCGAACGTATTAAAGGATACATAATAACGCACCATTTTTTTCTAATACAATAACAACTTGAACACGACTCTCTTTGTTACCCTTCCGAAATTCAGACTCAAGCATCTCTGGTAATGATGGATCGACCTCGTCTTGGGGAGATAACTCAACAAGACAAGAACTTCAGCGTTTATAAACATACCATTATTTGGCATAAGGGTGACAAGCAACTGTGCTCCTTCAGAGCAAACGTCATCATCGCCATCGTTTACCATCACATGAATAATTTTATGAATTATGTCTTTTGTTATTTCTTGAAGATTTACTAGAGAAAATAAAAGAAGAGATTGGACCCAGAGACTCGTATAAACAATAAGAACATACGTGCTTCGAGTATTTTTTTGAGAGTTCCGACGGCATAGACACGATACTGCCAATAGGATTCTTCCAGTGCTAACTCAAGCACACTCAATAGAGATCCTTTGATTGATTCTAGTAATGATTCTAGTGGATGTCAGAGACTAAGTTAGGAATGCTGGGCGCAAACACACCATCTCTCGCTAAAGATGCAAGTGTCTCCACCCCAGCCCGGCGGGTTTTTTCATCGTCGTCGGTCATTGTTATTCTCAGGAGGATGGGCACCACTGTCCTGATTGACTCAAGAAAGGTGTTCGGCATAAGGTATGGTGGGTGGTCTGATAGATCATATTCTGCTTCGGATTTGCCTCTATCAGCAAAATAATTCAAGAAATCAATCCAAGAACTGTGAACGTCTTGGGGAATAGCAGCCCCTGGAATGCGAAGGATTTCCCGTAGAGTAGTATCTACAAGTACCCCTTGAGCGATGTATCAGAGAATGAGAAATTTGCACGAGCAAAATTGACGAACCGCCTTGGGCGAAAGGAAAAAGCATTTTCATCAAAACTATGCGAATGTCCAGGCCAGTCTCATCCCTTGTTGATTTGAGAAGGCGAGACATCTCAGAATTTAATACGTCGCCCACCCCAACTGAATGAAAAATGTTCACCAATTTTATGCATGAACCATGTAAGGACCCACGGTTTTTGACTAGTTCCATTATTCCAGATATAGGATACTCATCATCCCAAGATGGGTCCTGAAGGGTTGGATTCAAGTTCTTCGATAATGCTACGTTAAATTGACTTTGGAGACTCTCTGTCGAAGTGTGAACCATAAGCATCGTATTCGGATTATGTTCGTAGCTTGAGCCCACCCTCGTTCATAAGAGACCGCACCGCGTTTGTCCCAGCGGCACGTACACCTTTATCCTGTGTGTTGATTGTTAGTTTGATGAGGTCAAAAATTAGTGGTTCGATGGCATCTTGAAATACGTCTTGGAAATCAGCTGGATAATATTGATCACGAGAAAAGGTCCAAAAATGTAGTATGAAGCCTTACAACGTTTGATTAGGGTCCCTGTATCTTCAATAACGCGTGCTACCCAGCTGAAATGTTCCAATGCAAAACCAAGGCTCTTTAATAGTGCTGTTTTGGCAACATCCTTGAACGTCTCGGGCACTGAGACGATTGAGGATCCGACTTGTAAAATATTTTCAAATTCGACTCACTGCTCTTTCTGAGGCGTATCAGTGCATCCACTCCTCTAAGACGAACATCCTTTTCCACATCGTTTGCTGCGGCCGCGGCGAGCTCGGATAGTAATGATTTAATAAGATCTTTAGAATCAGCTAATAGAAAAATGTTGTCACAAAACAAATTATAAGGAAAAATAGATACAGACGGTCATTAGCCCTCGCTTCAAGCGTGGTGATAGCCTTTTCCCGGGTATGAACATCTGAATGCCCCAATTCTGACATAATCCTCCCAAACATTGTAACATCTCGATACTCAGCTAGCGAGTACATTGTAGACCAGATGAGAGGTTATGAACATGTAAAGCGTAAGCTCATAAGTTTCATAGTAGCGAATGAGCTCTTACTCTCAATTTCAACTATTAACATTTCCCATCCCTTTGCTATCAGCGACGTGAGTAAACTTCATGGGACACAGGAAAATCCTTCACCTACCGATTTCTTTGAAAAGCTTTCCAAGATATTTTCGTCCAAGATACCGTACTTCATCCCTAGTACTTTCCCCGATTTCTACCCTCCATTCACTCTTTGGTCCAACTGCCGCTATACTTTCTGGGGAAATATTCAGTACATCTTCGTCAGCAAATGAACATGAATGTACCTTTTGCAATACGTAAAATAATACTGAGGACGCTGACTCTTTGTAGGTTTTTTTGGTCTCCAACAAGTCCCCTACATGCTGCCATCGCAAAGTCTCGCCTATTACTAGGAAGCATATGGTAAACCATCGCTTCCCAAGGACGTTCCTCTATTTCATTGCTTGTATAATCTTTCTCGACAGCGAGTAGGATGGGTGTTCGAATGCTGAATGCCAGCGCTCTGATTTCATCAGGAAAAATGTTCCATCGATGCAGAGGGTTTCCTGGATTTAAATATACTTCAAGCTCCGTTTTGAATCTTTCCAGACCCGAATCCTTGAGATAATCCAGGAACCCCGATAATGCCCGAAGATGATTGCGTAGGATTTCAGAAGATTCACGCTGGAATTTATCTATCACCAAATCCCGTAAGCGCTGACGTACAATGTTTGGGGCCCCCCACTGAGCAAAACGGTCCCACCACTTTGGGCTAAGCTTTTGTTTCGTTATATCCGCTATGGCTGTGTCTAAGTTGGAAGGCCCTCCAGACCCCACCAATTGTGTGCGCCAGATTTCCAGCAGTATGTCATCGCTGCCAATATCCCCTGTCCGTGGTTTCTCTCTAGGAATATCCCGTTCCTTGAATAATTTCCGTCTCAAAAAGTCTTTGAGATAGTTGAGGATAACATAAAGAGGGGTTTGATAAGGGATTTCGGCAAAAAAAAACGGGGCGATTGTGATGCCCAGGTATGCCAAAGTCCCCAGAATTATTAGACCTAAAACCACCCACCCTAGCCTCAAATTGTCACCGACAGACTGGAGTCCAAAGCCTATGACGAATAAGAAGAGAGCAAGGTGAATGAAGCCAGGAAGAATTGTGATAACGGGTCCAAGATACCACAGTTTTGCTTTCTCATCACGAATCCATCGCTGGTAGGCGTCGTTGGAGTCTCGGCCCCCAGTCACTGGAACAAATTTGACTACCCATGATTTGGCTAGGATACCCATCATAGCGCTGAATAATGTGATGACGAGACTGGTAAACCATAAGCCATTGGTCCACAAAGTAGGCGCATCTACTTCAAACACACCCCTTGGAGTAGTTTCATTACGAAGCGTATTGCGGATGTCAGCAAGTAGGGCTTCGGCCTTTGTTTGTGGCTGAAGATCATGTCTGCTATCAACCACAAAAGAAGATACAACTCCCGCGAACAGACCAGCCTGTGGGGAAATAAGTCCAGATCAGATATCAGAACTTTGAAGCCCACAAATAGCAAAAGAGATTCAAGGTCCGTTTTCCACTGCTCTGCTTGCTGATTCGCTTCTTTTGTGGCCTTCTCCAGGTAAAGCGACCAGATCTGTGCATCCGACTTGAGTCCAGTACCCTCTTTTTCGTCCACATTGTTTGGGCCTCCAGGAGCAGTGGAAGGTTTTCTCCAGTTCTTCCCAGCCTTTTCGGCTTCACTTTGATTCATTGCATACTAAATATCAATGATTAGTAACGCATAGGCCTCGAAGGAGAAATGGTCACCTTTCCAGACCCGTTCACCTTTGGGAGCGTTGAATCGGACAACATATCTAAAGGAACAGATATTTTTGAAGTCGGGTAATACGTACTTTAACCCGTATATAACAATCAACGTTAACGCCCGTCCCACTTATCCGCATTATCAGTCATCATAAATTCCATACTGAAGTTATTTTTGAGACGGGCCTGGTGAACACATTGCCCCCGAGCCGAGTTGACAGAGGAACGCACAATTACCATCATTACAAGCTTCACGGTAGCTGCTCTTCTAAACATCAGGTGATTGATAAGAATAAGCGCTGGGTGTTCGGACTCACCATCAAATTCTTGTGGTTTTGTTTTGCTTCAAGTATCAGAGAACTAAGCCGGATATGGCACTCATTTTTGCTGTCAACGGCGGCGAATACGCCCAAAAGATCGACCAGTAAACCCGAACGGGAACAGAGCGCCAAATATCTGAGTTAAGGACACAATTTTGTAAGCTTCTCCATTTAAAATCCTTCAAGCGATCATCTGGATTAAATATAGGCGCATTCGTGGGTAACTTGCACCATATTTGTGGTTGGGCGCGTATTTCCAGTGTGGCCATGAGGTAAGTTTGTCAGGTCCGCGCCTCGCGATTCCCGGCTCATCAGCACATGTATGGATAAATTATCCCTGATTTCAAGCCCTGAGAAAGTAAAAGACTCGAACCACTCATTGAGCTATCGGTATGTTATTCCTATTCACAAAATGTCGCACCATTAACTCTGATTGGGATGTGTGTTATGGGAACTTACTTGAAACGCTCTCTAATGGCTGAGTGGCCCTGTCTAATACCGTCTTCATATCGCCGAACTTGTTCGATCCTGATCATCCAAGATTGTTGTCCGTGAAGTCAATGAACTTGGAAACCATTACCCTAAGATCCTACTAACGACTAGTTGGAATACATGTTGCGGGATTAGACACAAAGATCTATTATATACCCAGAGCTTTGAATTATGAGCCCTTGAGGCTTGAAGCTTGAAGCTTGAGCTTGAGGTTTGAAAGGATGAAATTCTTTGAATTCGAACTCGATTGCATGTTACAGTGAGGCAAACATTGATGTAACGAAGACATCACGTAATCTTTCCTTTGCTAAAACCTTTACCCTTTTCCTTCGTTCGTCGTTGTGCCTTTGGCTCCCTCCTGGGAACCCTATACCCCGACTCACTCCGCTCCTTACTATTGGTTACTATCTCCTGATTTACAACTCCTACTCTTCGTAACGTATATAAGGCCTTACCTAGAACTACGATCGCTACCTTGGAATAAACCGACTCTTAAAACCTGTCTATCTCTCTCTGCCGGAACGTGTGCCGCTATCGTGACTACCGTTACTTTATCGTCACAATTGACAAACACTGTTTCTCTTCGGCAAGTGGTGAGAACGTGAAGCTGTTTTTATATAGCCTCCACCTCGTCGGTATTCCCCTCAATTCTTCGTCTGTCCTTCATTATAGATAGGGTCAACTCCAAGTGGGTCGCGTGAACAAAAGTACAGGCGTTGCGTCGAATAGAGTGATTCATCCAACAATTATAAAGCCTATCAATACTGATCATGTGTAACCTAATCCACAGGAATCCTACGCAATATTGGAAAGCTTCGGAGTTTCTTTTTACCAATTTTTTGTTATACTATGTCATGAAAAAAGATTCCAGCAATGTCCTGCTGCCAAAAACGTATTACAACGGCGACGCAACCCTCAATTTGACAAGAGGGAAGAAGGCTCCCCAGTAAGTTGCCCATATTATGCCTCGTCTTAGAAAGGGGGACGAAGAGAAGGAATAAGACCGATATGGTGGGGCTCAGTGGTATGTTTGTAATTCATGGATAGTTGGACAAGTAGATGGAGACTCCATTAGGGGACGACGAAGTTCTGAGCATAAACGGGAAAAACATCAAGATGTCTGTTTAACTTTCGAAGTTTTCTTCAGTATATACCTCTGGCATACCATAACGTATCGAAACTAAGTCGATTGTGCATAATCTCGGATACAATCACCTCTCTCCCAGACGACTATCTGCATTTCCGCCTTTTGCCCACTCGTAATGTCAGGTTGATTACTATCGCAAAACACTCGTCCACAACTCGGGAGACAAAGAATATCCCAAACCTCTTCACTAGCGCGTCGATACTACTATTCAGAAATTAGTTGAATTGGGGCGACGTTATAGAAACAAACAAATAAAAAATTGCGCACTCGGCGAGATTGTGCCTTTACTACACGGTAGTTCGTCTTGATTGATTCCACGTCTACAGATACTACTTGGCTGTTAGTCGGAGAAATAAATTGGACTGCAGGATCTGATGTGGGTGGAGATGGAAGGTAGTGGGTTGAGGTCCTTTGGCGCTGGTGGTGGGTCGGGGGTCCTCGGGTTTGAACCTCATCCATGGCCGGGGATGAGAGCTTTGGCGATGGATAAGACTGCATCGTAGGAGTGTTTTGATTTTCTCTAGGAATCATTTTCGTAGGCGTCACGACGCCCCTATGCTGTACTGATGCTTTATCATTGGACTCGCATTTATTTTTGGCGAGAGGGGGCGGCATGAAAGTGATCACTCTCTTGGTCGATGTTGCACTCATTCCCGTCTTCTGTAAATGGGGTGGGAGTAGTGTACGTGGTAGACGGAACTTTCCACTGGTTTTGATCTTATTACCAGCACTGGCATTTATGTGCAATTGGCTATATAGGTTGTGAGATAGAAATCAGTACGCACCCAGGTTTGGACTTTTTGCTGATATGTAAAGTACTCCATTCCTCGTCAGTTTCTCCATTTGCAAAACTGTGTGAGTTTGCCTTTTCCTTTGACGAAGTCCAGAAATTTTTCTTTGGAGAAGGAGAGTGGCTGCGTTTCAAGGGTGCGGAGTCAGTTAATCGAGAGCTCTTATCAATGTGAGTAGGGTAAACGGTATCAAGTTGTTTAACATGGGGCTCAGTTTCGAGAGGATATATCTGTTCTTGGAATTGTCGCACGGTCAGTTCGCGAGAATGATTGTCGTCAACCCGACGTCCGTTAAATTCTTCATTGAGAATGCTGTTAGCTGTCGGGCTCCTCCGAGTCTGATAAGCAAGCGGCAGAGATGAGAAACTTTTGTCAGTAGCAGGAAACAGCAGTCGTGGGTTGGCTGCCCCCGGGCGATGTATAGCGGAAGCAGTAGGACCTTTATTTAGTGTCTTAATCGGGAGCGAGGCCGCGTCCTGGACCGTAGAGAATTTAGGAAGTTGTGAGTTTCGAGCCCACGTTCTTGAATCCGATCGTATTGGAGGAGCAAACAAGTAAGAGGGGTCTGGCGACCTTGAACGGATCGGAGAAGAGAAAGAATGAGGATGACGGAAATCGGTTTTTACCACAGATTCAAGAATTTGGGGTGCCAAAGGATCTGAGTTGGGTATATGCGTCCTTTCCGAAGGTCTGAATTCCGTTTTGTTTGATATTCGTGTAGAAATGGGAGCTAATGGTGTGGTTGGCCTCTGAGTAGTGAATAATTGTTTTGTAGATTCAAAGCCCTCCCGCTGTGGCGAGTACGTTGATAATTTTGGGGCCAGCACGAGCAAACGACCAGCGGTCGAGGACGGTTTTAAAGGTCGGGATCCGTTAACATTTGGTGCTCTCCTGGCTTGTTTCTTAAACCCGTCAAGAATGGTTCCGTGGTGTTTTGTTGCTTTTATCTTTGCTTTGCCTCCCGGGGCTACCATAATCGGCTCCGCAGCATCAGAAGTTCGAGAAGCAGCATTAATTTTTGCAATATTGAAGGGATTCGGTTTGAAAATGACTGTCTCATCCCTAGAGGACAGGTCCAAATCCTGTATCAGTTTCGCTTCCTCAGAGATTCCGTCGCCACCATTTGTGAGTAGATCATCGTCAGAATCGTCGCTCCCATAAAAAATGTCGGAGGCACGGAGGCTGAAAGCCCAGTCATTAGCTGGCTTGGAGATTGATTTATTGTCTTCGTCAACTACGATCATCAGAGCATTGGCCCAGGAATCCGTAAGTAGCTGAAAGGGACAGTCTTCAAAGCTTAGCGCTTAACTTCAAGCCGAAGTATCGAACTCAGTGACTCCTCTCATGGCAAACAATGACAAGCATTACCGTTTTTTCGTTCACGCACCCGAACCAAACAAACCCAGTGAAAAAATCAAATACATTCAATTACCTTCTCACTCGAATTGTTTTAGTCGATGCCTCTTAATAGCATATCCCAGCCGATGGATCTCAATTATCCTCGACCATCATTAGTTGAGAAAAATCAAGTATAACTTAATCAACGATTAACAAGGTGTCAGCAACACAGGGACAACGCCCTCAGGCTCAACAACACTGCTGCTGGAAGAGGTATGTAGGTACCACCAGGAACCGCAGACACCCCGGCGGCCTATAACGATTTTCCAACCGACAAACACCCGCCCCTACAACCACTGCCGGGGTCGCGGGGCGGTGTCATCGCTATCAAAAAATGACCCAGAAGCGCCGGGAATTGGGAAGCTTGTACTAGGCGGGTAATCGAGGACTCTGAGAAGCGATGCTACCATTAGGAGTCATTCCCGGGCCATTGATCGCCTCGAGGTGTTGATTACTGGTTTACAGGAAAGCAACTCTGATATGAGTTTGTTTGGTGTGGTACAATCTCTCGAACAAAATCACAAGGATTAGTCAATTATGCCCGATGTCCTACTATTCCGGTCATTGGAAATATATTCGCCACAAGATTTCAGACGACATGTACAAACTTCGGTTTTCCCTTTCCAGCGCGAGGGCTACTGGCTCTGGATATTCTGCACAAAAATTCTTCCTCAATTTGGGCCGGTCTCCCTGGCAGATTCAAAACATCAATATTCAAGCCCAATGGTCTGCACTTCGGAACGGCATGGAGTATGTAGGTCTTGCGAGCCGGGTTAGCGATATACATCTATGAACGACTTCTACGGACGAGGACAAGCTGACTTTGTGTATGCGCACAATGCGGTACCATCCTTACATAAGTAAATACAAACATCATGATTCATCCAACATACTCGACTTTGAACTTCAATCAGTCGTCCATGACAAGGCTATCGAGCGCTGGGATGGGTCTTTCGGCTTGAGGAGTAATTCGCGCCCCATGGCGAACAGCACCCAGGTGACCATAATCAGCAATGGCAGACTATTGGAGAGATCAACATCAACCTTTCACTGGAAGAAAAGATACACGTACATGAGCCGTAATCTATCATGACAAAGAAGGGTTTTCAGTGAAGGAAAGGAAAGGAAGTAAGGTTGGTCATACCCGATTGTCCCAAAGAACCATCTTGAGTACAGGGAAGTACATGAGATAGATTGTGTGCTTAGGCTGTTACACTTACGGAGTTGGGAGACCACTTGATGCGTGCTTGATTGTCACCAGCCTTCGCGATATGATCATAGAGGAAATTCAAGATATTTTCTAAATTTACACTATCATTAAACCAATTGCATAGACGTAGAACAAACCAAAAACAAACCAGATTCCTCACGCTTCAAGCCAACAATCCGCTTCGTGAATTGCTTGTTGACATACAATGCCTCTTCTCCCGTTACAGGATGTCTCCTTACAACGGGATGAATAGTTTCAATTGGCTCCCTGCGTTCGAATGCGCCTCCGCGACTGGCACGAAGGGTACCAATGCCAGTATGCTCAGCTTTAAGAGTACGAAGGAACGCAACGAATGTAGGTGATAACTTCTTGAGATTCAATACCTGAGAAGAGTAGAGAGTATCCCCTCCAGTCTTGGGTTGCGAAAGAAGGAAGAATGTAGTTAATCCAGGTGGTTGTAACTCGAAAGAGAAGTCTGATCAACAATTAAAAACGTTTGAAACAAAAGAAACATGGGGGGACCCACCAGCGTGCCAGACAGTTGATGTTATTGTCTCTGAATTGAATTTCGAGTTGGCATCCCTGGTATAAAGTTGGTTAGCATCGTTCGAAATAGATTAAATTAAATTTTGCTGACTTATAAACAAGGTGAATCTCAGGATAGCCCTCTGGATGAGGCGAACTTGGGTGAATATGCAGGCGCCCGAAGTGGCGACCCCATGTGGTATAAAATTCTGCCCCACGATCAAAGAAGTCCTGTTGGTCTCTAAAGACGATCACTCCTCGTCGAGCAACCTGAAAAAAATTAGACTACAAAAAAGCCAAAATCTGAAAATCATACCTCAAGAGCGAGCTGATCCTTTGCGTCGTTATCTAACGTAGCAAGGTTGACACCTCTGATGTCAGATCCGAAATTGGGTGTTAACTCAATAACTTCGGCTTTATCCAAGAACGATCGGGGGTTCGGGTGGTTCAAAGCACGAGATCCGGGGTCGATATGAGTAAAAGGTGTCAAAGGCGGGTATTTCTCTTTAGAGAAAAATGGCATAAGGTGGGCATAACGATATGGCTCCTTTTCTTTCTCAGTGGTCGTCGATTTAGGAGCAACTTCTGTAATAGTGGCTGTTTGAGACATGATGGAGATTAAAGTTGAGTGGGTAAACTAGATACCTTATTTCGCGGTCGTTTATATGGTGTGGATCAAATGACCGTGCATCCGATCTTTGGCCACATACATACCTCTAAATCTCACGTTTCAAAGTTATTTATAGAATCGAAGTTTGGTACCCAATTGCCATGAGTTCATATCGTGGGTAACGCATCCTCCGTCTTGGCGTGGACAATGGAGCAGGCGATCATGGGCACTGTCTTCAGAGAAAGTCGTAAAAGCCTGGAAAAACGGCGGAGAATTTTTCCCCTTGCAAAGGCAGTTATGAGAGCGAACTCGCGGTTCTCGTGATGTATGGTCTCACAATCTAGAGGGCACGATAGAAACCCCCCATGGAGGGGGAGTTACACAAAGGATACGAGGTGGTGTTGGTGGAGCCTGCAGCATCATCTACTAGTTCTTGAAGAAGTTGGGACGACTGAGAAGGTGTGAAGCCTAAACAGCGTTAAAGTCGCTACAGGTAAGACTCCAATCACCCCCATTCGATCTGCAATCCACACGTCTATCCTGGGATGCGAAATATTGTGCTGGGCATTTTCGGATGTGCAAAGGCTTGTTGGGCCCACGAATCCACCCGACCTGGGAAGAGAAACGGTAAATGGAGCGAGTACCAATGTACGGAAAAAATCCACCGTGAGATTCATTCCCAGCACCCCAAACCGTGCAAAGTTGGTGGTCACCGTGGAGCAATGACCGCAGACTTCCCAGTACAAAAACGGCTGACGAAAAAAATACATATTTCCAAATGTTCATTTCTTTTGGGGCTGTTTTTAAGCCGGACTCCATATCACCGTCCCGCGGAAGAAATTGGCTAAATTGGAAATTGGTCGCGCAAGTTTGTCTTGATTGGTCAACGTTATCCCAGTTGAGATCAGGAGAAAAAGGAAGCAGTGTAGATGTTCTCAGGTGTAGATGGTGGCTTTTAGTCTTGTCTAGGCCGTTTAAATCTCAATGTCCATCAACCATGCGAATATTTTGGCTTCATGAGTCAGAGCTATTCGATCATTGCTAGTGATCAGTGTTAACGTGGAAAGAAAAATTGGGTCACATACAAAAATGTTGTATCGGTAGTGAGGTTCCGACATCTTCTAGTAACCAGTTGAGCGTTCTTCGCAACATCGGACCCGTTCATCGGGAGTCCTATTAGGAAGCAGGCAATTCCCGCTGAGTTCGAATATTCCATCAAATGCTCCGAAAAAGGTGGAAGTGTCTCCAGTCCGCAATCGAACCTAATTCAGATGTTCCACCAACAACAAACCAAAGAGAAGGTGAATAAATCTGACGTCTGGCTATAGTATTAACATTTTGCGTGAATCTGTCTCGAGGCCGTACTCATCTTGTACTTATGGATGATTTTATTTTATATGTGTATGATATTACCAAGGGTAATACAGTTTTCAACTTTTCATTAAATTCTATCGAATTCACACCCACAAATCCACTTATAGTTAGAATCGATGATTGAATATTTCGAGTTTCATTGGCCCGTCCGCGAAATTCTTGGCCTTAGTTTAGTTGACTAGTCCATGAATGTCGGAGATGAGCTGAATAAGATAAACTAGTGGAGCTTGACATGGATTTCAATACGGTAAGCAGGAATCGGTACACGCCTTTCCGAATGCTCGTCCTTCCACCATTCGACCTCCGGAACGGCGCAGCAATTCCATTAGTGAGGGCAACAAAGACGATGTCAATCTAAGAAGGCAAAATGTCTCGTAGGATCCTCCCAGGCTTGGTAATCGGCCAACAATCCGCGTTTCGAACAATAGATGGGCGAGGCCCTATGATTGTATGTAGATGAAACACCTGCAGAGGGATATTTGTTAGCATTGTGGGCGGATCAAAGCGAGGTCCGGGTGTTGAAGTTCAACATTTAAACATCGTACTGTATACTTATACCCAAGTAATGATTGCATCGGATCTATTGCTTGTCAACGGGAGGGCATCTCCATTGTATACCTGATCCAACCATCAGCGCTCAATGACGACGGGAAAACACGGATGACGATCGGTTAGAATTGAAGCAACCAGAAGCGTCCATAGGTGATTTTCAACCTCGTATTCGTTCGCTAAACACGATATTGAATAGTTGATTACTCACAGGCTCGAGAGTATTGAAAACCCCGAATCCCTTGCCGCCCGATGATTACGCGCCTGAGGGACTACGAATCTATATAGGGTCGGCATTTAATGGAGCCAACTAGAAAGCTGACCGGTCTCCAGTTTGTCATATTCCGTTACTTTTAGCTCGCACGTTAAAATTGGTTCGTCCGGGACCACTCGTTCCCGACATGACCGTATGCTTCTGAGGGCGTTCCGGAACTACCCTCTAAGAATGCGGGGAGTATGGGGTGGTTTTTACTAGAATCTGTGCATCCACATTGTTTTGCGAAAGATGAAACCAGGGAGGTCGACATTGACAGCACAAGTGAAGGAGACTCGAAGGCTAGAACAGGGGGCAAAACAGAACCAAAGTCCGATTGATGGGCCGGCCATCCGGCCTGTCGGCCCGACAAGTTACCAAGTCGACTGATTAGATTTTATAAAATCCGGATCGCTCAAGAGCCACCTACTTACTCAACGTTTCAACTTCTCCAACCCCAAAACATCCTCAATTGCAGCCATGAGCGGAAAGCTTGCTTCAGGTAGATAATTTCTGCAAAAATCATTTCAAAATGTCTGACACTCTGCTCTTAGAGTACCCTTCGTGGAAAAAACTCCAACAAATCTATGATTCGGAACATACCAAGCTCGTCTTGAAGGACCTGTTCTCTCAGGATCCTCAGCGATTCTCTAAGTTCTCTAATGAATATAACTCCACAGAGGGACCCGACGTTACTTTCCTCGTCGACTACTCTAAAAATTTGATTACGGAGCCCGTCCTTGCGACACTGCTAGACCTTGCACGAGATGCGCAGATCGAGACATTCCGGGACAAGATGTTTGCAGGGGAGCACATCAACACATCCGAGGACCGCGCCGTGCTGCATATCGCACTTCGTAACTTTGGTGGTTTCAGTATCCAGGAAAGCGGCGCAGACGAAGTTGCAGGTGTGCTTGCACACATGAAAAAATTCAGCGACGCTGTGAGATCGGGGGAGTGGAAAGGATATACAGGCAAAACGATCAATACTATCGTTAACATAGGTATCGGTGGATCGGACTTGGGACCTGTCATGGTCACGGAGGCACTCAAAGCATACTCCAAGCGCGATCTGACCGCCCACTTCGTTTCCAACATCGACGGCACCCACATCGCAGAAACACTAAAGGAATGCGACCCGGAACGTACTCTATTCATCATCGCTAGCAAAACATTCACTACCCAGGAAACCATCACCAATGCCGAGAGTGCCCGAGACTGGTTCCTTGCTACCGCCAAGGACAAGGCTCATGTTGCAAAACACTTCGTAGCTCTGAGCACAAACACTAAGGCGGTCACCGCATTCGGCATCTCGTCCGACAATATGTTCCAGTTCTGGGACTGGGTTGGTGGAAGGTACAGCTTGTGGAGCGCCATCGGCCTGTCAATCGCCCTCGTCATCGGTTACGACAACTTTGAGCAACTACTCAAGGGTGCTCATGGTATGGACAGACACTTTAAAGAGACCCCTTTGGAGAAGAATCTGCCTGTATTGTTGGGTGTCCTCGGTATCTGGTACAATGACTTCTATGGTGAGATCTATCCCGATCACCGAGAACCCCGAGACTGATTATGGTCTTAGGCGCACAAACCCATGCCCTACTCCCCTACGACCAATATTTGCACAAGTTCGCAGATTATTTCCAACAAGTGGGTCATGTAGATGATGAACCTATTCGGATAACTTATTTCTCCTAGGGTGACATGGAGTCGAACGGAAAGACTGTTACTAAAGGCGGTCAACGGGTTAACTACGAGACAGGAGTGAGTAACATGACGATCTCACGAGGATGTTAAATCGATCTTCTCGTTCTAGCCAATTATCTGGGGTGCTGCCGGTACCAATGGTCAACATTCTTTCTATCAGCTCGTCCACCAGGGCACAAAACTTATCCCAGCTGATTTCATCGCCCCTGCCACGACACACAACCCTATCGCGAACTCGAAACACCACCGCATTCTTCTTTCGAACTTCTTTGCCCAACCTGAGGCATTGGCTTTCGGCAAGACAGAGGAAGAGGTTAAAAAGGAGCTAGGAGCGAACGCGAGCGAGGCACTCATCAAGAGCAAGGTATTTGAAGGAAATAAGCCGAGCAATAGCATTATGTTCCCTTTGTTGACCCCGGCGACCCTCGGTGAGCGAGGATCAGAATTTTCAGAGGGTTTATTTTGATATTTTGGCATATAGGTGCACTTATTGCATTGTACGAACACAAGATCTTCGTTCAGGGTGTCATCTGGGGTATCAATTCCTTTGGTAAGAGACAAGGTCTGTAGTCAGTGTGCAAAACTGAAATTTCTTTCGCAGATCAAATGGGCGTCGAGCTCGGGAAAGTGTTGGCGAAGAATATCCTTGCTCAACTTGAGAAGCCTGACGATGTTAAGGGTCACGACAGCTCGGTAAGTGTTGGGTTTGCCGTGGTGGCTATCATACAGGTTCTAACTTATGAGCATAGACGACTGGCCTCATCCATTATTACCAGAAGTATAGGAAAGAGTGAGCAACAAAGATGAACGCGAGTGTAACCCTTTTTATGATGAATAATTATGAAATAGAAAATATGTACTTGTAGCCTATAGACAATCACAAAGCGATTATTGATTTGGTGAACTTATGGTATACTAAGATAGATAATTGCTTACTTGGGTTTGATTCCCTCGGACACGATTGCTGTGACTTGTCTGGTAAATGAAATTTATTTGCCTATTTTTTTTACCTTTTCTTGTCTCTACTACACCATAAAACGCTATAAGAAACAGTTATTCTACAATCAAAAACTGGTGTTATAATTGACCTCAAAGTTGATATGGGGCCTTGTTCTTTTGTCTGTGTGTGAAATCTTGACAGTTGAACTCGGATTCCATTGAGCCTTGCAAGGCTGCCCAAGGTTTCAGAGAACAAGAGTGCATGTGGCGGTGCATTTTAATTTGGCAATGTTTATAACACGTTGGTTATTGTTCTTGTTTTGACCACCATCGTCGCTTTGAGCTTTGGCCATTTCCCATTTATCCCTTGCGATACCGTTCTTATTGACATTATATCTTCCTCATAACCATCATCAGCATTATAAAAACGACAGTATTCAAAATTCAGAGAGAGAGAAAGCCTCGAACCTTATCCAGAATGCTTGACTCTTCACCCGTGGCACTTCCCCCAATTCCTCGACCCCTCAAACGATCTGCCTCGACAGCGTCGTTGCCAACACCTCCGAGAACTCATCACAAGAGGAAAGGAGGCAGATCGAGATCATCTTATGACAGTGACACCGACTTGGAAAGTACAGCAAATGAGAGTGATGGGGGAGAGGATCGCAATTCTCACAAGAAGCGACGTACGAGTGAAGTGAACGAAGTGGACGAAGAGGCTTTCTGGATGGGAACAGCGAGTGCAGCGGCGAAAGACGCCAAACTAGGGAAGGGAGACACGAAACAGACCTCAAGGGCGGGCTCACCAGCGGCCCCACTCTTGTATCGCCGCAGGATGGAAACTACAAGAGTGGTGGCACCCGTCTCCCCACCGCCGAGTAACCGTAAGAAGGTTGTAGCGTCAACGGAAACGACGCCTACGGTGTTGGACTCAAGTCCCAACTCCCCACCTGCAACGCCCGAGTCGAGGTACCCAATGCGTGATTCACCCAACAACCCTTTCCTGGAAAAAGCCGACGCGAGTTCTAGTGCCAAAACGACTCCAGAGCCGCGTACGCCGCTGCAGGAGAAACCTACTGTTACTTATGTTTTGTAAGTCGCACCGACTCTGTTGTGAAGCCCGAACTGATTTGTGGTAATTAGCCGAGGAGTGCGCGGTGTGTTCCCGAACCCCCTTTATAACCACAAGATGGACCGGCCGTTATCACCTTCGAACAATTCGCGTCTCCCCATAGACCATCCTGATTTCTCGCCTTCGGTGCATTGTCCACCCAAGCTATTGTTCCCGGAAGCGCGACGTGCAGGCCTAAGGTCCTCTGCCAGGTCGAAGCCGGGCACGTCAACAGCGAAATCCCAGGCGAAAAATGATAGCAAGACTAAAAAGAGATTGCGTTCGCCTTCTGTCAGCGGGTCTGACGATGAGGATGAGGGAGCGGGTGGCCCGCCGATGTTGCCTACTAAGTTGGATTTTGGGGAGAAAGGGAGTGAGAAGAACGTCAAGTCGTTGCAGGAGGAGCTTGAAGCTGCTGGGCCTTAATCATTTTCACAATGTTATGTTTGGCTCATTGGGGGTGGGTAGTTGGGCAATGATGAAGAATGAGGTATTTTGGGACCCAATTTTAGGTTTGTTACAATTTTTTTTTCTTATCTTGGTCATCTATTCCCCTCCTAGTCGCGGATTTGCGTTCTATCCTGTTTGAACTGTCGCCTCCTGTATCGCCACCATTGCATTATAACGATCGCTATCTCTTCCTTTCATTACACTTGCTCAGGACGACTTTGTTTCGCCATTAACTCTCCTTTCTCCCTGCGACGCTTTCTCTATACCTGCGACACCCACACCCTACCCTACCGTCTTATTATTCCGTAGTTTATCTATTACCTATCTTATCCCAGGCTCAACGCCGACCATGCCCCGTCCATATCATGTATATACTCTCTCTGGCCTTATGGAGGCTGGGAACAAAATGACATTATGAATTATCAAACTACATCAACACAATGTGCTTGACGTTGATGAGCATGACCGCCATGTGGTCACAGAACCCGACAAACCGACAACATTGGACGTGAATTGAATTATTAGAAAAATTCTCAGGCACAGTCCTTGGGAACCCAGAATAACTTTGACCACGCTCGCAGCTCCTTCTGGCCAGATGGTCATGAACCCACAATCCTTCCCCAACTCCCCGCCGCTGTAAATATGCTTCTATACCGCCGTATCGCTGTCCAACGATATCTCGAAAGAGTCAGAATTCAAATTCTGAAGATACTTCAGGTGCAGCACTTCCATCTTGCTGAATCACCAATCCATCACATCATCGGGTTCTTCAACGCCCCTTCCCCTTACAGTCTCGACTTTGTAGATAATAAGCATGGTATTAATTGAGGTTTCATTAAACATCTTTTTCGTCCACCGAAACTACGCGTGTTTTCTTTGAGTTATAAATTTTTGGTCCTATGCCGTCTACGCCGTTTCCTCTACAGTTGCAGGCATCCTTTTGACGATGACAGGGAGCTTTAGAGCTCCAGGTCACAGCCTTTGAGTCTAACGCGTTCATCAATGTGTGTACTATAATAACTCTTGCGAACACAACCCCACGTCAACGGTTGTGGATATCTCCGTGAGCAATCCGTCTCTTGCGCATATAGTTTATGCGGCACCCGGGCGTTGTCACCCTTCCTTCCCTCACCTTCCCACCTCGGAAAAAAAGTACCAATTATGCCACCACACTCGGATTCTCTACAATTGCCAGGACTCGAGGACGCGTTCTCGCTCTATCTTTCGGAACTGGAAGGAATGAAAAAACAAGACACAGTGGACATGGTGGTTGAGGACGCCAGTCAGACCGAGGATGAGGACGAGGATGAGGACGAGAAAGCTTGGATGGAATCCCAGTGGAACCTGAATGCTAACCACCGTCAAACCATTTTTTCCGTCCCAAGAGCGAGTCCGCGTTTACAGAAAAACCCACCTTTCCGACAAAGAAGCCACCCAGACCGTCCACGAAGAGAACCTCAAGGCGAACTACGTCGGACGCAATCTGCAGGACCCGAGAACTGGGGGACAAACGCCGAAATGAGTCAGTCACGGAATCCCAGCACTGCAAATGCGGATATCAATCTTCAGCCTATTGTATCAAAGCTTGCAGCTATATTTGAAGATGTCGCCCAATATAAACGTCTATTAAAATCTGAGAGTGGCAGTGCGCAAAAACTTCTTGACCTGTTCCAAATGGTATGCATGTTTGTTGACTTGTTAGAACATTTGGGCCTCAGTCACTAAATGCGAATACCAGTTATTATATTCGTCGGAGCTAGATACCAGTCTTAGAAGACGCCTCGTCGTCGCGGTGCAACGTCTTTCACAACACTCGGGAATGTATCCTACTTGTTTCGTTCTTGATGGTGTCCAGCTCGTTGGGGAAGACCCTGTTGCAGCTGGTAGTTTTGGAGATATATACAGAGGGAGGTTGAGGGAGCAGGAATGTTGTCTTAAGGTTATTCGGATATACCAGGCATCGAGGATGGATTACCTATTAAAAGTACGGAGTGGCCTTCATTTCTCTTGGGAGTTTCTAAAGTGTCATGAATGAATTTTTAGCGCTTCTCTCAAGAGGTGATCCTTTGGGGTCAATTGTCGCATCCAAATGTTTTACCGTTCTATGGACTGTATCGCTTTCGGTCTCGGCTTTGCTTCGTATCTCCTTGGTTAGAAAATGGGGACATTAATAATTATCTAGAGAAAACGCTTGATGCCAATCGTATTTTATTGGTGAGGTTGTTTAATGATTCGAAGTTTTTACTGATGAATTTGACCTCGACCAGACCTCAGACGTCACAGCAGGGATCTCTTACCTGCATGAAAACGACATAATTCATGGGGACCTCAAGGGAGTAAGAACTACCCATCAATGTCACCAAAAATGTATTTAATAATGGCCTCTGTCCTAGGCCAATATTCTCGTAAACAATTCGGGACGAGCATGCCTTGCCGATTTTGGATTATCCTCCGTAACCGACACTCAAATCTTGAATTGGACCTCAAATTCATCCGCTGCCTCAAGAGGGGGTTCTACTCGATGGCAGGCCCCAGAGTTGTTCGACATAGACGATACCTTTATGCCCAATACCAAGGGCAGCGATGTATACGCGCTGTCTTGTGTCTTCTACGAGGTAATTTCTCTCCTTTTCTTCGAATTGCATATATTCAAGGAAATCTAGATCTTCACAGGCAATGTCCCCCATGTGGATATCCCACGCGAATCAACTATCATACTTAAAGTTAGATCCGGTGTTCGTCCAGCGCGGCCTCCCCCTTCCAGTCCTGCATGGAGGGAAAACGGTTTGACAGAGACAATATGGTCATTGATGTTGGACTGTTGGGCAGGAGACCCTGGTGTTCGACCTACGGTGGACGAGGTGATTTTACGACTCCAAGCCTCAAGACCTGAAGATCTGCGCCCCGTCGATAGCAAAGATATAGTGTCTTCTGCTAGTTTTCGGGACACAGTTGGCAGTCGTTTTGGCCCGTTGGATATCCGGGAGGTGGAAGCGCTTATATCTAGTTCCACCGCAGGGTGACTTCCAGATGTGTAATGGGAGCACATTCGGACCTGTAGGGGCTACCAATGACTTCAACTCTGCGCTTTTGGTAAAAACCTGTTATAGCTGGAGCTTAAACAGGCATACAAGCCTGCCTAGTGACCTAGGTACTTGACGTTCAACCTCAACCTCCATAGAAATGGTCGAGGGCGGCCCTTGCTTCAAGAAATGGACATTGTGTTGTCCTAACTGACAACTTCCCTCGAGCCGGAAATACTTGGCGATACCCATGAACTTTATACCCAGCCATGGACTCATCCAGCTCCAACGTTCTCATGAAAAGTAGGATAAGACACTACTCGTGACGCCCTTGCTCCATAATCACTTTGAATACCCCCTGCACAAACTAAATCTCGATACCATTTTCGAACCTTTATAAACGGTTACCAACACATACATCGCTTTTTTCTAATCAGATCTTGCTTAGACTTTACGGCACCAGGAAGCTATAGTCGAATAATTCAAACGGGCAATATGGAATGAATGTCGGCGTAGGTAGCCCCAACACAATTCCCTAGTCCGTCTATTAAAATACAAAATCAGAAGACCAAACCATGACCATGTCGCCACAATGGCACTGTAGACCCGATATATTCGTTGCATTCTAAACAGCAATGCCACGCGGCGAACTCTTGTTCTTTCTAGTGACACGCACCCTCCAATTGTATCAATCTACCCCCCTTAAGTCCCCCAAACTGTTAAAAGTACGAAAGTTGCGCTTGACTCGGACGTATTCGAAAGCTTATCGCACTTCACCGGGAAGGTTGTTGACGGTTAAGAAAAGTCATCACTAAATCATACCTGCATACATGACGGAACAAAACACTCTGCTTCCCCAATTCGGCTCTTACATTGATACCTAGTGCAAATGCTTTATCAACCCGCACAAATACATTATCAATAGTTTCGTCCTCACGATTGCACCTCGTACATTTACTAGGTAAATTTTAATTACGGCGTTCACAGCGTTTCCCCCATCATGCGTTCGATACATTGAGATATTCACCTACAGGGTGGCTATTACTATAAATCTACTGTGTCCTGGGCTGCTACCTAGGCTATTCCTTGTTCCTTTGATTTTCTTCCTTTTACCTACATCTGTGCTGTCGATATATTGTATGATTCGATGGTCTGTTCCGGAGCCTCGGAGTCCAGAGTCCGTACCGTGGGACTCCGAATCAGCATACATATCTAGCGTGATGCGGCAACAAACATCGAACTTTCCACCGTTCTTCCACAATACCGCTATCTTTATCTTCATTAAAAGCATATCAGGTTTCTTGAATGTTAACATGCTGGCGTTCCGCGACTGATTACTGATATCGGTACATGCAGGCTACCACGTGCCCATGGCGGAATTCCGTAACCCAAATAATTTAGTTAACCATCTACCACAAACAATTTAGATGGTCGCTCCTCCGAATACGGCAACATCTAAACACTGTCACCTTAGGCCTCATACACCATATTCACCCCTGCACATTCCAAGCCCACCCAAATCCCGCCACCTGAGATATGAACCTATTACGTCCCCCAGGTTCTTATCATAGGTACTTATTTCCACTAAGCCATGCCTACTTTTTGCCCAAAAAAACAGACCAATCAGTCATATTTGGAGATGGATGAGAACTCAAGATCCGGAAGTGAGGATGTCCTTGGCTTTGTGAAGCCGGAGCGCTGTAGCACTTTGTCCTTTGGTGCCCCTAAGTTCATCCTCGTCCCTTGATCAAGCCGTTCGAACAAGCCTCAGACCTGAAGCTATCGGGTTGCGGGGTACACTCCTGTGTTTCATCCTCCCACGGGTCTTTCTCCACTATCTCCGCTATCTCGCTCGAATAGGGTTCAACTTTCAATACCTTATAGTCTTGTTCTTTGGCTTTTACATTCAACAAGGCTCTAGTCCCTTATATTTTAAATGAGGTAAACTTGTTTAAAATACGGCAATTGTTTACATATCTCATGACGGACGGAACACTCAGCTATATTATCCGTTTTGACGTGAGTCAACTCCACATCTCCATTTGCTGCATTGAATTGACAATGACACAGACGCCCAGCACCCTGTTGATATTATGACCACGATGTTGCATGGTGGTGGCACACTGAAACCGAATCATACAGGGTCGTAAGGGCAATACACACTAGTGCCTGAGAGCGGCATGCTTATTTGCACAACTACTCCCAACAGTCCCACTAGCGCATATTGCAATTGTCTGCTAGTAACGATCGCGTTCCTGCCGCAGGTGTTATGGCAGGTATTTTCTATGCAGACCCAGAATTCGCCTCCGCCCCCGGGCATCTGAACAGTGAGGGTACTCGAAGACCAGAAGCAATCTCTAATATGCAGACGACATCAACTAATCCTTCGTTTCAAGACCAGCACCTCATCGGGCATTATAGTAATAACGGACCTTCAATCCATGATAGTGCGGGTGAGGGGTATTTGGAACAGGAACAGGGTAGATCATCACCGTCGTCGACGATGTCTGAAAAACTACCACGAAAAAAGCGTCGATCCTTTGGATCACTTATCTTCGTAGATTCCTGGATTTGGGAATTTGTAAGTTGGTTGACGAGTGCTGCATGTGTAGCTGCAATCGTCGCCATCCTTAATACCTATGATGGACAGCCAATACCTTGGTGGAGCTCTGGAATTACCCTAAATGCACTTATCTCGGTCTTCACATCGATCGCCAAGATAGCGTCGATGTTCACCATCGCTCAGAGCATTGGGCAGCTGAAGTGGATATGGTTTTCTGCGGAGACCAGGGATATCGAAGACTTTGAGGTGCTTGAAAACGCATCGAAAGGCGTCGGAGGGAGTATTCAACTTCTCGCGAAGCCCAAAAGACGGTTAGTTCTGCTTGTAATATCAATGTGAAGAGAATCTTAGATATCTTAGGTATTGGGCATCACTGGGAGCAATTGCTATGGTCGCATCAACCATGCTGGAACCATTCACGCAACAGATTGTATCCTTCCCCCAGAAATTAAGCCCTTTCTCGGGCACAACAACGGCAGCCTCTATTGCATATAGTCAAAACTTCACTGCTGGAGTCCCCTCCTCGTTTGGAAGAATCGGAGGTATGTGACGAATTATCCTCAACAATAGCATCTTGCAAACGTAAAGTATAGGACTTGGTAGGGTTGAAACAACCGGACACTTGGATGCCTCTATGATCCTCTCCATCCATTCTGGTGCTTTTCACCCCGCGAATGTTTCCATTGAATCCTTGGCTCCTGAATGTACCACTGGCAACTGCACTTTCCCTGATTTCTTATCGATTGCTATCTGTTCAAAAGGTGACGATATAACTCACCTCCTGCGGCAAAATTGCGACGCCTCGGCAAATAATTGCGATCGCACATTACCTAACGGCATGTCTCTTGGGACCCTGGGATCCTCTCTTAATATTTCCACCAACAGCTTCCCAACCCTCGCCTTCCCAAATATAGCCCACCCGATTGCTAACATATTCATAATGTACTACGAGGCCGGCTCGAGTTCGACGGTTAAAGCTGCCGAGTTTGTCTTTGAATACTGTGTCAAGCGCTATCACACAATAGTCTCCGACGGGCACTCGCAAACGACGGTGCTCGGCACCTATACCAACTATACGACGGGTTACTGGGATCCTATTCTATTACTCAATTCATCTACACTTGTCTTTAGTGTGCCCGATACACCGACTACATTTAGCGTTACCAAGCTCGCACAGTCGGGCATGACCGAATTCATGAAGGATTTCTTCACGGGGGGGATCCGGATTGCCAATGGTCCCATCTTCCCTGTCTCTGGGGCGAGTATCGTGTCGTTCGACATCGCAGGGCCGATCAGTAGAGCCATTGAATACAGCCCCTCTAACCAGGCCGGGATTCAGCGTCTGATGGATAATATTGCGATGAGCATCACGAATAACATCCGTAGCCGGAATAATGCTGCCGAGGCCCCACAACAGGGCATCGCATACGTATTAGTTACGTTTGTCCATGTCGATTGGCCATGGATTAGTATGCTCGCCTTGCTAGTGTTGCTAGTGTTGGTATTGTTGATTAGCACGGTGGTGCAGAGCTGGTGTGCGAAGACGAAATTATGGAAGAGTAGCAGTTTGGCAGTATTAAGAGCAGGAACAGCGGCGGATGAGGGTCTGAGGACGGAGTGGGGGGCTAGTGGAATGAAGAGGCCGGATTTATTGCAGCTGGAGGGGTCTGGGGTGAGGATCAAGTTAGTGAATATGTCAGAACCGGGGCAAACAGGGTGGCGCTTGGTCAAGGGATGATTTGTGAGATACCATGTACGTCGGATAACTATTGTACGCAGAATATGTGATATATCGGCTGTTTTCGGTCAGTGTATTTATGTTATCCATCGATATTGACAAACGAACAAATGCCGTGCGGTATTACCCAACACAGTCAAAGCCTACGGACCTTATTTTCTTTCTGGCGTCTTCGTCCCCTTGGACACACGGGCTGTCATTGTGGGGCTTCTTTGCGGAATCGAGGAGGGGTCGCATAGAAGGCTGGGTCA
Organism: Collybia sordida; assembly: GCA_037014335.1. Classification (NCBI taxonomy): domain Eukaryota; kingdom Fungi; phylum Basidiomycota; class Agaricomycetes; order Agaricales; family Clitocybaceae; genus Collybia; species Collybia sordida. Next base: position 1,950,407 of record JAYKXK010000010.1, on the reverse strand, counting down.
AGTGGCTCACTAAGTGCTGCGCCGAATAACAACTTCCCTTGTAATGTTAATGCAAGAAAGGGGCCAAGGAAAAGAAAGTTGCATCCTCTTCCAAACCCCAATGCCGCATGTCCGGGAACTCTGACTCTGGGTTTTCATTTTAATGAAACAGTCTGGCTTGGACTCAAAAGGATTGAGTTAAACCAAAAGGGAGGTTGACTTCACCGTTTACCAGGAATTAGCCACGACACCTGAGCCTGCTGGTATTAGGTATCCTCTGAATACATCTTCAGTAACCGTATGATGTGAAATACCTAAAAATGTTATAAATCAAGACCCTAAACCTTCATCGCAATCCTCGAGGGAGGGATCTCGCCAATCGGCGTAATGTCCCTCCATCTGAACGCTTCTGTAATTGCCAGTACATATGGCAAGGAATCCTGGTCACCAAATTCAGATAATGTATCGATTTCGAAGACGGATTTAATCTCTTTCCGAGCCTTTTTCAGCGCACCAGGATTGTTAGTAAACCAAGAATGTAAAACTGTAATAGTCTAGAATCCTATGAAAGCATCAGTTTTATGGTGCGAGATGTTCAACGACCTACGGTACCTGTACCGGCTTCGATACAATGTCGGTAGTGTGCTTGTTCCAAGTAGACGAGAATGACCCAATTACATGTTTCCTGCCGAGTCCCGCCACGATTATTCGCGAACCACTATGATTAGTATAATGCGTAATTGTGGGCATTGTAACTTTCATCCGTATTCAAAATGATGAGTGCTATATACGCCAAATGTTCATACATGCAGCAAACATTAATACCGAATGAGTTTCTCAATCTCCGCTGACCGTGGTTTGAGCGAGCATTTAAAGGGAAGTGGGACGCTTTAAATATCAGTCAATAAACACCCACCAAGGCATATCGTGGCCACGAACCAGATCATATCCTGTAAGTATTCATAGGACGGCTCGATTACATTTCCATGCTCATCTATAGCTTTGGAGATATCAAAGGCCGCCATGATAGAGGCTATAGTAACCCAAACTGAAGAAAGACCCATGTGACGCCCTGGGCATTGCCTGATAGAGCAATTAATTAGGTTCAAGGAAAAAACAAATATTATCATACCTTCTCCCAAACCCGAACGTCGCATCTCCAGGGTCTCTGATTTTTGAATTCAACTTGCCATATTTGATAAACCGATCGGGATTGAATTCAAAAGGCTCAGGATACATAGTCTCATCATGGAGTATGGCCCTTCGATGGTGTTATTGGGGAAAATCAATCAAAGGAATGCTGATCCTACATACCAGGAGTTTGCCACGACAACCGAACCTGCTGGTATTCGGTATCCTTTATATACATCATCAGCGGTTGTACAATGCGGAATACCTGGGTGAGGATAAGGATTACTTTCAAAGTTAAGAAAAAATTTTACCGATTGGTGCAACGTCTCTCCATCGGAACGCTTCTTTGACAACAGCCATAACATATGGTAACGAATCCTGATCACCGAAGTCGGGCAATACGTTGATTCCGAGAACAGAGTCCATCTCCTGTTGAGCTTTCTTCAATGCGCCAGGATTCTTCAATAAACCGAGGATGCAAGACCATATCACGGCCACAATCTAGAGTCATATAGATGTATCATGCATCAGCGTTATGTCGTTTAAAAATTATAAACCTACGGTATCTGCACCAGCTTTAATGGGGTATGAGTAGTGGTGGTATTCTCAGTGAGCGCGACTGACCTAAATACATAGTTCCAGCCGTATCCCTGATGATTGACTCTTCAAATGCCGGATCATCACTTTCACTCGATCGTTCTAAACAAAACGACACAAAGGACGGAACTGCACTTCCATCTTCCTGAATTGAAATTAATATGACACCTAAAAACATATCCACTACATGTTGAACGTACGATCTTTCGTTTAGCAGTTTCAAATGGCATATCCGACGCCATCAGTGCCAATTTCTTCCATTCTTTGGCCTTTCGCTTGAAGCTAGCAAAGGGCATCCAGTCGGGTACATATTTGAGTGCTGGAATAGTATCGACGAGGAATGCACCAGGTACCGCCACGGTTGCAATAGCTTGATTTCCTTGTTCGGCCACAGTTAGATATGGATCATCATGACGTTCAACCTGTATCCCGTATGCAATAGACATTATTGTCTCGGCTGCCATGCTACAGGCCAATATCATAATCTAAGGGAAATAAGAGTAGCTCCATTATCACGCACTGTTTAATGTGTTCCATGAACCTCTCAGGATCATCAAGTAAATAAATGAGTAAACTTTTCGTCGCCTCCAGCTCTTGAGGTTGATGCCTTTGCGGATCATCAGGGGGAATAGAAACATGCATCAATCTACGGCATTTCCGCCTGCATTTGACACCTAATTAATGACGGAAGGAGATTCGGCCTCTTTTAATACGCACCATCGGTCACCTTGAGATAGGGAGGCCAGTCATTAAGATTCATCCCATTAGAAACGGTAGGATAAGCACCATATTGCATAAACCCAACATTGAAATCATATCCCATGAGTTCACTCAACATAGGCAACCGCGGTCTCGAAATTAAATCAGCCATCAATCTGAACACGTCATTAACCTGGAGTTACCTCCCGGAGTAAATATGAGATCGCTTCTCCAGTAGTTCTGTTGCCGCTTTAACACTGTCTAACACCACGATTGAGGTCCCAGCGACACTCAAATGAATGATATCGGTATCTAGAGAAGAGTATAAGCTTATATTTTCTGTAAGTGCATTCACTGATGTACTTAGTTCCTTGGACCATTTGTGATATGTAATCCACCCCAGACTAGTTGGTACGTTGAACAGATTTCCAACCAATGGCAGCTTCTTCGGTCCAGGAGGAAGGGGCAGATGTCGGGATGAATTTTTGAAGCGTCGAGCATAAAGGTAGGCAACAACAAAAAAACAACCAAGGGTTGCGAGCTGGATCATGGTTCCAGTACACGCAAGGATTGGGTTCGGCATCAGTTATATACTATTTGTAGGACCGTAATGTCGGAGCATCAAGGGCATTGTCGCTGTCAGAATGGAGCGGGGTTGAGAATAAACAGGGTTGTATACAAGTTTGTCGGGAAGGCCGCTCCCCGAAGAGTGCGTCGTGGTGAAGTTGTTCATCTCCCGCGATAGTGGCTTCAATTCATGGCTTCATATGTCGAATTCGAATGGTATTCCAAGGTTGTCAAATTAGGATCTAACATTCAGGAACATGAGTGGGGTTGGAGTCAAGCCGTATTAAGCCCATGTGTGTTGTTGAGGGTCAAGTTCGGATTAGGATCACCGCTGATCATGAAAGATCTCGGCCATCACCGAAATCACCAGACACACTGTGCAATATCCTGGCTTTGGAATATTTAACCTGAAATCCAATGTTCCACCGGTTTGCTAACAACCTTCACATGTTTCATTTAGCAATGTTGACAAGGGTGTCCTCTTTGAATTTGACCTTGACTACAATAGCACTAGCCTATACATCCTATTTCGCGCCCATATACTCATTACCGCCTTGAGGAGCCCAGACCAACTTCAAGATTGCACACCCATTCATTATAATTTTCTGCCTGAATTTAATCTTTCATAACACACCAGCTTTCACCTGCGATGTTACGTCGTTGAGCCTGAAGCGAGCGGGCTAAAATAAACAAAATACCAACCATACGGCATGAGTCCGACATTAGAGCTCCATCCCATAAGTTCGCACAACATAGGCATTCTCCGCCTTGCATATACGTCAACCACGAATGGACATCAATGAAACTACATGCATACCTGCTAGAATATCTTTGAGATCTTTTCTCAAGAAGTTCTGCTGTCGCGTCAGCTGTATCTAAAACTATAATCGAAGTCCCGACAACATTCAGATGAATGATATCTGTACCTATGGGGCATTGTCAGACATACTTTTTGAGTGGGTCGTTTGAGAACTTACGAAGTTCCTTGGACCATTTGTGATATGTGATCCATGCGAGGTTTGTTGGAACATTGAATAAATTTCCAATCAGTGGCAACTTCTTGGGGCCGGGTGGGAGTGGTAATCGTTGGTGATACTTCCTGAAGCGTGTACTCAAAAAGTAGAGGATAAATGGAAAACAAGCAAGAGCTATTTGCACGAAGTTTTGGGGCATAATAATCTTCCACCTACTGATAGAGGAATATTAGCCAAATATATAGGCTTCTAATTTAAAGTTAAATCAAGGGAGCGCATTGGTCGGAGTCCTTTGATGTCGCAGGGATTGTACAGTTGACGAAAAGTACGGCTGGATGCTACTCTTCGCATAACAAATTCAGATGCACTAAAAACGAAAATGTATCAATAACTGTGACGATATCATCGTGAAATGGCTTCGCATTCCCAGGTTATCTAAGTGCCGTCGGAAGGGTACGAGAGGGTGGCTTCGGTTCGGTTCTTCGGGATTTCCGGGGGGGGATGTTTATAAAAGGATAGCGTATCATTGTGTCATTGATTGTACAATCATCGCTGAAACCACTTTCCAAACTTTCCAATATGCCAAAGTGTGAGTGTTTTTCAAAAAGATGGAATCAACGCTCCACTTAGATCATCGACCATATGCTTGGTTCAATGTAATACGGGCGCGTGTCTCGCCTTCTTCAAGTCTGATCCATGTCTCTACCCCTTTATTGGGATCTGGAGACGTGAACAATAAGTTCCGGACACCATAGCCCCAGCCATTGCCAGTATATCCACCATACCTAACGCATGTTCTAAGATAAAAACCAAATAACGAAGAAGTGATCCTGTTAAACATACCCTGAATGTTTATCGAAGCAGAATATCAAATCCTTGACAGGTTCCCGGACGCACCACTCGTTTCCGTGATCTGGAGACCCGTCAGCCATTTGGTGTGAACTTGGGTGACGTCAATCAAGCATCTTTACCGTGTCCGGATATCAGCGCGTGGAGGTTCTTGATGTACTTGTTCAAAGCATTCCAGAAAACGGTGTCTTTGCCAAGGGATGCAGGGTCCGTGGTAGCTTGTACCGAACCAAGACCCTCGAGAAGATCAGCTGTTACAAATATCAACTTCTGAGTGATACCGCACGGAACTACGAGGCGTACCGTTGAGGCCGGGATTTTTATTGCTATCTAAGCCGGGTTGAAGCTCCTGAACGATGAAACTTATTAAGAAATAGTGAATCCAGATAAATTCGACTAGAAGGTGACGAGGTAAAGGCGTACGGAGGTATGTGAACGAAAGCTAAAGCGCCTCTGTTCTCGGCGGGTCCCCACGCCGCATTCATAGCTCTCGTTTCAGTTTCGATCCAGTCTGCGACACTCGCATCGACCCAATCGGGCAATCTTGTAGAGTTAGAACCAGGTGAGACGCCACCACGGGAGTCGAAGAACCAAAGGACGAGGGCGGGTGTCGCGTCTGCGGAACGACGATAAGTGACGCGTGATAGTTAATATACCATAATTATGAGTGCACCTAATTTTGTCCTGTAGACCTAAGAAAGGGTTATTCTCCCCCACGAAGAGTATATGTTAAGACTCACAGGAACCCAATAGTTGCCCGGCCCGCCCTCACCTCCAACCCCTTTGGGTCCCATGCGTGTATAACTTAATGGTGCCACAGCTTGCTCCCTCCTAATCTCGTCTGCATGGGTAATATTTACTTGATTATCATGATTCTGTTCGCAATGTTAGTCTGGGTCAAAGACGATTAAAGATTATAGTACTCCGTGTGAAGACGAGAATGGGATTTTGTTGTCATTGAGGGGCTTCACAACTTGATCAATGAGAGTTGTGGCATTTTCTTTGAAAGTATCTGGGTAAACGGTTAGGGTTAAGTAGAACAGACGCAAATGTATGCGCGCTTTCTCCGGTAATTAAATCCCCATTCAAGACCCTGAATTCATTTTAGATGAATACCAACTTGTGGGCAAAGTATGCATACACATAGTCTGGCCGTTCATCCCCAAGAACCCGTTTCATTACACGAGTGCTATTCACATCCTGCTCAGGGCCCCAGTCATCCCACGGGTTTTCGCCAAAGTGCAGATCTGAGAAGACTGTAATTTTAAAGGTATTGTCCGCCTTGAACGTAATACGTGGTTTCGAGGGATAAGGATCAAGGATATGTAATTTGTCTTGGGGAAGGATTGTGTGCTCTTTCCGAGACGCCGTTCGTGCACATTAACATAAGGTGGTTAAGGTTTGAGAGTTGAGGCTTACGGGTTGGTATACCCTGCGAATAGCGATGCAAGGTTGAGAAAAGGGAAACCAACAGTAGTTGTTTCATATGTATAGGACGGGGTCGTACGTGTGGGGCGAAGAGCGATTTCTATCCTCGAGTTGAAAGCATGCGTCTCCCAAGGTCACGACCATTGAAACCATGCAGGCCGTTCTTTGATTAGCTTCGGAACGACGCACGTGTGTAAAATAAATGCTAGTCGTCTCCCTTCCCCACTGAGTCCTGTCCCATTGAATTTAGCATACGCTGGGTTCATCATCATGAATAGAGGTAAAAAGCTGGAATTCGTGGTTCAGGGTTCCTGAGTAATCATGCGATCTGCCTCTCTGCAGTGCTGACGGCGCCTATCTTTACAGGCATTAATGGGGTAGTGGTAACCTGGGTCGTTGCCATTCGACGTCGACCCGCCGGGAGTTCGATTCTCTCTTAATGCATTGTTTTTTTTCATACATTTTCTTCAGGCATTGGTTCTTGCGTAAGCCGTAGGAATTATTTATCTGATGTCCCAAGTCCTGCAACGTTGTATTGTTCGTAGATATTTTGGTAGGCAAGAACAGACGCTTGTATGCAAAAAGAAAAAGTGCAATAAAGGATTTTTTTAAAGAAATCCGTCCAACGTCCATGCTTTTGATTGAGAGTAATAGACCCGAGGCACAATTATCTAATATTCAACAGCAGCTGTTTGTCGAATCGAAGCCTCAGCTTCTTTCGATCTTGGTTTGATGACACATTTGAATGGCAGAGGCATACTGCAGAACTATATCAGAGGTTACCGTAACTTGAATAAATTCAACCCTACCAGACCAAAGCAGACAGATATTCATGTGATGGCTCAATGACGTTACCATTCTCGTCAACAGCTTTGGTAATGTCAAAGGTTGCGATGATGGATGCGACGGCAATCCATACAGCCGAAAAGGCCATGTAGCGGCCAGGGCATATCCTAAACGAGGAAGTGTCAGCGTTATCGATCACCCTGGCTAAAAAAAAATTTACTAACCGTCGTCCGAAGCCCCAAGTGGCGTGAGCGGGATCCCTGACTGCAGGGTTGAGCTTTCCGTCCTTCATGAACCTGTCAGGGTTGAATTCGAGCGGCTCAGGGTAGATGTTTTCATCATGAAGCATGGCCCTAAATTTTTTTTTTGAAACATGAACGTCAATTTGTTATCGTGCCACACACACTCACCAAGCGTTAGGGATGATTATTGAACCAGCGGGGATCCTATAGCCCTTATACTCGTCTTCGACATTGAGGTAGTGAGGAACAGCTAGGAAGAGTGAGTGGGATATTAAATGTAGATAAAATGTTCCCACCAATTGGTACTACATCTCGCCACCGAAGAGTTTCTTTGACAATAGCCGTGATGTAAGGGAGTGAATCCTCGTCATCAAAATCAGGAAGTTGGCCAGGTTTCAGAACAGAGTCAATCTCTTGTTGTGCCTTCTTCAAAACTTCAGGATGTGAGAGTAAACCCAAAACACATGATGCGATAGCAGAAACGGTCTATGGCCCCAAGACTGTTAATTAGTAATACCAACTCCTGATCACATCACATACAGTATCGGATCCCGCTGATAGACAAAAACATATTAGGAATTACGGTTCATATCCTGGAACTTGAAAGTATTCTCACCTGCATACATCGTACCGGCTGTTGATTTAATAGCCTCTTCCTGTTGGATTAAATCCTTGGACTCGTCCATTCTCTCCAAGCTGTATGAAGTAAACGAGGGGGTCACATTTCCGTTTGCCTAGAGGAATTTCAGTTGAGGTAAGCGCAAACGGGATTTGGCTTACAATATTCTTTTTAGCGGCTTCGAAGGGAACATTGATCATCCTAAGGGCCAGTTTCTTCCACGCTTTTGCCTTCGTTTGGAACCCAGCCAACGGCATCCATTCAGGCACATACTTGAGAGCAGGAATGACATCGACGAGGAAAGCACCAGGGTTAGCTGCCACAACGAGGGGGTGAACGCCTTGTTCAGCAGTTGCAATATAAGGATCATCCTTAGGTTTAACGTCAATTCCATAGGCAATCGACATGATTGTTTCACCAGCCATACTACAAACATCAATTACTTGACGTAGGGGCAAATAACAAATTGAAACAGACTTACTGGCGAAGATTTCCAATAAGGTTATCTGGCTCTTCCAACATACGACGGAGCAATCCATGGCTGGCCTTAACCTCGTGAGGACGGAAACGTTTTGCCGCAGTTGGATGGAAAGCCTGGTGCATTAACCGGCGACGGGCGCGCCTAAGGCAAGAATTAATAACTCTCCTCAATTAATTTCATAGTGACACACCATTTTTCACCGTAGTCCATGAACCCAAAGTTAAAATTCCATCCCATCAGCTCGTTGATCATCGGCATCCTGGCCCTGGAGAGAGAAATACGATCTGAGAGCGATCCAGATATATGATCAGTCGCAGCTCACCTCCCAGAATAGATGGAAGATCGCTTTTCCAGTAGTTCTGTCGTGGCTTCCGAAGTGTCTAAAACGATTATAGAAGTCCCAGCAACGTCCAGATGGATGATATCAGTATCTAAAGGCTCTCATAAGTACTTTTCCTGAAAAATGCATCAGAAGAACATACTGAGTTCCTTAGACCACTTGTGGTATGTCTTCCACTCAAAACTAGTCGGCATATCCAAAAGGTTGCCTATGAGAGGTAGTTTCTTCGGTCCCGGCGGGAGGGGCAGGCTCCGTTGACTAGAGCGCTTAACATAGAAATACAAAACGAGCGAAAAGGAGGCCGCACTGGCCAGTAGGTCAAGCTGAATCATAGTCACAACGAAGAGGGGGATCAATGCTGTGCCAAAACCAAAGGTGGCCCTTTAAGTAAAGTAAATGTTTCGGCCCTTGTTGGTAGGGTCTTAACGCAAAAAGTTGTGGTAACCGGTTCACAGTGAAAGCTCCAGTGGTGAATGTCTTATTTACGTCTTTGTTCAGGCACAGAAGGTCCCCGTCGATCACAGGTCCGGAAGATATTTCCTGGGTGCGTTAGCCTGCCATCAGGCGGTTCAAAGAAAAACCATGCAGAAAAAACTCACTGTCATTCGCAAGCACGTGTGGACGGTATGAAAATTGTGGTAGGTCGAAGAACCCACACAATTACCGTCTATAGATATGGATACTCGGCCGCCGGATTCAAAGTAGATATGTAGGTTTTATTATTGGTAGCTCACCAGAGCTCACCACATACGGCTAAGTATGACCCTTTTGTCGGATGTTGAATGTTCAGATTCAATGGAGTGATCCCCGCAAGTTCCCAGGGCAAACGACCTTCCCCAGCTCCATTTTGATTGGATTTGAACCCTTGTTTTTTTGGCTGGGCCGCCGTTAATTACATAGGCTTGGCCCAACTTCAATTGATCCTCATTTCTCAAAAAAGTCTTCTGAGGAAATTGCCGGTTAGTTCAATCACTACGGGATAAGGATTTGGCAAAAACCCGAGAGCTTTTCCTTATCTTACGAGTTCATGGATTGCATCAACAAAGATTTTTTTCGACCGAATATCAAACTTGCTCAAGATACACTTCCCTACAATTGGCTTTGGTATAATGTGCGTGATTATCTTTTGCGGCGTAAACAACATCGATCCGACCACCCGCAGTGGTATTGGGGCAGAGAGACCACAAATCCGAATGTATATTGGCCGCAAACACAAGAGATTCACTTGGTTCAGCAGTATTTTCCTAGTTAGTGTGAGATTGTGAGTGCTTGTCTCGTTCTAGGTAAATACGATGAACAAACCATGAGGCAATAACCTGAATATGGTGGTGGAGGGAATTGCGTTGAAATAAAACTTGGGGATTCACCTTCCACGAGGGAAAACGATACAGTCCTCAACATAGGACTCGTCGTAGATTTTGGTAAGAGAGCGCCATCCTGAAGGGTATAGAAAGACCAAGAACTACCGCACGTTGTGCAACCCTGATAAATGAAAATTAGGCCCGGCTCCATGTGGCCGGTAATGATAGGCATACCGAAAGTATGGCGTAGCCAACGTGTGGGACGGTGTCAACATCGATGGTTTTGACGAGAATGGCTGAATCAGGTGTATCCTTGTAAACGGCTCGTAAGGTAAAGTTCGAAATGGTAGTTTCCTGGCACGCCTGAGCTGGAAGGACAGAGGGGGCTATTTGTCTCGGGTAATAAACATGGGCACCGGAGACCTATAAAATTTCATGAGGACAATTTATAAATCCGTTGATTATCAACTTACTTTAGCAACGAAATGTGTGATAGCCACAACAGATGGAAGGAAAATAGAATGATACATGATAAAGTCGAAGTCCGATGTCTCATTCCCCAAAGCGTGACCTTTATACACTTCAATAAAATGCCGAAGGCACAGGGGAAAAGTGCCGCCGTCATTAAGTGAGGAAAATGATGCGTTCTGGCTGGAAAGTGTCAAGCTGTTCATAAAGGCTGTTTGACGGGTGACGTGAGGACACGGTTATGGACCTGGGTATCTCGTCGTTTTGGATGTATGCTATGCGAGAATAATCAATGTCTTATCTTGGCATTAATAAGAAGGATAGTGTTTGTACCACTGGATGCAATGGTCTTCATAAACACTCCAGAAACCTTGTTTCCATTTTTTGATACTAACCTTGAGGTCGGGATTAACACCTCAAGACCGCTTTAAGCCCCATCAGCATCATGCACCGTATACTCCTTCTGATGGATTTTTTGGTGCTTCCTTGTAACGCAATAATGTTCGTATAATCGCCATCCCGGATTGCCACTGGAAGCCATGCGAAAGATAGTCCAATTCACTGTACGTCGATGGCACAAAAGTCTCGTCCAGTGAGTATTCCTTGAATTGAATAATATACCCAAAAGCTTTAAGTTCTAGGGGATAATTCCAATCTAAGACCCACTTACGTATTCATTTTCTTCAATCCAACTGCCAGATGCCCAGATCTTCGACATTATGGAGCTATTCCACGTCGGAGTTCTCAAGCCGTTTCCTAATTTCCGACTCTTTTGAAGGACTGTCCTTGTTCAAAGTACATAACTAAATTTTGATTCTCGGTCTAAGGTTGATGGTCCATCTAGCGTTCGATGTTGTCCGCAATGCCACATGCTTTTAATTTTCAGTGTTGTGAAGTTGCAACACGTGATCGGCCCCAGCTAGTTGACTCGGTCCGGGCGTTCAGGCTGGGCAGTGGCCCGTGGGGCCGCTGGGTTTTGTTTGAAACCGGCAAGTATCGATTGGGAAACGAACGAACAATTCGTAATAGAGTCTGACTGAGCTTTACACTTAGCTCATATGCTATTCGTGGGTTCAGCTAGCTAGTACTCTCAGATAAGTACAAGTCTATATGTAATTGGCCGATTTCGATAAAGGGTGATTATTTGAATATACATTGACCAATATACCTGGGTTGCAGTCAGATCCATTATCCTATAAATGTCCAAAAAATAAGAATCATCGCCTAACTAATCTCCAGCCGCCTCCCTCAGTCCCGACTTCATTAATCAGCACAATGTCTACACTTTCTCCCTGCTTCTCCACAACACCCATCCTTCCCATCCCACCCGCCGCCCATTCCTGTCTCAGGGCCTCGTCCGCGCCCGCTCCCGCCCTCAATACAGCCAGACTGCTGCCCTTCCATAACTTCGTCCCTGCACGTCGGCTTTGCAGCACAGTTACTCCCAATAACACCAATGTCAATACTACAAGCACTACCAACATGGTGATCCACTCCCATTGTACATGTACGAACGGTATGGCGCTATACGCAACTCCTTGTAATGGCGCACCCACCCCACCATTGGCACCATTGTTGTTCCGACTGCGAATATTGTTCGTAATACTCATGGCGACATTATTCATGAGGCGTTCCATACCTGCTTGCATGAAAGGTGGCTGTGAGATCGCGTCAAATATCGGGCTCGCAGCACTAAAGATTGAACCAGCAAGACCATAAGTCGACTGTGGAATGGAGACGTGTCCCCCACGCACGATACCTCGGAAGAGGTCGTGCATAAAACTGGTCATCGATGATTGTGCGAGGAAGGTGACATTGTACGTTGCGGACGAGTCTGGTATGCTGAAAACAAGTGTCGAGGAGTTGACCATGAATCTTGGATCATAATGATCAGTCGTATAATTTGTGTACACAGCAAGCTCCTCGGTGTGTGGCTGGCCGTTGGACATAGCTGTGCGATAGCGTTTAACACAGTATTCAAACACAAATTCGACGGCCCTAATCGTACCCCCCGCACGAAAGTCCGAGTAAACGACGAAAATGTTGACTATGGGGTGGGCAATGTCGGAGAATGCAAGTGGAGGGGTACTGTTCGACCAGGTAGTGCTGGTGGAGATATTCGCAATCATGGCGTACGACTCCATATACATGCCATTGGGAAGCATGTTGCTACAATAAGTAGTTTTCGGGATTGTGTTCGGGTCGCAGTTCTGGCCAAGGAGATGTGTAATATTTGCGGCTCTAGTGCAAACACCGATGGAAAAGAAATCGGAAAACGTACAATTACCAGTGGTACAATCGGGGGCGAGAGGTTCAATGGAGATGTTTGCAGGATGAAAGACACCAGAATAAATTGAAAGCATCATAGATGTGTCCAAAGCACCGGCAAGTTCGTCCGTATTAGGGCCTATGTTGATATCAACATGGAGTCATTTCTTGTGAGATTTACGACGTACTCATATTGGAAAGGGGATTCCCAGCAGTGAAATTCTGACTAAACGCAACAGACGCCTTTACTCCACTGACGCGCGACGGAGCCAGGCGTTGAGGAAATGATATAATTTGCTGTGTAAATGGTTCTACAACGGCCCCCACAATCATGGCAATCGCTCCCAATGATACCCAACGCCTGTCAATAAAGGGGTGAGCCCTTTATTATCCTTACTTTGTAATCAAAACTGACTTTGCTTTAGGGGTGCATAAAAGTAAAATGCTGCTCCACAAACCTTTTGACGCATTGTCAAACGCCTCAAAATCCTGGAGTTTCCTCCCCTCTGTGGCGAACCACACCCATTTTAATTGACCGATGCTCTCAGCAACGGGGAACAACAGAGCAGCCTTGGCGATCGAAACAAAGACGGACACCAAGGCATTGAGGGTGATACCTGAACTCCACTCCGGCATTGGCTGCTCATCATGAGTATACAAGATAATGACGATGGCAGCTAGACATGCGATTCCGAGTACCCAGCAAAGTACTTCCCAAAACCAAGTATCGACAAGTATCAGTGATACCAGGGAACGCTGTGACTTGGATGGTAGCTTCTCTTCTGTGGTCGCTGACCCTAGAAGCGACTCGGGTGGGGATGTAGGTCTATCTGGCTCCTGCTCTTCACGTCTTGGGTGGTTTATAGGTTGCGTATCTTGGGTGAAATATCCTCTTTCGTTGTTTTGTTCGGATGGGTGCTCGACTCCCCCGCCTCGAGGCTCTACTGTTGACCTCCTGCTGTGCGTAGTCCCTTCATGGTTACGGTTCGCCGAGGTATCTTCATCAATGTCACGTTGCGGTAAAGGCGAGAATTCCGTGCATTTTATTGAAATCTTGTTTCTTAAGGACATCGTGTATACCCACGAGCTTACAGGATTGCTGGTGATGGTAATGCGAGTGTTACGAAGGTTTCCATTCTCGTGTGTTTTGGATTTGACGCACGAGTGTCTCTTGACCCTGGTTGATTTCGCTGCACAGCAACAATGTTAAACAGGGCCGTGGGTTCGATTGATCCAGCGGAGTGCGGAATGATCACTGCACTCATACCTTATGTGTGTACCTTAAATGGCTGATTAATCTATCTTTCGTTCGTAAAACAAATAGGTCTGTAAACCTACTATGTATAACTCTCTTATCTCGTGGGCACTAGGAGCAATGTTCTATGCGATTCGCTAGCGACGACAATCGCTGCAACATTTTTGGATGAGCAGGGATGAATCTTGATCTCCTGTGTTTACGGATAACACCAGATAACACCGCCAAGACGATGGTCATCGAGTTGAAGAAGCTATGTAATCCAGATCAATGATTGCTCAAATCTCAAGCTTCACCATTATCACACCCGGGCAGTGCACCGCATGATAGTTTGCGCCAAGATACATAAATACAAGCGTCGGGAAACAGGGAAAGACATCCTAGAGTGAGTGGGGTTGAATATGTTCATAGGTTCGACTCTGATCCGTTGAATGTCATTCTGAGCTATCGGTCCTTGGTCCAAAGTTGGGGAAACGTTATTTCCATTTTCTAGAATCTGTGTCGCAATAACGTGCCCGCGTCATTTCGGGCCATTTCTCCTGGGATCTGATACATTTGGTTTCTCCATCGCGTCCTGAGAGTATATCTATAGAAAAGAGGGTCCAATTTGGATAGCTGGTTCGCGGTTGTGTCGAGAATGCAGAGGGCCTCTAAAACTTGGAGCAATTAAATCTGTACATTGATTTTTGTGTTTGAGACGCGAGAAACTGAATGTTGTGACCAGACCATAGCTTTCGTTGACTTGTACGACTGTATAACCAACAGTGCAACTTGTCAGTGGTATGATGAATCAAGCCTTCAGCTTCAGGCCAGCGGGCGTGAGGCAGTTGCTTACACGATCACATGATTCTTCTTGCGCAAGACGAGCTTGGAGCATCGGTGTTTCTTCGTCCAATCTTCATCCCTTCTCGCAGTTTCCTTTGCCTTGCCACCACCAGTGATGCTCGCAAGCGCTCATTACATTCTCGTTTGTCGGAACACTCATCTCGTCCGTCAAGGTGCTCGAAGCCTCCAGTAACCTCACGAGTTACCCGTGGCCATCAACCCATCAATTCATTGCCTCGAGTTCAAATTTCAATCATATCACTCATCGTTGGATGGGAATTACTATATCAAGTCTCCTCAAACACCCTGATCTGTGTCTTATAATCGCCAAAAGGTGACCCAAGTTTCGGGGGTCAAAATTTACATTCTTCCAATGTTCAATTACTGTAAGCGTACCTCTTCCACCGAATCATCTGTGCAATAGCCCAATAGGTAATTTTGCAGTAGAGCGCTAGAATGATACTTGATCGTCTTACGGACATTTTCGTTCCCGGACGAGCGCTAGAAATGGCTTCTCCCTCCTACCAAGCCGGACATAGGCAAATGCTGGATAAAACCGTGGTCAAGACTCAACACCTTTCATTTCTCACCATCCAATGAATCACTTTGACTCTTTTGCGACCATTCTCTCGTTCACTTTTGCCCTTTACTTCTATGTCAATTACCAAAAGAGACGCGCAGGCCATGTTTTGCCCCTCCCCCCGGGTCCTAAGAAGCTCCCTCTGGTAGGAAACTTACTTGACATGCCTACCAAATTTGAATGGGAGACGTACCACGAATGGTGCAAAAAATACAGTGCGTAAATATGTTACAGTGACTGGCACATTTACTGACTCGGGCCCTGGTCAGATTCGGACATTGTGCACCTGAACATTGCAGGAAAATCCCTAATTGTGCTCGATACTGCCGAAGCTGCCACAGAATTGCTCGAGAGAAGATCGTCTAGATATTCATGCCGGTGCGACTACAGTTATGCTGTCCTTTCACCTTTTCCCGACCGTGCCGCACTTTACAGACCCAGGATGCCGATGATAACGGAGTTGATGGGATGGGACTTTGATTTCGCATTCATGCCTTATGGTGAGC
The DNA here is from genome assembly GCA_037014335.1 of Collybia sordida. NCBI lineage: Eukaryota > Fungi > Basidiomycota > Agaricomycetes > Agaricales > Clitocybaceae > Collybia > Collybia sordida. The sequence goes on along the minus strand of JAYKXK010000010.1, from coordinate 1,934,512 downwards.
TATTATTATCTCTTGCTTGTGATCACTTTACTCATTCTGTAATGTAGGTGATCATTGGTATATCAATGTCTTTTCGGGGGGTGTCGCATCTGAACATTCTGTCTTTAGGCGCCGGCACCGTAAACTCATGCACCAACTATTCCACCCAAGCGCTGTCACTCGTTTCCATCCTCACGAACTGAAAGCCACCCATGGGCTTCTCCGTAGGTTGCTCGATTCACCAGAAGACTTTATGAATCACCTTCGGCAGTATGTGTCATTTTTTATATTTTTGTTATCTTAAACATATTTTGCGCAGAATGTCAGGCGAAACCATCATGTCAGTCACTTATGGACTTGACGTTCTGCCAAAGGATGACCCATATATTACCATTGCTGAGAAAAGCATCTCAACCGTTATTGTCGCAGCGGCACCTGGAGCCTTCCTCGTGGATATTATCCCGGCTCTTAAATACATTCCAGATTGGTTTCCTTTTGCGGGATTCAAGCGCAAAGCCAAACAGTGGCGAAAATTGGCGCATATGATGGTCGACGTTCCTTATGAGGCCGCGAAGAAAAAAATTGTGCATTTATCTTTTGTGCATACGTCCCATGAGGTTGACACCTATCTTAGATGAGTGGTGACATGATACCGTCTTTCGTTTCATATGGCCTGGAAATCATGTGCGACACCCATGACTTGGAATATCAAGAGTCAATTGTTAAATCTGCTGCTGGAACTATGGTCGCAGGTAAGTGATTGCAGCTTCTTGACAATGCTCCCCATTTTTAACTATCCCTTCTGCCAGGAGGTTCAGATACAGTACGCTGGTTAATTTCCTATTTGTATGGTTACACTCACATTTAGCAAGACATTATCTGTTGTGGCATCATGTATTCTAGGTTTCCTGAAAAACCCTGAGGTTTTCAAGAAGGCTCAAGAGGAGGTTGATAGGGTTGTTGGCCTCCATCGCCTTCCTGATTTCGATGATCGCGATTCCTTGCCGTATATCACTGCCGTCGTACAAGAGACTATGAGATGGAGAAATGTCGCCCCTATTGGTAGGTTTTTATGTGTAATTAGGGCAAACACTTCGCTGATCGGTCTTCTCTAGCTGCTCCGCACCTCCTTACCGTTGATGATGAATATAAGGGATATAGAATTCCAGCAGGTTCCATAGTCATTCCAAATGCATGGTATGTTCAGTTTGTTGTTCTCACGAATCTATACATAAGTAAATTCACCATAATAGGGCTATGCTCCATAACGAAACTATTTACCCTGAACCGTTCAAATTCAATCCGGATCGGTTCATTCAAGATGGAAAATGGAACCCAGCAATCAGGGATCCTATGCATGCGTCATTTGGTTTCGGGCGACGGTAATATTTTCCCCTGGAAGGTCGTTGAGTCTTGACTGATGCCAAAAAATTTACAGGATATGTCCCGCGCGTTACATGGCGACTTCTGCTGTTTGGATTGCAGTTGCTTCGATCGTCGCAACCTTTAATATCAATAAAGCCAAGGATCCAAATGGTGATATCATCGAGCCTACATACGGAATACAGCCAGGGATAATCTGGTGAGCACGATACCTGGCTCATGATATGGATATTTGAACAGCGATACTCTTGCCTTAGTAAACCTGAACCTTTCAAATGCTCAATCACACCTAGGTCTGATACTGCGGGGCGTCTCATTCGGGGTACAGCTGCAGATACCTTTTGATATATATATCATGCCACCTGTTCACCAGTATTACTTGACATGAAATTCTAGCAAAATCTACAGAGGTCCACCTTGTGCGAAACGGGTACGCAAGTTCCCGTCATTTCTCTTCGAGGGACGTCGTCTCGGGTTCATGCAAGAAGACTCCAGGATGTGTGAAATTCATGGTGAAGATCGCTAGCACGATCATAGCCCCGTCAAGAACGTCTGGTCAAGAATAATTATAAGAGTGTATACCATTCGTGAAAAGGCTTCACGTACTAAAATATACCTCAGTGGATATAATCCTTCCATTCCAGCCGTCAGTCAATTCGATAGTACGATAAATCGCACTTGGATAAAATGAGCGATTTGTAGAGGTGTCGGTCAAGGATACATCTTACCGAATGAATAGGCAGAGCGTGCTAAAAGCTAACCCACCTGACATGATCTTGAGACGAGGCCCCATAGGGGGTTTTGGTTTGTGCATAGAATCCACAATATCCTTCGGGGTATGTCGAGGTTTGTCAAGGAAATATCGAGTGAAGAATTCCGCTGCGAATACAGCATATATCGTGATAGTGGCTATAGAAAATAAAAAAGGGTAAGTGCTAGTAATTACCTATATTCGGGGCGACTGACCTAGTTGGAAAGCAATCCCACCAAGCATAACATTCCCGCCCTAAGGACCATAAGATAAGTTGTTACAACAGTGATCATATAGGGTCCACCTACGGGAGTAGGATCAGTTTCCGAAGAGGCAGCGAGGCCTCCACCAGTCCCCTGAATGACCAATGAAATAAAATCCTATAGATAAAAATAATCGATCAATAAATTTTCTAGGGAATTGGCAATCCGAACGAACAAAACTACAAAATATTATCGAATCTATAGTCTTGTGTGAGAAAAAAACTACCGCCGGAACTCCTGATGAAGCGTACTTACACCAGCGAGCAGGAATTCTGCTGTATTCTGCTCCTAGGCGGTTGATTATACGACCGAGGATGATAAAATTCGCTGCTACCATTGGCGTGGGCGCCAATATAGTTGCACATATTCTATGGGGTAAATGAATGAGTATTGGATGGGTGGTCTCAAGACATGACTGACTGGAGCATAAACGCATCGAAGCTGGAAGGAGTGAAGCTACTCCAGAGTCTTCCAGACCAACCGGCGACTTCAAGGGCACCTGCGATGCCTATGGTCGGGAAGAGCCACCAGAGACGAAAGCGTGCCGCTTGAAAAACATGAACAGCTAAAATCAAGTTTTACGTCAAAAATTTGAAAATTTAATTGAGAAACTTATAACTGACCCAACGAAACAGAAAAAAGGGTAATAAATATGATTGCAACGGTCCTTGAGGGAATGTAATTATAAGGCGAGTCCAATGCCGGGTCGAACGTGGTACCTAATATCGATACTTTGGGTTCTTGATAAGAACAATAATTTTGAACGACAGACATACCTTCAGAGGCCATTTTCTAAACTTAGATATGCGGTCGTTTAATTGGCCTTCAGAAATTTGTCGTTTTATAAAAAGCTGTGAAATGAGATAAACAGTTATATCAAGGGGTGGCGCACTCATGTTGATGCTGCGCTCCACTGACTGCGCTTATCGTCTGATTTTCGCCATTGCAAAAATCTTGAATGTTGATTTGTTATTCATAGAGCTGTGTGATATTTGTTCAAGGCTCGTTTCGAAAATGACGTCCGCAGCTACCCGCAGCAAATAGGAACAGCAAATAGGAAAATTCCACCCTTTTGTTATTGAGAACATATCGCTCAAGAAGATATAATTCTGTCATCTGTGTGAAAAGAACACTGTAAAGAATGTTATTTTTATTGGATTTTGTACCGGGTTCGAATCTCACCTTTACGGATGCCATGAGGTCGATATGTATTCAATATGAGTTCTTAAAAAGAAACATTGGAGATTTACAAAATATACAGAAAAGGCACTGAAGCGATGGGAAATTAAACTTCTTTCTCGATGCCAATATCTCGGTCTTGGTGTTTAAGAGTACCTGTAACCTTATGTCCGAGGCGGTGAGCAGCTTCATCTAGACCCCTGCCCATCCATGCCACGTTCCGAACGGCTTTCCATTGCATTAGCCCGCGGTGTTTTCGATGTAATTGGCCTTTTTTTCTCTTGAAATCTGAGAAATCATCAACCAATCCTCGTGTACCGTCGCCGATCTTATCGCTGAGACTGTCACTTGATGAACTCGATGATGATTGAGAGTATATAGAGCTTTCATCGCTTTCAGATTCAACGTCGGTTACTAACTCTTGAGTTGTCCCCTTGGATTCTTCGGCACAATCCAAGACTTCCATAACATTGGCCATATTCGTATCCTTGTCGGCACTATTCTGGTGGTACCCACTCAAGCCTGGCCAAAAGCGAAGTTTTATATCAATCATTCCCAACATCTCTCCAACATCATTCGTGCTGTTCAATCGCGCGCGCTCCAACGATTCATGTTCGTTTTTATACACAGGAAGGGATATACCAATTTCTTCGTTATCTGGAATATCCCTGAGCCATAGCGTAGAGAATGCGAGACTTTTATCTGGTCCAAATGCGTGTTTTCGGAATTCAATGAGGAGACATGAAGCGTATCTTTTGTTCACTGCTAGGCGGATGGGCCGGTCGCGCTTCTGTTTCCACCCCCCGTCTTGATGGGACGACAATTTTCCTTTTCCATACGCTGTCGAGAACTTGAGCCTACAAGAAGCAAAATCCGCCGGAAGATCTAAGGAAGGTCGGACATAAGGTTGGATATCGAGCGTGCCCACATCCCAACCCAGGAGTCGCTTAGGCAGTTGAGATTGGACACTACGGAACGTTAACGAAAGGCGCATGCGGCCATAACCAATTCCACCAACTAGTGGAAACGATTCAGTGATATGTGAGCGATGTTTAAACAGAGTTTGGAGGGGGAGGACAACAACTCCCAAGAGGGGGTCCATTTCGTGCATACGGGAGTCCCGTACAGCGATGATGACAGTCGTGTTCCGCCAGTCGCGGATGAACTTTTCCGTACCAGCATCAAACTAAACGAAATATATGAAATTAAGCACATAAGCGAGCAAAAGAGCATTTGACGTACAAAAGGCTTGCTATTCTTGAGTTTTGTCCTGGTTTTGTATACCCTTTGATGGTTGATGATGAAGGTACAATACGCGCTGGGTAGGTCATCAGATTCTTCATCCTCAGTGTCTTCCTCAACTCTACTTTGCTTGATTTTCTGCACTTCCAGACCATTTATCTGTTCTACACGAATTGAAAGGATCCCACTCGGCCACTGCTGCGTCGGCTTTGTACTAGTAATAATTTCATCACTCTTCTCCTTCAAATCTTCCTTCTTCTGTTGTTTGATTTCATCTGTTTCATCGCCCCTAGCCTTAGCTTCCCGGAGTTTCTCTGCAGCTTCGTCTTCAATTTTATTCTTAATTTCATCAACGTTTTGACGCCGATGTTCCAGGTGCTGTTCGAGTGATGTTTTTGCGAAATATCCACATTCCCAAGAAAGAGTCCCAGGACATGGTGATCCATCCATGTCCGAAAATTGATCTTCACGGATGGCTATACGATTATGTGTATCTGAGTTACTCATAAGATCTTTTAATGATACGTTGATGGTTCCGAGAAGATCGTCAGCAGTGAATCGATCTGGTAAGCATAGGTATCAATGTCTGAAATATATGCATGGGTCGGCAACGAGTGACGTACCACAATCCCACAACTGTAAATTCAACATTTCTTGTGCATTTACCTCTGGAGGGCCGACAAGGAGCGCTGTAGTTTCCTCCCAAACCGGATTACCATCACTCTTGATAATTCTAACAAAAATATGAGCTTAAAACGAATGTTTGTTTCGGGGGTAAAGGGATGACCTTGTCGACCATAAGGGCTTTCCCCATTTGCTCCACCCAGCAGTCACATAACCATCACCTTTCTTCGCATTTTTCGACTTCAAAGGATTTCCCCCGTCACCATCCCTGAAATCCTTCGCACTTCTTATGGTGAGGATTACGACACCCAATGCATCTGTATCCATTTTTTCACGCCCTAGCAAAAGTGTCTTGAGATCTAAGCTAAGACTCCTCGGTGCCACGTATTCTGCAATGGCCGTATCAACAGAACGTTGTAACCACCCTGATAGCCCCGGAATGTCCATGATATTCAAAAAATTCTTCGCGAGGGGTGTACAGATCATGGTGACCTTCGGTTGTCCCAACAGAGTCAAGGTAAGCATTGAGAAGAATGGAGGATTGGGGGTCAACTGGATTCGCATGCGAGCGGTGGCGAGCATGCCTGTTAGTTCAACCCAAACTGGGAGTGTCATTCCGCCAGCAACCAGAAATTGGGTCAACAGGTGTGCATTCCCTGATCGGCCACTCAATCCGCTGCCATTAGTCGTCCTCGCTCGATAAGAGACTGCAACTTCCAAATTGATAAAATCACCCTCTTCGGCTTTTAGTCCATCTTTCTCTTCTGCAGCAGCGCCCGCATCGAGCCAACGTATACCGAGAATACGTATGGGTTCAGAGCCTTGACCAATGTCGGTGACGCAAACACCGTGGATTAATGTGGGGAGAGTAGCCTGGAGAGCGTCTTCGAGCATATCCGCAACAGATATAAAAAGAGTGGGGTTGACGATAGGCCAAAGGGAATGGAGGACTGAATTAAGCCACGAAGCAGATTCTGGTGCATCCTCTCCTTGGTTTTGTGGAGAGTTTTGTGGAGGATTATATTCAGAATGCTAATGTATAAAGAATAATGAGGTCGCGTCGGTAGAGCTCCATTTATCGTACTCACCACTTTCTGCTCGAACGAAGGCGGATTTTCAGAAGTGTCATCTCCACCGAAGACTATAACGCAAATTCCAACGCCGATGGCCAAGGCGATACAGCCCAAAATTCCAAGAAAAGATTTGAACCAGCCAAAATTGAACCCGCCAAAAAGTTTACTCCAAAACGAAAGAAAAAGTATTCCGCCAATCCCACCAATTCCTGCAGACCCAGCAGCGATAATTGCGCTTCGAACTTTTGTCCTATCCTCCGCGCTACCTGGAGTAGTCCACCGGCCCCTGTGGATCTCGCTATCAACCAACTCCTCCATCTTCTGGTGCTTTTGCTTCGACCCTTCCGCGTCATTGGGCTTCTGAACCTCTGGATCTCTTTCTCCTGATAGGTGAGGAGGAATCTGCTCAAGCTCTACAGATGTATTGTCGTGAATAGTTACTGGTAGATGTGTGATTGGGTCAGTAACTTCGTGTGCATTGTCTTTCCCTTTGGAGTCTTTTATTGAGCTTGCTTCAGGCATTGGGTATTTAGGTGGGTGTAATGATAGAATGATATTTGATTGACTGGCACCTTTAACAACTTTCGGTACTTTGACGTCAGTGATCTGTGATGCACCAAAGGTTCCACCCCACATACCCAGCCAAGATATCCCTGAGACATCGGTGATGATGGTGCGCCTGCAGATTTGATGAAAAATAAGCCAATACAATTAGTGAAAAGACTCTCGCAAGAGACTATACTGCACGAATTATGAGGGGAAACTCGAATAGAAACCCGGGGCTGACGGGTCAAGACCCAAATTGCCGGATTCGGAAATATCAATGTGCATGTGACCTCTTTGGACATTTTTCTGCTCGCTTCAAGCTATCAACTTATTATTCTCAATTCTACCTCCTGCCGTAGTTATTCATATTTTTGCTATGAAAATTCATTGCAGAATTCAGGGAGTAGATGATAATTGGCAATGTTAGCTCTACCATAAAGGTTCCGGCCTCACTTGAATCTGGGGCAAAACACGGAGGAGAGCTTCCTTACAGACATGTGGTATGTTACCCCTGAATTGTACTACAAGATAAAAATTTGGAAGCTTCCAGTCTGGATATTTTCGCCTCGCCATAGCCTCACAAAACTGCGGGGAAGATTAATGACAGGTTTTATCAGTAAGATGAATGTTCACATACGGCCTCCCTTCGGGTCTCCGCTCCTATAGATATGTCTCCAACCACCCCACAAAATCCAACACGAAGGCATAGAAATTGTAGATGGGACATTTTTTCCGCAAATAAGTCTATTACCTGCGGACTCACAAAGTCAAGCTTCATTGATAAGTCGTGTATACGGGTGTGCCCTTCTAGAACACTGATGACATCGCAAACCTCCGGATAACGGTAAATCTTTCCTAAAAGTTTGAGCGAGGTAAGGTGGCAAGCTATTGACCTCAAATACCCAAGATCGGTGATGGGGCAATGTAGTTCAAATAATGGGTGGCGAGCGAGGACTGGCCCCTCATACCATGGCAAATTCACCTGAAGGTAAATTTGTATACATATTTCTTCCAGCCCTTTGGCATGTAAACCAAAAAATATTCCACATATATCCCACACATTCAGGATCTTTGAAACCGTCAAATTTCAGTTTCTTGAGACGAGGGAAATAACCCAAGCCAAGTATTAGGGACGAATCGAGTAGTGGATGCCCAAAACGAGTTAAGGCCAATGATGTGAGAGTAGAAGTATGGTGCTTGATAAACGGAAGCAGGCGAGTAGAAACAACTCGTCTATAGTTGGCAATGGTCTCGTGTTGAATTTTAAGTAGGTAATCATGGCAGACAATCTCAATAGACAGTGTTTCCAGTTTTGGGAAGACAATTGTCGGGGGAATCAGATGGTCAATGGCCTCGGGTGACAATCTCAACATCAGCGCCTGGAGGCTAGAACTCAACATTGGCCACGCTATGGGAATGGTGACCCATGCGGCATTGGGAGGTAGGTTCGACCAGGGGTTCCGTTCAAATGACCGAAGACTAGTGCTAGTCCCAAAGGTATAATCTGGCAAGTCTTCCGGATCACCAGTATCATCAAGAAATGAATCTCTGCTAGGGTTAATGATTCCGAGCTGTGCCGCAGCGCGCTGCGGCATATTGGTTATCCTTTTAAAAAGCCTTAGTGGGTGCAGGGTCCAGGATTTTGGGGGTTCTTCTATTGAAAGTCGAAGTATGTGGATGCGAGAAGCAATATATGGGTCCCTTCACACAAATTTGATTCAGTATTCACTATGCAAGAAGTCGGACAATAGTTGCAAAAACTGACCGAAGTCGTCCAATATTTTGGCCTATTTTCCAGGACCTGACGTCCCGATAACGCATTTCAAGCACGATATCAAAGAATGCGCGGTTGACAGATACGAGCTTGCCAAGTGCGGATGGTTCTAAATGCTTCACAATGTGAAGACAAATGTCATATGGTAAGTCATTTCCCATATTGTCCCGGTGAGATTTTGGAGAATAAGTTTGCAGAGCTAAATTGCGTATACTGGTGAGCGAGGGTTAAGCAGCTGCTGTAAAGGGGCTGCGGGCTGCACAGCCGAGAGACGAGTTTCTTAAACTTTGGCACTCTAGGATAGACAAGTTATGACACCTACAAGCATGAGCGAGAAGGCAGACATATGACATACCACAACACTTACCATAGATCAGCGCGCACACAGCTTGAAGGTGCCAAGAGGAAATACTTCAGGCGGTGTGTCGTAAATGGGTACGCCTGTTGGGAATCGCGACACGTGCACAAATATCGACACATAGCATTGACATCAATGACACTAAAAATACAGGACTTGGTTGGATGTGTCGAGAATAAGGTCAACACAGTTGGTCCTCCCTCCCTCCACACCATTCACCTCCTATCTTTTTTTTTTTTTTTTTTTTTTTTTTTTTTGGTTCAAGATTTTATATACCGCAATACAAGTGTACAGAAGCGGTCACGTGTGACTACGTAATTAACCGAAACCGACCGAAACTAAGAGACGACGCTTTTGCCGTCGAGTGTGGCTGTGTTAGGTTAGCTGGCCAGTTGCCCGAACCAACGCGCCCTGGTCTTGGCGCCCTTTAGGGCGCCCAGTCGTAGACCCTATCGGGTAAGATGATCGTACCGTCACAGGGGGGAAAGTCCCCCGCGACTCTCTATCCTGTAAGAGATCAGTTAGTACTTCCCCATGTCTGATTCGGCTCCCTTTGGGGTGCACCCCCCGGAACAGGGACAAGTCCCTGCCCCACCGGACGCGGGAAGCAAGTTCCCGCGTTATTTCGCCCTGAGAGGTCACTAGAGGCAGTGCACTGCTGGTAGCAACATCGAGGGTACCATCAGACCACCCAATCCCCTTCAAGTGTTCGCGCCACCCTCTACTTGCGGTTCCCGGAAGTCGTCGAATGCAACCGGGTTGTCGTTCAAGAAGTCAACAAGCCAATCAAGGCTTAGATGAGCATCCGGGGGTTCGGCCCTGTCATGTAAGGGGCAGTGTCGAATGATGTGTTCCTGGGTCTCCGTTCCGAGGCCACAGTCGCATTCGACAGTAGGTGACTCCTTGAGAAACCTCTGTCGGTATTCACCGGTGGGCGCGTGCCCCGTGATGGCACGTGTCAACCTGGCCGTGAGTTTGGTGTCAGCAGACACCTTCCCAATCCATGTGCCCCCCTTGAGGTGGCTGGGCTTGAGCTCCTTCCCATCTTGGTATAGTCTCAGGTATTTCGTGCCGATGTACTCTTTCTTCCTGGCCAGCTTCTTCCAGGCGTCTGTCATACGATCGACCGCGTTCTTCCGGGCTTTTGCCAGGGTGATGTTTCTGACAGCCCCGTGCCCCACCTCTAGCCCGGTGGTGGCAACGTGGCACATCAGATGTTCTTTGACACTGCACGCTTTAGGCGTGTGGTGGAAGGTGATAGAGGCCCCGGGTTTAACCGTGAGCCATAGTGCTAGTTTGGATGATACATTGACCGCCCAGGTGTGTGCTGAGTGATGCGTCGGATTGATGAGATTCCGGATCGCATTAACAGAGTCCGTGAACACTTCAATTTGATTGAATGTGGATCCTTGTATATTGAATGCCGCGTCTATCCCGTTAGAGATGGCCACAGCTTCCGCGTCGTCCGAAGTGGCTTTGTCAGGGCAACTCCGGCGGAGTGCGCGCGAACTTAGAGAAAGCGGACGACGCTGAGGAGGGGATCCTAAGCACAGTCTATTAATGTACAGTATGTAACTACGTACCTGAGGAGGGGATCCTAAGAGAATACTCTAAGGAGCCTCCAACAGGGGGAGTGGGCTATATACCTAAAACTACATTAAAGACACGTTCCCGGTGCGGTACGACGACACGCGTTGGACTGGCGAAGGTCACGTGACCGTACCCTCGACAGTCCGAACGAGTGCGAAGTCCGGCGGCGAACTGCGCGCGAAGTAATGAGTGGGGTGCCTGTGGGCGTATGTAATGAGTGTGCGATCTAACGAATGTGAGTACGGCGAATGAGCGGTAAGTAAGAGGGTCGTAATCGTAGTTCGGCGGAGTAGAGAGCATGAGCGCTAGTGCGCGCGAAGTAAGCCTAGATCGGCGCGAAGTAAGGAGGGAATTGGAGTTCCCCTTACATTACCCCCCTTCTAGGTTCGCGTGTCTTCACGCCGGCGTTGGAATGGGATCTGTGCGAATTGGACACGTTGTACGAGTCGCGGCGCGCCGGGGTTGCGTCTGTAGAACTCGGCGACCAGTTCGTCCGCGTTCACCTTGTCGGCGGGTTCCCAGGAGTTCTGCTCGTAACTGTAGCCCTTCCAGGCAATCAGATACTGCAGCTTGTTCCTGTAAATCCGACTGTCCATGATCTCCTGTACCTCGTAATGTACCTCGCCGTCGACCAGGGTGGGTTCTGGAACTTCGGTGACTCTCCGTCCGGGTATTGGGTCGTGCGGCGCGGGTAGGAGTTTGACGACATGGAAGACGGGGTGGATGCGTGACAGCGTTGGCGGGAGCTTGAGGCGGTAGGCGTGCGATCCCACCTTGGCTTCGATCGGGTAGGGTCCGATGTAACGGTGGGCCAGTTTCTGCGAAGGTCGCGTAATACGAATGTTGCGCGAGTCAAGGTACATCCGATCTCCCACTTGGTAGTCGGGTGTTGGCTTCCTCTTGCGATTGTAGTACTGTGCCATCTCGTCTTTGGCCTTGGCTAACGCGGAGCGAGCTTCCTCGAGGGTGTCCTTCATTCGATCGCGGAATTCATTCGCGGTTTCCAACCGGGATGGTGCAGTCTGCAGTTCGAAGCCCATGCGCGGGTGTCGGCCAGTGTCCAGGAAGAACGGCGAGTGTTGCGTCGAGGAGTGGACGTGGTTATTGTATTGGAATTCGGCGAGCGGTAGGAGGTCGACCCAGTTGTCCTGTCGCTCGCTGACGAATAACCGGAGATACTGTTCCAGCTCTTGGTTAACTCGCTCGGTCTGTCCATCTGTCTGCGGGTGGTACGCTGTTGATGCGGTGAGCTTGATATCCAACATGCGATACAACTCCTTTGTGAATTCCGCTACGAACTGTACTCCCCGATCGGAGACCATTGCTTTCGGTAACCCGTGCAGCTTCCACACATTCTGCAGGTAGAGCCTCGCCGATCCAAGCGCGGTGATCGTCGTTGTGGTCGGGATGAAATGCGCACGTTTACCCACCGTATCCACCACTACCATGATTGCATCATGCCCTTGCGACTCAGGTAGTTCCACGATAAAGTCCACGCTCGCTACATCCCATCGACCTTCCGGAATCGGTAGCTGTTTGAGTTCGCCGATTGGTAGCTGACGTTGTGCCTTCGTTCGGAGACATAGATCGCATGTCTTGCAGTATTCGCCGATGTAGCGCGACATTTGTGGCCACCAGTAGTTGCGCGATACCAGCTCCAGTGTCTTCCAACGTCCGGCGTGTCCCGCGATTCGCGAGTCGTGATGTTGCGCAACTATGCGTCTGCGGAGGTCAGCATGCTTTGGGACGTAGATGCGATCGCGGAAATACAACAACTCCTGTGCTTCTCTCCACTCTGCGCTCCGAACCGATTTCCCCGCTGTCTTCTTCAGCTCCTGCGCCGCCTTCACCACTGCATCCTCCTGGTGTCCTTCCCGATTGCCTCTCCGAATGTCCCGCAAAATGTCCCTTTCCTCTCCTTCCACGACCACTCCTTCCAAGGCTCGAATCGTGAACAGCTCTGGTTTGAGCAGTACTAAGTCGCGGTTGTCCTCGCTTCCGTCGCTGTGGTCCTGTAAGGGCAACTCCGGGCGCGACCGAGTTGCAGAAGTCCGAACAACGATTACCGAGTGAAGGGAGTCGGGAACGGGAAATCTAACGCGGAAACTGGCGGAGGGGATCCTAAGTTAATGTATTCACTTGTAAACTACAGTTGTACTACTCACCTGGCGGAGGGGATCCTAAGAGAATTCTCTAAGGGTCCTCCAGCCAGGTGTACAGGCTATATACGAGGTTTCTACATTAACTACACGTTCCCGGGACGGTACGAGGGCACGCGTTGTCGGTTAAGGATCACGTGGGCATGCCCCAGTGATCCCGACACGCCGCGTCCGCGTCCGCGTTCGGGAACGTCTAACGAGAGTCGGTAAAGGGAGTGGGGTGGTAACGAATGTGGTGTGAGCGAGTGTGTGAGTCGGGTTTGACTCGGGGTGGTTGTCGGGAATGACTTGTCGGTAAATGTGGTCGGTAACGTGAGTCGGGTTTCGCTGAACGTTACTGAGCGTCACTGAGCGTTAGTGAGGTCGGGAATGTTGTCGGGAAGAGGAGAAGAGGTCGGTAAAGGTGTTCCCCTTACATTACCCCCCCTCTAGGATTGTGCGACCTCGCGCAATGGTCGGAAAGGGATGGAATCGAATTGGGCACGCGGGAGTCGTCGGGGTGCCTGAGGATTTGCCCTGTGGAACTCGCTGACCAGTTCATCTGCATGAACATTCTCAGCGGGCTCCCAGGAGTTGTGTTCGTACCCATACCCCTTCCAGGATACGAGGTAGTACAACTTTCCTCGGCTAAACCGACTGTCCCGTATATCTCCCACTTCGTATTCCTCCTCTCCATCCACTAGCACAGGCGGCGGGACCGTTGTCGGGCGTCTTCCGGGAATGGGGTCGTCAGGCGCAGGGAGTAGCTTCACCACATGGAATACCGGATGGATGCGCGACATGGACCTTGGGAGTTTCAGTCGGTACGCGTGCGTGCCTATCCGCTCTGTGATTGGGTAAGGTCCCACATAGCGGTGGGCTAGTTTCCGCGTTGGCCGACTGATGGGAATATCTGTTGAGTCCACGTACATCAATTCGCCGACTTGGTATTCGGGCGTTGGTCGGTGTCGGCGGTTGTAGTACCGCGCCATATCATCCTTGGCCTTGGCCAGCGCGGATTGTGCCTCGTCTAGTGTTGACTTCATCCGTTGCGTGAACTCCCCGACCGTCTCTAGTCGGGCGGGTTCCGTCTGCGGTTCGAATCCCATGCGCGGGTGTCGGCCAGTGTCTAGGAAGAAGGGGGTGTGCTGTGTGGAGGCGTGAATGTGGTTGTTATATTGGAATTCGGCGAGCGGTAGGAGTTCGTTCCAATTGTTCTGCCTTTCGCTCGCAAATAGTCGCAGGTATTGCTCTAGTTCTTGATTCACGCGTTCGGTCTGTCCATCAGTCTGCGGGTGGTAGGCAGTGGACGACGTCAGCTTGATTCCAAGTAGTCGGTAGAGCTCCTGCGTGAATTCCGCTACGAACTGCGGTCCCCGGTCGGATACTACCGCGTTCGGTAGTCCGTGGTGTTTCCACACTTCCTTCAGATATATGCGGGCGGCTCCCAGTGCGGTGACGGTGGTGTGGGTGGCTATAAAGTGAGCTCGCTTCGCCACCGATTCGACTACTACCATGACCGCGTCAAATCCCTCTGATTCGGGTAACGCGCCGATGAAGTCCACGCTGATGGTCTCCCAGCGGGTGTTCGGGATTTCCAGCGGGTGTAGTTCCCCGATCGGTAATTGACGCTGTATCTTGGTGCGAAGGCATAGGTCGCATGTCCGACAGTATTGACCAATGTACCGCGACATTTGGGGCCACCAGTAGTTGCGTGATACTAATTCCAGCGTTTTCCATCTCCCTGCGTGTCCCGCAACTCGGGTGTCGTGGTGTTGTTCCACAATGCGTCGGCGGAGGTCTGCGAAATTAGGAACGTAAATCCGACCACGGAAATACAGTACCTCTTGTTCCTCCCGCCACTCGGCGCTGTGTACCGACTTCCCTTTTCCTTGTCGGAGTTTCTTCGCCGCCTCCGCTACTGAGTCCTCCAAGTGCCCGCCTCGATTTCCGCGCCTAATATCCCTCATCACCTCCTTTTCCTCGCCTTCCGCCTTGATTCCTTCTAACGCGCGTATGGTGAACAGTTCGGGTTTAAGGAGAACAATGTCCTTATTGTCTTCCGCTCCATCCGAATGGTCAGCGCGTCGAGAGAGAGCATCAGGCTTACCCATACTCCTTCCGGGTTTGTGATGCAGGGAAAAGTCGAAGCGGGAAAGGTATAGAGACCAGCGGGCTTGTCGGCGATTGAGTTTCTGGGCTGACCTGAAGTATTCTAGATTCTTGTGGTCAGTCCATACCTCAAACGGATGTCGGGCCCCTTCAAGGAAGTGTCTCCATTCCTCCAATGCCCGGATAATCGCCAACATCTCCTTGTCGTGGATTTCGTAGTTCCGCTCGACTGCATTGAGGCTTTTGGACATGAATGCCACCGGGTGCCACTTATCGTCTTCCCGACTGAGTTGGGACAGTACCGCGCCAGTTGCAAAATCCGACGAGTCGGCCTCGATGCGGTAAGGGCGGTCGTCGTCGGGGAATGTTAATACTGGTCGGGACGCCACCCGCGCCTTCAACTCCTCAAACGCCGCCTGTTCTGCCTCGCCCCACTTCCACACCGCGTCCTTCCGCGTCAGATCGAAGAGTGGTCGGGCGTGATGGGAGAAGCCCTCTATGAAGCGTCGGTAGAAGTTAGTAAATCCCAAGAACGATTGTACCTCCTTCTTGTTGGTCGGTGTCGGCCACTCTACGATACCGCTGACCTTGACGGGGTCCATTTCCGTCTTACCCTCCGAGATGATGAGGCCTAGGTACTCTATCCGCTCTTGTTCGAACTCACACTTGTCAAGTTTTAAGAATAACTTGTTTTCCCGACAACGTTTGAGGACTTCCCGCGTGACCCGCTGATGTTCCGCTCGGGTCTTTGTGTAAATGAGAATATCGTCAATGTACACGCAGACTACGCCGGCGGTGATGAGGTCCTGGAAGATCTCGTTCATCATCGTTTGGAACGTAGCGGGTGAGTTCGTGAGTCCGAAAAACATTACCAACGGTTCGAACAGTCCTCGATTTGTTCGGAATGCCGCCTTCCACTCATCCCCTTCCTTAATCCGCACATTGTTGTAACCCCAGCGAACATCCAATTTAGTGAAATACTTGGCTCCGCGTAGTTGGTTGATGAGTTCGGAAATCAGAGGAAGGGGGTACGCGTTCTTGATCGTCATTCCGTTGAGTACTCGGTAATCCTGGACGGGTCGGAGTGAGCCGTCCTTCTTCTTGATGAAGAAGAATGGCGCGGCCATGGGTGATTTCGACGGTCGGATACGTCCCGACGACAGATTCTCCTCGAGGAACTTGTCCAACTCTTCCTGTTCCGTGACCGACAAGGGATAGACCTTGCATGAGCGGGATTTGGCTTCGGGAATGAGTTCGATCGCGTGGTCCCAAGACCTCTTGTCGGGAAGTGCGTCAAATGAGGTTTTCGAGAACACGTCCTCGAACTCATGTAGATAGGCGGGCGCTGCTTCGTGGAACGACTTGGCGGGTTGGGCGTTTCGGTGAAATGCTTCCGCCAACCTCTGCGAAATGTTCGGAATTGCTCGACACATCTCCTCTGGTCCCTTGGTTCGTCTTTCCGCGTGGTTTGGGTCCCTCAAACTCACTGCAAAGATGCGATCACCCTCTTCTAGGAGTTCGGAGAGCGGGTTCGGATTTTCCGAGTCGGTATCTTCCTCTTCGTCGGTGCCCGCGTTCGGGAAGAGCCCCGCTCGGCATGAATTGATTTGGGTTTCCATTTTCCGCTTCTCCTTAGCTTCAGCCTTGGCCTCGTTGGTACAAACCCGACACTGGGCTGGGCACCGACTGAGTTTCACCTCATTCGTTGTCCAGTCTATCTCCGGGTTGTGTTCCTTGAGCCAAGTGTAGCCTAGGATGAGGTCCTGTTTACCGATTTGAGTGACCGCAAAGATTGTCCGCTCCGAATGGCCTTGGTAGCGTAGGACCAGCTCGGTGATTTCGTCAATTGAGCCCGCCTCGTTGGGAGTACCGTCCACGTTGTAGACGGGGATGGCCCGCTGTAGGGGGCGGGTGGCAATCTTGTGTCGGCGGACAAAATCCCGACTAATGAACATTCCTGTAGCTCCCGAGTCCACTAGGGCTTTGAGGCTGAACGACTCTCCGGTGTCGGTAGTCTGAAGTTCTACCTTCAAGTCTAAGGATCGCACTCCAGGGACGGCGTTGACCTTGTAGTCTTTGGGGAGTCGGCGTTCCCATCGGGGAACGCGGGTTTTCCGACTGGTCGGGTTTTGCTGCACGGCTTCAGTGGTAGAATCGGGAACGATATGTATTTCCTCCACGGCTAGACATTCGAACCTATTACCACTACTCAGCGGGGGCGTACTATTCACCCGCTGTGTGCTACAAAATCCTCCTCCGCTCGGACTTCCTCTTCTTGCTCTTCTCCCGCTTCTCTTTCCGCTTGTCGGTTTTGGGCCAGCTCCGCGTCCAAGTTGGCGAGGGCCCCTTGAATGTACGATTCCCGTTCGTCGGCCGTCATGTACCGAACGTCGAATGCTCGAGGACAGTCCTTGCGCATGTGTCCCGGCTCATTGCACCTGTAGCATTGCATGGGTTGCGCTCGAGTGCGCTTCGCGTCGATATCCATCGGTACTCCCTGTGGGAGTGGTGCGGGTGCTGGCGGGGGTCGAGTCGGGAAATTGGGCGTTGCGGCGGGGGTCGGGAATCTGAGCGCGGGGATGCGAGATGGGAGTTTCGCGAATGACAAACCCGGCAGAGGCGTGGTCGGGTTGCGTACCTGGCGGGTACTGAGGAATGCTTCGTTGTCCCGTCGATTGTCGTCGCACCTCATTGCGGCGGCGTACCACGCGGGGGGTCATTGTCCGCTGGTCTTCCGACTGCCATCATGGCGATCATCGACTGAATGGTTGAGTTCAGTCCCTTGCGGTATTTCACCACAATGGTGAGTCCCTCCTTGTATCCTGCCTTCTCGATCAAGTCCCGAAATTCGTCCGTGTACTCGTCGACCGACCGACTTCCCTGGTGATAACCCGCCGTTTCGAGTCGGGTCATGGCGCGCTGAGCCTCCCCTTGCACGTAAAAGTTTTGGGCGAAGTCGGCTTTGAACTCCTCCCAGGTTTCGTACTTGGGTGCGCCGACCTGGTCTTCGAAGCGGAGTGCCCGGTCCACGAATTGGTACGCCCGTTTCGTCTGCATGAACGTATACGCCCATCGAATTCCCGCTACCTCATCTTCGAACTGGTGGGGAACTAACTTGATGTATAGTTCGCAGGCTTGGATGAAGGCCCGACCTCTTTCTCGATCTCCATCAAACGTTGGCGGTGGAGACGGTCGGAGTGGGGAGGGTCGGTGTCGGGTGGTACTCGGGAATATGGGGGACGGCGTGGATGGAGGCGGGGAGGGTAGTATTTGAGACCGATTGCTCGGGCTCGGTGGTGGTACATCAGGTGGCGCGGCGGCGGCGGTTGCGGGCGCGGGGGTTGGTGCTGGGGCGGGCGCGGGTGCCATTCGGTCGATCATCTCCTGAAAGTGTTGGTTGAGTGTTTGGAAGTCCTCCGACTGTTGGTGTAGCTGTTCCAACACTCTTCCGAGTTCGGTTTCCAGTCGGGTTATCCTTACCGCGTCTGGTATCCTATCGTTCGGGGTGTGTGACATGTTGCTACGGTGGGAGAGGTGGGATTGCGTGTATACGATCGCGGAGTCGCTTGGGGGCGGTCTACGTTTCGTTCGGCGTAATCGGTGACCTCGTGGGGGAGAGAATTCTACTGTAAGGGCAACTCCGGGCGCGACCGAGTTGCAGAAGTCCGAACAACGATTACCGAGTGAAGGGAGTCGGGAACGGGAAATCTAACGCGGAAACTGGCGGAGGGGATCCTAAGTTAATGTATTCACTTGTAAACTACAGTTGTACTACTCACCTGGCGGAGGGGATCCTAAGAGAATTCTCTAAGGGTCCTCCAGCCAGGTGTACAGGCTATATACGAGGTTTCTACATTAACTACACGTTCCCGGGATGGTACGAGGGCACGCGTTGTCGGTTAAGGATCACGTGGGCGTGCCCCAGTGATCCCGACACGCCGCGTCCGCGTCCGCGTTCGGGAACGTCTAACGAGAGTCGGTAAAGGGAGTGGGGTGGTAACGAATGTGGTGTGAGCGAGTGTGTGAGTCGGGTTTGACTCGGGGTGGTTGTCGGGAATGACTTGTCGGTAAATGTGGTCGGTAACGTGAGTCGGGTTTCGCTGAACGTTACTGAGCGTCACTGAGCGTTAGTGAGGTCGGGAATGTTGTCGGGAAGAGGAGAAGAGGTCGGTAAAGGTGTTCCCCTTACAGGTCCGCTCTGCGAGATAGCGCGTCTGGCTTACCCATAGTTCGTCCGGGCTTGTGATGCAGCGAGAAGTTGAATCGGGAGAGGTACAGCGACCACCTGGCCTGTCTCCAATTCAGCTTCTGGGACGTCCGGAAGTATTCCAGGTTC
This sequence comes from Collybia sordida, assembly GCA_037014335.1. Lineage (NCBI taxonomy): Eukaryota > Fungi > Basidiomycota > Agaricomycetes > Agaricales > Clitocybaceae > Collybia > Collybia sordida. Next base: position 1,915,164 of record JAYKXK010000010.1, on the reverse strand, counting down.
TTGTGGTCCGTCCAGATCTCGAAGTCGTGTCGCGCGCCTTCAAGGAAGTGTCGCCATTCTTCGAGTGCGCGAATGATGGCCAACATTTCCTTGTCGTGTATCTCGTAGTTCCTCTCGACCGCGTTGAGACTCTTGGACGAAAACGCGATCGGGTGCCACTTGTCATCCTCCGGGCTGAGTTGCGAAAGTACTGCGCCGGTCGTGAAATCCGAACTGTCTGCCTCCACTCTAAACGGTCGGTTGTTGTCTGCGAACATCAGTACCGGTTTGGACAACACCGCTTCCTTCAGCCCTTCGAACGCCTGCTGTTCCGACTCACCCCACTTCCAAGGCACGTCTTTACCGGTGAGATCAAACAAAGGTCGCGCAATATGGGAGAAATCGCGAATAAACCGCCGATAGAAGTTCGTGAAGCCTAGGAAGGACTGCACTTGCTTCTTGTTCGTGGGCGTTGGCCATTCCGCAACTCCAGCGACCTTGACCGGGTCCATTTCTGCCTTACCCTCCGAGATAATGAGGCCCAAGTACTCAATTCGCGTTTGCTCAAATTCGCACTAGTCGAGTCGCAGGTACAGTTTATGTTCGCGAAGTCGTTGGAGAACTAACCTCGTAATTCGGCAGTGTTCGGCGAGTGTCTTCGTGTAGATTAGAATATCATCGATGTAGACACATACCACTCCTTCCATGATGAGATCGTGGAATATCTCGTTCATCATGGTCTGGAACGTTGCCGGCGAGTTAGTCAGACCAAAGAACATTACCAGTGGCTCGAACATTCCGCGGTTTGTGCGAAATGCGGCCTTCCACTCGTCGCCTTCCTTAATTTGGACGTTGTTGTATCCCCAGCGAACGTCGAATTTAGAGAAGTACTTCGCTCCCCGAAGATTGTTGACGAGGTCGGAGATGAGTGGGAGGGGGTATTTGTTCTTGATCGTCAGCGAGTTGAGAACGCGATAATCCTGTACCGGGCGAAGCGAACCATCTTTCTTCTTAATGAAGAAGAATGGGGAGGCCATGGGTGACTTGGAGGGGCGAATTCGACCTGAAGCGAGGTTCTCCTCAAGGAACTTGTCCAATTCTGCTTGTTCGGCGACTGAGAGCGGGTAGACCTTGCACGATTTCCCTTCCGCATCGCGAACTAGTTCAATCGCGTGGTCCCAAGGTCGGCGATCCGGGAGAGCGTCGAAAGAGGTCTTGGAGAAGACATCCTCGAATTCGTGAACATGAGTCGGCGCTAGATCGAAGAACGTCTTTGGTTGCGCATTGCGATCGAAGGAGTCGGCGATTTGCTGGGATGCGTTTTTGCGGGCCTCTGTCTGGATCTTCTCCGCTAGTCGCTGCGAGATGGTCTGGGTCGTCCGAATCTCTTCAGGTGCCTTCTGAAATTGTCCTGGTTCGCCGATGTTGACCACGAAGATACGGTCGCCCTCTTCGATGCAATCTTCAAGGGCAATATCTCCTTCGTGCTCAGAATCGGGAACCTCTCCAATTTCTGTTTCTGGTTCGGGCATGGGTCCTGCGCGACAAGCGTTGATGCGGGCCTCCGATTTACGCTTCTCAATCTTCTCCGATTTAACCTCGTTTGCGCAAGTGCGGCATTTGTCGGGGCAACGACTCATCTTCACCTCGTTGGTCTGCCAGTTGATCTCTGGGTTGTGCTCCTGCAGCCAAGTGTAGCCCAGTATGAGGTCCTGCTTTCCTAGACTGGTGACCGCGAAGTGGGTGCGCTCTGAATGACCGTTGTACCGTAAGACGAGGTCTACGATCTCCGAAATAGACCCATTCTCGTTCGGAGTACCGTCGACGTTGAACACCGGGATAGCGCAAACCAATTTGCGCGAAGTGAGCCCGTTCTTCCGCACGAACTCCGAGTCGATGAACATTCCTGTGGCGCCCGAGTCTACCAGGCTGTTGGTCGCGAACTTCTCGCCGGTGTCAGTCGTTTGGAGTTCGATCTTGAGCCTCAATGATCGAACGCTCGGGGTGGCTGCGACTACAAATCGTTTGGGTAAGGTTCGCTCCCATCGAGGAACTCGAGTGCGCGTTGACTTAGGGATCGGGGAGGTGTTTTGTACGACTTCTGTAGTAACTTCGGGTGTTTCGGAAATGTCAATTGTATTCTCCACTTCTAAACACGCGAATTTATTTACAGATGACAGCGAGGGCGTACTGTTCACTCGCTGTCCGCTACAAAATCCTCCTGCGTCATCGCGAACGGCTCCTCCACCGCTGCGGGCTCGACTCTCGCATCCATCATCGCAAAGATGTGTTGCGCGAACTCCTGTTGCTCTTCCGTCGACATGAATCGCGTATCGTAGCGGAGGGGACAGTCTTTCCGGAAGTGGCCTGGTTGTTTACACCGGTGACAGGTCTCGATGTTCCCTCGTGCTCTCCGCATTGCGTCTACGTCCATAGGAACAGGTGGGGGGAGAGCGGGAGGTGGCGGAGGTGGTGGTGGCGCCATTCGTTGGAGAGTCGGCGCTGAGAAGTGCGGCGGTGCGCGAAACACCGAGGTGACGCGAGCAGGGGGCGCGCGAGTCACCGGTTTAGTGCTCAGAAACGCCTCGTTGGTGAGGCGATTTTCGTCACATTTCATCGCTGCTGCATACCACTGTTCGGGCTGGTCGTCCGCCGGTCGTCCTACTGCCATTGTCGCGATCTGCGACTGAATCTCCCCGCTCAGTCCCTTCCGGTACTTCACCACAATTGTCAGACCCTCCTTGTACCCCGACTTGTCGATGAGGTCCCTAAACTCGTCCGTGTAGTCGTCCACCAATCGCGATCCCTGGTGGTAGCTGCTCGTTTCCAGCCTCGTGATTGCCCGCTGTGCTTCGCTCTGTACGAAGAAATTGGTCGCGAAGTCTGCGCGAAATGAGGCCCAAGTCGCGTACTTCGGACTCCCCGTGGCGGTTTGGTGTCGCATCGCCCGATCTGCGAATAAGTACGCCCGTCCTTTCTTCATAAAGGTGTACGCCCATCGTACTTGCGTTACTTCGTCCGCGAACTGGTGTGGTACAAGATTTATATACAGTTCGCACGCGTTGATAAACACGCGCCCTTGTTCGCGCGATCCATCGAAGTCGTCGGGGAGCGATGGCCGAAGTGCTGATGGTCGTCCCGAGTTGACGTGGGTCGCGGGGGGAGGTGTTGGTACATTATTTACAGAGGGGCTGGGTGCGGGGGTATTGACCGGGGAATTGAGAGCCGCGGTTTGGAGCGCGATCAGCGCCTGGAGGTTGTCTGAGAGCTTCTTAAGCAGCTCGGCTTGTTCCTCAATCTTCCTATTGAGTTCTCCTACATCTCGCTCGACGTTGTCCACCCGCTGTTCGGCGTCCATCGATCGGAGTAAGAGTTCTACTTCTAGTTCGGATGAGGGTGGAGAGGGCGATTCTCGCGTGGTCTTGACGGATTCTGAGTCGGAGCTGGTGGTTTCTGCCGATCGGAATTTGGCAATGGCTGCGGTGAGATCGCGGTCTCTGCTGGTGAGAGTATTCTACTGTCAGGGCAACTCTGGCGGAGTGCGCGCGAACTTAGAGAAAGCGGACGACGCTGAGGAGGGGATCCTAAGCACAGTCTATTAATGTACAGTATGTAACTACGTACCTGAGGAGGGGATCCTAAGAGAATACTCTAAGGAGCCTCCAACAGGGGGAGTGGGCTATATACCTAAAACTACATTAAAGACACGTTCCCGGTGCGGTACGACGACACGCGTTGGACTGGCGAAGGTCACGTGACCGTACCCTCGACAGTCCGAATGAGTGCGAAGTCCAGCGGCGAACTGCGCGCGAAGTAACGAGTGGGGTGCCTGTGGGCGTATGTAATGAGTGTGCGATCTAACGAATGTGAGTACGGCGAATGAGCGGTAAGTAAGAGGGTCGTAATCGTAGTTCGGCGGAGTAGAGAGCGTGAGCGCTAGTGCGCGCGAAGTAAGCCTAGATCGGCGCGAAGTAAGGAGGGAATTGGAGTTCCCCTTACAGGCTTCCCCTAGTGGGCCCGCCCCTTGGTGTAATATTCCAGAGTACCAGACTCTCCATGCCCAAACGGCTTGGAGGTCGTTGCTTCTGGGGACCGACCCGTCGCCCACAATGACGATCTTACTCGGGTCCTGTTTAGAAGCGTTAATGATATCGGTGAGATTCCTCCCGATTTCTTTAAACTTCTCGCTTCTCTCCGCTTTGTTGCCCTTCGGTGTAGGCGGAATATCGACAATAACTCTGTCCTCTGCCCAATCCTGGAGTCTGGCTCCAGGCTGAGCAAAGGGAGATGTGGGTGATGCATCATATGTGCACTCGTTCATGTGGGTGTAGGAATCTACGATCCCGGACTTAACTCGGCTTCTCTTAGTCGGTGACATTTTGCTGACAGCCAGGTGTGCCTGCCCGTCAACCAAGTTCCGAATCGCATGGCTTTTGCTCATGGTTCTAACTCTAATTAGGCTTCTGTCTACCAACTTCCTGATATGGAGGTGGATAGGTGTGATGCCTGCTAATGTTTCGGACGCCCCCTTTGGGGTTGTACGGAACGTGCCAGTGATCCAGATGCAAGCCTTACGCTGCATCTTACGGAGTGGTTCCATGTGCCCTTTGATTCGGGCTCCATCTATATTCCATAACCGGCTTCCGTATGTTGCTATTGGTAGAACACACGCCCGGTATAGGGTCCTCTTATGCTTGGGTCTTAGACCCCTCGCAGAATTTCCTAACGCGAGCATTGCCCTTGTGGTGGTCAGGGCCTTATTCGCGTACATCTTGATATGCTCCTTGAAGCTGAGCTTATTGTCAAAGTAGAAGCCTAGATAACGCCACAGTTTTCCAGGTCTCAAGGGCGTGTTGCCCGTATAGGGGGCATACTTGAGATCAATCGGGGTGTCAAAGTCCCTCTTGTCCTTGGAGAAATGAAATCCCTCCGATTTGCTGTGTTCCAGTACCAGGCCCATAGCCCTGGTCATTTGATACACCTGCTCGTATGCTCTCTGGAGCTTCCCAATGTTTTCCCCCACAGTCTTAGATCGGGCTAAGATGGTCCCGTCATCAACATATGAGATAAGATCCGACTCCCGGTTCCTAACATGGAACTCCTTGATTAGGATTGCGAGGGTCAATGCAGATAGGATCGGAGAAAGGGCAGATCCCTGCCCCAGTCCGACGCTGGCATCAAGAGCGGGGGATGTCTGATCCCCCCACACATAAGTCGTTTTCCTACCTACAAGGTACGATCGGAAGAACGCGACCACTTCGGGCGCGAACCCCTGTCCCTCCAGGATGGTGATGAGAACCTCGTGATTAATCGAGGGGAAGTATTGAGCTAGGTCAAAAGCGACCACGCTGGTTTTCAGACCCGTGGTCCAGCCTTCGCGGACCACGTGTGTTAGCCAACATCCTGCATCTTCCGTGGAGTTCTGACGAACCCCTCCGAACTGATTTGGATGGAGAATCCCATGCGCCTGAGCTTCGAACTGTAGGCACGTGGAGAGCATTTTCTCAAAAAGCTTCCCCAAAGTGTTTAGGAGCACAATGGGGCGATAAGCTTTAGGAGTGTCATAAGACGGCTTTCCCGGCTTGGGGATGATCACCGTTCGTGAGGCTTTGAAATGTTTCGGCCAGTGCCCACATGCCAGGCATGCGTTCGCTAACCAAATCAGTACAGCCGAGCATCGATCGTCGGGGACAACCTGCTTCAGGTGCCTCCAAGTGATGTTGTCCGGCCCGGGGGCCGAGCTGTTCGAGGTGCCTTCTAAGGCATCCCGCATCATTCACCTCCTATCATTACCTGTATGTTTCAAGTGTAGGGTCACATGTTGGCATCAGAGGGAGTTCCGAGAGAAAATCCAACAAGTATTATTTTGAGCTCCAGAGAATAGATAATAAATGACAATGTTTTATCCCAAACTTCGATTCCTTGTCGCTAGTAAATAGACAAGCGCATTGGTATAAGACATATTCATTCTATTTCTCAATTGAACTAACCTTGTTCTAACCGCTACCCATCCTTGATGCTTTACCATAAGTACGATATTGATTGCACCAGTGAGCCCCATATCAACATCCATGTTATTCATCTGTAGGATATTAACGAAGTATACAAAAAGAATTTCACAATTATATAGATTTGGCTTGTCATTGCAGACAAAATACCGACAATATCAGGTTTATCAATATATTTGTCAGTCCCTGTCTTCCTGGTGCCACAGTGGATCTAATCGCGCTTGGATCTGGGGAAAAATGCGTGAGAGGGCTGCATAAGACTTGTCTGATATCTTGAGCAGGTATAAAATTTCGAATGTTTGAAGGTTCCATTCCGGATATTGTCGTTTTGCCAGAGCTGCCCGAAACTGCAAGGGAGATTGATGACAGACCTTATCAGTAAGACAAATGTTCACATACGACTTTGCCTTGGGTCTCTGTTCCTACAGACGGATCTCCAATCACCGCACAAGTTTTAATATGCAGGCATAGATGGCGTAGATGAGACATTCTCTCCGCAAATAAGTCTATTACCTGCGGACTTAAAAAGTCAAGCTTCATTGTTAGGTCGTCTATACGGGTATGATCTTCTAGAATGTTGATGACATCGCAAACTTCTGGATAATGAAACCTCTGTCCTGACAGCTTGAGCGAGGTTAGGTGGGAAGCTATTGACGCCAAAAACCCAAGATCAGGAATGGGGCCAGTAAACTTTGCACTGAATGATGGGTGACGAGCCAAGACTGGCCCCTTATACAATGGCAGAGGCTCCACGACAGAACGTTCTATAGATATTTCTTCCAGCCCTTCAGCATGTAAAGCAAGAATGTTCCAGACGCGTTGGATTCCTTCGGGGTCATCGATGCCTTCGAGGCTGAGTTTCTTGAGACGAGGGAAATAGCCCATGCCAAGAGGTATTAGGGAAGAATCTAATAGTGGGGTGGTACTATGAGAGAAGGAAAATGACGTGAGAGTATGTTTGTGGCGCTTGATGAACGGAAGCAGAGTAGTAGATACGATTGGTCCGTATGCGGCAATGAGTTCGGCACGCCCTCTCGGAATCATAGTATAAGGGGTGAAGTAATATGAAATATATTGAGAGAAAACTTCAATAACCAGTGTTTCCAGGTTTGGAAAGATGATTGTCGAGGGCAATAGACGTTCAAAGGACCAGGGTGACAATCTCAACGTCAATGCCTGGAGCCTAGAACCCAATACGGACCACGCTGTGGGGACAATAGCAAACTCTGCGGGGGAAGGATGCTGCGATATAGATCTTAGCTCAAATGATGTAAGATTGGTCATATTTCCAAAGATACAATCTGGCATATCTCCCAAGTAGTCAGGATCACCACGAAATGAAAGTTCGCGAGGGCTAATGAGGTTGTGTTTTGCTGCGGCGCATTGTATATTGGTTATAATTCTATAAAGCAGTGGGGGATGCAAGAGCCAGCGTGGGACGTATTGATGATCAAGTCGTAATGTACGGACACGAGAGGCGATATATGGGTCCCTTCACAAGATTGATTCAGTATAAAAGTATGTATGGGATCAGATGATAAAAACTGACCGAAGTCGTCCAATCGTCCGGCTCACATCATCAGTATCGACGTCCCAATAACGCATCTCAATAACAGCATCAAAAAATGCGCGGTTGACAGAAATGAGCTTGCCAAGTGCAGATGGTTCTAAAAACTTCGCAACGCGAAGCCAAACATCATACGGTAAGTCGTTTCCCATATGGTCACAGAAAGGTTCTGGTGAATGAGTTCGCAAAAAGAAATCGTGCACACTGGCGAGTGAGGATAGTGATTAAGAGCTGGCGTGTTATAAAGGGCTGCGCAGCGGAGACACGACTTCCTCAACTTGGTACTCCGACGTGTATGTGGGTCTCTTCAGGGCCACTTATATTGATATATCCCATGTGAATGTTTCGGTGCTGCTCGGGAAAGTTTTCATTCAGACTCTTGACCAAATGAAAGGTCAAAAGTCCCGCACACGCTGCGTACCCTCGGTCCGTGGATAGTGTGTTTTCCAAGATATTTTCGAAGCGGATTGTGGGGATGTATGGGGGTCTTCAATAATCCTTCCCTTCCTTCATTACCTGTACACTACAAGGCCGAGAGTCAGAGGTTAGCTTTGGAGGGGAAGAATTTCAACAAGTTGTGCTTCATCTGAAAAATTGATCGTGATATGGGAGGCGTCACGTGTCAATGTTCAATAAAAGGATTTTCTTCTTTCCTTCATCCATATCGGAATCCGCGGATTCGCGTTATTGTTTCCCCCTACAAATGTCTCCAATTATACATTTTACTCGTAAGTGTCAACTGCGTGCTCAAGATGATCATTGACTCCTCAGCTGGAGCACGCTTTTGCCATTGGAGTGAAGTTTCTTACCAGAGGCACTTCATTTATATTTTATATTACCCAGATCCACGCTATATAGAATCTCATGGTAGACTAATTTACACATCCAGATATATTGCTTGTTCGTAAACAAAAGCATTAGGAAATCAAACATCATTTCACACTGGCATTGGGAATATTTAGGGTTAGTCCTCTCGGAATACTTACGTTACAAAAATCCTTAGTAACAACTACCTACTTAAATTCACGGATACTAATAACGTGCCGACTGTGTTCGAATTTGGGGGAGAACACAGGAAAAGGCTTCGTCACAGGCCACTGAAGTGACACCAAGTATATCAAGCTCGAACCTCTGAAGCTTCCAGTTTGAATATCGTCGTTTCAGTATTTCCTTACAAAACTAGAAGAATAAAGTTGAGGCGCGTTCTACCAATGAAAACATTCACGTACCGCCTTTTCTTGTGCCTTTATTCCTAAAGATTCGTCCCCAACCACTGCATAAAAACTCACGGCAAGGCGTAAATTGTGTAGATGTGGCATCTTTGTTGCAAATAAGTCTATCACCTGTGGGCTCACAAAATCGAGCTGCATTGATATATTGCGGATCTTGGTATGTCCCTCCAAAGCATTGACAATATTGCAGATATCTGCGTAGCAGTAGGTATGGCACATCAGCCGAAGTGAAGTTACATGGCAGCCTATAAACTTCAAGTACCCAAGCCCAAGGGGTTCTTGGACGGGAGCTGTGAGTGCGACATCAAATGCTGGATTTTGAGTCAAATTTGGTCCTTTATACAGGGGTAGCTTCACCATGTTGTTGCGTTTGATATGTATTTCTTCAAGCCCTTGGGCATGTAAGCCAAGAATATGCCAGATGCCTTCGACCCCTTTAAGGTTTTCAACACAGATAAAGCTTATCTTTTTGAGGTGAGGGAAATAACCCATGCCAAAAAGTAGCGGAGATGAATCGAGTTGCAGAGACCCCATGTCGGAGAAAGAAAAAGAGACGAGAGTAGGTTGATGGTTATTGATAAACGGAAGTAATATAGAAGAGATAATCCATTTACATCCTGGGTCGGAAGAGTCATGGTGATTGGTGACTTTAATATCTAGGTCCTCTAAATTCCTGAATATGATTGCTGGGGATAGTAGCTGCCCGATACTCCGCACCGACAATTCTAATTTCAATACACGAAGCCTGGAACTAAACATAGGCCATGCGGCGAGCGCAACATCACATGCAGTACGAGAGAGAGTCTCGTCCGACCAGGAGCATAAATTGAATGCCACAAGACCGTCCATATTTTTGAAACTAGCAATCAGCGCCTTCGCCAAGCTACCGGGAGTACCAAAAGCCAAAGGTTTCCTGGGGTTCATGACCCCGACTTTTGATGCAGCATGTTTGATCTTAGATATCAGTCTTCGCGGTTTAGCAGGAGGCCGATCTCGAAGGATATCTAATGGCACAAGTCGGAGTGTACGGACACGCGCGCTAATATAAGGATCACTTCATAAAATCAGTTTAGTGTGAAAAGATCTGAATAGAACAAATAAGACTGACCGAAGTCGTTGTAAAATCCGAACACTCATTCGGTCCATATTATAAAGGTCAATATCCCGGTATTCCATGTTTAGCACAACATCAAAGAATGCATGATTGACAGACACGAGCCTGCGAAGTGTTGCCCGTTCCAAATATATTGCGACATGGAGCCAAACATCGTATGGCAGGCTATTCGGCATATTGAGGCTCTTGGGGATGGGTTCGTTGAGCGGGATGCGTGCAGAAGGTGAGGAGTAATTAAACGCTAGTGCAATTTGTTGTGCGGCCGCACATCATATGGACATGTGATACAAATACCCACGTGACATTCTCTATAAAAATTTTCTTTTCTTTTTTGGGTTCCTCACTCATTTCACGAGCATGCTTTATTGTCCCCCTGCGAATGTCTTCAATCATTGAACATTCTGCTCGCAGGAGCCTACTGTGTGCTCAAGATGACTATCGGCTCCTCAGCTGGAGCGCACTCTCGCCAGTGGCGATCGACAACCTCGATTTGGAGTGGAGTTCCTTACCAGAGGTGCTACATTTATATCTGACTCCCGTATTCCCTTTGTCATACTACTACCAATTCAATGATTCAATTTTCCGAATCCTTTGATCGTGAGACAAGGATCTGCCCGATGTGTAAGGGTCTAGGGTGGTGAATTAGCGTGGGCGAACGCTGTTTGGGTTTTCATTCGTAAGTTTCTTTATGTCGATTTTCAGTTCCAAGGGGTACTTATACAAACAAGTACTGTGGAACAAATGTCGCCGTCCTATTTGCTCGAATTGAATCTCAACCGTTGATTTTCCAACAACACAGAGCTTCAAGGACAGAACAATATCTTTGCTCAATTCCCTTTTGATCCGTTCGACCCTTACCAATAGCAATTCATTACTCCAGGGCACTCATTTCAATTGAACTGTCCATTTGAACTGTCCGGTGCCACCCCAGTAATTCGGGTCTTCTTGATGACTCTTATACTCCATCAATCACACACACGACGAAGGCTTGGTCTTCAACGTTCATTATCCAATTACGCGCGCGGTCATCCCACCCACATACACGGAATGGCAAAATCAGGGGGTTTAAGAAGTCCGTGCTATTCAATATTCACCATTAATCAGTGTTAACACTCTAGTATACTTTTGGTAGTTGGTGGAACTATCATTCATAGTTTGGCGTTCATAGCGACAGCTCTCAGAGCGACTCACCAATGGAAGCGATCTAAGTGGGATTGGGATGACACTTGGGCAATTATTGCTGTTTCCTGGGACACCGTACTTTTCATATGCCTCTGGATTCGTGTTCACCTCCACCAAAGTTGGTTACAATCCCATCCGCTGCAAATTAACATTTTTCGATAAATATCATAGCTTCAGTCGCCCTCAGAAGGCCAATTCCCGCCGGTAGCGCCAGGACCGTGTACCTGATCACTTCTCTCGCATTTACTTCAACGCTTTGGTATGTTAATGAACTGCATTATTAATCTTGTGATTTTTTTATTTTCCCCGAATCCCTAGGGCAGCTCGCATCAGCATCGCATGTAGTATTATGCGACTCCTTCCCTTCGGAAGCACAAGGACGGCTGTCATGTACATGATAGGTCTCTTTGGTCTCTTGTGGTCGCTCCTCGTGATCCAGTATGGCTGGATCTGTGGCACCAATCATAGTTGGATTTTAGATTGTCCCCTTGGTGTCGCATTCGGCATCCAGAAACTCGCAAGTAAGTTCAACCTGCTAAACCCTTACCCACCTTCTCAATGTTTTATCATATATTGCAGTCGATGCTGTGGGGAATATTCTCCTTGTCGCAACTCCGATTCACATGCTTTGGCATTCAACCCTCCCGAAGACACCACGGCGAATGATCCGCGTTATCTTTGCCACAAGTATCACCACAACCGCGATCGGTATTATACAGGCTGTTTATTCGACAGGATTGAACCCTCGCGTACAAGGATATACAGCGCATTTCGAGGTACTTGGGTACCTTCTACGAGGCCCTCCAGTCCGTTAATGTCTGCATTTCAGGCTGCAATTTCAGTTATGATATGTAACCTTCTTGTGATCGTTACTTGGTGCTATCGTGTCCTTCAGCGAGGCCGTGACATGGATGAAGAACTTAGCCAGTATCTTTCGACTCAGTTTCCAGTTACCCTAACCGATGTGTCATTGACTGATGTTCCACCCGGGAGCTATCACCACACCACATCCCCCTCTCGCCTTGGCGGGTCGGTGCCCACAAGTCACTACACCCCTCATACGACAGCTACCGACAATCAAACCTCCCCCTCAGACGTGAGAAGACATTCGGCAAAGAAGTAAATCCTACAACGGTTGGGCGAAATTTAACTTTAAGGAACATGTTCTTCCTGGTAACAGCTGCAGATCCCACTGACACGCCCCCACAGGCACCGTGTTTGTCCACCTCTTGGTGAATCGGCGGTGTTACTAGTTACAAAACAATTGGTCTATTAGGTCTGTCGAACCAACCAGCACCGTGTATTTTTTTCCCAACAAGTCTTCATTCAATTTATTTATTTTTCTTTCACATGAGATCATCGTAAATGTGTTTTTCATTTTCTGTTTTTTTTTCCCATTACCTTTCTCTCGTCGGTTGACCCACCGGCCGCTAGTCGTGTCGGGGCAATTACAATGATCAAAATCCCAGTAACTGGTGTACCTCTAATAACTTAATGTCCCGTAATATTTCTAGAATTCCGTTGTCCCTGAACAAATTCAGACCCCAATAACGCACAAAAGGTGCGAAAAAAATATCCGGGACATGAATGCTGATGGAAGTAACAAAAACGGCCAGGCAATCCCCCATGCTGGATCCACCCGAAAAAATCATCCCAATTGCAGGACACCCGTAAACCAGTCGTAGCAATCCCGATCGACGGCAAGAAGGGGGTTGCGAGGGGACCGACCATATGAACAAGACATGGAATACTTTGTATCCAGCATGACCACCAAAATAGTATTCCGTTTATGCAGAGGTGCCACCAGGGCTGCGACTGGCCCAAACCCGACGCCATATCTATGTCCCAGGACCTCAGCCTATGTGAGCGGGGCACCCCATTGGACCCACGGAAGTGCGGAAAATACTCGCTCATTTAGCTGAGGGTCTGCTAGGCACCCACGTTGTGACCTATGTACTATGAGAGGATTCAGGAACTCAGGCGCGCTTAAGCCTGTCGATACCATTGGTACTTGATCGCCCAATCGCTTGTGGTAGACCGTAGAGCCTGGTAGAGCGGACGTGGCCGGGTGATCGAACAAGTGCGTTGGCCAATTTCAGTGCTGTTCAGCCACTGTCGGCCCCCGGCATAGGAGGCCAATAAACAACGCCGCTGCCTAGCGATAAGTACTTGTGATATATAGGTCGCCGCTACGGACATAGAAAAAATTTTGCAACCCAGAACGCATGTGGTCAGTTTTGTTCCCTAGGTGAAGAAGATATCCGAGCATCCAACAAATTTCGACACCGTTTGCCCTCGTGCCACTCAGGCCTTAGGCCTCAAGTCCTTGGTAAATCGTTGCCATGTATATACATAGACCCAATGGAACAAGAGTGCATTTGTGGCTGAAGGAGGGAGCGCAATTTTCTTCCGTTTCCAAGTCGTCCAAAGGGGCCGCCGGGACTATATTTCGACTGATCTTTGATCGAACAAAGCATTTCGTGTCGACCCGTGTCGATCATAAGCAAACAAGAGCTTATAACTTAGAGCCACCTAAACCGGCATTGGAATTCCTCGGAATCTGAACTCCAAAAATACACCTCCGCGCATTTATTTTTTTTTTCGTAGGATTTCGGCGGTGGCGACGTAGATATAAGCTGATATAAGTCGATATAATTCTGTCGGAGAGTGGATGCTTCCGAAATTCCCGTAGACGATCTTCTTGGCATCTCCTGGTCGTTGTGCTGATCGTGGTGGAAGCTGAAGACGCTTCACCCGGTCTCTCCTAGTGAGTTCTTGGCTTTGGTAGTCATTCTAACCGAATCCTGAAAACGAAAGCAGATGAAGTTGGACGATAGATCGTATGGAAAATACAACTCCGCGGAACGAGCTAGAACTCGAATATTGAGTATTGAATATTGAACGCATCGGCTGCGCCTGTCATTGGTGGCCTCTTGTCGCAAATTGCTCGATAGAGTATGTACGCACTACGCGCACTCCCGTGAAGGACCCGGCTCCAAATTCCAATGGGATATGAGATCTCACCAGTCCTCTAGCCGACCACCATTTCCAGCCCAGCCCTCGATAGAAATTCGACTCTAGTACCCATTTTGAGTTTCTTTGACGATGTTAGGACGGCCGCTATGTAGATAGGCAGCCGCTCCGCAATCTCGCTGCTTGATTATCAGTCAGTTGATATATGATCGGTCCACGACACCCAAACGCCAAGAACGAAAGGTTCTATTCCAATAAACGCAAACTCCGTGTCCCCACCCGAAACAAAAGCCAACAGAGCCCAGTACATACATCCCAACTCTATTTTTGACAGCTCGCAACAGCAGACAGCACCCTGCAGAGCTTTCGAGGACACATGCCGACTCGGGGGACAAAAACGTGCACGACCCAGGCGGAACGTGACTTCAAATCTTGTCCTCCCCTGACCGCCCTGAACTCTGGCTGGGTCAACCGGTCCATCCCCTGATCAACCCAGCCTGATGCGTGTTTATGTACTATTTATGTGTATCCTCCAATTTCTCCGCGTTTATTGATTTATTAGCTCCGCTTTTTTTTTTTGCTCATATGGTGTAAATCGACCCTTGGACCCCATGGACCCCATTCGGCCTATCGTTGGGGGTCGGGTGTTTATTGGATCATGAATCGTGGATAGCGTGAAAGGGGTTTACACATGCGTTCGGGGCCTAGCTGGATAAATACCCACAACCTTCCAACGAGGCCGGGATCGGCTGGCGACCCACAAACAACAAAAAAAAAAAACCCCACTCTTCCCCCTTCATCATCATCATCGTCGTCGTCATTATCATCACTTCCACTACACACACATAAAAATCTTACCTCACGGTGCCATCCAGCGATGTCGATGTCGATACCTCACATAGTCTCGATGACGGCCCTGACAAATCTAAGAAGTGGGTAAACATTGACCCACTCCCGTGAAGCCTTTTCTTTCTTTCTAAATCTCATGTCGCGGGTTGACAGTTGCCGGGACCATCCTGCATGCCTTGGCACTCTTAGCGACAGGATTTCGCGCGGCGGACCGGTGGAGGCGGGGTAAGTTCTTTTGGGACGATATTTGGGCGCTTGTAGCTGCGGGGTTGGACTCGATTCTCCTCATTACAATATGGGTGCGCGCGCATACACGGAGTGAGTCACTTGGAGTGTCTTTGTTTTTTGGATCTGGGGGGAAGGTGCTGACTCGGAAGTTCTTGCAGCTCGGGCCGCTGTGGGGTATCCATTAACGGCGCTGCAGGGGAGGGTACTGCATATGATAATGTCCCTCACATTTATTTGCGTAATTTGGTATGTCCCCCTAATACTGAATCCGTTTACTGAAGCTTGACGCATCAGCATACTGCAGGGCAGCTCGAACGAGCATTGCGTGTAGCATTTTGCGGCTTTTGCCTCCATGCAGGACCAAGAAACTCGTTCTTTTGTTGATTGGGTGGTTTTTTGTCACATGGCTGGCGTTATTCATCCAAAGGATCTGGTGGTGCGAGAATGATAAGACATGGACGGAAGATTGTCCGAGTTGGACTCCTTTCATTGTCGAAAAACTCTGCAGTAAGCCCTTCATATCCCCTTGATACATCCGTAAAGAAACATGGATTTACTCATATCAGCCGATTTCGCCGCAAGTATCCTGCTTGTCGTTTTTCCGCTGTCCATGCTTTGGCACTCGACATTACCGAAAGGCCCTCGTTGGATGATACGGGTTGTCTTCGCCACCAGCATCACGATCACAGCATGCAGCGTTATGCACGCCGTCTATGTCTTGGGCGAAAATCGAATTTTAGAGGGATTCACAGCCCACTTTGAGGTCCGTCGGCTTGTATCCTCCTTTCGACTCGGCCCCGGCTGATTATCTCCGTGCAGGCGGCTATAACGGTGATGATCTGCAACCTCCTAGTTTTGGTCACATTCTGTTATCGGGCTTTGCGACATGGGGGGGACCTCGACGAGGAACTGAGCGAATACATCTCGGCTCGGACCTCACAGTATAGAGCACCCCTAACAGCAGTGTCTTTCACTGAGATTTCAACACAGGGCGCTGGAAGTTCATTCTTGTCTTACGATCGAGGTACCTCCATATTTCGGGATCAAGCCTCCGCCACCAGCCACCCAACGGTCCCTGAAGGCACTATTTCCTCCAAACAGCAATTTCCTTCACCCAAATCGTGAATTCATCGAAACAAACTGAATGTTCAAACATACATTGTACAATATCACCCATCATGGACTCTGGTTCGCTTGCTTTCGTGCTTTTGCTTTGCTGTTCGTTTTTGAGATTCCTATATGTACCATCGTCAGCTAATAGCGGTTGGGATCCCGCGGATAATATATTTTGCCTTCATCTAGTTTAGCGCGACAGCGCTTTTAGCTCGGTGTCACAAACTATAGTGGGTGAATGCTTACCAGCACCTAGGTTCAAGGAGAAACAACTTCTAATTCCTGGGTTACGGAATTTCAGCAAATGCAATCTTCCAACATCATAATTTATTTGCCCAAATCAAACGTCTTTCTGTCTTCTTCTTCAGGGTCTCACCGCCAAACTTTTCTCCGCGGGCTACTGACACTTCCATGCATATGTAGTAAACATCGGCTACACAGCAGGTGCTCTATTTGGAACCTAGGCGACTCGCAACAGAATAGGCCGGTAAGTTTCAAGGCTTGCATCAATGGATAGATTTCAACTAGCATATATTCGTGTCTTCGAAAACCGATGATGTCGACGTTGTTGGAACCGGAGTTATGGTTATGATGTCGATGAAGGACACAATATTCCCAGACTCTAAGGCTAGTTCACGGAAATATTTCGCATATAGGGGCATAAGGCCGGGATCTCGGAGTCCAGAAATGGCCGTCTTGAGCATTCTGGTAACACTGCAAAGCCTAGACTGGGGAAATCTGAGAGGATATGCAATTAATAGTCGCAGATGGGTTAAAAGACGTCGATCAGCGTGAAACCGGAAGACCTCGACTCGGAACATAACCAAGACATGGCCTTGTGGCTTTCCGTTATTTCCCGCACGGGTATTTGTGTTGGAAAGAATTGTTCTCAAAGCTCTCATGTACAACCGAGAACGATGTTTTTTTTCTATTGTTGAGTTGCATTGTGCTGAATGGCGAGTTGGAAAGGCTCGGAGAAATGAATATGCAGGGTGAGAGCGATGTTTTCGCTTGGGGAGTCGTATTTTTGCCCAGGGCCTGTTTGGTCATAGTTTGGAGCTCCAACGCTGAACAGCATCCGTAGCCATAGACACACTTTTTACCTACCAAATTTCATCTTTTTCTCCTCCAATTCTCTTTGTTCCATTGTAGGCTGTTGCTTCTCATATCTCGACAGTCAGTACCATCGTATCTGTCTGTTTTTTTTTGGCGGGGATCCGACTTGAATTTGATAGTCACACCAAGAATTTACAATTAACTATATATACCTCAAGAATCTGATCGCTTTTTGCTTCCTTCCCTTCTCCAAGTTTGGTCTCAATTCTCATCCCGGAGGCCCTCCACAATCTTGGGTCGTCCCCAACGTCCCTCTCACACGCACCTACCACTCAACATTGTTCTCCGACATCGTCCTCTTTTCCGCCAGCAACAGCATGTCAACTACACTAGAGCCACCGAACAGGCCATACGCTGCTGCTGGCACAGGTTTAGAAGTGCCTCTTTCAGCTAGGTCATCAACGACGCATATCGAGATGCATGAGGAAGGGGCCAACGCTGCGCATGCAGAGCCAGCCACAGCGAACCCCTCAGTGTCGCACGAGCAGTCCGACGTCCACGACGGGGCGTCCTTACTTGGAGCCTCTGAACCAAAAAGCGCATCAAACGCAGAACAACCCACCGCTGAACACCCGGTACCTCAAACACCACAGACATATCTGACTTTTTTGGTTATCTCCGGCCGGAGGAGGACCATGTCGTTTGAGCCCGATACGACAGTCGGTAGGGTGAAGGAGTTAGTTTGGAACGCGTGGCCCACAGGTGATTACCCCGATTATCCTCTCCTCCATATGCAGTTCTCAAAAATGGCGCAATTCCCTCATTTTAGAATGGGAAGACGAACGCCCCATGGCACCGTCATATCTACGGATACTCTATCTCGGGAAGATGCTGCAGGATGATGACACCCTAACGAGTACGTTCTCTGCTTTCTGTCCCTATCATATACAACGCTTCCTATCCCATTCTTTGTGGCTCCCAACCCATGTCTGGCCCGGGCCTACATCTTTTTGCTCACGGTGATATTTACAGCACTCAAGTTCCCCACGCATCTCCCTCAATCATCTCCAGCCCCCACACCGACGATAGTCCACCTCTCCATCCGTCCAATACCCCCAGCAGGCGAGGGTGACCTCAAGAAAAAGCGAGGCAGGGGCAGAACAGCTGACAGTAAGTTCTTTTTACCAGCGTTGGTCTAAATTAGACCCAAGAGACTAACCATTTTCGGGTTAGGTGCTACCCAGGATTCGGCAGGCCAACCTACCGAGGATAGTGGAGCTGGAAGCTGCTGTTGTATTATTTGTTGAAGGCTGTTGGGCGCAGGATTGGGGGGCTGTTATGTTCGTCATTCGTTACGTTGGGCTGTTTCACATCAACCCAATCTTGACGTTACTATTGCTGCTGCTTTGGCACCCTGTCCATTCCCGTCATCACTTTAACCCCCCCCCCTCCCTCTATCCTTGTCTTTTATGCCCTTCAGGTTCATCATTTCCACCGCCGAACCCCTCAGTACAACGCGGTTTACGCATCTCACTCCCTGGAACACGCATCATTCATTCTGCATCTTATCATTAAACAAGAGCCCCCCTCCGGCTATGCCCACGATATTTACCACTAACCCTCCACCCTGGCCCCTACCCATTCTGTCTTTATTCGCTTCCCCCCTCTCCGAACCGGTGCCCTATCGACGTCAACGCTTGGGTAAGCGTCTCATGTCCAATCCATCTACGCTGACTCAATCCATCAAAACCACACTAGGCTGGTGAATAACTCATCGCCTGACCTGCTCCCTTCCCCCCACACCCTAGTCCCTTTCCTAGAGACTTCTACTGCATTCGAACATCACCTCCTCCGCCGCTCGTATACTGCTTAACTGATTATGGTTCATGCTTCCACCTTTCCGGGTTTCAGGCTCCTTGCTTTCTTCAAGTATTATCGGATCTATTTCTTTTTCTCCTCTCCTCTCCTCCCCTCCCTTCCCCTGCTTATCTGTAACACCATTCAACCAATGGCGGGTCGGCCGCTTGTACATTACACCATCGATTTAATGACATACACGTTCTCTACCCTTGATAACTGACCCCCTCCACCACCCTGTCAGTTCTTCCGGGCCTGAACAAAATAACTTAACTTATACATACTTATTGTATAGGGTTTAGATTTATATATATATAGTACAGTTTTCATTCCAATCACACGGTCTCCTGTTGACAATGTATTTACTATTTTATGCCGTTAGCCGGTTCTGACGTCAAACGATCGCGTCTTCCCAATATACAAATGGGGCTGCAGGAGACGAAAAAAGATCCATTATATTTCATTATACACAAGCATGATTGGGGTGATTGAAAGAGGAGAGATTCTACGGATGAGAAGGAGTTGTTGATCTCCCAGAAAGCATTACAGATGGGTGAGGAGAATTGATTTTGAGTAATTTCTTCAGCTTTTTTTGTAACCAGTGTCCACGAAAGAAAGAGGGGCGAAAAGGGGGGAGGGGGAGGGGGAGGGGGGTAACATTTACTGCATCCTGCCCAAAACTCGGGGCTGCGAGACATCAGCCATGTTGATAAAGATATCATCAGCAGGGTGACGGTAGAGGGGTGCTCGGAGACGCTTCTGATCCAAGTGATGACCAATGAAGCCGATGCTACGACCGAGGACAAACAAGCCGTTGAGAGTACCAATCCTGATATACTCCTCGGCTTCTTCAGGGGTGAACGCTCCACTATCGCGAAGGAGATCAACGAAGCAAACAGCGATGCATCCATCGACGTTCAGGATGAGCTAAGGAGTCACGCAAGTAAGTGCTCCGAAAGTGATCACAGACCAGAAACAACGCACAGTATCCTTCTTTGACGTAGTGACCTTTTCGACAGCCAACGCATAGTCCAAAAGACTGTGGCTGGGGAAGTTCTTCCTCACGTATTCCTTGACCAGCTCCACACGAAGATCAGGGTTGTTTACACTCTTGATCTTGTGACCAATTCCGCTGACTATAAAAAACCGATCAGATACAATCCCGAGAACGGAACAGAAACGCAGACGACTTACTGAGCTTGTTCGCTTTCCTGGATTGGTCGACGAATTCTCGAGGAGTAAGGCCCGTGTCACGGGCACCAGAGAACATTGAGGCTGCCTCGTCAAGGGCGCCTCCGAATCGGCTACCGATAGTCAGGAGACCAGATGCAAGGGAAGAGATCAAGTCCTTTCCGGCACGAGATGCAACGATCGTGTTCATCGCGCTGGGGAACCACCGATAAGTATGTGATTGATTGAACAACGACAAGAAAGGACATACCCAGAAACGGCGGGGCCGTGGTCTGCAGTGAGCATGAGCACCATTTCAATGAATTTGGTAGCCCAAGGTGGTAGGCCTAGAGAAGAATGAGAAAAAAAGGTTTGTGTAGATATTACGAGAGAGAACATACGGCGTTTGAACCACAGCAAACTAACAACACCTCCAAGACCGATGTCCTCCTTGAACACGTCCGAAATGCGCATACCGGCGTAGAGTAGTTCTTGACCACGCTCATCGGAGATAGTTGAGATGAAAGCAGCGGGTTTACGAATGAGACCGAGTTCCTATAATAACGTTATTACCTCGTCCTATAGAGCTATAAATACAAACGCACCTGGGCCCACTTGTAATCCATGGGAATGACAGGGGGTTCTCTCTCGGGGCGAGGACTGATGACGCCACTCTTAACGAGACGCTGGTATGTGTCCCTCAATGCGTCTGGCAATTGTTCGAAAGTATCGGGAACGATGAAACCAGCAGCCCTCATCGCTGCGTTCTTGGAATCGGCCGTCTCTAGCTCACTGTTAGCCATCGACCCAGCATGGCCGAACTGCACCTCAGTGGCGAACATCTTGGCACAAGTTCCAATGGCCCAAGCGACGATGGGTTTCTTGATGATGCCTTTCTTCACAGCATCGATGACGCGGTACTCTTCGATTCCACCAACTTCACCGAGCAGTACAAGCATCTTACAATCGGGGTCGGCTTCGTAACGAAGGAGATGATCGATGAAAGTAGAGCCAGGGTAGCGATCGCCACCGATAGCGATACCTTCGTAGGTACCATTGGTAACAAGGGATAGGATGTTGTTCAATTCGTTGGACATGCCTCCAGACTTGGAGACGTATCCGACAGAGCCTGCGCGATAGAGTTTTGAGGCAATGATATTGTCCATCATTCTAAGGAGCGTAAGTGGACGTTAGTTTCGACTTCGGGTAAGTAATAGACTTTAAAAACTGACCCTCCAGAGTTTCCAATCCTGAAGCATCCAGGCTTGATACCACCAACAGTAGCGGGCCCAACAATCAAAACACCCTTCTCAGCAGCCTTCCAGAGGATCTCGCGTGCATGTCTTTCGGGAACACCCTCCGCAATCAAAGCAAGGCACTTAATCTGGGGGAACTCCAAGCACTCGAGGGTGCTAGAGTACACACTACGTGAACTGGCGAAGTTGACGACGACATCGACATCAGGGTGTTTCGAAACAGCCTCCTGTACGCTCGTGTACACGGGCAACAGGGTCTCTTTGGTTCCCCAGTAGAATTTCTGAATATGGTGACCGCCGAAGGGGTAGATCATAGCTGCAACACTGGGTGTTTCTCGACCGCATGAGTAATCGAAATCCAACATTCCCTGAATGGCGCGAGGCTGGAGACCGTAAACGAATGAACGAGTGGTCGCGTCGAAGGGCCTATATGCTGGGCGCTTGGTCGGGCCATGGCTCTCAAAGTGCACAATCTGGTCATCTGGTTGTGTCCTCTCGCCATCCTTGTGAATGCTACCCACTCCTCCATCACCCGTAGGTGTTTCGATTTCGACCTGTGCAGGGGGTGTACCAACTTGGACGCTCTTTGTGCCGGCGTCACCTCCGTATCCGCCATGTTTCTTTACATCGACACCCAAAGCAAGAGGAACGATCTCAGTGATATGTGTGTCTGGGCCGAATACACGGATAGGGACACCAAGACTCTCGCCAAGGAGACGCATAGCCTTGAGACCCTCTTGGTAGTTTGGACCACCACGACGGACAAATATCGAGACGGAGTGCGCAATGAGTTGATTCTTGTACTCCTTAAGGGCGCGGATAATTCCCTTAAAGGTGGCAGCGACGTTGGTGAAGTTGGCAATTCCTCCACCAATGATGAGGATCTTCCCCTTGGGATTGGGCTTGCCACGAGTAACAAGATCAATAATAGTCTTGGCGTATTCATAAGTTTGGCCCTCTGTTGGCGCACCACTGTATTCACCGTAGTTAGCCAGTTCATCGGCATAACCATGGGCGGCGATGGCATCAGAATATACGACTGAAGCACCACCACCAGCGACCATGGTCCACACACGTCCCTCGGGGTTGAGTACCGTCAATTTCAAGGATGCTCCAGTTGAGGCATCGAGCTTTTGAATATAAGCTTCCTCTTTCGTCAAATCACGTCCGAAAGGTGCAGGCCAAACCTGTAGCGATTGTCAGATTATGCAGAACACGCGAATGCGGGACTTACCATAGGTGGGCCGCGGTCAGCAGAGACTTTTCCCTTCCCGGATGCTGAGGCCTGTTGAGCGGGGGCCTCGTTTCTCTCGTAGACACTCAGATCTCGGGCAATGGCCCATTTGGGTCCGCAAATGCTCTCCGCCGTCTGGTCAAGCTTCGCAGCCATGTCAAGGTAGCATACTTGGGGCTCTCCGCCGTTGACGCCATCTAGAACGACAAGGGGATTGATTTCGAGGTAGGCGAAGTGTAGGTCAACGTAGACGCTGTAAAGGCGGATGAGGAAATCGACGAGAGTATCCTTCTTTTCCGCAGGGACGTGAGTGAGAAGGGTGGATGCAATTGTCTCACGGGTAGGGAATGGTTGGTTTACGGGAAGATTGAGAACGAGGGCTTTGGAGTCAACATCACCGATATCGACACCACCTTCATGAGTAAAGAGAATGGCATCTCCTTCACGCGCTGAGGTGACGCAAACATAGTATTCGGTGTTAGAGGGGTGAGGCAAGAATGGCTCGACAATGAAATTGTTGAGCGTTCCAGTGATGGCTTCGACCTGGGAATGGATATTCGGTTAGATTGATTGAAAGTTTTAGAGTAAGAGAAGTCCGAAATCGCGCATACAGCCGCTGCCAAAATGTCACGTGGGTAATAAAACGCGTCTGCCTCCTGTCCAACGCGAGGCTAGGCTGTGGCACAAGACAAGATCGATAGGAACAAGAGGGCTGATATGAATCAAATCGATGGTAGATGATTATGATACCATCGATGGAACCTTCTTGTCGCGGGCAACATTGAGATAGCGAGAACAAAGAGTAACATTCACCTTCTGTGGTTTTCCGGCCCTTTCAGCAATCCAAGGCTTTGCCTCGTCCCAAGTCTTATTCAAAGCCAAAAGACCGGCTTTTCCACGCCGCTTGATGAGCTGATCCGGCTTCGCGACGAGCTTAGAGCTAAACACCCAGCCGGGCAACTTGGTATCAGGGGTGATAGAGTTAGTCTCCGAGTCCCATGAGATCTGTGCAACTTTGGGTGAGGGATAAATGAATTTTGTTTTGACGCTAGCGTGTTGTGCGACCGGGGGCGCGCGCTCCAGCCAGTAGGCGAGAAGGAGTTTGGCGTCGTATTCTCGGATAGCTAGAATTAAATATTAGCTATGTGATACTCTGTGGTGAAATTGCGGTGGATCGCTACAGACCTTTGGAAGACATTTCAGAGGGAAAGGAGGAGAAGAAAAGGAAAGGAGAGATGGAGAAAGGGAATGGGCGATGCCCAGGTTAAGAGGAGATTTCACAATAAATCACCGGGCCAGCTCCCCAAAGTTCACACGCGATCAGATAATATCGCAGTCCACATATGGTGAGATTATATCAATCATATCATCGTACCACTCATTTTTTAGGCTGTATAACTAAAAAAATAGCATGATACAACATAGCCAGAACTCGGAAATTTATTTTTTTGACAAGAAAAATGAAAAACCACAGCGTTTACATTTATTGTTGAGATGCCGACAGTTGCGGGTGTACGGCCCCGATGGCTTCGAAGTGGTGTTATCGCACCAAACTAGGTTGGGAAGCCTTCACCATATCTTGCAGTATTACGACGATGATAACCATAGTACTCGGGTCCGGCTTTAAAGGAGTTCGTCAATCCACTTATCACTTTCACTGGGGATTGTTATGAATCAGACGACACAAAGCATAGTCTTATCAAAGTAAGGGACCTATCGGTAACGACATGTAACCTCACCCCAAAATTCGGAGAAAGATCAATAATCGGACCAACATAGCTATGGGACTATGGGCGTCGCTGATGTTTATGTCAAGAATGTGGAAATGATTCATCCTATGTAGGGGGAAGGGGTCATTCTAAAAATATAAACATCTAATCGCTTGCTGCTCTGGCAGGTACTCCTGTTTCCCATTTACATATAAATTTTTGACGTCAGGCATGAAATTTGAAACTTGACCGGCCTTTTTTTCCCCAATGAGGGTGCATTGCACGGAGCCAAATCATTTTTTTGATGGTATGTAGACTGATCTTGCTAATTTATAGATATACACGGGTGCCTGTGGGGCAAATCGGGGGAGTCAGGGCAAGTCCTGCGACCCGAATACCGGAGTATAGACAGATCAAATCGGTTCAAATATAGAACGATCCGTTGAATGTGGTGGTAGTGGTGGGTGAGCTTACAAAACAATAATTTTCACTGATGTTTGTCAAGATTTTATGACTAGTAGAGAATACATGTTCTGTCAATTGACTCATTTTAAAGCTATGCGTATATGATGGACCACAAGCAAACCCTTCGTACATGAAACCGTATCCTCTATGTCTAGAGTCGTTCAAGCAACATTAACAGGAAGATAAGAATCTACAAACAAGTCCATGAGCGTTGA
The DNA here is from genome assembly GCA_037014335.1 of Collybia sordida. Lineage (NCBI taxonomy): Eukaryota > Fungi > Basidiomycota > Agaricomycetes > Agaricales > Clitocybaceae > Collybia > Collybia sordida. The sequence goes on along the minus strand of JAYKXK010000010.1, from coordinate 1,889,957 downwards.
TCCGAGGTGAATGTGGAAATGCTCACCTATCAAGACAATTTTGGGACTGAAAATCCGATCAGTAGCGTTGAGAGTAATCTGTCGGGATCACGTTTTTAGCATCAAGCTATAATTATGTAGGGGGTAATATTACGCACAAGGGTTATGGGCGTTGCACTTGTAGGGGCTAACACAAGCAGTCGGACCAGTGTATCCAATACCGCCGCATTGACCCCATTGAGGGACAGTACCAGTACCGCCGGTGGGTTGAGTAGAACCAGAGGTAGTGGTGGTAGTTCCACCAGTGCCGCTGTATGTTGAGCCGATGTCACCGAATTGAATATTGGAGAAGGTGACGGATGCGTTGGGGGAGTTTTTCTCAACACCTTCGGGTTTTCCAGAAGTCGTAGCGCAAAGTCCGCGCTTGACGCCAGGAATAGAAGGATCTCTATCGGTGGGGTAGGAGCTGTCGAGCCAGAGCATGTTCGCTGCGTGATCGTCCCAGATCCTAAGTGCCAAAACCATGCCGTTCTTGAAGGCATCACCCATGAGCTTGAGACCGCCCTTGACTGCAAAGTCGTTTGTGTCGCCGAATTGGTCTTCTGCTCCTTGCAGAAGTTCTCAGTGATGTAGTTGACGGGGGAGATGTTAGGGATTTTGGCGTTTTGGATGTAGATGTGGCGGATCTCAGAGAGAGCACCGTTAGCAGTGCCGTCATTGGTAATGAACTGGGTGACGACAGTAATCTTGGACCTGGTGTCGACAGTGCCGGTCGGACCCTAGAAAGCCAGGCTCACCCATGCGGTAAAAGTTGAATTCACAATCATCCTTGTCGCAAATTCCACCGTATCAGAAAACTTGGGGAGGAGAATAAAGAGGATCTTACTAAGTAATGTAGTCAGTGGATGGATTTGAAGATAGGGGACGAAAGACTCACAGAGAATTAGTGAGTTTCCTGCGATGAAGGTTGGTAGCTTTTACTGAAAGCCTCCTATAACTCCAGTCACCACTGCTCCACCATTGTAAGACTTAACCCTTGGTAAAATGACGAGCACATCGTCGCCTCCATCACCAACATCATGGTGGTACAGTAAGAGGATAATCGTCGGTATTTTTCCGCACTATTGAACGCCTTTTCTTCGGGACCTTCCCGGAGATTTGGACAAGCGGGAACGTTGATCGAGGCGGAAGAAGTGTTATAACTTATAAGGCTTCTTAAATGCTCGATTGCTCCTTCCAGAAATTGAGAGTAGTTGAAGTTAGTCGCGTCGCGCCTACCCAGAAAAGGAATTGCTTGTACTGCGCGTCGTTTGTCCGTCTTGGTTATGTTATTTGATTCGCGTCCCATTACTGTCCGGGAAAATGGTGGCTAATTACTGCATAAATCGCACAGGACCCGGAGGACGTATGAGGTAAGGGTGCATACCGTCGGGTATTGTTGGTCTGCCTACAAGACGAATATTGTTAGGCCACGGGATAAACAAAATTGCAGGGGAAATTCTTACACGTGTGTGAAATACCCCGTATGATGTGAAATGAGATTTTCTGCAGAAATTTCCGAAGAAAATTCGATACATTCTATGCCTGTGGTTGGGATATTTGGAGTGAATGATAACTTGTGAAAAATTCAAGATCACCAATCGAATCCAGCCAACTCCCGAAGACCCAAACATCACACCTAAGATTGTTCCCTGTCAGGTTGCTTTGAAGAAAAAATAACGGGACTTTACACTGGATCCAGATCCAGTTGGATTAAAATGATTTGGCTCGACTTTCCACGTGCATTCCCGATCCGTGGTGTCAAAACGTGACATATAATAGACGCCAAAAAATTGTTAATAACTATCACCCAACTCCTTTACATGGTTTTGAAGCAAAAAGAAAAATTCTCGTGGTTTGTGTTTGGCCATGAGCGCTGGGGGACCGAACTTCACGCTACGACTGAACCACGGCGTGTTGGACATCTCGGCAGCACCTATTTTGCAGGAAATAGAACAGAATCCCAGAACACAAGAATTCAAAGCCTTGAGGCTAGAAGAATTAAATTAGTTGGCACAGAATAACGGATCCAAGACCCGCAGACGTGACAAGACTCACGTTTTGGGATATTCTTTCAACCTCCCGAACTTCCCATCCGAGAATACTACCGCCTCAACGCATCATGCATGAAGGTTATCCTTCAACTATGATTAATTAGCAACAGAACCGAAAATTTATCAGGCGAAAAATTTCAGTCTCAATGATTTGACTTGGTGGAAATAGTTGTATCCGAACGAATGAGTGAGCTGCCTAACGTCTAATTCCAGAAAGCGATATATTATATTATAGATAACTTGTATATGGAGACAACCAAGGAAGCTATCAGATCAAAGTTATTAGATCTTGAAATAGCTGCGATATTAAAAACATACCATGCTAGATATTTTAATTGGCTGTTGCTGTGTTCAGAAGAGGTTCAGATGACGTCTGTAAAAGAAGCTTTCCACCGGGTCCGCCCATTCTCTCACATGCAGCCTCTGCATCCGCATGGAAGGCATCTGGTAAACCAGCTTGTTTTCCAGGCAACAAAATATGGGGAAGAAGCCGAGTATGGAATACGCGGTGAGACACTGAGCCGCCCTAGAATACCAATGATATTAAGCGACAAGAGTTATCGCGAAAACATAGACGTACAAATTGTTGATAAATCCCACCCATCACTGCTGCCACTGTGTCTCCCTGGACCTTGTACAACCCCACGCTCTTCAAAAGTTCCTTTTGGTCCTCCTCGGGTCGGAGTTTACTTGCAGAGACGGTAGGCGTCCAACGTAATACGCGCCCAATACCCCATACAGGACCAACATGTTCACCTAACACATAGGTATTCAACGTCCGAGAAACAATATCTTCCACATCATGTTTCGGATGAAGAGCTGGACTTGATGTCAAGAGAAGGAGAAGATAGGATTCGAGAACTCTGCGGCCTATCAATATATTTAATTAGCGTTACCACTTAGAACAACTACTCAGGGAAGGGAATGGGAGAGAAACGGGTTGAAAAAGTACTCACCAATGAAAGATAAACCAGCATTATGACCGTTGGTAGCTGCTGGGTGGCTTCCGTGTGTTAGGATACGCCTGGCGAGTTCACGTGGAAATTGCAGCGTTGGAAAGACCCCATCAAGGTGCTCCGCGAAGTGAAGTTCTGGCTCTCTGGTGCGCGCTTTCCAGTCCTCTTTCTCGTGCACTAGATGTCTTTCCTCTGTCCTTCCTATATTCGAGCTCTGCCGCACGCCTCCTGAAGCCAGACCACCTGTGCCAAACTCGTCCTCATCAGAAAACACGGTCCTCGTTTCCCCGACTACAGCTCGTTTTGGTATTAGATGTGGGGCTGTCCGAGATTCATGGTCTGGTCGCGTTTTCAAAGCGGCTTGAACGTATCTCCTGGCTCCTACATTCACAATTAGCAAAAATAAATAGGCTCGTGTGAGTTTAGTTATGGCGCTAACCTCTAGGTGGTGCCAATGCAGAACCGGTCGAAGCACATTTCCGTAGAGATGTATTTAGACAGCGTAAATGACGAGACATAATCGTGAAACCGAGTTGACTACCGTTCACCAAATAATTTTCGTGCTTGGCCCTTTACAGTTTCATTTTTGGTCAAACGTTCAAGGCGGGATGAAAAAATTCGAATAGTCACGTGAGATGAGATTAGGGCTGGTCATTTCCTTGGGCACGGACTGTGCAGTTCGGAACAACAGTCATGAATCCGTGATGATGCCTGCAGCCTACTTAACACCCTTCGACAGTCATGTCAATTCTAGCTTTTATCATTCATACACACACGAGGCTATAGGTACTACACATCGTATTGAAGCCGTAGGGATTCCAGAATTCGACAATTTAACAAATCGAGTCGGCTTAAATATGGAACTCCGGCACCGGTGTACATGTGTGAACACACGGCGCATATTTTACACTGCGGCAGCATGATGGTAGACGTAACAGGTTAACTGCACTATGAATGTGACGTGGTCTCGAGGAATTAACACTCACAGTGATCTACTAGGATCTACTTTCAACTGGCGAACCGAACGGCCTCAGAATCTCTCAGGGAGCCCACATCATATATCACGGCCCGGTGACGAACTTCGGCTGGCCCTTCGCTTGAGAACTTCATCAAAGCCTCTAGAGTCCTCGGGATATTCTAAATGGAGTGAGAACCCATACCTCAAAAACCTACAATTCGAAAATGGCCGTCAACTTGATTCAATATTAACAGAACAAAATTCCGACCCTGCCCGTCAGACCAGTGCTTCTCTCAACGTTTTTGCCCCACAAACCCTCCTTTAAAAGGCCTCTACGGTAATCTTCAGGGTGCAATTCTCTTGCTCGGAAGAACCCCAACCGTTCTAGCTTCTACTCTGCACATTCTCGCCACTGTACCTAATCGACGCCTCTTCATCGCTCGAAACCATCATTAACATGTTCTCAAATACACCCATGCTAAACCTCACGCCAGTCCCAGGCAGCTTTCCCTTCCAGCCCAAGTATATTCCGCTGGCAGGTGGCACCAAAGTTATACTGGGTTCAGATGTGCAAGACACAACTCCAAATAGCACTCGTACACCAACTGCACTGAACGGATGGTTTGCGTCAAAGCCACCTCCTCGAATCAATGGTGTCAACGGTGGTCACACTCTCACACCTATATCCTCCCTCCCTCTCAGTTGTTCCCATTCAGAGATATGGTTGGAGGAACAACGGGTGGGTCAGAAATCTTATGTGCGATATTTAAACACCAATGCTTTGCTGCCCTGTCAGGTTTATATTCGTGACCTTGATACACCCTTTGGAACGTATGTGAACAACGTCAAGATCAAAAGCACCACTCTTCTCAGGGACGGCGACATTATTGTATGTGACCTCACCCCCTAACTTGTTTTTTGCCCCAACGATTGACAATCTCTTGTTTCCCCAAGTCCCTCGGAGCACGTATACCCAGAAATCGCAACACACCCTCTCACATAACCGATGAACATCTATCTCCAATCATCGCAAAAGTAGTGGTGGCCGGCGTGCCACATTGATACCCCACTCATCTTATTTCATGCATTATACACTTGTACGGTTTTCATACCCCCACATCCCCCCTACATCCATGTATCGCATAGACAAGTCTTGTATATGTAGTCGAGTATGTTCACCATTTAGACAACCGAAATATAAGGTTATTCTAAAAAAAGGTCGGCCCCTGCCAATGCCTCTGCCCAAATCATGATGTGGAAGCCCTACATATGGAATTCGGCCGATTACAGCTACATTCATAACGATAGACCCCGAGCAATAAAAAACATGTATAGGCGGAGTACAAATTTTAATGTCGGTACGTAAACGATCGAGCGGCAAGATGGCCGAAAATAACTTTTTGAACCACTGGACACGACAAGGAGCAGTACCACCATTGAGGAATACAACCGTTTCTCACTGCGCTCACTAATTTCTGCAAATCAGAAAATGTCCCAGCCTCAACTCCCTTGTAAATAATGGCGGTGGATGGGAAGCAATAAGTAATTGTAGGATAATCGTAACTGTGCAATCGGGGCAGGCTTGGATCAAGTTCTCGGGTATCAAAAAAAGCAACTCCGACTATGTGTATTTTTTTTTGTAAGGGGCCTATCGTTATGAAACTGGCTGTAAGCTGAAAGTTGCATCATGTGCGTCCCATACTACTTGATTCTGGAGTCTGGACTGTGTATTCGATCGAACCTACCACGACGCTTCTTGATCTTTAACCACCACCATCCGACCGTGGGAATTTCGTCGCTCCCCACTATGGTCGTCTTAAACTACCTAACCACTCATCCCTAATCGTAATCGCCCTTCATCCGTCCACTCCACCGGCCGGGGTCACTATCCATTTATTCCTATCCAACTTTTTATCCTTATCGGAGCTGATCGTGACTGGTTGCACGATCATCTCCACCATCGCCTTTACCGGGGGTCCTCAACCACTCGGTGTTTAACACTGAGTGGTTCCAATCCATTTACATTCCACTCGACAACTACTTTAACTATGCTCGGTCTAGTGTTCCCGGTTTGCAACTGTCAGATGTAGAACACCCATATACGAAAAAGAGGGAGAGTGTGATGCTCGCAACGACTACCGTCCCTGTACGGCGTTTTACCCTATGGGAAGATCATCACGTTATCGATCATTCTACTCGGTGCCCCCTTAGTGGCGGCATGTAGTCTGGCAGGCACTAGAGTCACTGTCCGAAGTTTGGCAACAGGGAGGCAAGTATCTTGGGGAATCAGGGGAGGAAGAGTTCAGGTTTTGAGGTTTAGGTCTGCATACGCAAAAAAGAACATTTTCTCTAGCTACTAGGAGGACAGGGGTTGCTCGTGCGGTGTGAAGGAACATACTACCTGGAGTTTAGCCGCTAATCCTTGGGAGTACCAGTCATATGGGAGGGGCCCATGACCCATTAATACCGAATGCGACCGGCTACAGGACTGGGAGGTGACATGGGAAAGGTCAATATACCGCGAGGCACCGCAGGTATCCTCGGTGTTCGACTCTGTCAGGGAGGGGTGAGGTCCGTTTGCGGCCCCACGAATTTAAGGCCTCGGAAAAAGGAATCCTAGTTAGTTCAGTACTTAGTGTTTACACGGGGGCGGGGATCTGTACATATGTATGCCGCCTATTAATTTGTTTTGAAACCAAAAAAAAAAAAAAAAAAAAAAAAAAAAAAAAAAAAAGATCGAACCTACCAAATGGCGATATCAATTGGATTAATGACAAGCCGACTCGGATCTAACCTACTTCCAAATGCACTTCGAATAGTTGACTGCCGTGGGCGAGTCGAGGATGCGCCCATGAGGAATAACCAATAGGCCCCGAAGGTTGGTCTGTGATACGCCTATTTCCACCAATCAAGTGCAAATTACAAGCGACGGAAGTGGTCAGGAAATCAATCTGTTGGCGTGCACGGACCTACCAGATAGGTCACCTTGGACGGCTTCAGGATCTTAGATTGAGGCTCAGCGAAAAGAACGACATTTAGCTGACTCGGGCACGTTTTGGGGCGCTTCGGAACCCTCGCTCAATGACATCAGGTATGAGAATTACTAGGGTTGTCAACGAATAAAAAACATATCTGGCCTCGAACCGCTCTGATGTTTGGTAAATCCGCGTGAATACGTTGCGCGTCAATCGAACTGCGGAGATGACTGCTTTACTCACGGGCCGTCCAGGTTACCGTACCCGTGAGGGCGGTCCCTATTTAACTAAACTCTTGAGGACCTGAAGGTGGGTACTATCACGGGGTACAAATGATAGTTGGTTAAAGTAACCGCTGGTATATTAAAGCCTAACCGTAGGACAAAAGGCGCCCAACCAACATCATCTTTCGCTTTTGAGCGAGAATATGATTTTGTTCGTAAAAGACGGAGTTTCCATGCCAAGTCGGCCATCTTCATTGATCATGATGACTCTCTACCGCCCGTAAGGCCGGGGACAGGGTCTGGATTTTCCTTTCTTCTTGGACGGGTGGGAGGGTTTAGATATGTGACATGGCGCCCACGAAGACGGACAACAACTTCTATTGGTACAAATATCAGAAGAACCCTTGAAATAAGGGTGCATTTGGGACGAGTGACCTTGCAGGTAAGTCGTAAATTCCGTGAACATCGTTGAGGATCGAATTAAATATTGACGATGTATTTGACCGACAATGTCATGTGTAGCTGAATATATTGCCTCAATTCCCGTTGATCGCGAATTACAGTACCCTCATGCTCTCGGATAAGCCGATTCATTTACTAAAATTCATGAGCATCGTCAACTATTATCATTGAGGTTCGCTAACGTCCATTTCACTTACTCACTCCAGGAATACCCTACAGCGCACTCCGAAACGCCGATAATCAGTCAGATATATGTTGAGTTCTTGGGTGGGATGGTGGAATTCCGATGAGTTATGGGTGAATCCTACAACCCAAAATCAAATATGTAAAAGAAACGTTCTGAAATTTAGACATCAAGGGGGGCCACATGGTGGAAGCGATGTGGTGCCGAATCCTAAAAGGGTAGTTAAATCTGGTCAACAAAAATATCATAGACTGCCGTCTCCGACAGATAGATAACGGGGTCACTAATGGGTAAATCCTTCTTCCGCTTTCTTATTGGTAGTGTGGTGCACTCGGGGGTGCCGAAGTCCCAGGAACAGTTGACCTTGAGCTTGACATCGCGTTTGCCGTCAGGAGTGGTGGAGCTTGTAAAGTCCCTGCGATAAATCGGTTACCGGCAACTGCGCTTGTCGCGGCGTCGCCTATTATCAATATAAACTATTGGTCTGCCTAGAAATAATCCAGGACGTCACCGTGTCAACTTTCCATGAGCTTTGAGTACGTCACTTCCACCAAGACTTCCTAGGGCACGAGGTGAGCGAATTCGCGTTGCATCATTGCGACGATCTCGGGTGGCCTGTATACCGCACGGGATTCCGTTCCGAATAGTTTGAAAGCCAATACACTCTACAGTAAGTACTGCTGAATTAACGTGGGTCCGGCGTCTTGCATAATCAGAAGGTCTGCTGCGTCCTGAAGCTGGAAGACAAGAAGTTGTGTGATTGTTGCAATCTCCGCACCTATAACCTATCTTTCGGCCCTGCGTCCGAAAATTACACGGGCTATCCCCTAATCCATCCGTAAGGATGTCATAAGAGGTCAGAGACCGGAAGGGAAACACTAGTCGGCATTTGGAGACTGCTACATTGCTCAGACAAATATTAGAATAACCGTGGGGCGTCCGTGCGGCTAGAGATTTATTCCCTTGGGCCTCAAGGAGAACAAACGATACTAGCTAGATAGCACCCTTCCACCCAACCCATCTTTGGATCGTAATGAAGGGACCCACCGTAAAATTATGTGGGGGATTAGGCGACCACGCCTTCCAATTGCATAACGGAGATATCTGAGTTTTGGCTCGATAGATGATCAAAGTCCCAACGTCTTTATTTGTACCCTCTCATATGTCGCCGGATCTGGTTGATATTTCGCCAAAGATACCAAAGATACCGCAGGTAAATGCTGAGAACTTTCTTCCTGTGTTATGGCGGAACTTTATGGGCGAGCCGGTGAAGTGTGCACGGCGAAAACTTAGTTGGGTGATCATTCCAGACCGACACAACTGCGATAAGGGCCGAAATGGCCCCGACCGTGAGTTTGTTGAAAGGTGTATGGGTAGGTTTATATTTATGTTGATCCCATACTCGGGTAACACTCTCTAGAGGGGCACGGAGGAACTATGTGAAGAAGTCTAGAATTTGGTTCACCCGAACGCACCACTTTTGTCAAACTCGAAAAATTTCATAGGTCTTTTCAGTCGAGAAACCCATTTTGATGATAAGCTTGCCTTTCTCCTCGATTTTTATGAGAACACTCTATCGTTGATCTTCTCGTGAACACTAAAGGCCGGGATCCAAGAACCGCCCCATTTAACGGCGCCTTTCGGCGCGCTAACGTCCTACCATTCGGGGTGGACTACGAATGCCGGCGGCGGTTTTATCGACAGGAGACCGAGGGCTAGATGATTACAACCCAAAATTAGCCATATAATGTTATCCGCAGTTTACAACAGTATTCACTATTCGAGCTTTGAAGCGTGCACAAGTCACAAGGGGAAACATGAGGCGTTCCTTTCATGTGGAGGCGAATTATCCTATATTGGGTATGTTAGTTGAATCCTAGAGAGCTGTGTTCGAGACCTGATGACACGTAAAAGTGCTCCCCCCGCAGGTCGTACAAGTTGGTCATCCGACTATCAAGCATACGGGACTAGCATACATTTTTGTATGAGCCTGATTTCTCTGGGGGTCCTCTGAGCATGATATTTTTGTTTTGTTGCAGGAAAATGAATCAGAATGATACCACTGTAGAATGGGTGTTGCTCGGGTGCTTATTAAATTTTCCCGTGGCAGCATCAAACATCAACGTATTTATTTCGTTATGGTCGGTTTCTCGTTCGGGGTAGCTTGGTCGCACGCCTTATTTTTCCGGACCGGACTTTAGGTTGGTAGTTTAATGTTGCCATTGCATGTTTATAATACCGTGGGGATATTCGGGAGAGAGAAAACGTCTTGGAATCGTTCTTCCTTCGGTTTCCGCAAAGGTTTTGGAATCGAATGAAGGTTTGGCTGTGCAAGCAGAACAGGTAGAGGAACCCTGGGCGCCTATGTATAGATATGAGTTGAGGCCAGGAACTAGACGTCGTTAGCTTCTCTTGGTGGTTAATGTCCGCGCCGCACACGAGGACCGACGAGCAGGTAAGTAGTCATGTTTATAACTGTCGCCGAAGATTCATATATAAAATGAATACCCGCAGTAGAGTAAAAGTAGCGCGATGACAACGTGCAATCCAATTTCCCTCTGTCTGGACGGCGCCCTTACAGATCAGGGATACACGTACTTCTAATAAGACAGTAGATTTATAATCAATCAGCCGACTCAACACTCCACACAAGAGAAATATGCACTATACCACTAGGTATCTTGTCATACGTATACTTCATGTATAAGATAATTGCATGGCCACTCTCAAGAAAGCGGCACCGCGGGACAAGCTTTAGTGGTGCTGGGAGGTATGATCAAAGTGATTTTTGTTCAAGTTCTTCCCGGATGCGCGGGATCCTGTCATTCGTGGGTACTTGAGTAACTGGGTTGTATCCATTGTCCAGGAAATCCGAGCTTGAAAGAAAAATAACGTGGCAAGGAGGGGACCAGTCGCGTTTCCCTCAAAAGAGACAAAGCATAAGATTAATCCAATAAGTTTGGGACTGTCGACCAGTGGAATCGCGTTCACAGCAGTCCGTTACGAAAGGATTTATGTAGTTCTTTCAATTTTTTATGCAAGAACGAAGTTACGAGACTGAACACAACCGCGTTGTGTCACAAATTCGTGATGTGATGTTTTGTTTGTCACGCGCAGCTCAGACCAATCATTGGCTGTCGTAAACATATAACGGTTCACCTATCTACTGATTCTCGTTATTTAGCACGCATTCCAAAATACTATATACTCTCGTTCCCGGGCGATTGCTTGGACCCTTATTCTATACCATTGATTGCCGCTTCCGACCAATTCTAATTTCGGATAAAATGGTGTGCACCCTTCGACTTGGTATCTTCGAAGACACATGTGGTGAAGAATCTATGTGACTCGACTTCATCATGAGCTTCGGAGTGGACGCCGTTACAAGAAATCTCAAACCGAATTCTAACAGGATGAGTCTGGACAGATTGTACTATCATTGTTGGTTTTACATAATTCTGGGGGTCTGATATGGTGAAAGATTATCACATCAATGTGGCAAATACGGGCGTTGTGGTATATGATTCACCCCAGAAGCCTTTCCTTCAATGTTTTGCGGATTCGTCGGTTTCATGTTCTTTTGAATTGTCGATCTACTAAATCTCGAGGGGTTAAGCTGCACAAAAAGATTTCAAGGTTACAACAGATATAGGAAACATTCAAAAGTGACTTTGCATAGTTTGCCGGAATCATAGGAATTGTAAACTATTTCGGACATGCACGATACACGAAACGATTCGAAACGATTCTCGTTGAACTATCCTACTCTCGGCTTCATTCCTCCATCCGCCAAAACGCCACTCTAACACTTGAGCTTGTTGCACTTCTTGCAAGAGTCGCGTGGGCCGTAATCGCAAGCCGCTCCAGTGCTTCCATTGCACTCATATACGTGGCCAACGACGCAAGGGAATGCGATACCACAGAACTGTCCTTGCACCTTGTTACAGACACAGCCCTTAGGGGCGGTGGTGCAGGCCTAGACGGATTATTCAATACCCAATGTTTCCATGGGATTACTAGATCGACATACGCGCTTAACGACCTGAGCGGCTTCGGTCTCCTCAGCAGCAACCATGCCGGCGAAGACGACAAGGGCAGCAGTGGCGAGAGTGAAGAACTACTCCACAAGTGAATGAATTAGCAACGCATAGAGGGATGTGGTGACGAAACCCACCTTCATGGTTAGACAAAGTAATTGGGAGAAAGTTTGTGGAGGTAATTGGGACGATTTAAGCAAACTGTTGGAAATCCATGGCGAGTCGGCGATGCCTTTATACCTGAAATCGTGGAGTTACACAACGGGTAGGTTGAATGGATAAGGATAGATGCATTGCTGGAACATATCTTGTGTGCAGCGCGAAATCCCCGTCGAGATGTCTGGCTTGACCGCGACCACGGCGATGATCACTGCCCATATTGTTGCCCTGGATCCTAACGCGTTACAACGGTTCAGCGATATGCCTATCAAACGCCACATATCGCGCCGCATCTATTGAATACGCATCCATATAACCAGATACTAATACTTGAAAAGATTCGAATAAGCCAGCATTGTACAAGGTAATAAATCATGATGGGATGAGGTGGACTAAATATAATGGTGATTCAGCGTTGGAAAGGCCAGAGAAGGTCTCAGTGTCTGTGCCAGAAAAATTTCACAAGTTCTATTATGAGCAAGGGCGAAGTACACACGATCGATGACCGACAATTATAGTGCCATGGAAAGTTTTCTATTCGGAAAAAAGCGGTGATGAGCTTGGGAATGACAAGGAGTTCAGTCATAAGGAAAATGGGCTCAGGTGTGCTATAAGTAAGTTCATGAAATTCGCCGAAACAAATATTCGTTGCGATTCTGAAAAAATCATCTCTGCCATATGCGGAGCAGATTGAGGCAAGAAAGTCAAGAACTCACATATTAGCAAGAGGCAAGGCCCAATAATGATATGCATAAGCTCGTACCGAAATATGAGCGTCGTGCTGTGCTCTAGGGAAAACGAAAGGTCAAAATGTTGTGTGTCGTGAGAGAGATGGGTGAGAACGTGGCATCTTCGCGTTGATGGTCCGTGCGTGTGATACTATGACTGAGGTTCTCGGAGGAACATCGCCGAGTCGCGAACCGACGTCGAGAAAACCGAAAAGTGGTCAGTGTCTATCTAGGTGTGTTTCATCGTATATTTTATCAGCACTCGTGGTTACAGGCCTGTAGTTTCGGGGACTTCGAAGCCAAATGTATTATAGGGTAAGAAATTTATATAACACCGGGTGAACAGTCGAGTATCGTGTACCAAAAACGCATCGAAGGAACCATGAACTATTCTAATTGTGCAAAATGGAGATCAGGCCCCTGATTGATCACAGGATCAAGTTCCACGATGTTCCTTCAACTCCCTCCACAACAATGCTTTTGAATGTAAGGATTTACCTCTTGAACTACTTTCTACAATTTAGTGCTGATCATTATTTAGTCCTCGAAAGTTTGGGTTGTAGCCTGTAGTACCCTAGCGCACCTACAAACCCCATCAAGTTAGACAAGGACGAATTGAGAATGAAATGACGTCGACGCTTGTGCGTCCTTGGTTTAACGCGAATCTCACCATACATCATGCCCACATTATTACCGCCACCAACCGCATCATCACACATGGAATCCCTACGGAGGCCGTGGAGAATGACTCTCGAGGAGCCAAACTTAGGAGCCCCCCGGCGACATTACGCTGTGCACCTCATCACTTGGCGTTCCCACATTCAATCCAACTAAAGGCCAACTGGGCTTCTTCAAATTCAGAAAGAAGACCAAAACGTGGTAACAGGAAATCATAACAGGCATCAGACGATCATTAAGCATATGCTTCTAGCCTTGTGCGCGCTTATAAAGAAAAAAGTCGTCGTGGGGAATGCAGCGATAACTATCGTCCTGACATTTCAACAATGTTTTCTCTCCGTGTGGCATTTCTGACGCTCACTTTCTCGAGTGCTTTAGCTGGAGTCATTCCCTTGACTGATGATTGTATCAAGGGTGTCACGTTTGAAGGGACTCCCAAGGGTATGTATCACTGGCACTACCGTTATAACTTTGAGCGTGACTTTCTATCGTCAGGGGTGATGAAAACCATTAATGGAGTATCGACATACGTCGCCAGAGCTCAGCACTCTACGAATCCGAACAGGGCACTATTGCTTTTGACTGGTAGGTCATCACTCCTGTGATATTGATTCATTGCTATAAATTGTATGAAGATATTTTCGGACTCCCGTTGGTAAACAGCAAGGTACGTCGTAAAGTTTCGAACATTGCCTGAAATTTGCTAAATTTCTCTAAAAGCTTATGGCCGATGACTTCGCGGCAAACGGTTTCGATACTTTCATTCCTGATTATTTGAACGGAGATCCAGTCCCTGTTGACGACCCTACAGTATGTTTCCGGTTGTTACTTATTCCATAAAATATTCATCCACGATCAGTTCAATCTGACGGCTTGGCTCCCCAATCATACCGAAGTACAAACTATGCCTACCCTACTTGCCGCAATCGAGGGGCTCAAAAAAGAAGGCTTTAGAGAATTCCTTTCCACGGGGTACTGCTTTGGAGGTATGATTTTGTACTATATTTCAAATTTCGAGGTTTATTCGCGACCCAGGCCTATACTCAACACGACTTTCACAACAAAATATAGTCAAAGTTGGTACCATGGCCCACCCGTCACTCCTGACGACTCCAGACGACTTTGAAACATTACTCGCCAAATCTCACGTACCAATCCAGATGAATTCGTATGTATCGCGAGCTTCAAAAAGATCCCTCTACTAATCATGCGTGTGAAGGGCCGAGTTGGACACTGCGTTCTCACCTGCTGTACAAGCGGTTGCCGATGGGATTTTGGGTGACGGTAAGTATCGGCCCGGCTACGACCGCCCATTCTTCGCCGGTGTTGGTCATGGATTTGCTGTGCGCGCGAATTTGGTTGGTTTTTAGCTCACCTGTCACAGAATGCCGCTTATTCCTCGTTCAGTCCAACCCTATAGAGAAAGCAGCCAAAGAAGGCGCATTTTTCGCAGCTGTGAAGTGGCTGAGGGCACATGACTAAATCCTAATCTTAACATGGAGCCGTTGTGTGCTCATAGCGAAATAAGATATTACTTTTCTGATATTCGAGGTGAGACATAAGGGTTGCGTCGACGTGGTACGATAGTGAGGCATGTTGGATTTGACAATTTGACGCCGTGATGCCAGAAGGACTTGGGATGCTTGTTATAATCGAAGTTGCTTGAACCATCCGTTTATATGTAGAGCCTTCCATCGCTCGTTAGGATGGAAAATACAAGGAATGACCTGAATTTTTTTTTCCTTTAATGCACATGAGCTTATTTTAAATATTTTATTACTTTGGAACAGAGCGCAAGATGGATTCCTTACCTCGCTCCAACGTCGTCATAGCTATCAAGGCATTTGAATTTAAAGGAACAGAATGCCATAATGGGTCATATAGCTTACAACCGCAAATCAGCCAAGGATACGACTTGAGAAAAGATTAAGGTATATTCCCAAAAGATAAACTAATCTCTATAGAATTCCTTCCACCAACCCAAAAACAAGATCATAAAGCTCATGCAGAAACATTGATGGGAGTGCAACCAACGACAACAAGTCCGTCTAAAGAGTCCAAGTGAGTCAATGATACTAGCGACCACAGGAAAAGAAAAAGAAATCATACTCATGTGGTTCCTCTCGCAGCAGACAGGTTGTTGGGTGCTACAGAGAACATAATTAGCACATATAAAACATGAATAGTACAAGGTTCAGACTAACCAGCTAGCACCACTGCCAGCACCGATAACACTGATCGGGGAGCAGTTTTCACTGAACTGCCCAGTAACACCTTGGCCGATGGCAGCAATAATGGCTTTGGTCTCAGCCTTGGTCGCGGATTTTGTGTCGTGGAGTTCGTTGCAGCAGTAAGCGGCACCAGTGTTGCATTGGTACTTGTCACCACCACCGGGGGCAGCAGCGACAGAGAGAGCGACGGAAAGAGTAGCGAGGATGGCGACCTTGGAGAACATTTTAGATAAGAGTGGGGGGATTGGTAATGGGATGAGTTTTGGAGTTTGTGAGTGAAGACGATTGTTCGACTGAAGAATGGATAGCTTGTCGAGGTCTCTTTATACCTGAATTTCTAGAACACCAGACGTGGCACACACTCAAAAAATTTGCGAAACGTGTCGAGAACCGAAAAAGGAGCATCTGATATGTCAGACAAAACGTATTTAGCTCATAAACGAGAGACGCTAAGTAAATTGAGTGCGAGGCGGAACATCGATTTGATAAATGGATTAGGCACGCTGTTGTTACATGGTGCATGCAATGGAACAGGATATCACACATAAAGTGAAGTATCTACCTCCACAAGACGAAGAATGTACTTGCAGATGATGGTACTAGTCAATGACCTGACATTTACACACCGACGGTGGCCAACGATAATATTGATCATGCGTGCGGTTTTCATTCACTTGGATACTGGCACTAAACCGAAGATTGCTATGTCAGCAGGGATGGGAGCGAGTCAGGGACGAGGTTGATGGCATTTTGAATAAGCTTTTCAATTTCGAGCTTCGTAACGGAGAGCAAATCTTTGCTCTTTAAGGCTACGGTGTAAATGTTCCGGTGTACGTTTTATCATAACATTCTTATGACCCATATAGTTTACAGTCTGTAAATACACGGTTTCTATTATCTACATCCCACACCTTCCGAAGTAACCTCTGCACGGACGGGGACGGAATATTTTGAAACACATAAGAAAATGTTAATATGACATTACCCTGACCTAAAATCATACCCGTCGCTTCAAGCGTCATTGTAATTAGTGGGACGTACTAAACCGATAAGCTTCTTTGATGTCAGGCTGTATTTTGGTCGTGTGCGGCCTGTGTTCCTGGAAATTCAGGTATAAAGAGACCTCGACAAGCTATCCATTCTTCAGTCGAACAATCGTCTTCACTCACAAACTCCAAAACTCATCCCATTACCAATCCCCCCACTCTTATCTAAAATGTTCTCCAAGGTCGCCATCCTCGCTACTCTTTCCGTCGCTCTCTCTGTCGCTGCTGCCCCCGGTGGTGGTGACAAGTACCAATGCAACACTGGTGCCGCTTACTGCTGCAACGAACTCCACGACACAAAATCCGCGACCAAGGCTGAGACCAAAGCCATTATTGCTGCCATCGGCCAAGGTGTTACTGGGCAGTTCAGTGAAAACTGTTCCCCGATCAGTGTTATCGGTGCTGGCAGTGGTGCTAGCTGGTTAGTCTGAACCTTGTACTATTCATGTTTTATATGTGCTAATTGTGTTCTCTGTAGCACCCAACAACCTGTCTGCTGCGAGAAAAACCACATGAGTACGATTTCTTTTTCTTTTTCTGTGGTCGCTAGTATCATTGACTCACTTGGACTCTTTAGATGGACTTGTTGTCGTTGGTTGCACTCCCATCAATGTTTCTGCATGAGCTTTATGACCTTGTTTTTGGGTTGGTGGAAGGAATTCTATAGAGATTAGTTTATCTTTTGGAAATATATACCTTAATCTTTTCTCATGGGTTATTTTGTGCAAACGTTCGATTTCACCCGAGACAGACTGCCAATTGCCATTGGCCTCGTCCCTGGATCGCTCCCATCTCTGTCAATATGGCATTGGCAACCTCCAGTTCAGTGTCAGTATACATATAAGTGGATGAAAACCTTTGCAATGAGTGCACGATCAATATGATTGTTGGTGTGTAGATGTCAAGTTGTTGATTAGTGCCGTCGTAAAGGGTTGCATTCCGCGTCTTACTGAAGACTGAACTACTTTAGAAATCTATTGTCATTGTCATTGATGCGCTGGACGCATTTGTCAATGGATACACAACCCAATTGACTACAGACCTGATGCCATGATCGAGTACTGTCAGCACCTTGGTACTTAATTATCCCACTATGAAGTGGCTATTAACCAACTTCAATTGGAGCTGTGGAAGATGTTCGGCCACGAAGTCGAGTACACGGAGACTGAGAAAATCGACAGGAAGTGCTAGCCTTCTTAGCTTACTCTGGGATGTGAACACTCCCAATATGCTATAGAGCTCCTGGTCAGAGAGCTGATAGTCCGCTCTCAGCTTGAAACCAACCAAAGAAGGCTCCAAAGAAGTAAGCAATGCGATTATCGCCTCGACTATGCGCGGTCCTTCAGCCTTCATTGCCATGTTGAGGGATTCAAGTTTGGGAAGCGCAATTCCGTCCCAAAATGTGGCAGGCAAGCGGTGCGTGATGACCAAAGTGACTAGTTGGTGTTGATGTGCGAGAATCAGATTGCGAAGGGCAGGCACGCCTAATACAGAGTCCAGTGAGGCTTGTAAGCAGAAGGTGTGCAGGCAACTGAAGTAACCCAATCCGTCTAGAACAAGGGACAGCTCAGAGGGGGTGTCAAATTTGAATTTGTAGGTGAGCTCGAGATCCTGGAGTGTAGCGCGATGCCCATTAATAAAGGACGCTATTCTTTGAGATATAATTGCAAGCCTATTGGGATCCAAAGACAGGTCAACAGGACCTAGTAGATGGAGAGCCATGCATTCTAATACTTCGAATGAGGCCGGAAACCGCAGAGCATCGGATATGTTTTCTAAAGTTCCGCTCAGGGAGAGATATTGAAGGTTCGGACCGAGCACGCTTCGTGTAATTGACACCAAGGGGAACGAGTTTTCACCAGGAGCGTCATAGTGAAAGTGAAGTTCTGTCAACGCAGACATCCCCGAAAGAGTGTGCGCTAGGTCATCAATCAGTTCGGGGGTCATTTGGAAGCTAGATGTTGTTGAGGAATGTGTAAAACGGCTTCGTTTGAAAAGAGCCTGCTTTGCCGTGTCCGCCATCTTACCCACAAGTCTACGATGTAATATTTCTGGCTCTCGAAGTCGCGGCCTAAGGAATGAGATATGAAGAATGCGGACACGCTGAGCGACATGCGGGCCTCTGGATGTGCGTTAGAACTCCAAAAAGGAATTCATGAGAGGTAGAAGACGTACTGGAAATGGAGGTATCGGTGAGGTTTTGCATCACCACTTCTGAAATCAAGGTTGACGACTCGATAACGTCGATCCATAACAATACCGAAACATGTGCGGTTGAGGCCAAGGAGTGCTTGGACAACCTTCTCAGGTAGAAACTGGATGATGACTAACCAAACGTCGTAGGGTATATGGACCATTCTTTGGATGGAGGCCGAGGAATGGTTTCAGATAAAGGAGAAGAATGGTGTGGGTTTGAAGCAGTAGAGACTGGCTGTGCAACCACGACGTCGAAACCCATCATGATGGTTGTCAGTGTCTATTTGCTTTGAGAGGATGTGCCGAAAATCTCCGGAGCGTCTATTTGTGCACATCAATCACATCGGTGAAATTGTAGTTACTGGCTTGAGGCAAAAATATTGTGACTATGTAGATACTTTAAGATATTCAGAAGTTCTTCAGATATGTCGAAAAATGTGCATTTTCGGACTGAAAAATCACAAAGCTACGAACAGATTGTGATATATATCCGACACAATTCAGTGCGAGGAACTCCGAAATCTTACATCAATCTACGCTTGGAGCAATGAATCAAGGGCTTGCGTAGATGGTTTGGTGCTGCGTTTTGAGTGCTCCATGTGCCTACAAACCAGCCACTTCTCAGATGAAAATCCGAGGTGGGTTTGGGTTGGTTGAGGATCGCAACCTGAAGGCTTTCATCGATGCCCACGAACAGCAAAACGATGCATCCGTTTCTCCGTCCTCCGCAAAGAACCAAGCTTCCAAGTACACCTGTCCACCAATACGCAGTCCCGCCACGCAGCATACATCATCACAACAAAAGCCTGGCCTTCGGGACTTCCAGTCGTAACGGGCTTGGGGTCCAGCCATCCAAGGGGGTTCACGGCCGGCGTTGCCACCCCGTCTCCTGTGATGTGAGGATTCCCATTCGCATCTCTTCCACCTAATGTCCGCCTGATACCTTCTGCCCATGCAATGTACTTGTCACCAAACGCTTGAGGCTGAAGAACCGCCATACGGTACGCGACGGCAGCAAGGAGGGCACTCCCTGATATCTCCCCAAAACCGCCAGCGGTTGTATCCATCTTGTTCATGTAATTCCGAACCAGGCCACCATCCATCGAGGATGCCATTGCACCATCAAGGATCTCCATGATCCACCAAGTTAAATCGTTAATTGCATGTTGCTGCCAAGTAGTATTTTGCGCCACGGGGGCACGCATGACGGTGGCTAGAACTCGTGCCATTCCGGCCGCTGCCCACGCGTTTCCAGTTGACCAGAGTCCATTGTCACGCGTTTGAGGCCCAATTATGTGTTCCCAGACACCTTTGTGTGGATATGTTGTATTGGATTGGAGAACCTGACGATACGATCTGCACTGCTTCACGCTTTCCTGAAGCAATGTCTCATTTCCAGTGTCAGCCGCATAGTATGCGATGAACGGAGGAACCATGTACATAAAATCAGCCCTACAGAGATGTTAGCCACACGATTATGATGAAAACACAATTCAATACATACCAAAGTTCAGGGGTCGAAACACGATGAGAGATGGCTCCATTGTAGTAACGCGGAGCAGAATTCACCAAAAAGTCAAGTGTTGACCGTGATGCCCCAGCGAATTTCGGATCTATCTTTCCCAACATCACAGCGCTCACCCCCAGACTCGCCGGATCACCCACAGCACCGTCCCCATCCGCAAGTCCATTTACACCAACACCCAAGGTTATTTTGTCGGCTGCATATGCTAATGCTTTTACTTTATCCGTTTCATAGGCCCTGACGGGAAAAGGAGTTGGCCCAAAGACCGACAGAAGTGGATTGTGCAGTTCTAATAGGGCTTGAGCAGCCGCTCCATACTCCCAAGAATGGGATGGGAGAGATTCGGCTAGCTTCGCGACTTTGAAGATATCGAAACCTGGCGCGAAAGGGATGGGTTGGAGATTTAATATGGTGCCAGCCAAAAGAGTGAGAAAATATGTTACATTGACCATTCTGGCGGGTCACGGAAGGTCAGGAAAGTGTTATTGAATCGGGATGTGGTTGGCTCGTTTAAAAGAGGTGTTTTGAAGCCTTTGAGAACAGGTGGGGAAATATTGGGTGCCTTGCGAGATAAAACGATCTATATCGAGGCAAGTCCCATCAGTCGACACGAGGCGTCAGCCACTACCATGACCCCCGGAATCAGGGATGATGTTTTCGAGCCAGGGGTTTGATATATGATACCCCCAGTCTGGTAGTTGTCCTAATAGCATAAGATCATAATAAATACCAGACGAAACACGATCTCAAAGGGTAGAGGGACACACCATTTGGGAAAAGAAATGGTTAAGTTCTGATACCTTTTAATCCCACAAAATGCCAAGTTCCACATGTTCAACGTTATCTTCCAACCACCTTCAACGTGGTTTTGCACATGAATCCAAGTCACTTGGCCGATGCTAAAGCGAACTAAAGTTTTGTCGTTATGATTCTGAAAACGATGGCCATGATAGACCGCGGAACGAGAAAGTAGTTTCAGGTGGTCTCGAGTCGCATCCTGAACCCGGCTATTTTCAATCGTGATAGGCGTGAAGAGTTGGTTAGATGGGGGAAGGGAAGGAGAAAGAGTGCCGTCGTTGTGAAATTTCTGACACAGCACATTCCGGCGCTAAACGGAGGCACATCTGTAACAAATTCACAAATCCGCCCTGCACTCACCTCACAACCCTCATCATTCTGTATAACTCTTCAAGAACCCGTTGAAATCAGAAAAAGGCCATTTTGCGGGATCGGGAACATCCTAAGGATCGTCTTTTTGTGTGCATGTACCCGAAATCCACTGGTTGGTGTGGGCCGTTGCAAGCACGGCAAATCCGAGTTCGTAGGGTTTTTTGCGTCAACCCAAATGTATAAAGCTACAATTGCAACCCTATTACCACATACCAGACTCGGATGATTAATTGTCAAATCCAGCATCCCTTCATACACCATCTGCGAGCCTGTGACCATGCCATCATGGAACCACACCATTCCGGACGACGTGATGATACGAACTGTGAAATGATGGTCCCCGTAATAAACTAAGCCCTTTAGCTGATATTTATACGGAATATTGTTCACAAAAATCTGTAGATTTCTGTCTATAAGTAACAAATTGTTAGTCAGCTCAAACAACATAACGTGAGGAGCAGACATAAACTCATAGGAACAAACCAGGAGTTCATGACATTCACTACATCTTACGGTAGACGAGAGCTACACGGTTCAAATGAAATGTTTGATTGGATAGGAGCACGTAAACGTCCGGACCGATACGGATCGGAATGCGGAACTAATTGAAAATCCGACCGGCAATCACCGCAACGTTGGCGGTCAATTTCAAAACGTCAATGCAGGTAATACCGATTTCTCAATACTTCGAACTCGGAACATCGACATATGGCAAGTGTATGGCAAACTGAGTCCGCATATACTTGCACTTTCGCTATAACGAAATTCTTGCTCAAATGTACATGTACGGGCTTAGGGAATTTTCTTCTTCACCAAGGCCTCGTATTCATGATCTAGGGATGTTACTACCAGAGCTCGTACTCCCTGACTATACCACCTCCCACCGATTCAAAACCTCTGATCCCATGGCTCAGTTGACTCAATCGCTTCTGGTGGGCCTCTCATCCGCCCAACCTTCATCATAATCCTCCACGCCCAACTTCACACATTATACCACTAGTTTCTTGGCTCACTATGTAATTCGGGACCGGCCTCCTGTCTACGGCTCGGTGGATATTCTATTAAAGCCACGGGGACACACGACGATAAACCCGGCGCACTAGCCTTGATGATCGAACGATTAGGTGATTCAACTACTGGAGACTTGGGATGCATTATGTGCAAAAATATTCAAGGAAGCCCAAGTTAAATCACTACCAATTCCAGTGCGTTTTTCGGGATGTATCTTCTTGTCTTACTTGTACCAAACAACCGCCGTAGTAAGTATCAAGGGCCATTTCTACACCGGATCTCTCTCTGAGCTAGCCACCTACAAGCTTGTCCCACCATTAATCCGAACAAAATCAATAAGATGCTACAAAATTTTTCACCTTGTCTGGGGGCGTATGCTAGAATTCCTCACAATAATATTATGTGATGAGCTTACCTCGTAAGTGGTAATGAAATAAACTTCCATACGAAGAATTTAGAAATGACCACTAGAGAAAGAGTCTAAAAAAGGAATAACGACCTAAGTGCTTTCGCCGAAAGGAAGGAATCATAATTCATCTCAATGACCGCAATCCGTGCATCAGTTACGTATACCATTCGTCAACACGTTCCTAGTTTCGAAGAGCGGCATGGCGCCGTAAATTTACAATCAACACGTCCGATATTTTCAAAAAAATCGTCGCATCCCTTCAAAAAAGCTGACATTGTAGAAAATGTTGAAGGTCCTTCAATATTTTCATATCCTAGCTTTCCTGAATTCCAAGGCGGCCCACGATCTAGATCTATGTCAACTCTCAAGGCGTAAACTCCCAGAGCTTGATGATAGATGAAAGTCAGTTGTTGTCAGGTAGGTTTCATTTAAATTTCATTTGTAAATCAGGTGCTAATGTTGATGGCAGAAGCATAAGAAATTGATATTAGGCATCAAGGTGGAAATCCCCTCCCCCATGGCCTACTACATCAGAATCATGATAATCAGTAATGGAGCTCGCCAAACAACTCACACGAGCGAGGGCGTACTTCGCGTATCCCACATGGCGAATCTACAGGCGAATTTTCCTTCTCTGAGCAGGAAATATCGAACAGTGAAGGCGAAGCCTTGAAAAAAAAAAAGTAACCTCAAACTCCAATATGACTCGATCATTTCTATTACTTCGCTTCGCTTCCACCCGTTCGCACTTGTAGGTCGTTTTAGCGTGAGCGGGCTACATTTTTCCTGATCATTCACCAGCGTTTAAATCGTGTTCCCTCTCACATCGGCCTTCCTATTCTCAATAAATCCGAATATAGACAAATCGGTGTCCCCCATCATGATATTGGTCTTTGGAAAAAAGAGATCCCAGATTCCCGGCTCTTAGTGCAGATGGGCAACAGCAAGATTTATGGAAACTTATTTATACGCCCTGTTTTTATCCCCTAAACTCTCTAAATCGCCCCACTTTACACGATGCAACAGAACGATAACCCTCACCAACCTTTCATACTTCTACCTCCTACTGAGATCATCCCTTCGAAACCTGTCCAAGTCCAGTCATTGTTACCCTTGAGATCTCCACCAGTTGTCCTCGCAGACTACCCTTCCTTACCACGGGAACCCCGTGCTGGGACCTTCGTGCCTGGCTACAGCATCTCTACCCATGTTTTCCCAGCTGCGTGGCCAAGATGTCAGTCCAGCAAGTTCGCTCCGACACCTGTCGAGTCCGCCGCGCCAATGAATAAAGAAGCCATTGTTAAACTGGTCCAGCAATTAGCTGAGAAGAAAGAAGCTCAAGAACAAGGACGAGACACCAGGCCTTTAAATACAGATATTCTCTGGACTGTAGCGAATCGGATAGTGAAGACTTCCTCGCAGAGGCGAAACGGTCTTACACTCGTATTATTTCATGGCATTGGTACTCACAAGGAGGTTTTTTGATTCGGCGCCTCTACCGACTAGCTTGCTAACAAGGGTAATATCTCTAGACCTGGGAACCAACTCTGCGGCGCCTCCTTAAACATATGCTGTTATCCCCGATCGGCCCCAATATCGAAGAAATATGGATGCTCGACTACGTTCAGCATGGTGATTCGGCCTCTTTGAATGAAAATTCATTGGGTGATACATGTGAGGAACCCCCTTTACCACGGTCCCTACGAGTAATAGCTGATACCGTTCAGTTGACTGCTTTGACCATAGCCGAGACCTATTGAACTTTGTTCTCGCATATCTTCCCAACAACGCCCACACGCAAGTTCTTCCAACGAATCTCCCTCGGCTTGCTAATATCGAGATACAAGACCGAGAAGAGCATGGAATCAGGTCTCGTACTCTGGTTGGGGTGGGCCACTCTATGGGAGCATGTTCTTTGTGCGTATAAGGATGATGTCTATAATTAACGTAAATATTGACCAAATAGATCAATAGCATATATCCAACCGTGTTGTATCCACCATTGTTCTCGTCATTGGTTCTGGTCGAGTCTTTCACAATTCCGGAATACCTTAAACACCTCGATAACCACCGTAAGAATGAGGCAGCTTGTTTACGTCGTCAATGGGTGTGGAATTCGAAGTACGAACCCAGTGGCCCACTCAACAGTGACGAAGATGAATATACTAATTGTTCCTAATTAGGGATGAGCTTATGCGAAGTATACGAGCAAGTCCGTACTACAAATCATGGCACCCCGAAATCCTTCATGAATACTTCCAACATGGTATCGCAGAAACGGAGGAAGGAAAATATAGACTCAAGGCACACCCACACTTCGTGGGTTTATTTCTAACGTTTACTAGGTGTCGCAACTGACATATTTACAGGAAGCCATGTTACTATTCGAAAGATCAAGTGTGTATGCAACATGGCAGATCCTCACAGACATTAACCCCAGTATACCCCTACATTGGATTTGGGGCGGAAAAAATAAACGGGGTGGTGGGCGTAATGTGCAGGCGCAAACGACGTTTAGGCATCCCGGAATGAACTCAAACGTATGGCATCCTGGGATTGATCATATGGTAAGCAAGCTTTTCATTGTGTCTCAAACTAAATTATGAGTTTCTGATGAATATAAACTATCGAATGTTCACAGCTTCCCCAGGAAGCTCCTGATCTTCTTGGTACGCACAATATTCATACGTGGTGGAGTTTGATCCTGATATATCCCTGGACAGCCGATGATATTATCCAATTTTTGGAAAACCAGTATCCTTCAAGTCCGGAAAATAAGCTGTAGCTTGCATCTAGACCTCATAGGTAACAGGCAGCCTGTCTGCAAGGTGTATAAATATTGAGAATTCAGCATCGGCATCCAGACTACCCGAAGGACCACTTCTGAAAATTAATCCTGAACAACAGCGCGAAACAGCGACCCAGATATCTCGCGAGTATTCCTACCCTCGCAGTGGTTTTCGAATTTGCAGCGGCTCTACTCTATATCTTCCACTCGTTTTTTTTCAAGCTGAACTTGTTTAGGATTTTATCACGCCCCTCCCCTCCCTTTATACCTAACCTGACTACTAGATTTCCTAAAGTCGTATTTTTTATTGCAACCGCGAATGAATTAACAAATCGGGACTGAATCAATCCATTAAATACGTACCGCGATAGATCGGCACTAATTATGCGCGAATACGCTGGGCATAGATTTCTAAAGCGTTTGAAGGGTCGTCCCAATGGACCTAAGAGAGGATTTCTTGATAAAGACAAGGAGAAATTGATTTCACAACTCACAAAGTGGTTAATGCCCGGAATGACTTTAAATTCAATGAAGTTTCCGCCAGCTGAAATACTATCATCCTGGATAGTAAAGAGCGTAGATAGCGCAAATGCTGGGGAAAGGTCTCCTACGAATAACCACACTTTCATATAGGGTAACAGACCTTGGGTCTTAGTGTCAAACAATGCTTTACGGTAGTTAGCTTCGAGCACGGGTACCAACCCGATAAAAGCGAGATCTGCCATTGCGGGACCGTCAGCGACGACAATGGCTTTAAACTCTGCCAGTGATAACTTGAAAATTGAAGGGGGATGGATGACTGAAGGGACGACATAGGAGAGTACGTTGGGGTCGTGTTTGGAAAGGTCTCCATGTTCGAAATAGGCAGAGACCCACTGTGCGAATGCTGAGAGCCGGGTCTCAGCCGGAATGGAATTATCGGTGAGTGGAGACCAGAATCAGAAGGTTCTATTATGGACATGCGAAAATAACCATAATGAAAAATATCTCGGACCCCTATAGAAATCTGTCATAAAAATTATTTTGTGCGTTGTCGTGTAGGTGTATGCCAAGAAACACCGGGACTTCACTCTCGATATATGCCAGTGTCTCTAACGAGAATGTTTGCACAGAATCCCCGGGCGTGTTTGGTACGGTGTAACGATGAAAACGGCACGAAACAGAGTCGAATTACGAGTCCAGCGACCCAAAAGAGTTCAGCAGATACTGCCCCAGGCCGATATACGATGGCAAAGGTTAGGTCCACTTGATACTAGAAAAATGTAGAGGGAAACCGTCATACATGTGTCAATAGACTGTTAGAAAGTCGTCGGGCCTAGACGACGATCAGAAAGGATCCGACATGGGTATTTTTGAAAGATCGCTCAATGCTCGAGCAAGCCACCTCAGAATTTTTTCAACGACGTAGCTGACCAGACACCAAATATATTGGAAGACATCGTCTGAATCTCCATCGTGTTGTGTACCACCCACGGTCCACAGTACCAGGTTCACTACTAACCACGAGAGACGCCATGGCCCATGGATCAACTGAGCGGTCCCCGTATCGTCCTCAGTCATCATCCTAAGTCGCCATAGAGTTTGAGGCCGCTTAAGACGACGTTCAGTAGCTCGATCCTGAAGCCTAAATCCAACAAGACGAGTTTGATAGATTTCGGAGTCGGGATTACGATTATAGCGAGTTTCCAAGTGGAATTCTTCATTAAGCCTGTGTACATGGAATAAAGTAATCATCCTTGTAGTGATTCACGAATCTTCTTTGATATTCACGAAGTAGATCTCTCCTAGCTTGGTGTAATGCTTGTATATGTAGGTCCAAAATCCTAGCGTAATAGATGGGACGGAAAAACGGATGCTTACATTTAGGCCGCGATATCTGGTCAAGGGAACCAGTTGGCACAATGGACATTTGCCGGAAAACAAGATGTATAATGACCTTGACAAGATGAGCGATAATCGATGAACTACAAAAGAGCTAGAGAGGGACGGTTTTCAACTTGTGTTGCACTTTATTTGCTCCGGGCCGTCGTCTCAAGGATCCCCGACTCGACAATGTTGTTTGGAATCTGGATAATACGTACTTAAATTTCGATTCCCGGAGCTCCTTATGAAAATTCTCATTGCTGGGTGGTTTTCGCGAATTAATTTAGTCTCGTTCAGCATCCACAAGCCAGTTCATGTAGGCTCAATAGGAGAAACTCGAACACGGTCGGACCCTCGATAGAATCTCGAGTTGAATATGCTGCTAATCCCTTTTGAGGGATGGCTGAGAGTAAGTAGAACGGGTATTCTAACCAACTACGCAAAGTTGTGCGGCTTCCGAGAATATTTGTTGAGTAAGTGTTCAATGTTCATCGTATTTAAAAGCGCGAGTCCACGTTATTTGTTTTTGGATTATGCTCATTAACATTAACTCTTGTACAATACACATCGAATTAGTACATCTAAGCTGGAAGGCCCAACACAATACCAACGTCTTCAGCATACTCACCTTATAGGAGGTCCAGTCAACACCTCATCAACACCCCAACTCCGCCGAGGCCCAATCAAGTTTCAACACGGACTTCCTAAAACGATTCACCGATCCCTGTTCAAAAATTGCGAATATAAGATTCCCTAACCCACGTGCGAACCGACACTAACCCACCCCCTTCTCGGGCCTCACTCTTCGTCCACCGGTCCCGAAACGATGGTGGGCCAAGAGCTCGATCGGGCGCTTTCTTGAAAGGTGATCACAAAATAACCTGTATGGTGTGCAATAGGGGGCGAAGGGGACGAAGGAAAAAGATCAGACGTCTTATATCGCGTGCTTGCTTGGAAGGGATAAATGAAAAAACGGACTGCGTCGGGCAGCCGGGATTGTGGTGTCTTGAATCACGTCGAGCTCTAGAACGCGAATGGACCGCGAATACTGCGATTTGACATGTGGAATTAGGAAAAAAGAAGTTCTTCAGGAAAAGGTGATCGTCTTGCATTGTTTCGCCCCGAATAGGGTCTCTGTATAAATAAAAATGAATCAGTAAACGAATGAAAAAGTGAATACTTATTCTATACGATGAAAATTTGTTTAAGGGATTGGAGACAGATCAGTCTTGAATCTCGCTGAATGAAATCGAGTTTCTAAAAGGCGATTTCTTCGTATTCTATGCCTTCTAGGGTCGATATTTGACTGTATCCTCAATGTCTATGATCACGTCTAATAGGGTCCTCAGCACACGAAAAAAAAACTTACTCCTATATGCAACCAATCCATAATCACGCTCGAATTCTCCCGTTCGTAAATAGATCCTCTCCATCTATTCTCCGAAACACAAGCACGCGGAAAACCCACTCCAGCACGAGATCGCTTGCCTATTAGCTATTTTCAGTCCTACCAAACCTGAGACTTGGTTTCCTCCAGTCAAAGCCTTCTTCCGTGTCTTGCATTGACCTACCCGCCATGTTCTCCTTTTCTATGTTTAAAAAAGCCCCTTCCCGGATGTTGGACCTTGAGACACAGTCTTCTCTGCACGCATATATCTTATCATTGTCACTTATTCTATCCCCTCGAAAAATCTGATTAACAGTCGTCAAAAATGAAATTGAATATCTTCGTACTTACAGCTATTCTTGGCTTCGTTGCCGCACACCCCGTTCCCGCACCGGAGGCTCCGGTAACAGGTAACGCTCTTCAGGTATGCAATTTCTTGTGCTTTGATCCGTGATATATCGTTGACGACAATTTAAGGCCAGAGCTCCTCAGCGTGGAGGTGGCGGTGGTGGTGGACAGGGTGGAGGTGGCCAAGGCGGAGGTAGCCCAGGTGGTGGTGGCCAAGGTGGTGGTGGTGGACAGGGCGGAGGTGGCCAAGGCGGAGGTGGCCAAGGTGGTGGTGGCCAAGGTGGAGGTGGTCAAGGTGGCGGTCAAGGTGGAGGTGGTCAAGGTGGTGGTCAAGGTGGAGGTGGACAAGGTGGTGGCGGACAGGGCGGAGGTGGCCAAGGTGGCGGTCAAGGTGGAGGTGGTCAAGGCGGAGGTGGTCAAGGTGGCGGTCAAGGTGGCGGTCAAGGTGGTGGCGGCGGTCAGAACGGTGGTGGTAATGGAGGAGGGAACGGTGGCGGTGGAGGTAATGGTGGTGGAAATGGCGGCGGCGGAGGGAATGGGGGGGGGCGAAGGAGGGGGAGGAGGAAATGGTGGTGGTAACGGCGGTGGTGAAGGAGGGGGAGGTGGAAATGGGGGAGGAAATGGTGGGGGTAATGGCGGTGGTAACGGTGGTGGGAATGGGGGGGCGAAGGAGGGGGAGGAGGAAATGGTGGTGGTAACGGCGGTGGTGAAGGAGGGGGAGGTGGAAATGGGGGAGGAAATGGTGGGGGTAATGGCGGTGGTAACGGTGGTGGGAATGGGGGGGGCGAAGGAGGGGGGAGGAGGAAATGGTGGTGGTAACGGCGGTGGTGAAGGAGGGGGAGGTGGAAATGGGGGAGGAAATGGTGGGGGTAATGGCGGTGGTAACGGTGGTGGGAATGGGGGGGGCGAAGGAGGGGGAGGAGGAAATGGTGGTGGTAACGGCGGTGGTGAAGGAGGGGGAGGTGGAAATGGGGGAGGAAATGGTGGGGGTAATGGCGGTGGTAACGGTGGTGGGAATGGGGGCGGCGAAGGAGGGGGAGGTGGTAATGGTGGAGGTAATGGTGGTGGAGAAGGAGGAGGAGGAGGAAACGGCGGCGGTGAGGGAGGAGGCGGAGGTGGTAATGGTGGCGGTAATGGTGGTGGTAATGGTGGAGGGAATGGGGGTGGTAATGGTGGAGGGAATGGGGGTGGCGAAGGAGGGGGAGGTGGTAACGGTGGAGGTAACGGTGGTGGAGAAGGAGGAGGAGGAGGAGGAGGAGGAAACGGTGGTGGCGAGGGAGGAGGAGGTAATGGTGGAGGGAATGGAGGTGGCGAAGGAGGGGGAGGTGGTAACGGTGGTGGCGAGGGAGGAGGAGGAGGAGGGGGCAATGGTGGCGGTAACGGTGGAGGCAATGGGGGTGGCGAAGGAGGTGGAGGTGGAAATGGTGGTGGTAACGGCGGTGGTGAAGGAGGGGGAGGTGGAAATGGGGGAGGAAATGGTGGGGGTAATGGCGGTGGTAACGGTGGTGGTAACGGTGGTGGGAATGGGGGCGGCGAAGGAGGGGGAGGTGGTAACGGTGGGGGTAATGGTGGTGGAGAAGGAGGAGGAGGAGGAAACGGCGGCGGTGAGGGAGGAGGTGGAGGAGGTAATGGTGGTGGTAACGGTGGAGGCAATGGGGGTGGCGAGGGAGGGGGAGGCGGAAATGGCGGTGGTAACGGCGGCGGTAACGGTGGTGGCGAAGGAGGGGGAGGCGGCAATGGTGGTGGAAATGGTGGTGGAAATGGTGGTGGCAATGGTGGTGGTAATGGTGGTGGTAACGGTGGAGGGAATGGGGGTGGTGAAGGAGGGGGAGGAGGAAACGGAGGTGGTAATGGTGGCGGTAATGGCGGTGGAAACGGAGGGGGAAATGGCGGTGGAAATGGGGGAGGAAATGGCGGTGGTAATGGCGGTGGAGGTGGTAATGGCGGAGGCAACGGGGGAGGAAACGGTGGTGGTAATGGCGGAGGAAACGGGGGAGGAAACGGGGGAGGCAATGGGGGAGGAAACGGCGGTGGAGGTGGTGGTGGTAACGGTGGAGGAAACGGTGGAGGAAATGGAGGCGGCAATGGTGGTGGTAATGGAGGAGGAAATGGTGGTGGAGGTGGTGGTGGCAACGGTGGAGGTAATGGCGGAGGTAATGGTGGAGGAAACGGAGGTGGCAATGGTGGCGGTAACGGAGGAGGAAACGGTGGAGGAAATGGAGGCGGCAATGGTGGTGGTAATGGAGGAGGAAATGGTGGTGGAGGTGGTGGTGGCAACGGTGGAGGTAATGGCGGAGGTAATGGTGGAGGAAACGGAGGTGGCAATGGTGGCGGTAACGGAGGAGGAAATGGTGGTGGAAACGGAGGAGGCAATGGAGGTGGTAATGGCGGTGGAGGAGGAAATGGAGGCGGTCATGGTGGTGGTAATGGTGGTGGGAATGGCGGTGGAGGTGGTGGTGGGAACGGTGGTGGTCATGGAGGAGGAAATGGTGGAGGCCACGGTGGTGGTGGTGGTGGTGGAAATGGTGGGGGAAATGGCGGTGGTCACGGCGGTGGTAGTGGTGGAGGAGGTGGACATGGAGGAGGTAACGGAGGTGGAGGTGGGAATGGCGGAGGTAACGGTGGTGGGCACGGTGGTGGAGGTGGTGGCGGCAATGGTGGTGGAAATGGTGGTGGAGGTGGTCACGGCGGAGGAAATGGTGGCGGTCATGGTGGTGGTGGCGGTAATGGTGGTGGACATGGTGGTGGCGGTGGTAATGGTGGTGGACATGGTGGAGGCAACGGTAATGGAGGTGGTGGTGGAAACGGTGGTGGTCATGGAGGGGGAAATGGAGGTGGGAATGGCGGAGGAAATGGAGGTGGCCACGGCGGTGGTAATGGTGGAGGCGGTGGACATGGAGGAGGCAATGGAGGTGGAGGTGGACATGGAGGAGGTAACGGAGGTGGAGGTGGGAATGGTGGAGGAAATGGCGGAGGTAATGGTGGTGGGCATGGTGGTGGAGGTGGTGGCGGCAATGGTAATGGCGGTGGTCACGGCGGTGGCAATGGTGATGGTCACGGCGGAGGTGGTGGCTGGGGAAATGGTGGTGGTAATGGTGGTGGACACGGTGGTGGTGGTGGCAATGGTGGTGGCCATGGAGGTGGGAGCGGCAATGGAGGTGGTTATGGTGGAGGGGGTGGTAATGGAGGTGGTCATGGAGGTAATGGCGGTGGGTATGGCGGCGGAGGTGGTTACGGCGGTGGACACGGTGGAGGTAATGGAGGTGGGTATGGTGGTGGACACAATCCCGGCCACGGCGGTCCTGGAGGATACCATGGTGGCCCTGGTCGTGGTCCTGGTGGCGCTCCCGGTCATCGTCCTGGTGGACCTCCTGGCCGTGGTCCTGAAGGCGCTCCCGGTCGTGGTCCGGGTGGACCCCCTGGTCGTGGGCCCGGTGGGCCTCCTGGTCGTGGTCCTGGTGGAGCTCCTGGTCGTGGTCCCGGTGGATACAACGGAGGTCCTAGCCGTGGCGGTCCTGGCGGCGGTCGTGGCAGAGGCAATCATGGTAGAGCCTTACGTGGACGACACGATGATAAATGGGACAAGTGGAACCCTAAAGATATGTGGGACCATGGTAAGAAATGGGATGACCACAAGGACGACCACAAGAAATGGGAAGATCACAAAGACTGGGACGATCACAAAGACTGGCACAAGTGGGACGACCACAAACATGATCACAAGAAGTGGGATGGCCACCACAAAGGCGACGACCACAAAAAATGGGACGACAAGAAGTGGGAAGTCCACAACATGCTCGACTAGAAGCTCTCTCATGAAAACTCACTGTCGCTACCTCCATTCTGTCTTTACTTCGCCGGACATTTCGTGTTTATCGTTAAATTATATGCGTCCTCTGCTTCATGTCTAGATTCTAAATTAAACAATCATCAATGATATTTCTTGTCTTTTTCTTGACCTAGATTATGTCGACTCTTGTAAGGTTTTACCGAACATTGGCTTACGGTTTGAATATTGAAAAATCATTGTATACATATATTACAACAAAATGCAATATTCGCTTTGATCCTCGTAGTTTCGATTTCTAACTCGAATAAGTCTCGTTTTGTTGTTGGCTCTGCCTTCTCGATCCTTTTCTGACAATAAAGCTGCAATCCATATTACCATCTGAGTGGTTCCGCTCCAAGAAAGTTTGCCTCCGTACCCTTATTTCATAGTTTGTAATCAATTCCTCCCAGTCCACCGATTCCAATACCAGAGCCCATTCCTAACCAGCCCAACGAAGATTGTGTCCCACACCTCCACTTCCACCGAAACTTCTTCCTGGAGTAAGGCCTTCATCCCGAATTTGTCATTTCTTCACAACTCGCGACGAGTCGCGAGAAATTGTCCTCCTTAGATCCAGTTAGTTTTTTGAGATATTTTATCCTCTAGAAGCGAAGGAAGGGGTCGTCCACGGGCGTTAAGTTGATGCTGTATAGCTTTGGGAGAGAACCAAGGGCAGATGGTATAGATGAACTTTTCTTGAATTGTTTTGCATGGATGTTTTTCCGTAAGGTATTCATGCAACACGTGGTGGCCATCGTCATCATAGTTTACTTCCTTCCCTGATTACCATCACCGTGCAATTCCCACAGTGCAACCTTCGTCTTATATATTATCT
Organism: Collybia sordida; assembly: GCA_037014335.1. NCBI lineage: Eukaryota > Fungi > Basidiomycota > Agaricomycetes > Agaricales > Clitocybaceae > Collybia > Collybia sordida. The sequence goes on along the minus strand of JAYKXK010000010.1, from coordinate 1,855,886 downwards.
ATCAGTATCTGCTCAAGCATTGAAAGTAATATATATTCACGTATCAGATTTCATCCTCAATAAATCCTTAACACACTCATCGGGAGTTCACTTTTTTCCATGTCCTGTTTGAATTTATCAAATCAAAAAACTTATTGCGAGGATTTCGGCGAGGGCTCAGAGGCCCATAATTATTCCAACATTTTTTTCGGATTCATCCAATACTTTAGTAAGCTTACAAATTTGGTATCACATCTCAGTCTCGAGTATTCAGAATTTTCCAGTATGATAGGGTCTTCAAAGGTTCAATCAGATAATCAACAATATCCGAGTCACTAGAATGATTCACAAGGAGTAATCAAACATCATCATGATATTATCCAAAATGCATTTTATGGATAAGCGGGTAAGAGAGTTTAGATACGAGGGTAGTACATGAATGTTTGATGCGTTCTTGAATATCTAAATTTGAATACCATCATCTCACGTAGAATGCAAAACTGTCAACCGTTGGGTTTGACCCCCATCTCAATAAATCCAGGCGTCAGCCTTGATATTATCGTGGCTCCGCTGTGTGTTGAGTTTCTCGTTCGTGGCCTAGTTTGATTCGCCCGCTCAAACTCCAACTTGAATCTTTCTAACCTTTCGAATTCGTTTGAATTCTTCGTAAGCGTTTTTCTTCGTGATAGGATTCGCAGTCGGTTCTTTTTTTGACTGAAATCAAGGCGGCAGACATGGCGCAAGTCGAGGTGGAGGCGGGCAGGGTGGTCCTGGGTGGCGGACCAATGGCTTAGGTGAGGATCATCTTGGGTCATTTCTTTTCGAAGTGAATAGGGTCTCTACAAGTAAAAATAAAAAACTGAGCCGGTGAATGAACGAATAAGTGGATACTTTATCCTATCAAAAGTTATTCGAGGGATGGGAGACAGATCAGTCTTGGATCCACCGAATGAAATCGAGTTTCTGAGAGGCGGTTTACCTCGTACTCTACGCCTCATACTTCCAATCATCCACCAGACCTCCACTGTCTACGATCACGTTTAATAGGGTTCTCAGCACGCAAAATAAAATAAAAATTTACCTCCTATACACAACCCATCCACTTGAATAATCACGATCGATTTCTCCAGTTCGAAAAATAGTTCCTCCCCACCCATTCTCCGAAGCATAAACATATGGAAAACCCACTCTAGTACCAGATCGCTCGCTCTCCAGCCACTTTTGGCCCCACTCAACCTGAGACTTCGTCCTTTCGCAGCCCAAGTCCCCTCCATGTCTTGTATCGCCCTAGCCACTATGTTCTCCTTTTCTACGTTTAAAAAGGGCCCTTCTCGTTGCACTAAGTAGCACAAACTTCTCTGCATACAAACCACACATATCTTATCCTCATAACATATCGAATCACTTCTAAAGATCACATTAATTACAAAAATGAGATTGAATATCTTCGTACTCACTGCTATCCTCGGTTTCGTCGCCGCACACCCAGTCCCCGCATCGGGAGTTTCTGGAACTAGCAATGCTCTTGAGGTATGTCGTTTCCCCCGTGTTGTGATCCGTTGTTAACCTCAATCGTAGGGGAGAGCTCCTCAGCGTGGAGGTGGTGGAGGTGGCCCAGGCGGAGGTGGCCAAGGCGGGGGTGGCCCAGGTGGAGGTAGTCCAGGCGGAGGTGGACAAGGCGGAGGTGTTCCAGGTGGTGGTGGGCAAGGCGGAGGTGGCTCAGGTGGAGGTGGCCAAGGTGGAGGTGGCCCAGGTGGTGGTGGACAAGGTGGAGGTAGCCCAGGCGGAGGTGGCCAAGGCGGGGGTGGCCCAGGTGGAGGTGGCCAAGGTGGAGGTAGTCCAGGCGGAGGTGGACAAGGCGGAGGTGGCCCAGGTGGAGGTGGACAAGGTGGAGGTAGTCCAGGCGGAGGTGGACAAGGCGGAGGTGGCCCAGGTGGAGGTGGACAAGGTGGAGGAGGAAATGGTGGCGGTAGCAATGGAGGTGGTGGAGGAGGAAATGGGGGTGGACATGGAGGTGGAGGAAACAACGAGGGTGGTAATGGTGAAGGTAATGGCGGAGGAGGAGGTTATTCAGGTGGACACGGCGGGGGAAATGGAGGTGACAATGGGGGTGGTCATGGTGGAGGGAATGGAGGAGGTTACGGAGGGGAAAATGAAGAAGGCAACAATGGTGGAAACGGTGGTGGAAATGGAGGAAATGGCGGTGGGTACGGTGGTGGTGGAGGAAACGGTGGTGGCTATGGAGGAGGAAATGGAGGAGGAAACGGAGGTGGCCATGGGAATGGCGGTGGAAACAGTGGTGGGAATCAAGGCGGCTATGGAGGCGGCTATGGTGGAGGCAATGGAGGTGGATATGGCGGAGGCGGAGGTGGAGGAAACGGGGGTGGTCAAGGTGTTGGTTACGGCGGAGGTCAAGGTGGTGGCATGGGCGGTGGGGGTGGTTATAACTCTGGCCACGGTGGTCCAGGTGGTTACAACGGTGGCTATGGTGGCGGGCATAATCCTGGTCATGGTAGTCCCGGTGGTTACAACGGCGGCCATGGCGGGGGGTACAATCCCGGTCAAGGTGGTCACAATGTCGGGCCAGGTCGTGGCCCCGGCGGTGGTGGATATCATAGTGGTTCTGGTGGATACTATGGAGGTCCTGGTCGCGGTCCTGGAGGTTACAACGGTCCCAGTCGTGGTGACTCCCATGGCCGAAAACCTATTAAATGGAACGACAAGTGGTATGACCACATCCATCCTGGAAAGAAGGATGATAAGAAGTGGAGACCTAAAGACAAATGGGATGGTGGTAAGAAATGGAACAACTATAACAAGTGGAACCCCCATAACAAGTGGGATGATCACAAGAAATGGAATGATCACAACGCTGGACATAAAGACGATCATAAAAAATGGTATGACCACATAGACGGACCCAGAAAGTGGGATAACAACAAAGATGGGCATAAATGGGACGATCGCAAAGGTGATCGCAAAAAGTGGGACAACCACCGTAAAGGTGACGGCTATAATAAATGGGACGACAGGAGGTGGGATGGGCACAACATGCTCGACTAAATTCCCTTTCATTGCGAATAATGTCGAAATTCACTGTTGATAACCACATCTCTGTCATTACTCCACCGGACATTTTGTGTTAATTAATAACTTAAGTGTATCTAAAGTCAGAAATGAATGAAATTCTTCTTCTTCTTACATCGAATTATGCGCACCTTGCCACATTTTTCAGGATAACTCCTTTGATTTACTCGTCTGAGCTTTAATTCCTCCCAATCATTGCACTGTTTCGTAAATGTTTTTGCGTGATTGATATTAAGTCAATTTTGTTTGACTTTTCGTTAACTTCAAAGCGAATCCCTATGTTCAAATTAAACTCTAGATTCTCTCTATCTCAACTAAATGATACGCACTTTTCGATCCGTGATCTTCTTTCACCCGTGACCTTATATGTTTTAATTTCAATAACTTTTTGATAGTCATTGCCAAGCTTAATCTATTCATAATGTGTGAACACTTGGGCAATTCGTTTCTCAATTCAACTTTTTCATACCTCAGGTCTGAGTTCTGAATCGTTTCATTTTCTTCATCGTACGAATCGCTGTCAAGTTTACACACTTCCCTTCGAGTTGAGATCGGCGTCGGTATGTAGGCTTGTGAATGTCTATCCAATGTCCAAACGTTTAAGCTAATGAGCTGATCATTTTCTTCGGTTGTCCATCATCAATTCCTTTGCTTCATGTCGAAAGTCGGTCAATTTGTTTCCGAGTCGTTCTCGTTTCTTTCGTCCACGTGTCAACAACAGATGAATTTTTCAAATCAAGTATATGCACCTTTCGAAGTTATCGATCGTATGGAAGCCAGCCCATTCGTGGCTGGCCCGTTGTGGCTTGTCCGACTCGATGTCAGTGGCCCTCCCTTTTATCTCGCATCTATTGCTCGGGCATGTGTCGTCTAGTTTATGTCTAAATTAACGACTAAAATAATTGATTCGAGTTGCGCACCTTGGCTATATGGGTTTTCGCTGTGTTCAAACATTCGAAGTCGTACGCGACGATGTTGTCCAACTTGTCATCAATTCGAAGTTTGTTTGGCTCGTCATCTACATTTCGGTTTACTCCACACTCAGCCCTACCAACCAACTCAGTTCACCCTCTGTTACTCTGAATGCCATCGTTTCTTGCATTCTCCTGTCTCGATAAAATGCGCCATTTGTAATAAGTTGTAATATTTTGAATCTCGACAATCCCAACCTATTTCTCGAGCCAAGTGCTTATTGCGCGTTCAAGACCTTTACTTTTTCTCGTGTCGTAATAAGTCGGTCCGATTTGTTTGATTATTTCATTCTTTGCGTTGCTCATGGACAGGTGGATTTATTTCATCTCTCTATGTACCTACATTGAGCAATCAAACGTGCACACAGCAAATGCCAAATATCAACATTTCGGGGCGAGCACGTGAAGCATGGCATGAGTGCCGTTGAGTGGTTCACACTGTTGGGCAAACGCTTACCTTGTGCCCTTTGACCTCGCAACTTTATCGAACAAAGTATGAGCGAGAACTTAGAAATATCTATCCCAGCTAATGCAGAAAGGTATATGAATCTTAGCCCTTTTATTGCTATATCTCATGACAATCACAGCTTTAAGATTGCGATCGGAAGTGAGTCTCCAATGATTAGCTAGTAATATACAAGCAGGGTGAACAAAAGGGTGTGGTAGACCTGAAATATACGGAAGGAAGAGATTCTCGATCCATCCTAGCACGAAAATATTACATCAAAGTTGCTCTGGATGGCAACGAGCTCCACCGCACTACTGTTTCGCAAAGGGCAACCACGGTGTTGTGGCCTGATATGTTGGAATGGTACGCCTCTTTTGCATCTATATCCACAAATCATCAACGAATCCTGTATGTCAATAGCTCTGTGACTCAATCATCAAAGCTGGTGCTCGAGGTCTACGTCAAACATCAGATCGGGAGCGATGAGGTTATCGCGAGGATTGAGGATCACGTTGACTCGCTCCTTCACGATCAAGGTAAGTCGTAAAATATAGAATTGCCCATCGGAAGGGTTATTGAGCTCGTACCCAGCGGTTTCGCGGGTGGTGAATGTCAGGGGTCGCGTCGGCACAAAGCTTCAATCAATCGTTGCATTTACCATAAATAAATCTACTTGGGATGGTCACGATGGTGTCTTAGGCACCGTGAACTCAACTGAAGAAGAGCCTACCGCTGGCCTGGTTGCACAAGCAAAGGCCCATGTTGATGAAATGAAACACGTACCTTTCGAGGGGCTCTTGGAAAAAGCAGAGCTTTTTGTTAAATTCGTGAGAAATATAGCCGAGGCATGTATTGTGTGTAGTGTATTACTGGAACTCAAGTCTCATGAATTCTATTTCAGGTGCACCCGTATGCCAAGGTCACCGTTGGAGTACTGGCTTCAGCATACAAAGTGGATATAATGTTCAATCTGCAACTGTTCTGAAACTAACTGTGTCCATTGAAGATTATGGTTGCTCAAAAGGACAGGGATGAAAGAATCCGACAGCTTGTTGATTCTTTGGATGATTTTTTGGGATTTTTGCTGACTGCAGGGATGCTTAAGGATTTCAAGGCATCAGCTTCCAATTCTCACAATCTGACGAGAGTACAAATCCAGAACCTTCAGCTGATCTCTCAACAATTGACAGAATGTGCTCATTTCATCATTGCATATGCACAAAACAAAAACTCTGGTGAGTTGTAGCCTAAGTTAATTCACTGATTCAATAATATTAGCTCAGGTACTCGGGTTGTCAAAAATATTGCCTCTGATTATGACAGTATCATCAAGGCTTATGAAGACAAGTTCCAAAAATTCAAATCAGACTTTCAGCAGCATGGTGTTTTGATTACAGAAATTACAGTATTCCAAACCAAGTCCATGGTCCAGAAGGTATTAAATGATGTTGAGATCATTGGTAAGGTTTATTCTAGTCCCAATTAGTGTATTTTATTCAACATTTTGGTCTGACAGCTGCAAATGCTGATCTCAATGATTTGGTCTATGCTGAAGGTGCTTCTTGTAGCCCTGACAGAGGCTGTCTTCCAGGAACAAGGCAGAGTATTATTGAGAAAATTATAGTTTGGGTTAATGAGCCCATAGATATTATGTCTCCTCAGCTGTTCTGGCTGAGTGGAGTTGCTGGCTCTGGAAAATCTGCTATTGCACACACTATAGCCCACAGATTCAAGGCTGAAGGCAGATTGGGGTCTTCATTCTGTTTTGATGCTGCATACCAGACCACCAGAGGTCCTCATTGTCTCTTCAGCACTATTGCTAGGGATCTGGCTGATTTTGATCCCCAATGGAAGGCATCTCTGTGGAATGCTGTCAAGTCTGACAAGGCTATGAGGACATCATATTCTATACAGTCTCAGTTTGAGAATTTTTTGGTGAAACCTGGACAGACTTTGACAATAATTGGACCTGTTGTGATTGTGATTGATGCACTGGATGAATGTGGGGATGCTGCATCAAGGAGGTCAATCTTGAATATACTTGGGTCACAACTTGGTAGACTTCCAGGCAACCTCAAGATCATTGTGACATCACGTCCTGAACTTGATATTAGCAAGGCTTTGCTGGATAAAACAAATATCACACACCAAGCCATGACTGACATTGATTTCTCTCAAACCCAAAATGATATTGGGGAATATGTCTTGCATACACTAACTACAGAGACCCAAGAGGATCTAAAAGGCTACAAGCCAGCTTGGCATGGTATGTTGGTTAAAAAGGCTGGTGGGCTATTCCAATGGGCAAGTACAGCATGCCATTTACTGAAAGAGCATCCAGGCCAAACACTACATGAATCATTTGAGTTCCTGCTGGAAGAAGATGGTCAACTCAATCACTTGTATGAACAAATCCTGGAGAGAACCTTCAAGAATTTACCCAAAACTAGAATGGGAAGATTTCATGTAGTTATGGGAACATTGTTGATGATTAAAAAGCCACTTCCAATGGCTGCATTGTCAAACTTGTGTTTTGGACAGAGTCTTGAAGCTGTCCAGTCAATTTTGATGCCTCTGGGTGCTGTGCTGAGTGGCCTTGAAACAGACTCTGCCCCAATACATATACTCCATACCTCATTCAGGGATTTCTTGGAAAAAAAGACTTACAGTAAAGATTTTCATGTTGAAGTAAAAAGGGCACACCACAATATCACATTGGGCTGTCTGGATGTGATGGAGAAGAAACTCCATTTTAATATATGTAAATTGGAAACATCATGCAAAAAGAATATGGATGTGTCAGATCTTGAAGATAGGGTCAGAGCTTATATTCCAAGTGATCTGGCCTATGCATGCATTTTCTGGACAGATCATTTGGTTGAGAATGGAGCTGGAGATGAGATTGCAGTGAGGGTGGAGAGCTTTATGAACTCGAAATTTCTGTATTGGTTGGAAGTTCTAAGCTTGATTGAAAAGGCAGATATTGCAATGGGTAGTCTTGGAAAGGTTGTCAAATGGACTTCTGTAAGTTTGATTTGAGAGTTGAAATAGGCTAAAGCTGACATGAGGACAGATTTACAAACAAGATCTGACAGCTCTGGTTAAGGATGCTCAAGCATTTGTGATAAATTTTGGGGCAGCAATCCACACAAGTGCACCACATATCTATCTTTCTGCATTACCTTTTTCACCAGAATGCTCTCTTTTAGCAAAGAAATATCTTCCCCATTTCCAAAGAACACTCATTATTAAAAAAGGACAAAGAAAGAGTTGGCCACAGGCCAAAAATATTTTGTGGAGGCATACAGATAGTGTTAACTCTGTGGCATTCTCACCTGATGGCAAGTACATTACTTCTGGGTCATCTGACAACACCATCAGGGTGTGGGATATAGAAACAGGTCACAGTGTGGGTGAGCCATTTGAGGGGCATACAGAATATATTACATCTGTGGCATTCTCACCTGATGGCAAGCACATTGCTTCTGGCTCATGGGACATGACCATCAGGATGTGGGATGTAGAAACAGGTCACACTGTGGGTGAGCCATTTGAAGGGCATAAAGAATTTATTACATCTGTGGCATTCTCACCTGATGGCAAGCACATTGCTTCTGGCTCATATGATGAGAGCATTAGGGTGTGGGATGTAGAAACAGGTCACACTGTGGGTGAGCCATTTGAGGGGCATACACAACCTATCACATCTGTGGCCTTCTCACCTGATGGCAAGCACATTGCTTCTGGCTCAGATGACAATATCATCAGGGTGTGGGATGTAGATACAGGTCACAGTGTGGGTGAGCCATTTGAGGTGCATACACAATCTGTTACATCTGTGGCATTCTCACCTGATGGGAAGTACATTGCTTCTGGCTCAGGGGACAAGACCATCACAGTCTGGGATGTAGAAACAGGTCACACTGTGGGTGAGCCATTTGAGGGGCATACACAACCTATCACATCTGTGGCCTTCTCACCTGATGGCAAGCACATTGCTTCTGGCTCATATGACAAGACCATCAGGGTGTGGGATGTAGAAACAGGTCACAGTGTGGGTGAGCCATTTGAGGGGCATACACAAACTATTACATCTGTGGCATTCTCACCTGATGGCAAGTACATTGCTTCTGGCTCAGATGACAAGACCATCAGGGTGTGGGATGTAGCAACAGATCACACTGTGGATGAGCCATTTGAGGGGCATAGAGGACCTATTGCATCTCTGGCATTCTCACCTGATGGCAAGCATATTGCTTCTGGCTCATGGGATAACACCATCAGAGTGTGGGATGCAGAAACAGGTCACACTGTGGGTGAGCCATTTGAGGGGCATAGAGGACCTATTACATCTGTGGCATTCTCACCTGATGGCAAGCACATTGCTTCTGGCTCATGGGACAACACCACCAGGGTGTGGGATGTAGGAACAGGTCACACTGTGGGTGAGCCATTTGAGGGGCATACCGAACCTATTGCATCTGTGGTATTCTCACCTGATGGCAAGCACATTGCTTCTGGCTCATCAGACAAGACTATCAGGATTCAAGATATTAACCCAGACCATACCATTGCAGAACCATTCAGGGGGCATACAGACTCTATTGCATTCATGGCATCATCTCCTTTCCAACATGGGTTTTTAATTGATCATGATGGCTGGGCATCCCTCTATGGAGATATCCTATTTTGGCTTCCCCCTACCAATAGAAATGCCTATACTACCCTGCAAAAAACAATTATTATTGGACAGAATCCAACACTCATAGATGTATTTTATTTTGTTTATGGTGCTAACTGGGAAAAGTGTAAAACTTCTCCTGGTTTTTGATTGTCGGATACACAGAGTCTCTTGTTCAAAATACCAGATGACTGTTATTATACATAAAGTTTGTTTGATGTTGACTCTCGAGTATTGATATTAAACACCCAATTGTTCTTTACCTCGTGCCTTTACAGTTTAAATGAATGATCAATGATATTTGTTTTCCCAACTCGTGTTCAGCTTCTCGTGTGAAACGTAAAGGTGGTATAATTTACATTTCTCATGACTATGTTCCCATTTTTCCTTTCAACTCCATTCCAATGGTGTTCACTATCAATTATTTCCATTGGAAAGCATGGTACGCTTCTCCTTTTCTTCCCTTCAAACCCAACCTAACCTTCAACATTTCAATCTTATAGCAAAACCAAACAAAACGAACGCCTTCAACGCATCGCTTCTCTCCCAGCTTACTACCATACTCCCCTTTCAGCCAATGAAACAACAATCCTTGACCTCCCCGTCTCGACCCTAGTCGCAAGTATCCAATCCGGCGACACAGACCCCCTCGATGTCCTCAGGGCCTATGGCAAAAAGGCCCTCAACGCCCACGCCGCCACAAACTGCCTTACCGAAATCATGATCGCCTCTGCCGAGACCTGGGCCAAGGAATGTAACAAGAAAGGTCCTTTGGCGGGCATGCCAGTAAGTCTCAAAGATGTGCGTGAAATCCTTCTTTTCTTGCCCGAAAACTCTAAACTAATGATACGTATCCGAGAAAGACAGTAGGCATCGCAGGCTGGGATTCGTCCATCGGCTACTCTGCCTGGGTAGGTAAACCCTACACTCATGACGCAGCTATCATCCGTCTCCTCCGAGATGCAGGCGCAGTCCCCTTCGTCAAAACTTCCGTTCCCACCACCCTTCTCTCCTTCGAATCCTCCTCCTCCCTCTTCGGCAGGGCAACAAACCCCCATAATCCCGCTTTCTCACCAGGAGGCTCCACAGGCGGAGAAGCAGCCCTCCTCGCTTATGGCGGATCGAGAATTGGGATTGGCACGGACGTGGCGGGGTCGGTGAGAGCTCCCGCACATTATTCGGGTGTGTATGCCGTTAGGGCGAGTGTGGGCCGGTTTGTGAGGATGGGGAATTCGACGAGTATCATTGGACAGGAGGGAGTCCCGGCTGTGTATTCACCTATGGCGAGAACGTTGGAGGATTTGGAGACGTTTTGGAAGGCGGTGGTTAGTATGGAGCCGTGGAAGTATGATCATACCGTGTGTTGTTCGAACTTGATTTATTCTTTTTTACCTTCTATCTAACGCTGGGATACAGTGTTTGGTTATGCCATGGAAGCCTGTTGATTTATCCAAGAAACCAACAAAGTGGGGCGTTATGTGGGATGACGGTATATCTCTCCTCCGTCCTTCCATTCCCTCCTCTCGTAGCTCACATTTTTCCACCCAGGTGTCGTTGCCCCCTCTCCAGCTTGCAAACGTGCTCTCGAGATGGTCGTTGACACTCTCCGACGACACGGACAGCATGTCGTTACTGTGTACGTTTCTCCAAAGTCATCATCCGCCCTACTGATTAACCATGTTCCCAATAGGACCCCCCCAAGCCCCGCAGAAGGCCTCCAAATCGCCGCCCACCTCCTCGTCGCAGACGGCGGTACGTCTCCATACAAAAATCTACATATATTTAACTCGAACTTCTTTCCTATAGGAAGCACATTCTCCTCCCACTTCCGCCCCTTCGAACCCTCCGACCCAGGGATGACCCAAGCACGTCTCATGCTCCTCCTCCCGCATCCTCTCAAATACCTCTACACCCTCTACTTGCGGTACGTCAAGCGCGACCCACTCTATGCCGATCTCGTCGCGGGGTGGAGGCGGAGGAACGTCGCGGAGTTTTGGGAGTTGGTTGGGAAGAGGGAGGGATATAAGGCTCTTTGGGCGGAGTGGTGGAATGGGCAGATGAAAGGTGGGGAGGGAGAGAAGGAAGGGGGGATGGATTTTTTGTTGACGGTGCCTAATGCTATGCCGGCTGTTAGACATGGTGGGATGAAGGATGGGTTTAGGGCGTGTGGATATACGTTTTTGTTCAATCTTGTGAGTTTTCTTCTTTTTGGTTTAACGGTCCGAGATTGTTCATCAACTTGCGATAGCTGGACTACACAGCAGGTGTTCTCCCCATAACTCACGTCGATGCTACGCTTGATAGCATCCCTCCCTCCCCTTTCAAGCCGAGGAACGCAATTGAGAAAGCAGAGCATGCGCGGTATGATCCTGGGGGGATGCACGGGCTGCCGGTGGGTGTGCAGATTGTGGGGAGGAGGTTGGAGGAGGAGAAGGTTGTTGAGGGGATGAAGTTGGTTGAGGGGTTGCTGAGGGCGGAGGGGAGGGGGTATGAGATTTTGAGGACGTAAGTGGGAGGGTTGTTGGAATGGGTTCGGCTTTGGGTTGGAAAAAGAAGGAAAGGACTACTATGTATGTATAACTTGAACTTGTATTGATCTTTTGAATGAATATCTTTCTAACGCCATCAACGTCTGGCGTTCCCTTTTTCTCAATACTCTACACCCAGTGTTCAACGTTCAACGTCCACGATCTACTCGACTTTGACAAACCAGGCGGAAGTTGGAACCCACACACCCATCCGCCTTTAAGTGATTTGACCACATCCCGAAATTAATTAACGAAACTTTTGTAGGGTTCTGCCCCCTACTCTTACTTCAAACACCCTTCCTCGACCCTCGACATTCTCTACACAGATGAGATCTGACTCGTCCTCTCTCAAACTGTTCTCTCTTAACATCCACCTGCCCCCCAGCGCCATTTTGCACAATACCCAATACACGTGGGATTCACAAGCTTCTTTTACACGAATGTGTACGTATATGCGCGTATAACGTGGAATTCCGTGTTGACTTTTTTTTCGAAACGAACAGTCTTGAAATAAGCCCTACCGATGTCTTGCTCAATACCCAACTTATCGCGGCCCTTGGTGGACTGAATGTACCCTGAAGCAAAGCCTAGAGTCTGGGCAGCTCGCATATATGAATGTACATATACAATCCTTCTGTGGTTCCTTAGGGTCTGGCATGCTCACCCACCCTTGCCAGTGACCTTGCAGGGTCGGGCGCGGTGTAACCTGCCCCTCCGAGATGTCAACTATGTGAATGTATGTGGTTATATTCTTTCGTTCTCTCCCTTGGACTTTTTCTAACATCCACCTACTCCAAAATAGATTCATTTCTCTAGTGCCCCTATAAGTATAAGTGTACTTATACGACTCCTCAGTGTACTATCTTTGTCCAACATCGGCCGGGAAGAAGGCACCACTCGAAGCCCGGAGCAGCTCGCATACCATATATATATATGCGACGTATAAATCTATTCAAGGTATATACAAAATCTGACTTCTCATCTCCGTGTTCAGGGCTCAGGGGTGGGGATTCATGAGGATACTGCATTCCGCATTTCACCCACACCCTCACTCGATATTTAAGACTCACGGCGATTCGTAGCCTCGCCCCACGACCTCCCACCCCACCATAATGTCCTTCCTCAACATCATACACGCAAAAGCCTGGTACGTCTGCCCCGCCCAAAAACCGAAAATATTTTACCTAATGCTCAATTCTTCCCCTCCAACAGCGCATCTAAACAACAATCTCGCACCTCCCAGATCACCTCTCTCCCCTCCATATATCATGCCCCCCTCTCCCCATCCGACCTCTCCATCCTCGCTCAGCCCGTCTCCACACTCGTCAAAGACGTGCACCGGGGTCGCGTTGACCCCGTTGAGATCCTAGAAGCATATGGGAAAAAAGCGTTAAAAGCCCACGCCGAGACGGGGTGTTTGACGGAGGTAATGATTCAGGATGCGGAACGCTGGGCGGAGGAAGCGAGGCTGAACGGAGGCCCATTGGCAGGTGTACCGATAAGTTTGAAAGATGTGAGTTATTTCATTCCATCTATGAAAAGGGTGGAGAATTAAGATGGCTAATATGATACATGACTGATAGATGGTAAGCGTAGCAGGGTACGACTCAACCCTCGCTTACTCTTCCCGCGTTGGGAAACCTCAAACCCAACACGCCCCACTCGTCAACCTCCTCCTCGCCGCCGGTGCCATCCCTTTCGTAAAAACAACTCTCCCAACGACTTTGCTTTCCTTCGAGTCCGCCTCCCCCCTCTTCGGGCGCACCACCAACCCACACAACCCCGCTTTCTCTCCCGGCGGGTCCTCCGGGGGCGAAGCAGCCCTCCTCGCGTACGGTGGAGCACGGATCGGGATCGGGACGGACGTGGCGGGGTCGTTGCGTGTGCCGGCACATTATTCGGGCGTGTATAGCGTGAGGGGGAGTGCGGGACGATTTATTAAGGCGGGGGTGGTGGGGAGTATGCCTGGCCAAGAGGGCGTGCCGCAGGTGTGTGCACCGATGGCGAGAACGATGGAGGATTTGGAAACGGTGTGGAGGGCGTTGGTGGGTATGGAGATGTGGAAGTTTGATCATTATGTGAGTTGGGCTTGTATAATCTTTTTCTTTGAAAGTCTGAGGGGCTGATTCTTTGGCCAGTGTTTGGTTATGCCATGGAAAGAGTTCAGGCTAGATGAGAAGAAGAGGCCTGTAAAGTGGGGTGTAATGTGGGATGATGGTATATACTTTTCATTTTATAGTTTTTCCATTTCATTATTAAAATTTCTGGACTTAGGTGTCGTCGCGCCTTCACCCGCTTGTAGGCGTGCGCTTGAAGTGGTGGTCGAAACCCTTCGAAGGCGGGGTCATGAAGTCGTCTCTATGTTTGTCCATAATAATGAATGTTTTAGGATATCCCATCATAAAACTAATATCACAAATCCAGCTCTCCTCCCAGCCCTTACGAAGGTCTCAAACTCGCTTCTCAACTTCTCCTCGCTGACGGTGGTACGTACCCCCATAATTTTCCATTTAAATTAACCCCCACACGATTTTTTTTCACAGGCAAAACTGCCACCGCACCTCTTCGATGGGGCGAAACCCTCGACGCCGGTGTCCAACAAATGCTCCGCATGTTCCGTACCCCACGTTGGCTAAAGAAACTCTACGCACTCTACCTCCGCTACATTGTGCGCGACGAAATCTACGCGGGGCTCGTTGAGGGTTGGCATGAAAAGACAATCGCGGAGTATTGGGCACTCGTTGCCCGTAGAGAGGACTACCGTCGTACATGGTTTGAGTGGTGGCAGAGGGAAGAGCTGGATTTTTTACTGACGGTCCCAAATGCGCTCCCTGCGGTTCCTCACGGAGGGATGAAGGAGGGGTTCAAGGCTTGCGGATATACGTTTTTGTTTAATTTGGTGAGCTTGGTTCTCTATCCATAGTCCGAGGTTCTGATGGATTGTTCTTATTCAGCTTGATTATACGGCTGGTGTGCTCCCAATCACGCGTGTCCATGCGGCGTTGGACAGGATGCTACCCCCGACAAAATCTAAACCGAGGAATGCCATTGAGAAAGGGGTGTACAAGATGTATGACGCGGTTCAGATGCATGGCCTCCCGATTGGTATACAGGTCGTCGGGCAAAGGTTGGAGGAAGAGAAGGTCATCGAGGGGATGAAGTTTATTGAACAGTGTTTGAGAGAGGATGGGAGAGCCTACGAACTCTTACAGACCTGACCATAGAAATATGCTTTAAATTTTTTATTGAACCAATTGATATGTACTTCACGGCACTATATGTACGCGATATACAGGGGGAGCACATACACATGTACCGACTACACTCGAACTTTCACTTGCTCACATGTCTCAGCATATCCTTCACAAAATTCAGTGCCCCTTGCTTGCAAACTCCAATCTCCTTTTCCAGTGCGATAGCGCCCTCCCTCACCTCCCTCCCGAGTCCCAACCTACCTTCCATCGTTATTACGACCAACGTTGTCAAGTGCTCTTTGGCCAACACAAACGCCATCTTGTATAGTGTCAGTAGTCGTTGTTTTCAGAGTCTAAAACAAATCAATCAATAACACATTTTCTCCTTTTAACTCAAATTTTGTGTACCTTGTTTAAGTTTCGAAGCTCCCTGTTGGTAGCTTTGTATCATTCGCTTTTCCAAGCTTCGAGTCTCCAACATTTTTTGGGACTGTTTATGTCCCTCCCAAGAGTTTTTATACGATTTAGAAACGATTGATTTTGTTTGATCTATAGTTAACTTCAAATCTCAAACTTGAGTGTTTCGCACTTTTCGATCCTCGGTCTTCCTTTGTTCGTGATTCTATGTATTGCTCGTAAATGCATCTTTACTATACGAGTTATACTCAGGTCGTTATCGTCAATTTGAGTCTATTCAGAACTTGTAAACACCTCGTCGATTCGTTTCCCAATTTAACTCGGCGTACCTAAGTCCGAGTTGTCAGTCATTTTTATTTTCTCAATCGTAAGATTCACTACGTGGACGAGTCGTAGGTATCTTTTTTTGTTATTGAATTGTTTGTTCGGGATTGCATGTCTACTTTGGCCTAAAGTTAGTTATTACGATTCAGATATTCATTTATTGATTCACTTTTTTCCGACTTGAAAACTGTGTCGGTATGTAAGCTTGTGAACTGCTCATGAACGTCCGAACGTTTGAGCTGCGACCGGCCCATTTTGCTTATTGGCCACTGCCAACCCCCCTGCTTCGTGGCCAAAGCCAGTTGGTTGATTTGAGGAGTTTTTTAATTCCTCCATCTATATCACGTCTGAGTCAACGATCGACTTTCTCCCTTTGAGTGAACGCACCTTCCGTGTCCTTTTCCATTTCCTTGTTATACGCTCATTGTCCTCCATTGTTAAAATAACTGGTCGGTTTGCATTAGCACGCTAATTACCTCCTATTTATCGCCAGCGAGTCTGCCATCTGTTTCGTATCAAGGTTAATAACTCAGTAAATAATCCCAAGTTCATGTACTAAACCTTGTGAGTTTGAGTCGTTCTGGTTTCTTCATAGTTTGCCTCAAGTTCACGCTGTCGTAAGTCCATGTGCATGAAATTTGTTTGGTTGTGACGCCAACCATAACCAATCAACTGGCCCATTTCTTACGTCGAGTGTTACCCACTCACCCTTCAAAACCTCCAATTGATCTCGCGTCGTATTTGGTGTGAAATGCATAAGCTGTAATCGGTTAGGTTTATTTCACCTTATTCATAATTCTTTGTATATCTTATATTCGTCAAATCAAAGGATTATAAGTAGGGGTTCCGGATGGGGTTCATTTTCGAGCCATGTCAGGAGGATTTCAGCATTCGTATGGAACTCAACGACCGCTGACATTAAACAACTTTCACTTCCTATTCTCCTCGGATCATTTGTATTTTTTTTCAACTTTGAGAATCAGACTGCAAGTATGGACATTGGAAGCTAGTGCATCATGCGTGAACGGGTGAGCACGTGAGGCTTATCATGGGTAATCCATGCTTATTGAGCAAGCGCTTACCTTTGCACTTTCACCTTGCAATGAAAAAAACAAACGAGAACTCAAAAATGTCTATCCCAGCTGATACAGAAAGGTATGTGGATCTTAGCCTTAGCTCCTTCAGCGCTATATCTCACGATGCGCACAGCCCCACAAGCTTCAAGATCGTTATCGGAAGTGAGTCTCCATTAATTAACTAGGAATTAGGAATATGCAAGCGGAGTCAACATTTGGGTCTGGTAGACTTGAAATATATAGAAGGAAAAGGTCGTGGATTTATCATTCCACGAAAATACTACGTCAAATTTGCCTTAGATGGCGGTGAGATTTACCGCACTGCTGTTTCGCAAAGGACAACCATGGCGTTATGGCCCGATATGTTTGAATGGTACGTCTCTTTTGCATTTATACTCACCAACCACTGCCAAATCCGGTATGTCAATAGCGCCGTAACCCAATCATCGAAGCTTGAACTCGAGGTCTGCGTCAAACACCAGATTGGGAGCGATGAGATTATTGCACGGATTGAGGATCATGTTGGGTCGCTCCTTCGCGTTCAAGGTAAGTCCTAGTATATAGGTCTGCTAATTGGAAAAAGCATTGACCTCAGAGCTAGCAGTCTCCCGGGTGGTGAATGTCAAGGGTCGTGTCGGCACAAGGCTCCAATCAGTCGTTACATTTAATATAAACGATGCTACTTTGGGTGGTACCTTGGATACGATGACCTCAACCGGGGAAGAACCTACCAATGGTCTTGTTGCGCAAGTAAAGGCCTATGTTGATGAAATGGAACATGCACCTTTCGAAGGGGTCTTGGACAAAGCAGGGACTTTCGTTAAGATTGCGGAAAATTTAGCCGAGGTATGTATCATATGAAGTATTACTAGTGCTCGAGTCTCATGAATTTTGTTTCAGGTGCACCCATATGCTAAGGTCGTCGTTGGAGTGCTGACTTCAGCATACAAAGTGGGTATAATGTTTATTTTGCAACTGTTCCGAAACTAACTCTTGTCATTGAAGATCATGGTTGCTCAGAAGGACCGAGATGAAAGAATTCAACAGCTTGTCGGTTCTTTGGACGATTTTTTGGGATTTTTGCTCACTGCGGGGATGCTCAAAGATTTCGAGGCGTCTGCATCTGATTCTCACAATCTGACTAGAGTACAAATACAAAACCTTCGGCTGATCTCTCAACAATTGACAGAATGTGCTCACTTCATCATTGCATATGCACAAAACAAAAACTTTGGTGAGTGATACTCTAGATAAAATTATTACTTCAATAATATGGACTCAGGTACTCGGACTGTTAAATTTATTGCCTCTGATTATGACAGTATCATCAAGGCTTATGAAGACAAGTTCCAAAAATTTAAGTCAGATTTTCAGCAACATGGTGTTTTGATTACGGAAATTACAGTATTCCAAACCAAGTTCATGGTCCAACAGGTATTAAATGATGTTGAGATTATAGGTAAGGTCTATGCTAGTCCCAGTTAGTGTATTTTATTCAACCTTTTGGTTTGGCAGCTGCAAATGCTGATTTGAATGACCTAGTCTATGCTGAAGGAGCTTCTTGTAGTCCTGACAGAGGCTGTCTTCCAGGAACAAGGCAGAGTATTATTGAGAAAATTATAGGTTGGGTCAATGAGCCCACAGGCATTATGTCTCCTCAGCTGTTCTGGCTGAGTGGAGTTGCTGGCTCTGGAAAGTCTGCTATTGCACATACTGTAGCCCACAGATTCAAGGCTGAGGGCAGGTTGGGGTCTTCATTCTGTTTTGATGCTGCATACCAGACCACCAGAGGCCCACATTGTTTCTTCAGTACTATTGCTCGGGATCTGGCTGATTTTGATCCTCAATGGAAGGCATCTCTGTGGAATGCTGTTAAGTCTGATAAGGCTATGAGGACATCATATTCTGTACAGTCTCAGTTTGAGAATTTTCTGGTGAAACCTGGACAGGCCTTGACAATAATTGGACCTGTTGTGATTGTGATTGATGCACTAGATGAATGTGGAGATCCTGCATCAAGGAGGTCAATCTTGAATATACTTGGGTCACAGCTTGGTAGACTTCCAGGCAACCTCAGGATCATTGTGACTTCACGTCCTGAACTGGATATTAGTGAGGCTTTTCAGAATACAACAAATATCACACACCAAGCCATGACTGACATTGATTTTTCTCAAACTCAAAGTGATATTGGGGAATTTGTCTTGCATACACTAACTACAAAGACCCAAGAGGTTCTGAAAGGCTACAAGCCAGCTTGGCATGATATATTGGTTGGGAAGGCTGATGGGTTATTCCAATGGGCAAGTACAGCATGCCATTTGCTCAAAGAGCATCCAGGTCAAACACTACATGAATCATTTGAATTTCTGCTGGAAGAGGATGGTCAACTCAATCACTTGTATGAACAGATCCTGGAGAGGACTTTCAAGAATTTACCTAAAACTAGAATGGAAAGATTTCACATAGTTATGGGAACATTGTTGATGATTAAAAGGCCACTTCCAATGTCTGCATTGGCAGACTTGTGTTTTGGACAGAGTCTTGAAGCTGTCCAGTCAATTTTGATGCCTCTGGGTGCTGTGCTGAGTGGTCTAGAAACAGACTCTGCCCCAATACATATACTCCATACCTCATTCAGGGATTTCTTGGCAAACAAGGCTCACAGTAAAAATTTTCATGTTGAAGTGAAAAGGGCACATCAAAGCATAACATTGGGTTGTCTGGATGTGATGGAGAAGAAACTCCATTTTAATATGTGTAAATTGGAAACATCATGCAAAAGGAATATGGATGTATCAGATCTTGAAGACAGGGTCAGAGTTTATATTCCAAGTGATCTGGCCTATGCATGCATTTTCTGGACAGACCATTTGGATGAGAGTGGAACTGGAGATGAGATTGCAGTGAAGGTGGAGAGCTTCATGAACTCAAAATTTCTGTATTGGTTGGAAGTTCTAAGCTTGATTGAAAAGGTAGACATTGCAATGGGTAGTCTTGGGAAGGTTGCCAAATGGACTTCTGTAAGATTTATTGGGAAAGTTGAAATAGATTGAAGCTGACATGAAGACAGATTTACAAACAAGATCTGACAGCTCTTGTCAAGGATGCTCAAGCATTTGTGATAAATTTTGGGGCAGCAATCCACACAAGTGCACCACATATCTATCTTTCTGCATTACCCTTTTCACCAGAATGCTCTCTTTTAGCAAAGAAATATCTTCCACATTTCCAAAGAACATTCATTATTGAAAAAGGACAAAGAAAGAGTTGGCCACAGGCAAAAAATATTCTGTGGAGGCATACAGGTGGTGTTAACTCTGTGGCATTCTCACCTGATGGCAAGTACATTACTTCTGGGTCATCTGACAACACCATCAGGGTGTGGGATGTAGAAACAGGTCACACTGTGGGTGAGCCATTTGAGGTGCATACACAATCTGTTACATCTGTGGCATTCTCACCTGATGGGAAGCACATTGCTTCTGGCTCATATGACAAGACCATCAGGGTGTGGGATGTAGAAACAGGTCACACTGTGGGTGAGCCATTTGAGGTGCATACACAATCTGTTACATCTGTGGCATTCTCACCTGATGGCAAGCACATTGCTTCTGGCTCATGGGACAAGACCATCAGGGTGTGGGATGTAGAAACAGGTAACACTGTGGGTGAGCCATTTGAGGGCCATACACAACCTATCACATCTGTGGCATTCTCACCTGATGGCAAGCACATTGCTTCTGGCTCATGGGACAAGACCATCAGGGTGTGGGATGTAGAAACAGGTAACACTGTGGGTGAGCCATTTGAGGGGCATACACAACCTATCACATCTGTGGCATTCTCACCTGATGGCAAGCACATTGCTTCTGGCTCAGACGACAAGACCATCAGGGTGTGGGATGTAGAAACAGGTCACAGTGTGGGTGAGCCATTTGAGGGGCATACAGAATTTATTACATCTGTGGCATTCTCACCTGATGGCAAGCACATTGCTTCTGGTGCATGGGACAAGACCATCAGAGTCTGGGATGTAGAAATAGGTCATGCTGTGGGTGAGCCATTTGAAGGGCATACAGGTGGTGTTAACTCTGTGGCATTCTCACCTGATGGCAAGTACATTGCTTCTGGCTCGTGGGACATGACCATCAGGGTATGGGATGTAGAAACAGGTAACACTCTGGGTGAGCCATTTGAAGGGCATACACAATATATTAGATCTGTGGCATTCTCACCTGATGGGAAGCACATTGCTTCTGGCTCATATGACAAGACCATCAGGGTGTGGGATGTAGAAACAGGTAACACTGTGGGTGAGCCATTTGAGGGGCATACACAACCTATCACATCTGTGGCATTCTCACCTGATGGCAAGCACATTGCTTCTGGCTCAGGGGACAAGACCATCAGAGTCTGGGATGTAAAAACAGGTCACACTGTGGGTGGGCCATTTGAGGGGCATACAGAATATATTACATCTGTGGCATTCTCACCTGATGGCAAGCACATTGCTTCTGGCTCATATGACAAGACCATCAGGGTGTGGGATGTAGAAACAGGTCACAGTGTGGGTGAGCCATTTGAGGTGCATACAGAAGTCATTACATGTGTGGCATTCTCACCTGATGGCAAGCACATTGCTTCTAGCTCAGGGGACAAGACCATCAGGGTGTGGGATGTAGAAACAGGTCACACTGTGGGTGAGCCATTTGAAGGGCATACAGAATTTATTACATCTGTGGCATTCTCACCTGATGGGAAGTACATTGCTTCTGGCTCATCAGACAAGACTATCAGGATTCAAGATATCAACCCAGGCCATACCATTGCAGAGCCCTTCAGGGGGCATACAGACTCTATTGCATCCATGGCATCATCTCCTTTTCAACGTGGGTTCTCAATTGATTATGATGGCTGGGCATCCCTCTATGGAGATATCCTATTTTGGCTTCCCCCTACCAACAGAAATGCCTCTACTACCCTGCAAAAAACAATCATTATCGGACAGAATATAACACTCATAGATGTATTGTATTTTGTTTATGGTGCTAACTGGGAACAGTGCAAAACATCTCCTGGTTTTTGATTCTAGGTACACAGAGTCTCATGTTTAAAATATCAGATGACTGTTATTATACATAAAGTTTGTTTGATGTTGACTCTCGAGTATTGATATTAAACACCCAATTGTTCTTTACCTCGTGCCTTTACAGTTTAAATGAATGATCAATGATATTTGTTTTCCCAACTCGTGTTCAGCTTCTCGTGTGAAACGTAAAGGTGGTATAATTTACATTTCTCATGACTATGTTCCCATTTTTCCTTTCAACTCCATTCCAATGGTGTTCACTATCAATTATTTCCATTGGAAAGCATGGTACGCTTCTCCTTTTCTTCCCTTCAAACCCAACCTAACCTTCAACATTTCAATCTTATAGCAAAACCAAACAAAACGAACGTCGTCAACGAATCTCTTCTCTCCCGGCTTATTATCATACTCCCCTTTCAGCCAATGAAACAGCAATCCTTGACCTCCCCGTCTCCACCCTAGTCGCAAGTATCCAATCCGGTGACACAGACCCCCTCGACGTCCTCAGGGCATATGGCAAAAAAGCCCTCAGAGCCCATGCAGCCACGAACTGCCTTACTGAAATCATGATCGCCTCTGCCGAGACCTGGGCCAAGGAATGTAACAAGAAAGGTCCTTTGGCAGGCATGCCAGTCAGTCTCAAAGATGTGTGTAAAACTCCCTCCTTTCCTGCCCACAAACTCCCGACTAATAATACGTATCTGAGAAAGACAGTAGGCATCGCAGGCTGGGATTCCTCCATCGGCTACTCTGCCTGGGTAGGTAAACCCTACACTCATGACGCAGCTATCATCCGTCTCCTCCGAGATGCAGGCGCAGTCCCCTTCGTCAAAACTTCCGTTCCCACCACCCTTCTCTCCTTCGAATCCTCCTCTTCCCTCTTCGGCCGGACAACAAACCCCCACAACCCCGCTTTCTCACCAGGAGGCTCTACAGGCGGAGAAGCAGCCCTTCTCGCTTACGGTGGGTCGAGAATTGGGATTGGTACGGACGTGGCGGGGTCTGTGAGAGCTCCCGCACATTATTCGGGTGTGTATGCCGTTAGGGCGAGTGTGGGCCGGTTTTTGAGGATGGGGAATTCGACGAGTATTATTGGACAGGAGGGAGTCCCGGCTGTGTATTCGCCGATGGCGAGAACGTTGGAGGATTTGGAAACGTTTTGGAAGGCGGTGGTTAGTATGGAGCCGTGGAAGTATGATCATACCGTGTGTTGTTCGAACTTGATTTATTCTTTTTTTACCTTCTATCTAACGCTGGGATACAGTGTTTGGTCATGCCATGGAAACCCGTGGATTTATCCAAGAAACCAACAAAGTGGGGCGTTATGTGGGATGACGGTATATCTCTCCTCCTTCCTTTCACTCCCTCCTCTCGTAGCTCACATTTCTCCACCCAGGCGTCGTCGCCCCCTCCCCAGCTTGTAAACGTGCTCTCGAGATGGTCGTTGACACTCTCCGACGACACGGACAGCATGTCGTTACTGTGTACGTTTCTCCAAAGTCATCATCCGCCCTACTGATTAACCATGTTCCCAATAGGACCCCCCCAAGCCCCGCAGAAGGCCTCCAAATCGCCGCCCACCTCCTCGTCGCAGACGGCGGTACGTCTCCATATAAAAAAAACAACTTCTCTACATATATTTAACTCGAACTTCTTTCCTCTAGGAAGCACATTCTCCTCCCACTTCCGCCCCTTCGAACCCTCCGACCCGGGGATGACCCAAGCACGCCTCATGCTCCTCCTCCCGCGTCCTCTCAAATACCTCTACACCCTCTATTTGCGGTACGTCAAGCGCGACCCACTCTATGCCGATCTCGTCGCGGGGTGGAGGCGGAGGAGCGTCGCGGAGTTTTGGGAGTTGGTTGGGAAGAGGGAGGGGTATAAGGCTCTTTGGGCGGAGTGGTGGAATGGGCAGATGAAAGGTGGGGAGGGAGAGAAGGAAGGGGGGATGGATTTTTTGTTGACGGTGCCTAATGCTATGCCGGCTGTTAGGCATGGTGGGATGAAGGATGGATTTAGGGCGTGTGGATATACATTTTTGTTCAATCTTGTGAGTTTTCTTCTTTTTGGTTTAACGGTCCGAGATTGTTCATCAACTTGCGACAGCTGGACTACACAGCAGGGGTCCTTCCTATAACCCACGTCGACGCGACACTCGACAGCGTCCCTCCTTCCCCTTTCAAGCCGAGGAACGCAATTGAGAAAGCGGAGCATGCGCGGTATGATCCTAGGGGGATGCATGGTTTGCCGGTGGGTGTGCAGATTGTGGGGAGGAGGTTGGAGGAGGAGAAGGTTGTTGAGGGGATGAAGTTGGTTGAGGGGTTGCTGAGGGCGGAGGGGAGGGGGTATGAGATTTTGAGGACGTAAGTGGGAGGGTTGTTGGAATGGGTTCGGCTTTGGGTTGGAAAAGGAAGGAAAGGACTACTATGTATGTATAACTTGAACTTGTATTGATCCTTTGAATGAATATCTTTCTAACACCATCGACGTCTGGCATTCCCTTCTTCTCAACACCGACATCCAACAATGTTCGATGTTCACACACCCACTCGCCTGCAAGTAAACTGGACATATCCCAAAATCAATTGATTCAAATTTTGTAGTGTCTTGCCCCCCAGTCCTACTTCAAACACCCTCTTCGACCCTCGATGAACGCCACGCTGCGTAATATCCAATACACATGGGACTCACAAGCTTCTTTTACACGTATGTGTACATGTATGCGCGTATAACCTGGAACCCGTGTTGACTTTTTTTCGAAAGGAACAGTCTTGAAATACGTCCTGCCGATGTCTTATTCGATACTCATCTCATCGCGGCCCTTGTTGGACCGAATGCACTCCGAAGCGAAGCGTAGAGTCTGGGCAGCTCGCGTATATGAACGTGCATATACGACCCTTCTGTCGTTCCTTAGGGTCTGGCATGCTCACCTACCCTTGCCAGTAAAATTTCAGGGTCGGGCGCGGTGTGTAGTCTGCCCCTCCGAGATGTCAACTATGTGAATGTATGTTGGTTATATTCTTTCGTATTTTCCCTCTTTTTAACATTATCCTACTCCATAGATTCATCTCTCAGACGCCCTTATAAGTAGAAGTATACTTGCATGACTTTTCAGTGTACTTTTTTTGTCCAACACTGGCCGGGAAGAGGGCGCCACTCGAAGCCCGGAGCAGCACAATATATATATATATATGCGATGTATATATCTATTCAAGCTATATACAAAATCTAGCTTCTCATCTCCGCGTTCAGGGCTCAGGGATGGGGATTCATGAGGATGCCTGCGTCCTGCATTCACCCACACCCTCACTAAATATTTAAGACTCCTAGCGAGTCATAGCCTCGCCCCGCGACCTCCCACCCCACCACGATGTCCTTCCTTAACATCATACACGCAAAAGCCTGGTACGTCTGCCCCGCCCAAAAACCGAAAACATTTCAACTAATACCCAACAGCGCATCCAAACAACAATCCCGCACCTCCCAAATCACCTCTCTCCCCCCCATATATCACGCCCCCCTCTCCCCATCCAATCTCTCCATCCTTGCCCAGCCCGTCTCCACACTCGTCAAAGACGTGCACGCGGGTCGCGTTGACCCCATTGCCATCCTAGAGGCGTATGGGAAAAAAGCGTTAAAAGCCCACGCCGAGACGGGGTGTTTGACGGAGGTAATGATTCAGGATGCGGAGCGCTGGGCGGAGGAGGCGAGGCTGAACGGAGGCCCATTGGCAGGTGTACCGATAAGTTTGAAAGATGTGAGTTATTCCATTCCATTTATGAAAAGGGTGGAGAATTAAGATGGCTAATATGATACATGACTGATAGATGGTAAGCGTAGCAGGGTACGACTCAACCCTCGCTTACTCTTCCCGCGTTGGGAAACCTCAAACCCAACACGCTCCACTCATCCATCTCCTCCTCGCCGCCGGTGCTATCCCTTTCGTGAAAACAACGCTCCCCACGACCTTACTCTCTTTCGAGTCCGGCTCCCCCCTTTTCGGGCGCACCACCAACCCACACAACCCCGCTTTCTCTCCCGGCGGGTCCTCCGGGGGCGAAGCAGCCCTCCTCGCGTACGGTGGAGCACGGATCGGGATCGGGACGGACGTGGCGGGGTCGTTGCGCGTGCCAGCACATTATTCGGGGGTTTATAGCGTGAGGGGGAGTGCGGGACGGTTTATAAAGGCGGGGGTGGTTGGGAGTATGCCTGGCCAAGAGGGCGTGCCGCAGGTGTGTGCACCGATGGCGAGAACGATGGAGGATTTGGAAACGGTGTGGAGGGCGTTGGTGGGTATGGAGATGTGGAAGTTTGATCATTATGTGAGTTGGGCTTGTGTAATCTTTTTCTTTGAAAGTCTGGAGGGCTGATCCTTTCGGAAGTGCTTGATTATGCCGTGGAAAGAGTTCAGGCTAGATGAGAAGAAGAGGCCTGTAAAGTGGGGTGTAATGTGGGATGATGGTATATACTTTTCATTTTATAGTTTTTCCATTTCATTATTAAAATTTCTGGACTTAGGTGTCGTCGCGCCTTCACCCGCTTGTAGGCGTGCGCTTGAAGTGGTGGTCGAAACCCTTCGAAGGCGGGGTCATGAAGTCGTCTCTATGTTCGTCCATAATAATGAATGTTTTAGGATATCCCATCATAAAACTAATATCACAAATCCAGCTCTCCTCCCAGCCCTTATGAAGGTCTCAAACTCGCTTCTCAACTTCTCCTCGCTGACGGTGGTACGTACCCCCACAATTTTCCATTTAAATTAACCCCCACACGATTTTTTTTCACAGGCAAAACTGCCACCGCACCTCTTCGATGGGGCGAAACCCTCGACGCCGGTGTCCAACAAATGCTCCGCATGTTCCGTACCCCACGTTGGCTAAAGAAACTCTACGCACTCTACCTCCGCTACATCGTGCGCGACGAAATGTACGCGGGGCTCGTTGAGGGCTGGCATGAAAAGACAATCGCAGAGTATTGGGCACTCATTGCCCGTCGAGAGGACTACCGTCGTACATGGTTTGAGTGGTGGCAGAGGGAAGAGCTGGATTTTTTACTGACGGTCCCGAACGCGCTCCCTGCGGTTCCTCATGGAGGGATGAAGGAGGGGTTCAAGGCTTGTGGATATACGTTTTTGTTTAATTTGGTGAGCCTGGCCCTCTATCTATGGTCCGAGATTCTGATGAATTTGTTCTTGTTCAGCTTGATTATACGGCTGGTGTGCTCCCAATCACCCGTGTCCATGCGGCGTTGGACAGGATGCTACCCCCGACAAAATCTAAACCGAGGAATGCCATTGAGAAAGGGGTATATAAGATGTATGATGCGGTTCAGATGCACGGCCTCCCGATTGGTATACAGGTCGTCGGGCAAAGGTTGGAGGAAGAGAAAGTTATTGAGGGAATGAAATTTATTGAACAGTGTTTGAGGGAAGATGGGAAAGCCTACGAACTCCTACAGACCTGACCATAGAAATGTGCTTTAAATTTTTATTAATCAATCGATAGTACTTCACGACACTACATACTTATACGCGATATACAGGAGGAGTACTTATGTACCAACTACACCCAAACCTCCACTTGCTCACCTGTCTCGGCATATCCCCCACAACACTCCGTGCTCCTTGCTTGCAAACTCCGATATCCTTTTCCAGTTCGATAGCGCTGTTCCTCACCTCCCTCCCAACCTGCCCTCCATCGTTTTTACCACCCACTTTGTCAAGTGCTCTTTGGCCAACGCGAACGGCATCTTGTATAGCGTCAGTAGTATTTGTTTTCGGAGTCTACATAAGTAAAAAATCAATCATTAACACGTTTTCTCCTTTTAACTCAGATTTTGTGCACCTTGTTCAAGTTTCGACGTTTCTGGTTGGTAGCTTTGTATTATTCCCTTTTCCAAGCTTCGAGTCTCTAACATTTTTTGAGTCTGTTTGTGTCCTTCCCAAGAGTTTTTATGCGACTTGGAAACGGTTGATTTTGTTTGACCTATAGTTAACTTCAAATCTCAACTTGAGTGTTATACGCACTTTTTGATCCTCGGTCTTCCTTTGTTCGTGATTTTATGTGTTGGTCGTAAATGCATCTTTGCTATACGAGTTATACTCAGGTCGTTATCGTCGACTTGAGTCTATCCAGAACTTGTAAACATCTCATCGATTCGTTTCCCAATTTAACTCGGCGTACCTAAATCTGAGTTGTCAGTCGTTTTTGTTTTCTCCGTCGTAAGAATCACTGCGTGGACAAGTCGTAGGTATCTTTTTGTTATTGAATTGCCCGCCCGGGATTGCATGTCTACTTTGGCTCAAAGTCAGTTATTACGATTCAAATATTCATCCCCTGATTCTTTACACACTTTTTTCCGAGTTGAAAATTGTGTCGGTATGTAAGCTTGCGGACTGCTCATGAACGTCCAAACGTTCGAGCTGCGACCGGCCCATTTTGCTTACTGGCCACTCCCAACCCCCCTGCTTCGTGGCCAAAGCCAGTTGATTATTCGAGGGGTTTTTTTAATTCCTCCATCTATATCACGTCTGAGTCAACGATCGACTTTCTCACTTTGAGCGAACGCACCTTCCGTGTCCTTTTCCACTTCCTTGTTACACGCTCATTATCCTCCATTGTTAAAATAATAACTGGCTCTCGTTGGTTGGTTTGCATTAGCACGTTAATTCCCTCCTATTTATCGTCAGCGAGTCTGCCATCTGTTTCGTATCAATATTAATAACTCAGTAAATAATCCCGAGCTCATGTACTAACCCTTGTGAGTTTGAGTCGTTCTGGTTTCTTCATAGTTCACGTTGTCGTAAGCCAGGATTATAAGTAGGGATCCCGGATTCAGATGGGGCTCATTTTCCAGCCATGTCAAGAGGATTTCAGCGTTCGTATGGAAATCAACGACCGCTGACATTGAACAACTTTCACTCTATTCTCCTCGGGTTATTGGTATCTTCTCTCAACTTTGAGAATCAGGCTGCAAGTATGGAAACTACTAGTGCATCATGCGTGAACAGGTCAGCACGTGAGACTTATCATGGGTAAAGGCTCATGCTTATCGAGCAAGCGCTTACCTTTGCACTTTCACCTTGCAATGGAAAAAACGAACGAGAACTCAAAAATATCTATCCCAGCTGATACAGAAAGGTATGTGGATCATAGCCTTAGCTCCTTCAGTGCTATATCTCACGATGCGCACAGCCCCACAAGCTTCAAGATTGTTATCGGAAGTGAGTCTCCATTAATTAACTAGGAATTAGGAATATGCAAGCGGAGTCAACATTTGGGTCTGGTAGACTTGAAATATATAGAAGGAAAAGGTCGTGGATCTATCATACCACGAAAATACTACATCAAATTTGCCTTAGATGGCGGTGAGATTCACCGCACTGCTGTTTCGCAAAGGACAACCATGGCGATGTGGCCCGATATGTTTGAATGGTACGTCTCTTTTGCATCCACACTCACCAACCACTACTGAATTCGGTATATCAATAGCTCTGTAACCCAATCATCGAAGCTTGAACTCGGGGTCTGCGTCAAACATCAGATTGGGAGTGATGAGATTATTGCACGGATTGAGGATCATGTTGAGTCACTCCTTCGCGTTCAAGGTAAGTCCTAGTCTGTGAATCTGCTAATTGGAAGAATCTTTGACCCCAGAGCCAGCAGTATCCCGGGTGGTGAATGTCAGGGGTCGTGTCGGCACAAAGCTTCAATCAGTTGTTACATTTAATATGAAGAAATCTTCTTCGGATGGTGCCTTGGAGACGGTGACCTCAACCGGAGATGAGCCTACCGATGGTCTTATTGCGCGAGCGAAGGCCCATGTTGATGAAATGGGACGTGTACCTTTCGAGGGGCTCTTGGAAAAAGCAGAGACTTTTGTTAAAATTGTGAGAAATATAGCCGAGGCATGTATCGTATGTAGTGTATTACTGGAGCTCGAGTCTCATGAATTCTATTTCAGGTGCATCCGTATGCC
The DNA here is from genome assembly GCA_037014335.1 of Collybia sordida. Lineage (NCBI taxonomy): Eukaryota > Fungi > Basidiomycota > Agaricomycetes > Agaricales > Clitocybaceae > Collybia > Collybia sordida. The sequence goes on along the minus strand of JAYKXK010000010.1, from coordinate 1,826,112 downwards.
AAAGTTGTCGTTGGAGTGCTGACTTCAGCATATGAAGTGGGTATTATGTTCAATCTGCAACTGTTCCGAGACTAATTCTTGTCATTGAAGATCATGGTTGCTCAGAATGGCCGAGACGACAGAATCCAACAGCTTGTTGATTCTTTGGATGGTTTTTTGGAATTTTTGCTGACTGCGGGGATGCTCAAGGATTTCGAGGCATCGGCATCCAATTCTCACAATTTAACCAGACTACAAATACAGAACCTCCAGCTGATCTCTCAACAATTGACAGAATGCGCTCACTTCATCATTGCATATGCCCAAAACAAAAACTCGGGTGAGTGATACTCTTTATGAATCATTGCTCCAATAATATTGGCTCAGGGACTCGGACTGTCAAAAATATCACCTTGGATTATGATAGTACCATCAAGGCTTATGAAGACAAGTTCCAAAAATTTAAGTTAGATTTTCAGCAACATGGTGTTTTTATTACAGAAATTACAGTGTTCCAAACCAAGTCCATGGTCCAACAGGTGCTAAATGATGTTGAGATTATTGGTGAGGTTGCTTCTAGTCTCAATTAGTGTATTTATTAAACAATTCAATCCAACAGCTGCAAATGCTGATCTGAATGATCTGGTCTATGCTGAAGGTGCTTCTTGTAGTCCTGACAGAGGTTGCCTTCCAGGAACAAGACAAGGTATTATTGAGAAAATTATACACTGGGTCAATGAGCCCACAGATATTATGTCTCCTCAGCTGTTCTGGCTGAGTGGAGTTGCTGGCTCTGGAAAATCTGCTATTGCACATACTCTGGCCCACAGATCCAAGGCTGAAGGCAGATTGGGATCTTCATTCTGTTTTGATGCTGCATACCAGACCACCAGAGGCCCTCATTGTCTCTTTAGCACTGTTGCTAGGGATCTGGCTGATTTTGATCCCCAATGGAAGGCATCTCTGTGGAATGCTGTTAAGTCTGATAAGGCTATGAGGACATCATATTCTGTACAGTCTCAGTTTGAGAATTTTCTGGTGAAACCTGGGCGGGCCTTGACAATAATTGGACCTGTTGTGATTGTGATTGATGCACTAGATGAATGTGGAGATCCTGCATCAAGGAGGTCAATCTTGAATATACTTGGGTCACAGCTTGGTAGACTTCCAGGCAACCTCAGGATCATTGTGACTTCACGTCCTGAACTGGATATTAGTGAGGCTTTTCAGAATACAACAAATATCACACACCAAGCCATGACTGACATTGATTTCTCTCAAACTCAAAGTGATATTGGGGAATTCATCTTGAGTGCACTAACTACAAAGACCCAAGAGGTTCTGAAAGGCTACAAGCCAGCTTGGCATGATATATTGGTTGGGAAGGCTGATGGGTTATTCCAATGGGCAAGTACAGCATGCCATTTGCTCAAAGAGCATCCAGGTCAAACACTACATGAATCATTTGAATTTCTGCTGGAAGAGGATGGTCAACTCAATCACTTGTATGAACAGATCCTGGAGAGGACTTTCAAGAATTTACCTAAAACTAGAATGGAAAGATTTCACATAGTTATGGGAACATTGTTGATGATTAAAAGGCCACTTCCAATGTCTGCATTGGCAGACTTGTGTTTTGGACAGAGTCTTGAAGCTGTCCAGTCAATTTTGATGCCTCTGGGTGCTGTGCTGAGTGGTCTAGAAACAGACTCTGCCCCAATACATATACTCCATACCTCATTCAGGGATTTCTTGGCAAACAAGGCTCACAGTAAAAATTTTCATGTTGAAGTGAAAAGGGCACATCAAAGCATAACATTGGGTTGTCTGGATGTGATGGAGAAGAAACTCCATTTTAATATGTGTAAATTGGAAACATCATGCAAAAGGAATATGGATGTATCAGATCTTGAAGACAGGGTCAGAGCTTATATTCCAAGTGATCTGGCCTATGCATGCATTTTCTGGACAGACCATTTGGATGAGAGTGGAACTGGAGATGAGATTGCAGTGAAGGTGGAGAGCTTCATGAACTCAAAATTTTTGTATTGGTTAGAAGTTCTAAGCTTGATTGAAGAGGCAGATATTGCAATGGGTAGTCTTGGGAAGGTTGTCAAATGGACTTCTGTAAGATTTATTGGGAAAATTGAAATAGATTGAAGCTGACATAAGGACAGATTTACAAACAAGATCTGACAGCTCTGGTCAAGGATGCCCAAGCATTTGTGATTAATTTTGGGGCAGCAATTCACACAAGTGCACCACAGATCTATCTTTCTGCATTACCTTTTTCACCAGAATGCTCTCTTGTAGCCAAGAAATATCTTCTGCACTTCAAAAAAACATTGATTATTGAAAAAGGGCAAAAAAAGAACTGGCCACCAGTGAAGCATATTTTGTGGAGGCATACAGATTTTATTCAATCTGTGGCATTCTCACCTGATGGCAAGTACATTGCTTCTGGCTCACATGACAATACTATTAGGATTTGGGATGTAGAAACAGGTTGTACTGTGGAGGAGCTATTTGAGGGGCACACTAAATGCATCACATCTGTGGCATTCTCACCTGATAGCAAATACATTGCTTCTGGCTCATATGACAACACCATTAGGGTGTGGAATGTGGAAAAAGGTGTCACTGTTGGGGAACCATTTGAGGGGCACATAGGGTCCATCACATGTGTGGCATTTTCACTTGATGGCAAGCACATTGCTTCTGGCTCAGATGACAGCACTTTTAGGGTGTGGAATGTGGAAACAGGTGTTGCTGTGGGAGGACCAATTTTGGGGGATACAGAGACTATTACATTTATAACATTCTCACATGATGGAAAGCACATTGCTTCTATTTCATATAACAACAATATGAGGGTGTGGAATGTAGAAGGAGGTCACACTGTGGGGGAACCATTTGAGGAGCATATAGAGCACATCAGATGTGTGGCATTCTCACCTGATGGCAAGCACATTGCCTCTGGCTCACATGAGGGCACCATTAGAGTGTGGAATATAAAAACAGGTCATACTGTAGGAGTGCTATTTGAGGGGCATACATCAGATATTGCATGTGTGGCATTTTCACCTGATGGCAAGTACATTGCTTCTGGCTCAGATGGCAATATTATTAGGTTGTGGGATGTCAAAACAGGTAACAATGTAGGGGAGCCATTTAGGGGGCATACAGAATTTATCACATGTGTGGCCTTCTCACCTGATGGCAAGTATATTGTTTCTGGCTCACATGACAAGACCATCAGGGTGTGGGATGTAGAATTAGGTCACACTATTGAGGAACCATTTGAGGGCCACACATTGGGGGTCATATCTGTGGCATTCTCATCTGATGGCAAGTACATTGCTTCTGGATCAAGTGACAAGACCATCAAGATATGGGATGTGGACACAGGTCACACTGTAGGGGAGCCATTTCAGGGGCATATACTTCCTATCACATCTGTTGCATTTTCACTTGATGGTAAATACATTGCTTCTACTAGCTCAGGGGACACTACTATCAGGATCTGGGACATAGAAACAAGACACACTGTGGGTGAGATATTTCAGGGAGATACAGAATTTATCACTTGTGTGGCATTTTCACCTGAGGGCAAGCACATAGCTACTGGCTCACATGATAACACCATCAGGGTATGGGATATCAAAAGAAAATGCATTGTAGGGGTGCCATTTAGAGGACATACAGAATTTATTAGATGTGTGGCATTCTCACCTGATGGCAAGCACATTGCTTCTGGCTCACATGACAACACTATTGGGTTGTGGAATGTCAAAACAGGTCACAGTGTAAGGGTATCATTTGAGGGGCACACATCAGATATCACATGTGTGGCATTCTCACCTGATGGTAAGCACATTGCTTCTGGCTCAGATGACAACACCATTAGGGTGTGGGATATGGAAACAGGTCACAGTGTAGGGGAGCCATTTGAGGGGCACACATTGGCTGTCACATGTGTGGCATTCTCACCTGATGGCAAGCACATTGCTTCTGGCTCACTTGACAAGACCATCAAGGTGTGGGATGCAAAAACAGGTTACACTGTGGCCCAGCCATTTAGGGGGCATACAGGTTTTATCACATGTGTGGCATTCTCACCTGATGGCAAGTGTATTGTTTCTGGCTCAGGGGACAAGACCATCAGGGTGTGGGATGTAGACACAAGCTCTGCAGTGGGGAAGTTGAACACAGAACCTATTGTCTCTGGATCACTCTTACCAGATAATCATGAGGCCCTCTATGGCATCCATACTCTCCATCCTTCACCATCTGTTTTTCAATATGGGTTCTCAATTAATAATGGCTGGGCATCTTTTCATGGAGACATCCTATTTTGGCTTCCCCCTACCAATAGAAATGCCTCTACTACCCTGCAAAAAACAACTATAATAGGGGAAAATCCAACACTCATAGATGTATCTCATTTTGTTTATGGTACTAACTGGGAGCAGTGTAAAACATCTCCTGGTTTTTGATTGTAGGTACATATTGGTAACACAGGGTCTTATGTTTATGCAAACATTAAAGTAGTATACTTTTTATCAGGTATATTACATGCTGCCATCAAATTGCTCAATGAAGTAACTTGTAAGTGACAGTAAGAAATCTCTATCTTTAATAATATCAACAAAGGTGACATAACAGTCATATTATAATGCCTTCTTTTAATTACTACTGAATAGCCTATGCTTTGACTCCTTGACAAGTTCAGGAAAGAATGGGAGAACCTACCAACTCCTACAGACCTAGGCACAGATATGCTTTGAAGCATTTACTGGATACACAATTACATATTTCACGATACTACATGTACACAAAACATAAGAGAAGTGCGTATGTACTAGTTACATTCAAACTTCATTTGCCCACCTGCCTCGGTGTATCCTCCACAACATTCCGTACCCCTTGCTTCCAAACCCCAATCTCTTTTTCCAACGCGACAGCAATCTCCCTTACTTCCCTCCCAACCTGCCCTCCATCGTTTTTACCACCAAACCCAATCCGCAACTCCCTTGTCGCCGCAACTAGCGTCTCGTACGCCAGTTTCAACCGTGCGGGGCCGGAGGGCGGGTACACCAGCGCAGCCTCCGTGGCGTTGGCGGCCTGCCGTGGCTGGGGCTCATCCACAGCTAAGATCTTCCCCAGCTCTGCTTGCGCGATCCCACGCACGGGGTGCCCGTACATCAGATTGGACACGAGTCCAATGTTTGACCGCGTTGTAGCCCTAATAGCTTCGTCCAGCGCTTCTTGTGTCAGAGGGGTGGGCAGGGAAGATATAAGGAGCGACTGGTGGAGGCGCGCGAGAGCGAGGAGTGGGTGTGAAGAGGGCGTGAGACCAGCTGAGGTGACGATTGGAATTAGGTTCGTTGTGAGTTGTTGGGCCTTGGCTGGATCTGTTTATGAAAAAAGGTGAGTTTGTTACGGATATCAAAAGGTAAATAGACCTTTGAATTGGAGGGCGGTCGCTTTGTCAAGTGCTTCTTGGCCAACACGGACGGCATCTCGTATAGCGTCAGCAGTTTTAACGATTGCTTTGCATCTTGTACATCGAGGAAGATCATCATCTGTTACAAAGTTATGGTCAATGATGGTCAACGTCAAGGTGTGAGATTATACCATCAACAGGGAGTGGACAAGTTCCTCCACATGACTTCGGGCACCAGATACTCTCACGTGGATCAGCCTCAAGGGAGCTCGTGCAAAGCGTGCAGCGGCAAGAAAAGTTATAGGTTTCTTGTAAAGTTGTTTGACGTAAAGATTTGGGCAGTGTCGTGTCGATGTAAGATGTTAGGACCTGGAAGAAATTTTAAGCAAGGTAGAGAACACATATCAAGCCGAATATACCTCTTCACCAGGGGCTATAGGACGCAATGCAACAACTTGCATCATAGGCTCTTGATCCGAGGATCGGGGAAATACAACAACTGCATTGGGGTCACAGGAGTGGTTGATTAAGGCGACGACGGGAGATATTGACGCTCCTATCGGAGTTAGCGTTGGAGTTGTGATAGTGAAAGTATTCGTGACAAACTACGCGTTCGAGATGAGGTCGTAACGCATATTTCAAAATAAAAACTTACACGTGAAATCACGTCGACAAGGTCCCCAGCAGAACTCAACCCAAAATCAACCAGCTCCTGCGGTGAGGACAGGCCTAGGTAACGCACAAGGGCATGCGACAGATGGGTATGTAACTCGTAAGATGACGACTGTAGAGATGATCTGTCTATGCACCAATCAGAACAATGAGGGAGAGTTCAAGGAACACTAACGCGATTGGAGGGCCTTGATTTCTTGTGTCTGATCGAATCATCAGCGCCAGATGAATAGTGAAACTTTTCAGCTGTGACGTACCCAACTGCTCTCAGGCTTTTGTTTCTGGGTTTTCCATAACATACGCCCTAAGCATCTGACGGCGTCACTTGGGATCGATAGTTCGGGTGAAGGAGCGGATTTGGACCATCGAAGCAAAGCGGCACACTCTTGTTTGTGCTGTGCCCAATCTTTATTTTGGCAAGCCTATATACTTACTTTGATGAGCACGAGGCGACCATTTGTATAAATTGAGATACTAACGGAATTACAGTACCATACTGTTCTGCATGTTGCACACCGTTTCAAGCCAGATTCTGGTGCAGGCCCAAAACAATTCGAACAATACGTGTCAAGGTATTGGTTTGAGAGTGCTGCAATATGGGGTTTTACGGCTATTATAATATCGCCTAATCGATGGGCAGTAAACCAATCAGAAAAAAAGGAAAAAGTAGTCTCATGTCAATGGGACTTACCGGGCTTGTATAGGGATTTAGCCCATAACCCCCTACCAGAGGTAACTGACCTTCGGACCTCTAAACCCAAGGGCAATACATGAACGGTAGATTCTGGTACAGCCTCAAGTTGTGTGGACTCTTGGCCTTCACTTGAAGGCTGCAAAGGAACCGGGGTTGTAGTGACTTTTTGACTTTCATTGTTCGAGTTCACATACGATTTGGATTCTTTCGTTTGCCGATCATTTCGTAGGCTCAAGAAAGACGACATTATTAACGTCTTGAAGCAAAATAATATATCAGAATCGTTTGATAATGTTATAGGTCGAGTTTAGTTCAAAATTTGAGACGCTGATGGATGAGAAAGGCGACAAAAAAGTCGAAAATAAGCGTGGTCTTCGAGATCTTATCAACAGCCATTCTTGGACTTTTCTCGATAAGATCCGTTCCAATCTATCGCCGCTCAAAATTTTGGCAGGCCTCGGTTTAGGCCGCTATGGTCCGGACTCCGCACCAGTAGTTTTACTATCATAAACTCAGAAGTCAAGTCAAAGCACATTTGGACAAGTGTCAATAACCTTTCTTGTCTTGTCTTCGCTCAAGTCCTACGAAAGCACACGAGTTTTTGGACTTGAGGACTTTTGATGACAGGATTTGCGATGGCATCAATCCTACTGAGTGTTCAATGTGCCAGAAGGCCCTGAATCATTCCAAATGTCATTAATCATTGTGGCGGCGAGCCGCGACATTCCTAGCGCTTAAAATGATAGCTTTTCCCAGGCAGCCACTACAGGGTCCTGGGTGACGGTGGCAGCGTCGGTGTTTTGGCGGTGAAGCCATGCCTTCAACTCGTCGTTATTTTGTGGCTCTCGCAGTGCTAGCCGGTATCAGCCTTTTCTTGTATTTTCCAGAGCAACTCGTCACCAATACCAAACCATGGACCAGCTCGGTCGATAACATTGCGACCGAGACGGTAAACGACAAGCATCTTCCACCGGATCCAAAGTCTACATTGACTTCGGTTCAAACAACGATACCAGGAGGCAACCTGGTACATGGTTTCGCACTCCTTGACCGGCTGTATTTGCGAGAAGGCACGTTCTTCATCGTAACGGACAACAGCTCGTCGTTTCCGCCAAAGGATCATATGATAGCTCCCATGATGGATATTGGCACCGGGCATAACATGGACCCAACAGATAGAGTACGTTCCTTTGCATGGCTCCAGGAACCGAAATGAGACCCATAGTAGGAACTGCGATTCATTACATCGGAAGAAGCGACGGAAGTTCTCGGGCAACACGCAATCCGAATAGAGGAATTCTCTATAGTTATTTACGACACAGAACAGTTCATGAGTGTATGTTTTCAAGTTTCTTTTCAATCCATCCCAGGGCTTGACCATGATATGCAGCACTTTTATCATTGGTGGGGAGAAATCATCCTAGGCGCATGGCGAGTGTACTCTAGTCTTCGGGGCAGCCCCTCCGATTTACCATTCCCTTCGCGGTTCCTTCTCCCTGTGAGTCAAAATTTGTTATTGCTGTATCCACGAAATTTGACCCAGAGTTTTGAGGGTGTTCCTGGGTCGGAATGGAAGGACCGAGCAGGAGTTAACGCGCCTCTGATGCGAGCATGTTTTCCTTCTTCGGCGATGGAGGGAAGCGATTACTGGGAAGAGCTCATCAACCTTAATAGAACATTTGTGTTTGACCGCGCCATGATCATCAGTCGCGAAACCGCCCATCGGCAGTACGTTTATTGACCGTTTATCTTTGCCACTCATTGAGTATTTTCATTAGTCCTTTGGCCAGCCAGTGGTTCAAGATGATCGCATCGACGATGTCAGTTAACGTGGCTAACGACTTTTGGGAACCTATCAGGAAGACGATCCTGACCAATATGATTGGTTATGTCCCGATTTTAAACCGTCGTGGCCATGTTACCTCTCCGCCCCAGGTATCTTCAGAACGCCCCATTGTCACTTATATCTCGCGGCAAGGTGGGGGAAGGAGGCTCCAACAGGACGACCACGACGGGCTTGTTGATGCGCTAAGGGGGCTAGAGCGGCAGGGTTTATGTCATTTCTACCTAGCTCAGATGGAAACAATGAGTTTGAAGGAACAACTTCAACTTGTCGCGAAAACTACAGTGAGTAAGCCCCTCCGATGCTCAAAATAATTTTGATGGGTCTTTTATGATAGATTCTCGTTGGTGTTCATGGTAACGGTATGACGGTATGTTCTTCCATCTGACACGATTAAAATTGTTTGTTTTATGTTCCCCGTCCATAGCATCAATTATTTATGCCTGGTTCCCCACGGTCGACAGCCATCGAAATCATGGACCCTCCAAGTATGTAGTGTGGCCAAATGTATTGGTCACGCGACTCTGACAAAGGTCCCAACTCCCAGGCTATGTGTTCGATTATGAGATACTGGCTCGCAATATGGGACATAAGGCAAGATTGCTATGACTATGTAATTTTCCGGGGCTTTTTCTCATGTCACTCGTTTTTAGCATTATGTAGTGTGGAATGATACTTTGAACACATATCCCACAGGGAAATATCATGAGGTAATTATATTCTCTCCATGCGAATGATTCCTGTTCTCTGACTTGATGCGGCGCAGGGAGTCCATTTTGCGGACGGGTTTCATGGCGGTAAATGACCCTTCTTTCCTTAAACCTGTATACCGCTGAACAGCGCCCTCATAGACTCAATTCCAGTGCATGGGCCCTCGGTTGCTAAAGTCGTCCAAGAACGGCTTACTATCCGTCTTTAGAATATGATAGGTATCTGTTTTAGTTGGAGATTATGGCTGTATTGCTTGTATTTTTGTACTCTTATAAAATGGCGAAAAAGGCCCGATAACACTCCGACCAAATTCAACTCCAGTATAATGGGCACAGGAACAAATACGTTGGTGATCGTTATCTGATTGTCAAAGGTACTAGAAGTTACAACACCCTGTCTACATGAAGATAATCAGAACAACTCGAAATCCAAACTAACGGAGGAGCTAAAAAGGAACTGAGAGTCGGTGAACCAAAATTGGGAAAGCCAATACATCCCTAATCATGGAGCGGGCAAATCGAGTGGTTTGAAGTCGTATACGTATGCGATAATTCCTGAGTCTGTATATCCTTGTTTCATCAACTCCCGCTTTTCGGTTGTAGAGGTCGTATAGAAATGTTCATTCTTTTTCCGATTAAACAATTCGAAGAGCGGAACCCCATCGCAGTGCTGAGGATAACGGTAAACATATCCCACAACTCCACGCGATTTATACCCTCTCCTTGCAGCGGCCGCTAATGCTCGGATACGGGTGGTATAGATGTAATCGTTCGCACGGCGGCTGTAAGCGCTATAGAGTTCAACCACCATACGATCAGGGACCCGAGTGGGGAAGATATACGCAATCACGCGTGAGAATTTGCTAAACTTGCTAGCTGGAAGCCTAAGGAGTGGTACGGTGTTCTGACGGTTGGGACACTTAGTGTTAGGTGGACGAGTAGGGCGGGGGCCAGTTGGTTTAGGAATTCCTGGGACCTTTGGGATCTTGGGAGATGGGAGTGGCGGCTTTGGCCCAAGAGGTCCAGGTAGTTGGGGTTCGGGGGCCCTTACCTGAATGATGATTAGTATCTAGATCACGAAATTAAGCACAGGGATACCTCAAATTCACGATTCTGGAGATCATCACTGATAGGAGTAGGGCTAGTGGCCGCGTACCCTAGCAGGACTGTGAGGATAAGAATATGAAACTTCATCTGATTTGGGATAATTCATTGGAGTAGATATCTGCATCTCTGTTTTATAGTTAGATGAGAGTCATTTGTTTCTTAGTCCCAAGGCCAGCCTCAGTGTATCCCAGACAAAGCTCGGAAAGCTGAATATGCCAAGAAAAGGCCAAGTATACTTTTGAATCTAGTCTGAACCAGCATCGCATGATTTCTTCCCATAGACCGTCGGAAAATGATTATTCTCCACCGAGGGTCAGAGATTTAGGATGATCGACCCCTCCGGTCTTGGATGTGAGGTTGAAACAAAAATTCGACTAAGATTCCCCTCTCCCCTAAAAATTATGTCTGGCGATCGCTAGGCAGGAATCTTGAGCCTTGAGACAAATTTATTATTTCGTGCGCAAGGGAACCAGATCCTGAAGGGACGTAAATTCAGAGAACCTCGACGAACTTCACCATGATGTCAATCCAAGTGGGTTACACAGCTAGGAGTAGCAGGCAAAGAAAGACTTGAAGGCTCCTAATTAGAGGGAGTTACCTGAATGTATCTCCAGGGTTCCAAAAACCTCCTGAAATTTGCATGTAGATTGCTAATTGAAATTTATTTTAGTTGTGGAAAAGCAGCGGTACGGGGTATCACGGAGATTCTAATAAAAAATTAGTAGTGAGAAACAATCATTCGTATAAGCATACCACTTTGCAACAACTTTCAAGCCAGGGGCCAAAGATGGCCGATTGGTTTGTGTGGGAAATGGGGTGGTCATAACACGGAGTAGCAAAACTAGTCCAAACAAACCTCTTGCAACCCTACAACTTCAATCAGAAACATCGACCTGTTGACCTCTCTAAGACCACTTGAACGGCTTTCAAACATAGTTCAGTGCACGATTGTCTAGTCAAAACATACCGAACTTGCCAAACCGGAGATTCGTGGCGGTACTCCACGATAACGAGTCAGGCATCATCATTTAAAGTGCATACGTACTTTGGGGAGTGGGTGGGTTCTATACATTGTCCTCTTTCGTTTCAAACCATGGATTGATGTTCAAAATTCTAAAAATTGGTTTGAATCGAGATCAGCGCTCGTGAGGGTATTATTCACCAACATCAACACGGGGTCAGCTTCGTGATGCCCGTGGCCGTCATATTCCCCGCTTTAAACTCACTGGCCATTTTTTTAACTATCTCATCTATCAGAACGACATAAGGAGAGGACAACCATCTATATCTATTTTCTACTGGCTTCGGGTGTCTAGAAAGGTTTCTAAATCATCCGTTCGAGCTCACATGATACATTCAATTGACTTGAGCACAGCTTTCATCCATCCAATGATCACTAATCGAGAATCAACTTTTCCAAGTCCCCTACATGCGTTAGCCGTCAAACACTTGTCTCGTCTTCGTGATTCGTGAGGAAATCCAAGCTATCTTTATCATATTACTCTTTCACTCTGTGATGTCCGCACACGTCGTCGATGTCCAATCGGAATCTTCCCCGAGAACATTGATGTGCACATACTCCCCTGTGTCTGGCGTGTAATGATACATCAGGACTTCTTCATCCTGACATCCCTTACATGGCGTCCTCATCTGATTACTGATAAAATTTGTTATTAAACGATCTGGAAGGGTCGGTTTCTCCCACCGCCACCCATAACCTTTTTCCAGTATGGATGGGTCACCGCTGCCTTCGCCAGTGTTCTCTCATATGTACGTACCACTATAATTTCAATCTTGTGTAACTAATTGTATGGATAGTATTTCTATGAAGGTATCCACTTGTAACGTTCCCCCTTTAAAACACCTCTAACTGAATACTTCAAGACATATTATGCTGCTGCATTCACTCTCCTGGTGTATGATTATTGCTTGACGTTTTCTGAAGAGGTATTAAGTCACACCCTACGAGATGTCTATGACCAATAGGATTGACATATCGGGCGTAGGTTGAACTTGCGTGGGGGAGTCGGAAGACGTTTGGTGAGTTTACTGGCAAAATAAGCGAAATCTAATTGATCCTCTTTGTAGTTTCTGTATTATTTTTTCTAGTATGTTTTTATCAGCCATGGCCGGTCTTATAACTCATAGAATCCGGATTAGAATCGCTATATCAGTCTCATATTTGCGATTATCGTCTCAATATGTAAGCGCAGTTTTTTCCTGTTCAATGCATTGATGGTTTTGACATTGGTAAAGCATACTTCTCACCAGCTTGGACATTTACGGTACGTTATAAGCCTTAGAGATTATCAATCTGCCTGGCCTCACCGTTTGTTTGTAGATGTGTGTCATCTTCATTTACAGTTTGCACCAACTGCTAATTTTGCCATTTCTTAGATGCGGCAATTATGTAGTGGCAGAATTCGTATTCACAGTATTGATTTATACGGTCGCTGAAGTTTTTCTGGCGTTACGGTAAAGGAAGCGCTTACTCATTCACTTAAGTTGCTCATCGCGTCTTCTAGGATCTATATCCTTACGCATAAAAATTTATACTTAATCTCCTTCTTCGCAATACACATACTTGCCCAACTCGTTTTAGGTTTTTACATAATGTCTATAGGTGGAAATGCTGGTGAGTCTACTAACTTGAGAGGATTTCTCACACATTTTGTTGTATTCATGTCATTTTAGGTCAGCCTCTTCCAAATATTGAAGGTACTATCGACCCACATATTTTTCAAAGTATGTTCCAGCGGCACGAAGTCGTGAATTATCCACTAAACTTTTCTTGAGTGTGTGCACTGGTTCCGAACGCAAAATCAGGCCCACTGTTCGTTCAAGGCAATCATTAAAACTATTCACGGACTAATTCATACCTTTCCGTCAGCCTCTTCCGCCTTCTCGTTGCCTATCTCTCCATGATTCTCAGTTTCAACACTACAATATTCGTAATAACCCTAATTGTGACTGTGGCGGCGACCCGGACCAGTCCATCCCGACAATGGTTGCAAGTCATGCAAAGAGATGGGGTTATGTATTTTATTGTTATCTTTACGGCAACAGCATTATGGCTCATATTTGCCATCCGCCTACCGGTAATGTCACCTCTAAATATGTTCACTGGTGGATGAGCTTCTAAGGTGTTGACAGGATTATCTGCAACTGATAAATATTGTGTCCGTACTCGTTTTATCTATCAATTGATTCAGTTTTTCTTATTGACCGATTCATCATCTAGACCAGCCCATATGTATGATTCCAAGCAAGACCTAATCCAACGGATATCTGATTATCAACTCTCCCAGATTTACAGCGATAATGGTTAATCGACTCTACCTTTCTTTGAAGAAAGTTGGACAGAAGGTCGCTCAGGGACAAGAACAACTTCCTCATGCCGGCGAAGCAGGAAAAACCAACGCTGCGCCATTTGAACTACAAGTCATCGTTTCTCGACATACTACGACCGTGCTGTCAGATCGGTGAGAAATCTCCCTTTGAAATCTCTATATATATTAATGAAAGTTCAGCCATGTAAGATCACTATACGTCGGGAATTAGCGTAGCAGGATGGGGTTAGACTTGACTGACTTGGGGGCAATGGTACAAATCAATTAATTCACATATCGTGTATAACTAGTACGGTAATGATCCATGGTAAAAATCTGTAAATTCTTGATCACAATGACATGTGATCCTAATAGTAGGGAGTGCACGTCGTGAAACCCGGATCACGAGATGTATGTACGTATTCTGTGTCGTTTGTGACATAGCACCTCAGCGGTAAGTCATTTCTCACATAGTGGGTAGCTATCTCATGTTTTATTCAAGCACCCTGACCCTACTCATCAATATCACTCTCTCGCCGTATATGAAACGTAGGGAAGTCTTGGCCGTGCGGTACCACAACTGCTTCACTACAAGTAACAAGGTATTGTTTATGTTTGGAAAATCATAATTCGTGGGTCATGTTTATTGTATTGTGTCCCCGGACACATAAATCATAGCCCCATTTACATCCTGCCGAACGGCTTTCCATCAAATCCAAAGGCTGTCCAATATGCCGAGAAGGCAGGTTTCACTGAAAATGTAGACCTTGCAAATTATAACAAACCTTCCGTGCCAACCATCCTGCTAATAGGCACGACATTATTTACTCCGATCGATCCAGAATCCAGAAGGCGTTATCTAACACCATGACGTGATTTCCCGGAACATCCCACACCCTTGTTCAATATTGTCAGACAAGAAAACCTAGGATACGCCCTTCATCTACAACAACACAATCATTGTGCAGTCTTCTAAGCGACCTCAATGTCTAGCGAGGATGAAGCACCGCCTTTAACATCACGGATACACGGCCCTCAACTAGCCCCATCTTGTGCACTCTACCAATTGGTCCGAGCTCATTATTTTTGGCGTACAATCTTGGGGACGCACCATCATAACCATCAAATACCGCTCCAATGGCCCAAATCAAATGTAATATTGGATTCCTTCCATCAGACGAGTCTAATAAAAACATACGTACAGTAACGTACTAGCTTTGCGCCCGATGGGATAAGTAATTCCTACTTATTAATTGACCCCCGAACTCTAGACTTTGTTTTAACTCACCTATCATGTTTATAAATATATTTCCTATCAGTTATGGATCATATGGTTGGTAATGAAACTCAAAAAATACTACCCGGCCAGCAAACTGATCAATCATTTTGTGTTTGAACGCTCAACGCTCACGTCATGTTTCCGAAGCTGATAACCAACAATCAGGCAAAATGAATGCCCGCACTTCATCGGCATCCGGCAGGTTCCGATCACTCCGGCTTTCTCATCACCACGCTGAATGGCCAGTCACGATATTGGACATTGCGGCTTGCCAACTTTTAACATGTGTTGTACACCAGGTTTCACAGAATTATAGATATCCCTTCAACTCTGATCCCAACGCCCGTAAGTAACTTAACCTACAAAAAATGCCAAAATTTTTCAAAAACTGCGGCTCGTACTGCGCAGGCTTTTCTCAACCGCAGTCGGTATCTTAAGAAGGACGAATGACAATCCAAAGCGCAAAGTTTCGACCAAAACTTTCTTGAAGCGTCAACGTGTCAGCTATCAGCCAGTAATGATACTGACAACCAACATCCATTCGTGCACCTGCCTCAACATCCGAGTGACAAACGCACCCAGATCCACACAGATACACGTCGTCAGTCACCCACTCTTCATTCCACGACACCCGTCAACCAAATTTTCTACTAACACTGCTCCTTCTTGGGCTGGCAGATGCACCCCCGCCTTGTCGATCTCGTGATAGATAACGTGAATTTCTCTACCCGATTCTTGGTTTGTTTGTTGTGCCAACACCCTGTGTGTTCTTGGGAACCCTCCGCCCGAAGACACCGGTATTCGATGGTGAAGTGCGATTATGAATCCTTTGAATCGGTCTTCTTGCCTGAAAACCTCAACGAGCCAACCGCGGGTGCTCGTGTACGTCCCTTCCATCTCCTTCTGTTAGTGATGGGCTCAGAACCAATGTGCCTCTAATACCGCAGAGAAATTTGGATTTTTTGAGGGCATTGAATTCATCATCATATTCTCCGACTTTTAAGGTTCTAACGACGTTCCCTTCACGTGTCAAAAGTGATATCAGAGATACCGGAGCACTTGAAGCGGTTCATCTCCATACATATCCGGGACACCTCGCGGATGTCCTATCTGATCTTTGTGACGTAGCAATACGGCACAACCAGAAACTTCGTCATGATATTCTCCTTGCTCCCCATACAGATACAGATACTGAAGGTGTAGATCTCATCGGTTATCAAATCCAAACGCGGTCTGACTTCCTGGCACTGTGTAAAGGAATATGGGACCGTGAACAAATCGCTGCCGCTGATCTGGTCGAGAAAGTCGACGGTTCCTTCGAGGACTTTATCGGAGATTACTTGGGTCGGATAGACACCGCTTTCTCAGAGATGCATGCAGCACCCCGCAGAGATTCGTTTGCATCTGTTGATTCTATGGAAGCTATTACTTTCGAGGGGATTTCTGATAGGTTTCAAAGGCACAGTTCTCCCCAAAGACTATCAAGACGCACCTTTACAGACCTCCCAACAGAAACCGCCTGGAAAATACTTCGTTTCCTCGAACCCGTCTACCGTCCCGCAGATCTCCTCACAGCGCAAGATTATCATAAAGAACTCTCCATGTTCGCTCGACTTTCCCTCGTATCGAAATCCTGGTCAGAACTGATTTCATTATCGCTTTATCGTTGTATCGTGATGCTTAGTGACCCTGAACAACTTAACAAGCTCTCACAGGCGCTAAAGGTACACGGCTCGGGGGTTCGCGAGGTAGTGATTGATGATATTGACATTGGAACTGTCCATATACGGACGTGCTCGCGATATATCAGTACATGTCTCTCCCTGTGTCCCGACCTCCATCATATTCGGTGTATTGGAGACGTAGGGCTCGACGGGCTGCGGATGCACACCCTTTCCTCGCTGACTTTAGTCTCGTCCCTTTGGCTCTCTCTTGATCTTCCCGCCGCTTTTCGTTTTGCAGGGCCTGACTTGAAACGACTTGATATTTCCAAGTGGACCCCGCTGGAGAGGGAAGATCCCAATGTACTGATTCCATCCACACTTCCCCAAGTCAACTCATTCGGCATCAGTAACAGTATGGTTCCACTCATTATTCTCAAAAGATTACTGGATTCTATCACGAAGGAAGGGAGGCACGTTCTCCGTGAACTGTCTATCGTGAACGTGCTCGATATTGACGAACCGATGATCTTTCACCTCCTTAAAATCAACGCGCTTTGCACACATATTACCGCGCTACGAATTCGCGTCAATAAGCCAATTCAAAACGTTGGTAACGACAATGCAATCCGGGAGATCCTCGAAATATGTCCATGTTTGACTGAGTTCTCATATATGACCCCCGCTTCACCTGAGATCTTCACCTGCCTGCCCCATACTCTCAATTCACTGGAACTCGCGGTTGAGCTCCCCGATCAACCTCCTACAATCCCGGAAACGACAACGCCGAAGATAAAAACAGTAGAACCATTTCTTCGGTACCTAGAATCTCCAGCAAGCAAGAATATCAGGACTCTCTCGATTGTACGTCAGAGCTCTGATTCCGAAGAGAGGACTGGGAAACGATGGAGGCGCCTAGGGATGTATACGTGGGATTGGAATGGTGAGCTACGAAGAATATGTAAAGAAAGAAGTATTCGTTTGTCTTGCTTATTTGTTGCGGATATTCAATCGAGAACCTTGTTTTCGTTTTGATTTTACAAAATGGATGAGGCGATGAAGTAGATGCAGACAAGACATAACGGCATACGATTTTAGACCTTATCGGAGGTAAAAACCCAGAAAATATTTGAGTTGGAAAGTCCGGCAAGAAGTCCGGCGATCTGTCTGGCGATCAGTCCGGCGGCAAATACCGGTCAACACCACGTGCACACATTAAGTTATACTCAGCGCAGGCAACACTCTGGCTACCCCTTTGCAATGTCATTCCTGACGGTACTCCATCGACTTGAGTCCAATCCCTCCTTTCATAGTGTAGGATTAGATCAGATTATTGTATGTATCAGACTCACCTCTCATCTCAAACGAGATATCCTTCAACCTCAGCCAATCTCTGAAACAACTTCTGATGACATCCCACCAACAATACTCCCTCCGAGCATATCGATGTTCCTCAGTAAAGTATTAGATATCCCAGTTAATTTAATACCATCTCTGTGGGATATACTCAAAGATCATATCTGGGCATCTGTACCTCCTCCCTACACCGAAGAGGATTTTAGAATGTTCAAGAAGCACGGTTGGTTACTTGGCCTCAGTAAGTGTATGCTAACCCATTCTAAACATACCTAATGAGTTGTAGCACCCATCACACTATATCCACCATTGTACAAATGTAGTAACCCTGACTGTTCTCGCTTGGCCCCTTTGAAGAAGGAACAGCAATGTCGTGCTGTTGTTTATACATTAAACAATGGAGTTCAGCCAGCATGGTCAATTCACTTGTTTTGCCCGAGTATGTAATTTTATTGTTATCTGCAATTAAGATGAAGATGGAATTGGTATTAGATTGTAACACAAATTATCACAATAACTTTAGTGTATGTGATGGGATGCGAAGCTACTATAAGGACACGCCCCAATACTTCCAAGTTGGGGAGCACCAGTTTGTGGAGGGGAGGGTAATAGATCTATGGACTGGCCAAATGGTCCTTGGGTGGTATGTAATGTTCGAGCTGTAACAATATTTTTATTCATAATTTGCCTAAACCCAAGGTTCTTGGCCTCAAATGCAGCAAGGTTGTATGAGATGGCACTTGAGGAATCAAATGGGCTGCGGGATTCAGAGTGGGCATTCGGCACAAAGCTTACAACAAACCATGTGTGGGATGCGTTTATCATCTCAGCACTTATCAAAGACCATCATTCCCAGGGAACAGTTCTTCAGGTGCCACATATTGGTGCCCAGAAAGATCGTTTCAAGTCTGCCATGGAGGCTCGCAATCAACGGATTATTCTCATGGGCCAACCCGATGCAGTACACCATGTCTGTGATAAATGTATGCAGGTTTTTGAATTCAATGGAAGACTAGGTACAAATTTTATATATCCCCCCCTTTATTAACTCTAATATAAAGCCTAGAAAAGTGCCAAGTTATTGTTGGCGACGGACTTTATATGGGAAGGCCTCGGTGTGGAGTCTCCCATTGCACAGACCCACTGGAAAATAACCGTCACCGTTTTTGTGCCACCCATTTTGATAGGCACTCCATATGTGCTGTTGTTGGCTGCATTCTCCCAGTTATTGAGAAAACAAAGACGTGTTCAATCCCTGAGCATCAAAAGATGGAGTCTGCCAATAATGCTCATGGAAAAGCTGCATTTACTTTGAAGGAACGTTACCAGCATGCCCAAGTCTCTCACCCAACAGAAGCCGTGTCCATTTCTGAGAGTTATGAAGAACAGGATGTTGAAGAAAATGAACAATGGTTTGAAGTTAACGGAGAGGAAGTACAACTCTTTAGCAAAGCAAACTCGGGATCTACAGGATCTGTTGGTGTGCTTGATACTGCTATTACTTTGGAAGCTCAACCATGCCCATCGAAGGAAATATCAGGGAGGAAAAGGGCCAAGGCACACTTTGGAAGGCAGCGTACCCACAATGAGCAGACCCTGGTTCGTCCGTGTGGCATGATCTTTGCACGAGCCACCATGTACAATGCCGAAGCTGTGTCAAACTTCCTCATTATGGTCAAGAATGCTTTTTCTGTTCCTGGTGCTCAAAAGCCAGAGCATATTATTTATGATACCAACTGTGATGCAAAGCAACAAGCCATGGCATCAGGGGACACTTACTTTGAGGATATTGGGATGTGTGTCGATGTATGGCATTTTTTGAACAAGCATCAAGTCACGCACACTTTCTGTCAACAACATTGTAATCCTGCAATGTATCCTGAACTCATGGACAATAACGGAAACTGGTTCTTCAACACCTCAGTTGCCGAACAGACCAATGCATGGCTTGGTGGGTATCATTCTATATGTCGCGAGATGCTTCCAGCTAAGTATGATTTCTTTCTTGACGAAATGATCCGGCTCCGAAATATTGAGGTGTTGAAGAAGTTGGACAGAGCGGGCCACAATCCTCGTATATACTGCAGTGAATAGGATAGTAATAATTATTGTTGTACAATACAAAGTTTCAAGTACAAGTGATACATGATTACAAGCGTCTCAGTGGACAATCCTTTGCGAAGAAACTCCAGAGACCATCGGGTGTTCGTCCTGCGGCTAGTGCAGCCTCCTGGCGTTTGGACTGTTCACCTTTTGCCAATAGTTGCCAACGTTTGCGTTGGTCATAATAAGTTGAATAGCGACACGGTTCTCCAAAAACCTTCTGTAGCCGATCCTGGACACGATAGTGTTTGAATTGAGGGGAATCCATTGCTAAAAAACCGTTTCTCATGTCAATTACATACATTCCTGCTGGCCAGGGCTTGGTAGATTGTCGTGCAAGTGGGAGGACCAAAGTTGAAGAATTACTATCAGAGCCTGAGAGAGACAAAGGAGACGATGAACGAGTTGGTGGGGAGTCGGGAATAGTGATGGGCTGTGCAGAAGAACCAGTATAAATGGAGATTGAAGGATGAGATCGGTGTTGAATATGGCTAGCATCGTCAGGTTCTTGCTTAATTTGCTTTCGTTTCATGGTTGAGCCAGGTGTGTATTGTACAAACTCAACGTCAGAGTCACTACCATCCACTACGATCGGGACGCCAACTTTCCGTTTCCTGAGGGCCTCCCTCACTGCCCGACGCTCACCCCGCATATTTTCTCGTATGTGAACAGGCTTGGTAGTGAACCGTTCAAGCATATCACCAAGATCAATGCATGTGATGCCACGTCGTCTAATAAAAATGTAACAATCAGTAGTAATGGAGTGGGGGTACGCATCAGTCAATACAGTCTTGAACACAGTGAATAGCCGCATTGCTCTGACACGTGTCCCAGTATACAATAAAAAACTTTCGGGCTGCTTCAAGCTTCGAGCGTGAGCCTTTTGTTGGAGAGCTTGTGCGGTCTACATAGGGTCGCATCCATGCAGGATTCATTTGTCGAGTGATAGTTGGTGGGCGAAAGGATACAGCAGCAGTTGTTAAGGGTCTAGTTTGTTCGGAAGATATAGGTGGTACAGGTGGGATGTACAGAATGGAAGGGTCTATGCGATCAAGTTCACTCCCGACCGGCGGTATGTGATGAGCTCCACTATCCCATTCCCCGATCACCTGAGTAAATTGTTGTGCCAGTGCATTGTCCGGGGTGCTGTCAAGCATGGGTATTGAGCGGGGTGGGATATCTGGATCAGGTGAAAGTTGGAGAGGTGGCAGAGTAGACGTGGGCTAGTAGCGTGGCAGGAGTAGTAATGTTAACTTCTCGTGCTGACTGTACATAACAGGAGTGCTTACCTTTGGCCGCTTCTCTTTCTGCCGTGCTGACAGGTTATCCCAGTTGTGAGCAGGCGCCGAGCATCCGTGCCTCAAGTCAATACAGCAGGTCTTACACATTTTGTTAATGCATAACCTGTGCGCAGCCTTCTTGCAAGATTCATGAAAACATCGCTCAGAGCTGAAAGCGTGATTCGAGGTTGCTATATGAGGGGGACCCGGGTTCAGGGGAGACTCAGTAGGGATGGGTTGGAGTGGAAATGTATAGTGCCACTTGCACTCGATGCACTAGGGCATTATCTGTTAGTTCTGAATAGGTTTATAGGGTAAGAGTGACACACCCGAAGATAATGGTGGCCGGGTGAGAGACCACCCGCCGCAAGTTTTAAAGGTAGAAAGGTGTCGCATTTGGGGCACTTATTGGAGCCGTTGATGCTAGGAGCCATCGCCAAGGGGCGCGAATGAGAGGTGTCGCACAAAGCAAGAGCGGCGAGTGGGGATGGGAGCGGCGGCAACAACTGTCGTGAGGGCATGTGGGGGTTGACCGGTGTTTGCCGCCGGACTTTTTGCCGGACTTTCCAATTCAGACAAGCCCTCTAAAAACCGCGTCAATTGCAGACTTCAAACTTCAAACTTCAAACTTCAAAAGATGACTCGAAGCTAGGCATATGCGCGGAAACTGTATTATCAAATTCGTTATGTTATACACAATATACAACGAGCATTATGATACAATGTCTGTCAGAAAGCATCTGCGTATTCAGAACTTGACTTTCGAGACGGTTTCATAGAAGCTTTTGCCTTGGATGGTCGCGATTTCCAGCTCGAGGGCAGTAGGCTGGCGCGAGCCATCGGAGGATGCGTAGGTTCCGGCACCCCATGGGGAGCCTAGTGAAGAAATGGTAAATGATCCATGATCGATTGATTAGATTTGGAGGAGTAAACTCACCACCGTGGACCTCGCTAAGGTTAGAGAGTTGAGGGAAAGCTTTTGCATAACCGAAGGGAACGTGAAGGATTCCATGGTGAGTAAGAACAGACATTGAGTTAAGAGCAGTAGTCTCCTGCCCTCCTCCGGGGCCGGCAGTAGAAACAAACATGCCGGCATATTTCCCGTAGAGAGCGCCAGAAACCCAGAGTTTCCCAGTGGCGTCCCAGAATGACTTTATCCTCGATCAGTAACATGAACATCCAAGGGAGGGGAGGGGGTAGAGAATGTTCATACCTTCCATTGTGCGGGCATGGTACCGTACCGCGTGGGGATACCGAGGAGGAAGGCATCAAAGTTCGGGAGTTCAGCTGGGGTGATAACGGGATAGTCGGGTTTAGCGGGGGCACGCATCTTGGTCAAGACCTCTTGGGGAAGTGTCTCAGGTACCCTAAATTATGATTATCAGAAAAGCGGTCTTTGACGGGAACGATGACGGGTATATACTGGTAGATAGTGACCTGTCCACCGGCGGATTCGACGCCTTGTTTGACGGCCTCTGCCACTGAAGAGAGAAGTTGTAGTTAGATTAAGTCTCGGATAAGGGATGATGGACGTACTTTTGGCAATATGGCCGTACATTGTGTAAATAATAATAGCGATCTTGGGGGTTGGAGAGGACATGTCGAGAGTTGTTTCAGTAGGTTCTGCTAGTAGGAGTACTGGAGGGCCGCCGTTGGTAGGCTGAGATGCACTTGTTGTTGTTGTTTTGGGTTGAGAAGAAGTGGTTGCGGAAGGGGCTGCTTTTACTATCAATCTACCATTGACTCAAATGTGAAACATGTACAGATATGAAACGCACGCATTAAAAGTTATCGGCCTCCTTCAATTCTCCCTATTATGCTTTGGAAATTATTTTATACACATGTTACTATGTATCCTAAAGGACTGCATGCTCCAAATATCCATGTATTGCGTCAGCGGTAATTGAGAAAAACGAAGGCTTCCAAAGGCGAGGAAACTTGCCATTTTGTCTCATTTTTTTTGAATGGGTTGCGGCACATCCATGGTACCGATCAGCCCAGAAAAAAAAAAGTATGTCAATTTGTATGTATAATCAACGTATGAACTTGTCAACTTAATCAGCAGTGTTCTACTGGATAGAGAACGCGAAAAGGTCATTTTTGTTCTGATCATGAATGAGTGACAGAGGACGTTTGAAACTCGGCCCATCACGTTCTGAAGCATGCAAGCCTGACTGAGTTCCAAAATCTCGGCAGTCACAATAATTATAACATTTCATTTCCCATCTATGTATTCCCCGCTAATTTTCGCGATTTCTCTCGATTTTTCGGAGTACCGAGGTATTTCATCCGCTTCCTCTAAAATCATATAACTCTGGTATACCAAACTTACCACCTTACAACTAGCTTCATGACGATAGGCCTCTCAAAGAAAAAATAAGTACACATAGTCGGAGTTATTTTTTGATCCCCGGACTTGATCTACATAAGCGTACCGGTACGATTGTGCATCCTACAGTTATTGCTCACCAGCAACCATCATAATAAAACAAAAACTAGTGAGTGCAGTGAGAAGGGTTTGTGTTTCTCAATAGTGTCAAGCTCCTAGTATCACTCTCTGTCTTGTCAAAGTGATCAGGTCTTCTTCAAAATCCCTGACGGAATTATTTACGGCCATCATGCCGCTCGATCGTCCACGCACCGACATTAACATTTGTACTCCGGCTATATATTATTTTTTTTTCGTTTGGGGTCTATCATTCTGATTGTAGCTGAAAACCCAAGGCTGACCAGATATCTAAGGATTCGGCGCAAGGGAAAAAAGGTTTTTCTCGGGTAGACATTTTCCATTTCACACCCGGGTACTTTACATAGATGTAGACATGACATGACGTCATACAATTTTAGCCCTTATCGGAAGTAAAAACCACATCGATTGCAAACTAACTTCAAAAGACAGCTCAAAGCTAGGTATATGCGCGGAAACTGTCCTATCACATTCGTTATGTTGTATACAACGAGCATTATGATACAATGTCTGTCAGAAAGCATCTACATGATCAGAACTTGACTTTCGAGACGGTTTCATAGAAGCTTTTGCCTTGGATGGTCGCGATCTCCAGCTCGAGGGCAGTAGGCTGGCGCGAGCCATCGGAGGATGCGTAGGTTCCGGCACCCCATGGGGAGCCTAGTGAAGAGATGGTAAATGATCCATGATCGATTGATTGTATTTGAAGAAGTAAACTCACCACCATGAACCTCACTAAGGTTAGAGAGTTGAGGGAAAGCTTTTGCATAACCGAAGGGAACGTGAAGGATTCCATGGTGAGTAAGAACGGATATCGAGTTAAGAGCAGTAGTCTCCTGCCCTCCTCCGGGACCAGCGGTAGAGACAAACATGCCGGCATATTTGCCGTAGAGACCGCCGGAAGCCCAGATTTGTCCCGTGGCATCCCAGAATGACTTGATGCTTGATCAGCCACACGAACATTCAAGGGAGGAGAGGGGAAAGATATGATTCATACCTTCCATTGTGCGGGCATGGTACCGTACCGCGTGGGGATACCAAAGAGGAAGGCATCAAAGTTCGTGAGTTCAGCTGGGGAGATAACGGGGTAGTCGGGCTTAGCGGGCGCATACATCTTGGTCAAGACCTCTTGGGGAAGTGTCTCAGGAACCCTAGATCATGATTATCAGAAAAGCGGTCCTCGATGGGAGCGATGACTGGCACATACTGGTAGATGGTGGCCTTCCCACCGGCGGATTCTACGCCTTGTTTGACAGCCTCTGCCACTGAAGAGATAGGTTGTAGTTAGATCAAGCCTTGAGGGTAGGGAATGGTGGATGTACTTTTGGCAATATGGCCGTACATTGTGTAGATGATAATAGCGATCTTGGGGGTTGGAGAGGACATGTCGAGAGTTGTTTCAGTAGGTTCTGCTGGTGGGATTACTGGAGGACCGCCGTTGGTAGGCTGAGATGTTGTTGTTGTTTTGGGTTGGGAAGAAGTGGATGTGGAAGGAGCTGCTTTTATAGGATTCTGCTGAGAGTTGTCGTTGAAATTGTCCTTTTGGCGTTTACTGGGGAAGCACATGGGCTTGAGGTGGCTTGGATATTGATATCTTTTATATCCCGAAAAAGTTTATAAGGACTGATCCCTTGTTTATGCACGATTACATGACCCAAATCGAGATATTCTTGTCACCATAAGGCGGTTTTCGTGGGTTCCCGTGGGATAAAAAGGTTCATTTTGAGAGATATGACGGAGATTAGTAGTAAAATTCCGAGTTTATAAGCTCGTGACTCCGATTCACCTTGTCAACTCTCCTAGTCTGTAAATTTATTTTAGCGCCCTGCTCTTATCAATCCACGCTCAACCACGCAACATCGCGACGATCGGGCTACTTTTTTGTCTTCAATTGCAAACTCAACCAAAAAATTATGCTCAAATAGGTAACTTTCTTCCACCGGACCGAGCCAAGTGACCGAGAGTTTCCTAAAAAGGGTCTAAATTTCGCACTCCCTTCATTCAGCCCAGACCTAGGTTATTTTACCCTTGACAGCAATTCATCAGATTATGTGCTCTAATTCAGTTGATTCTTGGTAAAGCATTTGTATGGCTATGTAATCTTGGGTCATTCAAGTCGCGTAATGGTATCCCCCTGATTTCTAATAGTAAACTCATCAACTCTCCGAAGTTTTTAATTGACCTGCGAGCCCGGCGTGGACGTTTACAAATATAGCTCATTCCGAGGTGTCAATGGAGGGGCTCTTTACCGCCGAGGAATCGAATACCCAATTGGCATAACTCACTTGGAACTGATGGGCTTTACATCCCGTATCGGAAAATGCGTGATTCCTTCCAGTCTAGACTCTTCCTCGCTAACGTTAGCATTGAGTACTGATCACGCATATTTGCTCTCACCTGCCCACACATATGTTTCATTTCACCCAGTTTCGAATTGTTTTTCTCTAGGTCTCACAGGATTTTCCACGTCAGCATTGCTGTCGAAACCACGTTTGGATCCGGCGGCTCATGGGCAGTAAAGATCTCGTGTTACTGTTTGTGCTAATCTAGGATAGGCAGCAAACCTATTTTTGATGTTATCTCAGATTTCTCCGGCCTTCTTCATAACGTTATTCGTTCAGAGTTTTCGAGAAACTGCCTTTGTGAACAAACTTCCTAAAGATCATCTATCAAGAAATGCAGTGAGCGTCGTTTCCCGAAGTCGTTAGATTGGTAGGAGTTGTTAAGGGTTTATAGACCCACTCCACTTCACGATCCTGTAAGCGCTTGGGTTTCTGCCCGAAATTTAGACCAGATTTGGTTGGTAGCTGGTGTTTGCTGATTGAGCACAAAATTGAACGCGCCCAGACAGGGTAAGTGGCCCCAGATACTCTAGTAACCTCTTTACTAAGAAACGCTTTTCGCAATTAGACCAGATGCGCGGGGATGAGTGGATAAAAAAGCACTGAAGTGGATCAGGCTTACGTGTGGCCCGAAGACACCTCCCATCCATTATCTATGATAGCTTCTGTGATGCAGGTCCGAATGATACATTGAATCATGGGAGGGCTATAAACAGGTGGTGCATGTCAACTGCCGTGACAACCTCATTCTTGTTCCTTAGACTGATCTCAATGATCTGTCCTCGGTGAAGGTAAGTACGGGTGCAATGAATTATGAATGAGAATCAGATCGGGTTGGTTCGGCGACGCGACAAGTGCGTGACCTTTTCATAGCACGTGACAAAACACGTTTTCGTGGTTGAACATATTTTTGACAGGTTTTCATTCAACGTTCAGCCTCAACGACGCGTCAAACCGGACTAACTCACGATATTTTGAGATTTACCTGACATAAAACCCTTATAGTATTGCTATGTCACTCCCATCTGAAATCTGGAGGCAAATCTTCCACCTTGCAGCAGATGAAGATGAGATTTTTCGATATGAACTGCCTATCTCGCTCGATACATCGATGTGGACTCGTAATACACTCAAGGACAAGCTTCCGCAGAGTGATATAACGGAATGGACGCTGAAGACCCCATCCGATATCTTGAATGCCTTGCAAAGGCGGAGTTATGCTACCAAGAAGGTATGTGGGTCCCTTCGGAACAGAATCTCAGTCTTGTATCCATAAAAGACGATTTTTGCGTAGTTTGACTTCGGTCGTTTCATCTTTCTACGATTCAATTCCTTAAATCATCTCCATACTAATTACCTATCTACCAGGCAATTATCTCAACATGTAAATTATGGCGTCGCGTTGGCTCGGAACTTCTTTTCCGTTGTCTCTTTTTCAACGATGCGTCAAAACTCATCTCTCTCTGCTCTGTCCTCGATTCCTCGTCGTCCGCAGCCTCCAACATATCGTCTTCCCTTGGCTGGTGGACTCGCCGGATCCACTTGGCACGTTTCCACGCAAGCGAGCTGCGTGGCACCACCATGGCTGATCTCGAAGATGCGTTAGTCTCCGTCATCAGACATTGCCCGAACCTTGAAATATTCATCGTGGACTGGCCTATGGGCGAGACGTTTGGCCCCGTTGCGGATGCACTAGCCACATACGCCGTCAAGTCTCTCCGAGTGGTCCACTGGCATGTCCCTTCAAATGCATTATCGAAAGTCATCTGGGCGCTTAGTGCGCTTCCTTTCATCATCGCTTGCCATATTCACTTCGGAGCCCCGATGGTAGACGATGCAGACTCGACAGACGGTCACCTCGGGACTGCATCACATGTGAACCTTTCACTACCGTACCTACAACAACTCTCGCTCCGTGGGCATTGCCAGGAGTTCGTCGAGCAAGCCGCGGGATGGTCTATCCCGCTCCTCAAGAACATGACCTTCGATTGTGGAAGCCTCCGTACGGATCTTCCAGACATTATAGCGTTCCTAAAGACCCACGGGACACAATTGTATTTCCTTGACGTTAATTGCATCCCACCATTCGACATCCGTACGATCCTCGACCTCTGCCCCCTCCTCAGTGCGTTCTGTTTCAACGCGGATTGGCGCGTTCAGCAACCTGGGGAAGAGATTCCTGCGCCTATCAGCAGAACTATGGCTCACTCCACCGATACGCCAATGATGAGTAGGCTCGTGAATAACCCACACCCAAACATCAGTATGATCGGCCTGCATGGGCTCATGTACGCTTTTGGTGTTGGCGTCGCGGCAGAGGTGGCCACAAAGGAGCCGCTGATGGCGCACATTATTCGAAGCTCGAACGATCTCAACGTGACGGCGCTGAATAAGCTAAATTTTCCAAAGTTGCAGTTTGTACGGGCGGTGAGCTGGCAGATGCTTAGTGAGCTGAACGAGGCGGATGGCCCATCGGAGGAGCATGGGGGGACGATGCGGTATGACAAGTGGTGGGATATCCTTACCCGGTCGGGGATTCAGCTCGAGGATTGTACTGGGCAACCGTTGGGGACCTTGCCCATGGATGCCGACGACGAGGAAGATAGTAGTAGTGAGGAGAGTGAGGAGGAAAGTGAGGATGAAGACGAGGATAGTGATGAATATGAAGATAGTGATGAGTATTATGATAGTGACGAGTACGAAGATGATGAGGATGAGTGGGAGTTTGACATTCCTCCATTGCCCCAGGAGGGGAATGGGAATGTTGGGGAACTGAGGCAGCTTTTGGAGGAATGCCGGGCCATGGCGGAGGGAAGAGAGGAGCCGATGTTCCCTCCTGTTATGTTTAATGGGATGATGGGTATGGGGTCTTATGGGCTGTAAGTATCTATGATGTGTTCAGTGCAGTTCGTGTTGCAGTATTTATGTAGTAGTAATTTGATGACCTGTAGAATGCAAATGGAATTTATTGCCGTTTTCATAAATAATCGGATTCGACAAAAAAAAAAGTTTACTCTCGGTTGGGCGGTCCGAAGAACACATGAAGACAGGCCCTCTTACCAGAAAAAAGTGGTGTACACCTTGGTTGAAAGAAAATTATCTGCCTGTAACATTTTACTCCTCGCTATACCTACCACGCCCAATCCTATCCCGCTCTGTTACTACTCCCAATGCTTGGTTCCTTTATCTACCAGTGTCAGGGAAATGATAGAAAATAGGCGGAGAGGTAAACTACCTCTACAAATACCACGTTATGGATGACTCAACGGTCAATTGTTTTGAGTCCCTCTGCCTTGGTCGTAAAAGTACGGGGAACTAGTCCAAGCGACATATTCTGCCCATCTTCTCTTAAAGAAAGGTAGATCCGATTAATCATCACTACCGCGAAGCTATAAGCGTTGATTGTTAGATTTCCATCTGGTAAATTAATAGTGATTCCTGCATACATATGAGCTGGTCTGTTCAATAGATTTGTTAATAAAATACAGGTATCAAAGATCGATACAGACATTATGTTTATCAATTTAAGATAATCCTGCAGACATGTCAGGGGTTGTATATGGGAATCTATTGGGGAACAACATTACCGGGAGGAATACGACGCATACGAACCATATTATTGTAACCGAAGAAATGACAAAATACATGATTCCATCCCTCTGCATAACCTGTATCCAGTGTTGGGCTGAGCCAGTTCGGGAAGCTGCCACAGTCATAAGGAGAGTTATCACGAAGACTATGATGCTGAAACCAAGAACTATGGACACATATACTGTTAACAGGCGAAAAAGTCTGGGAGAAATGTTTAAATTAGCCCCAGAAAGTTCCACACCGGTACGAAACTAACAATGGTGCATGTTGTGGGTCTGGAAAAAGTGCGCAAACTGAAGAAGAATTTAGTGAATAGCTGGTCCAAATCCTGCAACTGCAACTTACTTTGGAATGCGTGTGGGTCGATCGGTTTTTCGGGAGTTTGGAGTAGTGGAGCTAAGATAGAGTTAGTGTTGGATGGAGCGTTGGGAAAAATCCATTTGATGGATGTACCAGCAACGATTTGACGTTGAGCTATTATAACGAAAACTATGGCAAGCCGAGAAAGTATGATCAATGACAGGATGGTGATTATGTATTTGTTTTTATGGGTAAAAACGTAGATTCTGGAATTTGTAATAAGAGATAAAACGTACGTGAACGAGCGTGTTACTTACCTTAATGTTGCAAAGACTTCAACAACTGTGAAAATCAAAAATGACGCTACAAGTTCAGCCACTACGAATCGGTTGCACCTAAGAGGATGTAAATGTCAACAGTTGGCGTATGCTGCGGGGGACTACACACATCTACAAATGTGTGAGGAATTAGGTTATATATTGTGTCAATGGTCTCTCCAATTTTTGACGCACTGAGGGTGTTACAGCTGGTGAGAAATACGCTTCCAAAATATTAATACTAAACACTGAACAAGGAAGAAGGTAGTCACATATTAAGACACTAGTCAAAAACCCGAGACTAATGTAACGATTCTAGCCCGCAGGAATGGTGAATGATAACGTGGGCCCCTCGTTGCAGAAATAGACGTACCAAGAGAAATAATACAGAAGCTGTGAGAAGGATCGACGAAGATTCTTTTTGTTTTGCCTAGTAGTGTACTCACCGAAGGTTTTGCGAGGCTTCCATGCAAATTCAACCTACGCAGCAAATATCAATCCCAAAGCACTGTTTTTCACAGGGGAAAATATGTACCTCTGCGCCGAATGTCAAACAATGGTCATATACCAAGAGGGTAAACGCAGCGATGTAATGTGCCTGAAGGTATATTCATGGAGCAGGTGTTTCATAATTAGTGTTGCGGATAATTACCTTCAGAGTTAGACTATCCATACTGTTAGATCTCTGATAATGAAGTTCTAGCAGACACGTACACATGAGATAACAATGGTAGGAGTTTTGAAGTTGATGATGGAGGGTCCATGTTAAGGGGAAACGTTATGTGAAATGATGGGGGATTCACCTGAGTGGTTTCGTAGCGTTCTTCTTCAAGGTATTTATTAGCCCGAAGTTGAAGCAGTACAGATCAATGTGCCAGAAACGCACCATAAACAGATAGAAGGGTCATATATATATCACAGACGGATTGATCGTATAATGAAAAGACCGATTGTGAGTACTTGATGCATCAAAGGTGAGACGGGTGAAAGATTGTATGGTTATGGCCAGAGCTGACATCAAACACTGATGAGAGTTGGCGGTTTCTTGTTGATAACGGGGAGAAATCCATGGACCATGGACTTGGTCATTCTAATATGATTATGACACAAGTCGTAAAACGGTTCAGAATCATCTGCAAGAGCGTATGTAGCCAAGCTAGGGCGCGCAAAGTTAGATACCTTGCTCGCCAAAGTTGTTCGAACTCGAAAATGAAGCCACTTTCTTTCTCAAATAACAGATAACACCAACTGTCAGGCCTTTTTGGGCGACCTCTTTGCTGTCACCAACGCATCAACGTTCGCATATTCGACGTGTTCAACATTCAATATTCAACAGCCATTTCAATGGTTCCACAAATATCCCGTATTTGTGTGGCAAGCAAGATCAACGTCGACGGTGCCGGCAATTCCTCGAGTAATGAATTTATTCATCTATGAAGTAGACCTGTGTTAACTTGGAATCGTGTAGTAAAAGTCGTACTAACCTGTTGCTCCTTACGCAGATGAGGTAGAGATAATAAGTAACGACATGCGCGCAAGCGGCAAACTGATTTTGGGCGAGTTGTGATCAAGCTGTGCACTGTTTGTCCAGACTCTGCAAACCGTCTACATAATACTCACGTCAATCAATACCTCCATGAATATGAAAAGCTCGGCATTTTGGCTTTATCGAGGTCAAGCTCCTAAATTCGTCAAGAAACCATCAAGACCTCGACCCGACATGGTTTAGAATTCAATCTCAAATGGTATATGTATCACGAGCCCCGGGGTCTCTCAATCCACGAGAAAAGTCTAAATGCGTCTCAAAATCCCCACCATTGAGCCCTTCACCAAAACCGGCAGCAAGCACAATCTACGCATCGTGATTCGTAGTGACAGCACATCATACCATAGTTATAGGACGTGGCCTTACAGGCCTCAGCGCTGCTCATACTCTTCTCGAAAATGTAAAAAGAGTATTGTCATTAGACAAAAAGTCGTTGTGCGTCTTTTTCTCTGCCTT
Source organism: Collybia sordida (assembly GCA_037014335.1). Classification (NCBI taxonomy): domain Eukaryota; kingdom Fungi; phylum Basidiomycota; class Agaricomycetes; order Agaricales; family Clitocybaceae; genus Collybia; species Collybia sordida. The sequence continues at coordinate 1,793,634 of JAYKXK010000010.1, read as the reverse complement.
TACGTGCCATGAATATTCGCACATAATGCCTCGCTCAGACTCGGTGGAAACTCCACAAGCGGCACCGGGACAGAAACGCAAGAGAAATTCAACATCACCGACACCAATAAATTTTCTGAAGCTTCAGGAAATTCTCTTGACAACCTCACGGAAACAATTTCTCAGCACACTAAATTTGCAACTGGGGACACATCAGACCCTTTTGGGGAAAGGCACGCATCTCATCTCATCCTCCATCCTTACCTTCCCTATTCCTTAATCTCGCGCGATATACGACAGCTACACCCCACAAACCAATATACACGCTCTCTATAGTATTTTGGGGATGATTGGGTTACAGAGCTGTCGAAAGCCTAAGCCCAACAAAGATTGGTGCCTATGGACGCGAAAAGGGTGCACCATTCAAAGATATAGGGCCACGACGCCTTGGCTGTTTTCTCCGAGACAGTGGTGCGGTGAACCTCACCATTATCCCAAGCAAATTCAATATAATATTTGACAACTACACCCCACAAACCAATATACACGCTCTCTATAGTATTTTGGGAATGATTGGGTTACAGAGCTGTCGAAAGCCTGAGCCCAACAAAGATTGGTGACTATGGACGCGAAAAGGGTGGACTATTCAAAGGTATCGGGCCACGACGCCATAGCCGTTTTCTCCAAGACAGTGGTGCAGTGAACCTCACCATTATCTAAACCAAATTCAATATAATATTTGTCAATATGTGCAGTTACGGTGCAGAATCTCAGAACCTCATCAGAACCTGATCCTCAAAACCCAAGCTCCGTCGTATCCTCCCCCATCATCTCCATATAACTACGCAGATGGTTCTCCCACCGTCCCTCGTAATTCATGACTTTCACATCAGGCTCCTTAAACGGATCGAACGTATCACCCAACCCTGATACTTCTCGCGCCCATGCCTGCGTTTCGCGCTGCTTCTTGTTCGGCCTCACCGCTCGGAAAGCCGCCTTGACGTTATCCCATCCCGGGATTGCCCCAGAATCTTCAACGGGGCCGCAACCCGTGGCAGCCTTGAAAAGTGGGCGATCGGCACGCGCTAGTTCTTCTCCCTTGAAAGTAATCTCATGGTCCCAGTTGTCCTATTCAAAAAGTCTTACTAGTCAAAAGTGACCTCCTATAAAACAATGAGTGGGACTCACACCGAAATCGTATAGATAGTACAGAGTAAGGACCTTGCCCTGCGGTGCGACGATGTGGTGCAGCCTCCCGGACGTGTCAAACACATCACAGAGGCGGACGTCGCATTCAAACTCGGACCGTCCTTCACTGGCGTCCTCTTCATCCCCGATGCGCAAGACTACGTTCCTACGCGACAAGGTCCAGCGTGGCCCGTCGCTCGGGGTCTCAAACGTGAACTCATGGAGATGCGTACACCCCCATGGCCCCATGGAATATTGTAGAGCGTAGTGAAACTCCCGGAATGTGTACCAGGAAGGAACGCTGAAGCTGCGTGTGATGACGGGGTTGGAGGAGCCGACAAGCTTGAGTTTGAATTTATATGCCTTCCTGATAAAAATTTCGTCAAATTAAGAAAAAAAAAATGGGTGATGTTGTCAATGGAAAGCTCACTTTCCACAATACTTTTTATGAAACCGCCAATCCTAGGGTACCGGATGGGGAAATTTTAGTTACACTGCTCAGAAAAAGCTGGGATGAGATTTCACCTTTCTTTGACAGTCCACACTACAATATAAAGTCTCAGGCTTTGCCCCTGCGCAGCCTGTACATCTTTTCGTGCCAGGATTTTGGCATCCCTTGAAATCTAGGCGGCCCGCAAAGGGGTTACAACACAATTTCGTGTTAGGGGTGTCGATTACGGTGGTTTCAGAGGCCATAGACGAAAACAGGCCTAACCTAGAGTATTGATTAATTAGACGCTTTGTTGGCTATTGTAAAGTGGTCAGAAGAAAAACCCGTTCAAAAGAAAATAAATTGATTTATGTATGTAATTTAGAGTGCTCCAACTTCCAATTCGAATCTTTACGTGATCCGGGCTGATCCGGGCCTAATTGCCGGCACACGCAAGTTGGTTGAAGGTTTACAACATGTTATTCTACACGTACACAGCATTCATACCTCTTTTTACATATATATACACAGCAGGACAATGATAGGTCGCTACTTCTTTCCAGCCTTCTTGGCGACAGTGCGTGCCCTGGTCAACATCTTTTTCCAGTTATAACATTGGTTGCAACCTATTTGCCCCAATAATACGGTGAGCATTGATATATAGTGCTAGGGTAAAGGAACGTACCAGTAGAACCATGCTTCTTGCACTGGTATACTCCGTCCTTGTTAGTGGTGGACTGAGGGGCCTCGATACCTTCACGGTCGATGGGGTCATACTAAATGAATTCTTAGACAACGTTCAGGAGTCTCAGACGACGTTACGTACTCCAAAGAAAGCGTCATTCTCTTCTCTCCCGTCAAAGTCGCAATCCGAGCACTGTTGACGCGAGAATAGTCAGAATACGGTCGCGATCGTAGTAGATCAAGCGTGTCGATGGAGACACGAGGGGAAAGGATGAGCGACGTACGACTTCTTTGAAGTGGGTGCAGAAGACGGCGTCGTTGATCTCGATAGTTGCGGGGGTGGTTGCAACGTCAGCCATGGTGGAGTTGGTAGGGATGGACGAGAAAGAGTGGTGGGTGTAATGAGATATGTAGATGGGACGGGTCAGGAGCTGTGGGACTCACCGGCCAGAGTTAAATACCTGGGAAATAATTCAGGGCGGCACCGGTGCCGCGTATGGAACATCCGGTGGGGAAAGTGTGGGGTAAAGATCTTAGATTCGATCACATTTAATTTAATATTAATTATCCTGTAGGTAATTCCCAGAATAATAAGCAGAGGCGAAATTGGCGAAATTGAAGAGAGAGGGAGTCGGGAAGAAGATACATCCTCGCGCTTTTTATTTTATCTGGCATATTGAGGATAGATTCTGTACGTCAAAAAAGAGAACGAACCACCTATACTTCATACCTACTTAGCCTTATCAGACACATGACTCGGTTTTTCTGTCATGTGATGAATAGAGGCTCTTTTCCGATCCTTTCTTCAACTTCCAAGGAAATGACTCGCTAACCATCCTACTTCAGGGACATTCAATATCATAGAATACACACAAACTTATTCCTATAACCTTCAATCCAACAAATACCTTGAAAAAACACCCAAAAGATGGCCAACTCACCCGCCCGACCTCGATTTGAACCTTCACCATGCGATACCTCAAACCTTGCAGTCTCTCCACTTTCCGGGGACCAAGGCGCATGGATACCACTAATCTCTTGCCCAGCTTCCTTCCCCATCGAACTGGTGTGTCTAAAATCTAAACTTTCAAATGCTAGCGAGATATAACTTTGGCACCGCTAGTTCGAGATCGCAGTCTCTCAATTAATCCACCACCCCGAGTACAATTCCACCCTAATCCTAAGATCAGACACAGTAGCAGAGTATACCTCCGATTTTCCCGAGGCCATTCCCCGGATCGATGGAATGCGCTCCGTTCGAGTCGTTCATCGTAAACTTCTACCCAGGCGCCCGGGACGCGACGCGAGTCTTGAGCAATATTGTTCTCTTCACGCAACGGCAACTTCTGATGATGGTCCACCAAGTACTTTGATTCTAACCCCAATCATCCCTCCTGGAGGTTCCCTGCCGTATTACCACCCAACCGTCTCCCATCTCGCGTTTCGGTACATCTCTAGTACAATTACTAACTCCCCAACTTTGCGGATAGAGGTCATCCCGCTCCCTGGTACACCGACAGACCTGAATTCGCGACTGTATCGCACTTGTTTGGCACTTTTGGATACTTTGGATAGGTATGGATGGGGAGCTGTGACGAATTACAAAAAACGCGTCATGCATGATTGTTTAGTCCCGAGAGATATGTATCAGGATTTGTATCTTGTCATGCGGGAACGACATAAACATCTTGTGGATACTTGGCAGGAGGTGACTGATCCATTGAAGCATGTTTTCGAGGTAATGATTTCCCCATATCATGTATCGATTGTTCTGATGACATTATAGGATATTGGGATCGCAACATATCTGATACTACTATGGAAATTGACCTACACCCCGCCCGAAAGTCCGGACAAGGAAAATGATGATGCGACACGGCCATTTAAAAGTTGGCCCCGCCCACCAGGGGGATTTCTCGATTTTGGGTACTACTTCCCACCCACTCGAGCAACATAACCATCTCACCTCTTTAACAGGTGCGGAAACGGCCTTTTAACCCATATCCTAGTCGCCGAAGGGTATGATGGTAAAGGCGTCGACCTCCGCGCACGCACCTCCTGGACACACTATCCCATCCAAACGCAGGACCACTTACACGTGCATGCATTCGACCCCACCGCCCCGCGCGCCTCCGACCCCCACCTCAAAGCCGGGGTCTTCATTATCGGCAACCACGCCGACGAGTTGACACCATGGGTGCCTGTCCTCGCGACGCTCCACAACGCATCAGGCTACCTTTCCATCCCATGCTGCGCTTGGTCCTTTGACGCAAAGTACGAACGCTCCAGCACACCCATGTTCCCGATTCCGAGCGAGGGTTTTGCGGATACGCTGAATTTGGGCGGGGAGGGTGGGAATGGGAGTTCGTATTCGATGTATCGGATTTGGTTGGCGTCGTTGAGTTTGTATTGTGGGTGGGAAGTTGAGTGTGAGACGTTGAGGATCCCGAGTACGAGGAATTGGGCGATTGTTGGTGAGTTTGGGATGTGTTGGGCTTTCTGTTTTTGACCCTGAGCTGAAGATTTCTTTTCGTCAATGCAGGCAGGAAGATGGTAGAGATGGAGGATGGGCGGGATAATGCTTTGAGTATTCTAGATAGTGTTTTGGAGCGGGGGTTGTTCAAGGCGAGGACGCCAGAAGGAAAAGGTGGTTCTTCGCGACATCATTGATCTTTACTACCCGTTATTCGTCTAGTTGTTTCGGAGGGAGAATTTTTAGTAAGCGTTCTCAAAATTTACTCTGGTACCTTGTTCTAATGGCCGTACTAAGAAAATCTAGAATATGGCCTGTATGTCTCGGTCCGTCTGAAAGGAGAAGCCTTGAAGACCCATGAGCGAACTATACTGCCACAAATCATTGGTTGGTACGGTTTTCGCTGCTTTGTATCTAGTGGATAACTTTCCTTCCTCCTAATTACATGAATATCAAGGATCAATTGGTCCAGTGTGACCGACGATTGTTAATTGAATTTACTTTATGGATAATTTAGAGAGGTTTCATTATTGGTTATGCTTTTTTCTCCAGGATTTCGGACGACACGGGCGTGCTTCTTATAATATTCCAATTGGATGTGCAAGAGACTCTGATTTTTCCGAGGGGATACATAATATAGCCAAAAGCTGACTAATCAAAATCATTACGCCATGTGTTTCTTTCTGTACGCGAAGCTTCTGTGTTTTCCGGCACACAACCCTGTCCATTCCCCGGTCCAACGCTGACAACGACGACAACGACGACAACGGCTTAGCCTACCACTAATAATCACTTTCCTTGAACGTACACTGTCACTGTGAGCAAACGAGAACAACGACCCAATGTTTTCGTCTATCACGACGTTCATCTCCAACCGTCGCCGGGGGCTCGCCAAAGTTGCAGGGATCGCGGGGGCGCTTTACCTCGTGCGGCAGTTCATCACGGAACGTCTCGATGATATTAAGGAACGAATTGAGCAAGAGCGCGTCGCGCGGGATACGTACGTCTCATTAACCATGACTTAATCAACCAACTTTACACCTTGGCCCTCTTTTTTTTTTAGGTTGAAACGTCGGTTTGACGAGACGCAAGGGAATATATCATATACCGTCTTAGCACTTATGCAAACGCTTGCAGAGCAGGTGCTTAGGCAGATGGATGTGGAAGGTCTTACGCGTGAATTGCAGAGTCGGTCGAAGGCGCGGAAGGCCGCGCGGGCGATCGGGGCTGGGGTAGGGCAAGTATCTGGGATGAGGGAAGTTGAGACGCGGCTGGTGCATGAACAGGAACGGAGCCAGGAAGAAAAAGAAAAACAGGAGCAAGATGGATCGAGGCCACCGTCGAGTCTTGCGTCGAGTGTGGATGTTGTGGGCGGTTTGGAGACGGCGTCAGAGGCGGGGTCTTCCATGATGTCGTCGTATCATGTCGCGGAGCATAGTGAAGGGGTGGGAAGTAATGCGTCTGCTGAACCGGGAGTGGGGAGTTGGGTAGAGGCGAGGACAACGTCCTCACTCGCACCTGTGGAAAGTGTCAGTGCGGGTGCGGAAGTGAGCGTGGAAGTAAGTTTGGGTGTAAGGGAGATGATTCATAATGGGGATGCACCTTCCGTTACTGAGTCGGGAATGGTAAGATAACCTCTTCGTTCTCTTTATAGGAACCGGGTACTGATTTTTTAAAACCGTACATAGACAGATAGCGTGATGAGCTCTTCATTCACTTCTGACGCGAGCAACACACGGACCACAGCCGACCTTTGGAACGAAGTAAAAATCCTAAGTAAACATTCCTTCCATCTACCTACCCAACTCAAACACCTAACCTAACCACCACTTCCAGCATTCACCCGAACTCTAACAACTCTCTATTCAACCATCCTCCTCTCTTTACTCACCACGCTCCAACTCACACTCCTCGCACGGGGGAAGTACGTCCAAGCAATTGTCGCAAAAGAGCGAGACGAGCGTATGCGTGATGTACTCGCCTCGCAACTGACACTCACGAACATCATGTTGGGGCGCACGGGGGGGCTTGAGGAACTTATGTCTCCGGCTATGGGTGAGGATGGGACGGAGGCGGAGGGGGTTAGTGAGGAGGTGGAGAGCATGTTCTTGACGATGAGTTGGTGGATATTGCATGTGGGCTGGAAGGATGTGGGTGAGCGTGTGCGACGTGGAGTCGAGGAGGTATTTGATGGGTGAGTAGTCCTGCCTTGGGCTTTTCCCTTACAAGGTGCTCATGCGATGTATGATGTGTGAAGGGTGAGCTTGAAGAGCAAACTCTCAGCGATGGATCTGCATAGACTCGTTAATGATGTTCGTCGGCGTGTGGAGTATGAAGTGACGTTTGAAGGACGAGAACGGCGGATCGAGTAAGCCCTCCTTCCGTTGTCTCATTTTTTCTATCATAGTATTGACATACACGATGGCATAGTTTTATATCATCACTACTCCCCTCAACACCCGAGACAGTTCAACACGTGCTCACACAAGGGGGGTTTCCCTCCCGTCAACCACCCTACACCCACCTCGACCTTCTCGAATTCGACATGTCTTCTACAACATCCTCCCTCCCCGCTGCCCTCCCCCAGCACTCCCACCAACTCACATCCTCCTACCCACCCCCCAGCACGAGCCCAAGCCCAAGCCCACGTCCCACTTCGCCCCACCTCGATACAACCACAACCACAAATAACCCCGCTGCCCCACCCACCCAAACAATCCACCCACTTCCACTCCACCCAAACGCACCCTTCGCCGCACTGCTCGCAGAAACACACGCGACACTCGCTTCTCCAGATTTCGCACACGTCCTAGCAGCGTGCCTCGATCGTGCTGCGGAAGTACTCAGTGCGGGTCTTGAGCGTGAGGTGTTTGCGGGTGTGGGGGCGGGGGAGCAGGATATGGGTGCAAGTGGGAGTGGGGTTGGGGTTGGGGAGCCGGTGAGGATAAGGTTGGCGGGGATGTTGCCTGGTCTTGCGAGGTGGAGTGAGAGGGCGTTGGTTGGGTTACCTAATGAGTTGGTTGATGGTTTATTGGATATGAGAGAAGTGGAATGCCTCTCAGCGATCGTGTTTGCTCGATTTGAGGATCAATTCCGATGACGTCAAGTCCAACATCCTCACGAGAGAAAACTAAACCTTACCACAACCCGACCTACAGCTTCGCGCTCGTGGGTCTGTGTAGGGTTGGGGCTAATACCAGAAGGGCACAGCATCAAAGGGAGGGAAAGGCGGGGGCTGGGCGGGTGGATGGTTGGGTTTTTCGGTGCTTGGAGCTTAGGATGTGTAGATTCCTTTGTCTTAGTTGGGTTAATAGATGCATATATCGCTTTATCGCTTTACTATACCTCTGATAAAATGGTTTTTTTTTTCTTTCTGGAGACATGTCCTCAGCGGTTTATAACTTGCCTCGACGAGAAACCTCCGAACCCCAAACACAGGAAACCAAAACAAAAAGATCTCTATGGATCATAAGGTGGCCTACCCGATAGGCGATGCAAATACACAGTTGCTGAATGAGAAGCAGCATACATCGGTGAGATGGCCGAGCGGTCTAAGGCGCCAGACTAAGGAATTGACCAGAGCAGTCGCTGCTCAGTATATCTGGTCACTTCGGTGGCGTGGGTTCGAATCCCACTCTCATCACTTTTTGGCATAACTCTCCGACAATGAGAGTAGAGAGCTTTTTATTTTTATTTTTATTTTCTTTTTGGCTTTCGGCAGCGTTTTTTTGGGGGGGTTCTGGTTTGTTGGGGTTTTTGAGGTGGTGGTTGGTGTGGAGGTGTGATTATGAGAAGAGTTTGGGAGGGCAGTGCTGGTGGGATGTATTGATGGATTTTTTTTTGTACTACATACACAACGTTGTTCAGAACAGATTCATAGCTATTCTTCGTCGACACCATCCAACAATTCTTTGTCGAGCTCCGGATTAAATGATATTTTCGCCGTGCATCCCACGCCCTACACTTGGGATACTCGAGAGAGTAAAAGAAAAAGTCCAAAGGTCGGCAAGAAGTTATAGAATGAATTCCGAGTCCTGGTTTTGAAGAACGTTCTTGGCGTTTGTGCAATAGATTATGGGATTCAGAGGAGGAGACAGCCCTGAAACAAATGCCGTATAGGGTTTTGTGTACGCCCAGTCAATGAAAGTCACTTTGGATCTCTGGTTAGGCCGGAAGGAAATTCATACCGTAAGTAGTTGGAATTCGGAAACGATGGAGCTGTAAAACCTCACAAAACCCATTCATGATGCCAATACTGTGTATGGCATTCCATATCGGAAGCTTGAAGTGAATTGTCCATCGCGCGCACTGTCAACGGACCCTTTTCGTGCATCCACACGCCAGTAAGTAGGGTTGGCCATGCTTGAGTGTCGATACTCCACAATCTATACAAATACACAGGCAGGGCTCACGAACTTGATAGATAGAAGCCATGAATATCTTGAGCGCGAGAGATAGAATGATGAAGAGGACCTCAGTCGGGACTCGGGGGAGTCTCCAACATCGTCCCTAAAACTTAAATACACACTGTCGGCGGAGCCCTGGTGCCTGAGAGTATAAGCGCAGCGGGACGACAGCGTGTTGGAAGAATCAAGGATGTTCTTGAGGAACGTGAGTGGTTCTTTGGCGTATTTACGTCTTCAGAGCCTCATGTTGGGGCTTGGCCTGGTGGATGGTGCGATTGAGTTTTCGTTAAAGAGTTTGAGTGACGAGATTTGGGACCATGTTGGTGGGTGGGGTGAAGAAGTGACTTGGCAGCTTCTATGGTGACGTACTGGTACGAGGTATGGCGAAATGTACCGGTGTTGGGGATTTCTTCTACCGAATTAGTTCAAGGTCGAATATTGGATGTATGTACATGAATTTGTAGTGCCAAGCTATGGGTCATTTTTCCGAGTCGCTGTTTGTGTGGAACACTATCGATGAGATACTTACCGCACGATACAATACGATACGAGAGGGAACGCTGTGAATGGATAAGATATCGCGTTCGGTGATAGAGAGGACCGAGTTTGCGTGATTGTGTGTATAAAAGTGGTCTTGTGGACGGGCCAACGGTCGTCCGAGAGACAAGCCGCAAGCGGAGGAAAAAATGATCCCAAAAAAAGGTCTCGGCACGCCACTCCAAAACCCGCCAAGTCGTCATTAAAAAAAAAAGAGGAATACAAAAGGCGGAATCTACTCGATTCATAAACCTTCAGTTCCCCGTCTTTGAAGTAAAGAAAAGCTCGAACTCACACTTTTACCAGTGGACGTGTACATACTGAACAGCGAGGATGCCATCCCGAGGAAATTCTTCACATAGCACAGCCACGGCCGGATCCCAAATTCAATCCCAACCGGTTTTGGCTCATTCCAATTCGACCACTTTCACTATGGCCTCGCACGCTTCAAAGGCCATCGACGCTGAGCAGGGCGACCGTGCTAATCAACCACCAACACAGTCGTTTTGGAATTATATCAATTCGGATGTGGACCCCAACCTCTCAACAGGGCCATTGGCTGCGTTCTGTCTGATGACGGGATACATGTATGTCCTTCTTTCTCTCCTTACCCTGAGCTTCTAGCTGAAACTTACTTGTCCTTCTTTTTTTTTTCTCTTTTGTTGTTGCCATACAGTGATGTCGTCTCCTTCTCAGCTATCTACGTTTGGTGTGGCTTCCAAACAGGAAACTTCGTCCAGGTGAGCCGAGCACCGCCCCCCCTCTCCTCCCCTGTGCCTCTTTCTTCCATCCTTCCATCTTTCCTTCCCTTCAGGCGCTCATGTAAAAGAGAACAATATCACTGACTGATCGATTATAATCTCGCTAGCTCGCTTTGGCAATCGCGCGCCTCTTTGAGGGTCCAGTAGGTTTCCGCGACATGACCTTCCACATCGCAGACCAACAAGCTCTCTGCTCTCTTATCTGCTTCAACCTCGGTGCCTTTGTCGGGCGTATCGGAGACCGCATCGGCCCACTCAAACGCATCTGGCTCGTCGCGGGAACACTCCTCCAGGCCCTACTCACTATGGCCGCGGCGCTGACGATCTGGAAAAGTGGACAACCAAGTATCGCGGATGAGAGAGGGGACCCATCGTGGACGAATACTTTGTCGTTCGTAGCGTTGGCGTTTATGAGTGCGAGTTTGGGCGTGCAGGGGATTCAGGGGAAGAGGTTGAATACTCAATTCGGAACGACGAGTACGTATATGCGTCTTTCCCCCCTTAATTTTTTTTTAAATACGATCTTGACTCTTTTTTTTTTTTGCTTGTAGTTGTGCTAACGACTGTTTGGGTCGAACTCATGTCCGACCCTCGTCTCTTCAAGCTCCGCCAAAAGGTCGCCTCACGCGATCACAAAGTACTCGCGGCCGTTTCCCTCTTTTTAGGAGGCTTCATCGGCCGCGCGCTCCTCGGAAAAGTCGGTGCAGCAAGCACTCTTGGCATCGCTGTTGGGATCCGAGTCCTCATTGCGATCTCTTGGATATTCGTCCCTGGAAAGCCTGCCCCCCGGTCTTGAAAAAATTTAATATAAATATTCTCAACAATTCGGTCGGGAGGCGAGCGGGTTATTAGAGACTCGCGCCGCTCGGTGCTCGACTATCGACTTTCGTTGCTTTATTACTAGATAACAAAAACACACACACACAACTACCATCGAAACTGCATCATCTACATCATTTATCATTACCACTACCACTTCCACACCCATTACCACACACCCCCATCGCGGCATATATCCGTTCCCTCATGATATCCTCCCCCACCCCACCCCACCCCAATACGCTCATTCCCCCACCCGCCCACCTACCCGGCGTGATAGAAAAAAGCGTACATATACAGCGCTTATTATAGATTTTTTTTGGTTGCTCAACTCGTGCTTTTGTTTTCTCTTCCTGTTTGTGTTGCTGTGATTTTATGCGATAGTGTATATCTAGTCTTGTGTACCACGCAGTGTACTCAACTACTAATGTCCTTTGTGCTCGTCGTCGTTATTTTCGTGTCTGCATAGTTGAAAGCGGGCGGAGGCCCTTCTGTTTGTTTTTTCGGAGTTCCGTCGTGGAGCGGATCAATGTTATCCCGCTTGAGGTGCGGTGTTAAAACGTTAATCCCTGTTAATCCCCTTTAATCCCTTACCCAGGTCCACCCACCAGCTTACAGGATATTGATATTCTCTGTCGTCATTCATGTGGTAAATGGAATGCTTTGATTTGGATAATTCAAGTCCATGTGTATGTTATAAGTGGGTGATATGAATAAGTAATCAGGAAGTTGTTGTGTGAACTACTTTTGTAGTTGGGATTACATAGAAGAGGTGTAAGTGGTAAAATTAGCTGGAGTCGATAAGATAGAGTCAAGTGATATTCTCAAGGCTGCTAAATTATCTAGCTTGGAAACCTGGAAGCACCGTCAAGGGGGCGTAGATTCATAGAGGAGACCCAAACGGGAGGCGACTAAACATAGCCACGCAAAAACTGGACAGTTCGACTCAGGATCTATGTATCACACCAGTACGGTAAAAAAGTTCAAACGGTAGGTAGGAGCAAGTAGTCAACCTGATCGAGGTATCAATCTTCGATATTGGTTCCTGGAGGACCGACAGTCAGGATACAAAGTCGTAAATGATGCATACTCCATAAACTGAACGCCCCCTCCAAAAAAGAAAAAAGTATATTCACCAACACTATCATACACATCAAATCAAAAACAAAAGAAATACACCCACTTTAAGCATTTCCCGTCCCAAACCTCAAAAAAGCCACACCCAAACACTATACCACACAACCCCCAAACACTACACCTCCAGCCCACCCGCCCTCCGGCCCGCCAACCTCCCAAACACCACCGCCTCCAGTAATGACGACCCCGCGAGGCGATTCCGCCCATGCACGCCGCCAATCACCTCCCCTGCCGCATACAATCCCGGGATTGGTCGTCCCTTGGCATCTAGGACGCGCGCGGCGGCGTCGACGGATATACCACCCATTGTCTGTGTGTGCTGTGTGAGTGCTAGGGGGGGAGAGAGGGAGAAGGGGACGTACGTAGTGAACGACGGGCGTTATGAGTGCGACGTGGAGTGGGGAGGAGGATGTGTATGTTGCGTTGTGGGGTGTGGCTGTTGTGGTATTGTGTGAGATCTAGGAATAGGGAAGGTAAGGATGGGGAGTGAGATGAGGTGCGTACCTTTCCCGAAAGGGTCCGACGCGTCCCCGGTTGCGAATTTAGTGTGCTGAGCGAATGTTTCTGTGAGGTTGTCAAGAGAGATCCCTGAAGCTTCAGCGAATTCTTTTGCGTCCACGTATGCCTTCATCAGGCCTTTAGACACGTAAAAGTCACCTAAGACATACCACAATCAGCTTCAAGAACGAAAAAAAGAAAAACACAGAAACTTACAGTGCGATTTGATTTCTTTGACTGCTTCCGCATTCAACACGAGCCTCACAGGGCCCCTCCCGTCCCTAATGATCTCCTCCATCTTCTCCGTCACTACATCCCTCCGGTCCACCTCGTTCACGAACCGCCTACCCTCCCGATCGATGATGAGCCCTCCAACACCTCTCAGCGCCTCTGCAGCGAGGAATTTCGTCTTTGCGTCTATATTGGCGGGATCGACGAACCCCGTCGGGTGTACCTGTACCTGATCAAGGTCGCACAACGCTGCCGGGTGCTTGAGGGAAGAGGCGAGGCGGTGTCCGTCGCCAGTAGCGTGGTCACCGTTCGTGGTGGAGAGTGTGAGGAGGTCGGGCCTGTGGGTAGCTAGTAGCCCTCCAGAGGAAAAATCTGCAGCGTAACCTCTGATATTTTTCGTATTTAGTCAGAACACGGGAGGATAGTTTAGGACTTACCCAGTGGCGATAATCACATCTCCCCGCTCTTCAACCTTCCCCTCCGCAGTCTCATACTCCACCCCAACAACGCGCCCCCTATCCTCCAACAACCGCGTCACACGAGCGTTCTTCACAATCTCAACAATCCGATTCTCCTCCGCAGCCGCAGCGACGAGTTTCTTCATCAGGACAGAGGTGATCGCCCAGCCTGGCGCACCGGATTTATCACGGTGGGTTCGGGCGACGGAGTGTCCGCCGAGACGCGAGACGATGGAGAGGTCGATGCCGTGTTGAGTCGTGAGCCAGCAAAGAGCGGGTGAGGAGCCGGAGGTGAGGGCTGTGATGAGTGCGGGGCGGGCGAGGGGCCCTGCAGAGGAGGTAGTGTCGGCCGAGCTGTGGTTTAAGGGGATTTGTGAACGAGATGGAGATGGGGGAGTGGATGGGAAGGAGGGGCGTACAAGGCTTCGGGAGTGTCGGTGATGTTGAGTTTCTCTTGCGCTTCTGTCCCGGCGCCGTTGATCCCAGACGAGGCTTTGACAGAGTTTCCACCGAGTCTGAGTGGAGGATTATATGTGAGATTTCGCAAAGGCAAAGAGATAGACGTACGACGGCTTTTTGTCTAATAACAATACTTTCTTCCCATTTTCGAGAAGAGTATGAGCAGCGCTGAGACCTGCGAGGCCACCTCCTATAACAATGGTACGATGTGCTGTCATTGCGATGCGTAGGATGCGCTCGCTGCTGGTATTGATGAAGAGCTTAATTGTGGGGATTTTGTGTTGTATTTAGACTTTTCTCGTGGCTTGAGAGACCCCGGAGCTCGTGACACTGATACATATATACTGTTTAAGATTGAATTCTAGGCCATGTTGGGTCGAGGTCTCGATGGTTTTTTGACGGATTTGGGAGCTCGACCTCGATAAAGCCAAAAGGCCGAGCCTTTCTTGGAGTATATCCTTCATATCCATGGAGGTGTTGGTTGACCTGAGTATCATGGACGGTTTGTGGACAAACAGCGCACAGCACGATCACAACTCGCCTAATATCGGCTTGCCGCTCGCATACATGTTGCCATTATTTCTGCCTCGTCTGCGTAAGGAGCAACAAGTCGGTACGACATTTACTACACGATTCCAAATATTAACAGGGCCGGTCTACTTCATCGATAAATAAATTCTTTACTCGAGGAATTGCCGACACCGTCGACGTTGATCTTGCTTGCCCCACGAATACGGGATATTTGTGGAACCATTGAACCCTCCATTTTGCTCACTCTGGTTAATTATGTATTCACTGTTTTATTTCTTCATCTTTTGCGGCCTGTTTGGATTTGCTCCGGCTAGACCAGCATTTCACGAAGATCGGGTAATCGAAGATGTCAGGAAATGTCAACATTCAAACGTTCATGGGTACGATTGGTGTTTCGAGTTGCTGTTAGATGTTGGACACGTCGTATATTTGAACGGTCGAGCGTTGATGTGTTGGTGACAGAAAGGGGTTGCCCAATAGCGGCTTCATTTTTGGGTTGGGGGGACCCTGACAAGCAAGATAATTTCGCGCACCCCAGTTTGGCTACATATGCTCCTGTGGATAATTCTGAACCGTTCACAATTCGAGCACGGCTTGGCAAATGTAGCCATATATCAGAACGACCGAGCCCATGAACATCTCCCCACTTTCAACAAGCAACCGATCTTTGCGGTCAACTCTCATCAGCGTCACTATTCAACGTCAACTCTTCCCGTAATCGTATCCTTCACCCGTCTCACCTTTGATGCATCAGTATCCGGGATTGGCCTTTTCGCTATACGATTAATGGTTCTGTGATATGTGACCATCGTATCTATTTATTGTGCATCTCTTGGCACGTTGATCTGTGCTGCTTCGACCTCGTACAATACCTTAAAGAAGATTGCTATGAAACCTCATAGGTGGTTCCCCCCATCAGTCCCCATAATATTTCCTCATTACATGTGCCCTCCGTCATCAACTCCAGACTCCATACTATTGTTATCTCATGTGTACGTGTCTGCTATAAATTCAATATCACAGGTCTAACTGTGCGAATAGTCTAACTTTAAAGGTACCTATCTATAACGATAAATATTGAAACACCTATTCCATGGTTATATTTTCAGGCATATTACATTGCTGCATTCACTCTCTTGGTATACGACCACTGTTTGACATTTGGCGCAGAGGTGTGAAAATTTCCCGGTGAAACATGGTACACCGGGGCTTATATTCGCTACGTAGGTTGAATTTGCATGGAAATCTCACAAAACTTTCAGTGGGCAGACTACTAGATAAAACGCAATGAAAATTTATCGATCCTCCCAACAGCTTCTGTGTTATTTCTCCTGGTATGGCTATTTCTACGACGGAGGGCCTACATTACCATTCACCGTTCCCGTGGGCTAGAATCGTTACATTAATCTCGGGTTTTTGACTAGTGTCTTAATATGTAACTACCTTTTTCCCTGTGCGGTGTGGAGTACTAATAATCTAGAAGTATATTTCTCATCGGCTATAACACCCTCAGTGCGTCAAAGGTTTCAGAGATCATTGGCACAATGCATTATCTAATTCCTCATTTTTTCGCAGATGTGTGTACCCCAAAGTGCACGCCAATTATTGACCTTTACGCCCTCTTAGGTGTAACCGATATGTAGTAGCTGAACTTATAGCTTCGGTATTAATTTTCACAGTCGTAGAGGTCTTCGCGGCATCGCGGTAAGTAACATGCTTTTTCACATGCATTCCGCTTTTTATTACAAATTCCAGAATCTACGTTTTTACCCATAAAAATAAATACATAATAATCATCCTGTCATTGATCATATTTTCTCGACTCGCAGTAGGTTTCGTTATAATAGCTCAACGTCAAATCGTCGCTGGTACATTCATCAAATGGATTTTTCGCAACGCTCTAACACTAACTCTATCTTAGCTCCACTACTCCAAACTCTCGAAAAACCGATCGACCCACACGCATTCCAAAGTAGGTTACAGTCTTCGGACTTGGCCAGCTATTCACCACACTCTTCTCCAGTTTGCGCACTATTTGCAGACCCACAACATGCGCCACTGTTAGTTTTGTACAGCTGTGGGTCTTTCCGGGCTAATTCAAACATTTCCACCAGGCTTCTCCGCCTGTTAATAGCATATTTGTCCCTAATCCTTGGTTTCAGCATCATAGTCTTCGTGACGACTCTTTTTGTGAATGTGACAGCTTCCCGAACTGGTTCGGCCCGACAGTGGATACAAGTTATGAAGAGGGACGGAATCATGTATTTTGTCATTTTGTCGGTTATGATAGTATGGTTCGTATGTGTCGTATCCCTCCCGGTAATGTTGTTCCCCAACAAATTTTCACATCGAATCCCTAACATATCTTCAGGATTATCTTAAATTGATGAACATAATGTCGGCACCAATCTTTTTGATACTTGGTTTTTATTGACGAATTTATCGAATAGACCAGCCCATATGTATGCGGGAACCAGCTTTTAATTTATCCGCATGGAGACCTAATCGTCAATATTTCTAGCTTTATGGTGGTGCTGATCAATCGGATCTACCTTTCTTTAAAAAAAGGTGGACAGAATATGTCCCTTGGACTAGTTCCCCATACTTTCACAACCAATGTAGAGGAGCTCAACACGATTGACCGTCGAGTTATCACTTCTCATCATGATGTGAAATTTACAAAGGTAATTTACCTCTCCGCCGATTTCATACCATTTTTCTGATGTTCTGGTAGACACAAGAATCAAGCATTGGGAGTAGTACCAGAGAGGGATAGGGTTGAGTGCGGTAGGTATAGCGAGGAGTAAAATCTTACAGGCAGACAAAAACTGTAAGGCCGAGGAATTTTTTTTCAATCAGGGTGCACACCACTTTTTTCTAAAGTATAACGGACTTGAAAACAAATTATTTTGATGAAGTATTCAGGACTACGCAGCCGTGGTAGGGAGTAGACCTGCTGACGATTATTGAGTACCAAGTAACAGGAACAAATGGACGATATGGTGTAGATCTATATTCGGTATGGCCACTTCTACGCACACACGCCGGTCGATAGGTAATCACTCCCTTACATCCTGGGTGGATGAGTGTAAAAGACTACGCCGTCTTCACGTCTCCTAATAAAAAAGGATCGTGAACTGGTTGTCGAATATATTGCCAAAAACACATGTACACGTCACGGAAAGACTAAAGATGTATTAGAACCCAATGCCCCCAGCGCTAGTTGGGTATTTCTTGTGTTGGACAGGGTATTACCATCGGCATTTCTGAAAGCTTCACAGATTCCACTACGTGTCCATAGCGTGTCGCCAGGCCCCTGAATATATGAAAACTGCCTATAGTAAAAAATAGTCAAATCAACTTCGGTCATACCAAAAGAGACCGTACAGCAAGAACTCATAATGTAATTCGAACCTCATGGTTATCTCGAACCATCCCGAATCTACTGCATCCATACTAATTTCAAGTGTGCCTTGGTGTCTACACGAGAATCAGCGTTCATCCAACGCGTACCATTCAACTGATTGGGTGATGTGATGGTCCAAAGAAATAGGTTTTTGCATAAACATGGCTTGCCTAAGATTCTGCTGACCATCAGGTACACTCCGTTACGTTGGATCGGTTTCCTAGCCGGCTGAAGGATGGCACGCCCCCACAATCAATGATGAGTGGATACAAGGGGTTTCTGCTGGGTAAGGGCTTGGAGCGCTCTCTTCGCGTGTGTTGGGGCCCGGGGGTCTGCCGCCTACAACGGTAGTGCAACGTGTTGCGTGTTGTCGTTGTCATTGTGATACACAGGGCACAGGGCGCGCTTGCTGTTGATATTGATAATCACCTCAAACAGTAGGGGCTTTATGATGTATGTGGACTTTTCTCGTGGCTTGGGAGGCTTGTGATACGGATGGAACTGGGGATCAGATTCTGGGCTATTTCAAGTTCGGATTGGGGTCTCTATGGTTTTTGACAAATTGGAAGCTCGACATTGATAAAGCCAGGGCGTAGATGTTTTTTTTTTTGTTTATCCCCCGGACCCATGGAGTTGGCTGGAGTTGGTTGATCGTGACGCGAGATGGTTTGTGGACAAACAGCACGGCCCATGTAAGTAGATTTGTTGGTTTGTGTTGGCTTGTCCACAATTATCAACACGCCTCACTACAGGGTTTTCGGAAATTCATGTCCCACGTGTTTTTGTCGCTCCGAAAAATCAGAAAAATAAAATAAACAAAAAAAACATGAAAACATTGAGACTACTCGTATTTGCATTGAAAACGACAAAAGAACACTCTTTTAACACCTTCATAAGCTGTCTGATTATTATACAGATGACTACCTGTCCTTACAACCATCTCCAACATCTGTTTCACATTTTGTAGGCTGTTTGTCGCCTGTTGACTGGGAAGATAGCTACAACTCGCATACCTCATCCCCAACCTCCCAAAATGGCCCAGATCCCATTGAAAGTTTTGCGCCAGTCATAGATCCATAGGAAGTTGAAGTTGAGAGTGAAATAGATGAAGGAATTGCCATCATCGCGTTCAGCTGCAGCCCTGCGCATGAACTTGTGAGTAAGTCCTGTTGTCAACAATCAAGGTCTTCCTTGTCGAACAGAGGGATGGTTCACGCATCCATGGGCTCTTAAGTTTTCGGACCACCTCCCAACACTTTTCAGAAACACCAAGCGCATCAACCACCCTCTTCAATGTCCCACCCTCTCTGAATCAACTCCATTGCTCGTACCTTCATATCCTAACTGATTTTACGATAAATCATGCCCAAATCAAAGGCCGCTCAATGCTATACTGTCTCTTAATGAATTTTAGATGTTTTTTGGAGGCTTTTTGCTTTTTTTTCATTTATTTTATTTTTCTGATTTTTCGGAGCGACGAAAACACGTGGGACATGAATTTCCGAAAACCCTGTATCTCTGCCTTTCGAATTTGTGTATCAGGTACATGACACGAGATGTCAGGGGGATTTACACCTGGATGAAACTTGGCTCGGTACGACCTTTTGACAAGCTCTTCATATTATGAACTCACAACTGCCAGGACTCTTATCATTTTAGGAGAATGAATGCATATGTGTATCTCCACGCGTATTAGATATCGATGCGACTTGTTCAACACTATAAAGTTCCGTTTTCGTAAATTTTCCGTAACTGAAGGTTTTGCCCGCTTCGATTCAATTGTACTCCTGCGAATGATGCTGAACCGTCCAATATTCGGACACGACCCAGAAAATGTAGCCATCTACCAGAACGACCAAGCCCGTGGATCTCTCCCCCACTACCAACAAGGAACCCATCTCTGCGGCCAAGTCTCATCAATGTTACGATTCAACCCCTTCCGTAATCGTACTACGGTCTTTCACCCATCCCACCTTTGATGTATCAGTAATCACGATCGGTCTCTTCACCATACAAATAATGCTTCTGTGATATATGACCCTCGCATCTATTTATCGTGCATTTCTGGCATAGCAATCTGTACTGCTCCAGTTTCATACCAATACCTTAAAGAAGATCGCTGTGAGACCGCGTAGGCATTTCCCCCATCATCCTACATAATATTTCCCCATAACATGGACCCTCCTTTATCAACCACCTCCGAACTCCTACCAATGTTATCTCATGTGTGCGTATTCGTTATATCTTCAACATCACAGGTCTGACTCGCTGCTGTGCATGGATAGTCTATCCGTAAAGGTACTTATCCACACCATCAATTATCAGGACACATGTGGAGCAAGCGTATTTACAGACATATTACACCGCTGCATTCACCTTTTTAGTATATGACCATTGTTTGACATTCGGCGCAGAAGTACAGATTTTTCTCTGTGAAACATGGTACACCGGGATTTAATTGGCTGTGTAGGTTGAATTTGCATGGAAGCCTCGCAAAACCTTCGGTGAGCAGACTACTGGGTAAAAGAAGAAGAAAATTCATTGATATTCCTAACAGCCTCTGTATTATTTCTGATGGTATGACTATTCCTGCGACGGAGCCTACGTCATCATTCACCGTTCGTGTGGGCTAGAATCGGTACATTAGTCTTGGGTTTTTGACAAGTGTCTTAATATGTGGCTACCTTTTTCCTTATTCAGTGTTCAGTATTAATATTTTGGAAGCGTACTTCTCACCAGCTGTAACACCCTCAGTGCGTCAAAGATTGGAGACATTATATGATCTAATTCCTCATCCATTCGTAGATGTGTGTAGATCCTCGCAGCATATGCCAACTGTTGACCTTTACATCCTCTTAGGTGCAACCGATATGTAGTGGCTGAACTTGTAATATCATTTTTGATTCTCACAGTTGTAGAAGTCTTTGCGACATTGAGGTAAGTGACATGCCCATTCACGTACATTCTATCTCTTACACAAATTTCAGAATCTACGTTTTTACCCATAAAAATAAATACATAACCACCTTCCTGTCATTGATCATATTTTCTCGACATGTCGTAGGTTTTGTTATAATAGTTCAACGTCAAATCATCGCTGGTACATTCATCAAATGGATTTTTGCAATACTCTAACACTGGTACTATCTTAGCTCCACCACTCCAAACTCTCGAAAACCCAATTGACCCACACGCATTCCAAAGTAGGTTGCAGTTGTCGGACTTAGACCAGTTATTCACCAAATTCTTCTCCAGTTTGCACACTATTTCCAGACCCACAACATGCACCATTGTTAGTTCTGTACAGCTGTCGATCTTTCCAGGGCTAATTCAAACTTTCCACCAGGCTTCTCCGCCTGTTAACAGTATACTTTTCCATAGTCCTTGGTTTCAGCATCATAATCTTCGTGATGACTCTCCTTATGACTGTGACAGCCTCCCGAACTGGCTCAGCCCAACACTGGATACAAGTTATGCAGAGGGACGGAATCATGTATTTTGTCATTTTTTCAGTTACAATAATATCGTTCTTAGGCTGTATATACCTTTCGGTAATGTTATTCCTCAGTAAATTCTAACATACAAACTCTAACGCATCTCCAGGATTATCTTAAATTGATAAATGTGATGTCTGTATCAATCTTTCTGACACTCCAGATTTATTGACGAATTTATTGAACAGACCAGCCCATATGTATGCCGGAACCAGTTTTTAATTTACTCGGACAGAGATCTAATCATGAATGTTTTTAGCTTTACGGTGGTGATGATTAATCGGATCTATCTTTCTTTGAAAGAAGATGGACAGGATATGTTCCTTAGACCAGTTCCCCGTACTTTTGCAACCAAGGCAGAGGAATTCAACCCAATTGAATGTCAAGTCATCACTTCTCACTTCTTGTCATAACGCGGCATTTATAAATGTAATTTATCCCTCCGCAGATTTTATACCATTCCCTGACACCTTGGTAGATAAAAGAGTCAAGCATTGGGGATAGTAGCACTGTAGCAGGGCAAGATAGGGTTGAGTGTGGTACGTACATCAAGGAATAAATTTTTATAGGCAGACAGAAACTGTAAGGCCGAGGAATTTACCTTCAACCAAGTTGTGCACCACCTTTTTCTGAAGAAGTACAACGAATTTGAGGGGAAAGTATTTTAGTGAAGTATTCACGACTACACAACCATGGTTAGGGTTAGAACTGCTGACGATCATTGAGTACCGAGGAATGTGACTAAATGGACGAAAAGGTTTAGTAGTTGAATGTGTAGCTCAGTATGACCACCGCCACGCATCCACACTGGTCAATAGGTAAAAATCGTTCCCTTGCTCCCTGAGTGGATGTATGTAAAAGACTGCTGTATTCACGTCTTCTGATGAAAACAGAATTGTAAACCGATTATCAAATATATTTACTAAGAACATATGTACACGTCCCGAAAGAATAAGGATAGATTACGACCCCAATACCCTCAGCGATGATTGTGTATTTCCTGTGTCGTACGTGATGTCGCCGTAGACACTTCTGAAAGCTTCATAGAATCTCCAAATAGCCATAACGCGCCATCAGGCCCTTAAATACATGAAAATTGCTTACAGCAAAAAACATTCAGTCAACTTCAGGAACGAAGGGACTACACAGTAAGAACCCACAATGTAATTTAAACCCCTTGGTCGTCTCATTAAATTTTCCTTTCATCATCTCTACCACCACGTCTGTATCATTCGGGTCCTTCCCGACCGTAAGGCTTCATGATCAACCAATACGCGAGAAGGGGAGATTACCCGACTCAGCGCAGTCGGGACGGGGCATATGGAGGAACGTTCATCGCCATTGGCCTGTGATTTGCGCCAAACCTCGGTGGATTGACAGGGGAAAATTCATGGGGTGTAAAGAGGGGTGGATCCAGGATTTTTTGGCGATACCAGGTCAGTGAACCCCGCTACTTACACCAACGGCGCATGTGTTATCGTCATGATTTGTCAATGGGGCCCACTGTTAAGAACACAATAGATGGTGTGATGTACGGTAGTGAAATGGACTTTGAAGGCCTCTCGTGGTTCGAATGCATCGTTGAGTCCAGATTCTGTGTGGATCAGATCTTGGTGGCAAGTTGCGGTATTGAATATTTACAGCACAGCAAGAACAGGGCGTGACCAAATAATGTCCAACTTCAAGTGGGGTAATTACTTCAAGCTTCAAGCTCCAAGCGCCGTGCATGTCCTCACTGTGAATTCCTAGAATCCAACTCAAGGAACAATAGCGTAAATGGTATATCAAGGATTTTTATGTCATCAACAGGAAGTCGATCTTTACGGCCAACCCTCATCAGTACAACGATTCGTTCATCAGAAAAACAGCACACATTGGTACATATGGCCCCCGGCTCGCTCCGACTTCAAACACTAGTCTTATCTCTGGTGATTCAGTATCCTCAATCCAATGTGCATCTTTTTATCAGTGTTTGTTTCTGCATCTTTTAATACAGCTTTTATATCTACTCATCAAGCAGCTTAGGAACACTGATGTGCGCTTACTTTTGGCGCGGTCTAAATAGCTGCTGTGTAACGACGCACTAACCTCACACCAAACCCTCAAAGAATTTCTTTACCAGGCTGTATAAAAGAAACGGCTTCTCTACTACTCTTCATATATTCTCCCCAGGTATGGATAATTCTCCTTCATCACCGCTTCCCAGGCCTCTTCCGGTTTTAACCCACCTGTGAGTATTCACTGTAGTCTCAATACCCCTAATCTAACAATGCAATAGTATATCTATGAAGGTATTTCTCTATAACATCACTTGTTGGAATGCTTGTGGATCAGGTGCATTATTAGATGTATTACACCGCTGCTTTCACTCTTCTGGTGTACGAACATTGCTTGACATTCTCTGCAGAGGTATGAAGGCTCCTCTTGTGAGATGTGTTATAATATATAATAGATTATTTGGTTTAGATTAAATTCGCATGGAGGCCTCGCAAGACCTTTGGTGAGTGCACTGGGAAAAACTTAACGTAACGCTACTGATATTCTTCATAGCTTCTGTCTTATTCCTTCTGGTATGATGACATTTGTGGTGTGGGTACACGTCATTCACTGTCCACACGGATTAGACCCGTTATTTAAGTCTCGCATTTTCAACTATTGTCCTGATAT
Source organism: Collybia sordida (assembly GCA_037014335.1). Taxonomy (NCBI): domain Eukaryota; kingdom Fungi; phylum Basidiomycota; class Agaricomycetes; order Agaricales; family Clitocybaceae; genus Collybia; species Collybia sordida. The sequence continues at coordinate 1,769,476 of JAYKXK010000010.1, read as the reverse complement.
GTAAGAACTATCCTTTCTTGTTTGGTGTGCTGATAATATTAATAATTCGGAAGCATATTTCTCACAGGCCGTAACTTCTTCGGTGCGTCAGGAACTTCAGGGATCATATATATCACGCGATCTGATCCCTCACCCACCATTAGATGTGCGCCGAGCCTTTCCTTCATCCGTGCCGGCTGTTAATCTCCATAACCTTCTAGATGCAATCGATACGTAGTGGCTGAAATAGTGTTTACAATATTACTTTTTACGGTTGTAGAAATCTTTGCGACATTGCGGTAAGAGGGATACTCGTTCACTTGCGTCCCATTTTCTTATCGTGTATCCCAGGACCTACGCTTTTACCCGTAAAAACAAATATATAGCTGCTATTCTAGCATTGCACGTACTTTCTCGACATATTCTAGGTATCGTTATTATATTGCAACGTGCAATAACTACTGGTATACTTATCAAGTAAATTTCTATAACTCTTTGTAACCCTCAATTTACTATAGCTCCGCCACTGGTCCCACCAGGCCCAGGTCTTCTCAACCCATCTGTCTTCCAAGGTAGGTTGAAATAGTTTAACGTCAGTAGCTGCTTGCTAAGCCTTTCCCCAGTTTGCTCTCTATTTCCGGGTGCAAAGAGCGATTCGCTGTTAGTTTTACACAATATTGCTATTTCCTTGAACTAACTCAAACATTTACACCAGACTTTTCCGCTTGTGGATGGCATATATTTCCATAATTCTTAGTTTCAATACCATAGTCTTCATGACGACTCTCTTCATGACTGTTGCTACTTTCCAAACTAGCCCATCCCAACAATGGTTGCAAGTCATGCGAAGAGATGGTGCCTTGTACTTTGTCATATTTTCGGCTACCTTAATATGGTTCATATCGGCCATTTGCCTCCCTGTAAGGCTTCTTTGCAACTTCCCGACATATAAGTTCTCACCGCGTCCACAGGATTATCTTGGAATGATGAATATAATGTATGTATCCATCCTATTAATTCTCTGGCTTTACTGATGGCTTCGTCGTTAGGCCGACCCACATGTATGTAGGAATTAATTCCAAGGTAGTTGGAGAAAGATCTAATTTCTGCTGTTTAAGTTTTACAACGGTGATGATTAATCGAATCTATTTTTCGTTAAGAGAGGAGGAACAAAATATTCGCCCCAGGAAAGTTTCTCGTATTAGCATGAATGAACGAGTCAACGGCACAGTTGAATGAAAAGCCAATGTTTCTCACCATAGCCTGACGTTGATAAATGTGAGTTATCTTTTTGTTAAATTTGCATAGACCCTCTAATGGTTCGATAGGTTAGATGATCAAATGTGGGACGGGAGGTCGCAAGAAAATGTAGACTTGAATACGATCTGGTCATAGAGAAGCAGAATTTCAGATAAGCAACATCGGACTCTCGATTGTGAGGCGAAGGAGTGGTCATCTGATAATTACGCGAATTGAATAAGTGGAAATGGTAATACGCGCCCTGTAGCGTACGATAAAATCCATTCACTAAAAAGTTTGCCCTGTCCATGACGCCCTTACCCTAAGATAATTTCATTCCTTTCGTTTGCACGGTAGAATTTTGCTTTTTTTTCAGCACGAGAAGCACCCAGTCAAGTTTTAGAGTAGCACAACTATCCCTCACCAGGCCCGCATGATATTGATTATCAACTCAAACGTGGATATTCAGCAAATGCCATATGGACGAATCCCGGACGTTAAATTCAAGCCTTGAACCTACATTTCCGTAACCCAGCCTTTTTAGCCAACCGTCTACATCTTACCTGTCTTTTTCCTCGAAACTTCACTCGTGGTTTGTGTGTAGTTGTATCGTATTTTGGCTATTTTTTTGATGTTGATGAGGAGACAATGAGAGAGTACGAATAGTCCGCAGATTACAAGGGCGCCTTAGGAATGTTTGTGAACATGAAGTAACGAGACAGAGAGAGTAAGGCCGCTCATAAGAACTGCAACACTGAATTTAAGCAACAAGTAGAGGTATTACCCCTCGCCGGATGGGATAAAAGGAGTGAGGGGAGAATGTATGTGTGTGGTGCATGAAATTTTTGTGCTGAATGCCCGTAAGGCGTCCCCAGGACCCCAGAAATGTAAAGGTAATCAATCTACAACGAAATGCGTCCAAATCAGTTCTTGGAATAAAGACTACACCAAGAACTTATGATGCGACTCACCTCCTCGACCGCCTCCCCATAAAATGTCAGTCCCGAGAGTTCCTCCACTCTCAAATAATTGCTCTAATCCTTGTTGTTACCACATCCCTACGATTTATCTCATTCACAAGGCGTATACCCTTACAACCAATAATGAGTATAGACCGATAGTCTAGCCCAGTGAGCCAGATTTGTCGAGATGACATCACGCGATAAAGGGTGGGGGGCGCTGGGGCGAGTAGGGACTCCGCCTGTGACGATGCGATGATTGGAGATTTGTACTTCAGGCAACTAGGCCGATGACACTACGCGATATCAGGTCCTAGGCCATGTCGAGTTGGAGTCTTGATGATTAGGGAGTGTGTCCTCGCTACAGTCAGTGGTGATTTTTCATAAACTTCGAGGCAGTTCGTGGCCAAACAGTGTGCCGGTGGCGGTGACTTGATCTGAAATGTGCCACTGTGACTCTACGTCCTCTCATCTGGATCAACCATGAAATTTTGAATGTGCAACGCTGAACAACGGCTCATTAATGATGCGTCGGGAGCAACAATATCCAGGTCCTAATGATCCCATATCCCCGAGCCTACATAACATGCATCTAGGGGCTCAGGGCCCAAAATGCCAAATCAACCAGAGCTACTAAACATGGTTCTAATTCACGCTACTTCGTGAGGCCGTTGAGGTGTTGAAGTCAGTTTCGGTGAGTGTATATCTGATAAAATTCCTCACGTCTCAAGCTCACGATTCTCGGCTCAACCTCAGAACGAATACGTACACATTGCCATTTCCCTTGCCACGCCCTAATGGCATTTCCCAAGCTCCATACTCGTAACCCAGGATAATCCCAACCCTATAAATCTCTGTACCTGAATCTAATTACACTCTCGTTGTATATGAATACGAACTCTACTGGGCCCTGGCATCCAAATGCGAACACTTTAGAAAAGGAACATAAAAAGAAACACTTGCTCCTGCCCAGCTTAAGGCGAATATTTGGTTAGGGTACGGCTATTCTATGCATTGAAGACGTAAGGCCAATACATTAGTTCGGTCCCTACAACGACTCATCAACAACACAGGTATATTTGGATGGACGACAGATAGATCAATTGCTGTAAAATTCTATTTCAAATCTCGGGTTTTCACTTTCTATTCCTGGAAATTCAGCCTTCACCTTAATTACTCTCCATCAAGGGAGATTCCTTGACCATCAATAACTTGTGAGAGGCTGATCTTTACGGCTATGAGTACAAGCATTTGCTGATCCGAAAGCAGCTTGCTGCGGCCATATAACCCCTAGTGTGCTCCAACTTCGAACACGCATCTCATCTTGATGCTACAGTATCCCCAATCCATCTTTTCGCTGGTGCAGCATTCTTAGGATGTGCTTGGATGTAATTATACATCAACCTCCCACTGATATTTTTAAATGGGCCCGTTTCGAATCATATAGAAAGGATGGTTCCTTCTACCACCCGTATCACCTTCTCCTCACCATGGATGGGCCTTCAGTGCCCGAACTTCTGCCAAAATTATCTCATATGTACGTATCCACTATATTCTTTGAGTCGTTTGCCTGATTATGTGATTAGTATATATATGAAGGTATTTGTCTAAACTTCATTTCGTTGGAACGTCTATGAACTGTGCGTACTTTTAGATCTACTATATTGCTGCATTCACCCTCCTGGTATATGATTATTGTTTAACCTTTTCCGCAGAGGTATAGCCATCAAGCAACTCTGGGCGAAACATGTAGACGTTATGTTTTTGTTTAGATTGAATTTGCGTGGAAGACTCGCAAGACTTTTGGTGAGTACACTACTATCCAAAGTGAAACGAAGTACCATTGATCTTCTCCATAGCTCCCGTGTTATTTCTTATGGTATGCCAATATTTGCAAGAAAGGACTTTGCTGATAGATCCCATGGATTAGAATCGTTATTTCAGCCTTGTACTTTCAACCGTTATCCTAATATGTAAAGAATTTCTTTTTTTCCCTTTGGCGTGCTGATGGTATCAACAATTTGGAAGCATATTTCTCACCAGCTGTAACTCCCCGGGTGGGTAAAAAATTGTACATCATGTATAAATGATCTAATCCCCCCATCAATTACAGATGCACGTCGACTCCTTATATAATCTGCATCAACTACTGATTATTGCGTTTCTTCAGATGCGGTCAATCTGTGCTGGTTGGACTCGTATTCACAATGTCGATTTTTGCGGTTGCAGAAGCCTTTTTGACATTACGGTAAAAGTTATGCTCGTTCACATATATTCCACATTCTTAATGTATAATCCAGGATCTATGTCTTTACTGACAAAAACAGATATATAATCACGGTTCTAGCATTGCACATACTTTCTCGACTTTCTTTAGGTTTTGTCATAATATCGCAACACAGAGTTACAATTGGTATGTTCGTCAAATGATTTTCTATAATAAACCATAACACCTACCGCACTCTAGCTCTACCACTCCAAATGTTTACAAATTTAATCAACCCACATGCTTTCCAAAGTGAGCCATAGTCGTCTGGCGACGCGTGCTAATTACTCAACTATTCTCAAGTTTGTACGCTAGTCCCGGATGCACGCAGCGCGCTATTGTTAGTTCTGGATATCCTTATGATTTTCTAGGCTTGATTCGAATATTTTCACCAGATTTTTCCGCTTGTTGATGGCGTATCTTTCCCTATTTCTTAGTTTCAACATCATAGTTTTCATCATAACTCTATTCATGACTGTGGCCGCTCCCCGAACTGGCCCAGCTCAACACTGGCTACAAGTCATGCGAAGAGACGGACTCATGTACTTGGTTATCTTTTTGACTACTCTGGTATGGCTCATGTGTGCCATTAACCTCCCGGTAACGTTCTCGAAGAAATTCCAACATCAAAGTTCCTAACCCATTGATAGGATTATCTTGGGATGATAAATGTCATGTCCGTGCATATCTTATTCACTCGCTGGTTTTGCTAACATCTTCATCAAATAGTCCTTCCCATATGTACGTTTATTTGATCTAGTCGGGAGAATATCTAACACGTTACACGGCGTATCCTTAGCTTTACAGCCGTAATGATCAATCGAATTTACCTCTCCTTAAAGGAAGATGCAGAAAATATCTCCTTTGGGCAAAATCATCACATAACCATAAGCGAGATAGAGCAAACCAGCGACACCGTTGAATTACAAACGATCATTTCTCGTCATAATATAGCATTTCCACAGGTAATTACCTTTGTGCGAAATCCCTGTAATGTCCCTAACATTTCGGCAGATAAAAGAATCAAGCGCCAGGAGCGGTGGTAGATTGGAATTAAACTGAACGTGATACATAGATACATCAAGGAATAATCCTATAGACAACAGGATCAAGCTTTTGATAGCATTGTCTCTTGACTCGAGTGCAGATTGACCGAAAAGCCCGATAGTCCCGTGCTGCCCATAACTGGAATCCGATACTACCCGAAAGGTTACGATCAAACCTTTCACTACATAATATCTTGAAGGGGTGTGAGCCCAGTTGTAGTCGCGAGGGATGTGTATGCGAGAAGGTAGAGCGCACCAAGCTTCGGTAATATCGGCAGTATTGAACTTTTATCCGAAGCGCATGTTGGGGCCTGTGCTGTTGATCACAGGGGGTTTTGGCCGGGTTGCTGCCGGGTCTGAGCAAGGGTGATTAGGTGAGACTTATGGTGCAAAAAGATGGATAGGTGGATACATTCGTGGATTCTTGTCTGGGGTCCTAAGAATACGAACTCCCTTTTTTTCCCGGTTTCAAACAGTGTTGACGGCAGCAAGGACGCCGACAATAATGGTATGACATGACATCATTATGTTTTATAGAAAGTGCCCACCACGGGTATTGATGATGAACCCAATGAAGATTCCATGATATGCTGGAAGATTTTAGAGGTCCCTTGTTGTTCAAGTGTTTAGACTTATGAACGGTGATAATGGGCAATTTGTAGCAGTTTGGCTTCATCATCACATTTTTGTCAAGTTACCAGAGGTTACCAGCCTAGGCTCACGTGCTATCTCGTAATTTTCTCATCCAGATCAACTCTGACAGCCTGGCTGCACAGCGTTGGGAAACGACTCACCAACTACGTGTCCTTGATTGAAAATCCCAAGGGGGCAAGCCACGACACTTTGTCCGAGAATCCATAGCAAATAACCTCCGAGTCCATAAAGCCAAACAACCCGATCCGCCAAACCTGACATGTACACTCAGGAACAACTGCCAGAACATTGACATGACATGATGGTTGTGTAGCCTGATCCATGCCACAAGCAGTCCGAGTTAAGCTTCGGCGAATATCACATTAGTGATGACATTCCTCACATCTCGAGATCTTGGGATGAATATTGAACACACATGTCCTTCGCTATCCTTACCACGTCCAAATATCATCATTGTAGGTATAAAAGCAACAGGTTGGTCCAAACTGTACCCTGATTTTATATCTTAAACACCAGGCCCTCGCCTGGGACTACTGACCGTCCATTTCGATTCCCATCAGTAAAATGTTTCATTCATCAATGAACAGTACTCACCACGGCCACCTGACCCCAACGTGATTCAATTCCGAACATTTCTGATGATTCAATGTTCTTACTCATGATCACCCGCCTTTTCATCAATGCTGCGTTCTTAGGGTGTGGCGAGATGATAATGCCTTAAAGAAGCCTGCCATTGCCTACCATCAAACTGTGGAGAACGCCCAACTCCCCTCAACACCCCGCATATTTTTTCTCTCAACATGGATGGGCTTTTATTCTCAGAATCTCTGTCAACGTTATCTCATGTGTATGTATTCACTATGGTTCCAGGATTATATGTCTAATTATATGGATAGTCTAACTTTGAAAGTATTTGTTTAACGTTACTCCTTTGAAACACTTATGCACCAGAGGCACTTTTAGACGTACGATATCGCTGCATTCACCCTCCTGGTATATGATTATTGCTTGACCTTCTCTGCAGAGGTATGAGGCCCCTCCACAAATTATACTTGATTTACATTCTTCGTGAACCGTGTGTAGTTTGAGTTTGCATGGAAGCCTCGCCAGACTATTGGTGAGCACATACTAGTAAATCAAACAAACTGAAATACCATTGACCCCTTCCATAGCTTCTGCTTTATTTCTTCTGGTATGATAATCTATTCTGCAATTAGAAACTCAACTTGTTGCTTACCGTTTCCGGGGGTCAGAATCGTTACATCAGTCTTACATTCTCAACTATGGTCGTAATATGTAAGTGTTGAATTATTTTATTTGATGTGTTAATGATATTGATCCTTGTCAAGCACACTTTTCACCAACCGTAACATCTACAGTGCGCCAAAATCCTCGGGGGCCATATATGTGATCAATGACCTGACTTCCCACTAATCTGCAGATGTGTGCTAATCCTTTCACGCTCAACATAATTCTCACACTACCTCAGATGCAACAATTCTGTTCTGGTTGGATTTTTATTCACAATATTGATTTTTGCAATTGCAGAAATCTTCGCGGCATTCCGGTAACAAAGGTGTATTGATTCACATATGTTCCATCTTCTCATTATTATCCTAGGATCTACATTTTTACTCATAAAAACATATATATAATTGTCATCTTATTGTTCGCCGTACTTTCTCGACTCATTCTAGGTTTCGTGATGATATCTCAGCACAGAGTCTTCATTGGTACGCGGCCATGCTCTCCAGGTAGATTTTCTTTGACGTCTTGTGACTCCACCTTGATTCTAGCTGGGCCACTCCAAACAATCGAAGGCCTGGCCAACCCACATGCTTTCCAAGGTAAGCTGCGTGGCTCGGCGATACTAGATATACACTGAACCTCTCTCGAGTATGCGCTATAGCTCCGGACGTACACACTGCGTTATTGTTCGTTTTGTACCACCCGGAAACCTCTATGGGACTAAACTAAATCCGCACATCAGATCTTATCGCCTGTTGATAGCGTATCTTTCCACGATTCTCATTTTCAACATTATAGTCTTCATTATAACTCTGACCATGGCCTTGACTTTTTCCCGAACGGGGCCAAGTCAACACTGGTTCCAAGTTATGCAAAGGGACGGCGTCATGTATTTCATGATCTTTTCGAGCACTCTAGTATGGCTCATTGGCATCATTCATCTCCCGGTAATGTTATTTCTGGGAAACATCTTGCATATTCCTAATACACTAGCAGGATTATCTTGGTTTAATGAACATAGTGTTTGTACTCGTCTTATTGATACACCTGTTTGACTGATTTTGCCGTCTAGCCCAGCCCACATGTATGCACGATTTAGTACCCATCGTGGTCCAAAGGAGAAATCTCATTTCCATTTTCTCTAGTTTTACGGCGTTGATTATGAATAGAATCTATCTTTCATTGAAAGAAGATGGACAGAATATCTCCCTTGAACAAACCTATCAGATCACCACGATCAAGTTCGAGCAAACTGAGAATACAATCGAATGACAAGCTATTAAAATTGTTGATAAAGGTAGATCTTTCCGCTAATTCTCTGTCATTTCTTCTAACATCTTTACAGGAAAATAATTCAAGCGTTAGGGTACGAGCAAGATGAGGGTAGATTTTACTGTGGCTGGGACGTAAACAAATGGAATCTTACGATATAAGCTTCTAATTAAAAGCCCATCGAAGCAACCTTCAACTAAAATGTGGGTCAATTAATCAGAAAACACAACGGGTTATGAAACAACCCCCCGCTAACATTTTCAACCCGTCTATAAATGTCCTTCTCCAGAATACTTACATCCCGGTCAAGTCACGAATCCTGTCGTTCATGCAGCCAGTCTCTGTTTACTTAATTCCTGTATTAGAATTCTCCAAACGAAATCCAGGTCAGTATAACTCTCATTATCTGATTCTACCTATTAGCGGGGCGTATATGATACATAACAAAATAGGGAAACTATACCTTCTATATTCAATTTCCATTTCAAGACTCATTTTCGGGGCCCGTGATTGGTGCCCGTGGGGACCATCAGCAAGAAGTTGTAAGTCGACATCTTCCAACAATGCAGTGATCACTGGTGGAAACTTCCCGTCTTCCTTCGCCTCACAACTAAGGACCACCCCGAAGAGACATCAAATATGCTTCTCATCTCTGTGATGGTCGAATGCTCTCCATCTTTACTTTGATGTCTTTTCACTTGTGATAGTACACTGAGGGAACATTGATTGGCATATGTTGATTATACTCACCTGGGTTATTGATGCACCGATTTTCCTCTGATGATCTGACCAAACCAGCTATTAAAGCGCACGGAATGTATGGTTTCCCCAACAACCCCACATAACCTTCCGCTTCATTATGGATGGACCTTCATCGTCCGATTTTCAACTGATACTGTTCCATATGTATGTACCAGTCTTCCATCATTCCAATGTGTCTAATAATATGAATAGTTTGTGTATGAAGGTATTCGCTCGCAATAGTTCCGTGTTCCGAGTTCGAAGTATTGAGAACCGGTCTTAATTCCTGGCCTCAGCCAGATTTTTCGTGGTCGCACAGACGTTGCGGTGATTGCCGCGTCTGAGTATCAATTCTGCACTGCCTCGATTTAGTTCGATTCAGCGTGCTTACTGGACCGAACTAGATATGATGCCACGTGTGCAGCCGCTGCCGTTCGCCTAGCCATCCATGAGTTCCCCTCCTACCGCTTCCGCCGCCATCGCCATCCATCTCCGCATTCCCCTCCTGCCATTTCCGCCAAGAACTATGGACTTTAATATCAGGAATCAGCAGATTTGATGGTACAATTTCAAATCTTAATTTATTGTTTTGGTTTTCTAGACAACTATTGATCTTCAAGGGCAAGCCGCAAGAACATGTTGAATATGAGCGGAATTTTACCCTGGTTTGTAGACTCATCGTTTCCAGCTTCTCATCATTCTTACCCACAATAGTCAGACGTTCTCGAAGACGAGGAGATCGGAATTATCAACATGAAGTCCACGCGGTCAAATTCTCAGTCGACCTATTGTGATTCTCAAACTGAAAGTGAAAAGGGCAAACATGAGGCTATAAATGAAGAACAACCAAGCGGTTTGCAATACATCTCGGTACGTTCTATTGGGATTTATTCTGTACAAAGACTTATCTGTCTCCATGCAGCATCTGTTCTCATCTCTTTCGAGAATTACCGTGGCTGGTCCTCACACTAAGTTCACGCCACCCCCTAAACTTGACCTCGAAATTTGTAGCTCCGGTGGAGGACTGGGATCAAGTTCTCGCCGTCAACACTTGAGGGGTCTTCCTTTGTTACAAGCACGTAGGTCGTAGGTCAGCAGATGATCAAACAAGTTCGGGGCGGGCGCATCATAGGTGCTTCATTGGTCTGTGGAAAGCAAGGTAGGTCAAATTTCAGGGTATTGAACTTAAGATAGACTCCAAACACTTATCAATTAACTAGAGGGAATAAACATGGGGCCGTATTGTGCTAGCCAGTTTACTGTCAGAGAAATCACCCAAACTACTAGTATGTATGGCATTGCCGGTACGATTCAGATATTCACATAACCTAACGGGTTTTTAAAATCAATCAAAGAACTTGGATCCTATGGAATTACACTCAATGTGTATGCTCCCGGTTAGTAGCGCTTCATGTCCGTAAGATGAGCTTGCTTGATCGATGTTCGTGGACCCGAAGGTGCCATTGATACAGGTATGAGTAAGTATCAAATTTGTGCAACACACCCGCTGATGTTGATGTCCTATTTACCGGAACCTTTCTCGTAAGAACGCAAACTCACCGTTCTTAGTTATATTGGGCAAACCAACGATATTGCGAATATCGTGTCATACCTTGCATTGAAGGATTGTGGCAAATGCGGTGATTTCGATAATAAAATCTATCCTCGAAAGTAGGTTCTCTGAGGGAAAGACCCACTGCAACCATATCACTAAATGACTCCTAAAGCCACTGCCGAAGATTGGCACCAAAATTTTCTCCGTTAACGCATAGCACACATTTCCGATTTTTTCCCTCCAAAAAGGTACTGAACTCGGATTTGCCGTGCTTGCACCGGCCCTCTTCGATTGGAGGGTAGTCAATCAGGGGAAACCTTCAGATATATCATACTGCTGCATTCATCCTTCTAGTATACGATTATTGCTTGACCTTCTCTGCAGAGGTATGGAGTCTTTTCGTACAAGACACACTAAGAATATAATTTATCTCCTGGATGTAGATTAAGTTTGCGTGGAAAACTCAAAAGACTTTCGGTCAGTCTAACTCTCCGCAAAACAGAACATCGTTTACCCCCTCCTAGTTTCTATTTTGTTTCTTCTGGTACAATTTTATATACCTTCAACAATGCGTTCGCCTTATTACTCACTTATCCTGGATTAGAATCGCTATATCAGTCTTATATTTTCAGCCGTTATTTTAATATGTGAGCGCTGCATTTCCTCGCTCATCGTGCCAGTATTTAATCGTGTGAAGCATATTTCTCTCCAACTATAACATTTTCGGTGAGTACTCCAAGCCTCGAAGACCGCGATTATCTTATGACCTCATCCTCCCTCCGTTTCTAGATGTAAATATACCAAAGCCCACTTCATTGCTCATGCCAACTATTGATCTTTACGGTTTCTTAGATGCGATCGATATGCGGTGGCTGGATTCATGTTCACCATACTGATCTTTACGAATGCGGAAATCTTTCTGGCGTTACGGTAAGAAAAGGCTTTGCTCACATAAAAATCACTGACTCAGTGTGTTTCTTAGGATCTATATTGTCACAAATAAAAATATATACATCATTACTGGCCTAGCAGCACATATAATTATACGCTTTGCCCTAGGGATTGCCATATTGTTGCAAAGTGGAAACAATGCTGGTATGTTTGTCTGTCTTAAATTATAAGTGGGTTCCCTTGAAATTTTGTCGCCAACCTTTTCCTAGGCAAACCCCTTCCGCCAATCGAAGGCCTGATTGATCCACGTGCCTTCCAAAGTAAATTACAATACCTCCAACCCAAGAACTGTTTACTAAACATTTTTTGAGTCTGTGCACTAGTTCCCGATCCAAATAACGGGGCACTGTGAGTTCGAACTTCAATATAATTATTCAACTACACTGAAAAATAATTCACATCACTTCACTAGATTATTTCACCTGCTTACTGCCTATCTTTCCATGATTATTAGTTTCAACACTATAGTCTTCATCGTAACTCTATTTGCGACTGTGGCTTCTACACGAATTAGCCCAGCCCGACGATGGTTGCAAGTTATGCAAAGGGATGGAATGATATACTTCATTTTTATCTTGTCGGCTGTATTAGTATGGTTCTTATCCGCCATTTACCTCTCAGTAATGCCATTTCTGATCAATTCAAGCTATGAATATCTATTTATCTAATATGTTTACAGGATTACCTCAAACTGATTAACGTATTGTCTGTATTTGTTTTGCCTACTCATCCGCGATTATTTATGTTTTTATTGTTAGGCCTGCACATATGTATGCCTGCCCAGTACCGAAGCGAAGCGAACCAAGGCCTAACTTCTAGTGTTTTCAGATTTACAGCAATCATGATCAATCGACTCTACCTCTCTTTAAGGGAAGCTGGGCAGAATATTGGTCCACGACGAGCTTCCTATGTTGCTGATTCGAAATCGGAGCAAATTAATGGCGCGATCGAACTGCGGGCTATCATTTCCCGTTAGGAAGCAGGACTAACGAGCAGGTAGACAGGCTTTCCACTAAGCATGGATCCATGAGTTTCTTAACGCCCGAGTAGGTAACACAATTTAACGTTAAGTGCCAATAGTAGGGTAGCAGATTGAGGTTTGCACAGAACTTGGTCAGTCTCTATTTGCAGAATGTAATTTTATAGATGGAAATTTTAAGGCTATTAGTTGTGTATCCAAAGAATTCGCGAATTCCACCACCTAGATACTTGGCCGCGTTTTTGGTTAGATACATAACACGATATCAACCGGAAAGCGTAGTCAATCAATCAAGTTACTTATGGTTGGACGGTTGGACCATAGATTGAGGTTTGTCAAGATCCAACACGACAAGAGGAATGTAATTTTGTATATAAATGAGTTTAGGTTTTCAATAGCATGTCTAAAGAATGGATCCATGACGAGAATACAGGAGAAAATATTAAAAAGGCTCAAGGGCGTACTGATAGAAAATAGCAGATCACGGAGAATGTTATACGTAGCAAGCAGATCAAGGAGGAAGCCCACAAGATTTCCGCAGGTCCCCACTCACCTAGATACCGTGTCACTCGCCGCGTTGTTGGTTTAATATATACACAACACGATATCAACCAGAGAGCGTAGTCAATCAAGTCCTGCTCGCGCCACCCCGCACAGCGGACCCTTTCCTAGTAACGGACGGGGCACTTAGGAACCATGTGTCAACCCTACTCTCGTGAATCACCGATCATGGTGAATAGGAATGGAAACCCAATGATGAGGTACGCCTGGGATGTATCTGTTGGTTGCACTCGAAGCAATATCTCTAGGATCAAACGGGAGCCTGGGTTTGTTAATTATGAACAAGAACGCACAGGAGCGCCATATTGATCCGAACCAGAAGAGCAAAGTTCCGGTACGAGCGTAAAAGTGAGACGGCGCTTGTTTCGATAGGTTTTGGAAGTAAAATCCTGATTCTCGGCGTTGGCCTTGATATATATACATACAAACCATGCCGGGAAAAATTTGTATTCTTGTTAAGTGGTGCCTCTGATGCATACAAGGACCGACTTGTCCAAGTCCGCCCCGGGGGTTCCGAAGAGCTGTGTGATGTTGGAGTGAATCAAAGTTAGACCGAAAACCTCGAGCTTCCCAGATCTCCTTCAAAATCATCTCCGATGGGATGAAACGATTCAATGTGAGTATTGACCGAGAACGAGTGGTTTCCAATTCGCGTGTGCTTCGTTATGTACTGCCCAAAAGGCCCGCCGGTCCCGACTTGGTGGTCCTACCTATTTGTGTCGTCTCTGCTGCCCTTCCCGCTCCACCCTGTGAAAATCAGCAAACTTCCATCATCAGAAAAAATCACCTTAGACCCATTGACCAACATCTCCCAAGGACGTCATTCTACGACTGTAACGTGATATACAAATACTTATATCCCCGTACCAGGATCTGATTTCATCACAATCGTTGTTCTGCTCGTGTCCTAAATTTGGCCCGGGTTTAAGTTTTATACATACTCTAGTGGGTGATCGGTATCAGGCCGTGGACTTGTCATGAGATGTGGCGGCGGGCAGGTCAGCTGGGCGCTCTGACAGGTAAATGGAACCCGATATAATTTTTTTTGGATTATCGCTGTCGAAGATATATGAAGTACCTCCTTTCGGGGTTCACGAAGTCCACGAGACCTCTGCGGCTTCCATTGGGATCACATGAGACGGTGCCGACGGGAGGCAAAGGTGGCCTTGCGTTTACTTGTCCTGGATGGAAGAGTAGAAGATAGGTTTTTCGTACCTTTCTGCATGGTGTCAAGCACTTGTGAGCAGATGTTATTGACGGACGACAGTACACCAATCGAATTTAAAAAAGACAAAGTTTGTCAGTTATTTCTGTAATCTTGCGATCGCTGTCGTGTCATAAACCCTTCCAGGACCTATCCTATGTAAATCTCGGCCTTTAGCACATCAAAGTTTGGGTATTAGATAGAATGGAGCTTTATTGTCGAAGCATTAGCATTCCAGAAGGTTGATCAATGAAGTTAATGATCAAAGAATAAGTAAAGTAAACATGGAGGAGGGGGTTCTCTCAAATGACTACATATAATTAAAAGTAGTCACGCCGTGACGTGACTTAAACATGGCGAGCCTCAACCCCGCCACCAATGGCGGTTGAGTCAGCGTCAACTTGACTAGAAACTTGCTGGACTTGCTGGACAATTTCCTCTAATCTTTCCTTGACAATATGGCTTCTGCGTACTATGAATTCTACCGGGGATCTTCGTATGTTGCATCTACTTTTTTGTGCTGAAATCAGACGGGCAACCTGTGGCAACGCCACACATGTAGGATCGGCATGGCGCTCACGGATTCCCTGGATGAGCTCATAACAAGTGGGGCAATTACGCCGCAGTTAGCAATGAAGGTCTTGCAGCAGGTTCGTTTACATGGCTTTTTGTATGGTGAAGGGTCAGGGCTCTGCGGAAGGCTACTGGAGGGGGGAGGCGTCGTGGCTTTTTACGTGGGGCGGGAGCGAGGCAGAATACTAATACTCGGTTGCTTTAGTTTGACAAATCGTTGGCGGATACAATGGTGAAGCAGGTCAAGACGAAGACCACGCTAAAGGTGTGTTATTGCGCCTACCCCTATGCTGTGCCCAGCTTATGGTGAATCGTTGTTAAAGGGGCATCTCCATACCTACCGGCTTTGCGATGACGTATGGACATTTATCGTGAAGAACCCGTCCTTCAAGATGGAGTCGAACGAGATGGTCAGCGCACAGCGGATCAAGATTATTGCATGTAAAAATGGAGATGCGATTGAGGCAGGGAAAAAATGACCTAGACCAGACCAGGAGGCACACTCGTCGGGCACTTGATGTGCCTTGCGCTTTTGGCCTTGCGAGGCTTGTAAAACTACCGATTTGACGTTAAAAGATGTATGGTACGGTTCGGATTACTATTTAGTTATTTTTTTTTTCTTGAACGTTGGACCCGGAGTGTCTGTCAACATCCGCGACGTGCTACTCGGGTGTTGCTTAACCTTGTTGAATGAGTCGGCGGTCTTCCCGGCGATAGTGAGATTGTAATTTATTGCTGTTGTCTGCGTCCTTGCCAACAATCATCTTCAATGGTAAGCCTGGAAATGTGTTGTATTATGAAGTTGTATAAAATAATCCTCTTTTGTCTACTAAACACAAGGTGATAAATAGTGATTTGTCTTGACTCTTGACTTTGGATGCGCCATCGGGTTTTTACAACCCCAGGAGGATAATTGTTCCATTCTTGATAGAATAAATACATTAGACAGCGCATTCAGGGGTGGTATATACAAAAACGGGATTTTTACCCCAAAGCGGAGTTGGAAAAGGTAATAATTTACGCTGCAAAGGAGTCAAATGCAGCATCGCCTTGCCCCTACCTCAACGTCTATTTTCTCAGCCATTTCTTAACTTTCAACCATGTCCTACAGTTTCCCTGACCCTCCAACGGAGGCAACGTTGGCAGATGCGCGCAGGGCACTCGATGCCACCCAGTCTTCAGTCTCCGACATCACGTCTAGAATCGACGCTGCTGAAGCGGCCTTGGCGGAGATCGTGAAGGAGTCCAGATATGTAATCAGCGAGATGCAGAAAGAGCGGGCGCGCCTTGAGGAGCAGGCTTTCCAAACGAGGGCGTATTTGAGTCCAATTCGACGTCTGCCGACTGAATTGCTGAGAGACATATTTATGTGGAGTTTTGAGGAATACCCCTGTTGCGCGTGGGTCCTAGCAGGCGTGTGCGTTCCATGGAGGAGATTGGCGCTTAGAATGCCTAAAATATGGTCCAAGGTGCGTATATCATTTGTTTCTGTCACCACGGTTTTCCGGCGGGCCAGTCGCTCTCAATGGTCCCTGTACTACTGGGAAATGAACAATGTTCTCTCACCATCTGCTTCTATGTCAAGGAGATGTCGGCGATAGGGTGGCTGCTGAAGGGTTGCTGCAATGTTTTGCAATGAAAGGCTATTGGTTCTTTCGGCCGGTTCCCCATTCATCCACGCTCTGACGCCCGCCATGCCATGGTCTTGTGATATTTTTATAAGATCATATTGACTGATAGGCCTGTCTCAGATTCGCCTTCTGACAACGCAGCACGCATCCGCAGACACAATTCGGCTATGGCTAGAACGTTCAGGCGACTCTGTTCCTCTAGATATTGAGATCTTCCTTCGCGTCACAGGCTCGGAATCGTCGTCAAGGCGGCGTAGACATTCGGTGTCGTTATCGCCTCCTCCCAGTCCGCCACCCTGGCCCGTATTCTCCCACCATCAGGGTATGGGTAGTCACTATGTCATTCCTCATCCGCCTGGAACGGGAATTGCTATACTACCCCCTCCCCATACACCAATCGTTCTTCCACCTTCACCAGGTGGACATGATGCATGGATAGCATCACCCCATCCTTCAACGGAACGTGTGACGCCTACCTCTTCGCGTTCGAGCCTACACTGGGGACATATTGCAACTTACTACTTGGTGGAACAGATGCATCGTTGGGAACGCTTCATCTTTAGATTTGACAAGCAATTCACCTCTATGAGCGCACTCAAATCAATAATCGGTATATCATTTGCCTTTTATATTCCCGTTTTTTCTTATAATTTGATCAGGTGACGCTCCGCTCCTTAAAGAATTTGAAGTATCTAGTGCAGAGGCTGCATTCTACCCAGAATGGCAATGGCTCCCCAATGCATCTCCAACTGCCTCACTCGTACTGCCGAAACTGGAAACTTTAACCCTCCAATACACCCCATTCAAGTGGTCATCCCCAATGCTGAGCAAGAACCTCCGCACCCTCAACCTCCGTGCTCTTCCCACCTCGCACCTTCCACTCGACCGGATCTTGTACATCATTGCAAATAATCCTGCCCTCGAATCATTGACACTCCACTTCCAAGGTGTTCTCCCCGCAATCTTACCCTTGGTCCCAACAACACTCCAATCAGTGAAGACATTCAATATCGGTGGTCACTATATTCTCAGCCAACTCGTCGACACTCTCATCCTTCCCTCACTTGACAATCTGACACTTGATATAGAAGCACGTGACCCTATCGAAGAAATTATCTCCAACCTTCTCTCCCGTTCCAGTAACCCACAACTCGTCCACCTCTCCGTCGCATACGGCTCATCCAGCAATTCGCACACGTTCTACTACGGCCCGACTGGAATCGTCATATCCTGGAGTACCCTTCTTACCGAGCTGACACACTTGGAGAGCTTACATATCGGCGGGACACCCCTCGAGCCGTTGCTCACGGCACTCGGTCCGCCAGATGACGATTCGAATCAATCGTGGGCGTGCCCGAAGCTAGAGGCATTGGGGATGCGAAATTGCCATGCCCATAGTGAGGGTGTGGCGAAACTCGTGCAGATGGTGGAGGGGCGTAATCCGGATTCAACTCCTTTTGGAGTGGTTCAGGCAGTGAGCGGTGCGAGCCCTGTGAAGCTTAAAGCTCTGGAGTTGTATGATTGTGCGAGTTTGGGACAGGATGTGGTGCAGTGGTTGAAGGGACGTGTTGATGAGGTGGTGTGTACGGAACCTTCTTATGATAGGTGAATAGGGTACCGCTATTTTTCTTCATGATTTTGGGTTGTTTTCTGATGCCTTTTTTTCTGTTGCTTCTACAGATCTGTGAATCATCAGTATCTTTGAAGATGCCCGAAACTGTGAAGGATGAAATGTAATGGATGTCTCAATCTTGTTTACACCAAAGGACAGTTACTGTTCGTTTATTCTATTTTTATTGGCTGTCGATGCCGTCTCGTCTTTTTTTGTGCTCTCAGACTTTAGCGGGTGGCGTCAGCCCATTCCAATAACCCACCCCATTCCTATTCATCCTATCTTACATATAAAAAGTAATACTGTTTCTTCTATAATTCATACACGTTGTGTATTGTTGTTCATCAATACAATAGTATATCATTGATGCTTATCATCTAAATCTATTGTATTGTATTGTAAGAATCAATAGTACGAATCACTAACATACACCTTGCAATACTGATAGAAACCCAGCGAAGATAATATACATTGCCCGTCTTGGTATTTTGTTACAAAAATGCTGAACAAGTACCTTCCATTCCCTGTCATGGACGGGGGTCTGCATTACCGCCCAACGACCCCTAGAATGGACCCACACCATCCCCACCGCCCTACCTAGAACACAGCCGAGACCCCACCCTCCATAACATATATGTACGGGCCTCTACGCATAACCCCTACATGTGCCGTGTGTTGCATGGGCACCATCATTAACCCTTCGATTTTACGATAAAACAATATCAGGGAGCTCCAAGCCACGCCACAGTCCACCACTCAAGACAGCTACTCCACCATTACCTCTCTCGACTCATGGTAGTGGTGGAGGTCATGGCTGTGCTCCCACCGCCGAGACACCGCCCGACCCTCCTCCACTCCATTAACCGTCAACCACGCTTCTAACCGCCTCCCCAGCTCACCGCCACGTCCACCACAATAATCCCCCGTCGTATTCAGCATCTGTTCCTTCTCCTTTTCCTTCGCAAACGGGAGCTTCGTCGAAGGCTTCATCCGTGTTACAGCCGACACGAGCACACTCGGGCCTTCCCCATTAACCTCTGGCGCGAGGGAGCTAAATTCGGGTACAGGTGGACTCGTAAGGCCATTACATAGCTGAGTGTCAACCTCGATATCGCGGAACCAATCCTCCTCCTGCTCTTCTGGCCCAAGAATCGTATCGATGAGACCCTCCTCCCAGCCGTCCCACTCGACGAACCGGTGAGCAATGCGCAAACGTTGCCCTGCAGATTCGTAGAAAAGCCATTCTTTTGCGAGTTGCGAGAGGTCGAGCTCGCGCCCGTGTTTGGTAGGTGTTGGGATGCCTGATTCGGCAGATTTTCCGAGTTTGGCGACGGCTTCGCGGAAGAGACGGCCGATGAATGGGCTTGTTTGAACGAAGGCTGGGAGGTGGGCGCATTGCCAAAGTGGACGGGTGGTGGTAGATTCCCAATCAATAATACAGGTCTGAGATGAAAAGTGGTCAGTATATCGCTTGGGTTTCGTTGGACAAAAGAAATGCTCACAATTTTTGTATGGTCGTTGGCATCAACGAAGATATTTTCGAGACTTAGGTCGTGCAAATCCAACCCAAACTGTTCAACCGTGTCACCAATTGACACCTTCACAAGACGATCCATCATGTTCATCCACCGAGTCATCTCCTTCCTTACTCGTTCCTCCCGCTGCGACAAATGAGCCACAAGGAATGTACTTCTCTGCATCCGCCTGTAATCCCGATACATGATATCTCCCGGGCCCTCCCACTCATCTTCACTCTCCTCCAAATCCCACTCGTCACTTTCGTCACTCTCATCACCAGGTACGGCCCGCAATCTATGGTGCCTTGATGATTGTATCTGGTCAGGATCCAGATGGAGTTTATGAGGCGCCGATCTGCCCTCGTTCTCGCGCACAACACCAAGAATCTCGCGTTCAGCACATGATGCAAAGTAGTCGTGAGCCTTCGACCACGGTCCACGATAAAGCTCGTGTGGGTGAGCAAGATCTCCTCTGTTCGAGCCGAAGAAAGGCCAGGTGATGATCGGGCCGACATGGAACTCCTTCGGGATGGGTCGAGGGTGCCTTGGTCCGGTCACTTTCGGAGTTGTGAGGTTTGACATACTCAGGGTGGGGGAGAAAGGGAAGGCTGAGTAAGGCAGCTGCGTGGCTTTCGGTGTCGGTATAGACGACGAAAGAGCCCCGTAAGGGTTGGGACCAAAGTATAGGGAGCCGATCTCCGAGAATCGGTGCGCGAATAGGGGCAACAACATAGCTGCAAGATTTTCGAGCAGTCCGACGAGATCATTGTAGCAAAGCGAGTGGAAGACACTCGCAAGCGGTACACCCGAGGCCTGTAAGGATCAAATGTCATTGCTAAACACGTGCGTATCATATCTTAGCGCGTACCTTTGACATCAAGATATATTCTCCGCCTAACCGATTGTACGGGTTTGAATCGTAATGGTAAACAGTGGGTACGGGGACAGTGGTATGTTCACTGAGATATTTCATCGTGGCGACCTCTGATTCTGTCTTGAGTCGTGGCATATAGCGCCGAGCAACACCAGCGACCATCTCCGAGTGATCGGCCAGAGTAATAAGATAAGCCTGTCATTTCAGATGTCAGTGAGCATGAAAGGGACGTTAATCAACAATAATAACTTTATGAAAAGTGCCTGTACATTGGTCAGAGTGTGAGTAATAATAGATCCGGCAACCCGAAGCCCGGAACTCACCAGAGTTGAGAAATGTGATCCTCCCGACATCCACGCCCGTGTTTTCGCGCACAACGTCTTTCAAGACCCGGCGGTCGACTTGGAAAGGTGTAGCACCATGGAGAGCAGCGTCAGCCTTCGCCTCAAGCTTTCGATCGGCATGCTCTATATCCCAGTCCCATTCTAGTGGGAGTACAAAGGGAGACGGAGGCTCGTTCTTCAAGTTCAGCGATAGTTTGTGACCATTCCCATGCATCACAGGAGGGATATAACTGGGAAAAGTGTGCTGAGCGGTGTTGTACCGGTCGTCGACGAGTTGTCCGGGCAAGTTGAGTTATGTTTCGAGTTTATCTAGTGTCTAGGAAGCCTGGAAACAGTTTAAGATTCACGAAGGGTAATAAGATAGTGAATTTTTGTTAAAATTGGGAATTGTGGATTGAATTGAGGAGATGGAAGGGTCCAGGGGAGAGGATTGAATATTGAAGAGTTTCACGGTCGCTATCAAGGAGTCGTTACGCCCACATTTCGTGATCGCCCATAAATATTATTTTATTTGGCCATGATTGCATTCCCCATTCGGAACACGTGTTCCGTGAACTTACAAGTATAATCCCCGCCCCGACCCCACCTTTAAATATACTTTTTTTAAAAACGGCGTTTACATTCTCTTGAATCCGCTCAGTCTCCACTACCTTTCTTATCTTTGAATTAAGGCGACTAACCGTTGAATTTCACGTCGCTACCTCAGCTCAATCACGACTACGTGTTGGCCAAAATACTCTGGCCTCGGTTATATCATTGTTACCAACCATCAGTGTACTGCCATTGCTTATCGTGCTCGACCCTGCTTGCTCGGTTTACCTGCATTACCTGACAAAGTGCCCATCGAAACATGAACCTCTAGTCGCGAAGTATCCTTTGCCAAGTGATGAACGTTCGCCAAGCCCAATATCCTGTCAAAATTTCGTGACGTCGACTCCCGCCAAGGCTGCCAAGCCAGTAGACAGTGAACTGATCTGAACAGATGTATTTTCGGAGAATACGACTACTATCATCTGTTAGTCGACGAGTATACGCCGCGGACAAGGCATTCCGTCGCGTCGTAAACATAACCACCAGTGATAACAGAGAACGCGCTCATTCTTCCAAATTGAAAGCACTCGACACCTTTGCACAAAAAAAAACTGCCAGGGTCATAAATATGCTAAAAAGCCTAAGCAATTCGAAGATGACACCCTCCGATTACGGGAACTAAGAAGGACAGCAACAGTTCGCTTTCCAGTAAGATAAAAAAACCAGGGTTAACAGTGGGTTAGCGTGATGGCAACCCACCAATGAGAATCAGACGCAAGAACGTGCTTGACCTAGATGAACGGGGTCTTTAGCTAGAACGCGACTCAAAAGGGCATGTACTGGTTGAACACCAAACCTTCTCATTTCGTTCTATGCACCTAGTGCGCTGTGCCCGGAGGATTCGAACTTATATCCACACGAAACGAACTCGAAGTCTCCAACGATTACGCTAAGTCTATGCGTGTCTTCGGAGGTCCTGGTGGTCACCGATTACACCGTATCCCCGCAGAAAAGTTCCCGCACTTTTTAACACCCCATCCCATGACCAAGAGGACATTTGTGAATATATGTAGGTGAATATACCGATATGGCCAATGTGTGTAGTCACCAGTGCGAGTCTATACGACCGAGGAACGACAATGTGACCTAATTCCATGCGTGTTCCGTACGGCGCTCTCCGTATTCTAAAATTATTCGCGATGGCGTGCGTAAGGCGAATCCTAGTCATCGAGGGAACACGTATGTGCGGCTCCGGTGGTAGATGGTGGCGGTCAGGTCCAATCATACGTACGTGAGATGAGATGGCACCAAAATCGTCGAGTCGCCGTCGATAGGTACATAGGATCACAAAACGTTGGCTTATCCCCAAGCTCCAAGCTGGACTATATTCGTTGCGTTGCTCGGGTCGGAGAGTTCTTAATCGACTGAATGAGAATGTGCCCAAAGGAAATTTGAAAATTGCAGGTCGCAGGCTGCATATGACGGTGGCCAGGTTCGGACGCTTAAGCTTAAGGGTTGAATTCCGCGGGGCACAGCCACTCCCTCTCATCGGTCTCATCCCTCAAGCCATGCACTCTCATGCACTTCCGTGGTGACCCGAAAGAAGTTGGGACTCACACTCTGCAAACACAACCGCCCAATTTCTAGGGTCCTGCTTCATGGTTATTGAATGGGCCTCCCTGCCGTGAGTTTTCTGAATTGCTTCCATTCTCAACCACTGACGAAAATATCAAGAAGACCAATGACCCAGGCCTCGAATCTACCCTGAAAACTTCTGTAAAGAACATTCAATTTCAACAGCGCGTCTCCTTGAACGAAAACACACGTGTATTCTCATACTCCGTCATCGCAACGTTGTAAGGTGGCGTGCTCCTCAAGGATAAGGTTCGGATCGTTTGTCCTTGTTCTTTTTCACTGACCCTGACAGTTATGGGAACGGTCACGTTACAGTCATCTCCTTGATTATCTCGGAACTCGTGCCCACACAGCTGGGATTGCATGGATACACGAATACAATAACAATCCTACAGTGTTAATGACAATAATACAAGGCTTGCGCAAAGGGCCAACCGATAAAAGCTGGACGGTCAACCAAGATCAAGTAGCGTACCCGCACCACTTGCTGAGGCCCCGCTGCAAAACACTCCGAAAAGAGGCCCCACCCAACAACCCAAGAAAGCAATGACTACGGTGAAAGGCTATTTAACGTGCATTTGGTCGGCTCACTGTTGAAACAGCGAGCCTTAAGCCCGAGGCCCACGACAAGGGAGCACGAGGAGCAGAGTCGGCGGTGCCGACCCTCACCACCCCCGGGAAGTACACTACAACAAATCGCTGAGCAACAACCATTCCCTGGTGAGACGCAGCTCACTGTAAAACAAACCAGGTCCTGGCACGAAAAAAGACAGCCATTTCTCGGTGAGACGCAGCTCGTGGGCAAATAAAGCCGAGTCCTGGCACCAACGTCAAATGTGGATCTATAAGGAGTGAAAATCCTCCGGTGAGACGCAGCTCGTTGACAAACAATGAACCGGGATTTGGCTCTGAAAGGATGAGGTCGCTCGTAAAATCGTATCCGGTGAGTCGCAGCTCCTGTCAAAAAACCGGAATTGATATTGATGAAAAAAAAATAGAATTCCCTGGTCGGTTCCACGTATCGCCCCCCAGCGGCCAAAATAAACCATACTCAAGAAGTTTTGCGATAATATAATTAACCAGTATTTTGCTGTTTGATCATCGTTCGGCTCGCAGAGATTTAACCAGAAACCCACGTTAGAATCTTGACTTCCGGTGGTGGTACCGTTCAGATCCAGACTGGAGTACATTTAACCATTGTCAGCCCAAGTTTTCGGATAATAAGTTTGCGCCATTGAGGGATCTTTGTTGGTCCTGAAATTGTGTTAAGGTCTTTGTGCCACTCCAACGTCGGGTGGTTGTTTTCAGTCCAGTCTCGTATCCAAGTCAAATACCATCGCACACTATCGTTCTAGATGTCGTGCATGCTGATCATGAGTATTGAAAGGTCTGCGTTGTCATCCACCACCATACCACCAAGAACTATGATTGAGAGATTTCACTCGCACGACATTGTCCAGCCAGCTGGGTATAGTTGTCCGCATCGTCCAGCGATGTTTCACGAAGAGAAATCAAAGACAGTGGCCCGAGTTGATACAGTAAGGATGGTGGTACCAGTGAGGGAATGAGTGGTAGCCTCTGGGCGATTTTGCTTTTTATAGACGCGACTGCACCGCTTGCCGAGTTCGCTTTGACATTGTGGGCAGCCGCTTTGGCCACGGAGTTTCAAATCGCTTGTCTGGGTGGCACAATCGTTTCTCTACAGCATTTGACTGATGACTAGTGGCTCCACGAGGCCTCATGAGCATGGGCCCTCCTTTGTGATTTCTGTGAAATACTGAGGTGCACGACCGCTAGACGCGTGCTTGGGAGCGTACGCGTCCACCGCCTTCGGGGCACGCACCTATCAGGTTCCAAAGAATGGAAGCGCTTTAATGAACCCTGACACGACCTCCTTCGCCCGCCGTTTCGCCTTTTCCTTTCGTGGGTACAAGGCGGTCAGACCAGGTTTGGTTATATTGGCGACAAGACCAACGCGTCCATCACGTGACTGTTTGCTCGTCAAACATGTGACTACCTGGAAAAATAAATCGCGTCGAAGGCTGAAGCCCTCGTTCCTTTGATTCATCTTTTCGACAGTTTAATCGATATCAAAATCTACGTAACGTTTTAATTCGACTCTGTGGGCTATATCATATTTACCTATTTGTTGAGCACTGTTATCCTTGAGTTTTGTTGACCATTTATCATTGTGCCTTGGATACCACTGACCAGGCTAACATCATGTAACCCAGCATAGGGGATGGAACTTCGACATTGCGTCAGAAAAAGCCCAAGCGAAAGGTCCCAGTTCTCTCTTAGCCAAGAATGCCTATCTTGACTACTTGGTAGGACGATTTCTGATTGTGATGTGCGTTCTTTTTGCAGGACTTGACGAACCCTTCCCAGTTAAGAATTAAAATTCAGGATTTGACGCCACGCTAGGACATGCTCTAACCCTAGGTCTACGGCACGATACTTTACTTGGAAATGAAGCCATCCCCCCTTTGTGGCGCAAGAGACTAGCAGACCGGGGACCTTCTATGCTCTAATGGAGTACTAACGCCCTCACACCCACTAAGCACCACTCAACACTTCAAGCTGGAGTATCGCGTTATCCCCAGTAACCAAAGTAAACCGTTGGCCAAAGGAGATGGTTCTCTGTTATCTCACGTTCATTGTGGGAGCCGATCCCGCCTCCCATTCATTCCTCAAGCATCATTGAAGCGCAGACGACATCGTGGAACGCGTACTGGGGGTTAGGCGGGACAGTACCATGTGGTACCATGACGCGAATGGCTTGGCTTTTCATAACTCCCCCCGAGTTTATAAAATCGAACTGCATTACGATACATTGCATGTGTCCCAGGTTCTTTTCCTTGAACCCAGTCTGAAAGCCTAAGCGCTAAACCATTTAGGGGCTGCAAATTAGGAATATCGACTTTGCCTAAGGGACGAGGATCAGGCTCACCCCCGATAGTAATCCGCCGGCGGGACCGACGGCTTTGTTAGACCTTTGATGAGATGGCTATATACAAATAGACCATCGCACTCGTAACCAAGAATATAAAGAACGACGATAGCGTCCAGGGTATGTTATATATTTTTACTGATAAAAGTCTTTCACTAAATATGGAACGGGATGAATAAAAATAACCAGGAACGAAGGATAAGTAAAAACTTGTTTAAAATAAAGATAAAAAGCTGGCGATGCTAATGGTAATAGTGGATAAAAGTTCGAGTCACGAGCTACACGCGCACATTCCCGGTGAATACTGTCCCTTGCTTCTTCAGTGCCTCTTCGATCATCTTCATACCTTCTAATACCTTCTCTTCTTCTAATCGTTTGCCGACGATTTGAACCCCCAAAGGCAATCCGTGCATTGCTTCAGCATCATAGATCGAATATGCCCCCTTTGCCAGTGTGCTCATATTATTATAATCCCGGGAGGAGTAGAAATCGGCAGGCAGGTTATCAAGGTCTTTATCGACGAAAGTTACGGGGAGAACTCCCGCCGTGTAATCGAGCTGCGGGAAAGAATAATGAGCCATCGATCTGAATCAAACATCCAATGTTATTCCATACCATGCTGAAAATAAGCGTATATCCTACACTCATGAGGGTAGCCTTCTCAGACGCTCCATTCTCGAACGCAGGAAATGGATAGGGAACGGTCAGCAGGAAATCGAGACCACTCTCGATCCATTTCTCGTGCCAGGCCGATCTATATCGGTCTCTCTGCGCCACAAGATTGCGCACCTCGACCACAGATTTAGGGTGCATGATAGTATACAGATCAGCGGAAATGGGATCACTCCGTCGGAGGAAGAAGGAAATGATTCTCTTGAAGAAACGGGGGAGCCCAAGGAGATGAACAGTAGCTGACGCGGCTTTACTGAGAGTTTCCGGTGCGACGAGGGGGCTTTGTAATTGTTGCCCTAATGATTGAGGGCGTTCAGATCTTGGCTATTTAAGGTCAGATTTCCTTACCTCCGTCAGCGAATATCAGCTGGTATGCTATCTTGGAGCCCTCAAAAACATCAGGCGGGGAGCTTTATGAATAATTAACTGTAATGTTGACGGCAACAGTTAGATGAGACATACAATTCAGCTACTTCGTGTCCTTGATCTCGGAGAGCCGACGTAACCATCCCTAGTGCCCGACGGCAGGCCGGGGAGGGAGGGAAGAGCCCTAGGATAACTCTTTAAATGAACAGCGGAGATAATTTGTGAAACGGGACAGACCATCGTCAAACATGACACCCCACTTCAGTTTTCTCCCTTCCTCGCGCAAATTGACGGGTTGCCAGGGCATCGGTATGCACTGGTAAGCATTTAGAGATATTACCAATAAGAGTACACGAAACGTACAGTATGGTCATACATCCAAGGCTTGGCGTCCACCACTCGTTTCCAAAACTCTCCGAGATCTTCCAAGTTCCCCGCCATCGGCGAGGACACTAAAGGGACCCCTTCCAACCCCACCATCGACGAGAGACCACCCCAAGTCGGAAACCTACCTGAACTTCCTTTCAGGCTCCATATTCCACAAAAATGTGCTGGTATTCTAACACTGCCCCCAAGATCGGAACCAATTTCTATCTTACTTCCCCCACAAGCAAGAAGTGCGGCACCTCCACCCGATGAAGCGCCGACAGTGTGGGTTTTCTTGTAAGGGTTTGTGGTGCGACCAAAGACATCAGAGATGGTCTCAAGGCCGACCAGGCCTATCGGAGCAGTAGTTTTGGCGTGTATGAGGGCTCCTGAATCTTTGAGCAGGCGGACGATGGCGGATGATGCTATGGCTGGACGGCCAACATTGTGCGAATACCCAATAGTTGTATCGTGCCCTGCGATATCGAATGTATCTGTGTAAGCTGGGTAAGCTATTGTTTGGTATGATTAGAGCTTAGTATTTGCCTTTGATGCTTACTGGAACGCCCATCAAGGGGCGATCATGCGATGCTTCAATGCTTGGACCCGGCTCAAGATCGACATCCTGAGGCCAATTGGCGACAGCGGGAATACGCAAAGCTTCGTCGAACATGATGTCGGTCGTACAGTTGGTGGATGCATGTGCAATCAGAGTCTTCTTCGCATACGCAAGCATGATCTGAGAAGGCGCGATTTGACCGGACCTGCATTGTGTTACAAGTTGAGATAAGGAAAGAGAGTGGACTTTTTGGTCGGATAAAGACAGTGGGCCAGAATATCGGAGAGGCAGGGAGTCTATGGTAGACTTTCGCTCCTGCTGTTTCCGCACACTGAAAGTAATATGGGGTCGGATGCAGATCGAGCCATAGGTCATTTATTACTTACCAAGAGGCATAATGTGCAGGCGATGAAAAGAACATTGTAAGAAACGAGCCGCGACCTGCGTTGCGAATGGGAGAAACCGATAGTTATAATCATTTATAGGGTTTATATGTAGAAAGCAATCCGAGGAGTTAGTGACGAGAGGTATTGGCATATTGAGATTACGATTCAGGCGGAAGTATCCCTTGTCCATGTTGTATGAAATCTTATTCAACCTCTGTCTAGCGTGCGCCGTGATGGATAGAAAACGGGTCAGCTATTGATCAAGCTAAAATAGTAAAATCTTACTGCCTTCTGGTCGGCAACTCTCCGGGAAGACGGCCGTTATGGCTGTCTGATTACCTTTAGAAGCCCCTACTGACCCGGTGATTTCAGGGGGACCGATCCCAGCGAGAGAAAAAGAAAAGAAAAAGGGGAAAAAGGCGCCGGTCCCGCATGATGGGTATCATTCTTATAGAGCGTCGCACTTCTGGCATGCAACGAGGTTCAGTAGACACTACGCAGTTGCACCTATGCCAGACCAGATGATTCCTTGCGAATAGAAGTTCGAGGTACCTGTGGGATCTGCGGAGGGAATGCGATACTGTCAGCGAGTCCTGGAGTGAGTTCTAGAAGAAGTTAGAAAAAGCCGATCATATTCGCGTGCTTTTCAATTATACATGAATACGTTTCACTGGTCAATGCCATAAGATAAAGCAAATAACTACTATTCTGACAGAAATTCAATCAACGAGAGGACGGGATAGTCGGAAGATGCCGAGACGTAACAAAACGTCTAGAGTATCATGGAGATTTGTGAAGTTATAACACCGTGAGTTGCCCAAAAAAACCCATAAATTTGACAGAAGGGATCTAATTCTGTGGATCA
Organism: Collybia sordida; assembly: GCA_037014335.1. Taxonomy (NCBI): domain Eukaryota; kingdom Fungi; phylum Basidiomycota; class Agaricomycetes; order Agaricales; family Clitocybaceae; genus Collybia; species Collybia sordida. Next base: position 1,739,941 of record JAYKXK010000010.1, on the reverse strand, counting down.
TTGTGGAGGTCGAAGATACGTCTGATTCAGTTCATTGAGCTTGTGTGCAATACGGTGCATCTTGTCACGAAGTAGAGTCAGAAAGACGTTGTCTAATGGTCTTTGCCACGGAAGGCCCATGAACGGGAATAGTAACTGGAAGAAAAGCGTTCAAGATAGGTTCCCGCCACTTCAAGGTACAAACAATCAAACTCACTCCCGTGAAATTCATCCACATAATTGATCCCCTGTATCGAGATATGAGTCGAATTAATTTTGATTCCCTTGGTGATTCGTGACACACCTGGTGGTAGGTTCCCTGAGGATAAGTGATTAAAGTGTCGTTCCAAACAATGTAATGCTGTGGGAACGAAATAAGTATTGCATGACAAACTGGCAACCTTTTGACACAGACCCTATGTCCTAGATTCCTAGCGAGGATCTCATAATCAAAAAGAAAACCTACAGAGAACATGAAATTAGAAAATCGAAGCCTATCCATTACGGCGTTCAAACCATCTGGGGAAAATATCTCTATGATCGTCGATCTAGGTGATGGGGGCATCCACAATTGATGCTACCATTAGCACGGCCCGTTAGGGGTTTCTTGAGCTCAAGATGACTGTAGATTTGCAGCTCACAGTGAGGCCATTGCCATGAACACCTAGAATTATCTTTGACAGCGAAGTAAGCGCGAGCAAAAGTCAATCATCGAAGAATTGAGCTCTAACCGTACTTCGGGCCACAAGCTCTATTTGCTCCCTGACGGTCATCTTTTCCATCATAGCCACATGGACCTCGCATATACCTTCCGCTTCAAGCTCTCTTAGCGCACTGACTAGACCCTCATGGTCCTTTTCTAAAAGCCTTCTTCCCGCTATCTGGCGGGATATATAAGTGACGACTGGCCTTGTTGGAACGTTCTGAGGTGAGCCCATATTGGTACCGTAATCTTTGTGGATTGGAAGATAACCTAAAATATTCTGGACCAAAGATTTTTGTATGGGGGCCCAGAAGCCGTCCGGAACAGCGACTTCCATGGTTCCCGCTATCATTTTATACCACTTATTGGCGTAATCACTTGCGAAAGAAGACGAATTAGATGGGCAAACTGCATCAGATAATTGACGTACTGCGTATGAGCTGCGTGGCGGTTGACCAATATCACACGCTCGAAAACAACCGTGATGTTGAGTTTAATAAGGTCTTCCCAATACTCTGATTCCTCGATCGAAGTGCGGGGAAAGACGGCTCTCATGAGCGGACCATTTACTCCTGCGTTATCCCTCCACTCGCCGCTGTGGGAAAACTACCATGGATCAGCTTCCGTCATTAAAGAAATCACGGCGCCCCAGGTCACTAACCGGTATTAGAAAGCGTGCAAGCGGAGGCAAAGACACCACGTTCGTTGAAAGGGTAGAATATACCCTCCATAGACCAAGCACAATCTCGCCCCACCAATGATAGAAATGCTGATCCTGGTCATTAGGCTCCGGAACAATACATGCACAAACTAAAGGGCGTACGCTCAAGAACTGCGGAGGATCATAAACAATAACAGATACGCCGTCTATTCGCATATGGCTTTCCCCCAACACACTTTGTACCTCCTGAGGGTCGAGGAATTGAAGTTCCTGCATGGTGAAATGGGTAAAATGACATTAGACATCGAGGCAATAGTCACTCACCTGGTCCGTTGGCTCAAGGTCGGCATCTGGACCCATATCCAGAGGTTTAGATAAGATATGCCTTCTTGGTGGAAAATTCAACGGCTCCTGCGTAACGACGTAGAATATTCCATTGCGGAGATAAAGATTGTCGAGCACCGTAAAACCATTGGTGAATGCGCCATGAGGTATTGCAGTGAGCGAGCTGTTTAGAGAAGAGGTGGCGTTCTTGAAGTCCGATGGGTCTTCCGAAGATTCAGGTATATCCTCTTCAAGGTGAGTCTGTCGCGATGTCCAGGTATCACCAAGTGCTCCATATTGAACCAGAATGAAAAGGGTGGCGAATATGAACACAATAGATAGTAGATATCGTTCCCGACGAAATGTGGGCATCCCAATGTCCGAACGTTCAAATACAGGTAAGAGGAAAAAAGAAGACTATACAGTTTACCTTGACTTGAAAGCTTGACATAAATGATGAGGCTTGCGGCGTGCCCTTGTCATCACTGGTCCTCTGATGATGCAGGTTCAAATGGGGTTATCTTCTTGAAGATTTTGGTCAATGTCGCGGTTGTTGCAATGTTTTTAGTCGATTGAGCGGGCCTGGGGGGGAAGACACTTGAATTGAAAGCGTAAATTGTATTTTGAATTGTATTGTATTGAACGTCGAATTATGGCCAAGGAACCAGTGTATATCAGAATAAAGTCAACATGATTATGCCTGGCACGTGACGGAAAATTAAAAGTGATCAAGTCAAACGAGTCAAACTCAGCGGCTCTTTGACTCTCATGTAGTTCAATTGTACTCGAATGGTCCCGGTCAGTCAGTACTATGACTCAGGTTTCTCCGATTGGAAAGCTTTTATATCAACGCCACACATCACAAACGTTCAACAACATCTTCACTTGAAGTCTTGAACCCAACTTGTTATTCAAGCCAACACTGCACTGCGCATAATGCCTACACCGTTGTTCGAATCCCTATCAAAGATTGAGATTAATGTTAGGCTTCTGTACGTCCGAGCTTTGGCCCAGAGTTAAAGAGATCTCTTTGACCATTGATTCTCTTTAGCGCTACAGGAGAGACCTTCACACTTGAAGTAAGCCCATCGGGAAACATCCTGGAAATCAAATGCAAGGTTCAGAAGGAGAAAGGGTATGGTTATTTCATTCCCGAGATTAACACTTGACACGGGCCCAAACTAACTAATGACTCGAGCATTCCTGTGGAGGATCAGACCGTGTATTTTGCCGGGAAGCCACGAGTGGACGAACGTTGTTTCAAGGACTGCGGTATACAGGTAGGGTCATATATTAGTATACTCGTTAAAACACCAGCGCCACACCGGCGCCCGTTGCCGCCCAGACCTACACTGCCAAAGAAAACTCAAGCCACACTAGAGCTTCCTAATGAAGTCAACGACAGGAATGCTCTGTACAGACTCGCTGCTGGAAAAAAGGAGCCTGGAGTGGAGGACGGGAATGTGGATGAAGTACGGCAGACAAGGCTCTCCAACTAATGGTCCTTATGGCACCTGGAGGTGAGATCCATTACTGGAGTTCTTAATCGGTACGTCAGTGGTGTCAGTGGCAATAAAGCGAAAAAGGACTATGCTAAAGAAGTTGGCTAGAATTTGTCCATGCTCTAGGACAACATCAGTTCTTAAATTTGTGAGGATGCATCTGGGCCGAAGCGTGTATAGTCGTTTCTCATGATATAGACTGTCATTCCCTTTATTCATCAACAACAAACTTATAAACATGTTTTTAATTCGAAAGATGGGCCAGTCTTAACTTGAGTCTTGATCACCTTCGTTAACACGCAAACAATACCAAGGCATGTTTCTGCTGCTTGTAAACAGAAATTTTCACTGAGTGCTTGTAGTGAGAATAAAATAGTAAAGGGAGATACGATTTAAGTCTATCCGACTCATTTATCATGATAGATTATATGCCCTTCGAGCAATAGTTTTTTTTTTATGTGTAGCACTGACTGGTACCATATTACTTTTTGGGGCCAATTTCGACGGCGACGCAATTTATAAAAAAAAAGTCAACACCAGGGTTTTAGGGTAATACTGGTTGGTGTGGGCCGTTGCAAGCACGGCAAATCCGAGTTCGTAGGGTTTTTCGCGTCAACCCAAATGTATAAAGCTACAATCGCAACCCTATTACCACATACCAGACTCGGATGATTAATTGTCAAATCCAGCATCCCTTCGTACACCATCTGCGAGCCTGTGACCATGCCATCATGGAACCACACCATTCCGGACGACGTGATGATACAAACTGTGAAATGATGGTCCCCGTAATAAACTAAGCCCTTTAGCTGATATTTATACGGAATATTGTTCACAAAAATCTGTAGATTTCTGTCTATAAGTAACAAATTGTTAGTCAGCTCAAACAACATAACGTGAGGAGCAGACACAAACTCATAGGAACAAACCAGGAGTTCATGACATTCACTACATCTTACGGTAGACGAGAGCTACACGGTTCAAATGAAATGTTTGATTGGATCGGAGCACGTAAGGGCCTATACGGTAACCCGGTTTCGCTGCGTTTCGGTGCGGTGCGTTTCGCTTAGAAAAAGCTAGCCACTGTCCGAGCTGTCCGACCAAGTTAGTCACAGGGTGTCACAAAATTAGATAATTGATTATCAACGTCTTATCATTCTCCCCATCATGGTTGCCGCAAAAACTGCATTGAAAAAGCTTTCTACTAAACAACGTCGTAGGCATAAGTATTTGAAAATGTCCATTCTTATTGCTACAATGGGAGGGGCTGCAACCACTGCTGCAGTTGCCTCTAGTCATATCAATAAAACTCCAATGCATACATCAAGGTTCACTGGCCAACACTGGGTTGAAGAATTGCTCAACGGTAAAACCCTTTATTGAATATCCTGAGCAGTTCTTTAAGGGTGTCTTATAGGCCATAAAGACCGTTTTCGACGTCAGATGGGAATGCAAAAATTTGTATTCCAGAAATTATTGAATGAGCTTCGGGTACGGTGTGGACTTAGGCATACACGACATGTATCTCAAGAAGAGCAATTGGCAATCTTCCTACGATTTGCACGTACAGGATTGGGGAATGCTGAGATGCAGGAGCGGTTCCAACGCAGTGGCGACACGATCTCAAAGTTTGCGATGACCTTCAGCACTGCCACTGTGATGGCTGATCAGATGGATTTGTACAGGGTCTTTCATCGCATCCTCAATATGCTAAGTTCACAAGATTTCTATAATACCTATGTCCGCCTACCTCATCCTGACCTGATACCACCTGAAATCAGACAAGATAGCCGCTTCTATCCCTATTTTGAAAATTGTATCGGGGCTATTGATGGATCACTTCTAGATGCTTTCGTGCCCGAGGCTGACATGTCGCGTTATCGGAGTAGAAAAGGTCGAATTTCCATTAATTTACTTGCAGCCTGCAAATTTTCTCTTTTATTCTGCTATCTGCTGAGCGGATGGGAGGGAAGTGCTGCTGACAGCCGTGTGTTTGATGATGCACGCCGGACTGATTTTCCTATTCCCCCAGGGAAATTCTACTTGGCGGATGCAGGATTCCCTCTGTGTGACGCTCTCTTAGTGCCATACAGAGGTGTCCGATATTATTTAAAGGAGTGGGAGAAGGCTGGTCTCAGGTAAGTATATCAAGATCGTTGTTCTTTTGGCTTTTCTACATATTTCCTAGACCGAGCAATTACCAAGAACTTTTTAACCTCCGTCATGCTTCCCTTCGGAATGTGGTTGAGCGTATATTTGGTGTATGCAAGCGACGATTTAGATTGATGACTTCAGCACCGGAATATAATTTGCGGACACAAGCAAAAATAACTTTAGCACTTGGTGCACTCCATAACTTCATCCACATTCACGATCCCTGTGATGATGCCACTACCCCTCATGATTATCTGGCTGATGTCTTCCAAACACATTTGGAAGAAGAAATTAACCCAGGAGAGATTGGCACACATATATCACAGATCGAGAAGAATCGGGCTAGTGTTCAAAGGGATAATATTGCGAAGGCAATGTGGGAAGATTATCAGAGATATCTACTGGAACGGGGGAATTAAATCTAGAGCGAAGGAATAGGATCAAAAATCTAATTAGATCTGGTGGTCCCTGGAACAGAGTATAGCTCGCTTTTAATAAAGGAAGTACGTGCACGCTTTTTACGGATTGCAATAAGTGTATCAACAAAACCAGTGTTATCCGATTCATGGCGGATAATCCTGAAGGCTTGCATTCGTTCATTATCAGAGAGGTCGCTATCATCTTCAATCATGTGAATAGCGGTCCGTTTACGGACTGGAGTGGATGTTGCAGCATTGAATTCTGTAGAAACTGCATTAGCAAGGCGATCAATTGATGACATCATCTCTTCCATAGTTTGGCTTCCAGATTTCTTGTGGCCACGTTGGGATCGCTTCCTTGGAGGGGTAGATTCAGAAGAATTGAGTCCTTGATATTTGGGAAGCTCGGGTGATATAGCGTTGGTCAGATCAATAGAATGCTTTGGCTCTTCATCACTGACATTGTCACCCGGTCTCCAACATATGAGTTCAGGTGTGAGTGTGCGATTGTGATGTGGACGAACGACCCCTTTGCCAGTGGCATATGTACCCTCCACAAGATCAGCCATCTCTTCGAAGAGTGGGAATGTATTTGTTACCCATTTTTTGTATATCGGGTGAGACTGTAAAGATTTCAATAGCATGCAATAAAATCAATAAAGATTGCATACTGTAAGAAGCTTATCCCACACATCTTCTTCAGCCGTCACCAGACTTTTTTCCTCATCCCAACCAAATCCAGACATGCCTCGAATACTTTTAACTTCCTTGTAGTTTTTCTTGAGCTGAAATGATTATGATATCAATTCCTTGCAGACTTCATAATCATTTAGATGAAAAACCTACCACATCCCAACGATTTTTGCAGCTATCTGCAGTTTTGGGACTACCCCCCCCTGGCTTGGTTTCTGTTCCAGCAAGCCGTGCCTGAGCAACTGTCCATGTTGATTTGTGCCATCCCCCATTACTAGTCTGTAGTCCGCCTTGACGCTTCTCAAATAATAAATCAAGAAGGATGGAATCACAGTCAGTATTCCATGAAGCACGGGGCTTAGACATTTTGACAAAAGAGTAGATTGGAGTGAATTTGAGGAAGAAGAGAGCAAATATATCAAGAGAGAAGAGGCAGGCCGCAGTCGAACTGAGGCTTAAAATTACGGTACTTTGTGGACTATTTAAAGTGCTGGGGGTGGGCTCAAATAAGGGAAATTATTCAGTGTGTCGCACAAGCATGCCCATTCATGTGTTCATACCACGTTGACTTTTTTTGGGGGGACAGGGAAGGCATCAGTTGGCACAGACGTAATAAAACAGAAGTATATGGATGCAAAACATAATTAATATAGCATTCAAACACTGCTTTGTTAATTTTATGAAACACATCCAAATGAAACATTTCAGATCCAGTTGAGTGCACTGATGTATTAGTATTCGAGCAGATTCTAGGAGACTTCGACTGCAGTAATGAATCTGATCCCATGCTGATAATCGCTACATGTTAAGATCCCACGCTGATATTATTAACCGAACTTCAGCGTGACAAGTTTCGCTAAAATTCTAACCCAAGGTAGCTAAGCGAAACTTGATTAAAAGGGTCCTAACGCACCGAAACGCAGCGAAACCGGGCTACCGTATAGGCCCTAAACGTCCGGACCGATACGGATCGGAATGCGGAACTAATTTAAAATCCGACCGGCAATCACCGCAACGTTGGCGGTCAATTTCAAAACGTCAATGCAGGTAATACCGATTTCTCAATACTTCGAACTCGGAATTTCGTTTTTTGTGTTTGTACGTTATCGTATCAGTGACATCAATAAGTTAGTAAAAGTATGAATATTCAGCTTCCCACAATCCAGCCAAGCCGGAAATTTAACAATCACACGTCGCGGTTTCTCGTACTTTATAGTAAGGCGAGTCCATTCTTATCTTTGTTTACGAATAAGGGCCTCAGCGGTATTCGGACGTGGCTTTATGTTACATTGGAATGGGGCGGGTGCACTGGGAAGAAAATATGTTGATGATTCAAAACGAAGGAATAAAGGCTCTCACGACACCATCTCAGATGTGATGTTAGGTTGAATGGGAATTATATCCCCTTGGTCATCCACGGGTGGGCTGATAGTGTAAACGGAAAGGACGAGTGATACCATGTCGTATCTATTATCTCCACATTGTTGAAGTTATATTTGGGTTTTCAAACCATAATTCTCTGTAGTGGAACAGTACATTAGAGCGAGGGGACCCTACAAAATCCGAAATATATCATGCATCATGTCTGATGCGGAAGGTACACCGTGAAGTTATCACGGAAGAACAGAGGAAATGTTTAAGAAAACCTAGTTCGGCATATTGGGGTTAGGGTGTGGACAAAATTTCAATTTCATTTGATCATTCAAATCCTGGACCACGGATTAGGGCCTCAGCGACACTTGAGCGAGGCTTGATCCGGCATTGAAACGGGGCAGGGGCTCTATGGATAATGTCGGCAACGCGAACGGGAGATATTAACTTTACTCACGACAGCATCCCGGACGTGATCTCCGGTTTGACTGGGACTACATTCCCTTGGTCGTCAAGAGGGGGGCTAATGTTGTAGACTGAAAGGACGAGTGATATTGTAGCATAGAGCGAGTCGTCACTAAGAAACCTCCCTGGGCAAGTACTAGGAAAAATCAACTGAGGACGAGATATGACAAGTAAGGCTAGACCTACCGACGGCCGTATCCGAACGCCACGACTGATGGACTCTGTGCATCTGGGTCAAGTTCACCATCTTTGAGCCAGCGTTCGGGTTTGTATTCCTCGGGCGAAGGGTATACTTCAGGGTCATGTAAAATCGTCCTACGGAGTAACCTGTGAATGAATTGCGGGCGAGGGCTATATTTAACCTTACCAGGCGTTTCCCAATACGATGGTGCCCTTAGGAATTAGATAACCGTTATACTCGTCATCACAACTGCAAACATGTGAGGTAGCTATTTATGTTTCAGGGTGAAAATGATACTCATCCGAGGAAAAAATCACATACCCAATGGAGCAACAGACTGCCATCTCATTGTCTCCTTAATAAGAGCATTGATGTACGGCAAGGAGCTTCTGTCGTTAAAGTCAGGTAGGCGGTTTGGCCCAACAACACTGTCAATTTCTGCTTGAGCTTTGCGTTGGACGTCTGGGTACATAGTCATCGCTAGGAAGAAGAATTGAACAGCTGAGACTGTCTGTATGGTCTCGTTTGTGGAGAAAATTGACGAATTTCAATGGATTAACATACAGTGTCAGCACCCCCTATTAGAGCGGTTACTATAGGCATCGCTTTTACGGACAAGGAATTCTTACCGGCATATGCGACAGCGGCCGTATTTCTTGCGACCCTCTCTTCTTCTGCACGACATGGGTCATCTTTGTCTGGTAAAGCTTCAAGTAGTGCCGAAGCAACCGACGGTACTGCAGTTCCCAGGCGCTATCAAGAGTGAAAAAATTAACGGAGACCCGATAGCAATGATCCAGGAAACGGACCAGAGTTTCTTTCACATGTTTAAACGGTTTATGTGCCATATCAGCACTTAATTTTCTCCACTTGGCGGCCTCACGCTTGAAACCAGCACCAGGCATCCAACTTGGTACGTGTTTCAGGATAGGCAATACATCAACCAGGAATCGACCTGGTACTCCTGCTTGAGATAGTCCATACAACGCTTCTTCGGCCGTGGTGACATACGGGTCATCCGTGTCTGATACCTTGATCCCGTAGGTTATGTTCATGATGATGGCGGCAAAGAGGCTATGTGAAGTTTAGCTGCGTGAATTTCGGAGAAATTTTGGAGGAATCACTGTCGAATGTGGTGCATGAAACCCTGGGGATTCACGAGCAGGCGGCGAATAAATGCTTGTCCCTCTTCAAGCTGAATAGGGTGGTATTTGTGCACGGCACCTGAATGAAAGTGTTGATGAAACGTGCGTCGGTGGCGCCTCCACCATGTACCATAAGGTATGAAAGCAAAGTTAGAGTCCCAGTCCATGCTACCGCCATATTAGCAATAAACTTGTTCGTTCACTTGGTACTCACAGGCCAAGAAGCATTGGCATGGACGGGCGATCTGAGTAATTGAAAGATCGCTTTTCTAAGATATCAGTGGTCCTTGTACGAGAGCCAAGAATGAGGAACCCTTGGCCAAAAACTTTAAAATAGACCATGTCCCCTATCATAAGGGATAAATTACCCATGACTTTAAATTGGACCAAGATCAAAGACAATACCATAAATCTTGAACCATCTATCGTATTCAAGCCAGGCAAACTTCCGAGGCATATTAAAGAGGTTACCAATTATTGGGTAACCCTTCGGGCCTGGAGGCAGGGGGAGACCCAATGGCTTTCGTAGAGTGCGCCAGACAAGTAGAGCCGCTGATATTATAACACATAGAACAAGTTGTGGGTCCATGTCTGTGGGAAATCTGTCGTGTCGAGTTAGGAAGAAGAAGTAATAAGTATGGAGTATGAAGACTCAATCCTATTTAACTGGTATCCCATAGCCTCCCGGGAAGTATGTCATAATAGGCGCCTCATCGACCTTGCGTTGTAGGCACAGTTTTACTTAATTTTTGAATTGTCTGACATGAGTAGTTGTGAATGGCGGTTCTGAAGTCTATCCAAGTTGGCCTGTTCGGCAAATAAAATCGGTGCGACAGTCAATATTCGACCACACCGGCCTTTCCAAAGGAGCGCTGATCTCGCAGGGTCTTTTGTGGGAGTGATCATCAGTTCCAATTTGTTCCGGGTACAGTAAGACAGTACACACACAGTAGGCACGGGCGACGCGATTGTTTAAAGGCATCGTGTGTAGCGGCAAGTCCGGATCGCTGACACGAATTTAAGGTAATGTTTACGAAAAACCCATAGACTGGGTGGAGGCGTCGTCAATTTCTCAGGCAGGTCGTGATTTTGTCGCGGAAGAGATCCGCAGATGACTTCTTCCGGCTTTATCGTGTCTGCGAAAACTTTGTAGCAACATTGTTGTATTAAATTGATGATGGTGGAACCCATCACATGTATCTTGATGACGTTATGTTCACCGATGGGCACAAACCTTCGAAAAAAATCGCACAAGAAACCTTTCCGGAAAAATAAAGGGGGTGAGGTTTAGGCATTTTTTCACAGGGACGCCACCGTCGAAGACTACAGTCTGATGTTAGAATTGGTGTAAGCCGGGTAATTCCACAACGATAACAAATCAATTACATGTTCGGGGCTGTATTTCCACCAAGGTTTCGTTCTGGCATCCATGTACCAATTGAGTTAGAGCTTTTTATTTCACATCGTGAGATCGGGTCAGTTTTTGGCGATGTCCTCGCGGCAGTATGCCACACCAGTCTCCTTAAATATCAAAGGTCATGATTGATTGAGTGTGTATTCAATTTGCCTTTGAAGGTCTTGAAAATATTTCTTTCTTCATCAGTGCACCATTCGTCATTGTCCGAGTTCACATGGTGACCTGATATGGGGATGAAAATGAGCGTAAGTAGTTGCTATAATAAGAGAGTTCGGGAGCCAGGAGACTACATAGTGAGAAAGACAGATCATCCCGCTCTATCCGGAATTCCACATTCGAGGTCAACGTCACGTGATTTAGAAAATTGTTGGATCCTGATTCCTGTCACTGTCAAGACTCAATTACTGCCAGAGTCTTGCGTAGTATCGCACGTACCCCACACTTTTCATGCTTAACGCATTTCCCCGGAATGCCACCCCTCTCAATTGATGAGGTGTTAGATCCTCCCCGAATCCGAGCGAGTCTGAAGACGATAACTAGGTCGTCGGTCCGAGGTCGGACGACTATCCCAAACGCTGCACCACAAAAAAAAATATTGCACGTACAGCAAAATGTACATAGTGCCTGAGAACTAAACATGTGTTTAGCTATAGGACAAAGTATGGTGGGATTGCGGCGGTGTGGGCCTGATCCATGTGGTATTTGTGTGGCATGGAAGCAAGTTGGAATCAAGTGCAAGAAGTATCCCTTTACTAGATCATGGCCCACGATCAATCAGGCGCAACGGTCAACCCCTTGAAGCTTATTTTTATCGGCAAAACTCCAGAGGAAATCGGTTTAGACTGGGAGTCCTCGGTCAGTGCACGATGTCTAACTGGTGGTTAACCAAACGCGGCCCGAGTAAACAACCAAACAATGATTCTTATCACATGCCCGGAGCGAGCCCCCCAGGCCACACTACTTACTCTGGAGTCAGAAGAACAAGCACAGGAAATGCTACTTGGAGTGGGGGAGTTTTATTTCGTTATGTAGAAAACAAATTGATTGATGGGTATGTATGTATATATATTTACATTTGAGGTTTGTTGTCATAAGTAAAGATACAAAAACACGATAGTTTTATTCCAATTCTTGACTGCGGATGAGGGCTTCAGCAGCGCTTGAGCGGGGCTTAATTCGACACTGGAAGGGAGCGGGGCCGCTAAGGATTCACGAAGAAAGCGCATCAACAATAGGAAATAAGGAACCTTAAATTTACTCACGCAATCATTCCGGAGGTAACTGCAGGCTCAAGGTGCATTGCCTTTCCTTGATCGTCCACGGGAGGTTTGATATCGTAAGTCGCAAGAACGAGGGATATCATGGCGTATAAAGAGTCGTCACTCAGATATCTCCCTGGGCAGATGCTGTAGGAGGTCAGCCGATGTTGGGTATGTCAGCATGCTTGACCCACCGACGACCATAGCCGAATGCTACGACAGATGGATTCTGCGCCTCAGGATCGAGTTTTCCGTTCTTTAGCCAACGTTCGGGCTTATATTCATCAGGCGAAGCGTAAACCCCAGGATCATGCAAAATAGTCCTGCACCAAAAAGCCTTTAACGAATCATGTGTGTGCCGCAATTAAAACTCACCATGCGCAACCCAAGACAATTGTGCCTTTTGGGATCAAGTAGCCGTTATACTCGTCATCGCTACTGCAAACATGAGAAGTCGCTACGTGTGTTTCAGAGATCGGCTCGTTCGAAATTAAATTGAACATACCCATAGGAGCAACTGATTGCCACCTCATCGTCTCTTTGACTACGGCATTTATGTACGGTAAGGATTCCCTGTCGTAGAAATCAGGTAGTCTATTCGACCCGACAACGCTATCAAGTTCGGCTTGGGCCTTTTTCTGGACTTCTGGATACATCGCCATAGCTAAGAAAAAGAATTGGAGAGCTGCAACGGTCTAATCTTTTTGTTAATGCCTAAAATTATTGATAGGCTTCGTGCATTAACTAACCGTATCGGCGCCACCTGGTGAACCAATTTAATTGAGTATGTTTCGGTGCCATAGAAAAGGGTGTCCTTACCAGCGTAGGCAACAGCGGCTGTGTTCCGTGAAATACTCTCTTCCTCTACACGACGTGAATCATCTTCATCAGGCAGTGCTTCGATTAGCGATGCAGCCACTGACGGTACCGCATTACCTTGAATCTATTGGAGCACAAAAATCAAATATTTTCACTGGTTGGGACTGATCTGGTGAACTAACAATGGTTTCTTTGACATGTTTAAAAGGTTTGTGGGCCATATCATTGCTTAATTTCTTCCATTTCGCAGCTTCATGTTTGAAGCCGGCACCAGGCATCCAGCTAGGCACGTATTTCAAAATCGGCAGAAGATCGACCATGAACCGACCGGGGATTCCCGCCTGAGATAGCCCGTGCAAGGCTTCTTCGGCGGTGGTAACGTATGGATCGTCTGAATCGGATACTTTGATTCCGTAGGTTATGTTCATAATGATAGCCGCGAAGAGACTGCGAAGGAATTAGTTACATCATGTCAGTCTGGAATCGGGCAGAACCTACTGTCGAATATGATGCCTAAAATTCTCGGGGGTCACAAGCAGCCGCCGGAGGAATGCATAACCCTCTGCAAGCTGAATCGGATGGTATTTACGAACGGCGCCTGAGTGAAAGTGTTGATGGAACGTGCGACGGTGACGTCTCCACCATGTGCCATAAGGAATAAAGGCAAAGTTGGAATCCCAGTTCATGCTAGAATTACCCAACTGGTCAGCTGTATATTTCAAAAAAGTATGCTTATGCTGGCCTACCGGCCAAACTCACAGATCGAGGAGCATTGGCATTGACGGACGATCCGAGTAATTCGCAGATCGTTTTTCCAAGATGTCGTTAGTTTTGGCAAGTGAGCCAAGGATCAGGAATCCCTGGCCGAAAACCTTGAAGTAGACCATGTCGCCTTCGGATCCGAAGGATGAGTTCATGGATTCTGACCGGAATAGACCGAGATAATTTACCATAGACTTTGAACCATTTGTCATATTCGAGCCAGGCAAATTGACGGGGCATGTCGAAGAGATTACCAACGATTGGATAACCTCGTGGACCAGGAGGTAATGGAATCCCTGGCCGCTTCCGGAAGACGTGCCATAAGATTAGCGAAACGACTGCAATAATACTCAGAGCAATTCGTGGATCCATACTAGGAGTTAGGTCGTTTTATGATGAGGGAGGGGAAGTAGAGAGTATAGAATGCGAAGTTGTGTCACTTATAACTGGTGGCTCATGATTTCCAAGAAGATAAATGCCGCGGACAGACCACTTCAACATTTTTTTCCGACATGTGAACAAAGTTTGCTGATAGCCATCTGTGAAATCGTAGGTAAGGGAGGGTCGAATTGGAACTCACTTAAAACGAAGCTCCAGGGTACGGTGACCTGTTCGATGACGCTTGAACCAATAAAATCGCTTCAGCTATTCTCGGGGGCGTTACCGCTGCCAGATATGTCTATATCGGGGACAGTAAATAGTGAGTTGCCACGAAGTCGGGCATTCGACCATGACTCCTAGGACACCAATTTTGGGGATCTTTGATGAGGTTCTCAGCTTCGGCCTCTCGATTCACAGGTTAGGAATTTTTGACACCTGTGGCAAATATCGCATGCAGAGGATGTCTTGGAATCTTATCAACCCCCTTATCGGGATGGAATCAAGGGACGCCATGAGATGGGCAACCGTGCTCAACCGCACCACGGTCCACATTCGCCTATACATGTCAAACCTCTATAAAGTTGTACCCAGGATCAGAATTCAGTCGCACTATGTCTGATAGGATACAGCACTTACAGGACGAGTACGGACAATACTTTAATTGACAGAACCCTCCGTAGGGCGCAATGATTCGGTATCCACATGGCCGAACCGACGTCGCAGAATCCAGCGTTGCTGTCGCCCATGAGAGATAACAGATATTTTTCGACTCCATGAAACTAACCATTACTCTGGTTCCTGCATTCCAAACGGCTAGAGAGGGTCAACTGGCCGATGAGAGAGTTCTTATCCATCACGTCGTGGCTTTCCCGTTAACAAAACATTTTTGTTATTGCCATCGGTGGAGATTTCTCGTTATATCGTGGGATCACGGCTGTAGTGGATTCGCGAATGATTACTTCTGGCCTAGTCGCATCTGCGAAGCTATGGAGCAATACTCATGCGGTTAAATTGGCGATGATGGGACCTAAGTACCACTTATGCCATTATACGCCACAACTTGCTGATGGGGCGGGCCCACTGTGAACAGAGTGAAATTTAAAAATAGAGTGGGAAGTTAAGTTTGTTCAAATTTGAGTAATTGTTTGACGATCCTGTCAGATATTCACGGAATAATATTAAAATGAGCATAAAGCGAGTAAATACAACAATAACGATACAAATACACGTTAGGCTACACTCCAAGATCAATGATGTCTTCACAGTTCCATCTCAGCATCTTCTGTCGTATTGAGTCCACGGGCAACTTCTTCAACCTCTTCTAAATCACTCCAATCATATAGGCATTCATCAGCGATATCCTCGAAGTCAGCCAGTGCGGTTTGTTTCGCATATTCTTCGGCGTATGCCTCGAGTTCTTCATCCTCAAAGTCGATAGGAGTAAGTTCATTCGGGACTCCAACACTGACAGAATGCGAACCATCTAAAGAAAAATCTCAGTAAGCTAGCTGTAAGAAAGGAACCCAACATACCAGCAAGCTCTTGCTCCCACTCATTAACATCTTCGATATCAGGGTCAAAAGATGACCCGACATCCAGAGCATAAGAAACCCTATACGAATGTCGACTCTTCCGCTCAACATTAGACATTATTCTTCGAAAGAGCTATGAGATTGTGTAAGGAGACGACCCATCAAAGAAAAAAAAACTGAAACCCACTTCGTCATCCATAATACTATTGTCATCATCGTCCTCGTCCTCATCCATAACATCATCGAAACCGTCACTACTTAAATCATATCTCCTTCCTCTGACGGCCTTTTCTCGTGCTTTTGCTGCTCTAGCAAAACACTTCGCCTTAAACTTCTCCCTAAGGAAGCTTTTTTGGGGGTCTTGAATAGGAGTGGGTGTAGTACTTCCGCCGTAAAACACCGAGCCTCCGCTAGGACTAATGGTACGGGGACTGGGAAACACGTTCGAGGACGAAGCAATGGGAGTGCTAGGTGTCCTATTCTTGTATTGAGCTCGGCGTCGCGCTTGGGCTGCTGCCACAGGAGATGATTTTGGGGTACTGGGAGAAGCCAGTGGTGAAGGGTTGGCGGGTCTGTAATTAGGTGCTAGAACAGTATATCTTGAATGATGTGATGCTGCTGGTGTTGAGGGAGTGAGCAGAGGACTCGAATGCTGTATTGTAGTCATCACGATGGATGTAGACATTGACGAGCAGAATTTTGGACATGGTCAGTCCAGCAAATAAACATTAAGTAATGTGTCGCGTTGGTCACGCGCACATCACGCCGTGACCGACTTACAACCCGAGTCTCTTCACAGAATTCACAAATCACAACGGCAAAAAGCTTTGAGTAAAGTCTATTGCTTATGCTGTGCGTTCAACTTCCGACTATTCATGGAACACAGAACTTATATTCTTAAACCCTCGTAATCCCAACTGCAAGTCCTAAATTTAGCAAAATTGTGGACAACCGATGGATCACATATTTCACAATTCTCCATGCACCAATGTGTAGATCAATCTTCAATAAGATCGCTAAGTAGAAATACTAATCTCTTTTACAGTATGTAACAAAGTAACTAGTTGCCTCACAGAAAAAAAACTTACATCACCCCCATTATTAATATAACATTATCGTCGATTTCAAACATGTACAGTGCGTGCACACTTAACCGGTTCTTCGAATTCTCGGTTTCATTGAGGGCTAGCTCGAGGCCTTCGCAGCAAATCTTCCTGAACACGTGTTGTAAGAGTGGAGTTCGAAATTCTCTTCGGCATTAGAAATTGTAAGAAGTTCCAAGATACCTGTCTTCGATAACCAATATATTATGTGTCAGTAAGATACAACCTTTAAATTCTCTCGACTATTATGCACTTACGACTGATAGACAACTGTTTTACAAAAAAAGTGAACGGGAAGGGAGAGAAGATTATATAGGAGGTGGCTGCTGGCATGCGATGCTCGGGTGTTTCCGCATCTGTCAATGCCGTCGGCTACGGTCTGTTTTGTCCTTGTTCAGCTAGTCAGCCCACTCCCACATATATTAAACTAGCTCCCCCTCACGCTCTTTTATCACCCTCCAGCAAAGATGGTTATGGTATCCCGTATTACCCTTTTTACTGCCACTGCTGCTCTTTTCGGCGCCGCGTTGGGCGAATTCGCAATCACAAACCCTTCCAAAGACTCATGGTGGGGTGCGTCAGCCCCTTAAAAATTGTTTCGGCATTTAACTCACATTTTACTTTCGACCTCTAACCGAAACTAGTCGCTGGATCCCAGAATGTTTTGATATGGAACTGCAAGGAGACCACACATGAAACCTTCATCCCCCTGTGAGATTTCCTCTCTTTACCAACTATCACTGTCTAAGTCTTAAATTTTCCACCAAGTATTGCCAATAAGGTTGAGTTACACTACTATTTTATTCTAATTTATACTCATTACCCTCATAGGACCCTAAAATCTTGGTCCAGCCCACGCCCTTCATTTCAGTCATCAATAACTTCGATTGCTCAAAGACCGTCACCCAGGACCAAGTGAGCCAACCAGCAGGAACAGGTTACACGATCCTATTTGCAAACCCCTTGAACTCCACAGATGTATGTATATAACATTGTTGTTAGGAGGTCTAATACTAAACGAACTCATAGGTTTTTGTTACCTCAGAGGAATTTGAGATCAAACCTCTGGGTTCAGCCTATCCCACGACGTCGACTCCTAGTGCTGGATCCTCGGGCAACAATACAACGCCCACCGGGACTTCTAACACCACCGCTCCTGCAAATTCGAACGCCGCATCTTCTACATCCTTCGGTGTTGGCTTCGCTGCTATTGGAGCCATCTTTGGTCTCGTAGTTGCTTGAGAAATGTTGCTATTTTCTTATAGGACTTTTTCATATTTTAATGATCGTTTGTACCTTGTTGCCGCTATCTCCGCTCCTCTACTAGCGAAAAGGTATCGCGTGCTACAACTCTCGTCCTTCACGTTCTTTACCTAAAATCCCGTATCAGTCCTTGTACACCACTGTTGTACTCATGAATCATGGACTTTTTCGACCATCAGCGTCAACAATGATGCTGGGCCTCTTAGCAACCGCACCGTTCCTGCGCATGTGGTTCTGTATGGACCCATTTAGCCTTTTTTCGGAGTGAGCCTTATGTTCAGCGCGGCTTCGCCATTCCTATCAACTACCAAAATCATGTTTCAAATGGATTGAACATTTTTATAGATCACTTGAACTCTTCTTGGTGAACTACCCTCCATTGTTTAAAAAAAATCAGCTTTTCGCCGGTTCACGATGCCATCAAATTCATCAGAACATCATTATCGGCCCTACGCTGCCCTGCGTCCATATGGGCCCCTTGATATCGATCTCCAAACGAGAACTCAAGACGATAGTTGTAATGTGCTGAACAGCTTCTTTTTCCTCGAACGCTGTTGTTTTCCTGGTTGCATATATACTTACATCCTGCCTGACTATCCATAGTATCCTAGGGCCTTTGATCACACATTGGCAACAGGTTTGACATTGAGTGATTCCAGCATCCAGCGTATCGGCCAGTTTCACGAAGCTGGAGGTCAGTGATTTTCGAAACTTGCAAGTCTATAATTCAGAATCTATCTCGCGAAAAGTCGGGCGTAATAAAGGGCTGGCCATCGACAGAAGTGTAAAATATTATATGACCTTTATCTTATTCAGGCAGCAGCACTTATTGTGCATGATCCTACCCTTAGCCTGGAGTCCAATTGCGAGCGCTCCAAAGATGACATTGACCAGCCTACTTCCGTTTTGGTGGTGTGAAGTACACCGTATGTCACATGACTAGAGAAACATGCGAGTTCCCACATTTTCCACTTCCAGAATCCACACTGTATAGTGCACACCTCTGCTTCACAACTACCACTATCTAATATTGAATATCTGATGCCATGGCCGTCTTATATCTTGAATACCTTTGAAGCTGTTCCAGGGGGCGTTGAGATGGCAACTGACGAGTCTTTGCTCTACGGTGCATATAATATGCTACTCACATATCTCTTTCCGCCCCAGGATCATTACGTGGTCACCCCACAGCTCAAACGTCCTCCTGAAGGCTGTTCCACCAACCTTTCTACTATCTTCATCGTTAAAAGTGCATGCCGTCCCGTCTTTTTCCTGGAAATCAAGCCACATAACAGTTATATTCATCGCTCAACTCGAGCTGCCGCTGACAGTCAGATGAGGGCCGGATTCTTTGATCTTATAGATGATGTCGATCTTCCTGCTTTACACGGCGTTAGTGCACTCGGGACCCGGCTTTGCTTTTACAAGTACCAGTCCAGCGATACCACATTAACCCCCACTGCAATCACCCTGAATCTTGATCGAATGAACGATGTTGCCCCTGCCAGTCGTTGGGAGCTTGATCTCCTCTCAGATCTAGGCGAAGCCAAGATGCGACAAGTAACGAAGTCTGTCAAAACCATGGTTTCACAGAAATAGTGGTGAGCACGGGACTTGTCTCAGTTTATAACCCTCATCTTGGTTCACCTTGTTAAAATTTCAGTCGCCTCTGTATTTCCCTGTCATCGGTGTCCCTTCGTTACGTACTTGCGGTGCTTGCTCGATTCTGTTGTGCTGTAAAAATTCTGTTGGGTACAAAATGTCCTAATTGTTCCAACCACATTTTGTGTTTTGTGCCTCTCTATCGCTCTATCCTATGTTGATCAATCTCGTCTGTGCATGTCTCTCCCGTTTTGTAATATGTTTAATGTGGATTATGCAGGAGTCATGTCTACGACTGTCCACCAAATACTACTTCGAGTTATAGATTTGCCTTGATACATCAAATCGCTATCCTTAGATGCCAATAGCCATTTCGCAGCGTCCTCCATGCACACCGAACTTCAGCAGATACCCTTCGTCCGTGCCAAAGGAAAAATATGTATCCCTACTCACTTGCTTAAAATTCACAATGGGGAATTCCCAGCGTGTCCTTGGAATGTCCTACGAATAAGCAGCTTCAGTGGACGAGATAATGAGACAATATTGAAGATTGGAGATAGTATTTTCATGAATCATGCATAAAAAGCATTACATACTTCACCATGTATAAGTTTCTGGGAGGATTCACGACATCGCATTTGGTAAGTGCCACCCTGGAAACAAAACTAGCGTTATACAAGAAATTGACAACTGAGAAAAAAAACCCCATTCTGGACCTCCGAGGGAGTGGTGTGATAGGAGACGGAGGAAACGTATTGTTAAATCATATAGAGTCCATCAGCAGGAACCATATTGTGGTTTAATTACCTTCCCATGTTTCGGCGATTTCGAAAATGGAAGGAGCACCCCTAGGATCAATCAATTGATATGGTCTTCTCGAAGCAACTATAGTAAAATGTGAGTTTTCTCGTTATGTTACATGATCAAATCACGTTGAGGATGTCGAGAACATGAAAATACTCGTTCAACCGGCTTGTACAAATTTCCACCGAAAGGTACGGAATGCGCTATGAGTGGGCACGGACGCCACATTGACGTTGCCAATTGTAGCTTTCACTTGAATCAGGCAGGGGTTGTATGAACGAGGCGTGCGATGGGATAACCACACGATGATCATAGCAGAGCTTTAGCATAGGTGGCTAATCTTCGTTCCCCATCAGCATTGGCCCCGTTGAGTCGGATACCAAACGGTGTATACTCGCTAACATCCAGTGCACATATGAAATTTGTGATCTCGACGGTTGGGAACCTAGGCGAGGAGGTGCGCTCGTTTAATGATGACGACTTTGATACCCCCCGAATCCAGGCTCATCAGTTTAATTTTCACCGATTAAAATAATCTGCCCTTACACAGTCTCTTCCGCCACCTGTCAAATCCACTCTGTGGGAGGCCGGTACTTCCGGCCAACAGCTGAGATGGACATATTAGTTATAGTTGTTTACTTCCATTGAGGATGCTGATGTGTACCTGAATGACGTATATTGTAAGAATTCGGACCTTCTCAGGAAAATGTGTTGCCAGTTCCTTCTCAAATGTCTCCCAATTCGTGAAGCCATTTCACACAGTCCCCAATCCAGTTCTGACAGTTCCATACGCTATCCGTGTTCACGGGATATATTTGAAGGACTTTCAGAACAGGCGCAGTCGCGTGTCTCAATCTCCTTGATCAAGAAATCATTGACGATGGCCAGTCGGTCCATCGGGGACAAGATGTGAGAAACGATTGTTTCCTCTACTTTGAATCAGCCCATTCGAATCCGTCGTGATATATTTCCCTGAGTGGCGACATCAACTTGAAGCCGGATACGCCAACGTTTGCGGGAGTCGGACCGAGGAGTAACCACGGAGATGTCTGGTGGTATTATCGTGGTGTCGATGGGTGGTTGTGCTTGATCTTGAATTCACGATCACTCCAACGGGGAGCAACAAGATCGACCATGTGTAAAATTTGGAGGTGACAGTATTTTGTTTTTTACGTACCTTGGTTAAGAAGAATTTCCTGTGTCTGGAATCGCCACGCTGAAATCCTTTGGACTTTCTGGGCGTGAGCTGAGATACTTCTCAGAATTTCCCCTAAGGCTTCTGCAGTCGATCAAAATGCCACAAACTTGGGAATTTGGGGGATTAAGGCGGTTTGATTTTGGTGGGTTTGAAATGCAAAAAATTTTAGAGGGCTTTCGGACAACGTAGGCTTAAGATGCCAGGAAAAACGAAGTAACCTTCACTGAAGAAATCTGGGAAGATAAAACATGAGCAGTACTTATGACAATGATATAGGACTTGTGTGGCAAATTTGGTTGTCACGGTTGGGGAACACACCTTCTAGGAATAGCCACGTGTATTGAACGGAATGCAGATAAATAGCGGTGGGATTATATATGTGTTATGTATGGTGGAGACTAATCAAAGGTGTCGGTCCATTCCCTTTGTATGCGTCCAGAGTCCAGACTCCATGCTGCACGATCCCATGGGCCAGCTGCTACACGGCCTCAGGATTGAAGTCTTGTGATATCACGTGGTCCCGCTCACCTGGTTTCTCCCTGTCATCATTCCTCGGACTCCTTGAACAACTTTAATATCTCTGGAACTGCTAGATGGCCTTAGTTCCCAAGTGGTTTGAAACACTCTGTGTCGTTCTCCGGGATAGGGCTAGACTCAGCGATCGGAAATACATGACTGAAAGTCTCCTTTCTTGGCTGGTTGTACCTGGTTTTTAAGAATCCTTTGCACCTCTGAGGCGGCACGGGCTGTGGTCACGAATAACTGTACCATTCAACTCTTCTGGACATAAAGACCGTCTCTAAGGTGGTATTAAGGCTTATCGAAACCGAAAAATATAGAAAAAGAAGTTATCTTCGCAAAGCTCGGCTTTGGGGAAATTAAAATCGATGGGCGATAGGCTTCGTTCGAAGCTCTCCCGCCAATGTGACAAGCATCTTTTCCAAATGCAACCGTTGAATTTCCCTATTTACTGAAAGGGTAGTTCGGGATGACTGCTGTACGAACAGGTCCGAGGCGTTGAAATGGAGGGTGGTTGAAGGGGGTAAAAAGGAATATAAATGTTGTTGTGTTTGATTCGGGGCCTTTTGTTCCTTTCGTTAGTACTTGCATCTTCTCTGTCCCGAGCACATAAGCTCAACGCTTATCATTCAGTTTCCTGCTATTATCCTCTAAATTTATTGATATCGCTATTTGATACGTACTTGTACGCAATCCTCCTCGCCCCGCGTTACCAAATCCGAGCCTTTACACCAGCCACCTACCACGCCGCTATCCAATTATAATATTTCAGCTAGCCTCTCCACGTTTATCCCGCTAGTTTCTACCATGGCTGATTCTCCACATTCTTCGCTTTCTACGCCAACTCCAGCTTTATTACCCGTTTCAGGAGCACCTCCAACACCCCCAAAACCATCACCTTCTCCCACTTTTGTATCACAGACCTCTTCTGTGGAGAGCTCTTCTCGGTCATCTTCGACCGACGTTCCGGCCAAATTTTCGCCTTCTGTATCACCTACAACATCCTTCTCGTTCCAGCCAAATAATGTTGAATCTACCAGTGGACCCAATTTTTCTAGTCTCGCATCGCCCCCCAACTCTCCACGCACTAAATCAATCCAACGGACCCCTACAACCTCGCCGTCATCTTCGCGGTATCAATCACCGCTCACGAGCCCAAGGGTATCTAATCAGGACGCCCATGAGCCTGAAGAAGGTGAATTGGATGATACCGACTCCGACGTCGAGATTTATCTTTCCTCAATCGGAATTGATGATACAGTCCCTAGGGTACATGTCGTCGAATCTAGTACGTTCCTTCCATAAAACGTAATTTGTCCTAATCACAATACACAGCTGTACCTGAAGAATCTCCTGCTATCTCATCAGTTACGTTAGAGCAGAAGCAGCTGGCAATCAATTCTCCCCAACTGCCCCCAGCACCAGTCCAGGCTACGATTCCCCTTCCCGATGTCGGTACAGAAAGACAGCTCAGTCCACATGCTGGTATTTTCCATTATAATCCTGCACCTTCCAAGAGCCCTGAAATTGAAGTGGCGACCAAGCCCGATATACACGAGGACAAAACTCCAAACGTCTACATCAACGGACTCCCTCCTCATTTTCCAGAGGATCAATTATTCGCACTTGCATCTCCATTTGGCGAGATTAGAAGTGTACGGACATTTACCCGGCACGTACGGGATAGCGAAAGTGGCTATGGATTCGTCTTGTAGGAATTGTAATTCAATGGATGACGGTAATAATCTGACCTATCTTACAAGATTTGAAACGATCGAGGCTGCGGAAAAATGCATAACATCTCTGAGGCGGTATCGCAATCTTCATCCTACATTTTCCAAGGTAATTTCATTCGATAAATACGCATTTTATTTTGACCTTGGTTTTTTCGCGCATATAGCAGGTCCACAAAATTCCAGGGACTGCCTATTCCCAAGCGAACATTCAATTACATCCCACGCCTCCAGGCTCTAGTTCGTCTCTTGCTGGTTGGGAACAAGAAGGCAGAGAAGACCTGGGAGAAGATGCAAGTTTCAAGGCGAAGATGGAAAGTCTACATGATCCGACAAGCACAAACTTATATATGGAGGGGTACGGATATTTTTTGATTTCTGGCCATGTTTTATAGTGTTCACTGAAACTCTATTTTTCAGACTTCCTCTGAGTATAGATGAACCTGTGAGACCTCCTAATATATTCTCATTTTTGGCGTACTGATTGTTCCCTATAGACACTAGCGGCACTAGTATCACCTCACAGGATAGTCAGCAGTCGATTTTTCCAGACGCGGCTCAGTAATCCTCCGCGGATCATCGCTTTTGTGAGGTATGTTGATTAAAATTTACGTGTTCAATGCTGTACCTATATTCGAAAATAGGCTAGAGACACGTGTCGGCGCAGAAGAAATCATCGAGCGTCTGCACGGACGTATGGTAAGAGGGTGGAACGATACCGGCAGTAGAATTTCCGTTCGGTTTTCCGACACTGCAGAACAGCGGGAACTCAGGGTAGGTGCTATGAGGCCTCTTGTCTGAATGCTGTAATGATTTGGTACTTAAAGAGAAACGAACGTAATGCTCGCGAGGGGGGTATTTCGCCATCACGGATTACCATCGCGCAAGCGGCACTTCTCAACCTCCACGGCCAAGGACTCCGATCTCAGGTAAATGCTGCTCCACAAACGCGTCCTCCCATTCCATCCCTTTCCCTTGATCGCCACCTCGACCGTCCTCAAGTCGAGGCCGCCCATTTTCCGGAATATCCTTCCACTGCATACGTCCAGACTCCTCCTTTTTCCGTCGATTATTCACTCGCGCCCGGTCGCCGACAAGCATCCAGATCCCAAACTCCAACGCATACCAGCCCTTACCATCACCATGCACCGTTACCATCGGATCCCAATATGCAGGGTATGGACCCGGCCATGGCAGCTCTGCTCAGTTCTTTAAGGGGAAATGGGGTACCATTCCAGGGTTCTGGTCCGTATACTGGTGGACAGGGTGTTTATCAGGACCATTCGCATAGGATACTTCCAGGCCGCGGCTCGGTGCACGTCTCCAGTGAAATGGACTACGGCATAGGCTATGATCACTTCTCTGGGCCCACACGTGCTCGTTCTGGATATACTGCCACAGAAGAGTATATTATGCGGGCACACGTTGATGCTAGTATGCAGCGAAGAAGACCTCCGCCCTTGGATTTGATCCGCCGCCGTTGTGATAGTGATGCCAGTGCGAACATCAATATGGGTGTTCGTGGGTATCGAGCGCAGGCTTCGTCTGTTTCCGTTTCTCAGCAGCAGCATCCCTTGTCTCCATCATTGATAGATCAGCCACTTTCACCTATGAGCGAGGATGAGTTCCATGCGACTGCGGCCCGTAATAATGAATATCGACAGACTGTGGTGCAATCTAACAATAATGTTCCAAAACACAATCATCGTATCCATCCCGCACATGTCAACGCCCGCCTTTCTCGCGATCACACCTCTTCTCGGCAGCAGCATCAACGCCAACAGCAAAATCCTCCTTCGCTTATTCCGTCGCCTAATCCTAATCTGCATCACTACCAGCAAGCGCACCTGCGCTCTTCCACACTTCCGCATCGCACGCCTTCTGCAACAAATCACCATCAACGGCACTACCAACACAGTAGTATGAGCATCCCGAATTCGAATAACAATATCAACACGCCCAGCCTTCCCGCTCACGATACCAATAATAACATCTTTACCAACAAGAACAATACCATCAGTGACGCCATAGGCATTTATGACGACCGCGCAGAGATCGCGGGTAATAAAGTGAATAATAATCACTACGACGCAGTTAAATCACACCGCCAGCAACATGCTCGTGTAGAGCGCGAGTATTCCGAACCTCAAAATCCGGCCTTTTACGAAATTGACCAAACATCACCCTCGATCGTGTCACCATCTCTTACTTATTCTTCGCATACACCGTCTACACTTAGCCCCGCCACACCGTTCTTTGGCTCTTTCCAGGGAGGCCAGGCCGATGGGTTCCCAAACGCCAAGACGGAAGGATTTGTACGATCCGCGGGGCAAGGGTTTGAAGGGAAAAAAGTGAGAGCCGGAAGCCATTGATAGATATCTCCTCGGGTGAGTTAGAAATAGGTTTGCGGACGAAACAATATTCCAAGAGAGCGAATATAAATATGTACAGAACGATCGCAATGTTTAAGTTAGAAAAACAATCTCCCACTACCCCCAGATACTCAGGTACATGGACTGTAGATTAGGTAGTGTAAGAATAGTAACGGACCCTATAGCTATTTTGTACATTCATTACAGGGACGTCAATATTACATATGTTGTAAATATAAATTAAAACACGTCGGATTGAGTGCATACATACTTGAGATATACAAGGTTTACATGGAAACTGTGTGTGACATCCCTTGGCCTTTGAGAAACTGTCGTGGGAATATTTTTGGGACGCGAAAATTTGTCCGATGATGCGGGACGCAACTTTTTGTTTAACTGTGACCAAAGATACCTTTTGTGGCTCTGACATATATCAGCTGAACAGTCGGTATGACCTCTCAAATATTATTTTCAAAGCTTCTACATCACGTCGAAATATCTAATTCCAATATCGCATCGGCTGTTTGGACTACAAGTAATTTGCAATCCGAACGGATAAATGACACTCATCAGCGAGTCTTTTGTAAACAATCCGGGTCAGTCTACGGAAGACCGTCTTAGCTATTTTTCATTCATTTACCCCCACATATTAGGTGTTGCACTAGAGTTGCATGGACTATAATTTATTTTGGGTCTCGACCACCAAAGCGCCAAGGCGCATCTCCACGGATTCTGTATGGGCTATGTACCGTCTCCGCATACCTTGAAAGAATACCCTATCCCTGTAATTCCATTATAGTCGCCGATGATAGTCGAGGTACGCTTTCCACACTCACCTCCGTAGTCTCATGATAAATTTCCAATAAATGGCCATTATTTTACCGGGAGGAGTGACGGTAAACAACAAGCAAATGTCTCCGGAATAAGCGGAGTGCATATCTCCACTCGAAAACTTACTTTCTCCAGTGTTACGGGTGTTACGGAGTTTTCTGCTTCAGTTGAAGTCGCTGTCACTTTCAATGGCGTATGGGGTAACCGAGTGTCTTAGAAGTCTCCTGATGCTTCGGCCGCCCCGAGGTCGTTTTGGCGTTGCTTTTCGCTTCTGAAAACCTCCGATGAACTTTCCGAAGAAAAAGCGCGACGCGACACGGCATGAAACCGATGATTTTCCTCCCCAATTTGAACTTCCAACTTGGCTTTGCGCCAAGGCTCACATACTCGTCCAGATTGACCACAGGTCGACGCGATAGGAGCTGGTGTTTTGCCTGGCGATGGTGGATCCGAGGGTCCTGAGAGGTATAAAAACCTACGATGTTGAGGACAGCAAACTCCATCCCCCAGCCTTGAGATTTCTCGTGCGTTTCTTCCTCTTTCTTTCAACCTGTCAGCTAGACTCAACGTCTTTTTAACAGCAGTCGAAACTCATCTTCAAACTCTCCTACCTCGTCAACCGTACTTTGAAATGGTATGATAAGATCCTATGCTACCCGGCCTGGCTGTTTATCTTATTTTACTAGCCTTTTGTCATGTCGCGGTACTACACCGCTGCGCTCGTCGCGTTCTCTCTCCTCGCCTCGACGCGTGCTCAACAAGTCGGTACGCAAGTAGCTGAGAACCATCCCAAACTCCCTTCGCAGAAATGCACGAAGAGCGGAGGGTGCACTACTCTCAACACGTCCGTCGTGCTCGATGCCAATTGGCGTTGGCTGCACACCACCAGTGGGTATACCAACTGCTACACTGGTAACTCTTTCGACACATCCCTGTGCCCCGACCCGACTACATGCGCCCAGAACTGTGCCGTAGACGGTGCTGATTACTCTGGAACTTATGGTATCACCACTTCTGGTAACGCCCTCACCCTCAAGTTCGTCACCGGCCAGAACGTCGGTTCGCGCGTGTACCTCATGGCTAGCGACACCGCCTACCAGATGTTCAAGTTGAAGAACCAGGAGTTCACCTTTGACGTTGACATGTCCAATCTCCCTTGTGGTCTCAACGGTGCTCTCTACTTTGTGGAGATGGATGCTGATGGTGGTCTTTCCAAATATTCTGGCAACAAGGCCGGTGCCAAATACGGAACTGGATATTGTGATGCTCAGTGCCCCCATGACATCAAATTCATCAACGGCGAGGTAATTAAATTCATTTAACTCTCTTTTAAAACCTAGTGACAAATAATGGTTTTTACCCTAGGCTAACACTATCGGTTGGACTCCTTCCGACAACGACGCGAATGCTGGCTCGGGCCAGTATGGTACGTGCTGCACAGAGATGGATGTCTGGGAAGCCAATCTCAACGCCGCTGCCTTCACTCCCCACGTCTGTTCTGCTAAGGGTCAGACCCGGTGCTCCGGTACCCAGTGTGGTGATGGTTCCGACAGATACAGCGGAATTTGCGACAAGGATGGATGCGATTTCAACTCTTACCGCATGGGAGCTCCCGGCTTCTTGGGTTCCGGCGCCACCGTCGATACCAGGTCAAAGATCACCGTCGTCACCCAGTTCATCACCGCAGACGGCACTTCCAGCGGAGCCCTTTCTGAAATCCGCCGCCTCTACGTCCAGAACGGCAAAGTCATCCAGAACTCCAACGTCAACATCCCCGGCATGACATCCGTCAACTCTATCACTGAGAACTTCTGCCAGGAACAAAAGACCAAATTCGGTGACACCAACGACTTCTCCGCCAAAGGTGGTCTCAAACCCATGGGTGACGCCTTCAACAACGGCATGGTTTTGGCACTCAGTATTTGGGATGATCACTCATCAAACATGCTCTGGCTCGACAGCAGCTTCCCCACCGACAAGGACCCCTCCATCCCAGGAATCAAACGCGGACCTTGCGCCACCACCTCCGGCAAGCCTGAGGATGTTGAGAAGAACTCTCCCAACGCATCTGTCACCTTCTCTAACATCAAATTCGGCGATATTGGCTCAACCTACAGCACAACCGGCGGAACCACTACCACCACCACC
The DNA here is from genome assembly GCA_037014335.1 of Collybia sordida. Taxonomy (NCBI): domain Eukaryota; kingdom Fungi; phylum Basidiomycota; class Agaricomycetes; order Agaricales; family Clitocybaceae; genus Collybia; species Collybia sordida. Next base: position 1,710,601 of record JAYKXK010000010.1, on the reverse strand, counting down.
ACCACTACTTCAGGTTCCACTGACCCCACTGGCGGCACCGTTCCTCAATGGGGCCAGTGCGGTGGTATTGGATATACCGGTCCTACCACCTGTGTTAGCCCATACAAATGCAATGTTCTCAACCCCTGTGCGTACCTCCTATGTCCTCGAATAAACGAATAATGCTGACTTTCTATTAGATTACTCGCAATGTTACTGATCAAAAGATGAGATGGATCCCCCAAACCAACGCTTTTTCTGCTTTTAAAGGGGTGCTTATCTTAATTCTCATTTCACCGTACAGCCTATCTTTCATATTATGATATGTATAATAGGTATATTGTAACTTTACTGTCTGTCTGTAACGGTCGACCCTTTCTGCTATATATCTTGTTACCTTCCGTAAGCTACTGCCCCCAGGCTGAGGCTGATTAAGTCTCTGCGGCAGAGTTGTGAGAATGACAGGCTTGGACAAACAATACTTGCTGAATTATGTTTTGTATTGGGCCCACAACTACTAGTACTGAACTTGGTTGGGATATATCACCCACCCATAAATTGCAATAGGTTTCGAAAACAAGAGTTCGAGAGAAGTCTATTTGAATGTGTGTGGGTGAAGAACTTATTTTAGTTATTAAATAAATACATACTTGCTGGGCTCAGCTGCTCTCCGTATCACTTTGTTATGTCGTAACCAATCCAATGATTTTATTTTCGGGGCATCTTAACTATAAGATTTAAACAGTCTTCGGACAGTTCGGCGCGTCTCCCGGATTCTGAACCTTCCATTCGCACATCGTCTGAACACCATTTCCTCCACTGGACTACCTTGACCAACTCATTCGTCCTTCAAACCCTCCTACCTCAGCTCACGCGTGGCAACGTCGATATAGAGAATAGCCCAACACCTGGTGCTGAGAGGTGCTCGGGTTTAATTTCGTTCTAATGGGCCTTATCATAGGTTGCCTCCGCGCCCCTTTTGCCACGATGTTACCTTCGTCTCTGTTCGCTCTACAACACAACATTCCCCAATAGAATACCCATCTCCCTCCCTCGAACGCTGGTTGCGACCACGGCAATATCAGAGGGTCCAAAGGGCCTCGTGGCGGATGACACGCATGTAGACAAGACTTGAGAGGTGGACGCTGCGGTGAATGTGCATGGGATAGCATGCGACTTCATTAAACTTGGCGGTTCTCCCAGACTGAATATTCATCATTGATTCCGACATCCACACCTGGTTCTACTCCCCAGGACCATCTTGATCAACTCATTCGTCTTCCGGTCCCCCCTACACCATTCACGCGTAACAATACCAATGTTGGGGACAGCCCAACATCTGACACCAGAAAGTGCTCGAGCCCAACTTCACCCTCCTAGACTTTGTCCTGGGTCACCCCCTGCTAGACTCTGGTGAGGTAAATGGAGAGGCCGTAATGACAACAGAAGTCCAAACCATAATGTACGTACCAGCTCACCTTCATACCTACCATACCCTAGCTGATTGGTGTAGATTTCTATTGAAGAAAAATTGTGTGGCCCAGCAAATGTCGCATCATCAGTTGTCGCTGCAAGTCACTCAAGAGTCCTCGAAACGACCGTCGTAACCCCGCAAGTTTTGTCCCTGCTTAGGATCCCGGATATGCCTAGGGCACATGTCGCTGCGGCACCAACCACACGGGCTTGAGGAGTCTTCCCCGTCAACATCGCTCTAACATACTACGATTAATCTATGGTAACTATCTACAGCCTGTGAAATATAAATCCTGGCCCTTACCTAGGGCTCCCGAGATGTCGTTTGCTGGTGCTCAACCATGGGCTCAAAAATTCTCACCCTTGCCCCGCTTTCAGTGTGCACCATCTATAAAATGTTTATCTAATCCCTTGATCCCAACCCCCATCGCAAGCCGTCAAATTTTCAAACTTTGGCGCTCTCCCACCAACGCCATCCACACTTACCTCTTGGGGGTCCCATATGAGGAAATAATGCAATACACCAGCACAAAGGTTGGCGTGGATCAGCCCACCCCTGCCTGTTTGTTGAGACCCATGAGTTCCTGCAGGAATAGGCATGTTTCAACAGCGTTACTTAGCGACTGGGGTGGATTGTGGTTCTCGATTGAGGCAGACCAATGTCTGTTAAATTGCTTGTTGTACCAGAGATAGCCAATATACATATGTATCTAAAATATTAATTACTATGTCACGAAAGAGTAAGTAGATGGAACAGATACGAGAAATCATAATGGATAACACGTAAAGTTGTGCGTTGGCTCTAGATATATAGATACTTGCGGGTTCGAGAACGAGATATTGCCCGATGGCACCGTTTTCTCTCGATATAAGGATTGAGGGAACTAGCTACCCGAGCGTTGTGAGTGACCCCGTATCATTCGAAGAATATATTTCACGTACGGATTTCTCGGTCATAAGTCATTTTAATGGAAGTCGAACTGGCCCTAAACCCCTTCTCATCTGAGTTCCAGCCTTCTGCTCTTCCTGATCTCCAACCCGGGCACACATTCGTACATAATGAGTACCCACCCTTGCCTTCGCATCTCTACGATCTGCGCAACACTACTAGCCTCAAGATCTGCTTTGCCAACATCCCTGAATCGTTGTACCTACTTTCCTGATGAGGAAGACAACGGTTGATAAAAAGTGGGAGAAGCATACCTGGCCGGAGTGACTGGAATAACGCGTAGTGAAGATTTTTTCGAAAGGGGAATGGTCTTTGCAATAGCGTGTTCCTGGGTAGATATGTGACTCGGAACAGAGGTCCGCTCACAGACTTGTGGATACGGTCTTGTGGGTGTAATGGAACACCTGAGGGCTCCGGTGTGGGCTCCTCTATTGTTTATTGGCGTTACACCTGCTTCGCGGCACCCCTATTTGCCTTCCGCGCATTACTATGTGGACCCGAAAACCCTCTCGCAAATATCTGAGTACACGCGTCAGTTAAGGAATGGTGCAGAGGATGTGAGGTGATACATACCTTATTTCGCAATTCATTGCCCTGTTCGCCCCACTACTCATCTCCACGTTCAGATCAGTTCCTTGTCTACACCGAAGTCACCCTTCGCTCTTTCTCCCGATTGTTCCTTACGTGTGGCTGGGTGAGATGGATGTCGATCTCGAGAGCCCCGGCTCCCATCGGGAAGCATTGTTCCGAAAATGTTATAGTTCCAGACGTTGGACCTATTTCTGGTGTGAATAAAGTTGTATACGAAGTGAGTTTGCGAGCCTCGGAGGTGATAACACATGGTGAGGACCACCAGGCGAGCCCGGCGGGTCATGAGGCTAACAGAATGGTTTATTGGCGTCGAGGGGCTTGATGAGTTCTTCCTGAGGAGCGGGGCAACGAAGGGGGCATTTTGTTGGGGGAAGGAGTTGTGAGTTCAAGTATCAAGTATAAAACTAGTGGGTAAAGGGCGTGTGTGTGGTGGAGGTGAGTGAAAGAGTGAAGCTAGGGATGGCGGGATCTGGTCCCGGGCATCGACTTCAGTTCTGGTGTTGGCGCTGTGAGAATACGACTGCTTGTGATTCAATTACAATACTCACTCTCCGGCTTGAGTGGGTTCCCGAGTTACCACAGGAGCACTCCCCACCTCGCTTACTCCTTCCTCTATACTTCTAGCCTTTGCCGGTGTGTTAGCTCTCCCTCTCTTCATCGCCCCTCCATCATCTGCTAATCTACCTGCCTCAGAGCCTCAAACTGCATGTGATCGTGTGGATGAAACTTGAGGGGCAAAAAGTTCTTCGTTGGCGATGTTCTTATAATAGGTGTCATGAGGAAAGGGACTGAATGTGTTGGATCTGCTGCAAAACTTGTTGCTAGGAGAGCGCTTGCTCCAGCGCTAGGGTGCAGTTGGACAGATTACTGGCAATTGTAGAGTGAATCAAAAGCACTGCCGAGCGAGGATCTACGAGGCACCAATGTGCGGCAGTACGCCAAGTTCGACATAGTTTTTAACGTCAAAAATACTGGAATTTTACTATTTGGACAAAATTGGGTTATATTCTGGGTAAATCTCACCATTATACCCGTCCAAGCATCTTGAACCAAAATCAAAGCACACTGCCGGGTTGGGTAATGATTGAGAGGTGCGTGTTGAAGTCCAGAGTATACACAGCTATCCGCTTTCATCTCGAGATTGGACAAGAAGTACCAAGGAAAAGAACAAACAGGGAATCAATCTGAGGTCTCATATCAATCAACATCAACAAGGTATGGCAGTGCACAAGCCAGGCAATGTAAATTTGGAAGAGAATTGCACAGGAGTGAGCAAACATACTATCACAGTGGATGAGAAATCACACCGCCGTTTTGATTGCCAAATTCCACCTTTGACCCACACCACAACAATGGTCCCCTTTCAAACAACAAATGTTGAGAATGACGACAATGAAGGTAAGCACCAGTGAAATTACATATAGAAAAATTACCTTGCATGTTTGTGCTCAAATAATTACAGATGGTGACATAGCTGAACAAGCTGCAAAATCTTATTTTGCTGAGTATATTAATGGAAGGAAACTAAGCAACCTTGATAAAGCAATTGAGAATGGCTTAATAGCTGTGGCTTTGACCCCAGCAAGTCATCCTGACTATGCTATCAGACATAAAGCATTGGGTATATCATATGGCATGAGGTATGATAATGGAGGAAGAACAGATGATCTTGAATCTGCACTCAAGTATAAGTTGTCAGCTTTAGCTGCTACTTCAGAGGGTCATCCTGACATGGCAGAAAGACAACAAACCTTAGGTGTAAGTTACATTTGTAGATACAGGAGGATTGGCAACCTTCAAGATCTTGAAGCTGGATTACAATGCAAATTGGTGGCTATGGCTACAACTCCAGAGGGACATCCTGCCATGGCAGGCAGACAACAAAACTTGGGTGTGTTATATCACAATAGATATAAGAGGACTGGTAACCTCAAAGACCTTGAAGCTGCACTCAACTGTCATTTGTTAGCTGTAGGTGCAACTCCTGAGGATCATCCTGACATGGCAGACAGACAACAAAACTTGGGTGTGTCATATAATGATAGATATAAGAGGACTGGTAACCTTGAAGATCTGGAAGCTGGACTAAAATACAAATTACTGGCTGCAGCTGCAACTCCAGGGGGGCATCCTAATATGGCAGGCAGACAACAAGGCTTGGGTGTGTCATACACTGATAGATATCAGAGAACTGGTGACCTTGAAGATCTTGAAGCTGCACTCAAGTGTGATTTATTAGCTGTAGCTGCAACTCCAAAGGGTCATCCTGCCATGGCAGGCAGACAACAAGGCTTGGGTGTGTCATATCACAATAGATATAAGAGAATAGGTAACCTTGAAGACCTTGAAGCTGCACTCAAGTGTCATTTATTGGCTATAGCTACAACTCCAGAGGATCATCCTGACATGGCAGACAGACAACAAGGCTTGGGTGTGTCATATACTGATAAATATCAAAGGACAGGTAACCTTGAAGACCTTGAAACTGCACTCAACTGTCATTTGTTAGCTGTAGCTGCAACTCCAGAGGGACATCCTGCCCATGGCAGGTAGACAACAAGACTTGGGTGTGTCATACACTGATAGATATCAGAGAACTGGTAACCTTGAAGACCTTGAAGCTGCACTCAAGTGTGATTTATCAGCTGTAGCTGCAACTCCAAAGGGTCATCCTGCTATGGCAGGTAGACAACAAGACTTGGGTGTGTCATACACTGATAGATATCAGAGAACTGGTAACCTCAAAGATCTTGAAGCTGCACTCAAGTGTGATTTGGCAGCTGTGGCTGCAACTCCAGAGGGTCATCCTGCCATGGCAGGTAGACAACAAGGCTTGGGTATTTCATACACTGATAGATATCAGAGAACTGGTAACCTTGAGGACCTTGAAGCTGCACTTAAGTGTCATTTGTCAGCTGTAGCTATAACTCCAGAGGGACATCCTGATATGGCAGGCAGACAACAAAGCTTGGGTGTGTCATATACTGATAGATATCAGAGAACTGGTAACTTTGAAGACCTTGAAGCTGCACTCAACTGTCATTTGTTAGCTGTAGCTACAACTCCAGAGGGACATCCTGATATGGCAGATAGACAACAAGACTTGGGTGTGTCATATACTGATAGATATCAGAGGACAGGTAATCTCAGAGACCTTGAAGCTGCACTCAACTGTCATTTGTTAGCTGTAGCTGCAACTCCTGAGGATCATCCTGACATGGCAGACAGACAACAAGACTTGGGTGTGTCATATAATGATAGATATCAGAGGACTGGTAACTTTGAAGATCTGGAAGCTGGACTAAAATACAAATTACTGGCTGCAGCTGCAACTCCAGAGGGTCATCCCAACACAGCAGACAGACAACAAAACTTAGGTGTGTCATATAATGATAGATATAAGAGGACTGGTAACCTTGAAGACCTTGAAACTGGGCTGAAATGCAACTTGCTGGCTGTAGCTGCAACTCCAGAGGGTCATCCTGATATGGCAAACAGACAACAAAGCTTGGGTCAATTCTATAGCTATAAATATAAAAGGACTAAGAATTTGCAACATCTTAAAGAAGCTAACATGCTATATAAATGTGCTATGAACTCATCCTCAGCACCACCACATATTGTTTTTACAACTATATCAACCTACACTAATTCACCAGTACTATTCCCAGCTCAAGATATCCTGGGAGCATATCAACTTGCCTTCCAGACTCTACCAATGGTCCTCTGGCTAGGCAACTCACTCAAAAACAGGCATAACAATATAACCATATATAATGTTTCTACAATAACCTCTAGAGCAGTTGCCTTTGCTCTCAAGCACTTCCAAATCACACTTGCTATAGAATATTTTGAGCAAGCTCTTTCAATGACCCACAAGCAACAATTGCAGCTAAGAGCCAATTCCAAGCAACTTCATGCCCAACACCCTGTACTTTCCCACCACTTTCATCAAGTCTCACTTCAGTTACAGGGGTCCTCATTCAGATCTGACACTAATATCAACTATCATGTCCTTGCTAATATGAGAAACAAATTGCTCCAAGAAATTCACAGCCACCCTGGGTTTGAAAATTTTTTGATGGCACCACAATATTCCTACCTTTCTTATGCAGCTAGAGATGGGCCAGTAATTATGCTTAATACTTCTGAGAATCACCAAACAGATGCTATTATCATTTTAACACCATCTGCACCTCCTGTTTACCTATCACTACCCACCATCACCAAATCTAGGATTATACATTACAAAGAAAAGATCAAAACTTCTTTAGCATATTTTTTCATTCACTCAAGGGAGTTTAGAGCTGGCAGGCCCTGTAGAATTGACAGCACCTCACAAGATCAATCTCTTCAAGATGTGATCACATGGATTTGGACTGCAATTGTGGAACCTGTTTATGAAGTCCTCCAAAATGTATGTCTCATGTTTCACATATAACACAAGTATAATTAATCCCCTTTGTAGAATGGAATCTATAAAGGAAGACTATGGTGGTGCCCATCTGGGCCACTCACTTACTTTCCTCTCCATGCAGCTGCACCAGCAGATAGCCAATTTATTCAATCATACACACCCACACTTGAGTCTCTCATTCAAGCCAATATGAAGACCATTTCCTCAGATGATGCTTTAACCTTAGTTGGAATCTCTCAAACCTCCAATAATGTGGGGACATTGCTGCCTGCTGTTAAAAAAGAAATTGATAACCTCATGGCCATATTTGGAGACAAGGCCCAGCAGCTCATGGATTCACAAGCCACTGTCCAAAGTGTGCTAGAGAAGATTCAGTCCTCCCCTTGGCTTCATCTTGCCTGTCATGGCCACCAAGATCTGGAAAACCCATTGAATAGCAGTCTTTTTCTATATGATGGGCAGCTTTACCTTGAGAGGATCTTGGACATTAACCTTCCTAATGCCAAGTTTGTTTACCTTTCTGCATGTGAGACTGCCATGGGGGACTCTAAACTGGTAAATGAGGCCATGTGTAAGGGGAACCTCATTCCTGCCTTTCGTTCATTTCTTCCGCGCTCTGCGCAGTCACCATCATTATCTCCGCGCGCCCACGCATCTACCCGCACTTAGGTGCACCTCCATTACTTCCGCGCTCTGCGCACCCTACCCGCGCCTTACGCGCATCTTCCGCTTACGGTACCATCAACCATCATTCCGCGCATCAGCGCATCACTCGCGTAACCCACGTGCCCGCCCACACGTGCTACGACTAGCCGACGACTAGCACATCGTCGCACCTTCATTTAGACATCGTAGGATACCGGAAACGTGTACTTAATGTATTCCTAAGTATATAGTGTCGTCTGCCTCGTTGAGGGATCCTTAGACTATTCTCTTTGGATCCCCTCAACAGGTAAGGCGTCGTACATAGTCTTACATTCAATATACTTACTTTGGATCCCCTCAACAGCTTTCCGCTCTCCTTGTAAGACTCCGCGCGGACTCGCGGGAGATATACCTGGCGCGCGCGACTGCAGACGAGTCGCCCTTACAGAAGAATAGTCTCCCCAGTGGAGGCCGATTCACGGTACAGATCCCCGGAAGGTTTCGAGCGGACAGCGCCTCCGAAGACTCCAGTGACGCGGTGACGGCACCAGAACCCCCCTCCCCACATCCGATGCCTGCCGAACCAACACACACCTCTTCCGCAATGGAGGATATCCAAGCGGACGAATCCCTGCACGAGAAGGTGATCGCGTTGGAACAACAGCTCGGGCACCAATCCCAAGCCCTTCTCAACATCCAGCAGACCCTCGCGAGATTGACTCGGACCCTCACAGCCGCTATGGCCCCCCCTGTACAAACACCTGTAACACCATCACCCGCACCTGCGCCCACCCCAGCCCCTGTTCCCATCACACGCCCGCCGACCCCAGCAGTGTCAACGGGGAAACGACCAGCCGTACCCAACGACTTTGACGGCAAACGAGAGAACGGACGCGCATTCCTCAACTCGTGCGAGTTGTACATCAGTTTAGTGCGGGATCAGTTTCCGTACGAGGAGATGAAGGTGAAGTGGGCGCTTTCGTACATGAAGACCGGCCGCGCGTACACCTTTGCGAGCCGCGCACTCGAGTACGAGGCCAAACAGGGACACGCGCGTTACGTGACCTGGATGCTCTTCCGCACGGACTTTGAAGAGAAATTCTTCGTCCAGGGGGAGACACAACTGGCGTTGATGCGACTGGAGACGGAGTTGTACCACCAAGGAACCCACGCAGTGGATGACTACAACGATGAGTTCCAGGAACTGGTGGAGAAGGCAGGATACACAGAGGGCCTCACCATTGTGGTGAAGTATCGCAAGGGACTGTCGTCACACATCCAGAACCAGGTAGCGATGATGACGCAGGGAAGACCAGCGGACGACAAACCGGAGGAATGGTACCGCGCAGCCAGCATGTGCGACCAAAACCGCATTGCCAATGCGGCCTTTCAGCAGACCAAGGGCCACGCGCGGAACCCACCCCCGCGCACAACGTCGGTGATCCCGAAACCGGTGGTGTTCCCCGTCACCCAGTTTCCTTTCGCGCGCAGTCAACCTGCAGCGCCTGTCGCACCTCCAGCCCCAGCTCGCTCACTCCCCGCCCCGGTCCCAATGGACATTGACGCTCTTTGGGGACCGCAACAAAGACCACCGACATGCTACCGGTGCGGAGTAGCAGGGCACATGAAGAAGGACTGCCCACGCACCTTTGACGCTCGCTTCATGTCAACAGACGAGCTCGAAGACGTGATGCAAGCGGCACTGGCACAATTGGACACGCGGAAGGCGGAGATGCGAGCGGCGGAGACTGTTGAGGCAGAGGAGGAAGAAGGCCCAAAGGAAGCGGCAGAGGACGAGGAAGCAGATTTTGTACGCCACACCGGGTGAACAGTACGCCCCCGGTGTCTACGGGCAGTAGATACGACTGTTTAGCAATGGACATTGTGAATACAGAAAAGTCGACTCTACCCGCCCCGTCAGACGTACAAGAACCCCCGCGCAAACTCGCGGAAAACACCCCCCGTCGCCTGCGAATGCCCAAGTGGGAAAGGCGACTACCCAAACAACTCACGGTAGCTGCTACGCCCAGTGACCGCTCTCTCCGCCTGACCATCGAGGTCCAAACCACTGACACCGGAGAACAGTTTGGCACCAAGGCATTGCTGGACTCTGGAGCATCCAGTTCCTTCGTCCACGCGCGCTTCGTGGAGAAACACCGCCTCACCACCCGCGCGCTGACCCGACCTATTCCAGTGTTTAACGTGGACGGTACTCCCAACGAAGGCGGGCAGATCACGCACATGGTGGATCTGATCCTGCGGTACAAAGGCCACGCGGAGCGCACTCAATTCGCGGTTACTGCCATCGGAAAGGAGGACATGATCCTGGGCTACACCTGGCTCACCAAGCACAACCCAGAGGTAGACTGGACCACGGGGGAGGTAAAGATGTCGAGGTGTCCCGACGCATGCAAGACCTGCACAGAGGAAGTCCGCGCAGAGCGAAAGGAAACGCGTAAACACGCAGAACAAGTGCGGACTTGTCGCGCGGGACCTTGGCCAGAGACAGAGACCGAAGTGGAGACAGCGGAGGAAGAGACAGAGGGAGATAGCGGAGGAAGCGAGGATGACTGGGAGCTGGAAGAGGGTGACAGGATCTTCGCGGTGCGTTTATTGGAACCGGAAGAGGCACGGAGGAGGCAACAGGCGGAGCAACGACTGGGAGTGTTCGCGGAGAACCCAACGGAGTACGAACAAATTCGTGCGAACGTCTCGCAACGACTCGCGGAAGCCTTCCACAAAAACGACCTACCGAAGACTTTCTGCGAGTGCACGCCAGAGTACCTCCACGAGTTCGAGGACGTCTTCTCCAAAACCTCCTTTGACGAACTCCCGGAGAGACGGACGTGGGACCACGCAATCGAACTCACCCCGGACGTGACTAACAAGTCCTGCAAGGTGTATCCGTTGTCGGTAGCAGAACAGGTGGAACTCGACAAGTTCCTCGAGGAGAATTTGGCCTCGGGTCGCATCCGCCCGTCTAAGTCCCCAATGGCCGCCCCCTTCTTCTTCATTAAAAAGAAGGATGGTACTCTTCGCCCTGTTCAAGACTACCGCGTGCTCAATGCGATGACAATCAAGAACAAGTATCCTCTCCCGCTCATTTCGGACCTCATCAACCAACTTCGCGGAGCGCGATACTTCACGAAGCTGGACGTCCGCTGGGGATACAACAATGTCCGCATCAAACACGGCGATGAATGGAAGGCGGCGTTCCGCACGAATCGCGGACTCTTCGAACCATTGGTAATGTTCTTTGGCTTGACCAACAGCCCCGCGACATTCCAAACCATGATGAATGACATCTTCCAAGATCTCATCATGGAGGGCGTGGTCTGCGTGTACATCAACGACATTCTGATATACACGAAGACGCGCGCGGAACATCAGCGGGTCGCACGCGAAGTCATGAAACGACTCCGCGAGAACAAGCTCTTCCTGCGGTTGGATAAGTGCGAGTTCGAACAAACGCGAATCGAGTACCTGGGGTTGATTGTGTTGGAGGGAAAGACGGAGATGGACCCGGTGAAGGTGGAAGGGGTGACACAGTGGCCCGCGCCTACAAACAAGAAAGAGGTACAGTCCTTCCTGGGCTTCACCAACTTCTACAGGCGATTCATCAGGGATTTCTCGCATCACGCACGGCCACTGTTCGATCTCACGGGAAAGGACGCGGTGTGGAAGTGGGGCGAGGCGGAACAGACGGCGTTCGACGACCTTAAGAAGGCGATTGCGTCGCGACCCATCCTGGTATTCGCGGACGACAACCGACCTTTCCGCGTCGAGGCAGACAGCTCAGACTTCGCAACAGGAGTGGTCCTCTCTCAACTCTCGGTGGAAGATGACAAATGGCACCCGGTGGCATTCTACTCAAAAAGTCTTAGTGCGGTGGAACGGAACTACAAGATTCACGACAAAGAGATGCTCGCGATCATCCGCGCACTCGAGGAATGGAGGCACTTCCTCGAGGGCGCGTGACATTCCTTCGAGATTTGGACAGATCACAAGAATCTCGAGTATTTCCGCGTCGCGCAGAAGCTCAACCGCCGCCAGGCTCGCTGGTCACTCTACCTGTCACGATTCGACTTTGCGCTTCACCACAAGCCAGGACGCAGCATGGGGAAGCCCGACGCACTTTCCCGCCGCGCAGATCATGCAGACGGATCGGATGACAACAAGGATATCACCTTGTTGAAACCCGAGTTGTTCACCATCCGCGCCCTGGAAGGGCTCACTCTGGAAGGGGAAGAGCGGGACATTTTGCGGGAAATTCGTCGCGGAAACCGACTGGGGAAGTTCGAGGATGCAGTGACAGAGGCGGTGAAAGGGTTGAAGAAATCACGCGGGAACTCGGTACGCAGTGCAGAGTGGAAGGAGGAACAGGATATACTCTACTTCCGCGGAAGAATCTACGTGCCACAGGATGCGGAATTGCGCAGGCGGATTGTCGAGCAACACCATGACACGCGAATTGCGGGACATGCGGGCAGGTGGAAAACCTTGGAACTAGTGTCGCGGAATTACTACTGGCCACAGATGTCTCGCTACATCGGGCAGTACTGTAAAACCTGCGACTTGTGTCTTCGGACCAAGGCGCAGCGACAACTACCCATAGGCGAACTCCATCCGCTCGCGGTCCCGGAAGAGCGCTGGGATGTGGTCAGTGTCGATTTCATCGTAGAACTGCCACAGTCACAGACTCATGACGCGATCATGGTGGTTGTCGACTCGGTCGCCAAACGCGCGCACTTCATTCCGACGCACACAACAATCACCGCACTGGGAGCAGCGCGGCTGTACCTCCACCACGTCTGGAAACTGCACGGCCTTCCGAAATCCATGGTGTCGGACCGCGGACCGCAGTTCGTCGCGGAATTCACGCGGGATTTGTACAGTCTGCTGGGAATCAAGCTCGCGGTGTCTACAGCGTACCACCCGCAGACGGACGGACAGACGGAACGGGTCAACCAGGAACTGGAGCAGTACCTGCGACTGTTTGTGAGTGAACGACAAGACAACTGGACTGATCTCCTTCCGCTAGCGGAATTCCAGTACAACAACCACGTCCACTCGTCCACACAACACTCGCCGTTCTACCTCGACACGGGACGCCATCCGCGCATGGGATTCGAACCTACGACGGAGTCGTCCCGCCTGGAAACTGTCAACGAATTCGCGAAGCGGATGAAGGACACCCTGGAAGAAGCTCGTTCCGCGCTCACCAAGGCAAAGGAAGACATGGCCACGTACTACAATCGCCGCCGCCGACCCACGCCAGAGTACAAGATTGGGGACATGATGTTCCTTGATGGACGGGACATTTCCATCTCCCGCCCCTCGCACAAGCTAGCGCACCGATACTTAGGCCCGTACAAGATCGTAGCGCGCGTCGGAACCCACGCCTACAAGCTCAAACTGCCCCCGTCCCTGGCGCGGGTCCACCCCGTCTTCCACATCGTCAAGCTCCTCCCCGCGCCAGCAGATCCGATTGCCGGACGACACGCCATTCCCCCGCCCGACCCCGTTCTCGTGGACAGCGAAGTAGAGTACGAGGTCGAAGAGATCATCGATAGCCGGATGCATCGCCGCAAGCTACAGTATTTAGTGGCCTGGAAGGGCTACTCGTACGAACAGAATTCTTGGGAACCCGCAGACCAGGTCCATGCAGACAAGTTAGTGGCGGAATTCCACCGCAAGAATCCCGGAGCCCCGCGCCGCATCGCACGGGTCTACTACAACCTCTTACACGCCAACCGCGACGCGAGGACACATCAACCTAGAGGGGGGGTAATGTAAGGGGAACCTCATTCCTGCCTTTCGTTCATTTCTTCCGCGCTCTGCGCAGTCACCATCATTATCTCCGCGCGCCCGCGCATCTACCCGCACTTAGGTGCACCTCCATTACTTCCGTGCTCTGCGCACCCTACCCGCGCCTTACGCACATCTTCCGCTTACGGTACCATCAACCATCATTCCGCGCATCAGCGCATCACTCGCGTAACCCACGTGCCCGCCCACACGTGCTACGACTAGCCGACGACTAGCACATCGTCGCACCTTCATTTAGACATCGTAGGATACCGGAAACGTGTACTTAATGTATTCCTAAGTATATAGTGTCGTCTGCCTCGTTGAGGGATCCTTAGACTATTCTCTTTGGATCCCCTCAACAGGTAAGGCGTCGTACATAGTCTTACATTCAATATACTTACTTTGGATCCCCTCAACAGCTTTCCGCTCTCCTTGTAAGACTCCGCGCGGACTCGCGGGAGATATACCTGGCGCGCGCGACTGCGGACGAGTCGCCCTTACACCATGCACTTAGCTGGAGGATTCCTTGCTGCTGGATACCAGGGTGCTATTGGGACTATGTGGAGTATGCCTGATGCATATGGACCTGAGGTTGCAGATGTTGTATACAAGACTATTTTTAAAAAAGATAATAAGCCAGATATAAGGAGAGCTGCAGAAGGGTTGCATGCTGCAATTCAAAAATTGAGGGCCAAAGGTGTGCCTCTCCATCAGTGGATGCCATTTATTCACCTTGGGATTTAAGATATTAATGTCTGAAGGTTGAGGTTAGTACAAATATTTCATCATCTTCCCTTTGTTCAATAAAATGGCTAAGGGTTCTTCTCTCCTAGATATTGTTCCACTGATTTGTTTAATTTCCTGATTTTTTATGGCTGGTAATTCAACTGGCCAGTTCTGACTCAGCTTTGGCATTTTTTTTTGGCATGGGAGGTAATTAAGATACCCTTGATAGAAATTAAGAATTCCACACCCATTTCAAGCTTATTTTGCAAAGTTACAATAGCTGCCAGTTTAATTAACCATTTCCACAACCATTGTGTGAATGAAGTTGAGAGAAACAATAGCATTTGAATATCAATGAACCTCATGTAAAATATATTGAGCCTATCAAAAATTGTGAAATGATCATTTAGAGGAAGTAAAGCAACTCACCATCCTGAAGCAAGAGTTGGGCAAGTGTGATGTTAGTAACAAGGGTATTTCTGATTGACCATGTCTTTGATAGAGTGAGAGTGAACATTAGTGTGTTGTAGATGAATAAAGCCCACCAAGCACTTGACATACCTGAAAAAAGTTGAATGGTAGTTTAATAGGGAAAAAAGAAAATAACACATGGATAGCTCTATGAATATATGATGTTGATTAGTGTTAATCAAGAGGAAATAATAATTGCATTTGGATGTTTCATTAGAGACACTGATATAGCACTGAGGTTTGGACCCATTCTGCTGTTCATATGACAACCACTACAAGAGTCAATGTTCTCAGGTTGTGTAAACCATTGTTGTAAGGGCAACTCCGGGCGCGACCGAGTTGCAGAAGTCCGAACAACGATTACCGAGTGAAGGGAGTCGGGAACGGGAAATCTAACGCGGAAACTGGCGGAGGGGATCCTAAGTTAATGTATTCACTTGTAAACTACAGTTGTACTACTCACCTGGCGGAGGGGATCCTAAGAGAATTCTCTAAGGGTCCTCCAGCCAGGTGTACAGGCTATATACGAGGTTTCTACATTAACTACACGTTCCCGGGACGGTACGAGGGCACGCGTTGTCGGTTAAGGATCACGTGGGCGTGCCCCAGTGATCCCGACACGCCGCGCCCGCGTCCGCGTTCGGGAACATCTAACGAGAGTCGGTAAAGGGAGTGGGGTGGTAACGAATGTGGTGTGAGAGAGTGTGTGAGTCGGGTTTGACTCGGGGTGGTTGTCGGGAATGACTTGTCGGTAATTATGGTCGGTAACGTGAGTCGGGTTTCGCTGAACGTTACTGAGCGTCACTGAGCGTTAGTGAGGTTGGGAATGTTGTCGGGAAGAGGAGAAGAGGTCGGTAAAGGTGTTCCCCTTACAATTGTCACAACTGAGGGCTAACACTAAATGCACCAGTGCAACAGCAAATAAGATTATCCCTTGTTGGAAGACATGTTTAGTGGTTCATAAATCCAGACCTCTGAATTTTTTTATTCAATGTTAGGGTTAAAACTACAAGATTCAAGGCCAATTACTCACTCAGTGTGGGAAGGGTTGAGCATGGGCATTGTTGATTGATTTGTAAAAAAACTAAGTTGCACCAGGAGTTAACTAGTTACCTTGCCAATTCAAATAAACCATTGCCCTTCAATGAGACCACTAGGGTTTTATGTGCGTGTGAGCCAGATAAAGCTGCTGCAAGCGGGATTCCGGGGGATCAAAAATATCGTCGAACGAAATTAGACGCGACTCTGTTGCTTCGAGTCAATGGGCTTAGGCTTATCTATCGGCGGTGGTCTGACACAAGATCATATGAGGATCGAGAATGAGCCTAGGAAGCTAAACCAATTCCCCTCGGTCACTATTTCAGGGCGAGCGGTTCCGCGAAAGTTTAGCCCCTGGTCTAATGAAAGTTGAAACAAAGGGGAGGCAAAGTCCCTGACTTGATACTCGCTAAGACCGAACGGTAGATATAAATTTCAGCTTTGAGTAAAATTTAGCAAAATGGTAAGGTCTTCGTTTTGTTAAATTGTCGTCGATGACGTAGGAACTTGGCGAAAAACATATCTCGAAACGCCATCAGTTTGTAACGTCCATTCTCTCTGAAGCTTGTACCCTCTTCGCTTTGGTAACCAAATGCACCAGACATACCAATATGCTATCCCAATCCAAGATACTATGAAAGCGACGGCTACATGTAGCTGCCAATAGAAACGGTTACACTTCGAAAAATTATGGCATATCGCAAGACTTACCCAATAAGGAAGTTTTTCATACACTCTTGATCCAAGGGCGGGTGGAATGAGTGGCACAACAACGAGGAACATATTGGACAAGAAAAATAAACCCGTGATGATCTTTGGAGCACGAAATGGTGGTTTCCAGTCCCATTCACGATACATTGAAGTGTACAGAAGGAGTAATCCAAATGACACCATAGTGTTGATGATAGCTAATGAATACGACGATACTAATTTTGAATTAGGCTCTGGTTAGGACTAGACCAAAAGGAGTTGTGGAGCCCGAGACTCACGGCTAATCATAAAGAGGTATGCGTCCCCAGGTGGAGGGGCAATCATAAATGCGCATGATACCAGATATTGAGTGAAAAGCCCAGCTAGGGGCGCATTGAATGGTTTGTTGCTGGCAAAGAACGATGGGTACGGAAGGATACCCTCGCGACCGAGTTCTTGAACAACTGAAAAATACGGGTGTCCTTGTCAATGCAAATTCAGCGGTTTCAATAAGCAGGGTTATACCTCGGCCTTGGGAGAATTGTCCGGCTAGAAGGTTGCCTAGCACCGACAAGGCAATAAATACGCTTAGTGCCTAAATTTATCTTTTTAACACACATACAATTGTATTTGGAGGACGCTTACCTTCTCGGTTGTCGGGCCATATAAATTACGAAAAAATAATGCCCTAAAATTGACATTAGCGTAAACAAAATCTTCATTTTCCCTAACACCTACGCAACAATTCTTCGACTTCCTAGGATATCAGCCTTGGAAACAACCGAGAAGTAGGCAATATTCACGAAAAGGTACACAGTAGTCACGAAGAGCATCGCCAAAGGCGCGGCGCGTTTAATGGTCCGCACAGGATCCTTTATTTCGGATAGTGCATAATTTGCATTAGAATAACCGACGAAAGACCTAAGTAATAATACGTTCCTCAGTAATGAAAGGCCAGTATTTGAGGGAACGACACATTACCATATGACATTGTAAAGTCCTGTGACAAATCCATTTGCTCCTGTTCCACTCCCTTCCCACATTTTAGCCCATTCAAAATTGTGCGGTTTTTCATACTCATCCCGAACAGCAAAACCCGGAACGCCAGCAAGACAGAGGATTCCACACGACGCAATTGCAAAGAGTATAACAAGTTTAGAAAGTCCGAGCGTGTTCTGAAACCGCAACCCCCACTTCAGAGCAGTTCCGTGAATGACAAGACAGAATGTCAAGCATAGGAAGGCGACGAATCGAGTATTATACCGAGAAGGAGTAAGAGAGAGAGAATGTACAACGTCTAGTGAAAAATTAATGCTCGTCTGCCAAAGATAAGTCAGGAACCTTACATTCCCCAAAAACGATGCTGTTGGCCGCAGCAGAACCCTGAAATATTTATATGAGTTGCCATCTTGGCTGTGTGATAAATTCGGCGCATACAGTGATCAAAGCATATATGGAAAATGCGCAAGTCATCAAGAATTTGGGGCGGCGGTACATGAATTCAAGGTAATTCTTCTCTCCTCCACTCCGCGGAATACCCTGTTGGAAGACACCCTTTTAATAGAATACTAAGTGAAAAGGATTACAAAATATACCGTTCCAAGTTCGACATAAACTGTTGTCCCTGCAGCAGCAATGAGAGCACCAATAAGCCACATTACCAATGCAACCCCAACGCTACCAGAAGTCCTAAGAATGACGCTCGGCGTTGCATAGATCCTGCACGGAAAACAAGTTAATTGTGGCCTGACTTTGCGTATAGAGAATGAGAAACTCACCCGGTTCCGATGACCCGATTGAAGATGAGAAAAACGACGCTAAATAAACCTACGGAGGCATTAAACAGACTGTAAATCCTGAGTCTGTAGTCGTCGTTCACCAAGTTGTCTCTTTTGAAGGGGAACATTATCAAAAGATTCTCCTCGACGTCTCACTGATTAAAGGTGCCATTGATCAACCATGGTTCAAAGGTAAACGTCGTGTTTTCGTACAGTCACCCTCATCTCCTTGTAACGCCACTCCATCAAGTGCATTTCCTGGAACACCAGATATAGAACCAGATGTCGACTCATAGTCGGCGTATCTCTGCAAAAGGGGATCCGTTTCCGAACCTGGGGACGAATCATGTTGGCTGGATGTTAACATAAAGTTTGGGGCAACAATGCGGGAATAGTATGTCAACAGCTCCTTGGCCCCACTTTTCAGTCCAAATCAGTCCGGCACGCCACTTAGTGTTCCAAAGGTTTCGCAAGTTAGATAATGGTTGGGTCAGAGTTGGAATAAACGTGTCAAGTTGGCACGTTGGTGGAAATTGCAGGACGCGGAACCAACATTCAGACCTCGATGATGCTCACGCGATACGAGTCGTGGTCACATGACATGCCAAACTAAGCGACAGGTCAACCGTTGCTTGCGCGACGCGTTGCTGTTGGCTTGTAATGATATGCGCTCCATGAAGTAAGTATGGTTGCCAATAACAATACTTAAAGAACGTATTATGGCGGCCTGTCTAAAACGATAAAACTGCATAGCAATTTTTGAATTCAAAAAATGGGCGAGACACCGGATCTTATCTGATCAAATGTCCAGATTCACTTGTACATACAGACAATTGGTGGGAAACATTTATCGTAGGTTACAACAACTGAAGGATAAATTTAAAATTCGACATCTTGCTTTCGACTTTTTGCCTAGACCGTGCCACTCTTGGCAATTACAACCTTTTTCTTGGTGGCACCAGAGGATGAACCAAGCTTCTCAATATCTTTCACAATATTCATTCCCTCGACGACCTCACCTAAAAATAGCCGTGAATACCCGTCACCGAACCGAGTATTAGCTATAGCTTACCAAATACAACATGGGCACCATCCAGCCAGGATGTAACGACTGTGGTAATGAAGAACTGAGAGCCGTTGGTGTTTTTGCCGGCGTTAGCCATAGAAAGGAGACCAGGCTTGGTATGCTTCAGTTGGAAGTTCTCGTCTAGAGAGAATGGTTGGTAAATAAATCGGTGGTAAAAAAAACGACAAATTACCTTCAAACTTCTCGCCATAAATTGACTTGCCACCTGTACCATTGCCCCGGGTGAAGTCACCTCCCTGAAGCATGAATTGAGGGATAACCCGGTGGAAAGCAGAGCCTGCATATCCGAAACCATGTTGTCCAGTGGCCAATTCACGGAAATTTCGAGTCGTTTTGGGCACTACATCGTCGTAAAGTTTGAACACGATGCGACCGGCATCTGTGCCATCGATGGTGATGTCAAACTATTAAAAAAAGTGACCAGTCCGTCAGATCGTTGTCGATCGGTGTAATGATAAAAACGGATAGATGATATCTTTCACGTAAATGAAATCGATTGGGAACTTACGAATACGTTTGCCATGATGTGAATGTGGAAGAGAAAGCTGTTTTGAAGATCAAGGTGATGATGTTATCTGTTATAAAAGATCCGGCTGTTACCGATCATCTCACGATGAGACAAATATGTTATGTAATCGTTGAATTGGATTGGAAACAGTTTCAGCGCTAAATCGTATGCAAGTAGAAACTTAAAAAAAAGACAGACCGGGCTTTATGAATCAGATAATCTAAGAATTTTTCCATGTCGAACAGGCGGAAAATAAAATTAAGCAATAGGTACGGGCATGTCGTAGATAGACCAAGTGACTACTATTTGATAGCCTGTCATACATATGACGACAGCGCCCTCGTGAGAACGTGGCGGTACAGTCGGTCCGTCCAAAATGAAATCGTGGTCATGACTTGCATCCTTCCCGCGAAAGATTCAAACGGTTCCACACTCGGTAATGACCACTTTACCCTTGGGCGTGCCAGAAGAGCTCCCCAATGCTTCTATTTGTCCGACGAGCTCCATATTCTTGACAACCTCCCCTAAACATGCTACGGTGAGATCATTTCTGTCGATTACTGAAAACATCCGTACCAAAAACAACATGTGCACCATCAAGCCAGCCAGTGGCAACCGTCGTAATAAAAAATTGAGACCCATTAGTATTTTTTCCCGCATTTGCCATCGAGAGTATACCAGGTTTGTTATGCTTTTTTTCGAAATTCTCGTCTAAGGAGCACGGATGACGATTGCTGAAGTTAGTGCTAACAGGTATTCGTACCAGGGAACTTGTCGCCGTAGATCGATCTGCCACCCATTCCATTTCCTTTTGTGAAATCTCCACCTTGTATCATGAAGCCAGGAATAATGCGATGGAAAGCCGACCCTTGATATCCATAACCGTGTTGACCTACTGCGAGTTCCCGAAAATTCTTGGCCGTAATTGGCACAACATCGTCGAAGAGCTTGAATTCAATGCGGCCCGCGGGTTTATCCCGGATACTGATGTCGAACTGTCAGTGACAGAAGGTATTGGATGAGTCAGTCATCGAACAGTCGGCTTGGAAGCACGAAATCTCGCACTCACATATACATTTGCCATGGTATGTGTGTGTATCTCAAGAGGTATCGTTGGTATAAATAGAGAGTGGCGATCAGTCATGATAAGTCGGAAATCGGATCAAACGTGGCAAATCCAGCTATCTTCCCAAAGTCCCGTACGGCGCGCGGTCGAAGCTTTGCTATTGGGTATCCGCTTGCAAGACGATACAAAATGGCGCCTTGTTCACTACTTGTTCCGAATCTCCTTGAGAACGTAGGTCCGGAATGAACGGCCATGTGACTCGTAGTCCTCCGGGTTGGTACCACCAGCCATTTATTTTGTTTCAAGATGGTGGCATGGTCGTCTATCATCGTATTTCTGAAATCTTGACAGATCAGGCCTGAGGAGGGTAATATTGTCGGAACATAACCCAATAAACAATATATCGTCCTGATAGTGCACTCGTGCAGAATACGAACCCTACTTTTAGATATGTGTACATTTTTGGTATGTGTTCATGAGGCCGACTCACGTAAGTGTAAGTGCCGAATAATATACGGAAGAAATAGAGAGTTGATTGTTGGAACTTGGTTCCAAAGGCAGCCAGCCTGTACGACAAGAGGCAGGAGGGAAAGGTTGGGGAAATTTCTCCATTAGTGGAGTATAGAAACAGCCAGAGACTTTCGACCTTGGAGAGGGGCCTTTCAATCACGCCAGTATTGTGCATGGTTATTAGTTGTCGCGATTTGGATTTTGAATAGAATAGGGACGATCTTGGTGCTGTTTTCTGTTATTTCGCGATTACAGTCTGTTTTTTTTTGTCGCATACACTGAAGCCGATGGCTGTGAAAAATGAAATCGTGAAACTGTCCACAAAGAGCACGGGCAAGACACTAAGTAGACTCCGAACACTAACTGTCATTGTCAGTTGAGGTCATGTTAAACACGTGATTGTATTAAATACAGAATACTCCTCTCCTGACCTGTCGGAAATTGGAAATTGGAATTGATATGGCATACTTAGTACCACCGCATCTAATTGGGTGAGTAAGAACATATTCCATGTGAGTAAAAATTTGAATTCATTTCCCAAAGCCGTAAAGAATGACGGTTACACCACAAAACTGAATATGCACGCGCACCGTCACTGGCGCACGTAAACTTACTTTTGGGCCTAAGTTCGGCTAACAGAACGATAATTGCGCAAGTCCAAGCCAGGAATCGGATCCAACACATTAAATTGCCTGTGACACACGAACATATGATTCTCATGTCGTAAATGCGACCTGGCAAAGTCGAGGCTATGCCGAGGAAAGACGAAGGCGTAGCATTCCAATAATATCGAGGTCGGGTATCCACCTACAGGCCACTTGCACAGAAATTTTGTTACGTCTCTAGGCCTTTGGTGAACATGAGTTACTAGCCAAGTATTGAGACTACCGGATCTTATCACGATTCACGACAGTCGCGACTATGCGTACAATATTTCTCTTATGATGCAATTGCTCTGAGCAACTCCATGGAGTTCTGTACCAAGGTGCCCACATTATGGTCACTGTGTCGAACTACTGTCAGATTAACCATTCTCCCTTACTTCACCGGAAGAGGGGTTTAGTGATTAGAATCTGTCGTTGGCAGATAAAGTTGAGATGATGCTCCGGCACCACATTTCTGCCCAGAACCCTGTAAAGCTGTGTTTGCTCTACAAACATTTCCTTGGAGAAATCAGGATAGAAGGAAAGAGGACGTAGCCTGACGTGGTATTCCTTTTGACGCTGAGAGATTGGAGTATTCTGTAAAACTCCCGTTCGCATCAATCAAAGGGTTTGGTTGAAGGATTATATCCATAGAGTAAACTAATACATTGTAAGCTTAAACGCCATAAATCATTAAATATAACCGAAGCACAGGCCTCCTACGCTAAGCGGAAACGAAGACGTTATACATGCTCCTTGTGATCATTTGATGCTTTATCTAGAGAGTCGTGGCTCCCCTCTTCAATTTTTCTGGCGGCATTAGCGTCAAGTATTTTTCTCATGACAACAGAGTGGGCCCTCCAAGGTTTGAGGCCTGGCGCGAATAGTTCTTCCATACGCTCAAGTGGAACTTGTTTTGTTTCGGGAAGAATAAGCTGCAGGAGGAAGGGGATATGTCAGTTTGAGTAGGATTTTTTTTATAGGATTGAGTGCGTACGTAGACGTAGAAAATTGACAGAATCATCAGGCTAGCGAAGAACATGTATACACCGTAGCCCATCTTGGTGAACATCTGCGGCGTGAATCGTGCAATGAGGAAGCTAAAAGGGTGTCGGTAATCTATCTGATAATGGAATATCCTGATAAAACTCACCCGAAGAGCCAGTTGGATGCTGCCATACAAGCCTGGGTAAACGTACGAACATGTTGGGGAAAGAATTCGGCGCCAACAACCCAAGGGGTACCATTCCATGATGGAGAATAGAAAATTGTCCAGATGTAGAAGAAGGCGACTGTAATAGGAAGTTAAGACGAAAGCATGGGTGGCCAGTTAAATGAGGACACACCTGCACTTCTACCACCAGCATCCAAAGTCGTCATTGGATTGTCCGCGGGTTTAGCGATAGCAATGTAGGCACCGATATAGTACATCGAGATCGCTCCACCAATAGAGCCAATCATTAGGATATTGCGCCTCCCGAGGGAATCGACGAGCCACAGCAGCCAAATCAACGAACCGACCAACTTGACTAAGAGGGAGGAGTAAATTCCTAGTCATGCCTGGTAAATCGAAGGTACTCACTGAGTCCGAATACACCTGTCGTAAGGAGGGATGTACTGGTGCCAGTAAGACCAATGGACTTGAAGACGGTAGGGCTAAAAAGAGGTGGTGAATTCAATGGGTCCAAAATGATATTGTGTTTTCACACACGAATAATAGTTGACAGCATTGATCCCAGTGCCGTTCTGCCATGCGAATAAGCTTGCGCCGATGAGTAGTCTCTTGATGAGTAATTTGCTCGCAAAGACAGTTTTGAGGGGTCCCCAAAATCCAGCACCAGCGAGACCACGTTCGTGCGCAATGGTGGCCTCGATTGCACGGAACTCATCACGTAGGTAAGGGGCGTCTTCAGAAAGATGACGGAGATAACAAAGATTCTTCAGGGCTTCGGCATTACGATCTCGAGAGACAAGCCAGCGGGGGGACTCGACAAGGAAAAGTGCTCCAATGAAGAGAAGGCCTCCAGGCTAGAAAATAGTGAATAACAGCGGATGTGTATGAAATGGCCTGGACCTACAATGAGTTGAACAGTAAATGCAATAAGCCACTGGCTATGGCCAGGCTTAACATTATGATTCGTACCATAATTGATCCAGAAACCTGAGATACGTATGAGTTTGAATAAAATGATAGGCATGGGAGTTACCGTACCCACGACACCACCAATTTGCCAGCAAAGCTCGTATAATCCAATAAGACGCCCACGAATAGCAGGCGGTGAGATTTCGGCAACATAAATAGGCTGAAGGACACAAAATTGTCATCTTGTATTGTCTTTCAACTAAGAGACTAAAACTCACAGCCAGGTTAGATGCAGCACCGATTGCCAAACCAACGATAACACGTCCGGCGTAAATAATTCCTAGACCAGTGGAGGCACTTTTTCAAAAATAGTGCATAAGATTTGTGCCCGGAGCGAACTCGACAGTCCGTACCTTGCGACACATTGTAAAATGGCGCCCACACAAAATACAGTTCCTGAAACCAGTAAACCCCATTTACGGCCCAAGTAATATCCTACAGGGTATCCAAAGATAGCGCCAAAGAAACACCTAGTACATAAGACGTAAGCAACTAAAACAGATGAGGCAAAAGATACACACCCGGCCTGGTATAGAGAAACAATGTTGGCGGAGATGAGATTAAATTCCGAGGTTGTTTTGTTTGTAAGGCTGAACTCTTTCTTGAAACTAGCCAGGGATATCGACGTTCCAATAAATGCGGAGTCGTAACTTTAAAGAATCGTAATCAATGGTTGTTCGTCTTTGACAAATAGAAAATGTTGCCCTACCCAATCATAACAGCGGCAAAAGTCGCAACCATCGCTGCGAAATAAACTCTCCAATTATACACCTCAGGCGGTGTGGGCCTGTCTTCAACCCGAGAAAATTTGCCCATTGCCGTTAAAGGATGTCTTACTGACGGGAGTAGGCCGTGGGCGGTGGGAAGAAGTCGACAAAAAACCAGAAAAAAATAAGCTGCTATTTGTAGGAAGATAAACCGCTAAGGGGAAAAAGACGGGTGTGGGGCAAGACAAGCCAATGGAATGAGAGGCGGACATCAGTTCTTCCGGGTACGAGTGTCGCAGTCATGTGGAAGGAGACGAGGGGGATAATTGAACGAAGGAGAAAAGAGGGAAACAGGGGAACCAGGTCACGATCATTCTTGGCAGCACCCGATCACCTAAACCCCAACAAACCCCACCCTACCAAATTTTAAGCGTCCTTAACCCCGTGTGGTTTGAATGGGACCACACATCTCGTCATCAATTGCCTAGATGCGTACATGACTGATTCCTTTCATAGCGATTCACCGCATTTATACACGCTGCGGGCACGGTTCATGGCTGGCATGACACCACAAATATGAGCGGACAACGTTGTTCGGGATGCGTCGTCCAGAATGCTTTCCTGTATCGAAATCTAACTCGTACAGAAGTTGCCCGTATCAGGTATGTAGCAGATTGTGGGAGAAGTATCCCCGTGGTTTGTTATACGGAAAATAGTTATGGAACTAAACCACGAAAATCACACGTGTCATAGCAAAACTCACGACCTCGACCATAAATTCTCCCTCTTCGCATGAACCCACAAATTTCAAGGTACCCCATAAACCAGAAATCCAATGTCAATCAGTGTTCCATATGATTCTATTCCAATAGCAATTCCAACAATGTGTCTTGGTACGAATTTTTCTTTTTAATATACAATTTACCACACATCCAAGTCCTAATACAAACTTATATCTTTAAAGGACGGGCCTGGGCTCACGAGCTAGACGTAAAGTTGTTCGAAGCTGGTAAAGCAGGATTCAAAGGGGTCGAAATATTCTGGGAAGATCTCGTTTGGTCTGCGAAGAAATTTGACCCTAGCGCAGACGAGAAAAACGAGGTAGCCATGTTGCAAGCCGCCCAATATGCTCGAGAATTATGTGATAGAAATGGGCTCACCGTTATGGCACTCCAGCCTTTCCTAAATTACGAGGGTTTATTAGATGAAGGAAGACGCAAAGAAATGTTCGTCAAACTCAAACTATGGTTCAAAGTGATCAAGGTATTGGGTACAGATCTGATCCAAGTTCCAAGCCAAGTAAGTGTTTTATGTCGGTACTCATCATAACGATGCAAGTTCGACCACACCCTCTACTGGTAGATGAATCAAGATGGAACAACCGGGGATCAAGAGAGAATTGTGGCCGATATGAGGGAAATTGGGGAATTGGGACTCAAGGAGACACCTCCCGTTAGATTCGCCTACGAGGCACTGTCATGGGGAGCTCACATTAACTTGTATGTTCCTCTATGATATGGGCTCGGCGGGCTGATGGAATAATCTTATAGGTGGGAGCAAGTTTGGGATGTCGTATTCAAAGTAAACCTTCCCAATGTGGGAACAGGCACGTTCCCATCGAGATCTGCGTTCTGTGGAGGACTAACCGTTCTGCGCAGTCCTGGATACATACCATGTCAGATCTCGGTCCTTCCTTGTTTGATTAGCACTTACGTTCCTAGATTGCCGGCCGCCTCTACGCGGATCCTACTTCTCCCACAGGTAAACAACCAAATGCTGAGGCGGGCCTGGCCGCCTCCCTGAGCCTTATGCAAACAACTCCAGGCTTAATTGATAAACTCTTCTACGTCCAACTCAGCGACGCTGAGTTCCTTTCCCCGCCACTCTCCATTTCGCACCCCTTCTTTGACCCTGCACAACCACCCCTCATGCAGTGGTCCCGTAATGCACGTCTATTTCCATGTGAGCCTGATCGAGGCGGATATCTTCCAGTCACCAAAATAGCGAGGGTGTGGTTCGAGAAGTTAGGATTCCGTGGATGGGTCTCGTTGGAGATATTCTCTAGGACTATGAGTGATGTGGGGGAGAATGTTCCACGAGAACATGCTGAGAGAGGAATAAAATCTTGGGAAAAATTGGTCAAGGAACTTGAACGTGTTTGAAATATTTGGCGATTTCCCTCTTCAAATTTCATACCCAATACCCCACATTCCCCCCGTGCCTTGGATGTCCCTTAAGAGAATGAATTACCATCAACTTGGTGGGGAAACTCTAGCCCGCCTTTCTACATGGTTTCTACTTTCGGCTTCAATATCTAAATCAGGCACTGCGATTTACCGTCCAAAACGAACCAATGTCGATAATTTTTTAGGAACACCAACTAACCCCGATTGCTATCAAAAACCTACGATTACAGCCGGTCAAAGCAATCTTACATGGTTCATCAGTCGTCCGCAAGGTGCAGATGACTGAGACCTCGAATCTGAATTAAAACTACGAGCATTTCAACAGTTGAGCAAAAATTCTTAAATATCTACATCAACACCATCCAGCCACAACTTTGCTTGACGTAGTAACTGGTCATGCTCCTCTCCCCGAATTCCAGGCATATCTCGCTTGACTTTTATTCCAGGCATACATGCCTCCTGACAATATGCCAGGTACCTGTAGCCAACAGGGAACACAGCGAGTTTCTCGTCATCAATTTCAGGAATAAATCGTGGATCTACAGCGATAAGCTTGTCTTTCTCGTAAAAATGACGGACAAAACGTGCACCCCATCTTCCAGTTTCATCTTTTTCGAAAAACATGCAAAACCTGAGTGGTTGTCTAATAAGCAGATAAATGCTAAGCAGGAGAACGTGCTTACCGGCAATCCGATTCTGCGTCCACGGGAACCCTGGTAATTAAAAAAAAAGGAGTTATATAGGGTTATTCTAGGTAAAGAGGCCAAGATAAATTCCAAATCACCCATTCGGCGGGAGCTTGAACCTCTGTGTAATCGTAGCTTTCATCTTCACAACCGCTCGGGTCCCAGCAAGGTCTACAGAAGAACCATGGACACGGTGCATGATTTCAACACCATTATCCATGCCTGCCTGTGATGCGGCAATGAAATCTTCGATCGCCGTGCGGCCGGTCCATGTCGTGTACACATAGGCCCCGGGATGGAAGAGAGACCGGAAATTCTCCCACTCTCGCGCGTCACTAGGCTTAAACTCAATGCTTTGAGGGGTTGTGAATGTATGTGTAGCTTCACCGATACATGGGCCATCCTTCCGCTAACTCCCTCAGTTTGAAGCGCTCAAGAGCGAAGTTGTCTGGGCCATTGTTGCGAAGCGCATTATCAGGATGGATCCCAGGAGGTAAGGAATGAAGGTTTGGCATTGCTAGAGGTCGCACACGCCGATTGGCATGAAGAAAAAGATCTCCTTCATATATATAAAAGTCAAAAAATCCCCACTGTGATGTCAGACCATGCCGTTCACGGAGTTGTGGTGAAGAATAGCAGTTGGGATCATCGGGTCTCCCGGAACGCACATCCGAAAAAACTAAGAGTCATCTCAGATTAGTGGAATAATTGCCCTCCGCTCAGGCACATGATCGCTCTGATGCAGCTTGATCCCTGAATAACTACCAAAATCCGAGGTCCATAAACCGACAAAGAAATTCATGAATCGCAGCGCTTTTTCATGTCCTCCAATCTTTCTATACTTCTTATCAACGGCCCAAACTTGAATCTCCTCGGGACGCGAGAGCCAGGGATCTACGGCTCTGACACTCTCCCCAACGTTATTGCGCGTACCAGGGCGACTGCTGAGAAGGAAGGCGTAACATTCGCCGACTTCCAGAGCAACCACGAGGGTGCTATTGTCGACAGAATTCAACAAGCAGGGAACGAAGGCGTAGATGGAATTGTCATAAACCCTGGTTCGTGTCGTTCGGTGTAAATGTGACATGATAATAATTATTACCACAATTGACTAGGTGCTTTCACTCACACGTCAGTCGCAATCAGAGACGCATTGACTGGGACTGCAATCCCATTCATCGAAATACATGTCTCAAACATTCATGCAAGGGAGGCATGGAGGCATCATTCTTACTTTACCGACAAAGCTGTTGCTATTATTGCCGGGTTGGGTACGAAGGGATACGGTAATTGATTACACCCTCATTCATTACTTGTATTAATTGTTTTTGAAGATTATGCCATAAATTTTGTCATCACTAGCTTCAAGAAGAGGGCTCCATTCAGCGTTTTGTGATTATATAAATTATCTGTTTTATCTTTCAATTAACTGGAATGAAACCCGTCATTAACTTGAATCACGGCCTCACGCACTTTTGTTAGACCACCTCGCTCATCACCCAAAGGTTGTGTTAGTGGGTTTCTGTTAGTGTTCTTGTGACAGCCCAAATTTAAACTACAAATCGAGAATATCCAACGGCAGTGAATGTACTATGTATGGTGTGCAGGAACCTTCCCTACCCCACGGTCCACTTCTGCACCAATGATAACTACGTCGCCCATAGTTTCACATATGTTCCGAGCTGGGGGTTCGACATGTTCGAGGATTCTACGATCACTTCCGACCTCGAGCGTTGGGGTGGAAGTATACCACATCCTCTGTTGGGCGAGTCCCTGTTCGATCATGGCCTATAGGATCTCGTTAATATTGAGAAGTATCTTATAAGTTCACAAGCTACCTGCACGCCGTCAATTCCATGCCAGCCATGGGCAATGGCCACTTGAAGCATAGGTGTAGATCGTGGTTTGTACTATGTAGCGACCGTAAGCACATATTCCACGACAAGATCACCCGGCTCACCGCCATTTCTAGGAAAAGGCGTTTCTTGGGTATAGGTAGGGCTTCAGAGGGCTCGGTCGGCCTGTTGTATGGTATCGTAAGGACTGATGATACTGTTGTGTATACCATACGTTCCTCGCGTGTAATCGGAGCAAAAGAGGCTGTGGAAATATCAGTGGAGGTCCGGGACAAGCGACCGGAAAATCAAAACACACGGATGGCACCAACAATCATTAGGATTCTAACAGAGTCTGGCTGTGCGAGGTGTTTTTCGACATCCTCAGGATTTTTTAGGTGGATTAGGGATCCCTTTTCTGTCAGATGGGGCAGAGATACTTGAACGGCTCGAATTTCATCGATATCACGATTTATGAGGAAGATGGGGCTGAGTCCAAGGAGGGTGAGGGCATGTGCTGCAGACCGTGTAGTTGCGCCACCTCCGATCACCAGCCCGGCACCCCTAACAGCTGCGGGATACGATGCCTCGGAGGAAATGGTAAGTTTGGGAAATTGCATACGAACAGCTCGTAAAAGCGCATTTCGAACGCCGAGGACTTATAATGGGGGAATTGAATAGGATTTACGCTATGATGATACACAACGTACTATCTGTATTTTGGCCAACAAGTTTGTAGCCTGTGGGTGTAGGAACCTTGACGATCGTGTTGCACGCCCCCGTGATTTTGCTTTCGGGTGAAATTTCGTCGAGGTGTGACAACATTTCAGTCTTGAGAGGCATCGTTACTCTGTCCTTGCTCAGTTATTCAGCTATAGAGACGGTAGCAGGACTCACGCTGATCCGCCAAAATCATCGCTGGACAAAACTTCCAACAAGTCCTCAGTTATTCTACTGGAGGACCAAAGCTCGTATGTGTTCACGGCACCTACTCCCCATGCTTTGAAACAAACTCCGTGAAGTGCTGGAGCAGCGGAATGCGCAATGGGATACCCAAAGAGATAGAACCTTTTGCCTGAGGGAGGAATGTTGGGTAATGGAGATGAAGACATAGTAATGATGAGATTTGCATCGTTCCCAATCTAACGGGTTTTAATGAGAGCAACGCACTCCATTGGACTAGCCGAGCGGAAGAAAAGCATTCGCAATCCGGTCCGTCCAAACCTCGTGAGCGGAAAAAGTCGAACTGCAGTTTATGTAATAAAATAATCTTGGTCAAAGCAAATTCAGACGACAAATCAGAATGCTAGCGGTGTCAATTCGAGATAGTTTTTCGTATAAATACAAGATGAAGAGCGATCTAGTTCATTGAGAAAGCGCTGGCATGGTAACCTTTCTTATTTCCGCGCATTGTTCCAAAGTGCCCAGGACAAAATCCTGTTTCAGTAAAAGATGGGGCTTCGCCTCTGCAAATCCACGAGATTTGGTTATGGCCACATCAGTTATAAGTTTAGGTTCCTGTGTTGGATGAGTCCCATTTATAAAGATTAAGCAATGATCACGCACAACAACTAGCGACGTTCGTACGCCAAATACTGCATCACTGGTTATGTAAGGATCGTCTTTGAGGTATAGTGCCGTAACGAGCTTCTCGAATCCCGGGGCCTGTAAAAAAATATGTGAGCTAAATAACCAAAAGAGATAAAGCCAACCTTTATCATGATATGTAAGTGGGCAGGCCTGAATACGTGACGTCCTAATTTAGAAACCAAGCTACCAACCGTGCCGTCACTCGGAATGGCATATGGGACGGGCCTAGTCATGTCACTGATTAGTCCATTGAAAAACTATTAGGCCTGGACATACACAACAGCGCGGAAGGAGTATGAACCGTCATCAGCGGAGTACAAGCGACCTCGACAGTCCGGTTTGTCACGAACGGTGTACTAAGTATAGGATTACGGTGGTTTCAGAATGAATATTGAGAAGACCCACCTGGGTATCGTACACGCCAAATCCGTCCGTCTCCCACGTATCGATGACAGCACCGGAAATTGGGTTCCCGTCCGTATCGAGGACACGTCCCTCGACAAACATATAGTCCCCTTTTCCTTCAGATGCTATAGATTCACCATTTGCGACTTCAAAGGCATCAGCATATGACCGAGAAATAAACTAATATCATGACCTACTGTCATGTGCGTCTTCGGTGAAGAACGGACCTAGAACGGTAGCTTCTGTAGCACCGGGTGGTTTGGCGTTGTTCAAAGTGTCGACCAAAGTTGATACACCTAGGATATCAGAAAGAAGAATAAATTCTGTGATATCGTTCAGAAAGACTAACATAATATAAAGGTAAAAAAAGCCTACCCTGTCGGATGTCTGAACACATCTTTCCCGTCTCCGTCAAGAACTTGATTGCAGTCCTGAGATGTTTAGTTGAGCCACTTAAATTCACATCCAAGCTAACACGAAACCTTACATCCATTCTTCCGTTGTGATAGAAGTTTCGCGAACAAAATCGTGCAAATGGTTTATCTGAGAAACAATTTAAGTGCACACATACGGACGAAGCAGCCATGATCACCGACAAGGTTTTTGAATATGAACTTCGTTCTCTCATCGGGACCTGATGTTGTTCAGGTTAAAAAATGAGGTGATAAAGAAGAAATGGCCCACAGTTCGAGTTTATGGCGTGAACATTGCTCGTAATAGATTCCGGCGACATATCAACGATCTTGGGTAGCTTTGAGAGGTCAATTCCATGGCCAGCTGCGATCTTATTCGCCTTGAGAGCGGGTTCTTCGTGGATAGACATGGTTTCTAGTAGGTCAGAAATTGGGGGCAGAATTCGGATGGAACTGGGTCTTGACTCTTTATTGACCGCGGCCGAGGGCTGAGCGCTGAGGGTGTGGGTGCCTCTGGGAGTTCATCATAGTTCCGGCCACCTAAAATTGGAGATGCCTAGCCTATTTGTCAGCAAACTCGATCACCCTGTGACCTGTCAGGACCTGTTCTCGTGAACAGAATTGGATAAACTTGGGGTGAATGTGATCATCAGGGCACAAGTATACAAAGCACTGGAATTCACTCAGTACTTAGAAGTCTTTGCAGTCGAATCGCAATGGGGAAGTATTCATCTATAGTGATTTGGTCAAGCAGTGCCTTGATCATAAATAGCCCTTACGAAGTCTATTGCTCATCGTGATTTTGTGACCGCCGGCCCCCTTCTCACTTAGCATAACACCATTCATATCGATGAGCAAGTCGAGAAATGGTAAAGGAATAGTTTGATTAATATGAATTGGAGGGCTGCGCGTAAGTGCTTGAACAAGATACAAGACACAAAACCCCTGAGCTGCGAGTGCATCCGCGCTTGTCATAACTTGTCTCAATCATGAACCCAAATCACTTCTAGGCTTGATGAATCAATGTGGAAAGAGAAGTGACAGCGAGAAAGCAGACAATCAATCACAACCCTCCACCCAAATCAATAGGTCCCCGGAATACCCGTGCCCTATCCTGTAGTGTAAGAACACCTACTAAGCAAACTCCAAGGAGCGTAACACTCTTGATTCTTCAAGCGACCAGTGCGATTCAATATAACCACAAATTTATTCATTCACGGGTACGAACTCAAGGACATTTGGCGAGATATAAAAACCTAAAGAATGGAAGGGCGATTAGTTCGGTATTTGATACAGAATATGATGAACAATAGGACATCAGAGATAAACAAGATATCGTCAACCAAGGAGAGCCGAGTTAGACAATGTAGATAAATTTGAAAGCATCATATGGAAGTTATCAGGATTCAATGGCACTCACATGCTCGTAGGATTCATCCATATCGCGTCCAACCTGTTCGACTCATAAGCCTCAACACAAAAGAGGGGGAAAACACGCAAAAAAAAAGTCGAGTATTGTTTGGTGTTATTTCTTCGGGCTCAGCCGTATCATGCCGCATCCCGCCGAGTATTCTTGATGCCATCATGCCTCTTCACACAGAAAATCAAACCCATGAACGCTTTTGTAAATATGTTTCCTTTTATAAACTCGCAAACGAGGACGGAGGGTAAGGTAATAGTTCTTTCAGTCTAACAATGTCATAACAACGATATCCACATTGTCGACATTGACATGCTCGCGTTGATCGGACCAATCTATAAATGCTCCATGAAATTTAAAAGAGCACCCTTCAAGCTTGCCTTCATGTAATTGGACACGGTGGTACATGCGCTCGGTACGGATTTGTGGTTCCTAAAATCAAAATATACTTAGGTGAACCGATGTTGGTGCAAGCACACTGATCCGGGTCATCATTGATCTTAAATGATCAGAACCCGAAAAAGCATTCCAGCAAAATTTTGAATTCGAGAATACGTCTATGACTCTCGTCAAACGGCCGTCTGGTATTTTCATCGAATACCCATATTCCTCTCCCTATCGCTTTCCACGATGTTTCTCTGCGTTACAAAAAGAGTTGTGTATACATTTGATAGCGAAAGTTCTATATTACCCCGTAGTAGTTCGCGATTTAATATCAAGCACCGCCTTACCTCAGAGGGACTGATTTAACTAATATCAAGATCATGTGAGTCCGCTATTTAACTCTAAACATTATATACATTATTCGCAGTAGTACAAGGTAAAAAAATCAAAATCGTAGTAGAAAAAATAAAGCGGCACCACAAACAAAAAGACAACCATTGTACATATCAGAAGATAGTGGCAGTGGTGTCAGGGGCAGCAGTAGGATGGAAAATGAACAAAGACCGTTCAACTTCTGTAGCAGTGGTAATAACCCAAGGATGGTTGACAAATGTTTGTTGTTTGTGTGAACCGCCTGGTGGGATTGTTTTGTAAAGCTTCTTCACCCCGTTGTGGTCTACCCAGTAGACACGAACGGCTTCAAATCTTGTATTGAGGAACGTGATATAAGTGGAGGCTCCTCCATTGAGCGATCGAAGGCAAGGCACAGCTGCCATCTCGGAAATAGGAGTGAGATCTAAACCATTGTTTCCACCAGGGCGCGTTGCATTGTTGATGACAGCGTTGTTCGGATTGGCGCCAGATTGGGGGTGAAAAACACCCCATGCAGTGTCTGTGTAGACAACCCAAGGATGACCAACATATGTCTGCTGGTTGTATTGGGAGTTGGGACCGAGCGTTTTGTATAGTTTGAGCTTCCCGTCGAAATCGATCCAGTTGACTTTGACTTCAACGCTCAAAGAATTGATGAATGTGACTGAAGTAGATGAGCCACCATTGATGGATCGAAGGCAGGGTGCAAGACTGCCTGGATTGGCGATGAGATTCTGCTGAGGTCTTGCGTAAGAAAATACAAGTGAGACAAAAGTAGATACTCACAGCCATAAAAAGTGTCAAAAGCGGTTTGAGGCTGTATATCTGGGGCGTTGGGATCCTGAAATTCCAGAGCTTTTATCAGACCATTACTTATACCGACTAATGCACTCAACCCCATGTTTCTCAATTTAGAAAATTGTCCGACGGGGCTTTCGCCGACATGGGTAATTGAGTGAGATGGAATTTGGCACGAGAATCTTGGTTCGGCAGCCTCGGTCTCTAAGGGTCACCTACTGGAATGAGTAGACAGGCAGGTGGATTGTTCTGGTGGCGGGTAGAAGTCGTAAGGCTTCTAAGTAGAAGCTCTAGGAACTTGCCGTTCGAGGCCGTTCGTCGTAAAGATTGACAGATGACAGCATTATCTCCGGTGCTTCAGAATGTTAGCTTTCGCGGAGACTCAACATCTCTTCGGGACCTCTTTAAATATAGCCATAATCGTCCAATAACCTGACCCAGCGGTACGCCCCATCGTTGATCACGAATATCGAGGAGCGTAATATTATATCTTTTATATTCTCGCCGGTCGAATGGCTGGAATTGGTGTGTTTCTGGTCATCGAAAAATCCTAAGAATAGTCAAGGGGTGGATAAGCAAATATCAATAGGTGTTGTAGCTGTTCAATTTTTTTTTTGGACAATATTCCGAATAGCTTACCTGCAGGGGAGAAAAAATAGGTAAATTGCATCGTCAGCGATTCAGCACAATACATGATGCACAAACGGTGTTGTTTGGTAGTGCTTGGTCAACAACGCGTTCAACTTCGAGCAAGGCGAGTTCCGCTCCCTCTGTTCTGGTTTTACTTAGTCCTACGTATTCAATGAATATGGGATTCCTGAAAATGCCCTCCCGTCGTAGAGAAATTGTTTCAGCATAGGGTTTCCCACCCATTCACACGACGACCCACGGATCGAATTCTGCTTTCAAATCAAATATACCCGCGATGCGAATCCATTGAGGGTTAGATCGCGACAGCTTCAGGTAGCCACAAAATGCAGCCCTTCATCTACAATGCTTTACCTTCTCGGGTCATTTTTGGTACCGGGACACTTGAACAGGTGCCCCAGGAGATCAAGAGATTAGGTTGTAGTAAAGCCTTGATCCTCACTACCCCTCAACAAGCGAAAGAGGGCGAGGAATTGAAAACTCTCGTTGGGGACCTGGCAGTTGGGATTTACACTAATGCTACTATGCACACCCCTACAAACGTCACTGATGAGGCTGTTGAATTGGTTCAAAAACTAGGAGTCGACTGTACTGTTGCTTTAGGGGGTGGCTCGACAATCGGACTTGGAAAGGCCATCGCGCTTCGCACCGATCTCCCTCAGATTGTAATACCAACATCATATGCTGGATCTGAAGTATGATACATTCAATATCTGTTTGAATTATGACCAATTCAGTGCATATAGGCAACACCTATTATTGGTCAGACGCAAAATGGACAAAAGACGACACAAAAGACACTGAAAGTTCTCCCCGAAGTCATAATCTATGACGTCTCTCTTACCCTCACTCTTCCTCTACAAATGACCGTGACATCCGGCGTGAATGCGATCGCCCATGCTGTCGAAGCCCTCTATGCCCAAGAGGCTAATCCCGTCATTGACCTTCTCGCGCAGGAAGGCATTAAAAGTCTAGCAAAAGCCTTGCCGATAATCATCCGAGGAAAGGAATCGGATGTCCTGCAGGCCAGGAGTGATGCCCTTTACGGTGCATGGGCTTGTGGAACGTGTTTGGGTGCCGTGGGGATGTCCCTGCACCATAAGTTGTGTCATACGCTGGGTTAGCCCCTCATTAATTTCTGCTAATCAATACTGACCCTGTTCTTGTACAGGTGGAACGTTCAACTTACCCCACGCAGAAACCCACACCATCATTCTTCCCCATGCGATTGCTTACAATGCGCCACACGCAAAATCTGCCATAATGAAAGTGGCATCAAGTTTGGGGGTTGAAAACGCCGCACAGGCCATTTATGACCTTGCTAAGGATCTTGGCGCACCATATTCGCTGAAAGAATTAGGGATGAAGGAAGAGGATTTAGAAAAAGCTGCCGATATCGCTGCACAGAGTCCTTATCCGAATCCTGCTCCATTGGAAAGGGAGAAGCTGTTGCAATTACTCAGAAATGCGTGGGCCGGAAACCGACCCGAATAGTTAGAAATACAGCATATTACGGGCTACAGCGCCGATGGAACTCATTCTAAACGTACGCTGAGCTCTAACTTTACAATATACACTATTTTAGCATAAGCCAATGACACGTGTTTCAACACAAATATCACTTTATAGCCCAAATAACCGACCAAAAAACCCCTTCGACTTCGTCGAATCATTCGCCTCATCATCGAACAAGACTTTGACCGAACCGTTCCTAGCTTCAACGATGACTTCGTCTCCGGACCACGATTCCTGATCACTCCATTGAGAAAAATCACCGATAAAACATCGTTTGGTTTTGTCGATATCACTAAACGTTGTCAGCTCTGTCGAAGCTTCCGTGGAAAATTTGGTCGATCCGTTCCATGTTTTTATCACGAGAAGACCATGAAACGAGCGAGGAAGATGAACGTGAATTCCACCATTGGATGCGAACACGTTGAGGTAGAAAGGCAGCCGTGGAGAATGAGGTGCGTGCTGGTGGAATTGGGCGTTGATTATAAGAAATTCGGGATCAAGAACTGCGATCAATTACACACCATTTTAACAGTAACTCCACCATTAAAGCTTCCAGCATGAATGATAGCACGCTTGCGGTCAAGGGCTCCAATTTCCCTATTGGGGTTCCACTGAGCGAGAGTGACATCTGCGACAACTTCCCCGTTCCTTGACTCGATATTGAGATTCTTGCGATCCCCTTCAATTTCTCCGGGTAACAGTGGTGGTAGTTGAGAAGCAGGGATCATGAGCCCAGGATCGAGGACCCATTTGTCTTTGATAGAGCCATTATTTCGTGTAATTGAGACAAAGTTGCTCGGTTTAATTCCTGGTTGGGCTACGAGAGGAGGTGGGGATGGTTGCACAACATTCTGGGATCGTAGACTGTAGCTCGGAGGGGGATCATCCTAACATCGAATTGAGCTTCACCTAACGCAAAGAATAATGCGACTACGGATAGTAAAGTACTCACTGAATGAATGTCTACCACTTTGGGGGCAGCCTGGGCTTCGGCGCGTTTTGCATTCTCAGCATCGTCCGATGGCACAATGATCATGATGGGGTCTAGGGTATAGGTGTAATGGTAGTAGAGCGAAGGAAAGCTTCACTGAATTCACTGTGCTCCGTTTATAACAACAGCTTGCAATGGAGTGTGCTCCGTATCCGCAGTTCACATCATGGAGGAGTGACTGCGGCAGGTCATATCATCATATTTCCGGTCACATGGAATCATACTTGAATTATTGGTCTCTTTGATGTAAAGAAGGGGCGTTTCATATTTCAGAGGCGACGATGTCGATAAAGGTTTAGTAGCTGAAATACCTCAGTGAATTAACAGTATCAGGGCTCGCTACAATTGATAGCACTTTATTGATGAACGTGATTTATGTGCCCATCAATTCATTTAAATCGTCAATAAACTTTCAAGATGAGCCCTTAAGGCCTTATACCAAGCCAATCGCGTAGCGCAAGTAAGCCTCTTTCCTGGATAGTGAAAGTGAAGGATCCTGGAAGTGTACTTAGCATGTCAGGAAGAAGAAACTTTGGGCGTCTCTTATCTCATGCAATACGAAAAAAGTGAGATACAGGCACTAGAGACAACAAGAAAGG
The DNA here is from genome assembly GCA_037014335.1 of Collybia sordida. Classification (NCBI taxonomy): domain Eukaryota; kingdom Fungi; phylum Basidiomycota; class Agaricomycetes; order Agaricales; family Clitocybaceae; genus Collybia; species Collybia sordida. The sequence goes on along the minus strand of JAYKXK010000010.1, from coordinate 1,671,526 downwards.
CTCTCGTATTCTAGAATATAGATGTACACCACATCGCTTAAGAGGGACCAAACACTATTTATTACCTTGACCGAACCTTGATAGGTTCTTGACCATCGACTGAGGGGACCGGTCTGGACTGTTTGGAATTTTCAAGCTGACAAATGCATTTGTGATCAGAATTTTTTATTTTACACTCTCCTCCACATTCAACCGACTGTCACGGTCCTAGACCTTAGAAGAGGACGTTCTCGACTGGATTTCGTTAGAACGTCATGTTTAGATGTTACTCTTCGTTGTTGCACGATATACCCTCACACGGCCGCTTTCAAGTGTTTCTGCTCGACGTTTCCGACACTCTGGAGCTATTGAGAGGCTAAAGAATCCTTCCCGAGGTGGCCAGAATCTTTCTGAACGCTTCTTGAGATTAGAAAAATCTCTCAGAGGGAAAGGTGCCCTGTTGAAAGACCTCGATACCCCTCGTGTAATTGAGGGGGAAGTTGCTCCAAGTCATTCATCCGCAAAGACGGTGGAGACGTTCAAGGGTTTTAGGATTCCCGTGAAACCTAGGATGCCTGCCGATGATGGTGAGCTCTTCAGTGCTGAGGTCAAACCTTTATTTGACATACTTTCGATTAGAATGCTGCATGTCAGGTTGTGCGGTCTGCGTCTATGATCTATATGAGGATTCTCTCGACGAGTATAAGGAGAAGCTTGCAGCGCTCCGTGTGTCGCTTTCGTCGTTAAATATATCAGAATCGGAATGGCCAGAAGGGGTACGGTCCACGGATGGCGCTGTAGGGGCGACGAAACGGAAGGACGTAATCCTAAACGCATTTGAAGAGATGGAGAGAGCGTTAAAGGAGAGACAAGATGCAAATATTTCTGCTGGTTAGCTGGCCCTTGAAGCATATACACTATCCTTCTGGAAATACCTAATCTACTATTATATTATGGACACAGGATTTCATACCGGCGTGAAGACTGATAGAAAGCACAATTACTTGCATATCAGTACTGTTAAGAAACATAAGCATTCACGCGGTTACATCAACGAACTTTATGAAGGTCTTAGATGGGTATTGTTCAGCAAGCGTTAGACTCTTCGCTATAAACACAAGATGCCTTAGCGAGCAGAATAGACTTCTCTTCGAAGGCGTTTCATGTATCAGTACCGACCCAGCTCGAGAGAAAGTGAGTGGTGTAACTTGCATAAATGTGATTCCCTGTTTTGATAAAACTGATCACACTTGGCTTTCAGGCTTTTCGTTCGGGTAACGCGGAACAAGATGTCTATTTTCCCGTCCCCAACCAGGTAGTTTTTAGAATTATAATTATCTCTCCCCATGGGGTATCCAAAATTTGAATGTCATTACTAAATGATTGACACCAGCCGGTACATTTGAGTAGGTCCAAACTTTTGCGAAATTGAATGAATTAAAAGATATGAAGTATCCCAGACACTGATCGATGCCGATTTTTACGGATTCGAAAGCTTTAACATGCATGATACATAGCTTGATATGTGGGTATCGCAAGGAGATAGTTTTAGGTTTAAGCACACATATACCGGCGAACCATTACTATAATAACTCCAACGGTTACGCCTTGTTCATTGTCAGGTCGGACCGCCCACTGGCCACCCCCTGACGCAATTAACTCCTTTGACAAGAGGATTTTGAAACTACTTCAATTCAGGGCGTCCTACGATAAACTAACGGATCCACTCATCTATGCCCTTCAACAACCTTTATCTCTTCACGAACAACACTTCGGATAATGATCGGTCTGTTTTCTGATGCTCCTGGGAAGGAGTACTCTCTGATGGTATTAAGACAGTCTTGACAAACAATACTTCATATTTCAGAAATGCTTGGACCAAGGATCAGCAAATTTCGCGGACATCCTAAAGGAGGATGAAGTGACAAAAGTACTCGATGCCGCCGCTGGTAGCCTTGTGTGGTCCCTAGATATGGCACGCTCAGTAAATCCTTCAAAGATTCAACTCCATGCCTGCGATATCACATCTGAGAATTTTCCTCCCGCATCCGTTACAAATGCTCTCTCTATTACGACTTTCATACATGATATTACTCAACCCTTTCCAGAAGAAATGGTAAATCAGTTCGACGTCGTCAACATGAGGTTATTGATGTATGCCTTATCCGAACCCCAATGGAAGGGGGCTTTAAACAACATCTACAGGGTGTTGAGTGAGTCTTCCTCTAATATTGGATATCTGTTAGATTTTAATAGCTTTAAAGGGCCAGGGGGTCGGTTGCTTTTGTCTGAATGTGATGTTACCTGGTTTACTAATGAACAAGTCAGTCTTGCCAAGACGCGGTCAAATCGTGGCTTTTACCATTCAATCGCATGTTCCTTAAACATTCAGAGCTGACAGGACACATACCAGAGTGAGTGCTCCCTTCGATGCACCCCTGTTTCTGGCACCCAACACACAAGTCAGCTTGACCAAACGTTTACCTGAAATCCTTCACACATGCTCTTTTTTCCTCGAAAAAAAGTCTACAGGTCAGTTCCCGTTGGGAATAATAGGCAAGGCGTGCCGGAGTCTGCGTGGTGCATCATTGGAAGGGGATGAAGTTTTCACTGCGTGGGTGGCGAAGATGATAATCAGTAAGACATCGGTGGAAGCTTTGGCTGGATTTTACCTTGATGACGATGATGGTCATCCGATTACAACAGAACTAGGCCGATTGCAGTTGTCGGAAAGATTTGATAGAGACTTTGATAAAAATGGCGCTTTGTTTCAAGCTACTCAATTTACGGCTTTCCGTGCTTGATACCAGGCCCTCAATAGTGTACCTTTTACATATATTTCATGTATTCCTCATCATGACCTTTATATAACTTTCTCAATCATCTTAATTGTCGTTCACCCTAGCTTGTTCAGTCTATGAAATTTTCCCCAGCCACATGTATTCATGTAATTGATACTGCTCTAGGAATCATGTGACGTATCAAGCGCTAGGAAGGGAAACTAGTAGCTCATATTTTGTTCAGTATTATGTCAAAATATACATGGTACATCCGCACAGCAAGGCGAGGCTTTACAAAAGAGTTAAGAAATGTAAGGATTTACAATTATTACCGCTGACTACTATTCGTCCGATAACGATAGTTCCGACAACAAAAGCGTTATAGCAAGGTGTCCAAATCGTGATTCTTGAATATGCAATTAAATGTTTCTTTGCGCGCACTGGCAGATATAAGATTTCAAATTTCTGACGTGTGGTTACGATAAGACTTCATCCCTGCCAAGTTTTGTATATAATGAAACGTGTTAGCACTAATATTATTCTGCGCCATTTGGTCTGACCTTTGAATCCGATATAGAGACTGTCAAGATTGGGTATTGCCTCGTGAATGATATCTCGATATACATTTAGATCCTCAGGAATGCGATAATACGGGAAAGCATCGAGATAGCGAAGCTTCCAGTGGGGATATCTGTGCCCACGCATGGCATAGCAGAACTACGAAACAGAGCCGAAATCAGTCGAGGCTTTAAGTCACCATAAATTTAACAGGGGATGAGGGAATGACTAACCCGAAAATCCAACTGAGGTGCTTCTAAGAATATATATGAAGGGTCGATCTGTTCCAATCCATGGGAAAAATAGTTGAACTCGACTTCCAAGTTATGCAAACTGGGGAGTTGCGCCGATAATGTATCCAACAATGTTGGACTAAATTCATCCACGACGATACCAAGGGTATGAAGAATATCCTTTCCAGAAAAAAGATCAACAATGATGCTAATTTCTTGCAAACTGAATGCTTTGGTTTGCAAGACAAGCGATGTGATCGTGTTTTGATATTGTTTGAGATACTCCGACGTCCGATCGACATCGAGAATAAAGTCGGTTATCCCGAGCTCCAAGGATTGCAACCCTGGGAGGGAGACGTGAAGGAACCCCTGTTGGAACCACTGGTCAGGTGGTGGGGGGGTAAATGATACATGTTCGACAATGCCAGTATTGAAAGTAAGATCATTTAGACTCTTGGCGTGCAATTCCAGGATATGTTGAAGTCCGGCCATATTGGTCTGCTGCAAAGTAGCGAAAAGATGACACAATTTAAGCCTTCTAAGATGTGGAAAATATCGAAGAGCACCAAGGATTCCACAAAGATCGAGATAGTCATATGAAACGAGTTCGAGGGAATTAAGGGTAAGATAATGATTATTTATGAAGGGAACGAGATATGTGCTCATTATCTCCTTGCTGTCGGTTGTGCGGTAGGCTTGAGAAATACCAAATTTTAGATATTCGAGACGAGGAAACGTGAGGGGCTGTGATAGGACTAATGCACAACCCTCGAGCGTGATGTCCAACACAAGGCGTTGTAAATTGTGACCAAACGTAGCCCAGCCCGTTTTCACGATCGGTAAAAACGAAATCAAGTCGGGTAGGTCAAGGCAGCACTGGGAACGAATTAGGCGAACTTCTGTCAAGTTCTTCATTCCACTGAGGATCCGCAACATGTCCGTGGTTGCCTGAACAGAGAGACTAGGCTTCTTTCTTACGAATCTGGCCATGATATTCTTGTACCGGATCAACCTAGGAGAATATGGATCGTTGCATGTGAGGGTCGGGATTATTTGTGAAGAAAGTAAAAGAGTGCTCCAAATACGATGGTCAACGGTGGTAGTTAGCCGTTGCCATTTGTTTCTCTCAACCACCACTATTCTGGAAGAGAAACCTCGGAATGGCTATCGAGGACCTTCCATTTGAAGTTTGGCTTAATATCGCACGTTTCATACCTGCCGAAGAGTTACAAAGCCTCTATGAGGTGAATCACGCATTCTTCAATATTATCATGAATAAGCGCTACAAGACCATCAAATTTGAATACCATAGAGAAATTTTTCGGATGGTTGACATACTAAAGTAAATCCGCAACAATGTGCCCTTGAATTTCCGACTGAATTGCCACCAGAGATAATCCTTCGGCAGCGCAACGAGTGCGCACTATACTTTTCATTAGTGGCTGTGCTATTACTAAGCAGAGAACTGTTGCCCAGGAATAGGTTTTGAGTTTCCGCCCCATACACGTGACTCCCTAATAAGGCAAGAAGTTATGTAAGATTAGATAAGCGTCCCGATATGGAACAAATGTTAGATGAGATCTGAAACTCAGCTTTGCTCAATGCCAAGTTGGAATCATCACGAAATTTGGCCATTGAATGCAGTATAGGATAGATTCTGGGGTTTTAATATTGCACCTCCCCCCTCAACTATATTATTAATGTTATACCTCCCCAACCCTCTGTATCTAACACATTAATTTTAAGTCCAATTCCTATGTGTTATATTCAATGATTACCAGTGATTGGGACCAAATTTCCTAAGTCATTACCTTGGCTACATTATTGGCCAACATTATCACCTTGGCGTGGCCTCGTGCCTCTAAATTGGGGCGAAAGACACAATGGGAGAAAAATTTCCTTTTCGGGCGTCACGTGCATGGGGCGGAAAGTCGCCAACTCCCAGGAATTGCCTTTCTTTAGAAAAGCACTGACCTCTTGATGGTTAAACTCACGAAAACACGCGTTTTGAAATAGGCAGGAGCGACTCGTAGGTGTATCGTGGACGATGTGTATTTAATCATATAATACAGATCGTATACAAGTAGGCCTTGCTAATCACCATACCAAAAAAGCCACTATCGACAAGCTTAAAAGGTGGACGGGCGACTGGCCACGAAAGTTGAGCGGGATTTCGAAACCCGATGAGGGAGAGGGAATTTGAGGTTGGGAACCATCAATTGCTTGATGTATGGTCGACGGACATCATCGGATTTCTCGATCTCAACAACACGGATAATCTAGAATAAGATGATAAAGGCGAATATTTAGGTGAGAGGGGCGTAGTAGACTTACATGGATGGACCTGAACCGGGCACGATGGCGGGCAGCCATATCTTGGTACAAGCTTTTGACAGCGTCAGCGCGGCTGAGATCACGGAACTCCTTGTACATGTTGTGGGTTCCGGAACGAGAGTCGTATCGGATCCAGATACCGAAGTTCTTCACCTTCAAAGGCTTCTTTTCGTGGATCTATTGAATGAGGGTCGTATTGCCCAGTCAGCGATCCCATTCCGCCTGCCTCTTGAGGGCTGCAAGGGATATATCACAATACATACAACATTGACGCCAATGATTTCGCCATTGGCTTTTTTCACTTTTTTAAGCTTCCTGGAAGACTCTTAGATCAAGAATGATATATTATTGAGGTGGCCCACCTTAAGAAATACCAGAAGCGAGATTTGGCGACGACTTCGTTAGGTGCAAAAATGCGCATACGGTAGATCTTGGGGGTAGGCTCGGCATCGGTGGGAAGATGGCGGCCCACGACCTGGTATTCAGAGAGTCCCATTCTAATTGCGACAAAATAAAAGTGAATTAGAGATATGATCCTTGGTTGTCATCCGTCCACCTGGTCGTCCATCCAGCCACCTTCTCCAGTTTTTTCTCGAAAACCATGGAGTTCCCGGTGTAAAAACGATATCCAAGGTGAACCAGAGGTTTAATAGGTACTTACGTCGTCGGTTGGCGGTGTCTTGAGGTTTGACGAAGGTATGTCCTGTCTGAGGGTCGATCCAAGATTCAGAGTGTTTGTGTTTGTTGTGTTCTTTCCCTAAACCGGCATGTCGGCATTAGGGCCGTCCTCGGTCAAGTACCTTTTCATATTTCTATTTTGCCTCAAGAGTCAAATTCGTATCATCTTCTATAAGTTTGTAAAAGTCTTTGTCTACCAGAGGATTTGGAAACCTCAGTTTTATTTCTCTTCGCATCGAGTTCAGATCATGAAAAAAACTTGGGTAGGCGCTCCTCGACCAGATTCTCAATTTGAAGCCCCAGGCCCTGGCGGAACAAACGTTCTCTTTATATACTGATACTGAGGTGGGTTCCTGCTAAGGGATCGTATAATACTGTTTTTCTCGAGGCTAATCCTTCCATTATCAGCTGCGGAGTCGGCCCTTGACCCTCATGATGTTTCCTATAGATTGACCGAGTTCACTTAGCTCCAACCATCCGGTGTCTTCACCTCGATCGACGACGAAATTTTTCGAGCGTTTGCTGGCAAATATACGGATGCGGTCAGGTGTATCCGTTCCCCTGGGCACCCGTCGCAATATAAGATTTAGTGCGGCCGAAAACACGCACCGAATTTCCCGGACACTATAATGTTCCCTCTTTCGGACCTCTACTTTGTATCTATATATCCCGGGCCGGCTCCCTGATATTCTACCTTGAGTCGTATAAGTAATGCGGTGCTTGACTTCGAGATCTTAGCCCACATGATGACTTGTCTTGCTGGCCTTCTCAGAGGGATATTAGTTCTTGGGTTCATTGTTGTTGCAAAATGTGATTTCTCGACGAACCTTCGGGGTCTCTCTTCACCGCTTGGGCCTGTTGTTGATTTGGGATATGTTGCTTTTGCAGGAAATACGTCATCTCCCACAGGCGTTGTGGGTGGTCCGGTCACTTTCTTTGGGAATATTCCTTATGCTCAATCCCCTGTCGGAAACCGTCGATTTCGGGCCCCAGAAATGTTAAACGAGAAATTGGTGACGCACGAAGTGACGGATGCCAGAAACTGGGGCCCGCCTTGTATTCAGAGGCCTGCTGTTGTGGGGATCGGGTCCGAAGGTAAAGTCCTTTTATATACAACAACCTAGTTGATAAGGTTCATTCAGATTGTTTAACCCTGAACGTTTGGAAACCAACAAATGTGCCTGCTGGTGCTAGACTTCCAGTTGTAGTCTATATTCATGTAGGTCTTCGAATATATATTTATCTCATTCCCGGCTTACATACTATATCCCACCAGGGAGGTGGATTTTACGCGAATGTCCGTGATTCGTCTCTTTTTCTTATTTAAACCCACAAAAGAATTATGTAGACTCCGCAAGGATTCCCCTTATATGACTGGGTCGCTCAACATCCTACGGGCATTGTTGGTGTATCAATCACTTACCGTCTGGGTCTCTTGGGGTTTTTAGGTGGAGAGGCAGTATCTGCAGATGGGAACCTTAATGCTGGACTTCTGGATCAACGAGCTGGACTGGAATGGGTTCGACGACATATCGCTCAATTCGGGGGAGATCCAGATAATGTAACCATCTCGGGTGAAAGTGCTGGCGGTGCGAGTGTGATGATGCAGACGGTTGCATACGCAGGTCAATGAAGCTTTTAGCGTCTGAAATATTCTTTATTAACACATCCTGCAGGTTCAAGACCTGTTCCCTTCAAACGTGTGATCGCCCAATCAATTGGTTTTGGGCCAACACGCACTCAGGCTCAGATTGAGGAATCCTTCAGTAGGTCCACTAAGATTGTTCGTTGCTACCATACCCACTTGAACGAAAACAGAAAACGCGGTTGGATATATTGGATGTTCATATGGAACTCCGGCTACGATGAATTGCCTTCGGAAAGCATCTCTAGGTCAATTGCAGTAGTCTCACGTCTGTTTAATCTTACCTTACCTTATTTACAGGTGCAATCGTTAGTGCGATTAATCGTACTCCCAATGGTGAATTTGCTCCAGTAGTGGAAGGACCTTCAGGCTTCGTTCCGGATTTACCATCACGTCTTATATCGGCTGGAAAATTTGCTGCAGTTGATTATCTAGGTGGCCACTGTACAGGTGATGGGAAAACCTTTGCAGTAGGAAACCCGACACAATTTGTGACGGACGATGATATACGAAAGCTCGTATTTTCAAGATGGCCGGGTGTGGTGAGTACACCAAGAGCTCCGTTGCATTGGTTATTCATTCCATCCCTTACCCAGTCTAATGCCACAATTGACAAGGCTTTGGCATTGTATCCTGCCCCAAATATGGCCGGTAGTCCGTTTCCAACACAGTGGGACCGTGCATGGACCATGGCTGGAGAAATAATTTTCACTTGCATGTTCGTGAGGTACTCACATTTTTTGTGATTTGATATACTGACACCGTTTTTCCATTCGAAGGGATTATTTCTTTGCTGAGAACGTTCTGAAGAAAGGAGTTAAGAACGTTTTCCTATATAGGTATGAGACTCACATGGTCGTTCGGGGTCATCACCAATTTATGAGTGACCTAGTTGGAACGCCCCAGATACGGTACTCTATAATGCTAGGCCATACTTGGGCGCAATGCATACCTCTGACCTTTATTACCTGTTTTCCGGTAAGGGTTTTTGTTCACTTTCGTTCCGGGTGTCTCAACTTACGTTTATTAGGCACCAAGTAAGCATTTAAGTATTTCGACGCATGGTTACGCTAATTTAAATAGTACATTCGCTAATGCGGGGAACACTTTCACACCTTTCAACGCTGTAAGCATTTTCATATCGTTGAATACCTGGGAGATGACACATGCCAGAGCGAAGCACTATTGTCCGAAGAGGCCATCGCGTATTGGACATCATTCGTTGAGAGTGGCAGCCCTACCATTGCCAGGAAGCCGGCCTCGCCATCGTGGCTGAAATATGTTGCTGATGATGGGAGTCGACAACGTTTAGTTTTGACCCGTGGTAGTAACACAGTTACTAGCTCTATTATGGAAAAAATCACACCCGCCGAAGCCGCGAGGTGTCAGTTTTGGATGAGTAACAATGTGGTAGAGGAGACAAGGATTTAAACCATATGTATTTCTGACATCCAAATTTCAAAATTGGCGTGATCTGTTTCCAGAAAACTTCTGAATATTGGGGCATCCGTATGTATCTACCCATGAAAGTGAAATTTATTTCTGAGTGAGAAATTGCGGGAAATCAATGACCAACTATTTGGTTTAGAAGATGGTGACTAACAGTGCCTTACACTGATAGCGTCGACAGTTCCGGTTAGACGGAACGTTCAAAGTGCATACCAGCTCGAGGCGCCACTATGTCGACTAGTACAGCTCTTCAGACGTTTTCTCTTACGAATAACGTTCTAGAAGTTTCTCCACAAGATGAAATATATCGCTTTGATGTCGAGGCGAATAAGCGTATGAATCGAGAGGCACCTTGGACTAAAGAGTACGTATCTCACTCCCTTGCCAGACATTAACGATAGAATCATGAATCAGCCCACATTACTTCAAATCGTGCAAGATATCTGCTGTTGCTCTTATAAAAATGGTACGCTCTTGCCTTTTGCCCTTTTGCCCTAGGCTGCACAGATCGCTATAGGTGATCCATGCACGTTCTGGTGTGCCGCACGAGATTATGGGCCTGATGCAAGGAAAAGTCATGGGCGAATCTATCGTGATCATGGATTCCTTTGCTCTACCCGTACAAGGTACCGAAACACGCGTCAACGCGGCCAGTGAAGCGAATGAGTACATGGTGGAATATATTGAGGGGAGCGAAAAGGTGTGTCTGCCACGGTGATCTGGAGTCATACGCGATATCAATGCTCACCCTCTGTCCGTTGACAGGCGGGAAGGCCAGAAAATGCGATCGGATGGTATCACTCCCATCCAGGTTATGGATGTTGGCTTTCTGGAATCGATGTCAACACACAAATGACGAATCAAAAGTTCCAAGATCCATTTGTTGCAGTTGTTGTGAGTATCAACGAAAGAATAACCAACCGCATGTTTACACCTTTAGATCGATCCCAACCGTACCATCTCTGCAGGGAAGGTCGACATTGGCGCATTCCGAACCTACCCCGAAAACTACACACCACCAAATGTCTCATCCTCAGAATACCAATCCATTCCGTTGAGTAAGATCGAAGATTTTGGAGTTCACGCCAACCAGTACTATCAGGTCGATGTTGAGATCTTCAAGTCAACTTTAGACAACGAGCTTCTAGCGATGTTATGGAATAAGTATTGGGTCAACACCCTGAGCCAGAGCTCGTTAATCTCGGTCCGCCATTCAAATCACAAGGTTTTGGAAAGTTTCCCTGATATTCTACCTATCCCAATACCAGAATAGGGCGTATTCGGTGTCCCAATTGACCGACCTACATCAGAAACTGTCCAAGGCACAATCATCTGTAGCTGCCACGCGCGCACCGGTACCCACATTGAAAGAAAAGGATAATTCTGGCGCCGCCAAAGTATGTTGCATATCTTAAATCGATTTCATTCCATTTATGGTTGGTCAGCAAAAGGAGAAGGATGAAAAGAAGAAGGATGATAATCAACTGGCGAAGAGTGTGAAAGACAGGTCTCATTCAAATATATTCACTCATCCCCAAGTTACTCATGTTCGTCTTGCCATTACAGTACCAAAATTGCTATTGAAGCCCAACATGGGCTCATTTCCCAAGTAATCAAGGACGTTATCTTTTCTATGCGACCTAGGAATGGTCAGGTCCCTGGGACGTCACACATTTCAGATGTCACTGATATGGCCATTGGCTGACTTGGAGTGACTATTCGTGCTTTTCTATTGCTTTACCACTATTCTGGTATTCCCTTCTCACAAATTATTCTTTAATTTGTACTATAAACCATTTTGACCCTCTTTTCAATGTAAAGCAGCTTGTGTATGAATCTAGGGAAGTGTCCATGTTACGTGCCAATCACAGGAGGACTTTCCTTCAACCGTTTTTATTTTTGCTTATCCGCCCCTTGACGGTTTTCGGATTTTTGACAGTTGGAGACACCAATTCTGGTCATTCGAGGATTTGAAGACTAGAATGTATTACGCTCCTCAAGCGATCCGAGTCGGGAAGGGCCCGTGTCTCAGGGAGTGCCACTGGATCAGGTTATTCAACACCTTTAGCTATACTTAGGGAGGCCCCAAAGAGATGTTGAGTGTCCGCAAAACCTAATGTGCTGAAGCGACGAAGGTATAGTGCCGTTATGTGTCAACCTTCACGGATAATAAATCTTCTACTAAGAATACCCACGCTTATACACCAGGCACCAGAACTATTCTACCTGTCTATTTGCTTAATCTCCGTAGAAAACCCCCAAGGGCCAAGGCCACTGAACCAATATTCCTGTCACGTACTAAACTTTATCTCACTCGTGCGCGCGTCCGCGGTAGCCCCATCGGACAGTTTTCCAAATCGAGGAACACATGAAGACGGGTGCTTGAATCTGTATATATTGCTCTTGGAGAAGCTCTGAATTTTCAGGACCCCAACGCCTCTGATATACCACTAAACCGCTTTTGACATTGTTAATGGTCGTGAGTATCTACTTCGGTCCTACTTGCACTCTTTCTTACGCAAGACCCCAGCAGTATCTCATCGCTAACCCAGGCAGTCTCGCCCCCTGCCTTCGATCCATCAATGGTGGCTCTTCTACTGTAGTCACATTCATAAACTGCTTGAGCATTGAAGTCAAAGTCAACTGGATCGATTTCGACGGGAAGCTCAAACTATACCAAACCCTCAGTCCCAACTCCCAATACAACCAGCAGACATACGTGGGTCACCCTTGGGTTGTCTACACAGACACGGCATGGGGTGTTTTTCACCCTCAATCTGGTGACAACCTGAACAACGCTATCATTAGCACCACGACCCGCCCTGGCACGAACAGTACCTTAAATCTCATCCCTATTTCCGAGATGGCAGCTGTGCCTTGTCTTCGGTCGCTTAATGGTGGAGCCTCCACTTATGTCACATTCCTCAATAACAGATTTGAGGCTGTTCGTGTCTACTGGATAGACCAAACAGGGGCGAAAAAGCTTTACGAAACAGTCAAACCAGGTGGTTCATATAAACAACAAACCTACGTTAACCATCCTTGGGTTATTACCACTGCTACAGAAGTTGAACGGTCTTTGTTCATTTTCCATCCTACTGCTGCCCCTGACACCACTGCCACTATCTTCTGAATTATACAATGCTTCCTCTTTTCTTTTGTAGTACTACTCAATTCCCCCCAGCCCTTTGAACCCGGACCCCCTACCTTGCACTATTGCGAGTGATATGTGTATCAAGGTCATTGGTGAGCAACAGACACACATACATAGCTTCGGGTTTAGTTAGATTAGCTTCTGGTAAAGTGGAATTTGATATCTGATTGCAATTAGGCCATGGTGCAAAACAGAACATTCTATATCGGACGTATACACAATTGCCTTTGCAACAGAAAGAGGCTGCTAGAAAAAAGCGATAGGGAAAAGATGTTGATGAGCTGCAAGCAAGATAAAAAATATCGATCGGTATTCGGCAAAAGAACTAGAAAGTTGTCTGATGAGAGCGGGAGATGCAGGGGTTCGCACTCTAAGTCTGCACAAATCCGGGGACAACAGCAACTTTAGGGGCTTTTAGTGGAGGGCCAAACCTGTGGGGGGTTTGGTAGGAATTAAATTGTTAGTGAGGACAATTTTCGGACGTTTTAAAGGGTACGCCATTTGGTAACGATAATGCGGACGTTCAATCCACCAACACCGAGCCGACTGTCATACTAAGGGGACCCGCTTGTATAAGGATTATCATTATGATAAGTCAGTGGTTAGTAAGTATTAATGGTAAGTGCGTAATGCTTTGTGTGATGCGTATTCATATTAATAAGTATCTGAAGTATCACATTGTGCGATGAGTGCGCGCGCGGCCTCGTTCCGGGGACGGACTGAACAGCGATAAGGGCGTGGATGACTAGATGAAAGGATTTAATATAGGACAAAATAAGAGCCGTGAATTTGAGCACCTCGTGATACCAGATGTGAACGACACCTCTGGGGTAATTTCATTCCCGTCGCTATTGACAGCCTTCAGAATGTCCATAGTGGCAAGCACTGACGCCATTACAATCCAAAGACTGTTATCACCAAGGTGAATGCCGGGACAAATTCTAGGAGGGTAATGAGTTAAAAAGATGAACATGGATTAAGAGGTATCCTACCTCCGACCGAAGCCAAATGGTCCAACGGGGAACGGCTCACCATTACCTTCAGGCTTTGGAAGGTAACGGGATGGATTGAATGTGAACGGGTCTTTGTAAACGTTTTCGTCAAGGGTAATTCCTCTGAACAGCTATTAAGAAAGGTCTAGATGTCCACTAGATGTATAAGCACCTCGTATTCGCGATGATGAGGGACCCTTTTGGAATAAACATTCCGTTGTAGACGTCATCTTCCATTGATTTGTGAGGGATACCTTCAAAAATGATAAGAGAGCACATGTTGCAGGTATCATGAAAACACAAACCTAATGGGACAGCGGCATTCCACCTTGAAAAGTATTAGTGATGATTTTGCCGCGAGAAAAGAGAGTCAATACCTAAGTGTTTCCTGCAATACACATTCGAGATAAGGAAGCGAAGGACGATCATCAAATTCGGGGAAACGGTCGGGGCCAATTACAGCATCAATCTCTTTCTGAACCAGAGTTTGTTGTTCTGGGTTAAGTATCATCGCTAAGAAAAAGATCGACAGACTTGACCAGGTCTTTGGGGAATCAAAAAGTTTATACAATTGACTTTGATTCGGTCCAAAGTGACTTACAGTGTCTGCACCTGCACAATACATAACACCCGCAGCGCCTTTGATATCATCGAGGGTATTCGATGTGCTAGGTCCGTCGCGGGTATGCGTCTCTAGCTGGGTGGCAAGAAAAGAAGATTTCGCTGTACCTTCAGCCTGTTGAGTTTGCTGTTAGAAAATTTTTGAATCCCTCGAGCAATAAACTATCACCATCTGTGCTGACACCTCCTTAAATGGATATTCATGTAAGTTGTCGGTCATAGCTTTATTATCACGAGCAAAGCCTGCATAGTAAGCCCCCGGAAACCAGGAGGGGAAGTGTCGAACTTGAAGAAGGCATCATTTAGTTCTACCCCGGTTTTAATTAGAATGAATATATTTACGAAAAGGGAAAAAATCGACAGGAGTACTGCCGGGAGAGCCCGCGTTACTCAAAGCATGCCCAGCGTCTTGGGAGATTTTGACATAAGGGTCATCGTCTGATGTAATTTGATGGCCAAAGGCTATTCGAATTATGATTGCTGTAGCAAACCTTTTTACGTTTATATTAACTAATCGCAGGACATGGGCAATGAAACGCACCGCCGTAAAAAGGTATCCAGGTTATTACCATCTGCCAGTAAGCTCTGAAGGAGAACTCTTGCTTCTCGGCTTTGAATGGATTGATAGTCTAAGCACTTGTTAGGAGTAAGGTATTGCTGTAACATTCGTCTATGTCTTTGGAATCGTTTCCCATAAGGCATCATGGTTATTGTTGATGTCCAGCCCATCCTGCAAACGGTTTAGTTACCGCAGACAGAATTAACCTAAAGGCCGCACATTTCGAAAAGGGCAAAATGTGGCCTATCACTATAGTTGGCACTTCGCTTATCCATCAAGTCTACAGCGGCTTTGGCGCTGTTGAGCACAATGACAGATCGCCCAAGGAAATGGAGGTGTATGACGTCCCCTAAAACATCACTCCGTATATAAAGTACTTTATTTAGGAAATGGAAATGTGCTGACCATATACTTTTCCCCATTGATAGAACAATTTCTCTTGGTTGTCCGGAGGGATCAAGCGAAGATGACCGATAATGGGGTCCGCAGGGGGGCCAGGAGGAAGAGGAGGATGGTTTTTTGATTTTTTTCTCGTATAGACATAGAGAAGCATACACACAAAAAAGAGATATAGGAACATGATCGGCTAGAGAAATAAATTAAAAATTATCGATCCTTTTAAGAATTCAGGCAAAGGGAGCCCAAACTCCAAGTGTATGTCCAGGGGGTAAGCATAGGAGATAACATGCCAATGGAGTTGGAAAGACCGAGGAGCAACCATTATCGCTAACCTTCAGGAGATTATAGCTGATGAAAGTGAGGAAGGGGCACAACTACCACCGTCTCGGGGTATCGTAACAGTTGGGTAAAAATGTCGTTTGATATCGCCTTTCGGATTTGTTCTCGCGTTTGGCATTTGCTTCAAACGACGCGGTGCATATTCAAGGAACGCCAGTGTTGTTATTTCATTTGAGCTGGAAAGCGATTATATACATACTCAGACCCTGCCACACTCTGTTTTGTCGAAAAATGTCTGTTGGCTTGGAGCAGGACGGATGGGAATCAGACGTTCAGGAGTCCATTGTTGATTTAGGGCTGACTAATACAAACAAAATGAATGTGTTGGCTTCCGCTCCAGGCTGGCAACGATATCTAGAATTACATTCCATCACGCTTGCCACGTCCCATGATTATGAGGCAGAAAACTGAAACTTGAACAGCTTCCTATATCCTCGCCCTGAATGTCTCAACACCACTCCCCTTCCTTGAAATGGTAACATATGGGATCAATATTTCGACAGAAACACTTCTTGGAAGTTGGGGTAACAAAGATTTTTTCTAGGCGCTTTGGTACATCCTGGTGAGGAATGAGGTTTTGGAGTGGGCACGGCACCCCATTTTACGGTTAATAGACTAGTTGGGGAAAGCATCGAACGTTTCATTCGTTCTCCATCCCTGAATGTTCCGAGGCTTTAAACACTTTGAAGCCGAGCTCACGAGTGAAATCTCTCCAAATATCATTTGATTATATCTCCATACTAAAGACCTTACTTTAGACCGAAAACCCGCCCAGAAATTCCTTCCAAGAACACGAAAGGAGCAACGGATACATGATCGAGTGCATCTTACTACTTTCTCTCTCAGTGTATCGGAATTGCGAACAGAAGAGCGCTATAGGCAAGACAGTAATGTTATAACAGGATCATGTTTTATTTGTGCCTTTTTTGACCAAACCAATTTTGTTCGTTGCCTCTTCCAATCGCCGGCAGTTGCGAGTTGCTAGATGACAGCTCCGCTAGCGCATCAAAAAATTCACTGAAGCTGCTATCAACGTACTTTCTCCACGCTGCGGGGGCAGCTGATGCAGCAGGTCGATAAGCGTCGCCAATAGGTTATACCCTCCAGGCCCCACATAAAGATCATTCCGGTTCATACGCACTATTACTGATGTTTGATGATCGATTCATGCTCCAAGGACATACATGACTGTACCACCTTAACCGTCCGGGCATATTGCTCTTCCATCCCCCAAGGCAGGAATGGTTAAGATAGGACTCTTTTGCGGCACATGAAAGAATAACACAACATCATCGTACGCGCTCAACAAATTTTGGGTTAGCCCCTATGCCTTCCAATGACCGGTATCTCTTCAAGAACAACGCTGCAGATAGTTATCGGTTTGTTCTGTAGTTTGGTAAATTGAAGAAGTTCCTTTGATCACACAATTTCCACAGCCTTGACCGACAATTCCATATATATCAGAAGTTCTTTGACAAAGGCCCCGTAACTCTTGCAGGCGTTCTGGACCATAGCAGAGTCAACAAAATTCTCGACGTTGCCGCTGGAAGTTTAGCATGGACCCTCGACGTGGCACGCTCAACCAACCCGTCAATGGTTGAACTTCATGCCTGCGACATTTCGGTTGATAACTTCCCTTCAGCATCAGTTACAGATGCTTTTTCCATTAATACGTTTATCCACGATGCCACACAACC
Source organism: Collybia sordida (assembly GCA_037014335.1). Taxonomy (NCBI): domain Eukaryota; kingdom Fungi; phylum Basidiomycota; class Agaricomycetes; order Agaricales; family Clitocybaceae; genus Collybia; species Collybia sordida. Next base: position 1,654,109 of record JAYKXK010000010.1, on the reverse strand, counting down.
CTTTCCAGAGGAAATGAAGGCCCAGTTTGATGTTGTAAATATGAGGCTTTTGGTGTACGCTCTTTCTGAAGATCAATGGAAAAAGGCCCTTAAAAATATACGCGAAGTGTTGCGTTAGTATAACTTTCTTTTTATACGCTATAGTCCTAACTGTTCAACAGGGCCTGGAGGCCACTTATTCCTCTTCGATTATGATATCGTCTGGTTCAATGGAGAAGAGACAGATCCGAAATTGACCGCTCCCTGGCTCACTTCACTCAATCGAATGTTTCTGAGACAGGCGCAAGCCATGGGATATGTAATCAGGTAAGCTTCCTCCTACTGTACCTCCATTTTTTATTAAGGTGAAATTTCAAGCCTAAGTGAGCGTTTACCCGAGATGCTTGCCGAGGCGTCGTTCGCTATCAAAGAGCAAGTTTCATGTCGCTGCCCGTTCGGTATGACAGCCAAGACTTGCCTTAGCGTAAATGGCGCATCCTTAGCAGGAGACGAAGACTTCACTGGTGAAATGGCGCAGATGATAACCACTAGATTATCAACGGGGGCTTTGGCTGGAGGATACCTGGAAGACGACAGCGGAAAATTGATCACAACGGAGGAGGAGCGCGCTCTATGGGTCGAGAAATATAATAAAAAGATCGGAATACATGGCGTTACGATAACAGGCAGCCAGATTACAGCCATCCGAGTTTGATACTATTCTGCCAAAATGAAATTGTTATTTTTTTTGGCTTTTTAGTGCATGGGTGTGACCACTAGGGTGGTGTTCCTGACGAAATATCCTTTTTTCAGACAACCTCCAAGAATTCATGCATTGGTCAAAATTGCCTGGGAGATGTTCTTGTAAGGCATACCAGCATCTGTTTTATACTTGATTTGAGCAAAGATAAACCGATTAATTTTATGCAAGAAATCAGAATCAAGTTGATCATAAAGCTAAGGCTCCCAGCTAGGCTTTCGCACCCAAAATACATAATTGCACTCCGTAGCACCCCAGGCATAACGAGGAGCAAGAATCCATTTAGCTTGTAGTGGGTTATATACAAGCCCACGTATTTCGGCTTCGGTACGTGGGGGAGAGTCCAAAGAGGTGTGTGGAGATATCCAAGTCTTGGTTGACAATTGTGAATCGGCTCGAGTCGAACGATGTTTCTGGAAGAAAGATACCAGTTCCGAAGGTTTGATAAACTTCGAATGCGTATGGGTGCCTTGAGAAACCTTGCGAAGGATATCCTCGGCAAGAAGGATCGTCAAGATGTATGAAAGTGGTGTGCGTGATATCGTGGAGAGGAAAAGGTGGCCGCCAGGCTGTGTTTGACTCAGCGTTCCGTCTGGACGCAACCTGAAGGACTCACTTTGACAAGTTCCGCACAACTGGAAAGGAACGAAGCCGGGTTATCAACATGTTCGAGGACTTCCATCGAACAGACAACATCGTAACGTTTTTGAGATTCCAGGAGGGATTCGACTGGAGTGTGGAGGTACGACAGTCTATCCAACTTAGGGTCTGCTGAAGCATGGATTTTTGCGATCGCAATATTTGACTCTGACGCGTCAACTCCTAGTGTCCGGGCACCAAGCCGCGCAAGGCTCTATAGTTTAAGTTTGGACAGGAAAACAATAATACAACATGTCGTACGAACTTCGGAGAGTAAACCACCACCACATCCTACATCCAGTATATCCAGACCACTAATAACGCCCAACTCTGGTGGAGGTTCGGTCTTCTCTTCCCGAAAGACCTCGAGCAATTTTTCGCGAATAAATTGAACGCGTACCGGATTCATTTTGTGCAGAAACTCAAATTCACCCTGCTCGTTCCACCACTGTGACGAAAGCCGAGAGAAATGGGCTATTTCCGACGGGTTGGCCGTTCCATGTATCGTTGAAAGGTGTGCCTGTTGAAGGGCGCGTACCGCGCGAGAAACTCGCATGTTGTAATGAAGCTGGTGCTTTTAGATGCTTCAGGAGAGACTCGGGTTGCCGAGGATTTTTGAATAACGAGCGAAGAGGAGGAAGACGTGAACGCTTGATCTAGGAGAATTGTCAACTTGATTTTATTGGATGGCACCTCGTAATGCTCTCCGCTGTAATCCTGGGATTACTAGAGTCCACCTAATCTACATATATAGCGCTAAGTGTCTAAGAAGGTAAGCTTCTTAGACATTGGTCCTTTTGTGTAACGGCTTGTATTAGCGCTCAGGCCATGATTATATTTGTCTAAGAAGCTTGGGCAGAAGGTCACCGGTTCAATCCCTGTTCCTGCACTGTTTATAATTCCTGAAAAACCCGTAACCCGTAACCTGTAACCTGTAACCTGACATCGGAACCGGCAAAAGGGTCCCAGGCCTGACCGTCACTGTTCGAAAGCCTTACAAGCTTTCAGGATCTAATATATGGCTACTTTAGCTGCACTCTACGGGCTCCATGGGCAAACCTGTGTACATTAAGGATGGTGGCTATGTCACAGGGGGGGCTTTGTTGTAGGGTGTGGGAGGGTGTAATCCTGGGATTACTAGAGTCCACCTAATCTACATATATAGCGCTAAGTGTCTAAGAAGGTAAGCTTCTTAGACATTGGTCCTTTTGTGTAACGGCTTGTATTAGCGCTCAGGCCATGATTACATCCGCGTAGTGTTCATTGCCATACTCAGAGAGGCGTGGGAATTAAAATCACACTCAAACGTTTGAGGTGTCTCCTGAATCCTGACCGTGATCTCTCAACGAGGTAACTCCCAATACATCTCGAATCCTGGGGCCTGTATTACACATAACCAAGACTTCTCAGAGAGAAATCAAGTACAGCACTGTCGAGATGAGAATGCCGTGCCGAAGATTGAAGGGACTTCTCTCGGGGCGGATCCCGTTCTTGCGTGTTATCGGTGGGTTTGTTATTTTTAGTATTCTCGACAGCCTTACCAGAAAATGGGAGCAAATTTCGAGGATCCTCGCAATGTGGAATCAGGGGGAAACACCTTTAATGCCTTCGATACTAACATTTCATCCTCATGGAAGTAATATACTGGTACGGAACCACACACCGTATCCATGGCATAAAATTGGACCCTATAAACGCACTCCGAATTCTCTGTTTTTCAGGAATATTGGCTGCTCCATGTCCCATGCATCGAGAGTGGCTTTGTTAACATCCTTAACCTCCAAGCATACCAGGACGGTACAAGTTATTCCTAAGGCTGAACTCATTTTTCGATGACGTTGACAACACAAACTCTGGACCTGACTCCTTTTTCTTTATTTACCAGACTCTGACTTTGCAGATCTAAGGAGAAATATTGTTGGTTCCCAAATACAAACATATTCTAACTTACATCGACCTTGATGGTTCTGATTGTCACCTACCAAAATGTACATCATATCAATCGGGAACAATCCTAGGTCTGGCTATTTACACCTCTTTTGAGTAAAAGCTATTCACGCTAACACTGAAGTCATATAGCCTACTACTGCTCTTTGGACTCTGAATCTCCTAAACTGCACCCTTCCTTGCGGATAACCTATAGTGATGATACAATCATACAAATTACCGACCTGGCCCTATCTTCACTACACCATATCTTTGTAGATAAGGAATAAAAAATAGACTTGGTGTATTTATCTGTGCAACCGAAAGCACCTATTCTTGATTTTTAGTAGTTTCACCCTAAGTTCGTGCAATATATAGATCTTACCATCTACGTAAGTGAGGGAATGTGATTTCAGTAAATACAATAGTAGCACTCAAAGTAAAACGTAACACAAGGTCGTACATCAAAATCCACCCATGTAGTCCAAAATATCCATACAAATCAGAATTCTATCTCTCGTCCGATGTCCAAAACAAAGTCTATATCTAAATTGAGGAGTGTGCATGATTCAGTCGCTGAGAATCACGTAGATGAAAAAAATTGGGTAAGTGAAGTGAACTACTGACCTCTTGCCTACAGCTTCGTCACACTCGACCGTATCTGCCGTGGACCGAACTGGGAAGGGAGGAAAGCGGCCGGTACCTGTATAGGGACAAAAGGAAAGGGGAGCAGAAGAGTGGGAAAGTGTACAAGTGGCGGCGACCGTTGAAGTTGGCTCCCTGGAACGGCGTTTTCGTGTCGGGCTGCAGGGGGATGCCACCTCGGGTGGGCCGTCTGTAGTGCCGGGGGGAGGCTGGTCAAGTGGCTGCAGGGCCAGGGGGCCCCGGAAGTGTACTTGTAGAGTGAAGTCCCCCATAGGGCTAAGCCCCAGGGGACTATAATACAACAATAAAAAAAAAAAAAAAAAGACCCAAAATTCTGTCGTTACCACCGTAATGATTCATTCGTGACACGTCGGGAAGATTCACTTGTCGTTCGATGACCATTAAACTTGTTCTTGTTGATCATGTGTTGTATGAGGACCGGAAGGCACTGAGCCCCCAGAAACAATGGTGCTGAAGGCTACTGAACCCCCCGGTGTAATTTCAGGACTTTCTTTTTGGGTCTCCCTGGTCTTCCAGAATAACCAGACTTGAAGAAGGTCCTGTCCCACACGTTAACAAGATGATAGCAAGATGATAGATTATTTAGAAAGAAAATCCTACCCTTTGGGTGCCAAAAATAATGACTGTAGAAATGGGGACTATAATTGACAGATTTGTGAATGGTATCTTTATCGGAAAAAAGGAACTTACTGGCTGAAATAAGGAGCTCAAACTGTCCTTCAACCCGTGAAGCGAAAGTCCACAGAAGGCCAACCCTAACAAAAGAATCAGGGAACAGGAAAAAAAGTCGGACTGAGGGCAAAGGAACGTACCCAGTCGCGACGCTTGCCGTGACCGTAAACACACCCACACGAGCGGCCATCGTAACAGATTTTCCTAAACCCGTAAGGGCTTCCCGGTAGCGGTACAAGAAGGAAAGAATTACACCTGCATGACGTATCTCGTCAACAGGTACTTTGCGAGGGCCCACTTCTGCTCACCTTCTTCGATAATAAGGATTACACCTGCGCAAATAGCCGATATAGATGTCAGCTGTGCTCTAAAAATATCTTGTATATTAGTTGTGAACATATTGAGGATTTAGTCCGTACATATTTGCCCCCTTCAGATTACAATACATTCCGTTCGGAGATAGCTGTACTGAGGTAGGATGTTGTATTCCGGACTAGATAGCTATAGTGTAAGCCGTGGCCCGACCTACGATGTGGACCATATTCTACATACCATCAGTGCGATAATAACAATCACGATCCACAAGACCCAGGGCATCACAGAAAGCTATAGGAGATATATGATAACTCAATTTCTCTGCGTTTCGAATGAACGTACCAAAATCATGACTTTGGACAACATTCTCCCCGCCGGAATAATCGAAACGGCGGTAAGAATATTCAAAAGGAGCTAGATTGGATATCAGTTATTGCCGTATTATATCAATATGATTGGTTTAAAGGGTTTACATGGGTACAGACGCTCAATGTCGTGGCGCCAGTCCTGAAGCTTTGATAAGTAAAGTGCTTAAATGTTTGACAGATGCCACCTACAATGGCGTTGCGGCGTATACAAGTGCGGACTGAGCAATGCACAAGTTATGGCTTGGGCGGGTTTGTTGGTGGGCGATAAGCAAGAGAATGTATGAAATACAGAAAATAATCCATGAAAAGCAGAAGCTGAACCAAGTCGTGTGTCTACTTTGAGTCCGCCGTTGGACGACAAAGGCAGAGATAGTAGTAAGGCCGAAAGCAATCGCACCGATAATTTGAAGAGCGTTAAAAGTGCGGATATAACTGGGGTTCGCCCTTGCTTTTCATCCGAATAATGTGTAAATGCCTGTCAAAGCGTGAGGGAGAATGTTGAAAACTCACAGGTATCCATGGCCACGAATAAAAGTTGTCAGTTCTCGAGAAAGAACGAACAATTAGACCAGCTTTGTCTTCAGTTTCCCAGAAGTTTGGGGCTTGTTAGCGAAGCGAATTAAAGGTAATTGGTAGTGACGGTGGGGGAAGGAAAATGTCAATGAGAACCCACTCGTATCCATTTGAGTATATCCGCCAATTAAAAATGGATATGGATTTAGCTCTGACACTGGACATTTGTTGGGGTACGTGTCATGGAGACGTTAGCATCGGAAAGTTGGGAAGATTCCGAAATAACAGCTGCAAATTCCTTGGAGTCTCAATTAGACGTTACTAAAGTGTTGATTTCCGGGTGAGAACGAGTGACGGGAGGCGGTAAGCTTGCTATCAGAGTTATTATTGTTGTGTTTTGAGTTCGTAGCAAGTCGTAGTAAGGATGCGGTTCAAGCTGGGCAACGTGAGAACGATTTGAAATTGAGTGTTGATCATGTTGAGAGTTGATGCATTGATGCATGATTGATGTCATGCTGTTCTGCGTTTGGAGTGCGGGTAGATTGTTGCCAACAAAAGATAGTTAGACAGGCATTACGTTGTATCAATGGGCATGCCCAAAACTTGAATAGAGTCTTTAGTGAGACGACATTACCTGCCGATCTGATTATACTACACTGTATAGCGCAAAACCGGAATTCATCAAACAAGCTATTTTTAGGTTAGAGGACCGCGACGGTGGTAGAAATTTAAGGTTCCCCACATTTACTATTTTTCTTGGTCGATATGGCAATCAAGTTTACTGTCTGGCTTGTACACGTTCTGATTCTGTAGAGGTGGAAGGTTTTGTGGGGGTTTAAAAGTATCAAAATGGGTTGCGATTTGGCTGATCTCATCTCCCTGTCGGAGGGGTATACGTGTTGGTTACACACCGTGATCTGGCATGGTTTGATTGTCCCTTATAACAATACTGCGGTCTATCTGTTGCCTCTTGCTTGAGGTTTGTAGTGAAAAAAGAGCCCCTGGTGCAAAAATAGCATTCTGAGATCCAAGTCGTATGGCTTCTTTAGTGAAGTTTGAGACGAATTATATATGGTGTTGATCCAGGCGACTGGCAATTGGTTCAAGCTATACAAACGCTGCATGGTTTCCCGACACAGCGCATAAAGTCAAGGAATATCTGACGCGTGCTTGTGGGGTGTGAACATTAGATTCGAATAAAGTTCTTTTAGTATTCGCTTTGCCATTATCCCCATGGTGCATGGCTGCTGTAATTTCATCGTAAGACAATTATCACACAATACGACAAACACTTGCCCGGAGTCTGCTTTATGTATTTGGCCCTGACTAGGATAGCACTAGGAGGCAGTAATATATGACTCCGTCAATATCAAGAGAATTCCGAGTTCGACTTTCCACATAGAGGCCACCATATAATCTTGATAGTATATCCGATATAATTCATCATGGGCTACACTTTTCTCGCTTTGCTGAGTTCTGAAGGGACGAAGTTATACATCGCGTCAAAAGGATCGAAACAATATGTAACGGTCCAATCTCGGGCTGTAACCCATTGGCACCAATCAACTCTTGGACCAGAGCGCAAATGTGAGATAGCACCTAGAAATTGTTGGACGCTCAACTAGGGAGTACCCACGCTCGCACGATCGCACTGATTGAAAACACCATGGTAAACGTTGATGCATGTCAGAGTGAGTTGATGGGAGATGCTGTGTAGTAGCGGGGGTAGGGGTCACGAAGGAATAGTTGTGAAAAACTCATCATCTCGCTGGGAAATTTGCGGGACTGGGAAAAGGTTATGTAGAGAGTTGTCCATTGTGGGCTACTAGTGCTAATGCCTAGAGAGTTCATGGACGTGATTTGTTGAAACTTGAGGTTCAAAATTATGCCAATCAAAAAAAAAAAAATACGCGACACCAGACTTGAACCCACTGACGATATACCGTTACAGTGGTTACATGCATGACTCTTGGCCTCGTATCAAAAGGACCTTTATCCTGTCATCGACGTGTAATGGCTTCTCCCTCAATATATGAAAACTGGTCGCGAGAAGATCTTATTTCTCGTCTAGTCGAACTCGACCATAGCAGAACACACCCGAAACAGCGCCCTCCTTCACCAAAACGAAATATCAAGAAATCGTTTGACTTTACCACCCACGCCCGCCGAAAAGTCGCCCTCAAATTCTGCTATTCGGGGTGGGAGTATGGAGGATTAGCGTTTCAAAATATGAAGACATCTCTTCCAACGGTGGAAGGTGTCTTATTTGACGCGATGGCAAAGGCCAAGCTTGTAGACCCCGCAGGCGGGTTTGATGGTTGTGGGTGGGAGAAGTGTGGGCGCACGGACAGAGGGGTGAGTGCAGCTGGACAAGTCGTTTCATTGTGGATCAGGAGTGCCCTTGGACCTGGCGGGGATCAAGCGCAACCAACACAGTCTAGTGCCTCTGTCGTAGAAGGCGGACAGCCTCTTACGATGGCACCTTCCTCAAACTTGGAAAATAATGACAAAATATCAGGCCTAGAATTCAATTTCGATGAAGATGACTTGGAAGATCCTCAGTCTAATTTAAGTGCCCAGTCGCCTGCGAAATCAGAACACGACTATCTTTCTATGATCAACCGCCTCCTCCCTCCTACAATACGAATTCTCGCCTGGTCTCCAGTTTCAGATACATTTTCCGCTAGGTTCTCATGTACCTTCCGACATTATAAATACTTTTTCTCTCCCGACACCCTTCCGGGACCTGGTTTGAACATCGATCGAATGAGGGCCGCCGCAGATCGCCTTATCGGAGAGCACGATTTCCGTAATTTATGCAAGTTGGACCCAGCCAAACAGATTACGATGTTCCGACGGAAAGTCATGCGGGCTGATATTGAACCGCTGAACGGAGAAAATGGGATGTATGTTTTCAATCTTATTGGCAGCGCATTCCTCTACCACCAAGTAAGGCATATCATGGCCATCCTATTCATGGTAGGCTCAGGGCTAGAAGACCCTTCTGTGGTCACATCGTTGATGAATGTGGAGGAAGGATTAGAAGTGAATGTGGACTCGGCTGGCGCGGCAATCGAAGTTATTGATCGCAAGCCAGAATATCAAATGGCTGACGCACTCCCTTTGATGCTCTGGGACTGTGGATATTCCGATGGAGACCTGAATTGGCGAACGACACCATCCGAGGATAATTGTATTTCGAAAGGAAATGCCAACGGGAACACTAATGGAGGAACTGATCTATACCAACAACTACATTCTATCAATTCGCGGTCGCAAGTTTACACCGCCTTGAATAGTCATTTCCTCACAGCAGCCTCAAAATATCACCTTCCACCATCATCGCAACCAGTGGTTGAGCCCTCTACGTCGGCGACCCCTGTTAAACTATTAATTCCACTTGGTGGAGGGATGTACAAGCGGACAGCCCAGGAAAAATATATATCATTATTGCGCAGAAATAGACTGGATACCGTAGAAGTGACAAACGAACGCTGGCGACTGGGGAAAGGCTTCAGAAGGAATGAGCGGCGAAAGGCAGCTGAGGATGCAAATGATGACGATCTGGACGGAAATGAATGACACAGCTCGACAGGACCCAATGTGGTATATCTAGTTGAATAGGGCCTCGTGAATTGTAACCGGACGCCAGCGTTCCCCTCAATCAGTATCGGTATTCCCCCTCCTCCAGTCAAAGTTCCCTGTTTCCTAACTACATAAACAGCTCGAGTTATGGTGCAGGAGCCGAACCCATTCACCCTCTCGTCGGCCTCAAATTTTTGCTAGACTTTACCCTAGAGGAGTTAATAGCGACGGTTGAATATGCAGTGTTTTCTCAAGAGTCCAAACTCTATGTCTCACGCACAATCCGATGTACCCCCGGATCCGTTGGGCGCTGAATCTTGACACCTAAATCACAGGCCATCAGCCACTCATCGAACCCCAAGCATTCTTTCTAACACTGGCAATAACACAGAGTCTTAAATAACCCTCCAGTGCACCAAGACCATCTAGTACGCACACGAAATATCAATAAGTATCTAATGATGTTTTCTTGTAAGAATTATAAGTTATTGGTGAGTGACACTGATAAGCTGAGTTTAGTTCGAACAAACGACCTGACAACCTATTTTGACATCCGTGTATCACCCATTAGATCCCATCTGTTGAGAATAATTTCCCCATTCAGTTGTTCGAAGTCTTCGAATTCTCATCGTGGACAAAGTTAACAGTAGTCATCCCATGACGTTTCTCGAGGGGCAAGCCCTTCTTCGTTCTCACCCTCACTGTCGTGTTGTGGTTTTGCGCTCTCCTTACGCTTAGTGACTTCTGGAAAGTCTAGATAACACTTGGCCTCGTTCGAGTGGAAACCGTCCCTCTTTCAATTCTTCGAATAGATCCATAGTAATGACACTTATGTCTAGGCAAGGTATGTCGTTTCAGACAAGGCTATTATGAACAACCATTAATTATCAGACATCTAAGATACCGCTGGAGAAAGCTACAAACGTATTGTAGAGGCTTTCATAGCACTCGAACTTACTGGAGCCTGTGGTTTATCGATCATCCTTGCCACCGCTATCTTCGGTTCCGGTGTCAAACGGTATTCAACGTGGTACAGCTTCTGCGCGTCTTGGATATTTTCGTGTATATCATACACACTATTATTTACTACCGGTCAACTTTATCGACCAGTGCCGGATTATGGTTTATGTCTAGTCCAGACAGCATTCATTTATGCCGCTCCAACCTTGTGAGTAATACTTTTAAATCAATTATCTCGAAACCATCTTCATTGATTCGGTGTGAAGGACGGCTTCCACGACGCTATCTCTCATAATACATGTGGGTAAATTCCAAAACCGGTAGTTGATCATCACATTGAGACGCTAATAACCGAACAGATGCTTCTAAATGTGCGCCGTGTTCTCGCGAACGCACCTTTCAAGACGAAGTCTGGGGCAGTCCTCGCAGTAAGTGCACAATTGTTAATAACCTGAGAATAACTCTCAAATCCAATCCTTAGCTCTTGATTGTACCATATATTATATGGCTGGTCTCGTTTACAGGAATCCTCTTGGTACGCCACCAGAATACTAAAGCCAATACGCGTACACTCATTAGAGTTCGAAGTACGGAATTTCCAACCCGGAAACTGTAAGAAAATCACTTAACGGGACGTATTGTGACTCGACCAATCCCATGCTGTATGTTATTTTTTCATAATGGCGGATGCTCATGGAAACTAAATGAATTTAATAATTAATTTAGGTCCAAAATTTCTTCCCTGGTTGTGGTATCGTGCATGGTCCTCATTATAGCCATACAAGGTAATTTTGTATAGCCGTGGCACCTACTATAGAATTTTTCAAACGAAATCCAGGCATTATCGCACTTCGACTGTACCGGAACCGGCATATCATCTCGGGGAGCAGTCACTCCGTTACTATGGCTATTCGTGTCATGGTCTTTAGTTTGTTGGGAGCTCTGGCACTTGGGTACCTCCATTCTTCTTTTCATTGCGGTCCATTTATCACACACTTACACTATTCTCAAGCGTCGCAGTAGCATACGTTATAACATGGCAACATGACCAAGCATTCGATATGATTTTAGCATCCCGTGAGTCATCCCGAGCCTAATCTTATTGACCTGACTAAATGGCTAGTAATCCTAGTACCTGTCATAGCCGTCTTAATATTTGGAACACAAATGGTTTGTATAACAATACAATTTATAATACCTTTATTCATAGTTAAATAATCTATAGGATCTTGTACATGTCTGGATGTGTAGAAGAAGGATCGCTAACCCAGAACGTGTGCGACCCATCAGCCAATATGCAACTGTCGCTAGCCAAGAACCCCCTTAGCTCGCGTTGTATGGTTGAAATTACCCGTTTCTCTTTGTCTCCTTCTTGGGCTGTATTTTATGTACGGAGTTCAAAACTCCCGAGCCTAATGATCCCTTAGCGTATATTTAAAGGGAATAACTCTTTCTCGAGGTCAAGATTGAATTTTGATTCTTTTAGCTCGGGTTTTATCACCCGTCAAAAACATGTTAGTATATATAGAAATAATCCTGATGTGGCATAGCAAGAGCATGACATCAACACATTCCAGTGTCTACGCGATCAAATTCGGCGAACACGTAGAGGCATTCCATCAGTCGGTTCTGGTGATGGAACCATTGTCAATTCTTGTTGGCCGAATCAATGAACTCTACTTACTCATCGTGATTGCGGCAGCAGGTTTAGTGACTTGTCCTGCATATGCTGGTTCAAATTCAAAATTAGTGATCAGAGCGCTACCCAATTAACTTGATAAATATATGCTGAGTGATGTTTCGGATCAACGCACGCAAGGACTGCCTTCATTTCCATTATAGCCATCGTTTTCCCGATACATGCATGGGGCCCAGCTATAAAAGAAAGCATGGAAAACACGGGATGGTAATTCTTCGGAAGATTTAACCAGCGGCTGGGATTAAACCTTTGAACTATGATTTTTCAAAACTTCAATCTTTTTCACGAGGAAACGTACTGTTCTGCGTCCTCTCCCCAGACTTCTTTCCAAGTATTGACAACTCGAATCTTGTTTTCGTCTGAGAACTCACGAACAATAATGCAGAGCTGGACAACTGACGGGTATTGTTAATAAGGTCCCTTTGGGTACTACGACGCCATCAATGTACTCGGTTTTGCTAGTCGTGCGTACAGTCAAAGGAACAGGTGGTAGCACGCGAAGGCTTTCCATCCTATATACTATTATGAGCCAATGATTAGATATTCTAATTTGGACTTACACAACGCAATCCAAATATGTCATCTCCTTTAGGGTACGGTAGTCGGGTCTTGGGTTTTCGGAAAACACTGGCGCGACTTCATCTCGAAGTTTCTTCTGACTGTCTGGATCATTTGCAAGTAACCATAACGTCTGGAAAGATTATTGAGATTATACTTGTGTGGCTAAGATCGAAAGAGCTAACCCAAGATAAACCAGTCGCTGTCGTCTCATGTCCGGCACCAAGGAACGTAAGCTGCGGTTATTGGGGCTCAGAAGGGAACTTAAGGAAAAGGGGACCGAACTTACCACTTGATCCATCATAGCCTGATCACTCATAGTATAAACACCCTTATCCTTATCTAAATCCGCTTTGCGTGCGCGAACCAAGAGACTCATGATATCCCGCTTAGCAGAGGTGTCCGAGTCAGCCACGGAAGTGTCGTTCATTTTTTCGTGAAGCATGGATGCAGACACTCGTCTGATTCGATACATCGCTTCAATCAATGAACTGATTGGGCCTTGCAGGTTATACTGTAAGAGTTTATGGTGATTGAATCAAAACCATCATATTTACCAGCAAAGGGCACTTTTGTCAACCAGTGCCGGTGTGTATATCCCCACTCTGAGGAGAGGAGTTTTGGAATCCCAGGAACCGACATCCATATAATCAGTCTGGCAAGGTTTGGCCCTTGGAACCATGAGTTAGAAGGTAAGACACTATGATGATGTATGTATGCACCAGACTGTAAACTTAACAATAATTCGTATGCTTCAGCCAATTCATTATGTGGATCATGTAATGAGTCGGCCTTGTACCCGAAAGCAGTTTCACAGATGATGTCGAGTGTCACCTTACTCACTAAAGATGTTTTCGTGAGGTCGGGGCCCGTCGTATAAACGGGCCATACGTACTCCAATCATATATTAGGAACTCTTTTCCGTTCTTCGGATCTTCCTCGGCCTCGATGGCGGATTTCATAATCTCAAGGAGCCTGGATTCCGGTCAAGATATGCCATAGAATTAGACTCAAGAAAATCGCCACCAACCCATTGATAGAATCGTAATACATATACGTTTCTTATACCACGGTCAGGGACGACATAGAGACTAACATTGAGAGAGCGTACGAGCCATGAGATTCGGAATTGAGAAAGCTGGGTTCATAGTTTTGCGCATCTGCTTATGGTCGTCCCCCGTTACCGTCAAAAGTCCATTTCCAGTAACAAGCCCTAGGATGTGCCTCAAAAATGCCGGCTTGCGAGGCCATCGTCACGGAGACGTAGAAGGAGGTTCATATAAACGTACCCTTGGATGATCTAGCCACTCTTTAACTAGTATTTGGTGCAGAGCTTCCGGCCTCATGAAAATAAGCCGCTCGATTCCAACAGGTCCAACAACCCTGACAACGGGACCGTATTGCTTGACCCATTCGCGCTGGGGTATACCACTTTCACTTTTAATAATGATAGGTGATTGACCGAAGATAAGATGGCCCAATGGTGGCCCGGGTACAGATCGAAGCGGAGAAAAGACGTATGGCCAAAGCCAAAGTCGATGGACAAGGTAGCCGAGAGTACCTGAGCGATGGTTGTATCCATTTAACCCGACCCTAAACACTGCTGACATGCCAATTTGCTCACCTGCCGCGCCCAAAGCTAGATAGTATTGTTTCAAAAACGAAAGAAGAAATTTATATTCCACAGCGCTGAAGGAGGCAATGTTCCTGATGACAGTAGGCATAATGGTAGGGCATCCTTATCTGGCTCTCCAACATTGGACCTTTTGCTGAATGATGGAAAAGCTTATGATTTCGAGCCGGACAACCGGGTGCCTACCATAATTGAAACTTAATTGATATCCATGGAGGTCATCAGTCGTGATATGCATCATACGGTTGCAATCGGATTGACGGATGTACATGATCAGCTGTTCAAACGTTCGGGCGCCAAACAAGATCTATCATCGAGATCATACCGTCATTTAGTGGCATCCGCTCATGTAGGTTCACGAACACTCTCAGCTCAAGTCCAGCCCTGGTCTCTTGCGCGATTATTTCAAGATCCTCATGAACTTCAAGTATTGAGGCCGGCTTTCATTTCGTTATTCAACATTTTCACTTCTCTCAAAATTCTAAGTCTGCCTTAGCACGGGTGGTCGACTTTGGCATCTGATATCTGTCAGCTTGGGATAGGCTAAGGTCCCAATGTCGCAGACTTGGTATGAGCTGGCTCCTTTGGTTGCTAGTGAGTTAGAGGATCGGTTTTGCGTTTGCTCGACTTGACATGACATTTATGCAGGACAACTAACGGATGACGATGAACACAACAGCTTGCAGCTGATACATGTCTTCATTTCTTTTCACTTATTCGGATTTTTCGGCACAATCATCATGTTATTGACCGTGTGTTTCGCCCATGGTACACCAAGACATCCTACTTGGCTCAGTTTCGCTATTTCTTGGATTATATCAACACTATCTTATTCCCTACTCTTCCTTGGGGGCCGCTTAACTGGACCAGAGCCAGGGTATCCCCTTTGCCTTGTACAAAGCATTATGATTTATTCGGCACCACCACTGTGAGCTTTTCTCTCAATAAAAGTCGATTACTCAATATGTTGTCGTAGGACTGCGGCAACTACATGTGCACTGGTAATTCAGGTTGGGTGATGGAGTTCTCTGAAATATTCTTCATCCGGTTTGACGATTACGTTAGATTTGGTTCCTGGTCCGTTCTGTGGCAACTTCTACAACATCTGGGAAAGGACATATCTTATCCCCAATATGGTCAACCAGTGTACGTTCCACCCTTCTATGTTTAGTCAAATATGTTTAACTTCCTGCTAGTTATTGGTTGCACCATATTTGCTATATATTGTGATTGTGGTTGCCACCCTAACTGTAACTGCCCTTGCTGAATGGGTAAGATCGTTAACTTAATGGATTAATAGATTGGGATCAATACGCCTTCAACCGTACGAAGAGTCGGGAGTGGAATGTATTGCAATTTCGCCAATAAGATCCCGTGAGTATCTCTATCTTCACGAACAATCAGTTCGCTCACTTGCCGAAGAGGAAGAGTTTCTACTTTCTTAGTCGCATTAATCATGATTCCAACCGTCTTCCTTGAGAGTATGTCATTTCCCATCTTCGAGGATGACATATCTTGACATTCCTACGGCAGCCCAGGTCTGTATTGCTTTGCGTAAGAACTGGGGCCTCTTCAAATCTCAAGAAGGATCTTTTTCTATGATCATTCGAGTTGTCATCTTCACATTCTTCGGATTTTTCGCTATCGTGTAAGTTCTGATGCCCCAGCGCCTTGATTCATAACACGATTGATCAAGTACTCCACAGAGCCAGCGTACTCATTTTCTTCGCGATTCACCACGGACCAGAGCTGAACATCATAATATCCTTAAGTGAGCAGCTATTGCCTATAACTTTGTTCTCAAAGCCTGATCTGTTTTTCGTCGCAGTCCCGATAGCCGTTGTCTTGGTCTTTGCGACACAGGGTGTATGTTTATTTTGACATTCAGCCCCCGCACTCCTCAAATCTGACGTTTTACTAAAGGATTTGATCCGTGTATGGATGTTTTGGAGGAAACATCCTGATGCTAAGACGGATGATATACTTAGGCCCGAAGTCTAGAACCCCAAAAGAGCGAAAGTATCTTGATAATAAGCTAAGTAAAGTGTAATACCCAAGGCAACATGCCCTACTGTATTAGGGGGTTATGGTCTATTTGCGAGTCGCGCCTTCATCGTTTGGTACAGGTTTGTCTGATATGTTAGAACATTCCTGAACAAACATCTCAGTTCTATGCTATCAATACTGGATAGCAAGTTAGATGCCTAATTAAAACAGATCATAAAGGGACATTTTGAGATCATCAGATTTTAATTGTTGGACCATCCACCGCCTAGTGCTTTTGGGGTTGCGACTATATCTGGGATAGGTTTGTTTAAAATCGCAAAATTTGTATTGTTCCTTAGGTTGACGCGCCAGGCAAAAGGCGAATGAACAAGGATGTGAGCTGCTCTGCATTCCTTTAAAGAGAGGTCTTATAGATCTAAATCATAAAATGTTGGTGGTACACTGCCCTGTCTACGAGTTAAGTTGGTATACTGTATAAAGTAAATGTTGTAGACAGAAACGGGGTATGGTGTCAAAATTCTCGTGTCTGTAGAGTAACATCAAACTCGAATAGCCGTGATCTGACTACCAGTGATTGTAACCCCATGGATTCCGATCTCTCTGTTATACTTTTCTATCCATTGAGCACGCTCTTCTTCTGTCGTAATCAGTTTTCCATTGTCATCTTCGAGGTATCCTCCAGCCAAGGCCCCCGTCGACAATCTGGTGGTGATCATCTGCGCCATCTCTCCGGTAAAGTCTTCATCTCCTGCTAATGACGCGCCATTAACGCTGAGGCACGTCTTCGCCGTCATGCCGAATGGACAACGACACGAGACCTGCTCTTTGACTGCGAAGGAGGCCTCAGCAAGCATTTCGGGTAGACGTTTGCTCAAGCTTGAAGACTTCGATTTGAGTAAGAAATGGAGGTATTGTATAAATGGGTTTACCTGATCACGTATCCGGTGGCTTGTGCTTGTTTGAGGAACATACGGTTGAGTGAAGTGAGCCAAGGCGCAGTAAATTTCGGGTCTGTTTCTTCTCCATTGAACCAGACAATGTCATAGTCGAAAAGGAATAGATGACCTCCCGGCCCTGTTAGATTATGAGAACTGCGACAAATACGTTATGGATAACACACTGACGTAGCACATCGCATATGTTTTTTAGGGCTTTCTTCCACTGGTCTTCCGAGAAGGCGTATACCAAGAGTCTCATGTTTACAACATCGAACTGGCCCCTCATTTCCTCCGGAAACGGCTTTGTGGCATCATGAATAAACGTATTGATGGAATAAGCATCTATGATGGATGCCGGAGGGAAATTATCAGCTGAGATATCACAGGCATGAAGTTCAACCGTCGACGGGTCGGTTGAGCGTGCCACGTCGAGGGTCCATGCCAAACTTCCGGCAGCAACATCGAGGACCTTATTGACTCTGTTTTCATCAAGGAAACCGGCGAGGGTTACTGGGCCTTTGTCAAAGAATTTCTGATATATATGAAACTGCCGGTCGAGGCTAGGGAAAAGTCAGAGGAATTTCTTTAACCCATCGGCAAACTAAGAGCTGACCGATAATTATCTGCGGCATTGTTCTTGAAAAGATAGTGGTCGTTGGAAGGCATGGAGTGTTTTGGCCGGGGTCAATTGGTCTGAGTAGGTAGTGAAAGTGGAACCAACTAGAAACCCAAATCTTATGTAGAGGAGAATTGATGACGTAAATATATAGCCAGGAAGCTGGACCTGATATACCGATTTAACGATCTGCTTTCAAGTGTTATCTTGACATACCGAAATCCCTAAAACAAATCCGTGGCGTTGCCCAAATTTGATGGAAAGAAATCGGCTAATACTGCTTCTTGAGTATTTCTGATAGCTATTATAGGGTTATGGGGTACCAGCCCGGATAGTCCCTCTCGCGGGCCACCTAACTGCGGTAACCGATGCACTGGCGAGTCCTAAATAAAGACTGGGCGCGCACGATGCGAGCACTCGCGTTCCTTTAGAAGCAGATGTATCTTCTTGGAGGGAGACCGAAGTTCGACTGCGATTCGAGTTCTTCGAAATTCTGGGACTGGTACTGGCAGTGAAGGAACGAAAGCAGGGGACTTCTTTATCCTCTCACATCCTTAAAGGAGGTAGGTGAACCTTGAACGAGACTGGTGAAACTAATATTCAACATCTGACGCGACTCCTCTGCTACATCGAAATAGTTTGAGTGATCGTAAATGCTTCCATTGTTGGTATAAAGCCTCGGAATGCTTACAGATTATGCTCCTTTCCGGAGTTGAGAACGTGCAAATGTTTAACTCCTTCCGAGATGTGGGGTGTATATGGACCCTTGACAAAGTGTTGCAAGAACCAGTGGGCTAATCTCCGGAAACATTAAAAGATACTTGAGAAGTCCGGGCTACCCCAAGTACGGGAGTGGATGAATTGTTTCATGGGTGCATGTTGTCGCAATGCTACATACATAGATAACAGTTGTTCCGAGTCGGCATCCTGGGGGAGGATGTCCTCAGTATTGAGTTGAAGTGCGCAATAATCATCACTGGATCGAAGAATCAACTTAACGTGGAAATCAAACTTCTGGATTAGTCAGTCGGGTTCGTGCCCGTCGGACACTCCAATACCACCCAACGCCCGCAATCACCAACAATGAACAATGAACACCAACTCCGGTACCAATACCAATTCGTTGACATGAGATTAAATCTCAAGCCGGAAAAAGGGGAGCTCATGGTGTCTTTGCCATTTTTGTCCGCAAAATACCTCGCGGGCTGACCCACTTCATAGTCAAGGTTCGGCAATAACATCATGAAAGTAAAGTGCATATTTCTAGCAGGTACGAAATCAGCTATTCTTTAGTAGTACGACATAGCCCTCGAATTCATTTTGGTGAAGACCATTCCGCCTTGGTGTCACGCTTGACTACCTCTCACCCCCCCAGAAGGCATTGGGCGGGACTCGGGAGGGTCCACCAGTTGGATGTCACTCTGCCTTACGTCCTTGGAGAAGTTTTGGTGTGTCCTTTCCATGTTTTTTTTAATCACACAATCTTCTTACTTCGATAGGGTATAGATATGATCTAGCAAAACACAACCGGCGAACGTTGATAATGATTAGAGACTTGTCGACATTATTATTTGATCACCGATCACAGGTCATCGGTTACTCGTGCTTTGATGAGGGAGAATAGGAAAACGAGACCAGCCCGCCGACTTCCATACTCGGAGTTGAAGGAAGGAACCACAGCTCCGCCGGCGGGTTGTCCAACTCAAATGTTTGATTTACTTCGAAGGAATTGACTGTCAAACTAATACATAGTACTTCCTACAGTGTTGACCATAGGTTATGAATTGTGCACTGAAAGCCAATCCGAACTGCGTATAGTGCCTATTGACTCTAACTATGATCAGTCTCCCTCGGAAACAGATTTTTACTTTAACCGAGCTTTTATTTCTCAAAATTAAGTTCCAATTACAATTTTTAATCTAATTACTATTCATCATCAGGAAATGTCTGAACAACGATATGATCTCTGAAACTCTCAAGGAGAACAGTATCTGTAAGCCCCAACTATCGGCCATAAACCCCGAGGCTCGCCAATTTCATCTTTACTTCTCTTCCGTACCCCTCGCCAGGCGCCATCAGATGGAGCTTCCTCAACAGTCCTAGGAGAGGCTCTTCGGAATTATCTCGATCTCCTTGACATACCATTCCAACCCTTATCTCTTTGACTTTTATATAGAAGATGACCTTTCGACAGTGAAACACTTAAAAGGGCTTAGGAACGGAGGTGCGTCTCCGTCCCGGCCCCGCCATTTTACGATGTTTATCTTCGCCCTCATCGCATGCGCGTTCGTCTTTGCATACCTCAAGAAGAATTCAAAGAAAAATCCACCTCTTCCACCGGGGCCCCCAGCGGATCCCATCATCGGGCATCTTCGTTTAATCCCTCCGGACAACCAAGAGAAACTGTTCTATCAATGGGGGAAAAAATATGGTTAACCTTCTCACTAAACAGCCATAGGTTGCGTATTAATTAGATTTTAGGGGATGTGATGCACCTACATTTCCTTGGGCGATCCGTCATTATTCTCAATAGTGCGAAAGCTGCCACGGATTTAATGGATAAACGAAGCGCAAATTATAGTGATAGGCCACACTTTGCACTTTTCGAAATGTGCGAGTGTTTTAATCCAACTATATTGTTTTTATGACTGATTTCATATTTAGGATGGGCTGGAGATCTACTGTCAGTTTGATGCCGTACGGAAAACAGTTCCACAAACATCGGCGAATGTTACAACAATATCTCACTCCTAATAAATGCTTGGGTTATCAATCTATTCAAGTACGAGAAGCCAGGGTTCTTCTCCAGAGCATATTGGAGGACGGTCATAACCTGGATACGTTCTTACGACGGCAAGCTTTTTTTTGGTACTTTAAATATGATACAGGGTCTTACCTCTCTCCTGCCAATAGATATGCGACAGCAATCATTATCCGAATTGCCTTTGGCCACCAGATCACATCAGACGACGATCCATATGTCCAGATTTCGCAAGAGGCCGGACACGCGTTAAGTAATGCTGGCTCCCCCGGAAGCACACCTATTGATTATTTCCCATGGCGTAACTAACTTTGCTATATTTTAAGACTATGATCAGGTTAACCGACGTTTATCTTATTTTAGTTCGATATTTCCCGTCCTGGTTCCCAGGAACATTCTATGCTGATTTTGCTCGAGAAAATAAAGGTCCAACGGATAACCTGCACCAATATCCGTTTAAGCAGGTAACAGCGCAACTGGTTAGTACCTAATTCAACCCTTGACACCAACATTACGGTATTCAAAACTTTTACGTCGATAGGCCGAAGGAACGGCAAAATCCTCATTCCTCTCTACTCAATTGGAGGCTTTGAGTCGTGAATCCGGACCTGATGCATTCACATTTGATGACATCAAGGGCGCCGCAGGTGTCATGTATTGTGCTGGAGCAGATACTGTGAGTGCATTCCAAACACGGAAGATACAGATTTGCCCAACAAACCCCTTATAGACCTGGTCTAGTCTATCCATCTTCTTCCTGGCTATGGTTCTCTACCCTGAACATCAGGCACTGGCTCAGAAGGAGCTTGACTCTGTTGTTGGTACCGACCGCCTCCCTGAATTCAAGGATCGCCCTTCTCTTCCCTACCTCGAATGTGTCTTGCAAGAAACACTCAGGTAAATACTTCTTTTTTTTTTTATAATGAAAGGTTATTTCTTACACAAATTTCAAGGTGGAATTCGGCTGTCCCATTAGGTTCGTGATTCTGTAACATCTATTTAATAATATTTAATTGTTTGAAAGGTATCCCTCATCGTTCTATGGAGGACGACGTCTACAATGGGATGTTTATTCCAAAAGGTTCTCTCATGATTGCCAACACAAGGTATCTTGATTTCCACAACATGATATGGACACTACTGACCCTCGAATAGAGCCATTACTCTTGACGAGGCGATCCACAAGGATCCATTTACATTTAACCCGTCTCGCTACCTTCCAAAACCAGAAGGCAACGGCGAACCTTACCCTGTTGGAACGTTTGGTTATGGTAGAAGGTATGGAAACTTTTTGAAAACGCACCTATTCCTCTACATATAATATATTTCTAATAGGGCCTGCCCTGGTATTCATCTTGGAGATAGCAGTCTCTGGATTGTTGTGGCATCAGTTCTCTCCACTATGAATGTTTCAAAGGCTCTCGATAGCAACGGGAAAGAAATCACTCCTGATGTTTCATTCACCTCAGGCATCACCAGGTTTTTAATCCAGTGTTTCTCGGCTGTTTTAACCGGTACTAATCTTCTACCCAGTCACCCTCGCCCGTATCAATGCTTAGTTAAACCTCGAAGCGAGACTGCGCGCACTCTTGTTGCGCAGAACGATACATCAGATACATATTAGGGGGGTTCGCGTCATAATTTTAATAAAATTCCATTGTTCATATTTACCGAGAAAAAATAAGTACTCTTATTCGCGTTGTTTCTATCCCGGGACCAACAGGTTCCCTTTGATACGTGCTTCCTGGGGGTTCCTGTTAATACGGGTTGGTGCGAGGTCTAATTGTTCCTTCGCCACGATTGCTTTACTCCAATGTGTCGGTGTTGTTGATTTCGTAGGAGTTCTATCATTCTGTGAGTGTATGGCTCTTAAAAATAAATATCCAATCGAAGCAAACGCTCTACCGAAGTTTGCGGCAACAGGTTGAGACCAGCGAGAGTAACCTTGGGACTGATCATCCCGAAAGCTTCGATTACCAGAGGTCATCAACCCCCAGACACAGCACTCGTAATCTAATTCAGACCTGGCTGCCTGGAATTTCTTTTGCAAGGGAATCGTTCAAGTTTCTTTGTGCTCATTTTGACTACCGATAGATTACCATCAAGTTCGAAAATAGGAGTGCCAGCGGCCATAGTTATACAACGTTGGTGTGGCCATTGAATTATAGAGGTGGAGATCGGATTTGGAAGAATGTGTATTATGCAACAAGTCCTTCGCCTTCTATATAAGTTTGGATGCAGGCGTTGGATGAATTATATAACTTTTAGACGTGAAATTAATGATATTTGGGATATATACATCAAGAGATTCGATAATATTGACGAACATAATATAGTAGCCAACGAGTATATAATTGGATTGGTTTTGTCAATGCAAATGTCGGGTGGATAAAGGTGGTGTCGAATTTTTGGGTGCGATATGCTAGTTTCAAGTTTGTGGTTGATAATAGTTTTCTTCCGTGGATCATGCATGAGCGCGTTTCTTCAAGGTGGAACGGGAGCTTGTTCGGGGTTCCTACCGATGGATTTTCTGCGGAAGAAAAGCCCGGATTTCAGAGGTTCTTGATTTAAGTTAAATACGTCTTTAGGATAATTGGCATGGATCGGTGGTGGGGAACATACAGAAAATTTGAAAAAAATTCCATAAGTTGTCCTTGAGATGTGCGCACCAACTGGATTACGTGGAATGGGACGCGGATCGGGTTTGGCGCAAATGGTGGACTCGTCGGACGACGAATCTGGCGTTTCGCAACGTGATTGAAACCCTCCAATAAGCGCTCCAAAAAACAAGGACTCCTACAACTACTGATACAGCAAGTAGGGTGAGAGGAAATGCAATGGAGCTGAAGATGTAAAATGTCAGCAAAAAAATCGACACGATGAATATAAGTGTCGCAAAGAACTGAAGCTGTTCGCAAATCGCCAAATAATGTCGAAAATAGGTGATGTTGTGGTAATCTTCTTCTGTGGAATGTTGAGAAGTTAACGCAGCGCCCCTTCCGGCTACAATGATATTGCCAAAGTGGAGACCCATGGCAAGGAAGGAGAACAACATTCCGACATCGAAAGGGACGCGATGATCGTTAATAACTATTGACTTCACCAGCGAAATGTAGGAGACGATGAGCGATGCCGTGAATGTTGACTGAATGCATTAAGTCCAATGATCCATCAATAAGGAAGTGTGAGTCTCACAATCACGACAAGATTATTGAACTGCTCTGTCAAGGAAGCATAAGTCTTCTCATCTATAATTTCCGATTCGCTCCCCCCTGTCGGTAATCCATTGAATAAGAGATTAGGAATGATATTTTTGAATACATCACCGTTGTCCGGTTCTCTTGGAAGAACGGTGGATATTACAGGATGAGGGAGAGCGTCATGAAGCTTGTGTATATTTTGAATATGAGTGTCGAGGAAACTTTTCAGGTGGTGAGAATGATACACCACGGCTTGTGACAGGATTTGGTTTTGAGGTTGAGGCTGTTCCCGGTTCGAATCATTCGATTCGGTAGCTTTCTCTAATGACGGGTAGTTGGTTTTAAATATCTTGTAAATATATGATTATTGACTAACCTGCATGGCTTATTTCTGGGCGATTACTGGGTCCTTCGAGGGAGACCGAAAGGTTGGCATGTAAAGAGCGAACCTTTTCGGTATGTGTGACCAAGAAGTCGGTTAATTCTGCTTGAAGTGCCTGTAGAGCTGAATCACATGGTTATGGCGAGGCGTTGGAAGCGAAAAGGTTGAGTAACGATATTTCTACCTTCGTAGTCTGTACTTGTTGCCGCAGGTTGACATTTCACGGATGTAGAGATAGACAATTGGTCTTCATTGCCTTCGTTAATGGACATTATTGGGACGAACGCTATACAATAATGCGTTCCCTGGTACTTAGCGTATCCGCCTCTTTGGCCTTGAGGGGTCAGCATGGTACGATAACCGATATAGACATCCTCATGAAACAGATCTAACTTGCGGGGTTTGGGGGTCGGGGGCGCTTCGTGGCGAGTTGGGTAGTACCCTGATATTAAAGTACGATTAAGTATAAACAATAGTATGAGAATAAAGCGACAAATAAACTAGGTAGCGGCTTCGGATGTTGCAAGATTTGTAGCATTGGCGTTATCCTCCTTCTTTCCTTCCTTCATGTTCAATATCGGTTTCCGTGGTTCAAGTTTGAACCTCTGTTTCGCTTTCATTTGACGCTTCTTTAGACGCGAGCGGCACTTTTCGCATATGGCGTTAGTTGTGTTGATCGGTATTGTCTTATTGCACGTCTTATTCCCGCATGGGCGCTAAATAGTGGAAATTCTCAAGGTCAGCGCCGATTTACCATTTAGCAGTCGAACGTACAATTTGCACTGCAGTTGATGATATCACTTCAGTTTGTTGCGTGTTCGACGTGATCGGGGCTTCATTCTCCTGCTGAGCTGTGTGATTGACTGTGGCCACGTTGTTAACTATAGGTGTCATTGGTGAAGGCTGCCTTGGCACAGGTTGTTCGGCTGCGACCGGTGGGATAGTAACTGGGGGTGGTGATACTTGTGTGGTGTGTGATGCATCCTCCTTCCCTCTTTTTTGTTTCTTCTTCGGTCTCGAAACCTGAAAAAGCATTGATGTCAGATATCCTTTGATAATAATGAAACAAAAACAAACCGCGACTGCTGGAGTTTCCGGAGGACGGCGATAGTGTGAAAATCTTGTATCCTTTGTGTACCCGTACGTGGATGGGTAAGACCCAAGTGGTGGTTGTTGTGTAACATAAGGTTGCCCGGGAGCCGGAGGCGGCGAACCATATGCGCTCGGTACGTAACGCGGAGGCAGATACGGATAGCCAGGCAAAAGTGAGTGAGTCGGTGGATACCCGTAAAGTGGGTACGGATATGGATACGTTCCTGGAGGAGGATAGGGAGAATGGGTTGATGATGACGGTAGTATTGACAAAGGTGATTGATGATTGGCTGAAGGTAAAGGAGAAACTTGAGACGCATATGGTAACATATTGTATGGGGCAGCCATATAATATGGATACGGATATTGAGGGTGTGAGGCGTATGGATAATGAGATGGCACCGAAGGCGGCGGCGGGGGTTGAGGAAGAGGATTTGGTTTAGGAGTCGCACGAGATCTCTTTCGTGGATTGGCAGTGGTAGAAGATGTCTCCGAAATTATGGCGGGAGTTGCGGAATGCTGAGGTGTTGAGCTCGTGGAATTTGGCCTGGAAGCGACCAAGGTTGTGGAGCTTGAAGGGCTAAAGCCAACATTCATACGGCTGTCGCTCGCACCATTACCTGAATTCGACTCCTGCGTTGTGCGGGCTTCATCGATTTTCGTACCTTCGGTGACATCATTTGTAGTATGCGACCGCTGATTTTCTTGTATTGAGGGTGCGGACGCAGCGGGCGTCCCAATTGGAGGGGGTAAAGACTTATACACATGAAACGAGGATTCGCCGACGAGGCCTGTGTTTACTTGCTAACAGTCGATCATAATTCAATCTTTGGCACCATCAAAAGATAGAACCTAGACGTACCCTCTCCTTCCTTGGTAGTAATAAATTTTTGAACACTTGCACCGAGACCTCTGGATTGTGAGTTACTAAGCGCCCAGTGGCAGAGCTGGCGGTTTGGGGCTGGTGCGCCCGGAACGTTAGAGGGGTGTCGGCCGTCGTGAATGTGACTGGCTGCCCATTCGTGGTGGATATGCCAGATGGGTTTGAATCACCAAGGGCATTTTCGCTCGCGTGAAGGTCCACAACACTGGATGAAGTGGTATTCAATAGTGATGTCGTTTGATTAGATGCGGTGTTGGCGTTGCTGATAGACGTGAACGCAAATGGGACTGGCGTTGCACGAAACACATTTTGAAAAGTTGCTGGACTTTCTTTGGCAGAGTTCAAAATGTTTGCTGAATTCGTCGGAACCACGGAAGGCGGTGTGAGCGAGTCGGCTGTGGTAGTGGGCACTTCCTTCGAAACTCCTGCATTTAGCGTGATATTAGAGACAGATCCCGATTCTGTGGGGACATTGAGGCCTTTGTCGTGACCTTCGGAATTTCTTTGATCCTGCTCAATTTCACCTGCGCGCGCTTCTGAGCTCATGTTCGCCTCGCCAACCTTTTCCCCAGCTGCCATCCGCCTCACGATCTCCTGAAGTCTCCCGATTTCCTTTCGTGCATCATTCTCGCCTTTCTTCTCTTTTTCTTCTCCTTCTAATTCCTTCCTTTCCCTTTTAAGGACTCGCTCTCTTGCCCTACAGATATCGCAATGTCTCCATCGTGTCGTTGGCCCAAGAAGATTGTGGCATTCATCTGACAAACAAGTAAGGTTACGCTTGCGTGGTTTGTCTCCGCTGGATATATTTCGATTGGGATCTCCACTTCCATCTGGACCTTCCAGTTTTGCTTTCTTGCTGATTGTTCTTGTTTTATTCTCTTTCTCACTCTTCTCGTTCTCGCCCTCACCCATCATGACTTCTAATTCTTCTCCGTCGGGTCCAAAGGCCTTTTCAACTTTCTCGCGGACACGTTTTAGTTGGCTGTGGTATCTATTCTGCAGTCTGTGCTGCTCACAACGCTTGTAGCGGTAGAAACCGGGAAGAAGTTTATGACAATGTGAGACAGTACACATACGCGCTGGAGGCAGTGGGCCTGAACATATGATTAGTATCAATGAATAGGAGGGAATATACAAAAGGGGGTGTTATCAAATTGAGTTCGGGGGAAAAGATTACGGCTGTAAGAAACATACGAAATTAGGACTTACTCATCGATATAGAGCTCTGAAATTGAGAGGAAGTTGAAATAGGTTGTTGAATATCTGTATTAATCGATTGAGGTAAAGTTGTAGATGGTGGGAGAATCGATGTTTGTATTGCTGTGGGATTGACACCGCCTCCATTTGAGTATAGGTTGAGATTCGTAGTTACAGCTCCATCCTCGTTCAAATTTTGCGTCTCACCGGGGCGAAGCTGTCCTGCCGTGCCGTCCAACGCAAGAGTAGGTGCGACAGAGAAAGGAGAGACGATTTGCTCGTCGATGATAGAGAGCTCCCATGCACGCAGATCTTCGGGTGATTCAGAAAGCGACTGTATAACATAAAACTTAGCCTGAAAATAGAAATGGTGAAGAGACCATACGAACGCGTTCTCCTGTTTGGCGTCGACGTTCATCCTCCACAATACGAAGGCCAGAGAGTTCCCTATCGAATGCCTCGCGTTCCGCTTTCCACTTTGCGCGTTTTGTGTTACCATATGTTCGGTACCTAATGCGACAAGATGGGCACATCTTGAACGTATAGTTGCTCGGAATTATCAATTTGCAGCCCTTGACCGAACAGAACCGAGACGAGTCCGTGTCAGACGAGATCTGATCAGCGTTTGCAACGGTGCCGCTAGAATCCCCCTGGCCAACAGGCTGGAGGGTTGTGGATACTTCGTGTTCTTCGTCATCAGATTCGCTCTCATTCGCGTGGTTACCATAGTACTGGCCATTGCCATTATCGTGACCGACCATATCCTTCGAGGTATGCCGTAACGGATGGGCAACCAAAGGGGTGCCCGACGAGCTGGCGACAGTCGAAGTGGGTAAGGTGAGGGCACCAGCCAATTCAGAGCTCGAGTTCGAACCCTTTGAATACGAAATGTTCTGGTATACGGATATATGGGTAGTATCGCTTGATGATGGTTCAGTATATAACTGTGGATCAATTGCACCTTCATTCCACTTTTTCGGGGCCACTGCACTCGGCACAGAAGTGGACATCCAAACCCTAGAGTTTTCATCTGTCAACTCTCCGTCCACACGCCCCATTCCTAGTATGGCTGCTTTCTCCATTTTCCGCCGGGCGCGCTTCGTGGTCGCGTAGACGCGATGACGTCCCCTACACGCTTCGCACATCTTGTTGATTGTCCCCGGCGCGAGAGGTAAGGAGCATCCGCGTACGGAACATACCCGTGGTTGATTGCTTTCGAGCTCTGTTGAGGTAGATATGGACGTTGACGAAGGGATGTTATACGGATTAGGAGTGTTTGGATGTGTGAAATGAGAAACGAAGCCGTCATCTAAGTCTATGCTCATCATTGAACAGAGTCTGATCAGACTTTCTTCAAATCACCTCTCAACGGAGCGATTCGGGTACAACAAAATAAAGCGGAGACCTAATTATTCAGTGGGGCCGCCCAACAATCCCTTTGCTTTAGCCTTTCGGCAACGTCAGCTTTGAGAACCGATCTTGTCAGTCTTCCTGAGGCTGGAAAATGTGCCTACGAATTCAGAGCTAAATCGCATATGGTATGGTAAGAGACCACAGCATATTAGCACCCTGCTCTTGCTTCTATCTATGCATGCTCTTCATTGCTTTTTCACGTTCTCAAATCCCCCTTTCCCATTTTCCTTTTCTCAAGTTCGGGGCCTTAGAATTTATTACGGTTGCCGAGATGCATGCAACAAAATGGTTCACACAGGCAATGAGCCTCAGATGCTACGAATAGATAATAGTTGGGCAACATCTTCAATTCAAAATAAATACAGAAAGGTGTTATAGTGTCATAACTCGAGATTTAAGTTGCAAGGATTTTTACTCAGGATAGGATTGGAGATTTACAAATCTTTCATCCCTATTAAATATACGAGCGCTTGCAAAAGAATAATGGGTATACACATATGAAAGCGGCGATGCAGCAGGGAGTAGCAGCGTGGACCGCAGCCCGCGGTGAGCAGGTATGTCTCATGTACCCTGTGAAACCCCTGATTTCACACTAATCAAGGCGTCCAGCCTCTAGAAGCTGGGCCCGGTCAGGGGAGTATGTTGTGGGATTCAGCTCCTTCGACTGGGTTGTGGGGCGTCGCGTGACTAGGTGCATGAAGGTTTCCCTCAACACCGAGACACTCCAAAAGTCAGTCCTATAAACCGATATCGCCCCAAGTCCCGAAGCCGCCGCCAGAATGATCGGAAAGGCAAGACGTGAGAACATAAAGAAAGTGGTGAAGAGTATAGAGTGAAGCAAGAGCATGGTCCCAATGAGCTGCAGTCTTTCGCAGTATGTGACGTAGCGCGTAAAGTCCACCTTCTTCAGGCTCTCTCTGAAGTCGTCGGTTGTTGAACCTGTCGACACCGAGAGTCTGAAGCAAAGGGATGTTGCACGGCCTCCAACTATGATGACACCGAGGTGGAAACCTATCGCAAGCAGGGAAAATAGCATCCCGATCTCGAACATAAGTTGATTGTAAGGTGAATCGAGGTCCATAGCGTCGTGTGCGAAAGAAAGAAACGACACGATGAGGGCCGAATTAAATGTAGACTAGGAACGAAGTATTAGGCAACATTAGAAAAGAAAGTCGAGGTTGCCCACTATGAGGACAAAGATACCGAATTGAGTACCAAGTGCTTTGTAGTGTTTCGCGACAATTCCTGGGGAACGATCATCATGAGTGCTGCAAGGGTATGGTTGTTGCTCGACATACGAGACATCGCCTCATCAGGCAAATTTTTAAGATTATTGTGATACATTCCTGGTGCTGTCATTTGGATGTTGAAAATCTGGGAAACTTGTCCTGATATCTTATTGTTGAGTATGGAAAGGTTATATACCAGTGCTTCATTTTGGTTTAAAACCTTGACCTCATATTCCCCACGTAACTGTCCGAAAACCTATCATTCAATTTAAATGTGTTAGTAAGGTAGCAACGTGAGCGCACTATCTACAGTTTCACAGGCGCCGCGGCGCGAAGAGGCTATGGAGGCTGGAATCGGAATCTAATTTGCTGGTTGTGATCGAGCCTTTATAACCTTACCGGGAAAGTCATTTCACCCTCCCAGGTTTCATGACTATAACTCCGTCACTGTGCCCATACCGCACAGATTACGAGTGGGGGGGACACAAAAGAACGGTGCTTGTCATCAGGAAAAAGGTTTCAGGTGAGAGTCTATTTAGATGATCTGAACTGACCCTGTCTTGAGAATTCGAGGGAAAATTGCCACGTGTGTATGGATGATCACGATCATTCGACTACCGACTAATAACCACATATACACGCAATGTTGTAAAAAGAGATGAGAAAGAAGAGCAACAAGTTATCAGCAAAAATCGAGTTCACAACATTTAGGGGTAATGATACTATAGTCAGAGTAAGAGGTTTTAACTTCTTATAAGAACTTTTGGTTCAAAACCGTGCCACTTCAGTCCCTTATTTGAAAATATATGCAACAGGTCCATCGTTACTCCAACCTCTCCTTCTCGCCCTTTTCGCATCCTCCAAGCTAGTGGTGTAATAATGGTCATCTTCCGGTTCGTAGTAAAGGCGATACAATGGTACACCACCGCATGACGCGTTAGGAAATACCCAACCTGCAACGCCACGAGCCTTGTAGCCACGGTTCAATGCTTCTCTAGCCTCCTGAGCAAGTGAGGTGTAAAACCAATCTCTCTTTTTGGAATTGTAAAATGCATAGAAGGCCACGGTCTTAGGTTCAGGCCTTGGAAAGATAAAACCAATAAGAGAATTCTTGCTAAATTTCGAGAGACCCAATCGTTTCCAAGAAACAGCCCTTTTACGATCAACACATTTTCTAGGTCTTGGGTATGACTTGTGGTGCAGCTGAGGATAAGGTTTATGATGGGACACAGGTCGGTGTAACCAGTCAGAACTTTCGTCTTCAGAAGGACTAGGGGCCTCCGAGCGGTTGTAGATTTCAATAGGAGATTCCGAGTCTGAATCAGTATATTCATCATTGGAGAGGCCAGATGATCCAAAAGAAGCGGGAATAGCAGCACCACGAGGATGAGGGAAGTTAGGAGTATCTCTCGCCTATTCTTCGTGTTGATTTTTGGTTTTATGAAAGATAAAGGAGCGAGACTTACCTCGATACCTTGATTCGATCGACTATACTCATTAAAAGTGGGATTGGCAACAGCGACACCGAGACGAACAAGGATAATAAGAGTTCCAAATTTCATGTTGGATATGCAGAGTGAGTTGATGATGTAAATGGAGGAGTTTTGAGAAATTGAGATCTCTTAAACGGTATCATGAACCTGTTTTATAGAATAAAGAGGGGTTAGATTACTGAAAATGGTGCTGAACGTAACCCACATGAATGAGACCGATCCATATGATTATTGCCCTGTTACAACGCCCACAAATACCTATATTTGGAGCAGCCAGACGAGTTTCGTCCGTTGGTCTTTTCATGCTCATGTCAATGCCTAGACGTGACCCCAAAACCTCCTATACATTGCTTATTTGGGTGGATTACCGAAAATACGATTGGCTACAAAATCAAAAAGTCGTGAGACTTCTGTAGATCATTCAGATCGATTTCACCACAAGTGGGTCAGTCGAAGTATTGGGGTGGAAGCATGTCAATTTTTAAGATTAGACTCTCCAAGAATGAGAACCTAATTAAAAAGGGGTTTTGTCAATATTCAGGGTTTCATTTAGACAAAGATCATAACGCAGGAGTTTAATCATGGGTGAAAGTATATGGGTATTCCCTAGTATCGAACATTGGTATATAGGTAACCTGAAAATATGTTGAGCTTCAACCCAATCTCGCATTCAAGTCCTGGAGACACAACATAACCACACTAATTCCCTGTTTAATAATTTCCATCTCATCGTTGACCGCTCTTGCCAACACTCCAGTCATCTTGTCTGGATGCCACCTCAACAGGGAGCTCCGAACACGATCTTTCTTGGTGATCCGGCTTCCCCGTACCTTTAGCCCCCCCAATAAGAAATTTTCGATCTTCTCGACACTCAAATCACGAAGTTCCAAGGTTTCAGGAGTTTCAGTGTCCACAGGCCATGGAATATCCTGGAATGTCCAAATAGGTTCTACATCCCTGCTATTCGCCGCAGAGAGCGCCTTCCATCTTTCTTCATACACTTCCCACTTGCGAAGCAATTCGGCCTCGATTGCTCGCAACCTGAGCTCATCTCGGATGGCCTGGGTTTTGATCATATCTCTCTTCCCTTCAGCATCCCGCAAGATACCTCCACTGCGAACCCACTCTTCTTCGCCACGCTGTGCCTCGCATTTTTCGCGAGCGAGCTGTCGTTGACGGGATTCTGCTTCTATCTTGAGCCGTAATTCCCATTGGGACTCCCGTTCGGTACCAGTATTCTGTCTGTGACGAGCCTCGACATCATCTTGCTCCGTTGTATATTTTTCTCCGTTGGATTCACTTGTGCTTGTGGTTGGAAGGGCGTTGGGTGGAAAAGCGAAGTAGCCCAGCATTTCATGAGTTAACGGTGCTTCGGAACTTGGTAGCTTTGAAGTTATATGATGGGCGAGACCTTTTGAAGGCCCTGGTGAACCAAATAGCAATGGAGTCATTTTCACTGATTCTGAGGCTTCTGAGTCTGCCGTTGCCCGAAATGTCCAATGCGAAGGACTAGCATGGTACCAAGAACTGTTATATTGTAGGTCCATCACAGTATATGACAGCTAAAAACCAGAATCACCTACTGAAAACTTGTGGATGCACAAACGCTAGCGAGAAGCCGGATCGTCGGAGCTACAAACTTACTCTGGCAATCGCGTGGATTCTTAAGGGTACTACTGTAGGCGCTTTCGTGGAGTAAAAAGAATACAGGGGGAAATCAGTATTATCAAAGTACATCGTAAAGAAGAATAAGTATCAGTAGCAGTATTATAATGTGCGTATCAGAGGTGTATGAGTGCAATTAGTGTGACCATCGATTACTCGTTAACTTGTCCCTTTACCGCTTCAAATTTGCTCCTTAAGTCACCACTGCTGCTTGGTCTCCCGACACTCGCCGGCATCCAATGAAGTAAATGGAAATCGAGGAGAGAGCTTCCCCAGGGAAGATAGAGAGCTCCATGAGAAGGATCACTCGAGATAGGCTGGTTGCATCGTGTAATCCTGCACTGTGTCCCACACTAGTCGGACAACCCATGGGGGATCAATCTGTGAAGGGCTCCACGTATTGTTGTGGCGGCGTGTCTTTCATTCGAAACAAGAAATCCGTAAATTGGTATGGCTATCCCAGAAAGTTATGGTCGTCCAAGATGAAACTGTCTTCTGTGGCAGGAAGAATGATCAATATGAGGCTTTGGGACGGGATGCACAGGATTATGCAGTAACGAAAGTTCAACAGAATGCTTCCGAGGGTTCTCAACCGAGCGCCTAAAGACATATGAGCGCCAACATTATAACAGCCATGACCGAAATTTGCAGAATCAGTTAGGTCTATCCCATGCAAAGAAAAACAGTTAATAAAAATTACGGCAGTAATGAAAGTGTAAACGCCCAGCTCCCTTGGGAGTGTACTCTGACAAGTTCAGATCCTTGAGCGATTGACGACACACAAACAAAACCTTCCAAGGAAATTTCGACTCTCCCCAGTCAAATTAGTTCGAAGCAAGTAGATAAGTACCAGACACACAACTCCGTCCGCGTTTGTGGAAATATTCCATCGAGAGTCGCGTCCAAGAGACATGAAGTCCCGCGAAGACGGTTTAATAGGTTTTTGTCCATGGTTCCCTTCAGAATGCGGTGCGTTGAATTCTATTAGATGGGAAAGCTTAGCCAAGCCCCGTTGGGTTTATGGGAGTGCACTCATGATCACAACACACCATGACCGTCGATCGGGCCATGAGCAGGAAGCTTTCCGCAGTATCACGAATCTACATAGTAAATACAAGCATCCTATCGACATTCGATCATCATTAAATCATACATAAGGCGCTCCGTTCAGCATCCCCATCAAGAGTAGCCAGTACCAAAATACAAGAATCATAGTAATACACTCGTTGCAAGTAGCCAGGTAGTACAACCAATAAATATGTCATGAGAACACCAGAGCAATAAGTCACCTACACTGATAAGATAGAGTCCAACTCTTCCAAAGACGGATACTGATAAGGCTTGTTCATTGCATTTCGGAACCGTGCGGCAGATATGCTCCCAGATCTCCCTGTTGGTCGGAGGTCAGGAACAGTACTCTGTTTAGCGAGCCAATTCATCACAACTGTGATAGGTGGACGGGCTGCGGGGTCATAGGCCCAACAGTCTGACATTAACAGCCAAATCGGTTTAGTTAGGCCCCATTTAACTCGAGGAGGGGTCGACGGAGGTGGGCAGCTCGGTTTAACGCCCTGAATGATCCGCAGTGTGGCAGTTGGATTTGATAGCTGGAAGAATGGAGCACGACCGGTGAAGATCTTATAAACAGAGACCGATCGTCAGTTCGGGTGAAAAAAAGTACGATTCGACAACATGAGTTCACCTCGTAACATACACATGACCAAGCATATACATCGCTGGCTTTTGTGTTCTTAACGTCTTCATCGTTCTCTAGCAGTTCAGGAGCTTGCCATCGTAAGGAACCTCCTTTTGATGCTGGAGAAGACTGAGAAGTCCAAGCAAGAATTTGAGGATCCGTTATAGCTGACAGGCCAAAGTCCGCTAAACATGCGATCCCAGCAGAATTAACAAGAATGTTAGCCTAACCGAATAGATTGTCAGCAGGATATTCTGTCGGAAATGGAAATACGGAAATACTCACTCCTTTCAAATCACCATGAATAATGTCCCGCGCATGTAGGTATGATATTCCTGCCGCTACGTCAAGTGCCTGGTTTAAAATTATTTCTTGAACTTTGGTGTCAATAAGGCAAGGAATTCATACCAAATGTAAGCGGTTTACGTCGGGGTTGCGCTCTAAATATTCTCTAATATGACCGTGTTCTATCCAAGGAGACACTAAGCAGAGACGGTTACGATATCGGTAGATCCCATAGAATGGTAATAGATTTCGATGCGATAGCTGGCCCCACAGGATAGCCTCACGTGAAAACTGCTGCATGCGAGGATCAGTCTTGTGAATGTGAGCCTGTAGTCGACGAACTACCTTTACAATATACTCCACTTGCGAGGATTGATACACTCTAATTAACTTGATGCACACTAACTGATTCTGGAACCGTCCTTTGTGGATGTCTGCGAAGCTGCCAGCTGCGATGGGATCTTCACAGATATGCTGCACCGCATCCTTCAGGTCAAAGCAATTTGGATATAACTGCGTTTTTTTGGAGAGCCTCTGCATCGTCACCACGAGCTGGCGTCGGAATGCCGACTTGAGGTTGGGTGTACTCATCAACTTGGAAGAATTTGTCAGCGAGTGGTCCTCCTGAGGTGAATGTTACACCTACTGTTTGCAACAGATCGAGAATCATTTGGGCTTGAGGACCTCGACAGAGCAAGAGTTGTTTGTACTCGCTTACGTTCTCAAATGTTTGCTCAAGTCGTTCAACGATAGGTACGATTGTTGCAATGTCCATGAGGCGTCGAGAGTGATTTGATCCGCTCTCGCCGGAGCTTTCTGTCGTACCATGATTTGGGAAGCTTTCCGAAGTTCCGACATCACCAGTTGTCCCAAATTCTTCCCGTTGAATTCTCTTCCACTTCTGTTTTCCAAGAGCATTCTCGTCAAAATCTTCAAATCGACGTTTCTTTTCGCGATTTTGCCAGGGTGCAAAATCATTGCTGTCAGTTTCGGATGTTTGTGAGCCTGACACTTTTTCTGCTTCGACATTCTTTCCCCATGATCTGGTCCCGGGGCCCCTACCATTCATCCCTGTACGTATCCTATCATTGGGTTGACTTGTCCCGTTTTCTCGCTTAATCGTCGCTTCCATGATGATTTGTGCATATTGATTAGGCCACCAAGTTTCTTTGAGGAGGGGAGTGTTTGACAACATTGACACATCGTAAAAGGTCCCCAATACGGCACGGTACATTTGGGTAACCGTTGCTCTGTCTTCCTCAGCGACCTTGGAAATGATTTTGTCGAAGCGGTCTGGGTGCCACATTGCTACGAGGAACCAGATATGGTCTCTGAGCAAATCGATTACATATTGTTTAAAGCAGAACGGGTAAAAAAGATAGATTTCGATGGTGGTATATGTTAACTCATCTGGAGTCGACAATGTTTTCAATGAAGGCCAAGGAAAATCTTTCCATCTAATACGTTCCATCTCTTCAAGGGTCTTCCACTGCTGGAAGTGATTCTTTGCGAGTCCCCAAAAATCATCCAGGCTCATTGGGTGCTTTGGTTTCTCCTGCCTAGCTTGCGATTCATTTGTTGCAGATAAATGGGGTGCCGTAGACGCAGGCTCACAATTCTGAAGGAGAAATAACTCGGCGTTGTCCCCAGGGAAACCTTGTATCTCTTTTGAGGAGTTAAGGAGATGATCCTTGACCTTGAGCCAGCGACGCTCCTGTCGTTCATGTTCCAGTTGAGCCTCAAAGGTTTCTGCAGCGAGATCTCGGATATGTGCAAGGGTCTCTTCATATTCTTTGCCTGCGCTTTCCCGTTCTGACTTGCTGATCCAAGGGGAGTTTGATTTTGATTCGAGAAGGTCTTTTGCGCTGTCTACCAAAGGTCGCAAGCTACCCTCCACATTTGACCTCAGAGTTGCTTTCCATTGGCCATTTGGTTCAATGTCGAAATCATATTGTGGGTAGAGGGTGCTTGGTACGCGAACAGGGGGTTTAGAAGGGAGGCTGCCGGGAAGACTCTCCAAAAAATCATCCTCATCATCGCTCGATGATATCGGGGACGGAACACCAGATTCTGTCGTATCTGAACCCAAGTCAGACTCAGCGTCTTCCTCCTCTCCTTTTTCAATCATTTCCATGATCGCCTGCTGGCGTTGCCTAAATGCTTCATCCCAGCGCGGTAGTAAAGCTTCGTTAATTTTTCTTCGGCATTCTTGTCGTTCACGTTCAAGTTCTTCCAAAAACGCTTCTACGGCATATTTTCGTATACTGTCCACTGCAGCCGCATATTCAGCGGCGGAGTGGCCATTCTTTTCCTCAACCGAATCCCTCTCAGACTTTGACTCCATTTCTACCTTCGCATCCACCAGCATTGATCTAGTAAAATCATGGATCCTAGAGCCTAATTCGTTTTTCCATTGGGTGTTTGGTTCGAACAGTAAAGCACTTGATGGCAATGCTGTCATCTAAATAATTAATCCAATATAGGTCAGAATTGTAGAAGTTTGCAAGAGAGTAAAGAGAGCTCAAATACGCACATTAGGTATGGAATAGTCACGACATGCGAATGATCAACACACTTGTGCAGACTCGTGAATTTGAGTGGGGAAACTTTTCGATAATACACCAATTTAACAACAGAATCACGGTGTAGGCCGGGGTGTGCCAAAGGGTAGCCTCGAGGCTTGAGGTTGTTGAATTCGGATCCAACTCCGGTGTATCGCCCCGCGAAAGCTGTTCATATAAGTTACAATGACGCTCAGGCCCAGTGACAATAACAGAAAACGCCTGACCTACGCATATCTCCGGCGGAGCCTCTGGAAAATCGGCAACAACCAAAAAGTCAGCTTCAACTCAAGAAGTCCATCATTCCAGTCAAACAGGATCACAGATCTGATTTCATTTACAACAAATGTTACCTTGTACTACATGTATATATTACAACTAGTAGATACATTAATATCGGGTCCGAGAGCCCTTTCGCATTGTAGAATCAATGCAATAAGGGGTGATACGATGATGAGGTTAAGATAGGCAGACGGGATTGTGGTGGGCCTTCCGGGACTGCAAGTCTTCCGCCGTGCAATTGGCACCAGGCCTTCGTGTGAATTGCGAAACCGGACAAGCGCTAGGCTATGTGTCGCGAAGTGAATAATCTTGATGTAGAGTTTATCCATTACAATTCGACGGACGAAATGCCGATGGTCTCTAACCTACGCAGCGCTTCTTCCGCAGAGAATGCCTGTGTCCCTGACCGTCCTTCGCCATCCAGGGCGCGGAAACTTGAAAACCGATCTCCCCACCCCCCAGGTGGTCTGTGATCGAGTTGAGGCAGAAGTCGATTGTTTACGATTTCAGACGCTGTTGGTCTGTCCATGGGATCGTGCGCCCAGCATTCTTCCATCAGAGCCCACATGCGATCCGTCAGCCCGCGGTCGTCATACAAACTCCCAAGGGGGCGCAAAGGGCGTTCGCCTTTCGCCACTTTCATAATCACGGCCCAATGAAGTGGTATGTCTGGAAAGGGATAATTTCCAGTGAAAATCTGATGGCACTGTGAGTCCCACATTGTCGTGTGTTTGAAGATTGAAAAGGACATACCTCGTAACAAACCAAACCAAAAGCATAGATATCACTAGCTCGACTCTTGGGACGAGCAACGATCGGATCATTTAATTCGGGCGCTTGGAATCTGGCCGTCCCACCTTGAGGGTCACCAGACGAGAGAGATGGCATTTTCAACCCTTGTGAATCCTGCACTGAAGAAAGACCAAAATCTGCGAGACACGCCCGGTGCGACGCAGTAACAAGTATATTGCCCTGTCCAGCATCACGTCAGCAGGATCCTGACTGGCCAAAGGGAGAGTCCTCACCCCCTTCAAATCTCCATGAACAACGCCATTGGTGTGGAGATATAATATCCCGGCAGCAATATCCGACACCTGGAAACATGATTAAAGCTGGTCGATATCCACAGCAACATAAGTTGATGTACCAATAATCGACGCTCAGCTCTAGGGTATTTCTCAAGATACTCATTGATATCCCCGTGTTCCATCCAAGGAGACACAAGCCCGATCCTGTCGCGTTTATCTCCTATCCGATATATTCCAATGAAAGGAAGGACGTTGTTGTGTGAAAGCTGATTCCATAGAACTGCTTCTCGAGAAAACGCCTTCAAACAATGTGAGTCAAGTCAGAACACGGGATTAAGAACCATGGAAAACACCTTCAATAAGACATGTTGGTCCGACTTTTGGTAGATCTTGACTACTTTAAGGCAGACAAATTTATTTCTAAAGAGACCCTTAAAGATTTCACCGAAATGTCCATCAGCTATAGGGCCTTCGCTTTCAACGACGACATTCGTCAAGAAAAGACCGTCTGGAACCAGTCCCGATTTCCTTGAAAGACGCAATAGGGCCTTGAAAAACTTTGTTTTGTACCGTTCGCCGAGTCGGAAATGGTCTAACAACTGTTCAGTATGAAAGTTAATAAGCCTGGGCTATGAACAACTAAGAAGGTTTTACTTTCTGTAATAGATCGAGAAGGTACTGGGCGGTGTCATCCTGATGACTTAAAAAATGTTCATACTTGTCCGAATCGTTAAATACATACAGAAGTCTGTTGCAGATTTCGAGAATAGGGTGCGCAATTCTGACGCTTGGGTAATTATAGGGCGTCCCTGGTTGAGGTACAGGCCCGACATTCAAAGATGGTTTATATGGGTGATTAACGATACGAGAGAATGTATAGTAACATGAAGCCGCAGATGGTGAGGAAGGGCGTGGCCGCGGAGTGTTGGGAGAAAGTGTACGGCTCGGTGATTCGGGTGTCGAGGGACTTTCTGGAAAACAAGAATTTGTTGAGTTCAGGGAAAATATGGGGGCATCAGACGTTTACCTTCATCTTCATTAAACACTTTCCACAACTTACCCTCTTCGACGGCTGTTGGGGTCAGTACCGACCGACGAAGGTTAGGTGTACCACAGTCAGGCCGAGGTGAACCAGGACATCTTCTCCTGCGACGGGCCATTTGTCTAGGAGAAGGAGAGCGAAGACACTGAGTATTTTCAGGAGATAACGGAGTCGGTGTGAAGGGTCGAGCAGGATATTCCGAAAGTACTCTCCGCGCTTCAAGGTAATGTGAAGAATTGTCGACAGACGCAGATCGTATATCAGTTCTTCCAGAAGTTCGGGGAAGTAGGAATTGTCGAGGCGAAGAAAACCGTTTTGACGGGGAATTGGAGCGCGACGATTGAGAACGGTCGCTTATCTGACTATCATTATCGTTTTCGCGGTTTTGAATGCTCGAAGAGATGTAAGATGTCGCTATATTTGCTGTTGGGGGCACTTGATGGTGTACAGCGGCAGAACGAACCGGGCTGGAGTGAAAAACTGAACTTCGGTATTGTTCGTGTTCCTCGATTCCACGTGTATTAAGAATAGGGTTAAGGGGAGAAGACATTGGCTTCGGTGCATATACGATGTGAGCGGAAGTCTTGATATCAGCTTCTGGGTATCGAAGTCGATCCAATGTCCCCCGAAAAAGCACCAGTTCATCCACTGAGCTCTCGCTGGCGTCAGATACTTGACGATTTTCTAAACTGGTGTCTCGACCATAAAGTAATAAGAAATCGGTAGAGGAGCGGCTCCGATTGCGAGAACCAATGGAAGTTTCATTGCCAGTAGGCGTGGACGCCAAATTGCCAGAGATAGTGTGACTGGGCATAGGGAGATGCCAGCAAAAACTATGAGGCGTTAAAAGGCCCCGGAAGCCAATAGGAGGGTGGCAGAATGCCTCGAGCCTCTCCCAACCCGTGTCTGCTGTCTTAACTTCATCGTGCAGGCAACCACGAGGCAAAGTTGCTGACCTGTGCAAAGAAAATACCCTATTTAGTAGGAGATATGTGTATCGGGTGATTATGACATACCCTCGGAATGTATACCTTGATCGATGATCGATAAATATGTGAATAGGCAAGGGTCATGAGCAACGTGTCGGGTTTCAATGTCGAATGAATTTTAATGAAGTTACTGGGAATGGATTGCAATTAGGTGCACCCCGCAAACCAACCATAAACAGGTGTTCCCACGCACAAGACCGCCCTATACCCTCTGATTATTATTGTGCCACTTGCGAACAGAATACACACGCAAAATCAAACACACCTTTCCTGTTCATTTATGTGGCAAGAGATAACCGAATCGTAACGGCAAACAGAATTTTCAGAGGGAAATTATCCTGAAATTGTCTCGGAATGAGGCATTCGGGTAGGACGTTACCGAGGCCCGACGTGACACAAAGTAGTAACAGTCACGCTTGTGGACTTACACTCAGATCCCTTTCTTTCTCCACTCAACCATGGTCTCGCCGCCAAAGCCTTGGGAGCGGAACGGCGGAGTCGCCACCTCATCACCCGTAACGGCGACAGCAGCACCATCAACAACATTACAGCCATCGACAACACCTTCAGCCCCCTCCCCCTCGTCCTCACAGCCCCCTACTGTCCCGGAACGACCGACAACACTTAACTCACCATCAACGGCAATGTCCTCTCCATATTCAGGTTACGGAGGCGTATCACCTTACTCCAGACTAGGTGGCACATATGGTGGTGGATATGGCGGTTTAGGATCTTATGGCTCCACATACGGTGGGTATGGAGGAATGGGCATGGGCTCTTACGGCGGCGTTGGATCATATGGGGGGATGGGAACATATGGAGGAATGGGTTATGGTGGATACGGAGGTATGGGTATGGGTATGGGAGCGATGGGTATGGGAGGTATGCTGGGGCCTAATGGTATGCCGATGGATCCCAATAATCCTTCGTTGACGCAAGCGTTGGAATCAACGACTCAAAACACATTTGCCCTCCTACATTCTATTGTCCAGACATTCTCAGGTGTTGCCCAGATGCTCGAGTCGACATTCATGGCAACTCATTCTTCATTTTTCGCTATGGTCGGAGTCGCCGAACAATTCGGACAGCTCCGTAATGCCCTCGGAAGTGTTTTGGGTATATTTGGACTTCTCAGATGGCTACGAGAACTCATAACTGGCCGTCCAAGTCAAGCAGCGGGTCTGAATAATGAATTCCGAGAATTCATTAATGGCCGACCAATACAGGGACCAGCCGGCCCTCCAGCTCCCAAAGCTAGTCGCAAACCTCTTATCATTTTCCTCCTCGCTATCTTCGGTGTTCCTTACGCCATGTCAAAACTCATCAGAATTCTCCATGAACGAGCCCAAAGTCAGGCTGCTGCCGGGGGTCTTGTTGGGCCAAACGGCCTTCCCCCCTTGGATCCATCAACCCTAACCTTTG
This sequence comes from Collybia sordida, assembly GCA_037014335.1. Lineage (NCBI taxonomy): Eukaryota > Fungi > Basidiomycota > Agaricomycetes > Agaricales > Clitocybaceae > Collybia > Collybia sordida. Next base: position 1,611,655 of record JAYKXK010000010.1, on the reverse strand, counting down.
CACGTGCACTTTATCCCTTTACTCCTACAAACCCAACCGAACTTGCGTTGAAAGAAAATGAAATTGTTGCTATTGTTGGCAAACTTGATCCGCGGACTGGCGCGGAAGTCGACCCACGACTGGAGGTTGAGGGTGAATGGTGGAAAGGCCGAACGAGAGACGGTCGTGACGGTTGGTTCCCGAAGAAGTGGGTTGAAGTTGTGGAGAGAAAAAAACCTGAAGAAGCCAAGAAGGTTGATTAGGGATTTATTCCTCAGTCGACCGACAGATTCTCGATTTCATTTGTATTCCTCGGTATATCTTGCACGTATCGATTATGTTGTAATCAGCAACAGTCATTCCATTCTTTTGTTTAGTACTCATGCTTGTACACGATATCCTTACTCTAAATGATGTGGCAGGTCTGCTTGCCCCTGTAATCACATTCCATTTTCTATCCCTCACCATCGGTTCCGACTGATTGTCCTAACTAGTTATGGTATACCATTCATCAAAAAAATCCTGTCATCACTTTTTTTGAAGAGTTTCAGCATAAAACCTACTAGTAACTAATCCGTTTTCTCGTCTGTCGGGGGTTTGGTAGTGCCGTCCGAAAGTTCTACAGGCCTCAATAATAGTGCCAATAGGAATTGTGCACCCGCAATCCCGGCCAGAACCCAATAACCAACTTGCCATGCGTGCACGTAAGCCCCAACAATTGTCTTACGCAAAGCCCCAGGTGGTACACTGAATGCAAGATTGACTGCGTCATTTAGATTGAGTCCAGACGTTGATGGTATCGCGCGAGACACCGTTTGGCGAAAAGTGTTGTTAATGACTAAGTAAAAAAATTAAATTTAGTACGATTGGACCTTCGATTCACGGACTTACTCGCTCCAACAATTCCAACGCCTAGAACACCTCCCAGGCTCGGAGCTGAGCTGACCAAAGCGGTAACAGTAGGTAACTCATCAAGGGGAAGCCCAACTTGTGCGATGACCATGGATATTTGTGTCCCCTATTAATCAAGGATGGACCGGCGTTCATTCGGGCTATTATTATTGAGCAGATCAAAAAAGCACTGACACATCCAAACCCGAAACCACAGATTAATGAATACCCAACTATTCTTCCAATCGAGCTTGTTTCGTGTAAAGAAGACATCAAACCCTAGTTGGCACTGATCAACCACAAATCAACCCAACTAGTAGAACGATTGACATACCATCCCAACAGGAAGGATTGCAAGGGCGAAGAAAAATAATGGACGCACGTGGCCGGTTTTGTACGCAACATGATTGGTGATGGTGCTTGAAAGTGCTGCCATTGTCAAAAATGGCGTAATGAGTGCGGCAGATGCGATCGCCGAGACGCCAATGACCTGTAGGAACACTTTGCAAAAAGGCGTTAGTGGAAAGAGATCGTGGAGCACAATTGACATACTGGGAAGATAGAAAGTCTGATCGCATGGTTATTTGATGAGTATATGACGGGGAGCGGCCTAAAGATTTAAACATCTACCGTGGAGAAAAGATGGAAAAACAGCATACACCGAATAACTTGTACGTGAGGCTGTCAATACGAGATCGGATATAGCATGATAAGACTAAACGTACCGATGATGAGCGGGACATTTCTCCATTGCCACTGGACAAATAGATACATGGGGGCAACGGGAAGATGAGCAAAATTCTCCGCGATTATGAATGCGATGAATGAGACGGCAGCAGCGCAAAACATTCCAATAATAGTCGGAGAACTCCATGGAAAAGCCTGCCCTCCCAGGTTCAACGCGACAACAAGAAAAGCAAGGGCAGCTATCAACGTCGTCATCCCCACAAGATCAAGCCTGCCTAGTGTGGCACGAAAATTCGTACCCCGGTTCGGAGCCGGCGGGAGACGAAGCACTTTTAGTAAAATTAATGTAACTGAGTGTCAAGTATCAGCTAGTGGGGTCTCGAGATTCGAGGAACACCACGAACTGACAGGCCCAAAAGGGACGTTGAACAAGAATCTAGGTATATATCAGTGGCCCACTCTTATTTATAGCACGTCGATGCCAACATACATCCATCTCCAATTCCCTGATTTAGTAAATCCTCCCCCTACTAGAGGCCCTATCGCGTCGGCAACTGTAAAGACAAGGTTGATCAAGTTCAGATATGCTCCTCTCTGACGTTCATTTGTCAATTCTAGGGTATGGGTATGGGTAAAAATCAGTAATTCCCCGGAACAACTAGGGACTACTGACGCGACACGAGGATAGAGGACAACGACAGCAGGCCTGCGCCACCAACACCACTAATTAATCTCCCAGCAACGAGCTGAGTGAGGTTTTTACTGAGCCCCGCGATTAAGTTACCGAGAATGAACACCCAGATCTCGATGATGAGTAGCCGCGTTGTCCCCACTGCGTCCTTTTGATGCGCCCAACACATCAGAGGAAAATCTTATACTAAAATGCTACAAAAGCCTACTTACTGCCAAGCGTCCGGTGATGGGTTGGATGGCCGTGGTGGTGAGAAGGTACGACGTGCTGATCCATGTGAGAGAGCCTTTGACATCCAGGGCGCTGCCAATCCCGGCGATCGATGTCGCGACGATCGTTTGTTCTGGATGTGATGGTATTCAACGAACGCGGACTTTCAGCTTTTGGCTATACCGAACCTATGGCAAATAAGAACGTGGCTAAACCTAGACTAAAAACACGACAGAGTATTAGTGTTCTGTATGTCAAAATGAAGAGGAACTTACCTGAACAAGATGAGAGCAATCTGAGCGAACCGCATGCTGTCAAATTTTGGAAATCCATCGTTTGGGTCCTTTTCGTCAGCATTTTCGACTTGAGAAAGTCCTTTTTCGTTTGGTTCGGCGATAGTTGAGGTATGGCATACATCGGCCCCGACTAAACCAGGTGCGGCCACAGGAACTACAGTGATTGTGGTGTCATCGCAACGAACTTGAGGTTGTACAGTGGCCTCATTTGACATGGGAGTGAAGACCAACGAATGACGCGTGCCCCGCCGCGTTGAACGGTGGGATGGAATTCATTATGTACTCGTGTACCACGCGTGGAGAATGACTCGATGCGTGAAGTTGACTTTTCACATTCCGGATCTTCCAAATCTCTTCCGGCCGAGGACTTTGCACAACAAAAATATGTACAATTGCAACAGTACTGCTAGCTAGTCGGTAACTGCGAATACAGGAAGTGAATATAAAAGAGTACATATAAGGCTTTATGTGTGTCAGGAAACAGAGTACGACAAAATGGTACCCAGGGTGGAATACATCGCACTCCTCGGAATAAGTTATCAAAAAAAATCTCAAGCATCTACCTCCGCCTCCCAAAAAACAAATCAATTGCGCGCCTTTAAACTTCTCAACTTTGGTATAACCCGCTTCATCTCCTCCTGCTTCCACATGTCTCGACTTGGCTGTATTGTGGTTACCACGACTGCAGTGTCGTCATTATAGACCAACTGTGTCTTGTCGCTGGCAGACATCCCGTTCCAAGTTCCCACCGACTTACTCCAAGATGTAGTGTTTCCGTTCGGCCTTGTACTCATATTAAATGTTGTCAAGCTTTCTAGGCCAGAAAATCATGAGCAATGCTGGTATATGACAAACGCATGGTTAAAGGGCTAACCTAATACTCTCAGTGCTCGAACGGGTATGTCCCTTCTTCACCAAGTCTTGATAAGATGATGCCAAGGTGGCGGGTAATGAGATATCTATCACGCTTCCACCTGGCGTGCTGAACCGCGAACGACGAGGTGAAGTACTTCTAGAGGGCCTCGAGTCTCCGGAGCTTTTACTCTGCCCTCGTCGGGTCTTTCTCGAGCCTGCCTTTCCCTCTGTCGAACTAGGAGTAACATTCCGAATAAACGGCGACGAATCCTGCGCCGCTTTATAATCAAACTGATACGACCGTGGCTGCATCCGTCTTTTGGGCGAGACACTGGTCATGGGCTCGTCCAGGCCATCCAGCGAGCTGCGCCTGGCGTAGCGTATCGGCGAAGGGCTCCGTGAGGGACTCTTCGGCCCTCGGTAGCTTTTCCTAAACGAACGAAGCTGGTCCCGGATCGCGCGTGATCGGCTGCGCGACTCTGTAAACGAATCATCCGATAGGCTGCCGCGCGAGCTAGGCCGTGCGTATCGCATGGGAGACGGACTTCTTGATAGAGCCATAGAGTAGTCTTCATCATCTATGAACACATCCAAGGGAGGCTCAGGGCTCCCGTTGGCTCGGCCAGGCGACGGGGGCCTATCATTACTATTACTGAAATGCTCTAGAGGGTGGGAATGTAACGACTCGTCATAGAGGGTCAACACATCTTCGGCCACAAGGGGTTTAGCCTCGAGGATCTTTGAAGGCGGCGCAGTGATAACTCCTCCCCGTTCTGATAAGAAGCGATTGTTAGATGCCGGTGCTGACACTAGCTTGGGCGAAGTAGTCGGGGAAAAGGAAGATTTAACTGTTACGTGATACGTTGACGCTCGGATGGAAGCAGAATTTCTGGCTGATGGAGGCGGTGTTATCGCCGAAGTGGAGATGATGGGCGAGGGGGAAGTGACACGATGAGTTGGACGGCGCGAGTTAGATGTGGGAGTTCGAGACCCCGAAGCGGTTGCGTCAGCAGAATGATCCCGCCGAGGGCGAGAATGCGAGCGGGTGCGAGGTGGAGCAGGTCGGGTGGACGGACCTGCATGATTAGATGGCCCTGCTGCACTAGAAGGACTTGACCGAGTAGAAGAGGTAGTGTGGTTAGATGAACCTGCATGACTGGATGATGTCGATTGAGCGGGTTGAGTCGGATTGAGATCTACAGGCCTTGAAGCCCATGAACCCGGTACAGCGTCGAATTGGGCTCGAACACTTGCACTGAGACCATCACTTGGGCTCGGGCTTGTCCTGGGTCTCTTTGTTCGCGCAGGTCGAGGGACATGTCGGGGAAGTTGGACAGGAGGGCTCGCGTTCGTGGTGGTTGCTGGGGGGATGCGGGGTAACGGGCGGACTTGCCCTCCTGGGCTCGTATGTACATTCGGTGAGACTACTGGAGCCGCAGTAGGTGGAGGAGAACACGAGTGGATTTCCTTCTCAGTGGGCTCGGTAACCATGGGCTGGTACCGTACATTAATTCCTTGTGGTGCGGTTGTTGATGCTCGAGGCCGGGGGGGAGTTGCCATTAATACCTTGGACGCAGGCACCCTCTGTTGCATCTGCAAATTCCTCAATGCAGCACTCTTGCTGCTCTCCACGATTGGCCCAGGGTTGGGAACGGCTGGAAGTGGCCTGGGAAGTGGCAGGCATGGTTCGGTGTTTCTGGTCGACCATTCCTGGACGACGACAGTAGGTGGCTTCGAAGAATGAAGTGCAGGCCCGCCCGCAGGCGCTCTTGGGCCCATACCGATCTCTAAACGACCAAGACTGGGCTGTCGTCGAACAGGTGGTGGTGGAGTTCTACGTGTCAGGCTGATTTGTCTTTGACGCTGGGGTATCGTGGGAAGTGGATCGGGGGTTTGCATCGCCGCCATCTGAACTAGAAATGCTTGCTCATCTGAGCTGGGCGATGGAATATGCGACGATCTCGGAGTAGTTGACGGGGGTGATGGAGGATTGTATTGGAGCTCGTCTGTGGTGTGACGCGTTGGAGACCTTGAATCCGACTTCTTACCAAAAAAACCCCGGAGACGTGGGTTATTGGCAAGAATTGAAGATTCAACATCTGGGTCAGGAAGTTGACGCAATGGTTCAGGAAAGCCTGAAACAGAAAGTGCCATTGTAGAATATTGACTCTTTAAACGGAGACTATAATGTAAGAGACGAACAAATAAAAAAAAAGGAATATTAGGGAGTAGAAGAGAAAAACGAACCAAGAGGGCACTAGATGGAAGATGAGGTTGAAAAGAGAACTATAGAATAAGGGTCACAGTGGACATGTGGAGAGGGGGAGGAGGGAGGGGAGGGGGAGATCAAAGAGGTTGCATTCTTAACCTTTCGGGGGATATCAACATTCAATTTCACGAATAATAGGCGAGACACCAGATTGATATCAGGCATTACCTTTCAAAGCGAAGATAAGGGCGCATCACTTTTTATTATAAAAGATCAACCTGGATCAGAGTTGAAATTTTTTATTCACCAAATCCCCGGTTATGGTTACCGGGACGGACGATCAAAAGTCAATCACGATCATACCACCCCATTTCCCCTCGAGGCTTAGTTCTAGCGCTTAACCTCCCTCTCTCTTTACCCCCCCATTAATTCCACGGACTTGCTTGTGGCCGGTTCATCACTTACCTTTCCTGCAATTCAACGAAGACGAGAACTCTTCTAATCTACTTACTTTTACTTTTACTTTTACTTTTACAATCCCAGGCTGAGAGTACACTAATTGTCATGGTTCCCCCCGACGTGCGATCACGGAAACTAAAGGGGTCAATTAAATATGTGCAGTTCGTGTAGGGCCGAAAACAACTCTTTTTGAACATCCAATCAATCAGGACAGACCGTTTTTGGCAACGAAGCGGGTGTCCGCAAGAAACTCGAACAATATTGCACCACAAATTACCATGTGGGGCACCATCCGGCCGTCCTGTTTGATTTCGCAACGGCAGGGTTCCCGGGAATACCAAGCCTCTCATTATTGCAGAATGGGGACTCTTGGAGGTCGTGAGCTGTATATAGAGGGTGAATGTACATACATGTCAAATTATGTACAGCCTCGACCGGGATTGTGGAGGATCAGCTTGACGCTGCTCCAGCCTGACATTTTTACGAAATTATTGCACGTCATGTTCTATTCAGTCACTAGTATAAACATGATAAGCAGGAATCAGAGTCCGAGTCACCACTCAAAACCAGATATTTATCGACTCTGTTACTGCAAGACAGCCTTTGGTCTAAAATTGTCATCTTGCACGATGTCGAGAAGCAGCGGGAGGGTCACGCGTGACGTGAAACGCTTACCAAACTCAATGCTAGAAACGGGCATAGACCACCGTCTTCGCTGGCTTGCTCGTTCGCTTTCACTTTTGCCCTAGTTCCCCCCTCAAAGAGATGTCGCAAAACCAGCCCACAGCCCAGCCCAATCCTGGAAACGGCCCTGGTAACCCACCTGCGAACACTGGGAATGGGAATGCCCCGCCTGCTAATACGGCCAGCCCTTCCCCCTCTACCACCAGTCTCGTCATCCCTATATCTGCCCCAGCAGGGTTGTTGACCATCACTCAACCTCCTCAATCAGTCACTTCTTTCTATAAGATTGCACCGGGTCAGCTGGTCACCATCGGCTGGAACTTCTCTTATGTCCTCTCGACACCACAGCACCTCACGGTGTCGGCTGTAGCCAATGGAAACACATACCCTGTGGGGCCAACGGATGGAATTATACCAGGAACAGCCACCGAAGTAGTTTGGGACATATTTTCCTATCAACAAAACAATCCCGGTGCTCCTTTAGCCGAGGCAACATATGTCTTAAATATCCACGATGAGAGAGGGATGAATGCTGCTAGGGCTCCTGGACGTTTACAGGCCAATTCTGGTCTTCAATTTGCGTTGTACAAGCCCCAGGGGTATACAGGTTTAGCAGATGGTAGGCATCTCGTTGATCTTTCCTCTTTGATTGTTTAACAATTTGTCAAAAAGGCTGGACATGCCCAACTTGCAACAGTGCCTTTTCGATGTATCAGACTCATCCCGCCTTGGTCGGCGTTTTTGCCGCCTTGATGGTTATGTTCCTTTCTGGTTTTGGTCTCCTTCGGCATCTGCGCTGAGTATCCGGTTCAAGACAGTCTGGCCTCTGCTGGACACAGTGAAGATAGATACGGGATGCACATGGGTGCTCCTTATGATTATGATGACACTTTTTCCTCTATTATAGACATTCGTCTCTCGCGTGGGACTTTAAAGGGCTACTCGCTTTCGCCATTCGGACTCCATCACATACTTACATTTACCATCATTGCCACTGCCACTGCTTTCTTTTATGTTACCAACTACATGGACATCCGTAATACACTCTTTGCACATATTTCCCTTCCTGTTCCCGTCGCATCATGTTCTTGCGCTCTCCCTATCCATGCATCCTTGAAGTTCCTGGTTTGTCCAAAACATTTCTTAGATTTTGATTCACACCTCTCATAGACCCTGCATCGAGCGGTATCGTATATTTTCTCAGGAACCTCACAGAAGATCTATGAACTCACTCAATTTCTCCTAGATTCAGATCTCTCCAGGGTCCTGTGAATTCGGTCTCTTCTCCTGCTGGCGATTATGCATGCAAGACCTCGAACATTTTGCCTTTCCAACTAATCTTTCTAGCCTACTCACAGTTACACACAGATATAGTCTAGTTTCCGGTACGTATCATCGGTAGAGTCTTCTTATCGCTGCAAGGCATCGTCAACCGTGACCAGATGTAACATTACTCGTGCTCGATAAACACCTTCCACCGCGTAAAGTGATCTACAGAAGCACCTCGTCCCGGCGGCTACCCTGGGCAGGGCATGAACAGGTGCAACAACCCCATCAAGGGTAATTAGATTCTCATTGCCCTCGATCTCTCTCAATCCAAATTCAAGACTTGAACGGAGTCCCGGAAACCATCGCCAACTGAAATAACGAGAGGCAGCGAGAGGCCCAGGCTTTTACACTTGGCATCTTTGGATAATTCCTAACGTTGTATTGACGGGACCCTGCTTGCATTACGGTTGAGCCCATCCCAGGGTCGAGAGGTCAGTACACTGAACATTCTACGCAATTCCAGCAAGCTGTGTCCCGTCGCCGTCCCTGGCTTCTCCGAGATGAGTCATTCTTTGAGCAGCACTGACAGTTTTGACATCGTCTGCTAGGTCTTATTCACACCCTACTTCACCCTGGGTCAAGGGTCTGGATATTGGACAGTGACATAGTCTTGAAGGGCAATCGTTGACAATCCTTGGTCTGCGAGTCCGGTTTTTGGGGCTTTATTTTTTTTTTCCAGAGTTCAGCACATTTTTGAGTCCCTATCTCCCCAAGGTTTCCCGAGCCGCACACGAAATGCACGTTTCATAAAATCCTTGCGACTTGGACGAGGTCAAATTTGAAAAAGCGGAGTGCGGAATGGAATACAGGCGGAATGTATGCCGACATCAAATCTAGGCACTCACCCTGGAAGCCACCGGGAATGGAGTTCCGGAACCGATTCCCACCATGTCATATCGGTGGGGGGGGTGGCCTTGGGAAGCCGATGTGGTGACGGGCTGATGGGAAGAAAATAAAAGATTGGAATCAATGATTGCTTACTAACTATGCAACAGTTGTTTGCATACAGCCTTAGCCCTTGTTCTAGTCGTTTCTCTTGGCCACCGTGCACCTCCCTCCAAAATGTCGCAAAATCAACCTACAAATCAGCCGGCAGGCAATAATCCTCCAGCAAGCACTGGCCCGACGCCCGCAGGCACTACCCCACCTCCCAACAATGGAAATACTTCACCAGCTCCCACAACCACCCGTATCAGTATCAACCCCAATGCTCCAGCAGGCATGCTCACGATCACCCAGCCCGCACAGTCCGTGACGTCTTACTACAAGATTGGGCGGGGCGAGCCAGTCACTTTTGGCTGGTCATACACCTTTGTAACTCCAATCCCCACCTCGCTCACGATGTTCGCGGTGGCGAATGGGAACACTTATCCTGTGGGGCCTACGGATGGCATCATACCAGGGACTGCTACGGAAGTGGTCTGGGACGTGTACGCATACCAGCAAGCCCACCCTAACGCCCCCTTACCAGAGGCGACCTACACCCTCAACGTCCATGATGGACGAGGCATGAACGCCAATAGGTTCCCCGGGCTTCTGCAGCCCTTCTCGGGCCTCCAATTCGCTCTGTATAGTCCCCAAGCATACACAGCTCTAGCGGATGGTAGGTCTGCCCTAATTGTGCTTCTGGCTCAGGAGACTCATATAACTCTTTTAGGCTGGACATGCTCAACGTGCAGTAGTGCACTGTCAATGTATCAGGCTCACCCCGCTTTTGTGGGAATTTTCGCTGCCATGATCGTCATGCTCCTCTCTGGTTTTGGGCTCCTTCGGCATCTGCGATGAAAAAAAAACACACCCCCCGAAACGTGAGGCAAACATATGTCATATCACGTGCACCGCTCCCCGTCCTCTCGTGACTACCCTCCCTCGTTTATAGACAATGACATTTTACTAGCTTTGTTTTTATACCCCCATGACTATAGACTATCTATTGTTAAAGTGGACACCATCACGTATATTAGCTCGACAATCACTGTATTTGCTTTATTTCATCCTCAGGGCACGCTGGCGTAATACATTGTCTCCACGGAAACACCATTCATTACCCCTTTGACTTTCCTTCTCTCCCTTCTCAAGTCTAACTTAATGTAGGCTCTCCTGTTGGTCTGTGACCCTTTCCTCAGGGGCTTGTAATAAAAATGTATTGCACGTTGTACGACATGAACTGACGTCTCTACCTATTGAACATTCATCCTAGACATCACAGGTTTGGTGACATATTAAGGGCAAGCATAGCTTATTGTCGCGTGGTTTGGTAAGAGAGCGTCAGGGTGTGGCGCATCTACTTGTTGGAACCGCGTACCAGTGACGAAAGATCGAACGCTCATTTATCCACAAGTTTCATTGGCAGGTCTAGACAAGACCAGGGAAAACTCAACATCCACAATAACCAGATACTGAAAGACTAGAACCTCATTATCTCACTACTCGAAAGCTTAAGTTGGTATATCGATAACGTACATGTCAAGATACAGGTCTCATGTAACCACATAAAAATATTTGAACACAATTCGAACTTTCTCACCCAAGTCTCGTAATCTGCCTGTATATTTCCCTTCTTCCTCCCTCTTGATTCCAAACATGTCAAGTTTCAACTTTCAAGGGAGTAATAGACATAAGAGTTACATTTGCACCCGATACTTGCCGTCAACACAGTCAGCCATCTTGAGGCATGGTCCAGGCTTCGATAGGTTCAGGCAGGAATAAGCCTGCATTCGGTCACAAGTATTCTTTCCTTGATGTTGGGATCGGTTTCTGTCCACCATCCTGACAGTTAGTCTTCGGAGGGAGTATGGATCGATAGATATTCTTTTCGTACACGTTACCGTCTGGAGTTGTTACTTCTAGGCATGAAAATTGGAGGGATGAAAAATATTCCTATCTCAAGAGAGAGAGATGTAACTCTCGAAGCCCTGAACATTCGTTTCAAATCTGGGACTACCAACACTAAAGCTATGTAGTGTGGTGTCCTAACATGATGTGTTCACGATGTCATGGAATCTTGAGATGGGGTGACCGACGCAGTTAGGGCTCAAGTGACCCTGTGTTACAATGATGACACGCCGGGAATCACAAAATGGCAATTGTAGTCGTGTGCCGCATCGAGCCAGGACGATGACTACCCATACCGCTGGAATCGGAGAGGGGTTTGGATAGTTAGGAGGGCCAAACATAACCGACGGACATCTATACAATTCGGTGTAACGGGTCTTGCCCGAGGCCAACGATTGTTATGGGAAAGGCGACGAAAAAGTCCGGCGTGCCTGATACCGACGCAAAGCCCGAGGGGATCGACAACTCTACACAAGGACTGATCTTCATTGGTTAACGGATTCGGCCAATAGCTGCTCTTCGAAAGGGTGGAATTGAGGGACCCGCTTGTTGATCTCGTCCACTTGGTCAGCTGAAAGGTTCTGGACTCGGGTATGGAGACGCCATGATTGGACACATTTGACATGTAAGGCCCCGACGGTTTCCGAAGTCTTGACGAACTAAATCCACAGCCAATCCTCTTCGAGGCTGATGCTGGCTGATGTCTATTAGTTGCGGTTTTTATCAAGATGGAAGGTTGGATGGGTCCGTTGACGGCCGGTGATCGGTAAATGGTAAATCAATGATATGGCCAAAAGTTGAGTTTTGCCCACATTGAATTTTGGTATAAATCCTCAAAATCATCATAGCGTGATCATCTCGTATTTTGGTAAAGATCACGGCGATTGCGAAGTTATCATCTCGACGGTGTACCCTGATTTATTCAACGTCATGTGCAGAGATAAGAGTCGAAGATATGTTGCAGCCCCGTCGACGAGATTGAGTAGGCAATGATAGAAACGGTACAGTACTTGTTTTGAACAGCGACAGATATAATCGCCACTCATCAGAATCAGCTTAGACTGAAGAAATTGCATCTGAGACGGAAATGTAAGGGTTTAGTTATTATGTTCGGAACCCCTGGGCGGCGGGAGTCACCTGTGAGTACAAAAATACTGTAGCGGGTAACAATCTACCTCTTCTTACAGCAGGTAAATTCCAAGCTACAATAGTGTGGAAGCGTCCCCAAATAGATTGATGAGTTTCGGGACGGTCCATACCCTGGGAGGATTATTTTAATTCTCGTCATGATATGTAAACACCATAAGAATAGAAAATACACAGACTTGCGCGATTGCATCATTTCGTCCGCCACAGATGGCGTTGGTGATAAAGAATGATTTGCCTCATCCAGTTAGCTGAAAACTAGACAGCTTTTGACAGGGTTGACGGGCTTTTTGTTCATTCGAATGAAGATACATAGATCTCGAGAAATTAGCACTGCGGTGGGTTAATGATCTGTGGTACCGGCATACAGACCAAGTCGCGACGTGAACGTATCACTCGGACTGCATACCAACCAGGGATAATTCCATTTATTGGAGTGGCACCCAGTAGATGGAGACAAGTGATATGCGTACAATTTTGCGCGGCAGGATGGGTCGTTTATGACTGGATAAAGTCTGAGTATGCGCCTCCTCTGCTGTCAACTTCTGTAAAGACATATGGCCGTCCGACCGGGAACAAGGGCCAGTGAAGTATGGGGAGAGATAATCCTTTCGCGGGAACATTGCACCGGCCCTCGATAGTAGACCGGTATGCTATTGCTGAATCCACCTCGGGTCGTAAGAAATGGACCAACATATAGCCAAGCTACGAACTGCTGCATGAATCTAACACAATGGTGGCTATGAACGAGACTACTGAGTCATCGTTGCACAGTCATGGATGACAAAAATCCGCAATTCCGCTGTAAATAATGTTGACCACGAATGTTGATAAGTGCTGCGGTTTCACGGGCTGCTGTGCTGCCGCAGGGTTCAACGGGAGAAGCAGAGAGCCAGCACTGCCACCAACGAGTCCCTTTTATCTTATAGATCGGGAACGGCCGAACACAATCTCACATCCTAACCACTAAGACCTATTGAATAATTTTATTATGGAGGCCTTCAAACTTCAAAAGAAGTACCCCGAAGTCTCCAGGGAGGAGATGTTCGATCTTATCAACCGCTTCAAGTAAGTCCAGAACCAATTTCTCTCTCCCAAAGCTTTGAAATTGATACCACTTTCGTAGTGCAATTCCAACAGATGCTGCGGGTCGTATCGATAAATCAGCAGTTCTACAAACCCTCCAAGCTAATGGGGAGTCTTACGATCTTGCACGAGAAACACTTAAGAGCGTAAGCGTGGATGCCAGTGGCAAGGTGGAACTGGAGGACTGGGTTGAGGTATGTTCATTTGCAACATGATGTCACGGGTTAGGATCTCAAACCAAAACGGACATTGTCTCCTAGTTGAATGTTAAACTACGCTCTCAAGCGCGGACGGCTCTCCCGACCAAGGCCGGAAAAGTCACAGTTCAAGGGGCTACTACGAGCACCAGCCACACCATTAACGAAGATGAACGTTCCGAATTCACGGCACATATCAACACGGTGCGGTTGTAACGCCCTGAAATATGGGGGGCTAAACACTAAAATTTATACCCAGGTTATAGAAAATGACCCCGATATCAGCAACCGCTACCCAATTCCAACCAATACTATGCAACTCTTCGACGAGTGCAAGGACGGTCTCGTGCTGTGTAAACTGATAAACGACTCTGTTCCCGACACGATCGATAGTCGTGTTCTGAACAAGCCGACGGCCCGCAAACCACTCAATGCATTCCAAATGACCGAAAACAACAATATTGTAATCACATCCGCCAAAGCGATCGGATGTTCAGTGGTCAACATTGGCTCTTCGGATATCGCGGATGGTCGTGAACACCTTATCCTCGGCTTGATCTGGCAGATCATCCGAAGAGGTTTACTGGCACAAGTGGACATCAAACTTCATCCTGAATTATACCGCCTTTGCGAAGAGGGGGAGACAATTGATGATCTGTTGCGCCTGACCCAAGATCAGATTCTTCTACGATGGTTTAACTACCACCTGAAAGCTGCCGGTTGGAAACGGCGGTATGTGGCCTTCACAATCTTGTCATATACGCATATAATGACGTCATCCCACAGAGTCAATAATTTCAGTCGAGACGTTTCGGATGGGGAAAATTATACAGTACTCTTGAATCAGCTGAAGCCCGAGAGCTGTTCACTCTCACCTTTACAAACGTCTGATATCCGAACTCGCGCTGAACAGGTAATTGTATACTATCCATACCCTGCCATTAACATCTAAAACTCCTTTTTAGGTCCTGGAAAACGCCGATAGGATTGGGTGTCGTAAATACCTAACACCTTCCTCTCTCGTATCCGGGAATCCACGCCTCAATCTTGCTTTCGTGGCTAACCTTTTCAACACACACCCTGGCCTCGAACCTCTAGACGAACAGGAGGCTAAAGATTACGGGGCAGTTGATGATTTCGATGCCGAGGGCGAACGCGAAGCACGCGTATTTACCCTTTGGCTTAACTCTTTGGGCGTCGAGCCCGGAGTTTTTAATCTCTTCGAGAATCTCAAGGACGGCCTCATCATCTTGCAGGCTTTTGATAAGATTCTACCCGGATGTGTTATCTGGAGGCGAGTATCGAAACCAAAAGAAGGGGCTGGGGCCGCTTCATATGCAAGTGGTGGTGCTGAAGGCGAGGAAGAAGAAGATATTGGTGTTACCCCCAACCAGAGTAAACTTTCAAGGTTTAAGGCGGTAGAAAATACCAATTACGTTGTTGACCTTGGGAAGCAGAACGGCATGCATCTGGTGGGCATTCAGGGCGCGGATATTGTCGATGGATCAAAGACTCTTGTCCTCGGATTGGTGTGGCAATTGATGAGGTTCGTACTATCTTCGCGAGATAGTTTGTTTATATCTCACCGACCTCCAGGATGAATATCACGAAAACGCTTACGGAGCTGTCGAAATCTAGTGGCGGTCGCCCAATCAGTGACACGGAGATGCTGAAGTGGGCGAACACTACGGCACAGAAAGCCAAGCCCAGTGTTCGTCCTATCCGATCCTTTAAGGATCCCTCGATCACAACCGGATTGTTCTTCCTCGATCTTCTCGATGCAATCCGCCCTGGTATTGTGGATCCCGCCCTGGTCCTGAGTGTATCCGAGAACGGTGATTATGAGGACCGGAGGCAAAATGGTGAGTATATTACACACTGCGATCTACCCTGGATATGGATTGATGTTTGATCATTCTCTAGCGAAACTGGCAATCTCAATTGCTAGGAAGATGAATGCGTTAATCTTCCTGGTGCCTGAGGATATCGTAGACGTCAGGCCTCGTCTTGTATGTCGTCCCACTATGTGTTATTCTCATTATTCTGAATTATTATCCTCCCAGATTTTGACCTTTGTTGGAAGTTTAATGAGCATTGCCCAACAATAGAAGTTCATGTGGTCATAGTTTGAGGTAGATATTGTTATTTGTGCTGACGAAAGGAGACATGTTGGGACAAGGATATGGTTGGACCTTTTCCCATTTTCAACGATGAATTATGATTTTCAATAGGGATGTACGATAAGTCTGATAAACAGAGCATAATTGACCGGAAAAGACCTCGGAGATACAACCATTCGTCTTTTTTAAGCAAAGAGGTAAGCTATAATACTCGCACGATCCCGGTGAGGAACATGGCCCTAGATGAACAAAGACCGATTTGTCTGGAGAAATATTCGTGGTTAATGAGGAAACTTTATTCCTCCATAAAGGACGAAGTCAATAGCCTTTGGTATGAGTCTACCTCCTCCTTCTGGTCGTCTAGGGTGTATCCTTGAGGATATTCCTCTAGACGCCCTATATTCCAAAGGACGTGACTATTTTCCGCCGTTCAGATTATAGACTTTAACTAGGAATATGTGGGATCGGCAATGCTGTGCCTCTGAGCCCTGTGGAGAAGCGTATAGACCTCGGAGGTTGCTTCGGACCGAGATGCATGGATTAATACGATCAAGACCGAGGTGATTTAACCGGAATTTGAATGGCGCAGGGTTCATTCAGATATGCTTCCGACCATGACTGTTTGTGAAGGGGTGTTATTCGGGGGGGAGACAATATCTTACAACTCTTCACACTAGGCTAGGGATTCGGTGAGTCAAATGTGTTGTATAGTTCGAGGCTGCTTATGATACGACCGTCCTGATCCCGAGTCTTTCTAGTGACTGGTCATGTTCGGAGTTTGGCATTTCATTGTCACCGTGCGAGTTGAACAGATGACTTTTGGTCGGAAATAAACCATTTGAGGACAAGAAGTTTCGCTCATAAGATGATGTGATTGCTTGGGAATGCATGGGGTTACGAATAATGCATGATAGAACAAGGGTCAGGTCGACGACGGCGCTAGTCTCGCCCCGACATAAACGGGAGCGCATAATCCGAGTGCCATCGTCTCAACAGCCCCCACACCCAAAGCTCGAGGCCTTTGGCGTGGCCATGAGTCTTATGCGGAACCTGCCAGTACGAGGAAGGGTAGACCGTTTTTTACTTTGTATAATAGAATTAATGACCGCACTGGCAGGTTTGTCATGGGGCCTGAAAACATAATTGAGAGGGTCACCTGACGGTCTTTTGTATAAATCGACTAGCGGCGCAGGACGTACGTTTCGTGTCTAATGAGATTGACGCCGTCACGGAACACGGAGATTCGAATTCAGTGCCATGGAGTCGAGCCACAAGGTCGAAAATCATGGACGGCGACATTGTGTACGAAGAGAGTATGGCTTCGAGCCGATTAATTGGCGAAAGGTTTGTCATGTTCGATTGGTGTGGGTAGAATTGGATTGATTCTTATCGATGGCTCCACAGATCGTTTCGAGAATGGATCGTCGGACTGCCTCATGGCCTCCCAACCTTAATTGATGGGCTCCGCAAAGACGACATAGTGTATGATAGATATGTTTGCGTCGAAATCTTCGCCATTTCCGGTGCCTTTGCACACAGGAATGGTCTAACAGGGGAGAGGGCGCTTGTAGAAGGAGGTTTGAGACCCAATAGTCGCTCGCCAATTACGAAAGGTGTTCTCTGGGGCGGCACTATCAGGTTACTTGGAGATGCAGGTCTGAGTTAAACCTGATAGTGCCCTACTTCTTAGAGTGTATCAAGGAGACAATAGGCTTGTGGTCATCGCATTTTTTAACATGGGCGTTCCCCCAAAGGTATACGACCTTTTCTGGGGTCGAAAGCGTGTTTCCAATATATTCGGGTACAGCCACGGCATATCAAGTTTGTCGCCGAGGGTCCGTGTCACTCATCAAGATTGTGATTTCAACAAGTGAACAAGTAGTTATTTATAGGTCGGGGATGAGTTGTTTCTTTGGAGACCAAAATCAAGCGCAATAGTTGCATTGAAAACCTAGCCAGAGGAATAACCAGAGTGCTTTAGTAATCAAGATAGGTATGCGTTAAAATTTTGAGGAAAGGCCTGGAAAAGGTCAGAAAAGAGGGTCGGTAAGTAGTCGTTGGGCTTGGCACCGATCGAATGCCATAATAAACAACATCAACGAAAAGTGTGATTCGACTCGTTTCTAACACGCTTCTAACTGTGTAACGCCAGCCCCTGGATGGGAAAATCTTTAAAAGCCACGGGTTGTTCTCTCCGATATACGCTTTGTTTCTTTTTCCTTCTGTTGGTTTAGTTTTTTGTTCTCGACGCTCGTATTGTTGCCGTGAACAATACTGGTAGCTTCGTAGTACCTTTAAATCCGGCAGACGTTTACTCATACATTCTAATTTCCTGCGATGGTCGCCCATAATCCGCTGTTCCATGGGCGATGGACTTTGAAGAGGTTCCAGGCTACCGTGGTAAATGATATATGGCCCGAAGTCCTTTTCTTCACGTTGATCGCCACAAGTACGTTTGTCGTAACAGGCTGTTCTGTCGGGTTACTAAAATGTGTAACATCCAGTGGTGTCTTGTGTATCGGAATTGACTCCCCACAAGCTCGTCATCTCGAATCAACTTTTGACAGTTCTTGGTACCGTGCTTGGTTTGGTTATTTCGTTTAGGACGTCATCAGCATATGAGAGGTAAGTTCTGTCCCGTTGCTACTGGGCAGTCTTTTAAGCATGCGCGTGTAGGTACCAGGACGGACGAAAAATGTGGACAAACATTATGGTTGCCTCGAGGAATCTGGCCATCATGGTGAGCCCATTCAGGATCAATCGGTCTCGTGATATTTGATGGCTGTTCAGCTATGGATTCACGTACCATCCACACGAGAAGGCGGTGAAGAGGCAACTTTAAAGGGTGTTATTGAGAAGAAGACGATGATAAATCTGGTGGGCTGTTGTCTTGTGTCTCTAAATTCGGACTAACGCGGTGGTATTTTCGGAAGATCCAAGCTTTCTCAGTCGCAGTCAAGGTAACTTTCATTCTGTATCAACCTATTCTTACTGAACGACTCTATCCTATAGCATTTTTTGAGAGGCGAACCGGGTGTTTACTACCAGGATCTCTACCCCCTCATTTGCTTCCTCCCTCGATATGCCAACCCGAAGGGTGACCACTCAGGTCACGATGTACTTCCTCTATGGCATGCTTCCGATGATCTTCCTGTCGACGAGCTTCACCACGGCCTTCACGGAGCCAATGTACGCAGTGCCACGGACACCATTCACCACCCCCAACGTACAGCTTCCCTTCCCACCCACTCACGCAATGATACTGTGATCGATGATAACAAGTCGGAAACTAGCTGGTTCCGCTCCTTGACCAAGAGCCCCCAAGCTTCCGTTCGCCCTTCTCGTCGCAACACTTTTGACCCCGAAAAAGTTCTTCCTGAAGTGCATAGTGCCCGGCCTCTCAGACCCGCCCGGAACCCGCCCCAGGAAACCATTTATGACTATTTCCCAGTTTTGAGATTTTTCCGATGGTGTGGACGCAAGGTGTTGCGCCGTACCAAACCCGCTGGTGAGGATGAGGCCCGCCGAAAAAAGAAAAAGCTTGACCTTGTCGAGAGCAATGTGCCTTTGGAGATATGTTTGTTCTTGTCAAGCTACACCGGATGTAAGCATCGACGTCGCGTGATGGGATATATTCTCATTGATGTGCTGGTGTAGACTTGATGCAGAAATCTCTTCTTCAAGCGTCAATCGCCACCGGTGTTACAAACAACATCACAATGCTCCAAGACACTATGTCCAATCTTGAACGTATCCGAAACACACCATTACCGTTTGCCTACCAGGCCCATTTGAGGATGTCTTTGTGGTACGTTAAACATAGGTTCTCTGTTACGTGCAGCCTCTCATGTTTTTGCTCTCTAGGTTTTATCTCCTGTTCTTGCCTGTCAGTTTTGAGTTTGTCAACCTTTGAATGCCCATTGTTGATATCATCTTGTAGTTCCAAATTTACGCTGCCTTCGGTTGGTATACAATTCCTGGCACAGCATTCGCATCCTTCTTGCTTCTTGGATTCCTAGAGATTGGTCAGGAAATGTAAGCTTTCTTAAATATCACAAAATCATCATACTCAATTTCCTTGATGCAGCGAAAATCCGTTCAACTATGATTTGAACGACCTTGGTATGTATTTTTGGTACTATTTCTCCACATTTGATGTTCTTAATATTCTTCTAGACCTTGATCATTTCTGCCTCGCGATTCAACGTGAATTGCATGAAATTACTGCTGTGAGCTATTTGTGATATCACGATATCACGCCACTGACCCAGACCTCCCAATAGTTCACCAATCCTGACCCCTCCCAATACATTTTCGGTATCTGGTAAGTGTCATCAATCAAGATCTCTGAGCATACGACCTAAATGTGGTATATTTCAGGAACCAACCTTTCGCACCTTCAGACCGTCGCAGTGCCCATGATATTATCAAAAATGGTGGTGCGTACCATCTCCCTGACCACCATGAAGGAGCGGAGCCTGGTATGCCAAGCATCAAGCGAACCTTGGTCAACAGCTGGAGGGAAGTCGACCAAACCACTCGCGATATTTGAGCATGAAATTTTCACGAAACATCTTTTTTTCTCCTTTCACTGGGCTTTGTTTTTCTCATTGAGCAATATTTCCTTCATGATTGCCTAACGTATATAAAAGTAAAATTTGGGATATCCGGTCACTCGTTTAGAAGCTATTTAATCTAGAGATACATACATCATGGATCGTCCGCTGAGCGGATATGGACAATGCATACATTCTTTCTTGTCAATTCCAGATATTAAGTGGTAGCACAATGGGGAATTTGGACACGGAGCTCAATTCGTCCTGCTTATTATAGACTTATAACCGGAGTGGAGGCACAAAATCAGGCCTGTTCCACTGGTGCGAACAAAGGGGGCTCAAACAAAGCGCAAATGGCCATCCGTCCCAAGACCGCCGTATAATCAAAGCAATCACAAAGGTCAAAGCGACGATTTACCAAAGAGATATGCACGCAAGACTCGAGATCTTGCCAAAGCTGTCCAAAGAGAATGTATATCAATGAACGTCAATGGGATTGTGTGGGCAAAGCCACATCATCCACCTTTCGACACTCCCTTCGACACCCAAATCCAGCACCACACCAATCCCAGTTATGTTGACGCGCAGTAAGGCACGAGCTCTTGCCGCCGATAACACCATCATTATAGTGAGCCCCTCAGCAACAGGCCGCGGTACTCATACACGCTGGAAGTACCCCGCTAGACACGATCCCTACGCGTTACCATCCTCTCCACTCTCTAGAAGCGGTTTGGAGCAGTCTTCACCCTTGTCTTCATTAGGAGCATCCACCGAGTCCCTATCGTCAAACGCCACCTTATCCGATTCGTCTTTATCTTCCCTTTCCGACGCGTCTTCCGATGTCCCCTTCGATGAGCTCCAAATTAAGGCCCTTCCTGATGTTCAACCGCCAGCGGCATTAGTTACACCTAACTCGCCGAAGAAGCTCCAGCGGACCCCATTGCGACGCTATGTCTATGGTAGCACGCACCTTATCCAGGAGGCCCCTCCAGAAGAGGACGAAAGCGTGGCGCGCAAACTCGAGAGCGTGTTCCAGAGGGAGTGGAATAATTTGATGAAGTCTAGAGAGCTGGCTTTACAGGCTCGTCAGGTCGACGAATCGGGCGATGAAAGTGACGAGATGGAGAGTGATGTGATGGACACCGATAGCGAATGTAGCCGAGGAGATACAGAGCCACCAGAGGCGCCGCGAAGGGTTTGGGTGGTTCGCCAACCTCGTTTACTGGGACCCCACGGGACCGAACTCATTGACCACGAAACATTCACGCCAGAGTCCTCCGAACTCCCCGTCTACCCACAGGCTTGGGTTTCTTCGAGAAAATCACTCAGATGGCAACCAACTGAGACATTTAATTAAAGCCCACAACATTTACAGAAATCCATAAACATACTATATGAATAACCCTATGATTTATGCCCTCCTTTTTCATGCGCTATGCTTCTTCAATGCCCGTCTATGTCTAACCATTCTCCTCTGTGAAATATTTAACTGTAGATTTCTGGTGAATTATTCGTACTCTTTAGGAAGTCATCTTATTCAATGGGTCCTAAATTATAATTTTTGCTTCATCTGGCTGGATAAGCTTTGGAAGTCATGGTATATTTCGTCTGCTTACAAGTTGCATATATGATGATTCTTCCCTTGTTGTCGTAAAACTAATGTTTACATGGCGAACTTTCGGATGATGACCATTGATGTATTCTTGATGTATTCTTGATGTATTCAATTTTGCGGATTCTTGATAGAGCAGTTGAAACTTTCGAGGGGTGAGGGAGCATTGCAATTTGCAAAGCCTTTGTGTCGCATCAGCGTGTATATCACGTGCTCCAACTCAATCATATTTAAGGCTATACAGTCACATCGAACTTTTGTTCCTTCACATGCATGTGCTTACAAGTTAGCTTAAAACTTTGCAGCATGAGGCCTGAATCTCATCACAGCTTCCGATAGGGGTGTTCTACTCCTCGAATAGACGATTACCTGAATCCCGAGTTCAAAGATTCCTTTGATTTTGAATCTCTAATTAAAGCTCTTGGACACTAGAAGAAATCGAAATCCAAGTTCTAATACAGGTAGCAGCAAGATTAGAGCCTCTATCACGGCCTGTTCATGTAATGATAAGACCGAAACAACGCTGAACGTCACTCCTGTCGTCTCTAGGAGCTCCACATGGTCCGTCTCAGCATCATTACACGTAGTCATCTACCATCATATATCCGACCTCTGATCCTCGAACGACATCATACGGTGCTACTTGGGGACATCTGATATCGAACAATACTTACGTGGAATAACGACACTCAAGATCAAATCGACGGACATTGGCGCGCTATCCGAGGCATCCTGGCCAACGGACGATATTCGGTTTCGCTCCAGGAGTCCATGTGCTATTGAATTAATAGTTTCATTGAGGGTCATCCCTCTACTCGCCCTAGAAGCTGAGATGGAAGCTCCCCAGCGAATGTAGGCAAAGCTTAGGCGCCAACACACTAGCCTCTTTCACCCACGATTAAGCTTCGGTTCAGTGAACCATCGCTCTGGACCATTGTGCAAGTCCACTATATAGCGCTCTTCGCTTATATCACTTCTCTCCATGGCTCAATCCAGTTACTCTTAGACTCAGAGCAGCTTAAATGCCTCTCCCGCACATCTCAGGTGAATGCATTTTGTGCTTCTCATGGAATGAATCGGATTCCAACGTTATAGCGACATTTATTTCTTGCGATAGGATTTTCCATATACGAAAGTCAGAAGCACCCCAGCATCTTCGCCTTCCCAAAATAAGTTGGTGAAAACCTTAGCAACAAATGCAGTTTCATTTCCCGCTCCCCAAATATCCGAATATCGTTTATAACACTCTTGTTCGTATATTTGCTGGCGTAATTATGTTTTTACGTCGTCGGTTTAACGCTCAGTTCTGAACTGAATGATTTATCCGCACTCGACGCAAGAAGCCATCCAATCCTACAAATTCATGTTAGGGATTCTGAAAGATCCGGAGGACACCCCTCGGTGCGCTCGGTGTCTATTCATACACGGATACGTCGGGCCTGGCTGCACCCCGACAAGAAAATCAGACCACCGTTACACTCCTAGCGGTGATATGACATATCCATAAATACCATCTTGAGCACAAGTCGTTATCAGGGGTGGCGATAACGTGAAGGTCAATAGGTGCCTTTTGGTTTGCCCGACAGATGAAGGGGTAGCGCAGAATCACTATCTGCGGTGTTGAGAAGTTGTTCTTGGGTGGCCAGGGACAGGCGCCGGTATCTAATATCTTTCATTTCGGCGCACTGATATGAAGAGAATGGTGCTGTTTGACAGGATAAATGCCAGGATGCACCGGGACGGCAGGCTAACGACCCGAGCAGACAACAATTATAGCGTAGGACTCAGGATGTTCATGAAGACGGAATTTCGCTGATTTTTAGGCTGGGGACACATGAGCGGTGCCGCTGAGGTGTTAAATTTGATCTGGTGCCGATAGCTTTAATATTTGGAATCTTTCTTTTTTTTCTATCAAGGTTTGTGTGTGAGGGTCGGAACTATGCGAAAAGATCATTAATTACTCGGTATATTAGGCAAGTCGAAAGGCATTGACGTGATGGGAAGCTCATGGTGGATGATAACACAAACATAGCTTAATCCGGGAGGAAGTATCTCACAGGGTTGTTCTTTTTCTGGGAAGTTATTATCAGAAAGCGCCGATCCAATCATTGTCATATAGGGCGCTGAAGGAAGTCTCCAAATATTTTAGATCAAATCGAAAGTCAGAAGGGAAGATGGTACTGTTCATCAGATAACATAAAGTGTTGTTGGGCCCTTGAAAGCCTGCATGGGGCCCATCATGACGGTGTGCACGATCCAGAACCTAGAGCAGAATCCCGGGCTGGAATCCGACGATACCTCCCTTCGGAACTACGGAACACACCACTTTTGACAGCGATTGAACGCTCCGGGTGCTGATTTCGGTTCGACAGGACGTGTCCAACAGGAAGGGAATTGTACGGGCTCCCACCGATATCGATGGGACACCGACCTTGATCAGGTTACAGGCATCTTCCAATCATGCCTCGGGGATTTGTTGGGTCGAGCGGGGCCGGAATATCATCGATGTCGATTATCACAGTCGATAACAAGTTGTAATAGGTTGCAACAGGCTATGATTTGCAAGAGACGGCGTACATAGTTGGGGTACTGAGTCATTTCGAAATTCAAATGTCTTGGCGGGGAGTAGTCAGCTATGTAGCAACCTCTATCCCCGTAATCTCGGAAGACGGCGACATGATACATAGCACGGTCCATTTGAAAGTACGGAAGTTCCAAAAGAAACTACCTCTGTTGTGCGCTGTTTAAACTTCCAGAAAGAATCATGCTATACATTAGACGCGCTATCCAAGAGTTAACCGTGTCACTTGTCGGGTTCACGGGGATCCCGAGCCTTGGCAGTATGAATACGATTCAGCATATGGGCGAAAGTGTTGATACTGCGCCTGCAGGTCTGACTGACTGTTTGTCATGACAGGACAGGTTGCTCGTTATGTAGTACGTACCTGCCCGGTGGCCCGGTGTCGATAGAGCGGCGTTGGGAGAAAGACATGTGGTTATGCAGGAAATGTACCTGAGGCCTGGAGGTCCAAGCTGATCGGGTTGGGTGGGAGATGAGATAGCTAGGTATGTCGGTATGTCGAGCGTCGGTAAACAAGTGCCAGAGCGCTTCACGATGTGGTA
The DNA here is from genome assembly GCA_037014335.1 of Collybia sordida. Classification (NCBI taxonomy): domain Eukaryota; kingdom Fungi; phylum Basidiomycota; class Agaricomycetes; order Agaricales; family Clitocybaceae; genus Collybia; species Collybia sordida. The sequence continues at coordinate 1,586,690 of JAYKXK010000010.1, read as the reverse complement.
ACACGCTAGGCTTGGTTCATGTCGTTTCGACAGAGCACCTTCTAGGCTGGCAGGATTCAATTGTCAATGGCTGTGCCTCCCTCCCAGCCGTAGCATGGTCATTTCAGGTTAGGTTCTATGTAGGCTTCCGTACTTCCACCCCAGGTTCGCGCCCTACCCCAGTATCCCGAATCCTACTAGCGCCCCGGCAAACGTGCGTGGTTCTTCCCTCCCTTCCATAGACGCAAGGATAGGTCTGGTCTGGGGAGGTGAGGCTTCGTAGATCCCGGCTGCTTCCTACCCCACTTATGCACGATCATGATCAGCCCCCGCTGTCAGATCGCTGCAATTTGAGTCTGACGTGCGGCTCAATGAAGGAAGGAGGGGGGCTTGTTTGCCCTGTATGGGCCTCTTATGTTAGCTATGTTATCGTTGGCCCGAGTGGAGACACTTGAGTGTCGAATATTGAGTGCTGGGAGTCGGAGACACGTCAACTGTTCGGAAGTGGTTTTTTTTGGAATCCTTTGATGTGATGTAGAATCTGAGTGGGAAACCTAGGGCATTGATATCGTTGGCCTAGACGGAGACACTTGAGTATCGAATATTGAGTGCTGGGAGTCAGAGACACGTCAACATTTCGGAAGTGGTTTTTTTTTGGAATCCTTTGATGTGATGTGGAATCTGAGTGGGAAACCTAGGGCACAGGGCGCGGTCTGTGGTATCCTTTTTGTTTACGATTCCTGAGGGAAGTAGAAGTGAACGCACGTCGCGTGTTACACTCGTGTGGTGGAATAGTAATATATCATGAATACATTGCGAAGATGTCTATGTTTCGAGCTTCGTAGAACCGAAAGAGAACTAGCCAGGCACAGTATCGTCAGCGAGTGACGGCAGGCTAGTTTTCCTATTGACATAACATATCATCCCAGCCTCCCTTCGACGTATTGAAAGAGAGATTCGGAGAAGTATGCGCCACTCGTGTGATAAACAGTCTCCGTCATCGATATATTGCCAAACGTTCTTGCTAACCACGATGTCTAGAAGATAACGGCATGCGCAGCGTTCCAGAATCCAGATCAATAACATCATACCTCCTCAACCCAACTTCCTCTTCGAACCCCTCTCCCAACACGCTGCGTGCTCCCATACATAAACACATGCACGTGGGACGTCCAACGCAACCTGAATCAGCAAAAATAAATCACCCGGCGAAGGCTTCGCGTCCCCGAACTCCCCAAGGGCCAAAGCAGAGTAAGCATGCACTTACTTACAACGCATCCATCGCCATTTCATGGTTCAACGCGAGAAACACGGAAAACGCGTCTTATCAAATAATAACATCCCAAATTTCACCCGAACCTGGCATCTCGTGTAATGTCACGGTTTCCGCCCAATTTCTCCAAGTATATATGTAGCGTTGGGCGTAGCCACGAGGCGCGTACGGGGCACAGTATATCTATTTATTTGTCATTATTCATCTTTTTTTTTTCAACATAGCAGAAAACTGACATTGACAACGCATCCATTACCATTCACATTATTCACGGTCCAACGCGAGAAACACGGAAAACGCGTCTCATGTGCATCGTAAATCCTAAAAATTCACCCCAGTCCGGCATCTCGTGTAACGTCCCGCGTCCCGGTTTCCGCTCAACTTCTTCCAAGCCCATAGCGCCGCCGCGCGCAGCCACCCTCGGCACGCCCAAAAACGCCTCGTTTTTCACGGGTAGCGGGTATCGGGTAGCGGGACGAACGAGTCCACGGGTGACGAAAAAAAACCGTGTTAAACTAATGATCTCATAATAAAAATATTAGCCGTAAGTAGCGTCGTCAAGGGAAACCGTATGTGTGTGTGCGATGGACAATGTCATTTGTGGAGCCACTACATAGTGCTCCTTTCCCTTTTATCCTCAAGGTTCCAGACCTTACACAGGCCTTCGCCTTCGCTTCGGTGGAGCTTGGAGCGCTCTTCGCGTGTAAGTTATGAAAAAGCAATTTTATTTTTAAGCTTGATTGAACCTGGATGCACGAGGCGTATAGCCGGTTTATTGATAAATTTACTTTTTTTTTTCTTCTTTCTCTTCTTTCTTTGTTGTGTCAGGGTTGGAGGGGGCCGTGTTCGCGTCGGCATTTTGTCAACATCTGGAATTGACGTGCATGTGTAGATGGGTTGGATCCGGACCGAAGGTTGGGGTGATGAGGCTTTGGATGGGGAGGGAAGGGGAGGGGAGGGGTAGTAAGAAGTATAACGGCAACCTATCATAACAAAAATTTCTAATCCTACATAATCAAAAAACCAGCCATCTGAATATACACAAAGTATAATGATATCAATCCCAAATCTCATTCCAATCCCAAAAAAATCCGTAAGAAAAAAGCAATAACGACGATTCGGATTAGATTATTCAACATTGTGATTTATTTCAAATTCTAATTTCCTCCTCTCTACTCCTCTACTCTCGGTATCTCTAACTACTAGCACTTAGTATATACACACTTTCTTCCTCCTCTTCTTCCTCCTCCTCTTACTACTACTACTACTGCTGTTGTTGTTGTTGTAACGACGACGACGACCAAGGGTCCAGTACCCAAAAACAAAAGCAAAGCAAGATCAAAGCAAAGTCAAAGTCAAAGTCAAAGAGAAAGAGAAAAAGAAAAATAAAGGAAATGATAAAAAAAACTGAGCGGGGAAGTAAGAAAAGTAAGAAAAGTAAAAGGGAAAAAAAACAATAAACAGGATTAAACCACAAAACTTCTCAAACTTCGCAAACTTTGCAAAAAAAAAAGTCCAAAACGACGAAAGTTCAATAAACACCAAAAGCGCAAAGAGTGTGAGCGCGTTCCATCCTAGCTTTCACAGCTTGACGAACAGACGCGTAGGGTGGGGGGTACCTGACGACACCGATACCTCTGCAGAGGGTTGGCCAGGAAACGGGGTGGCGGGGGACGAGGGGGGTTCGATCGAACGGGGGTGGGGAGAGAGTGTGGGGAAGCGGGGGAGGGGGGGGGCTAAAAACATACAGCAAATACAGACGGGAGCGCGTATAAGACCTATCCTATACGCGCAAGAGTTGTGTTGGAGTTGGTTGTACACCATGAAATACATCCCCTAGACACGTCGCGCGTCGGGCAGGGGGTGGTACAGAGTAAAGAGCGTGATGCGATGTGGAGTGTTGTGATGTGATTCCTTGAATACTTTTGAAACAATTGTTGAATGAATGAATGAATGTGGGGTGATCTAACGAGCGTGTGTGTGTGTTGAGTTGGGGGCAAGTACATTGAATGGTTTGAATGAATGGGTTTGAACGAGTGTGAGTGCGTGAATGTGCAGGGTGGTGTACAATGTTGCGATTTGGTTTGTGTTGTGTTGGGTTATCAAGTTCTATAGTGCCGATCTGTAATTGCTGTATGCCGTGTCCTTTTCCTGTTCCTTATCCTATACAGAGGTCCGGGTGTCTTGGTTTTTGATATTATTTGATATTTTTTTTTTTTTGGGGGGGGGGGGGGGGGGGGGGGGGGTTCAGTCCTTCGTCCGACCAACCATAAAATCTTCTTCTCAATCATTCTTCTAAACCGCGCGGGCGGAGGTGGAAGTGCAGGTGAAAGCGGGAGGGAGAGAGAGAGAGAGCCATCTAAACAGCCTTCCTCCCCCTCTTCTTCGTACACCAACTCAAACTCACACTCCCCGCACCACGGATATACACCTGCGCCTGCAACTTGCACACCTACCCAAAACAAACCATCAGCTCCTTCACTAAAAAGAAACCAAACCAAAACCACACTCACCGTCTCAGCAACGCTCGCCTTTCTAAAATCCACAACCAAGCTCCCTTTTCCCTCCCCAGCAGCAGACCAAACCCTCCTCATCTCCTTAACCTCTCCAAACCCCTCACACCACTCCCTAACCGCCTCGTACCCGCCCTCCTCAATCCCACTAATCACAAGCTTGCGCTTCGGGCCTTTTCTGCGCTTCGTTGGGCTGCTTGGGGTTTGTGGGTAGGCTGCGTCGTGGTGGTGGGCGTAGGTGTCGATGCTGGATAGCGCGGGCACGGGGGGTGGGTAAGGGTCGGAGAATAAACTCGAAGAAGGCGGAGTGGGGGATGTAGGTGAGGGTGATTGGGAGGAATGATAAGACGAGGCAAGACCCATCCTAACAGCAAGTTCCCTAATCCCCAAACTCCTCCTACTCCGTTTCTTCTGCACCTCCCTTTCCTTCTCTACTTGAGGCGTAGAGGGCTGTTCGGCCACACTTGCGCGGAAGGGATCCAAGCCTGGACTCGGGGGGTCGACGTAGGAGTATGTATATGTTACAGGTGGGGGTATGAATACAGCTTGGGATGAGGGCGAGGATGGTGTTGGGGAAGGAGCTGGTGTGGGGGCTGGGATGAGAGTTTTGACGGATGTAGGCGAGAGGAGGGCTGTTGCGCTGTCTTCTGTGGAAGGAGGAGCAGTAAGAGTAAACACGAAAACTTCATCCTCTTCTACCGGTCTCGGTGCCGCGATAAACGGCGAAGGCGCCCTCGAGTGGGCGTGTCCATGTTCCTCTCCATTAGAGTCCAACACCGAGCTAGACGTCGGGGTGGACGCCGTAGCAGGTTCAGCAGAAGATGGGGAGGGGGAGGGAGAGCCGATGATGGGGAAGGACGCGGTGAAGGAGCCTGGAGGCGGGACGGGGATGGTCAGCGCGAGTGTTGGACGCGTCTGACTTGAGACAGGGGGAGGGGAAGGAGAAGAACGCGTGATGGGAGGGAGGGCTTTATCGAACAACGGACGAGGCAATTCTTTCTCAAGGTCGAGATGAATCTTGGCGTTGGGAACGTTTCCTTTGCCTTGAATGTGTACAGGCGCAAAGGCGAGAGCGGGGACGGAGGCAGAAGCAGGGGCAGCGCTGAAACGGGAAGAAATGAAAGAGACAAGTCTTTCCCTCTTGCCCATCTTCTTATCTCCCCCTCTACCTCCGTTCTTACGATGGACTTTTTCAGGACTATCGCGTTTTCTTGTCCAACTATCCCGATGTTTACTGGCTTTTTCCTTGTTCTCGAGTGCGATGGCGTCGATAGAGCTTCCTAGGGACCATCGAGAGCACTGTGGTGGGGCAAGACCGGCGTTTCCACGTTGGCCATAGGTAAAAGTATGGTCTCCATCAAATTGCGGGTCCAGACCAGGATAGCCAAACTCTGCATCGTCGTCGTCGAATTCATCTCGAGGGTCGACATCCTCTGCGTGGATATACACCTTTGGCGCGAATACTGAATCGTCCCAGCTTGGTCTACCTTGTACGGGTTCGAGGGCGGGACTCTCGGCTTCTGCTGTGCAGTCAAAAGAGGCAGAGGCGGGTGAAGTGCCTGGTGTTTCTAGTTCGAGACATGCGGCAGAGCTTTCGTCTGAGGAGGGAGAAGGGAAGGTACGTCTTTGGGGGGAGGTTGGAGTTGATAAAGACGGGCCAAGATACACCTGTGAGCCAGTTGAACTCGGACGTGCAATGTAGATGTGAGAGGCGGAAGGGTGTGGGGAATGAGTGAAAGGTGGGCGGGGCGGACTCGCAGTGGTAGGGGAAGAGGAGGCGGCAAGGAGGAGAGAGTCGAGGTGGTCAGAGTCGAAATAGACGGCGTTTCTTACAGAGTCAGGGGTAGCGATACCTGTTAAAGAGACGTGATGTGAGGATAGAAGAGATAGAGCGCTGTCTGTTGTAGTGCGGCGTAAAGAGCGGGAAGAGGGCTGTTTGTGGAGTGAGCGAGAAGAGACGCGTTCTCTTAGTGCAGGAATGACTTGTGGAGGGAGAGGTTGAGGAGAGTCGAGAGTTGAAGAAAAAGAGGGAAGACGCGAGGCTCGACGAGAAGAGGGTGAAGAGAAAGCCAAGTAAGTTGAAGAGGCGGTAGAATGAGAACGTGAGCGTGATTGGGGGATTGGATTGTAGTAGTCTTCGAGTTCATCTACCGGGTCCAGCCCACGTGAATGCTAGAGTTGAATTGAGTCGAGTTGTCTGTAGAATAGACTGAGACATACATTGTCGGATTGATCGAATTCAAGTGAAAGCTCTCTTGTATAATCCGGTGAAGGATAGTGTAGTGGATCACGTGTAATTGTCTCTCTCTCATCTTGATGAAAACCGAGTAGTGGTGAATCTGCACGAACACTGACCATGTCAATGAGAAGGTGAGTGAAAAGGTGCAATCCCTCTGTTTATATTTTTTTATTTTTTATATAAGACTCCATGCCCTTCTATAAGAATTCTCACCCATTAGATCTAAGATCCAAATCGGGCATCTGTCCGATCGTGTCCTTTCCTTTTCCGTCTTGAGGGTTTCAAGATCCTGGGATTCAATCCAATCCAATCCAATCCCATTCTGTACTCAACCCCCCAATTCTCAACATCCTCTCTCCCTCCCTCCCTCCCTCTCATCCTCCCGTTCCCTCTTCCTCTCTTTCCCCTCCTCCTCTCTCTCTCATCCCATCCCGAGCACATCGGAACCCTCTCTCAACCTTGACCCTGGTCCTCAAATTTTTCCTCGACCCTAATCCTCGAGGCTCCGGAGCTGCTTGCCATACGCGTTACCGTCACTCTACGCTTATTATCCCCGTCGCTTACCTCATCCAATTTATTTTCAACCATTCTCCCTCTTCGTCTCCGTCTTTAATTCAATGTACATAATCCGTTAAATCTCTCCCCCCAATCTTGTTGTTTCTTGTTACTTCCCCGTCTTATCGTCCTCTTATCTCTATCTAGACAGAGAGGAGCCTCATCTGCCTTTTGCCTTGCACCGACCGTAAATACACTACACCCCTGTGGCTCGAGCTTCCTCTTCCTTCCATCCCCCTCCCCTTCCTCGATCGGCGCCTCACCCTCTCAAGAACCCATCCTTCTACCGTAAGATGACTACTCCACTGTCCCTCTCCTTTGTCAAATCATTATTATTATTACCACCATCGCCGTCAAAAAAAGTCGAGAAGAAAAAAATTAAACCCCCGATGTCATTGACACTGCCCTACCTCAGAGACGTGCACGGATCAACTCTCAACTCATCGCCCGTGTCCAACGCTAAGATCTCCTAAGAGCTTGTCACCAACGACGACCTCTCGTTAATGTTAATTACATGTTCCAAAGCCCTTTTCCAATCATCATCAACAGGTCGTACGACCGAAATAGTACCTCCAAATCCCAAGTACATCCTCTGATCAAACGAGTATCCTCATCAACGTTATCATTGCTAAAAATCATAGAGGCACACACTTGAGATGCGGAAAGACCCAGCCCAGATACTAAAGCACTCGCCTAAATATTCATCATCGTCAACCCAAGTGCATCATATCATATCATATCGTATCGTATACAACCTCGCCCCAGATGCAAGTACAAGTATAATACAATTCAATTCAATTCAAAACACCTCATGGAATTATTCCATTCCATTCCATTCCACCACATCTACATCCACATCTTTATCTCTATCCACATCTTTCTTTATCCACCATCGAAGACTAATATCCATACCATATCTATATCTTCTTCCCACAACCACCGACACACCGACCCCGCCCAAATTCTCACAACTGACACTTGAACATACACACCCAGCATTGAGCATTGATATCCCAACACCCAATCATTCATTATGATTAATTGAAAATTGAAAAAGAGATGGAGATCACGATCCGGTAACCACCTCCTACCCCCTCCACTCCACCCCTCCCCTCCCCTCCCCTTACAACCCGAACCCCGAACCCCGAAACCCGTAACTCGAGATTGGGATTTCTGCACCCGACGTTCTGTTCTTACACCAAACGATTTGTTGTTCGCAAGGAGCCTGAAACGGAACTTTTAATGAGGAACTCCAAAAATCCCGCGATGCACGACTGGGATAGGACGGGACCCACTCGAGCCCGAAGTTAGTGCGTGGTGTATATAATTAGCTGTACTTGGACGTCTACTTTAACCAAAGCGCGCGCTAGGCGTTCGTGTTGATGAGCACGAGCATACGCATAAGCATAACGCCCCCCCCCCCCATCCCTCCATCCATCATCCCAGGTGGCTAAAACCGCAAAATACAAAATATAAGGCACGAGTATGAGCTTGAGTATGAGTTATGTATAGTATAACGGTAAGTTGATGGATACGTCGATGGACTGATGGGTTGATGCATGTTGCGAGTGCTAATGATACTTGACTTGACTTGGCCTTTTTTTCTGTTGATACGATTGATACGATTGATACGTTGGTACGAGACAGGGGGTATGGTATAGTACGGTATAGTATTGATTTCGTACTGGAGTTGTCAATAGGGACTACTGGGCCCTAGGTACTTTGGACTAGAAGTAGGACTAGAAGTAGGACTAGAAGTAGAATAGTCAGTCGTGCAGTGATAGTTGGAGCTTGTAGGACTAGAACTAAACCACCCCATCGACTGATGTTTTTTTTATAATGGTAATCCCCGATATTCAATTCCCGAATCATCTTTAACCTTAACTTCTTTTTCAATCCCAAACCCCCCCTTCCCCTCCCTCCCCGAGCCATGTTTCAATCGCGCAAGTTTTACCGCCGGCTTCAGATTAGGCGGCACAATGTTTGAACAGAAACAACACGCCAACGTCCGACCAAGCCCACGTCATAAACGCTGAGCGCCCAAACATCCACATCGAACACGTCGACTTGGTTTTGATTTTTCCGGACGTTCGGAAGTTTGCGTGCTCGAGCATTCGGACATTCATTTGTACCCTCGGTATTCTAAAGTTCTAAAGATTAGTATCCTGGAGGGCTGGTGTACCCCCCTAAGTTGATATATGATGACGAAATTGATACGAACACGATGCAAACACGATACGAACATGGTACGAACACTTTTGTTGTAGATTTAACAATTCCGAAATCGAATTCGGGCTGGGATCTTGATACAACCCCCCCGAACGCCTGTCATGATTCATCGAATTTAACGCCAAAATGTCTAGTGCGAGTTCCTTCTTCTTAATTCTTATGCATGTATTCCCCCAGAATTCCATTGGTGATTTTATAGCTCATTACACAATTTGAACTAGTTGGGGGGGGGGAAGAACGTGTCCTATTGGGCCCCACCCCCAATGTGAAATTAATCTCATCTTCATCTTCAGGTCCCAACTGTTACCGCCGGCTTCAAAAAAATACCCTGGCTTAACGACAAGAACAGAACAAAAGAAAACAAAAAAGAAAAATCACCGCGGACGATGGATGGTTGTACGTACCTATGTACTTAGGCACTGATTATTGAACACTCACCATTCTGTTGATATTTTTTTTGGTGAAATCGCGTTCTGGTTTTCTGGAGTTTCCCGATAGCTCAATGATTATAATCGACCAACTAACCAACTGATTTTGATTTTTCGGTTTCATGTTACAGCCGTTTTCATAATTTGGCGGAATCGCATTCACTTTGTTTTGCGTGTATGCTCCTGTTTACAAGGACCCCGGAAGTTTCCGTAGCTTCTGTCTCAGTACCGATTGCGTTTTACACCTGGTTATTGTTGAGAAATACACTGGGAAAGAGATGGAATGGGTATTAGGTGTGAAAAATGCTCTGGTCCATGAAGTTGTATGGTGCAAGCACTGGTCTGGTTTTGCTTTTGACCCAACACACAAGATTTCAGGCTCTCAGAAGAGCTAGTCTTGTATTCTCGGCTACATTGATCTAGAATTCATCAAAGCTTCTCTTTCCTATTGAATTACTGTGTATCTAGATGGAATTCAGGGGGGCCTGCCCCCAGATGTTGTTGAAATATACTGACCATACTTGTTGTTGCTGGTGGCTGTTTTCTCATCTATGATAGTAGAAAATCACATTTGAGCAACGACCTTGATGCCTTATTCACTATCAGACATAGTAAGTAGGACAAAATCTTATAATGTGGGGATGCCAAGTTGCTAAAGCGACACTCACTCAACTCAGACTTCTCAATGTTCAAGTTGATAGGCCGGAACCCGGAACCCAGAACCGGTGCTCTCGGGGTCCTTTTGGCACCGTACAGCCACCCGAGAAATTGCAACACGATTCCGCCGAATTATGAAAACGGCTGTAAATAACATATCGCGCGTCGTCTTGAAGAGGGTTAGGGCCCGCGCTGCGCTGCGTGTCTTTGTATTTGTCTTGGGTGGTGTTCTAGTGGCATCGGGTACCATCTTAGTCCCAGGAATTTGGACACCGAGGGTAGATTGTGATTTACATGCTTCCCTCCACTTTGACCGGGTCCCGGAATATCACATATTTCGTCATGAACACGAGTCTACCCTGTCATAGTTTTGATACATTGACATTGATAAAACAGAAGATTCTAGAGAGCGCTCCATGATTTCCTAGATCTTCCAGAGGTTAGAGCTAATGTCAACCGCTCAATGTCTGGTGTTCATGTCGAGTGTCGAGATTCTAGTGTGTCGGTTCATAGTGTTATTCGGTTTGTTCCATGTACTTTGTTACTTGCAATTTAGGCTTAGCGTAGGGGGGAGGAAGCAATGAACGTCGGGCGCCGGTGGATATTGAACGTTGTACATTGCGCGTCGGGGGTGCAATCCCACATGCTGTTTCCATCCCGTCTCCGGATCGTCCTTTTTTTTACGGCTTTTTGCGAAACATACACTCCAAAAACCAAAACACAACACTCACCACGCGTTTGATACTCCAATATTCCGATACTCTGATACATCGACATACCGACGAACTGATATTTTTGATATTTTTGATACCCCAATTTAAAACAGGGGGAGGGTAAGTAGTGTGGTATGTAGTCCCTCAGATCTCTCAGAGGCTAGAGCACGTCTAGCGAGTCGATTCTTAGTACCCGGTATTCGGTTGGTAGTTTAAGCTTAGCGCAGGGGATGTGCGGGGTGTCGGACGCGGGGGGGTGGGTAAACACTGGTAAGCATCCTCAGTCCTCCTATTCCCGCGCTTCGATCGCACCTTGGCCATTTACCGCCGGCTCCACCCCAACCGCCTATCAATGTCAAAAAAAATTCACCCGAAGGGCAGCAGAACACCACAAAACACACACCTAAAAATAAAATATCGCGAATCCATCCTTCCATGAATGATGTATATGTATGTAGTACACCGATCCGGGGGGACGTTGAGTACAACATCGTATGCTAGAAGACGACGTCTCTAAGTCTGGGGATCGCACGGACATGTAGTGCCAAAAGACAAAAGTACCAAACGCCACAACACCAAAATGCCAAATGCCAATGCCAATGCCAAATGTCCTTCCTCATGGCCGGCGGCTTAGATCTCCGTACAAAGGAAAAGGCATAAAGGTCAAAGATTTCAGCTTCTAGCTTCCGGCTCCCAGGACGCTTCATATTTGAACAGACATGAGGCCATTGGTTAACGACATCCAGCTCCCAGCACTCGCGAGTTCTCAACTTCCAAGACGCGTCAAACATCAATCAAACCGTTGACAATCGAAGAAAAACGATCAATTCAGGATATGAAATGGTCAATATTCAACGGACGCAGACAACCGATCGCGTCCTAGAGTACACGACGCGACGTCGGGGGGCGGGATCGAGCAGTCGTCACCCGTCCGGCTACTTATGTTGTGCCTCGGGACATCTGAGAAATACTCCGTGAGCCCCTAGGTTCTATACAGCCCTCGCGCGATGAGAAATGTCCCGACCGTAGTATCAGAAGTGCCGCAGCAGTGCTTGTGGTCCGCGGGGAATATTCTTTTGTGAGTTCTAGCGTATATTTTTACGCTGTGCGACCGAGTTAGGATGTTGATGTCAAGATATGGACAGTTTGAAATCCGGGTATATGCGTGAGGGTGCTTAGGGGTGGTGTTGATGAAAGTTGAGCGGGGAGGGAACCCGATGTGAGTTTTTTTTTCGGTGTCCGTATAGGGTATACATTACAACTTTCGACAAGGTCTATGAATTCTAGTCCATACGCGAGTAGCAATACTGCAATAATAACAACCAGCGATCACGGTCCGGAGAGACGGCAGAAATTCATTAGAATTCGGTTCCAACTTGAACATACTTTCTGTATTAGAATTAGGACGTTGATATGTCAGGATAAGGCAAGCGTGGAATCGAGAGGACATCTGGGGTGTAGGTACGTGCTCGACGGTGTGATGGGGAAGCATGGAGAGTAATTGTGTCTATTTTTTACTTGAGATGGTATGCGGAATCTGGGCAAGAGGTGGTGAAATTGTTATCACGTTATTCGAAGTAACTTTCTGGTCCTAGTCCGCGTATGGTTGTAATCTTTACGATATCAATATCCACGGTCCGAGTGTACAAAAAAATTCGAGCCCAAGTTTGAGTACCCGAGCCAAGGTATCAATACATCAAGATAAGAATAGAGTGCAGGATCGGGAGTTTGTTCGGCTATTTCCGCGTCGAGACCAGAGGGTCCTAAGATGGGAGAAAGCTATTGTATCTTTGATTTTCTTTTTCTTTCAACTTTGTGTCGTTCTCGTCCCAGAGGAAGTGTATGTGCAATGCAATTCAAGGGGGCATTTAATTCTAATCCCCTCAAATACTATAGCATTTATCACCAGTATTCACGGTCCGAAGAGAGACAAAAAAAATAGAGTTCGAGGTGGTGTGTGCATTCAAGCTAACCCGAGATAAAGATATCATCGATGTGGTGGGATAAGGATGAAGGAACGTCAATTACAACCCGTCCTGGACCGGCAGATCCGTAGGGTTGGTGGTTGTAATCAGATCTGGGGTCGCATATATGACTTGAAGCGCCCATCGCGTCACATACGATACACCTTCCCCCACACTATACCCAGTGTAATGTGCACCCCATGGTCAAGCTCCACCATCTATCCACTTCACCAACGCAACAACATATCACCTATCATATGTGGGATATTGCTGCCACCATTGGCTAGATTAGGCAATCCGAAAGGACGGAGTGTGCCGGCGGTACACAAAGCTTAATATAGGGTCTATATGCACACACAGGGTAAGGATGCAGGCAGACAGGGCTTTGACCTCGGCTCAGGTCCACAGGTAGGGATGCGGGATAGCGCGAAGTATCGAGCGCCGGAGGATCTTACCTTGATGCTTGTCTTGCCTCGTGCACCAGCATGTCCCAGCCTCGAGTCGCGCCCCTCCCAGTGTCGACAACCCTCAGACTCTGGTTTAGGTTTGGTTTGGGGCTTAGGCTTGATGACCCCATAGGTAAGATGTATTGCCTAGGATGGTTATATGTCTCCTCAAAGCGGTCTTTTGTTAACGTTTTTTTTTCGGATCCCTAGGCTATTAGTGATTGGTCTTGCTCAGTATCAGTATGCTGGTATACTTATGTGCCGACGAGCCTTGCTGGAAAATTCCGGTCGAACAAATTTACAGTGAAGTGACTGATCTGATCTGAAGCCGACCGCTGTTGGTTGGTGGAGTGGGTATCCTGAGAAAAATGAGCCCGTTAAAGCCTTCGGGGGAAGCCAGCCGTTCATAATTGCATATCTTGTGGGCTCCGAGGTATGGTATCCAACGCTTGCATCGATAGAGATACAAACACAATAGCATATGGTGGTAAAACTCGGGGGGCCGGGGCCAGACGGGTCAAGGTTTGTTTGTCGTCATCCGGCAATTTACGCTTCAAGGCGCGCGCACGGACCCTGTCTCGCTTCCCCATGTTTTCATTGAACGACACACTATCCCGCACTGGCTCCGCCGCTCCGGACCCGCGGTGCGTACCGTCGGGCTGGAAGGGTAAGTAAGGGTAAGCGAAACATGGGAAGCGGGCGTGGGGAAACTCAGGTTGCCAGCCTGAAGATGTGGAGAAAAGGGAATCCAGATCAAATCTGGTCAAGGATTACATTCAATTTCAGAACTGACATACTGTATAGAGTAGCCCACCCTCTCACATCCTGCACTATTTTCTATACACACATATATATATAACACCGGAGCCGCGCGTTTGTCTTCTGCGTCCGGCGGCTTCTCGAACCGCATAGCTGAAGCTTTCTCTCACTCACTTGGAAACTTGGTTTAGGCTTAATAACGCAACTCTATTATGGCCAAAAAGGCAAGGTTTACAGGTATAAAGAAGTATCTTACGGTGTTTTTCCCAGCCTCAACCCAGAAATAACTCAATAATTGTCCACAGATTGTTTTAATGTCGGTCGAATCCTCTACCTATGGTTCTTTTGGGGTGCCTCCAGCGATACGGGTCTTCCCATGTCTCTCCGGGCCGGGCGCTTCCCCTCTTGACCTCGATCGGCGGGTTTCCCAAATGGGGCGTTCTAAGGTTATGTCGTCGTCGTTAGCCTGGGAAGGCGTTACGAACCGATGCCGAAATATGGCCAGTATAGGTAGGTATAGGCGAGAATTCGCCGGTTGGATATTCTCGTACGCACGATATGCACGGAACTTGGTACGTTGTAAACTTGTCCTCGCGTGATGCAGATCAATTTGCAGTACACACAACCTTCGCATGCTGACACTGCGACAGCGCTCCACCCCCCATATACTAACTCAACAACAACTGGATAAACCAACTTCAGGATAAACATCCCGGTCTTCTCCACTAGAAATGCCTCCAGATACTAGCGCCCCAATTTACTTCCTCTCGAAGTCTTTTCTTCCATTGAAAAACTAGGAGAGACGGCATTCTCGGTCTCTCAAGTAAACACCTAAACGCCACCCATCATCATCCATAGACACTTTTTTATTCTGGATATGGCATGTTTCGGAAACACCACATGGCACTGGAGACGTCCTCCATACCCGTATAAAACATCCCTCGTGCCAACATTGGATTCGTCACGTTATGGATACTAATAATCAGCGCAGCATCTGGGAATCCCAGCGCTCCTCTCCGTTGTCCACCTACCAGGTGCACAGCACACATTCTGAAGCCTGGAGTCTGATGGTGAAAATCCGAGATACATACTACTCCCGACGGCCCCCTTCAAGGTTTTTTCTCGCGAAAGCCTATCTATACGCTCTTGTGGCGGGATTCCATGCTGAGTTCTGGCTCACCCCGCGCCTTTGGACTCTGGCTGTAGATCTGGACGGAGGGAAGGAGGCGGAATCCCACCGGACCCGCGGGATCCTCGGGATGTTTTGGCTGGCGCCTCTAATTTTTATCAGGCCCAACTTAATCCCAATCCCAACTCCATACCGGGTGTTCTCATCAATGGAGCCTGATTATCGCCCGCAGTAGCGGCTTGCATGTGCAGTGTAAAAGGAAGGGTCTCCGCATCTTCCAAGTACAACGTCGGCGAGTGCATTCCGTGTGCCATTTGCCTGTTGTAGACTCGTATTTTTGCCCTCTTGGATTCCTTTCGGACCTTCGCCCACGTTTACGTCAGGTCCCAACATTTTTGCGATCTGCGTTACCCTCCGGCATCAAAAGCACCAAAGGAGGGGCTCTCACGTGCCGGTGTTCGGCTTCTGTGCATTCTTTTTGTTGATTGTTGATGCTTGAACTCGAATCCCGGTTTTGTTTGGCAGCCTGCAGGTTTCTCGCTCTGAAAATTGCCTGAGAGTCCGAGGGCGGTCCTTCGATGAAAAAAAAATACCATGAACACGGAATGCTAAACGCCACTTTCGAACGGATCGCGCCACGGACGCTTCCCAAGTTGCGAGGCTTAACGCCACTCCGGCCCAATACCCAATAATATGTTGATTGCGTCCTCGATGTGCCTAGCTGCGTGAGGTATAAATAACCGAGACGACTAACAGCATGCATGACCTGCGTATATACTGAAATCATGTTATTGTCTACTTGTCTATAAAGGGGTCATGTATATCCCATTTCCTTCATTCATTCATTTCATTTATGTGCCCATCCGGGTGAACGGATTGGACGTGAATACATAACGCAAAAATGGGGACTTCCGGCGGCGAACTCAGGCTCTGTTCTGCTCTGTGCCTAATAATCTGGGCACCATATCTATTCACCCGTTGATAGCGAGAGAATCCAATGCTTCCTTCCCCTTCATTATGGGTATTGTCCGTCATAATGTGCGCTTCGTCGATATCTTGGGCTTCTATCAGCTTCGGATGAACCTGATGCCGGCGTGGAAGGGAGTCCCATCTGACTCTAGACCCATCTTGTTGTCAATGGCGGCTTCGCCCGTCGCGCATTGTCCTCGTATACCTCGGTCTGTGTACGCCATCGTTGAACCCCGTGGAATAAGTAGCGTAGATTTGTACGACTTGTTGCACGGGCCTCGCAGTGATATTAACCTTACATCCAGTTCTCTGGCAAAACGAAGCCCTATCGACAGACAAGAGGCATTTTAATCCTATTTTAAACGTACTATTACTGGTTCAATTATGCGCCAGAATTCTAGTGTAATGAAGTTGAGACAGATTGGCGGTACTCACACCATCCCTCATTTACCAATTTGAAAGCGAGCACTAGCGTATATGGCTTGATTGTTAGTTTACCTCACCCAGGGTCCCAAACACGAAATAGGCGTATAGAAGGTGATGAGGTTCCTATGACCTTTTAGTGATTCAACTAAAACCTGGAGGACCTAGCAGATGATACTCGATAACCATCTCCCAGCCTTGTTCGCTTTACCGCGAGGGCACGTAAAGAGGACAAAAAACAATCACCAAGGCACTTCGACGGAGAGGAATCAGGTTTCTTAGCTTGTAATTAATGACACTAGCGCCCAAAAACCCGAGCGCAAAGGATCAGATACGATCACACATCACTGGAGGTTTGTATCCTGACCCACCTCTCGAATGCATAGCATGATTTGCGATCTATCATCATCCAATGAGAGGTATTCAGGTATTCTGGGTGCATATGTTTCAAGGCTGCCGCCCATATCAACTGCCCAGCTCAAACGTGAGGCGGCCGATGAAGGGTAGAAGCCCCTTATTAAACACAAGTCTTTTCTTTTTGAGCAGAAGTTGTCAAATGTCGACTGCTCAACATGGTTGTCTGGCGACGCTCGGTCACGGTGGGTACCCAAACCACTGATTGATCCTCCATAAGGCTAGTCACATTCCCAGAAGGACGCAAGAAAACATGATAGTTGTGAATCGGGTTGGCGAACATGCATATGAAAAGGTCACAGATTTTCTCGCGCTGGTTACTTTGACTTCGGTTCCGATAAGGACGGGTATGTATCTCGCTCCATATCCAGTGACTGGCTTCTTGACGTGTGCTGCTGCAAAGGTTTGCCTTGGCTGAAGGAGCGAATTATTTTTTCTTAATTATTTTGGGGGCCTTAAGGAGGCGTCCGAACGTGATGCATATACATGAGTCACCGGATGTCAGCGGCGACCTAACATTTTCCCTCTGGCTTTGTTTTCTGGAGGGACCCCTATAGTCTGAGTGGGTAGCCCAAGAACGCCGGGAGCATCATATCGCTGGTCCAGATCGTCTGAGGGCCTCCATTGTTAACCTCGGACTAACGCATCCCAATACCACAAAGAACGCCGGTTCCGAAACGGAAGAGCCCACGTACGTTATCAAATGGATGTTCTGTCAAGAGTCTGCATTGATAATAGTAGGATTTTTGAAGGTGTCATCCCGGAGAAGGATGAAAAGATGGTCATTAATGTGAATATCATGCAAGAAGTAAGTCATATTTTGGGTTCCAGGGGTGTGGGATCCCACTATATATTTAATCAGTGCTTATTGGATGTGATTGCTATCGTCAAGCATCCGGTTTTTATTACTTACATTGATCATTGACCAGCAAGAGACGCCAACGGCATCCACACCAGACGCGGGGATCCCCAAAGCGTTAACCTTTCCTTGGCCAAGGATGATGGTGTGTACTTCCTATATGATAAGGAGTAAGATTACGACGTCGGGGGCGAAACTGAGGTCTGACCACAAAACCGAGGCGAAGATAGCGGTCTCGCGATGCAGATGTCGTTGCTTCTAGTGTAAATGGAATACCGGGTTTGGCTTTCGTCATTGCATCCCGCATCATTATGGGCATGATACCTGGATAGGAAGAGTAAGGCTGGACTCGACACGACTGAGATTTGATGGATGGTCACCTTGGCCTTGGTAGGCAGGTTCGGTCCAAATGAGTTGCAGATACCATGAAGCATCCGGAGATTGCTTGACACCTTTGGCTTTGTATCCTGCTAACATACCTGCCTGGCTCTGGTCCAAATATTCGAAGCCTACTCGCTTTGAGGCATTTAATATCATGACCAGAAGAGCGATGAGATCTAGGTGTACGTACCAGCAACGCTGAGAATCCCCATCGCTTAAGAACCCCAACTACCCCGCTTTTCACCAGTGTAAGAACTTTCCAAAGTGCAAGACGCTTGTTAGGAGGACACCAGAAAGCTCCTGCAACAATTACTTCTTCTGTTATTCCGGGAGTGCCCGTCTCGATCGATTTCACTGCGACCGTAATTTGACCCCCGACTCTGTGACATGATATGAGCAAAAAATTGAAAAACCTCTCAAGGTTCTGGGTGTCAATGGTGTCCTCGTCTTTTGGTAAGAGCTGGATGACAAAAGACGTATCACATGTGAAGCTTGGAATTTCTGGTGAAAAAACTTGTACCTTTTTATGGCCTCCGAAGTAGTTGAATACAGGATCGCGGATGAAAGCCTCTCGTGCTGACGTCGCAATCTTGCTGAACTCTTCGGGTCTCGCTAAACGAACAAGGATTTCTGGGCTTGGTGTCGCCATTCAACTTGCCACGTGTGAACACAATGGGAGGGAATTTGATGGAGAGCGTAAACACCTAGGTTGTTGATCCAGTTAAACCCTGATTTTCGTGGTGCGCCGACAAAAAGTGGAATGACGGGTCAGAAAGGCTATTGATAGGGATGCGACAACGAATCGTGTGCTGTGGCCTGTGATAGAAATTATCAACGACGCGTCCTCGGTTAACTGAACAAATTTGGGTACTTGGTATCTACTATCGTTCCAAAAGCATCCGAACACGAAATTAGCTGAGGACAGAGTCTCAGGCCACAAGAAAAGAACTGATGGCCGAGCATTTATAAAGTCGCGACTTATACTTGTGCACTATCTTATCATGTTTGCACCCCACCACTGAGGATCGCACATGGGTTGTGGCAACAAATTTGAAACTATACGATTAATTTCAGGATATGATCTCTTTCAAATCGATTTCTCATGGCCTACCTTTACTGGAAAATGGAGTTGGATCAGTTCGAAGTTTCGGTGAACATGTTAGTGCGCGAGCCAGCACAACATCGACGTAACGTTAATCAAGAAGGCCCGACCGACCGCAGTTATCTGCATGAATTACTTCCTGCTCTCTTCAAGTTTCTTGTTTTCTGGTCAAGATAGGATGTTCATAAATTGCCAACACGCATACAATCAAATATAATATATATTCCTAGGTTTGGTTTGATAGTCATACAATGGATGAATGGGGTATCCGTACATGCTGAAAAACTACATAGATATGCCTTTGACAAGGCGCGACTCAAGATGGAAGTCGGATGAGCGACTATTCTGGCCACATCGGTCGAACTGGAGTATTCATGCGTTGCAAGAGCTCGTTAAGTGTTCTCACCACCGAGCCTGCGCCCTCTTTGACAACAACCTTCTCCTCGTCGATTACCTTCGGCAAGTATTTGGTATCAAAACGATCGGGATGCCAGTTGCGAAGTTGCTCCTTAATGCGGTCCTTTGGCGCTTTCGATTTATCCCCCTCTGGGTAATGAGGGGATTGAATATACGCATCGATATCGCGATATGTGATATCTTCTGCGGAAGATGGTGGCTGCATCATCGGCCACGGGAAGTTTCTCCAACGGAGCTCAGTCGAAGATTTGAGCGCCTCCCACTGTTGTTCATGGCGCGCGAAAATCCTGAGAACTTCGTCCTTGGAAAGAATTTTTCCCTTTCCCATCTTCAATCGTGCAGCCTCCAGTGCGGCCTGCTCTTCGCGGAACCTCTCCTGTTGCTGCCAAGAATAATCGTTTTGGCGATTTTGCCATTCCTCTTCGGACATAGAAGAGGCCGGATTGGTTGGTGGTGGACTGCCAGCAAAAGATGATCCCATAGATCCAGCCCTCGGCTTGGAGGCTGATGGAGGTGGTGCCGAAGATCCTGGGCGATTAGGTGGAACAGAGGAGTTTGAAGATGCCGTGCTCGACTTGAAGGTAGATGACGACCATGCTGAACCGGTAGCGCCACCCCAGCTGGATGCGGTAGTGCCATTGCGTTCTGTCGAGGGACTACTACCTGCTCCATTGCGTTGGGGCCCCGCGCGAGGGGGTATATTCTGTTGTTGAGGTCCCCAAGCACTTTCTGCGCCCACACTATCCTGCCGCTTACGCTCATCTGTTCGACGACGGATTTCCTCCTCACGCCTGCGAAACTCTTCTTGTTGTTGCTGCCTAAGTTTCTCTTCCTCCGCTCGACGATGCATTTCTTCCACATACCGCTCATGTTCTCTCTGCTTTCTTTCCTCATCTCTCTTCCTCTCCGCTTCTTTAGCCCTAATTTCTTCGTCAAATTGAGCCTGCAATCGCATGGCCTCTTTAAGGCTGGCCTCATCCTCTCGCTGCTTCTGCTCGATCTCCTTCCGATTAGATTCCTCTTCTCTGCGAGCGAGTTCTTCCTCACGCCGTCTAAGCTCTTCTTCTCGTTGTCGTATTTCGTCCTCTTTCTTCTGGGTCTCTATTTCTTTCTGCGCGGCCTCAGCAGACTTTCGCCTTGCAGCTTCCTCCCTCTTCTTCGCCTCAGCCTCTTTCTTCTTGGCTTCAAGTTCCTTACGCTGGGCGTCCGCTTCCCGTCTCTTTGTTTCCTCCTCCTTTTGTTTTGCTTCATTTTCCATACGTTTAGCCTCTGCCTCCTTTCTCTTGACCTCTTGTTCTTTTTTCTTGATCTCTTTCTCTTTCCTCTTGGTTTCCGCCTCCTTTCTCTCTGCCTCTTCCTCCTTCCTCCTGGCCTCTTCCTCTTTCCGCTTGGCCTCTGCCTCCTTTCGTCTAGCATCCTCCTCTTTCTTTTTCGCCTCTATCTCCTTCTTCTTCGCCTCTGCCGCTCTCCGTTCTGCCTCCTCAGCTTTCTTTCGTGCCTCCTCCTCTTTCCTTCTTGCTTCTTCTTCCTTCCACCTCATCTCCTCCTCCTTCCTCTTTGTTTCTTCTTCTTTTATCCTTGCTTCTTCCTCTTTCCTTCGCACTTCTTCGTATCTTCTCGCCTCCTCTTTTGCAGCCTCCTCTTCCCTCTTCCTCTCCCTCTCCCTGGCCTCTTCCTTAGCGTGAATCTCGGTATCAGATTCCACATCGGTTCCTATGGCCATCTCTGCTTCTAGCTCAGCATCTTCCTCCCTCTGTCGTGATTCAACAACATCCCTGGCTGGCTCCTCCTTCCTCCGATGCTCGGGCTGTGTCTCCCTGTAATAACGATATGATCCAACATCGTTTTCAAAATAATCTTCGCGATCTTGGTGGGTGCTTCGTCCACCAAAATTATGGTAGGAAGTGTCGCGATGTCCTTGATAAGATGATGGAGGGGATCGAGGCCCCGGGGGCCTTCCGTCCGGAGAATAGGGAGGCCCCCGATATTCAGGCTCAAAGCGATAATCACGAGATCGTAATGGCGGTTGTTCAGCCCAACCCTTCCAGTTCTGACTTGTATCGTCGGTAATGGGTGATTGCCTTGAACGCGAAATAGGTATGCTCGAGGTGGGAGGCGCATATTCATATGATGAATAAGGATCTGAGCACAATGTTTAGGTTAGTCGGAAATATGAATGGATACTTGGCATGACAAATACCTTCTACTGGCCCTAAATCAGGTCTTCCTCTGGAAAATGAAGGCTCCCAGCCAACTGGCCGACTTTCAGAACTCCGGCGATATAAGCTGGGACTATCTGGCATTTGTTGTGCGACCTTCCAAGTATTACTTCTTGGTTCACGGTCACGTTCACGATACGAATTGTCAGCGCGAGGATCATAGCCATCTTGGTAACTATACTCGCGACTTATCGTCCGACTCGCAGAGGAGGGTGGCGTTGGGTACGGGCGTGGCGGAGGCGTGTCGTAGTAACGGTCATGATCATCTTTGGTGAAGGATTGTTTGTGAGAAATGGGTCTAGTAGGCGAGGAGGTCGGGTAAGCCCCCATTCCCATGAGGTATGGCCGTTCTTCGTTGAATGATGCCCTCGGTACAAGTGGCCTTTGAGTACCCGTATGAGGGCCATACGAAGAGTATTCCCTATCGTCTGCAGTGAAAGAAGATTGATGACGAGGTCGGGGAAGAGGACCATAGGATCCTCCGTGGTGATCGCTAGGCCGAGTACTAGTCCTGCCATAACCCGGATCGTCATAGCGTTGACTATGGTCGCTAGCAACGCTCTGGCGGCTCTCGTTTCGGGACGAGATTGGTCTTTCCCTCTCCCGGGCCTTATCTATAGGTATAGGTGCCCATTCCTGTTCAACATCTCCAGGTCTTTCTCGTTCTCGTGCCTGTGCGATTTCCATTATGTCATCCGCACGTTCTGGAATCGCCTCTGCGATGGAAGGACGAATACTGCCTGAGCCGGTTGATCTAATGCTGGCGGTACTGCCGCGTCGCCCGAGGGGGAAGGGTTTGGACATCCTTGCATCATCTTCCGGCGTGATGGCAGGCTTCCAAACCTCGGGGATGGGTTTGGGTGGTGAATGGGTCGTATGCCTATCGGACACCGAGCGGGATTGGCGCTCTATAGATCGGCTCACGGGGGTTTCAACTGCTCTATCATACGGAGGAGGCCTGTCTGATGCACTCCGATAGCGTTCTGGGGGCCGCAACATCTCTTCGGGATCATCTGTGAATTCGCTGTCTAATACAGGCTCAGCGTACGATCCTACCGGCAAAAGGTTGTATGTGGCATGTCGAAATGTCTGCGAATATTCAGAACCATGTGTATCGGAACTCCGACGAGTTGGATGAACTGGTAAAGGTGCGCGATCACGCTCCCTATCTCTTTCCCGCTCCCGGTCACGCCGTTCCTTCTCTTCGCGCCCTCTCTGGAGCTCTACTGGCAGTTCAGGTATGGGGTATGACACTGGTTGGGGAATTTCCCTTGGGGGTGGCTTTGGGATACTTGGGGGAGGGCGAACATCCCCGACGGATTCAGGAGGTTTTGAACCTGAGGATGACTTTTTAATTCGATCCAGGATGTCTTGCTGTTCCTCTTTCAGAGCTTGTGACCATTGGGGCAACATGTCTTTGCCTGACGCCCAGCGGCGTTCCTGGCGCTCCCTCTCAAGCTCGACCTGAAAACCCTCCGCGGCGAGCTTCCGGATGTTTGCCATGGCATCACTATACTCTTGAGTGAGGCGCTCTCGCTCCTCTGCGCCTACAGGGGCTTTCATCAACTCTGCCTGGAGATTATCCTTCGCGTCCTGGACCATCGACTGCAACCCCTGCTCGATCTGTGTCCTCATCTTCAACTTCCATTGTTCGTCTGGTTCGATGTCAGGCTCATATGGTCTTGTGGAAGAACTGTTGGTGGATGGCGCCTGGGACGTCACAGCTGACATCGAAAGCTGGGGGGATGGAAGGGATTGGTGAAGCGATGGTGGCCACCAAGAAGTTGTATACAACCAGAAACGAACAAACGATGTTGTTCAATGAAGAAAAGAGACGATATGCCTTGAATCAATCAGCGGAGGGTCTGCGGCGACGTTCCGTAAGAAGAACACTTCACGGGAATGCCCTGACTGCCTCATGTTGAGCACACGCGTTCTAGAAGACTCCGCAAGGTTTGTGGCTGCACTCACACTAAATTCTGGCCTTACCCGTTGCCCGTAACAGACAATGGAGCCTAGAGAATGTAAGTAGTCAATCCCAGACCCAGGAAACGCGCTGGTGCTTGTTGTCAGTTGTTGAGCGGGCGATTCAATCGTCGCAGTCGCTTCATTCTTCGGATCATATTCCGGCTATCTTATCTTATTTAAAATTCTCATCACGATTTAGCCCTCATCTTGATCTCGCCTTCGAACAAGCTTTGGACTTAACAATTCGTTCAATCGTACTTTATGCATGGCCGTGGTGCTCGCGCCAAAACCAATATCACCTCGTACCAAAACCTTGGAGGACAACGTCCCAGGGCGCTCATGGGAGGTTCTGAAAGATTATCAGCTGAACCATCGATGAAATCACACAATTGATCTGTATTCCGATTGGTTGACCTGAGGCACACTGTGATGGTTTTGCAAGCCCGAATCGAGACCACAATAACCTGAGTGACCATTTATTGAAGACCAGGTGATTATTATACACACGGAGTCAGTTTCTACTGTCGACATCAACACATGTACATAGGAACAAGGCCCCATGTGTGATTGAAGCTTACATTTAACGTTTGAAATCCACTAGCAAGAAGTAAAGAGATGAATCAATGGCAGCGTGTATGTTTTGACCGGCCGAAAGGAAGGAGATCGGACTTGAAGGTATCAGGGACCGCTTCATACGGGAGGGTGATTCATGAAAAACATGCGTATGTGGCCCGCCTACGCGATAACCCTTGAAGCCATATTTTCACAACAAGAGAGGGCGGTTAAAGAATATTCCACTATCACCAACATGATCATACTTGATGGGCGAAAATCCCTCGCCTGTCTTCCAAGGCGCGGCTAAAGGACTGTAGGGTGCGTAAAAAGACGACATTGAACATCTTAGATGTGAATATCTCGGCAGTTGGCGAATTGGTATGAGTATAATTGTCTTCATGCGCCTTACAGAGGCTTGCATGGTTCCGCAGCTCGGAAGGGCAGTATTAAAGGAGACCGAAATGGCGAACAGTGCGATACCAACGAGAAGATACTCTCGCATAGAGGACATCGTCGAATATATATCGGTTGTGTTGTAAGAAAAGAAATCGAATGTTGTATGTGATCGGATACGCGATCGAGGAATGTACCTGTCGCCTAAGTTCAAGCGGGATGAGGTTGAGGAAGTGAAGTAAACTATGGTACCACTCACCAATGAAAATGAGTTGTGATTGTGGCGATGGGGGCGCGAATCCTATTCCACCAACCAGGAGCAATTCGGGGGGTGAAAGATTCATTCAAAACCATTTGCTTATCAGAAAGTGATGAGACGAGCGTTCAATCTAACATCGCAAAAGGATGTAGCCGTTATCAAGGGTTCAGGTTTGGATTCGAATCAGCTCAAGAGAGATGAGGCCAATTCAAAACGGGCTCAAGAGTAATGCGCTGCGGAGAGGCTGTGAAGATGTTGTAAAAGGAACAGGCACACGATTAGGTCGTTGCGACCTTTGTATGATGTTAGGCGCCTGGATTTTGTTGTGATTTGAGCACCTTTGAAAGACGTACGATGCAATCGCAATTTTTGTTTGAGATGCATGTCAAACATACCCCCGTTGCCGCCGCAGAATGAACTGACCACCCTGGCTTTCAACGTGAAAAGATCAGAGAAGGGTAAGCCACATTCCCTCGGCGTAGGACGCGCATAGGAAAAACTTCGATGACGATGAACCTACCCGAACTCGAAGCGAAATGGAGGGTACGGGTATAAGAATTTCGGCCGTGTGTTCAATCGGTCTGGATTGTGTGGTCTTGTAGACTGTAGCATACTTGAGGCTTGAACGTAAACGACAAAGACTTCATATACTCGATAACTGCGCCGCATCATTGAAAGAAAGGAGCACAAAGGGAGCTGGCCTAGGGAAACGCCACATGAAGCTTCATATGGATGTTGGGCAAAGGGTGCACCGACGTTGCCTCGTGTTCAACAACCGGGTGGGCATGGCACCTACTCGGCCCTGCAGATTTTACATCAGGCTTTCCTAAATGGCTTATCACAGGATTAACCCTAGACAACTTTCCTCATATACAAGAAGGATTACACTTCTGTCCAGCTTCTCATCTTGTGTTCACGCTCATCTCTGTCAACAGGCATAGCCAATTCGAGCCTTCAACGCGGATACATTACGGGGAAGACCCGGAAAGGGCAGACATCTTGGTTGATTGAAGATTCTACGGATTGCAATCAATCTCGGCACCCCGCCAGAAACACGAGGCAGCCGTTTTAATTCCCATCTCTTGTTTCAGCTCAACCACTACACAATCGGAATTTTTGGTGGTGTCGAGTCATCTTTTTCAAAAAATCATCCTACCACACCACCAGGATGTTCCCAAGTTCTTCCCAGCAGATGGCATCCAAAGCAAAACTAGTTAGGCTTCATTGGGAAGATTTCGAACGATGGCAGGCACCCAGACGTACAATTATGGAGCGCAAACAAGAGGAGATTATGAAGGAGCAAGATACAAAGTGGCGTAATACACCAACAAGGTCCCGCCCAAAAAAAGAGGACCACGATACCTTAAAAGCATCTCTATGTTCTAAAGTGGAAGAAGATCATTTTTCTGACGCTAGAGAAGAATGGCAGAGAAGACTAGAATCAGTCGGTCTTGTTGATGAACACTGGGGCCCAATGACTACGGCGGAGAAGCGTGCAGTTCTGAGGGTACTGGGAGGGAGTATGGAAGAGGAGGAAGTAGAGAGCGTCCAAAGTAACCCAGCCCCCGCCAACCTAGCACCATACCTGAGTCCACCCGCCCCCCCGCCCGCCCCGCCTCTCTCCAGTGGTACGAGGACCGCCAACACATCC
Organism: Collybia sordida; assembly: GCA_037014335.1. Lineage (NCBI taxonomy): Eukaryota > Fungi > Basidiomycota > Agaricomycetes > Agaricales > Clitocybaceae > Collybia > Collybia sordida. Next base: position 1,560,196 of record JAYKXK010000010.1, on the reverse strand, counting down.
ACAGCATCCAGTTATATGTTCGTCAAACCCACCGATCTGCGTTCGGACGATGACTTATATGAAGCGGTTTCATCGTATATGGTAGTAAGTTGCGATGCTATTGCCGATGCTGTTGCACGTGCTCAACGAAACTCATATCTAGCCGACTGACGAGTCTGAGGACGAACATATGTCCATACCCGTACCTATTCACGATAGTAAGGGTTGGGGTTTGGGTGACGGTTGGGGCTCCAATTACAGCTCGCAAACGGGCTCTCCGGAACAACCCTCATCATCATTGGACTACTTCTCCCTATCTGCGTCCCAATCTAAGGCGACTGATTCGTCTTCAGCACCTCCTAAACGACCACCTGATACGGAACGCAAACCTCTACGGCGTCAGGGCCCGTCGTATATCGGCCCTAAGCTGACTGATGAGGATGAAACCAGCGATGAAGAAGCTGATTTCGAAAAGTTCAAGATGCAGACTCGCATCCAAAAAATCATGGAGTTTCATCAGGAAGCAGCACAGGCGGATATGGACCTCGCCTTGACACTGCATAACGATCGAAAGGCGAAAAAGTCTGACAAGGCTAGTGACGCGGTAAAGGTCCAAGATCACGCGAAGCAAATGCTTCAGCTCCAGGCTAAGAAGGAAGAGGAGAGAAAAGCTTTGGTAGAGTCGGAACGCAGCAAACGTAGGAACGAGATCCGAAAGCGCTCAGCTCTTCGGGAGCCTGCTAGGGCGGCCAACACTACCTCCCACCAGAGCTGGAATGCTTTATTTGATAGCCAGTCTGTGCGCCTCGACATTGACAGCAACGGGAAGCTAATGCTCCGCCGTGAAGAGCCATCGGAGGATGAGTCGGAAAACCGGGTATGGGACCTTAATCCTCTAGATTTGCCTCGAGGCCGCAAGCCATCCATCAGCCGGGATACAGCACCCGCAGCTCCTACAAAGCAATCTGGATGGAAAGCTGTGCCCACTTCCTCTGCACAGCCGCAATGGGCAACAGCTAATTCTGCAACACCTATTCCTCAACGAAAGGAAGAGCGACCGTCTTGGTTCCCTAACTCCACCCATCCCCTTGCTCAGTCCACTTCTTTCGACGATGATGACTTTCAATTACCCGGGCGGTTCCCAGGAGAGGCACAGGCCGCTGGTCCCATTTCAAATGGATGGACTAAGAAGGTCGCGCCTGGGACGGGAGCATCTTCCACTGTTCCATCATCCATGTCTATCCCTGTTGAGACCAAACCCGTTCCTATTGCAAGTTCTCCTCCTTCCTCTGCGGCCTCGAAAAAGACGAACAAGAAGGGGCGTCTTGGATCCAAAAAGCTCGACGCATTGAAAGATGAAGCGGACACACTTTCCACTGAACACGAATTGGAGATGTCATCAACTCCTCGCCCAACTATGCCTCACATGATGAAATCATTCAAGGCTGACGACGTTTCTTCAACCCCTCGACCAAACGGCATGAGACGCTTACAAGATCCTCCCACGGGGGTTGATTCTTCTGTGAGGGAAGAAACTCTTTGGGAACGCATGACGAAGAAGGGAGCCCAGTCCGAGAATGGTAAACCTGTCCCAACCTCGTACCTTCCAGAGGCTGAGGATCCTGCCTGGGCCCATATAACAAAGCCAGGGTCACGAGCTGTAGACCCCCGACTGCATGACCCTTGGGCACGGAAGGCAGGCCAGCAATCAACATTCCAGGAGCCTAATACCTCGGCACTCTCAACTTCTGCAGGGGTAGAAGAGACTCTGTGGGATCGTGTTACGAAGCAGGGATCGCGAGGGACGGAGTCCTCCCATTCAGTTCAGTCAAAAGCAGTACCCTATTCCGCCCTCGAGGAGGAGTCCCCTTGGGAAATGATGAAGAAGCGTGGCTTACTAGGCGGAAACGTGACGGGTCCCCAGTCAAACCTGCTGAAAACATCCCCAAACGCACAAGCCCCACCAGCAGAAAGAGAAGAGACCCCATGGGAAAGGATGGAAAGATTAAAGGCACAGGGACAGAATCCTAACACAGCTTCCTTGAAGACGTCCCCAAAAGCACCAGAGGAAACACCATGGGAGAGAATGGAGAGACTAAAGGCGCAAGGGCAAGATACGAACTCAACCTCCAGACTTGATCACGCTTCGGCGCTAAAACCTGGTCAGCGTGCCGTCAACCCGAATATGTGGATGTCATCCGAAACATCTAATGTTTTCCCTCCGTCAAAAATTTCTCCACCACGCCCCAACGAGGAGAAGTACTGGGTACCAGGTGACAAAACTAATGGGGGCTATCATCAAGGCTGGAACCAACCCGCTCCACAACTGGACAATTCCTACGTAACACCCTCTCATCACCAACATGCATCTGATGCATTGCGATCACGAGTAGCCGGCTTCGCACCGCAAGCACCAGAGACCGATAAACGTCAGGCATACGCCCCGACGAGTATCATGAAGGGGGCAAAGGGTGCGAAGGGTGCGAAGGGGAAGACTGTGACAATAGAGGAGATCTCGGATGAAGAAGGGCCAGATGGACGCAAAGGACCTGGAGAAAAGCTTCCGCCAAATTCTAGGTCTATCCTCGATATCATTGAACCGAAACCCAGTGTCCCACCGACGATGTTCACAAACATCTTCCAGTACGGGGAAGGGGAGGACGAGGAAGATTATGATACGGGATCGAGCTCTATGGCTCCTACACCGTCAACTGCACCTACATCACCACCCGGAGAGATGCCTGTCATGGATGACGAGTGGCTTTCATCGATGGCTGAGGACATCAAGAACGGAGATTGGGAGAAAATCCTGGATACGAGCACTTCAGAACCATCGGCCAAGCCCAAGTCCATGTACTCGCCGTGGTCCCAGGGCTTCCATGAGAGTTCTACTCCTCACTCCCTAGATAGCGCCAAATTGTTCTCAGCTCTAGAGTCGGTCGATGACAAACCCACATCACACACCATTTCGAACACAAAACCTACCATTTCACCTCCTCGTCCCCCCGTATGGGATAAGAAAGCGCCAGATGTGAAAGAGCCGGAGAAGACAGAAACCGAGAAAAAGGAGCCAGAGAAAAAAGAGGTAGAGAAGAAAGAACCAGCCAAGCCTCAGCCTCAGCCCCCAGCGAAGGCAAAGGCAAAGGGGAAGGGGAAGCGAAAATAATCTGTCGTAGAGGCAGTAAGTTATACACCATCTTGGACCGGCATCATACATAGACTTTATACTACACTTACTGCTTAATGTACCATGTTTTGTAACGATTTTATGATATAGAGGCGGCTCGTTGTTATCTTCTTAGTTTGCGGCGGGAGGAGTTGTTGTCTTGAGTTAAGGAGAACGTAGGATGTGAGTATCCTGCGACACAGTCCAAGAAGCAACGTGTAGGCAGCACCCCTGCACATTGCTACCGGGGACTTTTAGACTTTGATCATTCACCTGTGGGATTGATCAGACTATTTCACAAAATGCATGTGGAGATTGAGTGGGTTCTAGTTTCGAAGTAGGAAAAGCCTCAAATTACCGATACATACCTTACCCCCTTTGAAGAGATTAACACGAGATTGGAATACTCAAATTGACATGTGGACGATTCCTGGCGAATAGGACAGAACCTCCACAATCGATAAGAACAATATATGTTTCGGTAACCAATAGCAAATTGGTGTTGGTTATGTTTACAATCTATGAAACGCGGCCATCACACACGTCTCCTTTAATCCAAGGGTCTTCTCACTGCTCGACGGAAATGATCTAGCAACATTGTCATTAAATATGACAATTGGCAACTCGCCCCGCCTGCCGATGTTGATCAACCCTAATGTTCTTATTATCCCGCAAAGTGCTGTAGCAATAATAAGTAAGTAATTATAAAATGCTTTGTTAGTCCATAAACGGAAAATAAGCATCGAGGACCAGTGGTAAAATTAAATGACTCGAGGTCAGATTGACCATATTTGACTTAAGTGTGCCTTCACCTCAATTTCTATCTTATTCTCGGAGCCTTGCGATGACGCGACGCGCAATTAAAACTAGCACGTGCCCGTGGATCACCTTCACGAGACAGGAACCTGGATGACAATGATTTGACGATGACCCGATGGGAAACTAATTAGTCTCGTCGGTTCTCGTCGCACACCTTGAGGGTCAAAAATATCAAGGACACCAGTAAGACTTTTTTTGGATGAGCACAATCATAAAACCGATGGCCATTGCAATTCGGTCGAGTAGTCTGAAACCGGAACTTGCTTTTCACCAGTAAGGAAACCCGTTAGGAATTACGAGTACTTCCCTCACCACTGCGACTTTGCGACGAAGTAATGAACAGAAATTACGTCGATCGCCCTGCGGTGATCCAACCGAAGACATCGATCCAAATTACAAGGGTACGTTATCTGAATATCCAACCACTTGTTTCACTGAGAGCAGTGGCATAGGCTGTGAAGAACGCTATCCCCAACCGCCCTGCGTCAAAACCGGTCCCGTCATTAGATTCAACCAAAATCAAATCGAGAACGTATACGGCCAAGGATATTACCAAAGCGATTCACCTAGCACATCACGAGGCAGAGCAACAAATTATCAAAACATTGGAACAACTTCCAATCAATGCTACTGAATACCAGATTCAAATTGTCGAAAACAGGATTAAAGACTTCATTGCAGCACTTAAGCGAGAGACTGATAATGCTTTAATGGGAATGACGAAGCCGAAGAAACACAGTGAACGACCGGGACTACCGAAAACCGCCAGGACTGCGACAACCAAGAGCCAGGGAGGAGTGTGGATACTCCTGAAAATTGATAAAGATATATCGAGTAACAACATTTCGCGCACCCCGAGGGTTGGTATGCCGAATTACTATACCCTAAATGAATCGCCTCGAGAAGCTTCGTCATCCGCGGACAACCTGATAGATTGTAGAAAGACTACACACTGGGGAATTCTCACACCAGCAGATTCGTCTTCTGAACGCCGCGAGGCTTTTAATCAGATTGAAAACAAGCAGCAAAGACTAGCAACCCCAGACACAAGGATGACTCAAGCTGATAATTCTGAGAGAGGACATAGAAGAACAGGTTGGGAAGATTGCGAGAGTACTCTTTCTCGTCATACCTCAAGGAAAGAATACTGGACCCCGACCACGCCCGGAGGAAGAACGAGGCAACAAAGATAGGAACCCTCGAGGAATTTATGTCTAGATATCAGAGAAAGTTCCAAAGAAGTAGCAAGTCAGTCTCAACAGATAAATGAGTGTCTCGTACTTGAACTCCATCCTGTAAATATCCATACTGTACACTATCGTCCTTAGTCCGACGATAGTCCATCTTCCTTAAGCATGAATAAAGATATAATTTACCATATTATAATGCCCTATACCTTAGGAACAGGCAAGCATAACCCTAGATTCGCCGACGAGATCAGAACCTTCACAGTCAAGGGGAAAAGTGTATGTATGTTCGGCTTCACAATGAATCTCTGCATGAGCATCATTCGCAAGTGAGGTGGCGACGGTGGCAGTGCAGATTTAGAATTTATACCGCTTCATGCGGACCGGAGGTAAATCTAGGATGATGTCATTGGTAGAAAGGACTTTAAGACCTTGAGTGGAACTTGCGAAGATCATTTATAAATACTCCATATACTATTCGCGACACAATATTGCTTGAAATATGGCGAAAGTCGTTTCCTCGAATTTTGATGTCCTTCTCTACTTTATTGCTATGTAAGCGGTGGCACTTTACTTGATTTCTGTTCATAGATATGTTTCTGATGGTTTATCACAGAGTTCTCCCTCCAGTTTCAGTGTTCTGTAGTAAGCTCTCTGTCTTTGGGGTTTTATCCTCTATTAAATATTACTCAACGTAGAGCGTGGTTGTGCTGCAGGTTAGCTTTAGCTTATGCTTCTATCCGGCACGGTCGTACCCAAACAACTAACGAAATAGATTTCTGGATTAACATTCTTCTATGCATCCTGGGATGGATTCCTGGGGTCCTTCACGCATGGTCAGTCAATATTTTCTCCGAACTAAACTTTACATTGAAGCTCATTGAGGCCGGAATAGGTGGATTATATCAAAGTCAGAGGGCGCAATGTAAAATATATTGAAATTAAACAGCGTCAGGCAATAAGTTACACATACCCTTAGTATAACACAAATTCTCAGGCCCTAAAACATCACCTTTCTGGGTGTATTTAATACACTGTAAACGAATAGGGCGAGTGCTTGGGTACATGGACATCTAATTCCTATCTCCGCGGAATCAAGTGCTAAATTTAGATAAGTTCGTTGTCCGCGAAGACTTCGTCGAACTTACAAGAATGCGTTTTTCATTGATTTTACTGATAAGAATAATGGATAAATTGGAATAATAGGATTTTTACACGACTGTCTGTTAATGTGAAACGAAAGCACCAATATAGACAGAGACCATGAGGACTCTGAGATGAGAACGGTTCAATTAGAAACTACCTCCAACTTCCTCCGAGGTTAGTTGAGGGCCGTACCTTTCCACGAAGGTAAATGCACGAGTAGGTCGATCAGGTCGTAATAATTTGCACGTATAGTGGGAACGCACTTGCCTCAATTCTCCATAGTACAACATTGGTTTACTAAATTCGTGGATCGATACCACGCACAATCAGGCAGGCACCCCCGCTAACGGCCAGGGCCATGATTGCATATCCAACTATACGCGCATGTATTCCTCCTGTCGCCACGCTCTGAGCCATCGCAAATGAGCCCCCATTGTTAGTGTACCCAACAGACGACTGGACAGTAGCTGCCAAAGATCCTGTTATTAATTTTAGCTCTTTTTATTATCCTACGAAAAATAAAATACTACCCGCTACAGGACCAGCACTGCTGAAATTGACTGCACCCAAGACAGTCGGTGTAGAGAGAGGGACACCACTAGTAGCCGTGGTGGGACCCCGGTTCGACCCCATGCCAGCTGCGCATCTTTTAAGCATCCCAAAATAGGATTCATGTCCTTAGAGAACTTTTATATGACTGCGAGAGCTCTGGAAAATCATCGACGAACCTGCTGCGCTTTCCTTAGGACTCGCAACGTTCGAGTTAGTCGATTCTTCGATAAAATTAGCATATGGAGCCTAAGAGACAAGAAGGCTAATGTAGAGCCAAAGATGTGCTCACCCATGTGACTATCCTTATGACCCTGCAGCTTCTGTGTGTTTTGGGCCTGTGCGGTGAAAGGCGAAATGGGAATTTTCAGCTCCAAGTTGGGTTTTTTAAGGGGGGGAAGTTTAATACCACGAGGTTACATCGTGTGTCGATAATATCGTTTGGGATGGAATGGCGATGATCGAGCCAGTCCAGCGATTTGGACATAATCAGACAGGCTGGTGCACTTACATACATAATAGGGGGAGAAGTGAGGCTCGTAGCTCAGCTGCCGCTCAGGCCTCAGAATTCAGTGGAGCATAAGATGCCAAGAGTGTTAGAAATATAATTTTTGATCACCAGAACAACCCTACGTAGGTCTTCAAGTCCGTAACAATAAATGACATCCCCCGAAAGCAAAAACTAGACCGAAGTCTCCGTTCTTTACTCAGCTTTCGCGATTCGATTGAGGCGAGCCTAAATCAGTATGTTCAAAAAGGGAGATGATAGAATCAGGTTGGTTAAATATTACCTTGATATCTTCGCGAGGTGTTTTTCGTCCGGCGTTCTAATAATCAACGAAACAAAATAAGTAACCGGGAAAGCGTATGCCCAACGTGACGATAATTACTTCCGAGTCCGGTTTTTCCCCAGAATCCTCATCCTAAAAGAACGTGAAAAAGAAATCATGATGTATATAACAGAAATTACATCTAAGTCATTTTCATCTTGAGAGTCGTTGTCCTGGGCAAATTATCGTGAGAAGGGTTTGTTGTGCCTGATAGGTGGCCATTACCGAAGAATTGACGGATGGACTGTTGCCATTACCCCTAGCCCCTTCTCCGTTCAACGCCTGCATGACGGTGACGGCGGCCCCAGCAGCAATTGCACCTCCGATAATGAATCCAACTACAGGAACTGCACCTCCCATGGCAATAGACTGAGCAATTGCAAATGGGGATCCAGCGGCCACCGATCCTATGGAAGACTGTATAATGGCTGCTAGCGATCCTAGAAACAAAAAATAGCGTTATCGTAATTTATGAAGAATGGCGTGTCTAGAAACCTGCTACAGGCCCAGCGCTGCTGAAGCCTACGAGACCTAATATCCCAGGTGCAGCAAGAGGGATGGCGGCGGCGCCTGCCACACTTCCTGCTACGCCAGCAATTATATTTCTTTGGGTTGCATCATTATCGGGGTTACCTACATAGTAATAGGCATAAATCATGTCAGGCTATGGTGTTATGTTTGTTAACGGCTCAACTGTCTCTAGGCTCAATTGCGGGGGTTGCATTCTGTGAATTAGCTGATATACCATGAGGAACTAATTGTGCTTGGGCGGAGGTGGAGGTGATAATATCGCTCACCCATGCTGTAAAAAGGAAATGGATGAGACTTCAACTGGTTTTCAACTGAAGGAGAGGGTGGAGGATCGAAACACAAACACAGTATGTTATGGTGACACAACGGCGCTTAATAACACGCGGAAAAGGCACGTGGATCTTGTAAATCGGGAAGGGATGGAAGAGCCCCAGAACAGTATGTACCGTGTTTAATCAGATGCAGAAATCCAATCTCTTCAAAAATGGTCATGACGATATATTTTTAAGTGCATGAGCCTGCAGCTGTTGGGTGGGAGCCTATCTAATTCGGATTGTTTGGGATATTTTTCACGGAAAATGTACTGGGATATACGGTGAGTTATTGGTGATTCTATTAATGCGTCGTACAGGAATACGCACCCCCTCGATTCAGAATAAAATATGGATTGGCTTGATGAATTAAATCGCGTAGAAGTATCCCGGTTTCAGAACTTGCATTTCTTCGCTGTTTGTATGTTCGGGATCCGCAGCATATGGTAACTGAAGTAAGATCTTACTCATCATTTTTACATTCATTTATCCTGCGAAAACATTAACCGTCTTTGAATTTAAATATGATTGGTTAGACGCGCCTCGACAGCTCCTTCTCCTTTTTGGATTTGACCCATCGAGTAATTAATGAGATGATATATCGAAGAGAAAAATAAATGGGCGCTGAAAGAACAACAAGGATGACACCTCCAGCAACAAAGCCATAAAGAGGTACCCTGCCGCCCATCCCAATGCTTTGAGCAAGGGCAAAAGGGGAGTCAGCTTCAATGTTGCCGATTGCAGCTTGCATTTTTGCTGCCCATGAATCTGGAAAAGGTATTAAGGTGGAGTTCGGGGACGGTGAACTGCCAGAATGAACCTTTTCTTATTCCCTCATGTTCGAATCCGACAAGGGCGACGATAGAAGGCGCAACAAACGGCGTAATAATAATGCCTGCAATAAACGCCAATATAAAAAAAATCCCGGTTCCTTTGGCTCTTAGCGTCGCTTTTACTGTCTCTAATTTGATGATCATCTGGACGGTATGAGCTTATTGAAAGTAGCTGTTCTGTCAGTGTATGACCAGTCATGAATGGTGTAGTAGCATACATAAATATTAGCTTTTGACTGCTCGTCGCTTGTAAATTCACAACGGGCAGAGGGAAGGCGAACGAGAAAAAGATAGAACAAGCTTTGTGTTCAACTGCACGACGTGGATACACTTCACCTTCTATTACCTTATGACGTAGGCTTCTTTGACGTACAAGGAACGAGGGAACGTCGGGCAATACATCGGCGCGACTCCATGGGACCGTTAGAGCAACTATACGTAAGATTAAGGCAGAAGTACGAGTGGCATGGTGGATAGTTGGTTATCACTGTAGAAAGTATCCAGACGATATAATGTGTTGTTCGACGGTCCAGGCTAAAATAACATTTTACGGACGAGTGACCTCCGAGTATGAGCATTAAAAATTGAGATGCCCAATGATACCTTTATCTTAGGCCACCTATGATCTGCGTTTTATGAAGAGATAGCCGTTACAATCAATAAATAAGAAGATGAAAATTTCAAATTGGCGCTCGCTTTTTAAATTCTTCACGTGAAACGTTATTTTCATCGTGAACACTGAAAATTCAAACGATCGATTCGTTGACAATGACAGGACCATTTTTGTGATTCTGTGCGAAGCCACGTACGAGTCGAAATTGATGCATTGATACTCAAGGTTGGTGCGTTGGTTCATGAGCTGCGAATGTTGCAAATGTTTGTGATAGGCTGTAGTGAGTGTTAGCAAGTTTTATTGAACCCGTTCCCCCGCGTATATCAAAAGTGCAAAGCAAGAGCGGCGTGGGAATAATATAGGAGAGAGTATAACTATACTCTCTCCCAGGAGCGACGAGCTGACGACTTTCCACGACCATCTAGGCCTAGGCTAGTCCTAGCTTTGCTGTTCTAGTTTTTATCTTCCACTCGCTCATACCCTCCCATACCTAATTTCTAAATTGAATCTCCCTATTTGGACTTGTACTACCTAATCTTGACCGTTACGTTTAACGACCCATAAAATGTCGGACGAAGTTTACACCTCTTCTCCCGACCATGCTGTCGTTGCTCTCATTCAGTCAGACCCGGAATGGCAGCCCATCTTCCATGCACATGTTTCAAACCAGGTCGTTCTCTACAATCCAACATCCCATGCACTTTCCATACGTCATTCCTCCAACTTCCCTGAGAGACCCCGCCAACCTTGTCCCTACTGCAAGCAAACTTTGCCTCTGGACTTTGAGTCAGAACCCGATGTCGATGATTCCTTTGAGACCTTGGACTCCGATCCAGCCTATCATTCACGCGCCTCGGATTATTTCCAGCTGCTTGCCATTGCCAACGAGACATCTTCACGTCCTTCAACCCCTCCGCCGCTTTCGGATGCAGGTCACAGTCAAAGAGGCACGTTTCCCGTTGAGGCGATGGCGGAGGGGTACTTCAAGGCCTTCTTTCAAGAGGAGTATAAACTAGGAATGGGTGCGAACGGTTCTGTATATTTATGTCAGGTAAGATTGGTTTCGAGTTTTGTCCATTTATTACCGTTCACAACTTTTATAAAGCATGTGTTGGACGGCAATCCCTTAGGTCTATACCATCATTTGCCGAGTTGGTCTTTGAACTGAAGCTATGTGTAGGCCATTTTGCGGTGAAAAAGATCGCTGTCGGCGAATCACATTCCTATCTTTTGAAGATACTACGAGAAGTTCGTTTACTCGAACGACTTCACCATCCCAATATTGTAACTTATCAGTGAGAAAGCCATCCTGTACGTTCGTACCCTAGGCTAATAATCTGGGAAGTCACGCCTGGCTGGAAACATGTCAGTTCTCCGCATTTGGGCCGAAAGTGCCCACATTACAGTTGAGGATGTGGTCCCTCTGTTAACGCCTCGATTCTCACATTTTTGGGATGATCAGTGTGCTCATGCAATGGGCAGAAGGTGGAAGGTTTGTCTCCAGTTTTCATCCTAATTCGTCTTGTTTATCCTATGTACCGGAAGCCTTGACGACTTCATTGATATTCGGCTGGGGCGCAGAAATCAGCACATTCATATTGACCCTCTAGCTCAGTTTACTTTTGCGCCTCCTTCCTCGCACATAAGTACCACGTCGTTATCTTCCTTGCCAACGACGTCAACGACGCCAACCCCATTGGCTGCTCCCCGCAAAGAGGGTCCTACGGCTGATGGCCATTCACGGTCTGCACGGATACGCGCCTTCCGTGCAATGCAACGTGCCTCGCCTGCGGAACGTGAACGGATAAAACGGGAAATGGAAGGGGCGAGAGCAAAGGGCCAACAATCCTGGACTGCTGTCCATCTATTGAGTGCAGAAGAGGTTAAGAGTTTGTTCAAAGATGTCGTTGAAGGCTTAGCATTTCTGGTATGTTCCTGTTCTGTTGTAATATCGACTAGATTGGCTAATTGGGGAAGTATAGCATAACAAATCGATTTTGCATCTTGATCTCAAGCCGGGCAATGTTCTCTTAACATGGGATGAGGGGAAATTAATGTAAATTTGATTCCATTTTGCAAATAGTATTAATACTCATCTTCTGTAGCCCTAGAGCAATGTTATCTGACTTTGGCACTTCCCGTGATATGCTCCACAATTCCCGTGTTCGATCTGGTAACACTGGAACGTGTGTCTGCTATTTATTCTCTTTTCAATCTGATTTGATAAATCACAATATTTAGACTCGAGTATACTTCCCCAGAATCTCTCCCTTCTCCTCTTACTGGAATATTGCAACAAATTGATTCAAAGGCGGATATGTGGTCACTTGGGATGATTCTCCATAAACTTCTCTTTTTTAGACTTCCATATCGATATGCATCTGAGGGGGATGCTAATGGAGAACCAATTAGTGCAGACCGTGAGAGCGACAAGCTGGACCGCTTGGAGAAGGAAGTACTGGATTATCCAGGGTTTGTGATCTATATATCTTATGAAATTATTCAAACTGGATGATCTATAGTTTCAAAACAACACCGGGTCTGGTAACCGCTTTTGAAGCTCGATATCTCCCTCGAGCCTACCTGGTTTTACTGGAAAGCCTTTTGAATGTTTCACCCATAGGGAGACCCTCCTGTGAACGCGTGTCTAGTGCTATCCGCGAGGGACGTGTAAGTCCTCTTCCCGTCATTCAATGTTTAGTTTGACTAATTATACTAAGCTCAACCCCATCGAGGAGGACAACCTTCGGAACCTTGGAGCATCGTCGTTGATACCAATATCACGACGGAGGTCCGACCCTCCAGATATCGAAAATTTGAGACAATCACCAGATCAAGATAGCACCGTTGAACACGGGAGTAAAGCCCCGGAAAACGGAGACATTACACCCAAACAGTCAGACACATCACCCCCAACAGAGAAAGTGCCCTCTCTTATATCGATGGGGGGTTCACAACTTAGGAAACCCCGAATACCTGTTGTATCCCAAGTATCCGGAGGGTTGTGGAAGAGGGCCCTCAAGTCATGTATTCTCATTGCAAAGGTGAGGGAGTTTCGCCACTGGCTCGTAGTCTTTGCTCTTCATCACCTTGCTAGGTTTTGTCCCTCGCTTCAATATGCCCGAGCGATAAAAGGAGCCAGCCAGTGATCGCATTTATCTTGCTTTTTGTAGCAGTATTGGATACAGTTCTGGATGGACTTCGGATCTCAGTTTTATTTGCCGTCTTTCATACCGCGATTATCTTTGGGTGCTCAGACCGAGTGTGCTGTATTTGACATGGGCTACATACGCAATAGCCAAGAGTTTGGAAACTTGGCCATTAGCCATTTGAATAAAAACCATTTTTTCCCTTTGCACATTTTATTCCGCTTGACTTTCGGACTAGATGTAATCAATAAGCAGTTTTCTTTACTCTCTGTTATATATCCCAGGCATTCACCACTAAAATTCGAACTTATCGACTACCCCGGCACATACGGCGTTAGGGTCAACCTGTGACATGATGGCTGGGCTTATGACAACAGAAAACAGAAGGGAACATCATGTTTCGACAACATCAGACCGTTAAAGCTTTCTCTGGTTTTCAGCTGAACATACTTCATATATGACATCCAAGTGAAATCAACATCTACTCGACTTAATGGACACAAAAGACTCGCCGAAGCTGGGCCACGAAGCCCAAATCCCATCCCAAACCCTACCCCCAGAGTACTTCCAATCACCACCATCATCAAGCGTACACATCGCAGGTTCGAATGAGGCCAACTCGTCGTAATATCCTCACTGACGTACGAAAAAGCTATTATTATTGTTCTGACTGAACGTGTCAAAGGCAACCTAATCATACGACTTTCGGTTGATGGCCAGGATCAGGGCACATTTCCATTCAACCACGATTATGATCCCAAAAATGTCAACGTTCCTCTTCGATGGGAGATCAAACCATACTTGTAAGGCCTACTTATAATCTATCCTACGTTTCCACCAATCATCACGGCACCAAAGCTCTCTTCAGATAGACCGTACACTAACTATTCAGCTCCGAAAACGACATATTTGGCCACGAAGTTCACTCATCGCACAAATCACTCTCTCATTTCAAGAAGCACAACGACTATTACACCTGTCCACAGAAAAAGGTTCACCAGCAATCTTATAGGCCGTAATGGGGTGCTCAAATTTTGAATAGCGCACAAGCTACGTGAGGATCCAAAGATTTTGGTGGAATTCGCGTCGGTTCGTACCTCCTTTGAAAGTCAGTTTTAGTTCAACTCAAGTCGATATAGAAGCCGAACGTTCTCCAAAACATACTGGCTTCGTCTAGTGAGAAGGCTCAGGAGAAAAGGAGCGTCCTAGATCATCTGAATAGTTCCAAGAGGTTTTTGGAGACGATATTAGGCTTTGGAGTTGCACTAAGCGAGGTCAGTCAACTTACTTTTGGTCAGATCACCTACAGTATTAAAATTATACAAAATAGTTGGATCCCATTGCCAAAGCCGTCCTTGCCTGTGTGGACGTCGTTTATAAGGTATGCAACTTGCTTCATGATCTTCTGACCCTTATCCCTGCAACATTTTAGTAGAATCTAGATGACCAGGATAATTGTGAGAAAATCATACTTGACCTCGCAGAAAGCATGGCAGCAACACTCGGATATATTCAGGACGTTGAGCAATTCGCCAGGTTATATCAACTCAGAAAATCCATTGAAGAAGTTAGACCTTTGATGGAAGACACCGCCAACTTTATTCTGATGTTTACTGGTCGTTCAAGTTCTTGTAAGTACGAATGATTTTATATGCATAAAATTATCTATAATTTCCCTTTAGCTACCTTTATCAACTCCTGGCGAGATCGCGACAAAGTAGATGAATTGGCTAAACGATATAAAACTTTCAAGCAGCAATTTGATCGCGGGTTGGCTGTTCAGTCGGGAGCGAATTTAGAAACGTTATTGGAGGTAATCAGTACGTACACCCATAATATCCACTGTTTTATACTCTAACCTACATTGTCCAGCCTCCGCCAAAGACGATCATCTACTCTTACAATTAAAACCAAAAGGACTTGAAGATGCAACCCCAATGGGCGAATGTATGCGGGGAACACGCCTTGATATATTTGCCCTGATTGACTCTTGGGTTGAAAATCTTGATACTACCAATATTCTTTGGATCAAGGGCTTCCCAGGGGTAGGGAAATCCGCGGTTGCATCGACATTAGTTGGGCGTTTGAGAAACACACAACGTCTTGGCTCTAGCTTCATTTTTGAACGTACCAAATCCACGGTGACTACTACGTCCGCTCTTTGGCGCAGTGTTGCTTTTGATTTGGCTCGGACCTACCCGGCTGTACGGAAGATCGTGATCAAAAAGTTGGATGAAGAAGTGGTGCAATTGGGGTCTCCGAATATCAAGATGCTTTTTCGCAACATCATTGAAGAACCCCTCAATGCAAGCACAGATATACCACCAGGGCGTCTTCCTGTGGTCGTTATCGATGCGCTCGATGAATGTGGTGGTTTAGATGGGCGACAATCTACGCACCGAGTGAGCCTCCTACAGTCGCTGAAGCTCTGGTCTCGACTCCCTCCTAGATTTAAACTAGTGGTGACTAGTAGGAATGAAGATGATATTGTCCGAGTTCTATCACCCATTTCTTATTCCATCGATCTTTCTTCCGGGATTACCGTTGCAGATCAAGCATCACAGGACATCCGGCTATTCTTGACGTCAAAGTTTGCTAAAATTGCTAAAAACTATCCCGCTTCCTTGGATCCCTCATGGCCAGGTGATGATGTTGTCAATAATCTCACAAATCGGGCTGCAGGTCTTTTTATTTGGGCTAAGACTGCCACAGACTTTGTTGATGCAGGAGAACCAAAAGAGCAGCTGTCACAAATCTTGAAGGGAAGCACGGAACTTGGAGACGTTGCTACCCTTTATACTAGTATTCTAAACACCTCTTTCAAAGATCCAAGTAGGGAGGTTTTACAATCTTTCAAAAACGTTGTCGGTGCTACGAGCTTTGCCAAGGTCCCTTTACTCCGATCAGAATGCATCAACTTGATTGAAATCGAACCTTCCATGTTAGATTTTATTAGGAAGGGGCTTCACTCAGTTATGGATGCCGGAGACACCCTTCGATTCAGTCATCATTCTTTCATCGACTTTTTGATTGACCCGAAGAAGTGTCCTTCATCATTCGTTATCGACAAGGCAGCTCAACACGAGGTACTCGTCCGGGCTTCATTTAAAATCATGAAAAGGGGACTCCGTTTCAATATTTGCAATCTCGAAACTTCCTACCTTCGCAATGGAGAGATTTCTGACTTAGAATTTCGAATCCGTCAGAATATTCCCGATTACTTATCCTACTCGTGCTACTTTTGGGCAGAACATCTCCACGCTTCACGGTTTGTGCCGGACCTCTTACATGAGGTTCAAGAATTTCTCAATGAGCGCATGCTGTATTGGTTGGAGGTCTTGAGTTTGACGAAGGAATTAAACGCCGCAGTTCCCGCGCTGTCATCAATTATACGGTGGTGCAAAGTAAGTTCAGCCTTTAAGTTTTCAGATGAATTTTCATGGTTACTATTAGGGAGAAGAGGCAGGTTCGGTCCCTGCTTATGCTAAAGATGGCATAAAGTTTATGTCGGCCTTCGGTCCCCTCATCTCCCAGAGCGTCCCTCATATCTATATCTCCGCTTTACCATTCACCCCGACCACTTCGCTCGTATCTCGATGCTATTCGGCACAATTTCCTCGGGCTTTGTCACTACAAACAGGGCGTGTCACAGACTGGCCAGCTATCCAGTACATTGCCGAAGGTCACACCGATTCTGTCAACTCTATAACATTTTCACGAAATGGAAAGTATATCGTGTCTGGTTCCACAGATAAAACTATTCGTTTGTGGGACACCGAAACAGGTGGTCTAATCGTAGGACCCTTAAAAGGCCACGAGGCCTCGGTGAGTTCTGTGGCCTTCTCATACGACAGCAAACGCATTGTATCAGGTTCAGACGACCTGAGTGTGAGGATATGGGAGGTTGATTCAGGTGAACTTGTGATGAATCCTCTTCGAGGCCATACTGGACCCATCACATCCGTTGTTTTCTCTCGCGATGGTCAACAAATTGTCTCAGGCTCTGAAGATAAAACTATTCGTATCTGGGATATCGATGAACCAAAACTCTTCGGCAAGACTCTCGCGGGCCATAAAGGCATTGTGGCGTCTGTCGCCTTTTCACAGGACCAGAAATACGTTGTATCAGGTTCATTGGATAGGACAATTATAGTGTGGAATGCTAAAACTGGTGCTATAATATCCGGGCCTCTCGAAGGGCACGCCTCATGGGTCAATTCAGTGGCTTTCTCACCAAACGGCAAACGAATCGCCTCTGGATCAAGCGATCGAACCATCATAGTCTGGGATACCGTCACCGGCAAGGCCCTCACGACACCGTTTAAAGGGCATTTAGACGGGGTCACGTCAGTCGCGTATTCACAGGATGGGAAAAAGATTGTTTCAGGATCCCATGATGAGACCGTCAGGATATGGGACGCGGAGACTGGAAATCAAATTTCCGGGCCATTTCAAGGACATACGGATGGCGTAACATCCGTCGCATTCTCCTGGAATGGTAGGCGTACTGCTTCCGCTTCTCACGATAAAACGATCCGTGTATGGGACACGGCAGCAAAAGATATCACCGATTCACTGGAGGCTGGCCCTTTGACTTCCCATACAGATGGTGTTAATTCGGTGGCCTTTTCGCCCGATGGACACCTTGTCGTTTCTGGTTCCGATGATCTTACCGTCCGGGTGTGGGATGTCACAACAGGACATACTAAATTCGGGCCATTCAAGGGACATACTAGTTGGATAGATACTGTCGCCATCTCGAACGACGGTAAACATATTGCGTCTGGCTCGGATGATCAAACGGTATTTGTGTGGAACATCCAAGAAGAGAGACCCGTTGGGCGTTTTGTTGGACACACAGGAGGGATTACATCGGTGACCTTCTCTCCAGATAGCACACACATTGCGTCAGGTTCATACGACAAAAGCATTCGTATTTGGGATATCCAGACTACAGAGACCATTCTAAACCCTTTACAGGGTCACACTGGCTGGGTTACCTCCGTTTCCTTCTCTCCAGATGGAAAACGACTCGCATCGGGTTCGTACGATAAGACCATCCGTATCTGGGATACCGAAACGGGCGACGCGATAGCCGGGCCATTCTATGGCCACAAAGATGGTGTTAACTCTGTTGCTTTCTCCCCAGATGGTGAACGAATTGTTTCAGGATCCGGGGACGAGACAATTTTGGTCTGGGATACCCGTAGTGGAAATGTCGTCGCGGGACCATTTCTTGGACACACTACACTTGTGGTATCCGTTGCGTACTCCCGCGACGGCAAATACATCGTGTCAGGCTCGGATGATCGGACGGTTCGTCTGTGGGAGGCAAATAGTGGAAGATTGGTTGTTGGTCCACTGGAAGGACACGGCGGCGGGGTCGACTCCGTAGCATTCTCTCCCGACGGTAAAAGTATTGTTTCTGGTTCCGAAGATGCTACTATTCGTGTATGGTCAGTGGGCCCACATGTCACAGGCTCGTTATGGACACCTGCTAAACAGTTGGCTGATGACTGGAAAATGGAGAATGGATGGATCCTTAGCTCAGACATGACTCCACTCTTTTGGGTACCACCCTGGAACCGGGCTGGACTATGGTGGCCCAGAAACACTACTGTTATTGCGGAAATCTCAACAAAACTCGATTTTGAAAAATTCGTCTTTGGCTCTTCGTGGCAAGATTGTCGAGACCGTTCACTATAACGAGCGCGATGTCAACCTGAAATCCTGTGATTCGATGCACCTTCTAGATTGTTTGAAACGTCTCATAATCATTTTGCTAGTCATCTCTTCTTACTTTTTCATGTTGTGTTATACCCCCTTTAATTGTAATATCTGAGGGGAAGCTAGTCACTATGTATGTCGTAGCACAGAAATAAGGAATTATTTATATGTAGTGAAATGATCGTACCACTTGTGCTGGATTATCGTCAATGTACTGGATATAGTTGAAGAAATCGCACCTAGAACAGAAGGATAGGCGAAACACAGAAATTCGAGGGGTCTGAGTGGGAAGTTGAAGTGAATCGAACTGAATGCTGAATGTAATAACCTTGCAGTTGAAAAACGAAAAACAAAGAATGACAATTCCAGGACACCCTCGACTCCAGTGTTATTTGCTCAGGGTCCTTAGGGAAGGTTATGGTTTTATGGGAATTGAGACGAAACGTATAGCAGACTCAGTTTGTAAGCGTAAAAGATGAGTGGACTCGTCGAAGGTGAAAGCATGTACTGTTCGCGCTGGAGATTTAGAAGCTCAACCGTTCAAGCTTGTTAATCAGTCCTTTGAGGTATGAAAGCGATCTCCACACGTCGATTTTATCCCTGAAATCGAGTTCAGAGAGACTACAGACGGTCGATCTGGTGGTCCGGGAGTGAGAGTGACAATACTAGTCATCAGGGGGTGCATCCATCATTACTGTTACGACCTGAAAACTCTTTGTTGCAACTCAGTCCGACTCGGCCAACCATAGGCAACAAAGAACCAACAAAGAAATTTGTCGTTCAATCAATTCGAAAATTGAAAAACTTCAAACACAAAAGTTTGGCACCTGGCTCCGACCCTTCCAATTCTGCTACTACAGCACATGTAATTATATACTTGGAACTATCAACGACTCCATTCCACCAAGATTTATTTTGTGCACTTTCGACGTGGACAGTTAGCACAAGCGACGGAATCAGGACAAACTCATAAATACGAATGCCCGGCCCAAGCCAGATTCTTGCCGAGGCCCTTGAAATTCCTGGAGAGGGAGGCGAAGAGGTAGGATCCATTTACCTTTTCATCACGCAGCCTTCATCCATCGGATCCAGGAAGTCAATATTGCAGTCGGGGCTCTACTCCGATTAGCTATTAAGGAAGAAGAATCTTATGTGCCTTTAGCTAGAATCTTACAGGAGATTATAAGAGCGGAATGGGCGAGCCACCTTGTATGTCAAAACCTCGTTCGACCCTTATTTCTGATCTTTTATTAGGAGTAGGATCCTTTGGATACGCTCCCCCTCTTATTATCTTCTCGAGATCAGGCTGCAAAAGACCTCATTTCTTTGATGGGAGAACGTAGTTCAGCAAAAGAAATTATCATCGCTGTACAGGAATCTATGGAACGCTTGGAAATCTCGATCCAGGCGGAGGAGGATGAAGATGAAGTTCTGGACACAAAAATGCTTCCTCTTACAGGTCAACTGAATACCTTAATCTGCTTATATGCATCTGGTATAACCTCGGTTTAAATGACGATATAATGCTAATACCATTTTTAGCTATTCCTCGCCTTAAGCTCCGCCGAAAAACAGCACTCGAGACCATTAGCCCACTTTTGACGGAATTGCAAGGAATGATTCCTTTGATCATTCCTCGTGCTACGCGTGATGACAGTCGCGCTCTTATTATTAATATATCCAACCTTATAAAGCAGATTACACATTGGGTAGCAACAAGCATCGATATGAAAAATGACGATAATTCAGCTCTCAAGGTTTGTTTTTACGGATGCCTTCTTGATCGTTGTTAAACGCATATTACTAGAGCATTCTCAAAGTCTTATTAGATTCTACGATCGACTCATCCGCCAACATGATTCGCTCATCTCTTGCTCAACGGCTATTCGAGTTATATTTCCCCCGGCTGACTGTTCAATCAGCCCTTGAAACGGGGTGGGAGGGTGGCCATGAAGCCATTCAAAATGCAATAGTACGTATTCTTTTCCTGGCTGATGAGCCAAGAAAGTATTGATGATACGGCTGTACTTGGTAGCATGCTTATCGTATACTTGAGAATCCTATCAATTTTCTACCCATTCCCCAAACTACCAGCTCAATGGTTATCTTAGCACACTCAGACATCGATCCTCGTGAAAACTGCGAATTGCTCTCGAAGATGATGCCAATCATTCTTGCATCTATACAAACCAACTCTGCCCTCGATGAGGCTCTGGCTATTCTTTTAAAATTCTTCAACCCCCTTCTGGAAAATAGCGAGGTAGATCACATGCCAGAGGTCATCATTCCACTTTGTACGGTCATCCCGGTTTTGTCTAGCTCTCACCCAGACCCTCTGGTAAGGCACCAAAGCTTCCGCATCCTTTCGCTAGTGCTTTCTGCAAGTTCACCCCCTCTGAGACTTCAAATTTTGAATGAGTTGACAACTGACGAAGACCTGCCACAAATGCGGGTGGCCGCTGTGGGTCTCGTCAAAGAAGCTGTTCTCGATGCCCTGACCTCTTCCTCAAACATATTCGCATCTCCGGCCTTTCTACAAGTCTTCGGACCTATATTATTTCGGCCCAGTCCGCCAGACCTACTTATATCACAACTATCTCTAGATGAGTTCAAGAATTCCTCGGAACCACAACGACTTACGGAATCTCTTGCATTATATTATGTCCTTCTAAGCAGAGATATATCCAACAAGGTGGGTTTTTTAGATCACTTTTCGCGGACTTATTTGATTGCTTCGGTCAGACTGGAGTTCGCAATTCAAGTACAATGCTTAACATAGAAAACACTCTTTTGAAGCCTTTGCGAGCTAAGTTGGAGGGGTGGCTCGAGGATTCATCTGTATCAAGCGGTAAGCCATACTTATTGACCAGAGATTTGCACCTCAACAGAACCGAGAAGGTGATATGCATGACATCATGCCAATTGTCTCGCTGTACATGAGTCTGGAAAGAGTAGATGCAATCTCCGCCTCCATTCTGAATGCTAGACATGCTTAAAAGGTAGTTATTGATTATTTTACGTCCTAAATTCATCCGCTTTTCGAGCCTGACTTTTAATTTGCGATGCTCGTTGAGTTCCATTTTTTTTCGTTCTGCCAATGATCTGGAGCTCGAAAAAATCATGACCAGACAGGACAAACTAGAACAAGGCTGGGTATGATTGATCGAATCCGCATGGGGATGAAGGATATGCTCGATCATCCGGAATATATCTTCCGTGACTTCCGAGGAGTCATCTTAAATAATAATTTTTGGCGGTTCCCAGCGCTTGCCATGATCGTGGCTTCCTTTCTTCACTACTTCGCAGGTTGAGTTCGACCTACCTCCTAACCCTATCATGCCCGTTTTTTTAGACAAGAATGACGTCGAGAAGCCAGACCCAGATTTAGCATCGATCACTACAGAACCTCACAAGGGGCAGTGGACGCGGCGTTTGTTAACTTTGGGGGTAGAATCTAGAGGTATGTCATAGTGTTTATCGATTCTGGTTCGCATTGAAAGCCTTTGATTTAGGTGTATGGCCTGTCCCTATCGAAGAGCGTACAGACACTCAATTCAGCAAGATATTCTTTATCTGGTTCTCGGCGAATACGAACATCCTTTCGTGCGCTTGATCTTCAACCTTTGACCAAGAATTAATATATTCTAGGTTTTCTGCCGGAACTCTTGGCCCAGTCATCTTCGGTCTAGGACTTCGCGATACGTGTCTTGTTATCCTGTTTTTCAACTTACTCTGTTGTGCCCTCCCTTCGTACTTGTGTGTTGCTCCACGTGTCGTAATCACACAAACAATGGTGGCTTAACCCCTCACAGGACTACCTGGGGCCCGAAACTTGGGATGCGCCAGATGATCATTGCACGATACGCATTTGGGTACGTGTGCATATCACAGATTGCCGATTTGTATTGAATGACTCAAGTTATTTTGGTGTCATCGTCCCGTGCATTCTGAACCTTATCGTCATGTGCGGGTTCTCCGTTTTGAACTGCATTCTAGGTGGACAAACGCTCTCTAGCGTGTCAAATGGAAATCTCAGTTGGACGTGGGTGTATCTGTCCTCCAATTTTTCGATACTGCGCTAAAATCGGGCAGGGTTGGGATCGTCATCATCGCAGCGATTGCTTTACTTGTAAGTAATTTTTTCCACGCTATTATGTAAACCAACTACAAGAACAAATTTATCTTGTAGGTGTCATTCTGTGGATACAAAGTTCTGAATTGGTGTGCCGGCTACTCCAATAATGATCCTACCATCCTAAATTTGCCGCTCCTTTAGGTATGAAAGAGTGGCTTGGATTCCAGTGCTTGTTACTTTTGTCATTGCTCTCGGTGTTGGCGGAAAACATCTCATCAACCCCCCTCCTGCCGAACCAGCAACTCCCGCAGCCATTCTGAGTTTTGCTTCTACAATAGCAGGGTTCGTTGTGACGTACTCCTCACTCAGTTCTGATTTTACGAACTATTTTCGGCCCGAGGTATCCAGGTAAGTACTTGCGGAATTTTCCATTGTAGGTCTGATACAATTATTTTCGTCATGTAGCTGGAAAATCTTCTTGTATTCATATTTAGGATTCCTGCTTCCTATTGTATGAATATATATTACTCTGATACCCACCCTTTACTTATGTTTAATAGGTTACGCTTCAATGCTTAGGTGCAGCCGTTGCAGTCGCTGCTTCATCTGTTCCTGCATGGGAGCAAGGTTACGAGGGTGGCAATGTTGGTGGTCTTTTGGAAGCAATGCTGCACCCGACCAAAGGGTTTGGGAAATTCCTGACGGTACTATTGAGTCTTTCTGTAGCCGGGAATCTCACCGCCACATTCTATTCTATTTCCCTCAACGTCCAAATCCTTATACCGCCACTGGTGGTTGTGCCTAGATATGTGTTTTCTCTGATTGCAACTGCCATGTTGGTATTTGTTTTCTTCTCTTCCAAGGCAAAAAGCTCTGACAATTTCATACCACCAGTGTTGTCCCCGTGTCTATTGTGGGAGCCCACAAATTCTACGATACACTCGTTAATTTTTTGGGGCTGATCGGGTATTGGGCCTCTGCCTTTGGGGCCATCGTCGTTTTGGAGCATATCATATTCCGAAACAATGACCCTGAGGCGTACGATACGCGTATTTGGAATGACCCTCGGAGCCTGCCATCAGGGATAGCCGCCGTCGGCGCAGGAATTGCATGTTTTGGGCTCGTCGTGCCTTGCATGGAGCAAGTCTGGTTCGTCGGACCCATCGCTAGGACGACGGGAGATATCGGATTCGAAGTCGCATTTACTCTAGCCGGGTTATTGTATATACCTTTCAGAGCACTGGAAGTCAAGCTAAGAGGACTATAACGACTCTGGATTGGGACTCTTGGGATCTTGTTAGACGAAATATATTCTGTATACTTTGGTCAAAAAAATACGTGATAGGGTTCCCTGTGTATAAATGAATTTTTTGAGATTTACATTTGCGCCCAAAATAAATTCACTCAGGTCAATTGTCACCCTGTCACCATGGTCCATCAATGCCAAGGTAATGGAAAATTCTGCTATCTGATAACGAAATCAGGCACTGATGAAAAAAAAATCTTATCAGATAAGTATCAACCTCACAAGCTACCTTTCTCTACACTGCACGCTGCGTTTCTTTTTTACCCCCCAAAAACGGTGGTTTTGGATCTCGCTTTCAGTGAATAAGGTAACGTTGCACCATCGCAGGAGCCGAGTCATTCCCGTGATCCTGTCACAGAGTTGGATATAAACTAACATTTGACGAAGGCTATCACTCCTCATTGAAACAAATAACCACCCTACGAAATGGAAAGCTCAACCGTGGCAACACGCCGTCTCGTTGCAATCCACAATCATACTAGCACGGGCCAAATAATTCCAGAACAAGCTGAGGGTCTTGTAGTGGTCCTTCCCAAGGGAGGAAAGGTGACAGCATCCACCACAACGGATTTGCGTGGAACATTCACCCAACTACGACTCAATAAAACGCCGATACTCAACTATGTCGTCCATCCCCAAGCTCAAGTAGCCATGGAACTGTCGTCAATCGGAACCAGGTACCAAGGGGCAACGACCCACCTCCCGAAATATAGTATCCTTGAGTTGACCGCTCCGGATGATGGCACCAAGTCGTCAAGAGACATCGCAATCACCGACCTTTGGGCTGCCATTTATGCCCTTTTCACCCTACACCATTCCCAAGAATACATTCCGTTGGCATCCATTACAGCCACGAATGAAGAAGAAATACGCAGGTATTTGATGATCACAGGACTCGGGCGATCATGCCTCGGAGCCGCGAGTAAAGATGTCACCGAAGATATCATTTTCCTATCGAGGGCGACGTTTTGGCAGGGAGCCGGGACGACGGGGTACCATAATCGTGGATGGCTCCTATCCCCCACTCCAGTTTACCCTAGTACACCCTCATTTACGAGGTCCGATATGGTTATTGCCTCTCATCCTCTCAGACCACCTAAACCACTCGCTGGTGAAATACTATACAGGAGGTATTGTGCCGCAGTCGGGCAAACATTGGAGATTGTTGCTTTCGATCTACACGGACCAGAAGGGAGGAATGGTGTGAATAATGGAATATCGCAGCATATGGCGGCGTTCCATAAATGGCACAATGACGAACGTGTTAACTCCGCTTGGGGGGAACGCGGGAGTTTGGAGACGCACAGGGAATATATTGAAGGACTTTTGGCAGATCCCGGTGTCGTCCCATGCATGATGAGCTGGGATGGCGAATTAATGGGGTATGTCGAGATAGTCTGGGTGAAGGAGAATCACGCCGGGCAATACTACCCTAACGATGTCACTATCGGAGACTGGGAGCGGGGTGTTCATGTCCTGGTAGGCGAAGACAAATTTTTGGGAGGTGGAAGGTGTAAGTCATATGCTTGATCTCGAGATCTTGTCCGATATTGACGACATGACAGCGGCAATTTGGCTTAGGTCTCTTGTTCATTACATATTCCTGGCGGATGCGAGGACAGAGAGAGTTATTGGTGAACCCAAGGCGACCAATATTGCCATAATTAAGACAGCAGTAAACGCAAGTTTCCATGTTCATACGGTATGTGAAGCAAGTCCCATGAATTTCTTTTTCTTGAAATTGAGCATTGTTCAGACCATTGATTTCCCATACAAGAGATCGGTCCTACTCCTGAATCCTCGAGAGCGATTCTTCAAGTCAGACAAGTTTTACTGAGGGCCGCCGATCATAGAGGATGGTGTGTTCGTATATCTCTAGAGGCCACCTGAGTTGTCTCTCCGAGTACCAAACCCGAGTAGAAATCATTGTGGAATTTATGAGGGCGTAGTCTGTTATGGCGCCGTGTCGAAAGGTAGATACGTACAGTTGCGAAGATGTCAGAGGTACCTATAGAAATAATGATGTAAACAGGAGTTGGGATGATTGTTCGGGCTTGGCCGGCCGAGGGTTTCATGAACTTTCATCAACATCTGGGGGACTTCCTGAGTTTATGGCAGATATCGATTTTTCCATGCTAAAAGGTCGTTTATTCGATACATGTGCGGGTGTGGATCGAACGTAGGGAGCAACATGTGTTCTCTTACCACCTGTCAAACCAGCTCTGGGCGAGGTCAGGGCTCGACTGGGATATATATTACAGTGGCGATAAAGAAAGGTGAGGATCATACTTTTCGTTGATGCACCGCTTTAATTATGATGGTGTAAACAGATTCGTAATGTAAGGAATATACATCGATAACGCATTATAATCAAGTCCGAATAACCATATTTGCTAGACACGGCTGTAGACTAAACCCAAATATCGTTCCCCTCTGAGTCAACAAGGTGGGTCCCGTTGGCACCATACGCTCTCCTCAACCGCCGGTTGGAAATACCCCCTTGATCTAATCCACTTATTTCTTCAGATATTGGACTCATTAGTGTTGCTTGACGCCCTAAAAGGCGATTTGTCGGAGGGCTGCTCGAAAATGGGGAACCAAGCGTGCTTGTACCGGGGTCACATGTATCCTCTTTCTCCTCTTCTATCTCCTCCAT
Organism: Collybia sordida; assembly: GCA_037014335.1. Taxonomy (NCBI): domain Eukaryota; kingdom Fungi; phylum Basidiomycota; class Agaricomycetes; order Agaricales; family Clitocybaceae; genus Collybia; species Collybia sordida. The sequence goes on along the minus strand of JAYKXK010000010.1, from coordinate 1,533,319 downwards.
TGGTTCGAGGCTGAACAGTGGGGGTGTCCTCGATAGACGCCGATTTGGACCTTTTACTTTGAGTGGTGCACCAGGGATCGAAATAGCGGTTGGTGCAGGAGTCGTGTATTGATCCCTGTCATCAGCAATTTCTGATGTAGACGGCTGCGATGTGCGCTTTGATCGAAGCCATCTCGTATGTACGCCTTCTCCTGTTGCCGAAGCGCAGACAATGACTCGCGTGGTTGTTCGTCGCAGACTACGACTTGAAGGCCCTGTTGGAACACGACGCATTCGTGCTTGCTTTGCTTTGCTTCTTGTTATGACTGCCATCGGCTTGTCTGAAGTGATTTCTGACCAGCTGTTAGAAGGAAAGTAGTGGGTGGCACTAATATTTTCGAAAGAGGACGGGAAGAAGTAGTGTGTTCTTATATATTCCCGTGAGCACAATGGTCACCTTTCACACTACAGTACCACGGCAGGTTGCCACAAGTGATGAGTTGTGAGTAACCTTTGTCTAAAAACGAGGCATCTGAGGCAGTGTTACATTTCCTTATTTGGAAATCTGGCGGGACCTAGCCTCGGTTTCAGCAACCCGGTCATGCCACAAGTTCTCTTTCCTATCAAAACGGCTGCGTTTCGCAGAACCGGCGTCAGTTAGGGATTCGTGGCCATGGATGTCCACCTATATCCATGCGGAAGTGCGTGGCTTTCAATTCTTGTTGGCGCTCCCATTGTGTCAAAGCCTTCGGGTAACGGTGGCTGTGGTGATTTCGGTGTTTGACCTACTGTGCTTGATTCACGCATTCTATTTCAAGCGAACAATACCCTCAAAAGTGCCAGCCAGTCTGACCAGGAAATTGCCTTTTGGGTATAGGCCCTTGAAGCACCAATTATTTGGTGAACTCGTGGTTGTCGTGGCCATGGCCAACTTGTGGAAGCTGGTATTTTGGCCAAAATGGCCACCGGTCCTCTAACTTAAAAATGCGATGGAGCTTTCCTAGTTTGACCTCGTACACCATCAAGATCAAGACTTCAAGACCCCAAGGCTCAAACCTCTTATCACGAATGTTCAAAATGTTGAATTTTAACTTCATTCGAAAGAAGCGTTCGAAAAATCGTTCCCACCGCCTCTTCTCTGCGTTGCGCTATATCCTTCGGCCCCTCTACGCGAATCATAAGATCCGTCAGGCTTTCCTTTTTCGTTCAGTTCCAGTCTCTGCGGCCAATTGTCCTCGCAAAGGTCTGACGTTTGATCGAAGTCTGCGTCAACTGCGAACAGAGAGAACTTTGAAGGGGCGGCGTTCTTCTGCAAAGCAGCCACCTGTGCCTGGACCAGTCAAGACCAAACATATTTCTTTCGAAAAACTAGGTGATGAAGTAGCGAACGCCTTCCAGGGCTTTATGGATCGCAAGGTCCCTATTACTGCGGATGATCAGATATTCTTTCGACAACTACAATCTCTGAACTCCGAACATGTCTTTAAGAAGGAACTTCAGGCTTCCCGCGAACAATCTCAACGGGGAGCCCGAGATGCCCCGAAGCTCGAGAAACGGCGACAAGCGAGAGCCGCCATGGCTGCCGCTCAGCACGCAGAGAAGGGAGAACGTGAAAATATGTCTTCGTCACCGCGCCAGCCAGTAACCTCCAAGGTGTGTTTGGTTCTTAAATTCATTCAATTAAAATAAGGGCTTACCCACTACGCAGGGCCCGAAGTCGCGGTCACCAGTTAAGGCCTCAGGCCGGGAGGGTCGGCGCACGACAGCCGCGACGGCCCGTAAGCAGCGCATCAGCAACCCTCAGGAACGGGTGGGCCGAGGGCGGCGCAAGGGTCTTGCAGACCAGAAGGAACAGGTCGAGAAAGCGACGCCAGCAACAAAGCGGAAGACAGCACGCAAAGAAAAACAAGATGTGAGAAAAGAAGATCCGGCCGAGCAGGTTCCAAACGAAGCCGCTCGCAATGAGACTCGTCAGGACGAAACAGAGTGCAAGGAACAGGCCGGGGAAGGCCAAAATCGAGGACAGGGGCAAACACGCATTGGGGGATTTGCAAAGAGGCCTCAGTATTATGTCAACTTGGAGGAGCGGGAGCGGCTGCGACGACGAGCTATTCAGCAACAGCAGGAAATTTTAGCACAAGAAGAGCTTCGCCGCAAGGAAGAACAACTACGCAAGGAAGAACAATTACGCACGGAAGAACAACTACGCCGACAAGAACAAGCTTGGAGAGAACAACAAGCTTGGGAACAAGCCCGACGCAACCAGGCAGCCCGGGAGAGAGCTGTTCTTGAAGAAGCGCATCGGGCTGCTATGCGTCGGAGAGAGGACAACTTGCGTCGAGCAGCTTCTGGGGAAAGAGCGCTTCCCCTTAATATTCTTCAACACCAAGAGGCAGCTTTCCGGCACCGAATGGAGTTCGTTCGACAGAGCTTGCTCGCCGGTGTTGCTGAGTGCGCCCGGCTCGGTGTCCCTTTTACTCCTCCTCAATTCGGGTATATCGACCTGATCGCACTTTACGAAGTCAAATGGGATGAACTTAAGAACCGCAAGGCGTACATTAGGAAGCCCCTTACCTTGATGGAGCTCCCCTGGCCTGTCTTTGAGCCAGTCACACATCCCGAGGCCATCACATATGCCGGTATTCACGCCTTTGTGTTCAATGAAGGGCGCCCGGGCATAATGAATAAGACGAAACGAGACCGTTTACGGCCCGAAATTTTGAAATATCATCCCGACAAGTTTGACAACAATATCCTTCCTCTAGTCCTTCCTGAACACGTTGAGGTTGTCAGAGCCACTGCGGATCGTGTTGTGAAGCTCTTGAATCAACTCATGGAATTGTCATTGTGAACGGGAGATCTGGTAAGTATTCTTCAAAAATTTGAGATTCTAGCAGTAGTAGCACAGCACATGTATTATGCGTTTCAAAATATGCCCAATTATGATTTATGCGTATACCCGGGGATGGTGATATTGAACACCTCCGTGACTGCTCATGGATGTTGAAACAAAAAAAAATTATTAATTGATAGATTATCTTGGTGTACGACCTATACGCTGGGTGACTGGACAATGGCTTCCGGGCTTTCCATAGACTCCACAGCTAACTCGTGCTCTAATTTTTGAGGTTTTGGTGGATGTAGAACGAGTTTTCCAAGGCGAGGTGGTGTTGCTCGGGTGATGAATTCCATCGTCGTAGGAAGTTTACTTGCGGCCTGGCGGAGAGCTGAAATAGATATAGGTTCAATACCTTACAAGTCGAATGAATTGAATGCACGCACCATCCCGGGCTAGCTCCTCTCTAATTGGGGTACCACCAATTTCAAAAATAACGCGTCCTGTGGGTACACTATTGGGACCACAGTAAGGTCGTGAGGGAGAGAAATAATAAAGGAATCCAACCGTGTAGCCCAGAATTCGAACGTTCCCTTTCCTTTACCCATACGCGTTTCATTACCCTGCAAGTCAGTCAAATTCAGTCACAACTCAAGATATGTGGGGAGATGTAGCAAATTACCTTGATGCAAACTGGAATATCCGGGAAAACTCGCATGTAAACTTTTGTGCCCTTAATAATCTTGATTTTCTTCTTAATTACTTCCTCGGCGGTCGTGAGTTGTTTTGCACTTAGACGAACACCGTCTCCTTTGATTCTAATTCCCCATTCGCCATATGCCAGTGTAGTTCCTTTGGTTGAACCGCCAATTGGTATGGGTATGCGCCCTTTGTGCCTTTTGATATGTTGCACTTGACGCGGAGCAAGCTGAGAACGACCACGAGTAAAAAGACTCAGTGGGCTGAGTGCTGTAGGGGCATTATGAGAGGTCGACGGCACTCGACTTGCTGCCAGCGACAGGGACCGCGACAGTGAAGAAAGAGAAAACATGGCTTATGTAATGAGTCCATCTTGCTTTGATACCCCCATAACAAGGGCACGCAACAGACCCATACCCGACCTCCTTGTCCCTTGAACACCAAACATACAATGAGCGATAAGAAACGGGCCTTTGATGGTTCCGGAGAGACATCCAACAACAAGAAAGCAAAAAGGTTGAGCAGCTCCCGAGTTTGTATCATTAAACATACTGATTTCAATCTCTCTTTAACAGTGATGTGAGTCAACTCCTTTTCATCCTAAGGTGATTAAACCTTTCAAATTGGTTCTGACATGGTCCTATAACCTTTTTCCACCCCCAGAATGCCCCCAATGGCTCGAATGGTTCTGCAGGCGTAAGTGACATATTCGGTCTGCAATTGACGAGTCTGTTACTGAGGCATACTCATTCGAATAGCTTCCCAACATCGATCTTATTGCGCAAAAACGAGCAGAGTTTGCTGCCAAGCTTGCCGCCATGAAGGACTCGGCGATGGGGTGGACACCACCTATTAGAGCGCCAGTTCCTACCAAACCGCCAGCGCCCATACCGGCGTCCGGAACCAGCTCGCCGTCAGTGTCAAGTGGTCCAACTCCAGCGACAGGATCACCTGCACCCGGGTTGCCTTCTACTGATGATATCGCACGACGAGTATCAGAAGCCAAGCGCCGTGTTGCAGAAGCGCAGAGCAAACTGGCGGTTAAAGACAATCCATACATGGTAGGGCCTTTTTTTGTCGACAAAACACGACAGCTGAATTCCAGCAACAGTCAATGCCTCAAATTGGGAAAAAGAACCGCCCAGTGGAACAAACTCAACAAGGAGCCGGCTTGAAGATGGCTGCACATCCTTTGCTATTAGATACGACGCCTGCGCAACCGCAATCTAAAAAGGACAGGTACAAGCCCATGCAACCGAAATTTGCTTCCATCAAGGTTAGTCCTAACCATTGTATAACTTTTATTTTGTAAACATCTTTCTAGGCAAATACCCGGAACGCACCAACGCCCCCTCCCCCTCCCCCACCTGTTCCCACTCCAGAATCATCTAATCCTTATGCAGCTGCTCCGACTAAAGATACAGGATTCGACGGTGCACCTAAGGAACGAACGGGTCGCACTTTCAGATTCAATCCCAAGGGCAAATACGTTGCCCTTGCCAACCAAATGAGGCAAGAAAATCAACTCGAGGCTCTGAAACAGAGGATTGCAGAGAGTGCACGCAAGGCCGGTCTTGATGGCGAAATGGGGGTGGAGAAAAATATTAAGGTTCGATTGTAACACAACCCAATATACTTACGGCTGATCTAGAGTCTTTCAGCGGGCCCCGCCTCCAGCCGCAGAATGGTGGGATGCGGCACTTCTCCCGAATAAAAACTATGACGATCTTGCCCTTGGGATGGAAAGGCTTAACATTAAGACGTCTAATTCTCCCATCACAATCTACATCCAACATCCTATCCCAATCCCTGCCCCTGGAGATAAACATAAGGTCGAATTAAAACCGATGATGCTTACAACCAAGGTCCATATATTGATTTGGTGTTCATGCTTAATGATACTTACATTTCTATAGGAGCAAAAGAAAATGCGTAAACTGAAACGTGCTTCTGAACTACAAGACAAGCGAGATCGTATCCGTATGGGTTTGTTGCCCCCCGATCCGCCAAAAGGTATTCATCTCGACTACCTACATCTTCTTTATATTGGCTGACATCATTGAAGTTGGCCTCAAGAATCTGATGAAAGTCCTCACTTCTGACGCCATTCAAGATCCAACCCGCGTGGAAGCTCGAGTGCGACGGGAGGTGGCAATGAGGCGACATGGTCACGAAAAGATGAATGCTGAACGAAAGTTGACCGACGAACAACGGAGAGAGAAGGTGGAGCTGAAAAAAGTTGAACAGGAGAAGAAAGGGATCCATGGTGCTGTCTTCAAGTGCGTTTCATAGTCCCGCACCCGTCCGACCTCTACTAATAAATTTTGTTTTTTTGCCCAGAATCAAGTCACTCATTGACCCAGCACATAAATTCAAAGTCAGGAAAAATGCCGAACAATTGGGTCTTACTGGCGTTACGATATTCAATCCTCAATTTGCCATGGTTTACGTCGAGGGGTCTGGCAAAGCCATAAAAAATTATAAGAGACTGCTTCTTCACCGAATCGCCTGGACAGAAGTAGCAAGACCCCGAGGTGCGGAAGATGTGGTCCTCGAGGACCCCAATTCGGATGGAGAAGGCGAGTCCGCCGCAAAAGCCATGCCCAAGCCAGACTTGGGAGAGGGGGAAAATGGAGCTACATCATTGGAAGATAATCGGTGTTTCTTAGTGTGGGAAGGACAGTTAAGAGATCGCGCTTTTAGCGATTTCAGAGGCAAACCATGCCCAACGGACAGGGACGCAAGGGAAGTTCTTGGAGAAAAGCTGAAGGGTTATTGGGACCAGGCTAAGAACTGGAAAGCAGAGGAGGAGGAGTTATTTTAATCTATTTGACTACTCCCTACTTCCTCTCAGTTCATGCATCTTCGTCATTGTACCGACCCGTGAACGTTTATGGTAGTATCTAGGCTGACACCGACCTCCTTTTCATCTTGCGTGGGCACAGTCCACCGTTACTCCCAAACCCTATTATACTCCTTTATCTACCCAACACATACTGTTTATATTCGCATGCACGATTCTAGTCCTAGCAGAATTGATAGTCGTAATGGCCAAATCAACTTGTGTGTTTTCCCCGCCGTTTTTGGCGGCACAATATACTAGCGTCGTCCGTATACAGGAACCAAGACGCCGCCCTGCACAGCTCGCCCATTTGAACAATTCACAGCTCATTCATTCAATTTATGGCACAGCGCTACACAGACTAATGTAACTTTAAATCAGTCCAAAATAAGTCCTCACTCTGTTCCTACTTGTCTTAGTTACGGTCAGATCACAACGCCATCCGAGTCCCTCTTTGTAGATCTCTTTGCTTACGAGACTCGCTCATTAAACATTGAACCTGGCCTCTCCCTCCCCACAATCGTGACTTAGTGGGCCAGTATGAACAAGCATGGCCCATCATTCGTTGGTCGTCAACAGGACTTAATGGAATTGAGCACTGAACCTCAACATCAATTTCCACAAATGAGGAGATACCCTTTTATCAACCCAAGGCATAGACGGATCATCGTATTCCAGCATTACCCTGTGTAATTTCTGTCCACTCTTGAACTAGCGAGTCCCAACCGACACCTTCGAACCGTCAAACCCGGCGTCTATAACAACGTTCATGAAAAATCGGATAACCTTGGATACAAGATATGATCAAACTTTAGTGTTGACAGGACTTCGCAAACCTCTGGTAGATGCCTTTTGTTCCCAATACACTCCTTCCCAGCCGCATCTGACAGATCCAGAAACTCAAACGGACTTTACGACGATACAAACAATGGTAACTACATTGATTAGCCAGCGATAGCCGATGACGAATTCTCTCCAGAGATTGCATGCTGTTACCTACTGGCTACTGCCACTTCTCGCTTTGTTTGACGTCTTTAAGCATGAAACGTCTTTTGTTGGCACACCATCACTCTCGATCAACGATTCATCAAACAAATGGCGTACACATACAATTGAATGTAAGGTCCACCTCGCCACACGACATTTTATTTTGACCCATGTCCACGCCACAGCCCCGGCGTGGTGGCTTGTCAACACCTAAAAATATCCGTGACAGTGGGATCTAGAAAAGCTATATTAGAGGATTCACCACTCTCCCACCAGTACACATTGATATTTCGAACATGGTCAAATCTATATCCAAGTTGTGGAGCCGCAATCCACGAGTCGTAGCCGTCCGGTCACGCCCACAACCTCATGGTTCGACAGTACCCAAATTGGCTCCAGAAATAGACTGGATCGCGCGCGCAATCGACCTGATGAAGCTTGTTGGGAGCGCTGGGGAAATGGTTGCTTTTCCCTATATCAAAGGTGCTGCTAATGTAATAGTGTCACTTTTAGAGCCGATCCAGGTACGTTTCGGAGCTATGTTCCCTTGCTTGAATCTTTTTCGATTTTTCTGTAGGTTTTGAGGAGAAACCAGGATGATTTCAAGGACTTGGTGGAGGGGCTTGTTGAAATTGTCGTTTTAATGCGGGATGAAACTATAGAAGATACCGGCGCACCCTCTTCGCATTTCCTCACACTATGCAAAGAATTTAATGAGTTCGTCGATTCGTGGATTGTATATTTTGTCATTTTGCCTGACTTGAAAATTCACAGGTACGTTCTTCTGATGCTAGAGGAGTTAAATAAAGAAATGGGAAGTATAAAGGGAAACTGGGTGAAACAGTATTGGAAATCCAGTAGTTTTGAGGAGATGATTTCACGTCACGAGAGGCGCCTCCAAACCCTTCGCCAAAATCTTATTGTCAGTCCTAATTCATATAATATCTAATTTAAACTGATAGAAAATCGTTGCGTCGTACCCCCAGCTTATCACTGTGGTAGGAAACAGGCGGCGTCTCGAGACCATAGTGTATTCGAAGAATGGAGACGTTGATCTGGAAGATGTAAGAAAATACATGTCAATATGGATCGGCTGGCTAAAACCCTTGCGGAATAGTTCCAAGAAATACGCGCAGGTGACATCAGAATACTACATGAAACTGATTATGTTTATGTTCCTCCGCCCGGAAATGAATACAATGCTACGATCACGGAGCACTCTGCGAGGGTTGGTGGCGACATCAAGACTGTCCGATATTACAAAGGGAACCAGGCATTAGAGGTAGGTACTAAATCAGAGTTTGGAGATTATATTATCTCACCCCCTTCATATCAGCTTTGGAAATCTCACCTACAGTACCATTCGAAAATTCGGTAGGCTCCGGCGTCATTTTTTTTTCCGATAATCAATTTATTCCCTCTTCAATAGCCATCACCCAGGGGTTCTGCAGCTCTTCGGCGTTACAAAATCACCCGAACACCTTGCTCTTATATTTCATGGCGGTAAGAACTCTTTAGCAAAAATCAACCTCTCAAATCAATATACTCATAGAGATGAAGAACCTGAAGTTACACGTGGCTACTCTGGGTCCCTGTGAGAGAGTAATATTTGTATATAGGATGGTGTGTAGGCTTGATCTCCCGGACCCTTGACCTTTGGGACATGACTGATCTGCGTTTTACTTTAGACCCAAGATCACAGGGTATGTTCCATATTATCATACCCTGATTAACGCTCAATTATAATTTCAAACAGTCTGCTTGGTCATACCTCGGACAATACTTCACACCTAGTGCGGATATTGCGGCCAACGTGTACCATTATGGTCACGCAGATAAGTGTTCGTATAGAACACTAGTCAACGACGAAGGACGAATTTGCGTTTCCGTTGTATTTATACCCTTCACACTCAATTAAATTTATGGTCTAATTTGGAGTTTCCTGCAGGAAGAAACAACCGCCAAGTCCACAAGTTCATGGAGGAGTTCCGCTTTTCCTATATCAATCCCACGAGACCAAATGCAGTGGATAGCTAATAACCCTAAAGGCCTCAAGAGCTTACATCGTGATGGCCAACTCAAGGCCTACCTCTTATTATTTTGCGACATAGTTGCATGTATAATGTCACAACAGCGCAAATTCACGATCGCTTCATCCGACCATATATCTTTATTCGGTGTTTACGTCGGGCCCATAGATAAACATTATATTGGAAAGATAGCATTTCGGGGAGCGTCAATACGTCCACCTTCCACGCGCACACCTTGGTTCATTGAGGATAATTCCTCGGCGAAGGTTCCCTATCGTACTTCCGGAGATTGGACCTGGTGGACAAATTTCACATTGTATGACCTTGCAGGATCTGATAGAAATGTTCTAGTTTCACTATTCATAGGTCATCAGTCCAAACTCAGGATTCCTCGGACATCGTTGTTGCACACACATCTATGCTCGATGCTGCATCCATGCATCTATCAAAAGCTTGTGCCGCTCAAGCAAATATTTTATTTCCTCAGATAGAAAATGCTTGTGAGGACAAATCGGACGCACGAGAACGGTTATTAGTGTGTAAGTTACCTGATCATTAACAATAACTCCCGTGGTTCTCAACTAAAACATTCTGATTAGTGAACGATGCCTTCGGCCGAATGCGATTCCGACCCACATTTAAGGCTTCTTCAGTTGCCCCTAATCTAAAAAAACTATATCTCTGTGTACAAAATGTGGAAGTCCGTGGGGATGGTAATATTACCTTTCCTGAATATTATTGGACCCTAGATCACAGCGGGAGGCCAGAGAACAAACTCCCTGCAGCAGTGCTAGAGATACTTGGGCTGGATATGAACATTATTTCATGCGAACTGATCACGAGTCTGCAAAGATGGACACCATATCATATCGACGCCCTTCATGATGTTAAAGAGGCGTGTGGATTTGATCCTGGGTCGGATGAATTTGCTACATTCCTAGGCTTACCGCCAGCAAATTTCGAACGGTTTATACCGAGTAAGTTTACATATCGTCCCAGCTTGATACGTTGTAATCGCTAATGAGAGGCGTATTTAGGTCGGCCCAAATTGGGATCACGTAAACGGTCAAACTCCCTGGACATAGACAGGGGTCGGAGCTCCCAGAGCGAAATGGGTCGTCCGAGAGGGTCAAGGGGCCGGAGCGTTGACAGTCAACATTAGTGACCGATAAGCCTTTGGCTTGTAATAATCTCACAAAATTCAAATTTTAATATATGGGGCGGTATTTTAGGCTCGGTGCTCTTACCTGAATGCATCAGTCAAAATGAATCCTATTGAATAGACTAATAACAAAATTAGCTCTTGTAACATGAAATATTTTAGTCTGTGGGTGGGCCTCTGCGCGCGGATAGATGCAAACATTCAACGACGAAAGACTCGAAGAAAGGAGATCGACTCAAGAAAAAAAATAGCAGAGAACTGCACGGCACACGTGTCAAATCATGGATGTTCTTAGGTCGAAGGTACGAACGAATGAGAACAACTTTCCGTGCCATTGGTGGTCACACGAGTTCTCTCGATCGCTTCTCAAACTCGAACCACCACTACCTTCATATTCTCTCTCTCTCCTTATCTTAATCGACTCGAGTACCTTACTATAAGTAATTTGTAAACATTTTTCTGTGATTATTCAGACCTTTACTATAGCTTCATATGATAATCATTGGCGTGGTGGACGACGCTGACTAATCCTTATTTTATTATACGATGGGGATACATCGCAATGCTACATCTCGACTCCAACTTCGAACTACCTGTAAACTCCAATTTCCTCAAAATCTCAATAGGTTTCAATTTGAACATTAACAGTGGTATTATCTCCCACCATTCAGAATTTGACTGCATACTCTCGAAAAAAGAGCCATCAGCGTTCAAAATTTTCAACGAGCCGCGCATCACGAATCGCATATGATATTATCTCTCCCGAGGGCTCCATCCCAAATCGACCACATTTACAAACTCGACCAGAATTTTCCTAGGCATAATCCGAATCGGAGTGGAACCGTTTCACCTCCAACCGGAGGCTATGAGTATGGGGGTTTGAGATCATGATAGAGCCGATTGACACAGTTGCCCGGGCTCGGTCGGGGCCGATGTTTGACTTGGTGGGCACAATCAAGATTTGACGAAACTGGGAATCTACGATAGAATTTGAGTATAAAACATATGGAATTTCATCGAGGCCCTCCAGCTGCGCTCCCTACATCCACCTTTGGCACCGGTTGCCTCTGAGTGTGTCACCGCCTCACGCCAAGTTCGAGTCGATCTTACGTTAAATTTCCAAGTGAGTATAACCCTTGTCAACGTTTTCAGAACATATCAGATTGACGACAAACCTTCTTATAGACATGATATCTTCAGCTATTCCTTTCCTGCTTGCGAGTTTGGTTTTGAACTGCATGTCGACTTCGTTCGCCGCCCCTCTTAAGTATGGCTATTTTTTTACCAGTCCCTGGAAGTGCCATTTATCGCTCATAGATTCACACCGCGAGATCATGCGGATGGCTTGGTGCCCAGACCACATACTCCAGGCGTAGTTGACAAAAAAATCACACGGCGTGTTGTCCAGAAAGATGTCGGAATCAATGAGATGTCCAATCGCGGAGACTCCACTATCGTCATTAGCTCCGTGACTACAATCGTACAGGATGGTAAAAGTCCAGACACTATTAACTTGATTTCTACGACGGCAACCGTTGTTGGAAAGGGGAAAGGGAAGGTTCCCTGTTCTGGAAAACCTTCGCCAAAAAAATCGTGCGGGAAAAAGGCCAATGGGCCGAAACCGGGAAAGAAGTGTGGAAAGAAAAGTGGACACAGTGTGCCCTCCGGCAAACATAATTCTACTACTGTCTCGCCACTCCGTGGCGGCAACGCCACAATAACGCAAGAGACACCCAGTAATTCCAATATAACTTCCGCACCCCCGATTGAACAAGCACCCCCAATCCTCCCAGATGATTCAATCAACGGTCTCCCTTCAAAAGGAAATGTTCTTGTTCAAGATTCTAACAATAACTCTTCATCAAGCCCAATGTCAGGCGACGCTCCTGGGTCTCAACCAGTGCGAAGGCGTACTACTGACGTTGCCAATCCGATCTCTGACCCTCCGAAACCTCGTGGACAAAAGCAGCGTCTAGATGTACGGCTATTTAACGTTTCACATCACCATCACGATGTTAACTTTTTCCACAGAAGCGCAACAGGATGAAATTTAACTAAAACTTGACGATATGAGATGAATATACTCTTTTGCTGACTTGGTTCTTTGTGCAGAATTGAACACGTATGATAGAATGAAAGAAATAAATTTCCTTAATGTTTACTAAACCGGTGACCGAATCCTCAATGAGGCAAACGCTGTTCACATCCCAAACGATAGTACATATGAAATTCGTTTACTCTCCTCATATGTCGAGTTCCTGCATAATCACGCGCCGCACACATATGCCCAGGATATGATCACCAGATGACATCATTTTATTGATCCACATAATGACCTCGAATTCGAGTTGATTTTGATTGTATCATCATTCGAACTATATCACCATTGAGAAATAGCAAATCATGTTGAACAGCCTCGTAGTCGGAGCATCGCGTGGACTCGGTCTCCAGCTTGTCAAAGTTTTACATACGAATGGCCATCGAGTGTTCGCAACAGTTCGTTCATCATCGCCAGACAATCCTCTACCCACGGGGGTAACCACGATCGCAGGAGTTGATATCGGAAAAGAAGATGCGGGAGCTAAGATTGTGGAAGGTCTGAAAGGATCAAAGTTGGATTTGGTGATAATCAATGCAGGAGTATTCAAGAAAGAAGTAAACATTCCATTCTAATTGCTAACCCTTCGCAAGTAAGTTGATTAATCCAACAACAGGACCTGGACAGCCCCAATTTCGAGGACGAGGTCGAGATGTACAAGGTTGTGGCCATTGCACCCGTCTTCCTAGCTCACCACCTGTACGTATCGGATCCGAGCTTCAGTGTTGTAGTGGTTTGAAGCTGACTTGGTAAATTTAAAAGATGGAAATCAGGTCTATTGTCTTCGCCTTCTAAGTTTATTTTAATCACCACGGAGGGAGGCTCAATCAGTCTCAGGACTAAGGAAGAAGGTGGTGGTAATTATGGGCATCATGGTAGCAAAGCAGCCGCAAACATGGTTGGGAAGCTCCTTTCAAATGACTTTCATGACAAGGGGGTGACAGTGGCAATGATCCATGTAAGTGTCCACGGGACGTTACGGCCTGATGAAATGAATTGAAGAAATATTGATAGCCTGGTTTTATGAAAACTGATATGACTAAGGGCGTTGGATTTGATCAATTTTATGAATCCGGGGGAGGTAGATTTGCACTCTCATTCTTAGATAGGCTGAGAATATTTTTTTTTGTAATAGCCGTCGAACCGGAGGAGGCAGCGCGTTCTGTAGTTGAATTTATATCAAAAATTACTCACGAGATGACCGGGACGTTTTGGGCACCTCGTGGTCCTAGGTGTGTGTGATTTGATATGGTATATTTCACAGGAATTGAACAAAAAACAGGGATATCGGAGAAGCTGAACGTGTTATGGGAAAAAATCTACCTACACCATTACAACTTCCTTGGTAAAAACTTCAGATACTAGTTGGTGAGGTCGGCCTGGGGGCACAGTGATTATCGTGTTAGTCGGGATTCGGGATCAAATAGAGCCTGGCCTAACTAATATTTCGCTTGAAAATGCAATTCTATTTGGTTTCACGCTGATGTTCTTCGAACCACTGCCAGACCATTAGCTACGAAAATTTTGATGTGGGCGTTTGTACTTGCCTTTTTTAAGAATAGAGCTGAGTCCTTCGGGAATCTCTCCTGGGTTTTGTAGTCCACGAAAGTTACTCCAAACCGTATTCGATACCCATCTGCCCATTCGAAGTTATCCAGCAGGCCTACACCAATGGTTAGTTGACTAATTCGACAATACATACGATGTAATTTAACGTACTCCAAGCAAAATACGACTTGATCTCGACACCGTCGAGGTGGATAGCATCGAGAAGTGCCCCCGTGTATCCACGGAAATACTCAATTCTGTCGTAGTCGTGTATGGCTTCTGCAGGGGCGAGGTCATTCTCGCCTTTCACGGGAAATCCATTTTCGGTTACGCTATGAAATGTTTGAAGAAGTGACAAGATTCGACCTCCGAGTAACTTACTAGATGGATTTGTTGTAAGTCTACCAAAGGTGGATTTTTAATGAATTTGTATGTTGAATAAGTGATTTTGTGTATTACCTTCCAGAGATACCCTAGGAGCTATGTGCGTCCTTATAGGTAGAAACAACGTAATCAGGTCCAGGTAACTTACCAACCTGAATCCAGGAGCATCTGCAGTGAGGTGTTCAAATCAGGTGGGCCCGGAACTTTGAGTAACAACTCACACATTTGCAGCCAGGGTACATCAGCTATATGAGAAATTCAATAAAAAATTCTATGCTCCAACATGTAACGTACCTTGTATACCAAGCTGGGATCCATCTTTCCTAATGAAACCCGTTTTCACTCTTCCATTGAAGTCGTCTGCTCCTCCCGGTTCTTAAAAGGGTACATAAAGTCAGTTCAGCTCTTCGTGGTAAACGAATGGTAGACTGTAAAACTGACGGACGAGATTGCTGGTATAAGTGTTTAGTCCAAAGAAGTCGGATGATCCATGTATAACTTGGATTTCCTCCGCTGTGAAGCGTGGGAGTCGATCCCCGAGACGCGAGACGAGGGAAGCTGGATAGTGTCCTTTGTAGATTGGATCCTTGTTAACAGCCGATGAATTACTTTGGTAAACGTAAGACGAGAGTCAACCGCACCGCAAACCAACCTACGGTGGTGTGAATAGAGGCTACAAAATTCATAAATATTGAACTGCATACCGACTCTGGAATCAAGAGCCCTTTGCGCCGCTTCAATACCTGAGGGAAAAAATTCAATAAGTCTTCTGTAGCACAAAGGAAATCTTAACATACATTCTTGGCTTTCGTTGTCGTATGGGATATACCAACCACAATCTAGCGTAATTCCAATCTGTCCACCCCCGGAGCCCCCGGCAGTTCCTGAGAATTCTTCACGGTATAATTTGACGGCAAATGCATGTGACAAAATCAAATGGTGGGCGACGCTACAGATGATGCGTCAGGTATAATCGTATAACACTTATGGGAAAGATATGGACATCCATGGTTCTGTGCTGGAGTCGCCCTCCTTTGACCGGTCCCGGTTGCTTGAACGTCCAGGCGCAAACACCCCATGTCCGTACCCAAGTACAGAAACACACCATGGCTCATTGTGTGTGATCCTATTTATGATGAGTTGCTTCTTTGTTCGATCACCGTGGTACTCACCAGTGTTTGACAAGATCTCCGAACGCGTTGAAACACGTCTGACAGAGTGTATAAGTGGGATTTAGTGTGTGGTACAGAAAATTCGAAATTACTCTTGCATAATGAACAAAGTCGTCAACTACTTCTCGGTTCAGCCACCCACCATAGCGATCGTGAAGTTCTTGGGGGAGGTCCCAGTGATAGAGCGTCTTTCAGGGTTGGAGTTCCTCAATTACTCAAAAACCGCGAATGGAGATCACTCACGACACACGGTGTGATGTTGACCCGAACAAGTTCCTCAATTACTCCCCTGTAGAACTTGATGCCTTCCTCATTGATTTCGTCGCGTCTTCCACCCTTGGGAATGATACGTGACCACGAGATTGAGAACCTGTAAGCGGAGGCGCCATAGGACTTGAGCAGAGCGATGTCGGATTTCCAACGCCGAAATGAATCTGTGGCAACATCTCCTGTAGAGCCATCTGCGATGGGGGACGGATTGGCATGTGTAAAAGTATCCCAGATAGATGGACCACGGTGGATAGTGGTTGATCCTTCTATCTGGTAGCTAGCTGTTATGAACGGATTGGCAAATTAAATAAGTGGTCCAAGAAATGTATTTTAATGTTCATACCCGTTGCGAATCCAAAGAGAAAATCTTGGGGAAGCTTCAACTTCTCGTTACTCATTGTATTCGCTAGAATGGCTATGGGAGAGGTTTGGAGGCCGATCAACTAACGCGCCTTGAGCAGAAAGGACATTTATCATTCATTTATACCGATAATGCCCCGAAGTATCTCGTTCCAAGGGGGTGAATCTGAGTGAATAAATTTAGGTGTCCTCCTGATTCCATTTCGAGTCCGACGAGTTGGGAGATGGAGAGAACGTGGGAAGCCGAATTCGAGCCAACGACCTCGCTTTGTTTTCGCGATCAATCATCATGTTTTGTCCATAATAGACATGCTTCATTCTATTCTTCTACAATCGTATCTCTAAATTTGGGGCTTGAAGATAGACTCGTGTTACGCGTAACGCAATCATTTTGACACTCGCGATGCGTTCGCAACCAAGATTTACGAATCCCTCTAGCGATGGTGGCGATGAGCACGACGATATATCTGAGGAAGAATCTGATTTGGACGACAATTTCGCCGCCACTAGCTCTCCGAAAAAGGGGAAAACCGCCGGAAGAGTAGAACAGCCTAACTTGATTGTTCAGACCGCGTTCGATGCCTACTTTACGCATGCAACATCACGCGCTCAAACGTCATCCAACGTATTTTCTTCACTCGTTCCACCTCTCACTGCCGATGAGTATTCAGAAGCTATATCGTCAGCGTCAATGCTTCCACAGGTCCAGCCCACTTTGCTAACAGAGCCATCCCGGACGCTCGTATTTGCAAGGTTTATGCGCGAGTTAATAGAAGGGTTCAACATCTTGGTCTATGGATATGGATCCAAGAGGCGCGTTCTTAATCAATTCGCCACGGATTATTGCTCAAAAGCTGGTCATGTTGTGGTGGCCAATGGATTTCAGCCTGACTTTTCATTGAAAGACCTGTTGAACTCGATCGAAAATGTCCCAGGAATATTAACATTGGATATCCCATCCACTACCGTAGAAGGCCAAACCACACGCATCTACGACTTTTTCGCTGAAGCCAGTCAAAAACACCATCTCTATATCATCATCCACAACATCGACGCAGCACCTCTCCGGTCGGCAAAGGCCAAGTCATGCTTAGCATTACTAGCCCTCAATTTACGAATTCACATTGTGGCGTCCATTGATCATCTAAACGCGCCATTGTTATGGTCGACTTCGGAGAGCTCAGCGCGTAAAGAAGGTGATATATCGTCAGGTACTATTCCACCGCGTGGGTTTGCATGGTTATGGCATGATCTCACAACTCTCCTGCCGTACGATTCTGAACTTGCTTATGCCGATCGCTCGTCATTATCAGGTGCTCATGGCGGTGGTGCCCGTAAAAAGACCGATATTACGACACAAACGGTTACAGCTATGACCGAGACGGCAGCATTACATATTTTGGCATCGGTCACACAGAAAGCCAAAAAGCTTTTTGCACTTTTGGGTGGGAAACAACTGGAAAGCATCGAGGAGGCAGGGGATGCGGCATCAAATGATTTACAGCAATATGGGATGGGATATGATACACTTTTTAATGCTGCCCGAGACGATTTCATTGCAACCAACGATACCGCTCTACGGTCTCTTTTGGGAGAATTCCGGGATCATAGCCTTGTAGTTGCCGCTCAGGCCACGTCGGGTGGAGGAGAGGTTTTGTGGATACCCCTTCGAAAAGAACGGCTGGTCGATGTTATTAAATCTTTAAAAGCGGAACTGTAGAATCTTTCTCCGACTCATATAAGGGAATCAAATGGTACAAATTCATCACTAAACTCCCAATAACTCGATTGTACTAGTAGGATAATTAGCAATACAACAGTGGTGGATGCGTAGTAGAATGATAACACAGATAGCAAGATGTGGTAGAAACGTGCAGCGTAAACTTAGACAACGTATTCGGGATGATGTTATAGGGGCGTAGGAGTAGAAGTTAAGGTGATACAAGTCTCGTACAGTGATGTTTGATATGATAGATCCGTTAAAGATGACACAATACACGCCACTACGCCGTTCTCCTCAGGTAGTCTTGGAACAAAGTATCTACAAAGGGTTTATTGGTCTATGGGAAACTTGTTGAGCATTAGTTGCCATGAAGGTGGAAAAACTTACATGAATCAAGGTTAAAATTTCTCTCACAAACTCATTCCTCCCAAGATCGCCCGAAATGGAACCTTGGTTAGACAACGTTGAAATGATACTCTCTCTAGCCATATCGACATCAACTGATGCACCATTCATTTTCGCTTGTTGCGGTCTCGACGAAACACCGTTGACTGAAGGTGTGACGTTCAGTGCTGGGGTCTTGTGCAATGAGTGGCCTGGTTCAGGCGATGCATGCGGGGAGGGAGTTGGGCACGGGGAGGGTGATGCAGGCTCTATTGAGGCCGCGCGTTCCGCGACATGTGTGGAGGGTCCCGGAACATCCCAACTATTCTCGATCTCTTCTCGGATTCGGAGTTGTTCAGCAGCTCTATCTTTCTTCCCCCTTTTCCTACTCTTTGTTTTATCCCTTGCAGCATCAAGCCCGCCATTGGCACCATCACTGATACTTCCTCCACGGCTGTGCTTCTTGCCGTTTCTCAAAGCTTTCTTAAAGGCGCTGGGATCGCTCAGAGCACTAGTATCTCCAAAGTCTAGTTCCAATATATCCTCGTCCGAGTCTGTGGGACGTTCATTCACCGGAGCTCGTGGGTAAGGCCACAACTCCGAGTCTGTCTCGAAAGGGACAAGAGGGCGTGTAGTTGGCAAACCGTTTACACGGGTCTGTGTTTCAGCATTGTCCGTCCTAGAATGTGTCGTAGAAGAAGGATGATGAGATCCGAGGACAGTAGAGACTGAAGAGGACGGTTCAATAGCACTGGGAGTTTGGGTTCGTGCACGGGTACCATTGGTCCGCACCAAAGGGGGAGTGATAAACCCATTTAAAGGTGCGCGGGGGGTAACATCTCCATGCACTCTTACTGGTCCGGTAGCTCCAAGGAACCCGTTGGTACCATTATGTTGACGCCCTCGATCGGCCAAAAGTGGTCTTCTAGCGCTTGCGCCTGTAGCCTGTAATTCTTCATCAAATTCAGTCTCCGGATCTAAAACCGTGCTAGATTCCGAGTACCCATCAGACCCTCCATGCCTGTGGCTCATAGACATGTCGCTCTCATCCTCATTATCACCTTCTCGTGAGCTAGGATGTGAACGAGCACCGCTACTGTATGTTGTGGAAGCGGCAGAGGCTGTACGAGAAGGAGGTAACCCGAGCAGAGTAGATATCACATCTTGGTTAAGTACTTGAGGAAGAATATTCGCGGAAGGAGAGGGGGAATAGATTGTAGGAGTTTGGGATTGCATTTGTATTTGGATGGAAGAAGATCTTGAGGGTTGATTGATGACAGTTGTAGTTGGTCCGTTATTGGAGACATCGCTGGCAGATGCGAATATAGTATCTAGAAGGCTAATCCCTGTGCTCGCCGAGCCCGACGCCAGCTGACGGGCTGAGGGGATCTTTTGGTCCGATGTTGGCAGGTCACTTCCGCCGAGTGCTGCGAAAAGAGATTCAACAGTCATTTTTGATGTTGAGTGCGGAATCGGGGGTGGTGATGCAGCAATGGCCGCTGACAACACGGGAGTAGGTTCAATTTTGGCAAAAAGCTTATCTAATTCGGAAGCTTCCCCAGACGTTGGAGCAGGTGTCGGGGCTTGAGAAGGATGGTGTGCTTGGAAATGCCCTTGACCACCTTGCGTATGTGAATGCGGAGACACCGTCAATGTTGGTGCCACGTTGGATTTGCTGCCCACTGCTGTGAGAGGCTGTCAGAGGAAAGCATAAAGAGTCTAAATTTGGACGAGTCACAATGTGGGGGGGCAGAAGGATTTGCTGTTAGACGGTTGTGGGGGTTGGGCGGGGGAGGCCTGTCGGGCCCGTATCTATATTCCTCTGGGTAAGGAATGTTTGATTGAATATATGAATGGAGGCTGTGTTTCACAACCTTTGAGTGATGATAGAGCGGGGAAAAAGGTATCTAACGTACCGTTTCATCACGTCGATCATAGGCTCTCTCGCATCCGTTGCAAACATCCAAAGCCCAATTGTTGTGGGGTCCCCTTTCTCTTCAACGGGAACATCGGAGATACGGTACACATCTGAAAATTTATCGGGAATTTCATGTGAGGTTGAGGGCTGAGCAATCGCTAGTCTGCGATTTGTGTACTCTGGGAATGAGCGAATAATGAGATAGCTGCCATGGGCACCAACAGTATCTTCAGGATAGAGACGTTGTATGTGATCGTCCATCCCCATACGGTTGAGAATGTAGAAGCCATAGGGAGGATAGGCATTTCTAGAATAGATTTAGAATGATCCTCCTCTCAGAAAAGTCTTTTTAGATAGAGGGACTCACCGTTCATATAAAAACATGCTTCCTTCAAAGCCTTGTTTTTCCCATTTCTTTCCATTGTAATGATAGAGACAAACATGACTGAATTGATCAAATATAGACAGTATTGAAGGATCCCGCCTTCGTAGCACTTTTAGATTAGAACTGTATCTTGAAGCCGGGGACATGCCAAGGTTTGGCTGTTCGGATCGTGATGGCACACCTGACTGTATATGACGCCGCGGTGCAATTGGTGATTGTGGGGGCTCAGATGAATCTGTTGGTGATGTATGTGGATCGGACATATTGCCGTTCATTGTACGACGGGGTGGACCCATAGAGTTGAAAGGTCGTGGTGAGGTTGGAGAATGTGGCAAATGAAATTCACCGTAGGAGTCGTTACAATGCTTTGTTTGTCTCACGCGATACAACCAAATAAACCTTGTTTTTTGCTGTCGGTGACCACCGTCATCGCGAGTCACAGTGAAGAGTCCGACGCGTCCCCTGTTCATCTCCACGCAATGAACACCCTTGCCCGCATTGGGGCTCAAAACAAGCTTGCTCTGCAAGAAGGGCTCAAAATCGTTAGAAAGGTTGTCGCGACTAATCCGAACCCTGCCGGATTCACCACTGCCGAACTGTTCAAACTTGCGGTCAAGGAGCCAGTTCCTGCAGACTTCCACTATGAAATACTATCCCTACCTCGCATGACCCACGGCAAAGGAGGGAAGAAAAAAATCCCTGGGCCCACACCGCCACGACCCGACCACCCAATTCGGTCTATAACGTAGGTTCCACCAATATGAAATTGCTTCAAGCACTTATCCTACAACATAGTTTCCTCAAGCACTCCGTCCTACCCATCCTCGAGGGTAACAAGGAAATAGAAATAGTTCGAACCACGCGAATACCGTTTAACCCGGCGCCTAGCCAGCGTGTTACTACCAAACGCAAAGGTAAACAGGAGTTGACAAGTGCCACCATCGCTGCTGCTCCAGCACCCGTGACGACGTGGGTATGGAAAACTGTAGACAAGAATACAATTCCCCCACCACCCGTACCAAAAATACCTGCGAAGGTTTTCGGAACAGAAGTCGGTGTCGGAGAAGATTGGTCGCATTTAAGCAAGAGAAGACAGCGTGCACGTATTGGGAAGGTTAGGAGAGATGTTGCTCTGATGAAGTTGGCCATAGCCCGGCGGAAGGAAGAAGGGAGACAGATTTACGAGAGGAACATGGCAATTCATCAGAAAAAGCTCGCCCAGGAGGCCGCTGCAAAGACCGCCGATGTCGCACCTACACCAGTCACGAAGTCGCGAACGGTTCCCCTATCATAGAAGTATCCCTAATTGAAATTGAAGAGTTTTCATATTTGGTCCTCTTTCACAACTATCGAGTGAGCTATTACTGGGGTCTTTGAAGGAAATAAATCACCAGAATCATCCCTACGCCAATGTAATTTATCAAGCTGTCATTCAAGTCAAGCGTATAAAGGTAAAATTATTGGTAAACTAAACAGAAAAACCCAACAGCATCCTCAACCAAAGTCCGTCAAGGTCGGATCAAATATCTGGACAATAACGCAGGATTAACCCCTATTAACCCCCATCTTGGGTAAAAATATGGACAAAAAAACAGAATTTGGGAATTTTCTGATCAGACAAACGTCTATAATGACCCGTCTTTGGTAAATACCAAAAAAAAGACATTCGAAACACACTTACATCCCCTCAACTACATCCCGGAAGTTGATAAACGAGATGAACAGTTGGTACATTCTCAAAATTGCAGATAAAGGTCACTTTTCCATCCCTCCACTCTTCAGACTTCAGGAACGCCTGAAAAAGGGTTTCCCTGCTCAGGAACATACCCATCTGGAGGCCTGGCACGACGAGAGTATAGAGCTTCACGAGAAACTGAGAACCACTGACGGCGTTGATGAGGACAATAGGCATAATGATGCTCCCAATAGAAGTTTCCTCCTCCCCAATCAGTGTAAATCTGACAGTTGCTCCGGCATCATCTGTGTTAAGGACAGGACGATGAGCCTCCGGAATCGATTCGTACAATTTCTACCAACGCGGTTAGCCTCTATGGACACCGAAATAAAATTAGACGAAGAACCTGGCTAATAAAGTGACCTTCTCCCGCAGCGATGCAGATACCAAAGCTCCCATCAGTCGTGGGGGCATGATGCTCAAGATACCCCGTCAGGTTGGCTTGGTGCCCCATACTAGCTATTTGTGGTGCTCTTGTCCAACGCCCACGATGAGTCTCATCGTAATAAATCGGCATAATGTACGGTGGGGGAGGGGGGTTTTCGGTATCCGACATCGTATTAATGGATGTGAAAAAAAAAAGCGGGGTAAATAATTCGTCAAGAACTTCGACATTCCCCACATATATGTAGCTCCCCGAAAATCATGCCGCCGGGGCGGCCTGGGGCGGTCATTTGAAAGAAACCCGATCTATCGTCAATTTTTGAAACCCCTGGCCTCCCCTGGCACACGAGACCCACGAGACCGCCTGGACCATTACAGACCATTACTTATGTATGCATAAACAATCATCCTAATCTGCTTGATTATTTATGTAGCTTTCCTTACGATTAGGCATATGCGACTTCATACGACCCCAAGGCAATTTACCGTGAGGAGACCATCGAGAGATAATTTATACTTTAAGGCGTTCGTGTTTGCGGAGATTTGAATGGTGAAGATAAAAACAGCGTAAGGCTCCTGGTCGCAAGTGTTGATTCATTTGAGCTCTCAACAACCAGCGGCTCAAACATTCAATATATACCAAACTCGATGGGTATCCCGATTTAAACTCGTATAGCTCTCTCCAAACTAATACCTTTACATTTATCAACTCATGATCATACACAGCCTCAAGGTACTTGTTAAAATACTTAGTATTAATTGTATAATTGGATTTCGTGGTTTCTTTCCCAATAAACAGGATCACGATTAAGTGCACAAAATGATGAGGAACGATTAGAACGATAAATAAAACTTCGCATAAAGCACCATCGGTAGGGCCCATGACCTGTCGAGCACTAAATCGAGCTTTTGGCAACAAGCTGAGTGCATGTCGGAATCATGACTGAACACGGTGGGAGCTCGGATAAAGATACGAGCCATGGCCTAGGGGGGGGGCTAGGGGGGGGGGATGGAATAAAATGTTGTTCGCGGGGAAGTCATTTAAAATTCCAAGTCGTCGAAAAAATTGCCTTGAAATCAATACATAACCGTAACGAAAACCTGTAAATTCCCCTAGGCGGTTTCACGAGCCAAATTGTAAGCGCCGGCAAGAAACGCCCGTTGGAGAGATTCTGTTTTTTTTTTTTTTTTTGGTGTAGCGTCCGTTGGAGAGATTCTGATCAACAGTCACCTCCCCAACACAATGAAGTGTAAAGTTTATCTTTGACGCCATTTGATTTGTCTGAAAGCACGTGCGCATATTGGACAGTACCTTTCATGATCATCACAATAATTAATGATGATCTATGGTTAGGCAATTGTATAATTATCAAGATGTGATCCGGCGAAAGTTGGTGTTGCAATGTAATTGCCGAGTCTGCAATGAAGACTGTTCGAAGCATAGGTATCGAGGAATTGACACCATTGTGGAAGCCTCAAGTTGCGTGATCCTGGCATTTCTCTCCATCTTCTTCTATTCCCCAGGTTCATGTAGTTAAATGAACAATTTCAGCATTGCTGACCCTTGGTGCTCGATACTGAAGCTATTTGTATGGAAGCTTTCGTTTTCCTGGTCACGGGTAGGGTTGGATATTGGTGGCGAACATTACCTATTATATCGTGTTGGTATGGTCAATATCTCAGTACCGCTGACTACGCAATGTGGCGGCCTATGAAGCCCTTATCACAACCTCCAATATACATTCGTATGTTGGCACTTGAGTGTTCCAGGCCCGAGTCCCGCAAAAGGGGCGAATGGCGCAGTTGAAGGGCATAACTGGGGACCTGAGATGTCAACGGAGGGAGCGCAGCGCAGCATTTAGAAGGCGATGAGTGGGGATTGACTCGAAATTGACTCGCGCTGTGCGACGATATCTTATAAGGGTTGTAAGGTACCCGGGCCGTGCGCCACCGCAGGCACCGCAGCCGAGGAATCCACGTGTCGGCATTCGGCATTCGCAATCACTAAATTAGATCAGCTCATCCTGCACCTCTGTAAAGCCTCTTCAAGTTCATGAACTTTGATTCACTTTCTGTCTGATTTATTATCTCTTTTAATTACTTGGAATAACTCCAATTTCCATTGTCGCTATTAGTTCAGGTGAACCACAACAAGCGGCCCACGTAGGCATGGCCAAGCCAAAGAAACCGTCACCCCAAGAAATTTATCGAGCCAGAAAGCAGAGGGAGGAAGAGGAGAAGTCGGCTTACCTTCCACCTGGTTTAGTTAATCATGGGAACACTTGCTTTATGAATTCAGTTCTTCAAGGAGTACGTTCTCGTCAAATCACGTACATGATATAGCTGATGCAGGTTCCTTCCATTCTAGCTGATAGCAACCCGACTCCTCAAGGATCTTGTGCAATTCAAGCATATTCCACCATCAGTACAAGAACATTCCATCACACCTCTTTTGTCGAGGAGATCACCACTGTTGACAAATGGGCACGGCTTTGGGGGTCATAACGAAAAACCATGGGAGAACACCATGCCCATCGGAGATGTTTTCTTGGCCGTCATGCTCAAGTCGTGGAAAACGCAGGACCTACAAAGAAGGGAAAGCCTCAGCCCCAAGTAAGTGTTTACAACACGAGACCGCTGCAAACGTAATTACATATCCACTAATTTTCTCCGAAGGCTCGTATTGAGCACTCTTGGTCGTAAGTATGACCAGTACCTGGACTTTGCCCAGCAAGACGCCCACGAGTTCCTCCGAATACTTTTGGATGCCATACGTATGGAAGAGCTAGACGTGAGTGCTTGAGTTCACGAAAAGTGGATTCCCCTCTCAATATTTCGTTGTCAGGTAATCAAGAAACGACAACCTCCCTTGCCTCCCTCCGCAACGAAAAAGAGGCGAAGAACAACGATAACGTCTTCTCACATGCATCCCACCGCAGACTCACTTCCAGAGGACAGACTAGTGTCACTTCCGGACATGATCTTTGGGGGAAAGCTGACGAGCATCCTGGTATGCCAGAAATGCAAACACGTCTCGCAAACATACGAGGACTTTAACGATATTAGCCTCAGTTTGAAGGCAGAAGACTATCACGAACGGAAACGTGATCGCTTTAAGAACCTCGCGAAACGGCTGGCTTCATTTCCCTCCACCACTCTGGCGGTTGGTTCCGAGATTCCACGGCCGTCATCAGTTCCACCGAGTCCACGTGAACGAGGAGCGCAACAACTCGGAGGCCACGAGGAACCCCCGATTGCAGTTGATCCGAGACGGAGAAGTCTGGATATTATTGCAGATCCAGTTCAAGAAGAAAGTGAACGAGGTTCGACGACTTCAAAAGAAGATATCGCAACAGCAGAGAGCGATGGTTCAAATGTTCTTGTAAATGGCGTCGAGGGAGACAAACATATTGTTATAGAGGAGGGGGTGAAGAAAGAGAAGAAGGGGAAGAAAGACGAGGGTTGGGCGAAGATTGGGAGGAGAATTAGTATGACAGTTGGGGGGCTTGGGAAGGGAGTAAAGGAACGAGGTAATCGTCCGAGAGATACCAGTCGAGAAAGAGGAACTTCAGCCAATCTCAATGCCTTAACTGTTAATGAAGAACGAACGTCGGCTGACTCTTCGCGTTCTACCCCTCGGACTAGTACGTCCGAGATCCCGCCAAGCCACACGCCTGCCATTCTCCTATCCCGGCCATCAACTCCACCACCGCCCCATACCCCGGAGCCCTCCCCTAACACTCGACCTCCATCCCCAGCCCAGTTTATCAATCGGTCCAAGTCGCCGAAACCGCCCAAGCCTACCCTGGCCGAACTCGAGTACCTCCGTCAGATCCTCGCGGATACCACCCCAGCATCGTCAAAACCCTTCGCTCTATTCAAGCCTGGATATAATCATAACAACAGCAGCAGTCGCTCTGTATCCGCGGGAACGCCTTCCGGATCTTCTCATAACTTACCAGTATGGCTGAACATGCACCAGCCTTCAGGTATCGAAGACTGCTTGCGGATGTTCACGGCAGTGGAGAACCTTGATGGAGAAAACATGGTAGGATGCCGGCGGTGTTGGAAAATTGCCAACGGAGAGTATGTTTCGAAGCCTGAAGATCTGTGTGACGACGATTCTGACAGTGTTGACCATGGAAGTGAGGCCGCAAATCCACAACCAGTTACAGGAAATGGCCATACCTCTGAACCTGTACACCTTCCTACATCCGTGTCGTCACCCACCGTCTCATACTATAATCACTCCGGGGACTCTAGTCAATCAGTTTATTCCCTCCCATACAGTGTCACGCCCCGCCCGATGACGAGCCAGTCGAGGGGATCCGAACATATCCCCAGTCCTCTCATACGCTCTTACACCAATCCAATACCAGGTGAAGTGCCTATCCCCTTCATATCCACCACACCTCCCACAGACTCTTCTGAGCCCAAGCGCCCCCGTTCTCTTCCCAAACCTACTCCCCCCTCCCCCCGACCACTCCCTACTCCTCCAACTGCCTCCAGCAGTACCACCGCGACACCTATTGCACATCCCACGCCACGCCTCGGGCAGGTTCTCTCTCACCTCCCACCTTCTGTGTCAGACTCAAGAGACTCTCTCCCCATCCCCAAGCCTTTCTACCATCAGCATCGATACGACCCTGACAATACAGAAGATAGTTCAGGATCCGGAGCGGAGAGCGAGAGCTCCGTGACGACGTCTGCGCGATCGGTGGACTCGTCCTCGACATCGATCGGTATGGACAACCAGCAGCTCCAGGCCCAGGCATCGACGAAGAAGCCCGCCCGCCCGAAGCCTGTAATCATGCGACCAGCGTACAAGCGGTACCTCATCGGCACACCCCCGCCCGTGCTCGTCATCCACCTCAAGCGCTTCCAGCAGATCTCAAAGACACACATGCTCTCGTTCTCACATGGCTTCCGAAAGCTTGATGACTACGTCACGTTCCCCGAGTTTCTTGACCTCACGCCTTACCTTGCGCCGAAGAAGGAAGATTTTGGTTTGGGAAAGAAAGCGAGTCATGCGAAGCGGAAAGCGAAGGAAGGTGGAAAGTGTATGTATCGGTTGTATGCGGTGGTAGTGCATATTGGAAATATGGTATGTTTAGAGCGTTACGGCTTTCTGTAATGTGCTGACCGATTTGTGACAGCTTGGAGGACATTACATCGCATACACCGCCCTTCCTACGCTACCGCCTCCCTCAACAAACAACCCCAGCGTTCCAATTGACCCATCATCATCCTCAGGGGAAACTAGGCACAACGATAACACGCCAACCAGTAGATCCTGGGCGTACATTAGCGATACCGTCGTAAGACTCACCACGCTTGAGGAAGTACTCAAAGCCAAGGCATATATATGCATGTATGAACGGATATGAAGAGTTTCGAAGCGTGAACATCTGGACAGCTTGGTTCGGCAGCCGTTCGTAGATTTATTGGTAGACGTCAGTTGGTTAACTTATATATCTCATGGGACCTTATCGTCGTATCTGTAATTGGTACTTTTTGTAAGCACAGGTAGCATTTATTTGATGAACATACTATTTCATTGAATTGTACTCACAAGCGCCCCGAAGCCTGGAACAGTTCAATTTCTTATTTCCCAGAGGTCCTTGGATCGCGATTGAGCGCAGTGTGGCACTCACAGTAATTAACCATCCAATTTGAGCATTTATTACATCAATAGTATATGACTTCAACCAATAGAGCCCAAAAAGACATAAACTGAAAAATACAAAAATAAATCTGATCAGCCAGAGACATAAGAAACTGAAATATGATAATATAGTATGGTTTGATCAGGTACTACCACTTCTGATTTTGGCCCTCAGTCTCTCTAGAGCTTTCCCGAGCTCATTGCGGCCATTTCCATCAGGTCCTACA
This sequence comes from Collybia sordida, assembly GCA_037014335.1. Lineage (NCBI taxonomy): Eukaryota > Fungi > Basidiomycota > Agaricomycetes > Agaricales > Clitocybaceae > Collybia > Collybia sordida. Next base: position 1,504,531 of record JAYKXK010000010.1, on the reverse strand, counting down.
CCCCAGAAAGCGTCTTTATCAGAATCCTAGAGGTATGTCAGAGGATTCACATGCACCAGTAGTCAATACGTATACACACCTCGACGAGTTCGGCGTCCCCAGTCGCCAAAAGTTCTTGCTGTAGATCTTGATGTTGTGTGAACTTATGCCACAAGGCGATATCCATCTAAATAGGTTGTAGGTATGGGTATGTATACGATGCTTGGAGTGTTTAATCGTTCACCTTTCTAATTTTCACCTTACTCCAGTCAGGCCGGATGTCTTTGTGATAACGGCGAGCCTCAGAAAATACATCCCTCGGAAAATTAGAGCATGTGCGCATATGTTCTGCGACAGCCGGATTGTGTTTCTGAAACTGCGGGGCGAGCTTTAGCCGTCATCTTGCGAGGTGCAACGAAAATACCTTAAACGACTGGAATAAATGTTCACTCGTCGGGTAGGTTTTACCCTGAAATTGGACAGGGTGTGGGGAGAAGTTGGTGAATCCATAATGTGGATCATGCTTGTGATAGAACAGGATACGGTGCCGCGGCGTCGCAGGAGAAATGCTCATGGTCGTTTGTGGGGAACTTCTCACGCGACGAGGGTCTATCAATGCGTTGATCGGACTATTCTGCAAGGAACCGTGCCGATACCGAAGGGGTAGAAAGTCTTGACTATATATTGGATGAAAAAAAATTAATTAGGTCCTTTTATTGAGAAAAAGACATACGCTCTATGGTTTATGTCACAAAATCCGGATGTAGTTGCTGGATCAGGGCACCCAGGAACAGCACACGTTGCTTTAGGAACACAAGATTTCCTACAGAACGGGTGTTCGTATCCGTTTTCGATCGCACGGGGCCGTACACCACAGGTCTACGTCATATTCAGTATTGAAATGTTGAAAAAAACAGAGCTTAATCACGCAAAAACATACCTGACACATTCTTCTTTGGGGATGGGCTAGATATTGTTGAGCACACTTCCTGCTGCAATATGGGTGTTGGAAGCCATTGCTTTCGACAGCCTTTGGGTTTTTGCCACAGCCCTGAAACAATTCAAATAACGTGAAAGTGGACAAAGTACCATCGTTACCTCACACGGGTCCAAGAACTGAGGTGAAATGTAGCGGTTCGTACTAAACGTAGGACTAGTTGGGGATAGAGTTGGTGTGGTTCTGGCTGAGCCACCAGTGGCCGCTTGCCGAGCACAAGTCCGTCCGCAATATGGATGCGTATATCCTCCTTCCTTATACTTCGGGTTCAGTCCGCAGTACTATTTTCCGTAGATTTTATGCCGCGTAAGTTTGCATTCATAAAGAAAACTTATAAAGAACTTACTTCACAGAGGCCTGGATCGGGTATGTTGAAGTTGAGAGAGATTGGGTTAAGCCAATCTGGGAATTTAGGCATGTTGAATGATCAGGGATACTAGAGATAATGATTCAGATACGGAGTTATTGGATACACGCGTTTTATAGTGAGCAAGAGAACCACACATACTGTGTTGTTGAGGACCTGTGAAAGCCTGATTACAAGAAATTATTGTCGGGTTCGCTGAGTTCCGCTGATAATACGGTGAAATGGTAGCTGTTAATGTTTCCGGGTTTTGTTGGTACAAATTGGGCGTGAAATAGAAAGGATAATAGTAGTTATCTGTCAAGAGGCTGTCGCGTTGTAAACACGCAGCAGCAGCCTGCCTCTATCGGCTGTGGGCACAAACACACATCCGGACTCCGCATCTCCGCCGGAACGCGTTATTTGATCGATCAATCAGGCGCTCGATCATTGATCCTTTTCTTTCAACGACCAATTGAGTACATATGCGAAGTTTTTTGCTCCAGCTTGTTGAACTTAAATAAGGGGGGAAGTACTCTGATGCATCTTAGCCTTAGGTAGATGTCAATCCAGGGAGCTATCTATATTGTCGAATTGTCTGTCTCTGTAAAATCTCAAGTAAAGGTCATGGTAAAATGCTTACCACCAATTTCGCTACGCCACAGCGAATTCCTCTCATATTTCTATTTTGGTTCCCAAAAAAGATTTAGAATGAATGAGACCAAAAAACAATTGTTTTTTTCAGGAATAACTCAAAACGACAAACGTCCATTTGCGATTCTGCGAGAAGTTGGGTTATCGCGTAGATGAAATGGAAGAGACGCCGATATCGAACCAGACTGAGTTGTGGGGATAACAAACAGGACGATCAGATCTTGAAGAAGTTCAGAGAAAATTGATACATGTGCTTTGGTGATCTAGACCCTGAGAGGAGCCTTGTGAGTGAGTGTCCAGTGTTGAGTAGAATGATTTGAAGGTACGGCCACTTTTTTGGACATGACGATAAATTAGCTTATCAGCTCCGGATCGGCAAAATAAAAACACGTTCTAGGGGAACGCAAAGCAGCATGGTTTATTTAGAGCTGTTAATTCAACTCCTTTAGGTCCCTTGACTTTCCACCTGATCAATGGTATGATAGGTAGAATCGACTGTCACAGAACCATGCTTTTTCGTCCCCCGCCATTCGACTAATGAGTGCAGGAAAAACAAAATAACCTGGAACTATTGCCTCGAACAAACGCCACAGTGGCTGTGTTAGTTCGTGAAGCTTTAAAATCATAATGCTCCATGATCAATTCCTCACTATACCTTTCTTTTGACCACATATGTCGGTAGTCTTCTCCTCACCTCAGCTTTACTGCTCGTACTGTCGACCAGGCCATATTTCTGCGACCTCCTATGTGACCCGAATTTTACTTCGGCACGGACGAATGCGGTGGTACCACCTCGAATCCTGGACGACGTCTTGGCACTCTAGAAATTGGCTCTATCTATCTCTGGGTCTATCTGTGATTTTTCTCTGGGGCCCTCTTCTGCGAATGCTGTCTATCTGAGGCTTCTCTTCACAAATCCTGAGCATTATGAGTTCGAGTGTTGGCCTAAGTCTGAGTTCTGAGTGTGTGGCGTAATTAGTGTAGCTAGTAAGTAGTTCAGTTCCCGGGGGTGGTGGGTGGCGACTTGAACGTTGACTTCCTTCCTCGTGCTCCCTTGACGTGGGCCCCGGGCTTGAGGCTTGCGTAGTTATTTCTGCGTGAGCTGACCAAGAGCACGTTAAACCATTGTCACTACGGTCTTTGGAACAGCGACGTTTAAAAATAGGAGGGCTATCCTGGCCAATTATCGTGAGTCTCAGAGAAAAATTGAGTCGAATGTTTCCGACCCATTTCCTGGGGCAAGTTTCAACAATAGGATGTTCTAAGAAAATGTGAACCGTAGCGGGCCCCAGGGGGCGACTTCGTAAATCGCATGGAATGAGCGTGTTGTGCTGTGGTTCATGCTACCATGAGGCAATAGAAGATTATTTGTTTAATAAATTTCGTGAGAGAGGATCCGAATTTTACCCACTACAAAGAGAGGTTGCCTGCATATGAACGTCGTGTGCGAGTAGAACAAAGTAGCGATGTGGCTGTGTCAATTGAATCGCGTCAATAATTCCGAATCCCGAACAATATCTCCCGCACACCACTATTGTGCCTTGTACTTACGCCACTACGCGTGTGTCGATACTTCACAAGTACTTCTCATCCTCTTGTTTTTTCTCCTTGTTTGTCATCGTCACGGAAACTTGTGATAATATAAATGCCTGAAACACTTACGCGTGCGCCAATTTACGGGAATTACCATGGGTCAGACCCAATCTCTGCATCCCTAGTTGCGAACTGAAGATTCCGTGATTGAAGTTATTACACAAAGCGTCCATTGGCAAAAGACCCCCGTCTGTCCCTGTTGCCCGTCGAGACCTTTCGTGATGCGCGCGTACTCGATATCGGTTGCAACGAGGGCTATATTACTTGTGAAATAGGTTCGCCCACATCAATTTATCTTTGTTTTTGAAAGATTCTGACCAAATTTCTAGCTCAGTCCTGGGGTGCTAGTAAAGTGGTCGGAGTAGATATCGATGATACGTTGATTCAAGCGGCCTGGCGACGCAGACGAACTGTATGGTCGTTGCAGGAGCCATCAGAGCACAATATTGAAGTGTTAAGATCCGAGGAAGACGCGATATCTAGGAAAAGAAAACGGGAGGCTGAGATCATTCCGAGTGAGAAAAGCAAGGTTGCCCGAGCCGACTACTTCCCCATTTCTTGCGAGCACGAATTCGGGTCGCTACCTGTGCCCCCTTCACAGAACCGGGGGAAACATGTATTCCCGCATAACGTCTCATTTCGAACGGCAGATTGGACGAACACAGAAATTCCGGAGGATACAGAACGATATAATGTTGTTGTTGCGTATGACGTACCTGGGGTTGTTGGGGAATGTTTCTGATCCAGTCAATATAGGTTTTCGATTTCTAAATGGATCCACTTAAACGCAGGGGACGAAGGTCTAAAGAATTTTTTCCGTAAAATTTACCAAGTATTGGAACCGGGGGGGACGTTTATCCTCGAGCCGCAAACATGGGATTCCTATGGGAAGGCTAAACGCATGAACGAGGTAATGCTTCCCTTTCTAATGGTCGATGTCATTCTCAGTGAGATACACTGTCCAGAGGCTGAAAGAAAACGCGAAAAATCTAAAACTACGCCCAGACGACTTTGAGGCTATCCTCACGAGCCTTGGGTTTGGTCCCGCGCGGCATCTTGGTACCGCTGGAGAAGGAGGTACGCCCCCCTTTGGTGCCATACTCAACCCTTAATAATTTATGTGTCCAAGGCTTTCGCCGCTCCATAGAGATGTACATCAAGCCCTCGAGTTGATATTTATTTTCTCTATAACCGTTTATGGTATTTTATAGACAGATACAACATGTCTGCTTAAGTCACCTCCGTGGAGCGAAGCAAGCTCGTTATGCAGAGTATTCAAAATAGTCTGCTGCTCCTGACAGCTATAAGTAAGGGAAATCTCGCGGCATGTCACGACACGGCGTCTCAGCTCGCGGGCATCACACACTATTTCAAATATCCCAAAAATATTGCTATTATCGAGTCGAGCACTGCTTCATTTCCCCCCGCTCGCTACTTCTTTTCCCCACTTATCTAGAATATTATATCCCACGAAATCGAATTTCAAACGAGGGAACTCCATTTTGATGGGATAACTCTTCGATGACAGAATTCCAACACCTGTGCTGATGAACAATGATGAATTAGGGGGAAAATCGCGTGCGGTTTAAGATATCACAACCCAGCCTTCTATACCTCGGTAATTTTCACATTTTATGTCCAAAGATGGTCTTTCCGGCTGTGAAAGTTCACAAGCTTCAGGTCACTACACCCCTGTACGAATGCTGCCAGCCTCGTACACTTGTTCGTTTGCAACGTTGAGATGCGAAATTGGAGGTTTGTCGGCGTGAGGTCGCTTTGACGAGAAGGCAGTGTGCCCACGAACGGTTCAGGCATAAAAAGGAGCATTATCTCCACTTCTGTTGTTGCTTAACCTCTACCCTCTTCCACCACCAGTGACATACCTACTCCCTTCCCCTCGCCTGGCGTCAATATAGTACTTCCTATATCGAACAAGTCGGCTACACCCGGTGTAGGCCAGTGGCGAACAAAAGGCGCCTGACATTGCCGAGAGATTTCGCTTTACAATCCTCCGAAACCGAGTCTTGAACCAGGATGGCCTTGGACAAACTAACAATGATAACCTGAAGCATTAGGAATTCTCGAAGTCAACAATTTTTTTCTGAAGAGCGAAAATACAACATCCTCTTGTCGAACAACCCTATCCGACCCTGGTGTAGTAAACTTACGGAATAGCTGAACATGAACCAGATTCTTGGCGTCAGGATTCGATTCTTTGTACCCTAGAGCTGCGACTCATCCAAAAATGGTTACTCCTTGCGTTTATAAACTTATACGTTGCCAGCGGCGAGCCCTAGTTTCCGTGCGGTGAGCTGCGTCTCACTAGGGTGCTGGTTGTTGCTCGGGGTTTTGTCGTAGTGTATTTCCCAAGGATGGTGGAGACCTTGAAGTCCCCTCCTCGTGCTCCCTTGTCGTGGGCCTTGGGCTTGAATTCGTCAATGCGAGTTCACCAAAGCACGTTAAACGCCTCCCTGTTGTTATGCTTTTATGTGTCGTAGTTTCTTTGTAATTCGTGACCCTTGTATACATTAGGCTAAGGATAGGATGAGCGGCCAATCTGCTATTACCGTTGCGTAAGATATTGTTTTTTTTCCCAGGGAACAAGGTTATTTGGGGGTCTGGGGCATATGCAACGTCATAAGAATTTGGGAGCCGTTGGTAGATGCCCGATACCTTGAAGCAAGCAGTTCCGGGGGTGCATGATACACCTTCCATGATAATTCGGGCTTGACTCTGAAAGACTCTAAATTGTGACGGATCAATTGGATATGTTGATGATCAGACGATAACAGAAAGATAGATCCGGTCAAATTCGAGTGTTGATATATAATGAACAGCCACCAAACTTTCAATAGATTGAGAGAATTCCTGTAGTAAATGTATATTGTTGGTTTCTACAATCTAGGCTTGGCGTCGCTTTCTGAATACAAATTATACATATCCTCCGCGGCCTTTGCGATTTCTTTGCAGAATGCAGCATTAGGCATCTCCTTCCTTGACGTTATCGTGAATTGCAGACGGTCTGTTTTCAAGTCAGTGAGGACGATCTTTTCTGAACGGGGTAAAGTTTACTCACCATCAAAGCCAGTCATGTATGCAACCCCAAAGCCATCCGGGACCACCTATTTGATATTAAAACTATTGTCGTATTCAAAATGAAAAAAAATACTAACCTCTCCCCAGCCATATACTGGGAAATGTTGGGAGAATATTGCCGAGGTACTCAGTACCCAATGACTAGACCTTGTGAACACTGGATCGGAATACAAGGCAGGAAGTTCTTCCCCCTCTTTGAGAAGCTTTCGGAGACCTGTAGAGGCACTCAGTAGGAGTTCAGTTATCGTACAAACAAGGAGCCAGTCCCACCAAGCATGTGCCGGTCAACACCCTGACCCTGCCCACCCAATTTTGCAAGGCTAATGTGTTTCTTCGCAGCCACACCAAGCAATCTCTTTCTTTCATCATTCGTAACCTCTGGGTTGTTCATACTGCTCACCCACGCATCTGATTCACTAGTGATCACACGAATGGTTTCGGTCCGTCCTTTGTAGAATTTTCTCGTCGTAGCTGCTTCGTAAGTACCGCCTGTCCTCTTCGCGTCGCAAATCAAGCGCCGATATGCCAATTGCACAATCATTTGTGCCCAAGAGTCTGGAGAAACGCCAAAATTTTTGATGGCTGCTTTCCCATAAGACGTTAGCAGAAAACCAAGTTCTTGGCTCTCAATGAGTTCCTTGGCCGCAAGATCAGCGTTAGCAATAGCTTTAGTGGTTGTTGAAGAAACCTCCCAATCTAGAGGTACGGGAGCAGGGGTGGGAGAAGTCGAGGGGGTACCATGATCAAAAGTTTTGTCGTGCAACATCTTAAGAACCTCATCACAGAGCCTTACTGTAGGGGTCCCGTCCATAACAGAGTGTTCTCCCATAAATCCAGCTTTTCCGTTGTCAAAAATTATGAATTGTAGGGGTTTGTCGACCCAACGATTTCGAAGACCAACTGGAACGCCATTCACGACATCGCCATGCCATAATGCGCGGCTGTGATGCACAGGAGTTTCGGGAGCGGACGTATCAAGATTGATGATGAATGCGGCGGACTGAATATCATGTAAAATGGCTGTATTTTTTGGGGAGGAAGCGAGTTCATTATAATCCTATGTTTGATTTTAGATCGCATCAAATTGTTCGTGACACTTGAGAACCACCTTTGCCCATATATCACGGTTTGAAGCAGTTAAGACGCCAACACCTGGGTATTCAGAAGTTGTATTATCGTATATATGCTGAATGTGTCTGAGTGATGGAACGATGCGAGGTCAGTATCCATACGTTGTGTAATAAAATGTATATACTTTTCTAGTTCGGCGGTACTTAGTATTCGTCCGTTTTGGGTGGCCTCGATCTTCCATACTCTATTCTTTCGCATAACAATGATATGACCCGAGTCTCCCTTCTCGCCTTCCTTTGCATATGATACGCTCCAATCGAGCCCCTGAGGTCCAGGAACGCGACAACAATCAAACATCCAACTTCGCAGAAGATCAACATAGGTAACGTGGGGTCAATACCTAGAACAACCCACCGGTAGGTATCCATACACAGAGGGCCCTCTTTAGTAGCGTCTGGTTTGATAAGCCCTAATTTCAGTTTTTGACGGAATATCATCGCAGCACGTGCGGTACCAGCAGCACGAGCAGCAGGTGTTTGTGGAAGATGTTCAGGATGTGCATCAAACCCATCTATTAAGTTTGTCAGATCGTTAACAATTAGCCATTTGTGTCGTTATCAGACCCACAGTAATACGAAACGTTGACGACGACCTAACAAAGTTGAAGAAAATCGTGGAACGGCGAAGTCATGAAGAACGAACTGAGTCGCGATAACCCAAGTAACCACCATCATCCCACCACTCTTCAAGCCAGTGTGGAGTTTCCTCTGCCCGTTTCAACAACCTCGCTTGGAGTTCTGGGCCTTTCCCTGCACCGAACTCGTCGATCTTTTTCTCTACCGCGGAAAGCTCTGCATCGGACCAGGCGATTGGTTTCAGAGATTCTTTCAATCGAGCTAAAGTGTCTTTGAGGTCTACCACAGGGAGCTTCGGATGACTTGATGCGAATGTTATCGAACCAGGAGGTGCAGAGGGAGCGGCTGCTTTCCAGGCTGCAGGACGTTCTGTGAGCCTGATGATGGATGTGGACATTGGACTGCGAGGAGGTATGTTTGTGAGTCGGAACCTGCGAGCAGCACGGGTAACTTTACTTGTGAGCATTGTCCGGCCAACGGAACAAGTGCTGTCCTGCGTTTATCACCCTTTCAATTCAACCGGTTATGACATGCACATGATTTTCCCGGAAAGGACCGGAGTTTAAAGTTCGAATTCCACCTGAAGGGAATACCTTAATTAGGGCAAGTTAGGACTTTGGAGGCAGTGATGAATGTTCACTGACTCGTTCGTGTTCCTGGTTAATCGGGATTTGGAATAATTACTATGGTACTAAACATCCGCGGAGTTTTTCTACAAGGTTCAACTTGGATCATTTTACTTCTATCTCTCTGTATACACACATTGATCTTCCCTGATCCCAAGTGTCTGGGGAATTCATGACTCACTTGATTGATCATCTAGGCACGAATAGACCATTCAATTCAACACCTAATAATCTTTCACATCTATCCGGCCGACTTTCGGGGGAAGGCTCTTCTAATTTTTGTCGGGCTCGAGCCCGACGATTTTTGTGTTCTCCCGAGGTGCCTTTTACTACCTTGCTTACAACGATTCTTTGGAGGCAAAAGTTGACATTTATCCGCGGCTGCATTGGTCAAATAACAATTGTCTTTTTTGTCTTTCCACAAGACGGAACGGCCCAAAAATCCAATAGTATAAGGTGCACCCATCGATTTGGCCTTTTTCAAAGATAAAGCAAAACAACATAGAGATATGTAGGTTGGTCCTGAAATAGTGTGTTGAATATGGTCTTAAAGCCGTTTAGCCTGAAATGTGTGGCACAGTCAGCGGCATGCCATAAGTAACTCAGAGGCAAACGTTGTAAACTCTGAGCTGCACTAGCCCAAATAATGTCGTCGTCGGACCTTTTGAGATCTGCTCGCACTACCCTGGAAAGGGTGTCCAAAATTGCAGATTAATATACTTAGTTCACATCTCACACCGTGAACAGTGTGTTCATATGGAATAATTGCTATTGAATTTTTTCATTGAGTAGACATTCAAAAAAAATGTATCATAAACCAATGCTTCGGCGTGAGTATAGAACTGCACAGGACCAAACTAGCTTCTGTCTGAAAAGAGACAGTTTTGTTAGGCGGCGCGCCGCGGGTGCCGACAATCACACTTCTATTGAATCTTCTGTAGCCGCTCTGCAATCACCCTATTGTTTACATAATGCACCCGACCCAGTGTTGTGGTACCCATCAGTGCGCCCCGTGTCCAAAAGTGGAGGGGGGCGGTAAAGCGGAGCGTAGTATCCAAAAGTGGGGTGAGGCACAGCAGAAGAAATTAACCGCGGAGTCCGGGGTGAACGGCTGCCCGGCTTGGGGATGGGGCTTTTGGTGGCAGGATGCAACTGTAATATGATGCACCATTCCTTACTGTTGTAGAGTCGATTATGCACTAGAGTTTAAGTGTGATTACAATAATTGATGCACCAATGTGCCAGTATCTAGTGAGCAAAAAAAGGCAAAGTTATTTTCCATTTTTTGGCTTTGGCTTCAAAGCTCTAGGATCAATCAAATTATCATTTTGATTGAAGCCTCTACTCATTTTTTTGACATCCGCCATGGCCCATACAGCCTTTGATTGATGAAAGGCGATGTTTATGGTCAATACATTTAGTTCAACTATATTTATCCAACCAGAGGTGTCGCCATTATCATATAAACCAACTTCATTGAATCGATATGCCTCTGCATTCGATACATTGTACCCCTCGAGCAAATGGCAGATAATCCATATCCCTCCCCAACTAATGACAACCCATACGCACCACAAGAGCCTCCATTTATCATCTCCCTCGAACGATACGACTTTGTTGGGATAAACTTAGCCAATATGTTGTACGGTAAGCTTTTCGCATGTCGTTTTTGATGATTACAGGGTTTTGAGTCTTTGTCATTTGACATTAAACCAGGGATCTCTGCACTATTATTCTTCAGTTCCGTTATACGCCTACTCTGGCCTAAAGCAGGTCGAGACCGCAATTTAATCCTTGCTGGATATACATTAGTTCTTTTCAGTCTCGGAACAATATTTACAGGAATGAACATTAATCTTGCGGTCCTAGGGTTTATCGAGGACCGTAACTTCCCCGGTGGACCTGAGGCTTATTCATCCGTTGCTCAAACCTCTGTTCTTGGGATCATTCCTAATTCTGCCTTTATTTTGTCAAACTGGATGGCAGACGCACTTATGGTAATGTCAATATATTTCGCGAGTTGTAACAAAAATCACTCACTGATTTTTAGTTGTGGCGTTGCAAAGTTATCTGGTTTGGAAAACCTTGGATCTTGATATTGCCTATCATCATGTACCTGGCTTCAATATGTGAGTGTTCATTAAATTTAATTTGGTATAAGCGTAATGTTGTTGCATAGTCACGGGAATTATGACTATATTTCAAGCCTCTCGTCCGAATTCCAATCTTTGGAGCACTATCACAATTAATTTCGCCCTCCCATATTTCTCCATCTCATCATCACTAAATATACTTCTCACACTTGTGATTGTGGTGCGTCTATGGCTACACCATAGACGTTTCAAGCATACACTTGGAAAAACGTTCTCCTCACAATACACAAGGATTATCACCATGATCGTCGAAAGTTCTGCAATTTATGCTGTTTCTTCCATTTTATTCATCGGAACGTACGGTGGTAATAATATCATTTCGATTTTGTTTTTGCCTATCTTATCACAGACTCAGGTGCACTCATTTCTCTTCGTTGGGACCCTTTTATCACTTGACACTAACTTTCGCATTCTTAGATCATCGCACCGCTCCTGATTATATCACGTGTATCCAGACGGAAAGCTTGGACTGAGAGTAGTGGGTCGATTTCAATTGACTCTCTTGTTTTTCCTACTTTGATGAGTGGCGTAATAAGCCAACCTGACGCGAAGGTATCAGGAGACGTATCCCCTGATCAGAGTGTCTTCCCCAACAATGAACGGAGCTCGAGCAGCCATATCTCAACGCCGAGCCAAGTATAGTTAGGATATTTAGTTATTTTGTGGACGCTCCCCTCTGCATTGACACCTATCACCTTGTTTAAAATACCTAGTGACCTCACGGATCTATACTCTTTAGCTCAAAGATTTTTAGTTAGTCATCATTAGAGAATTATCCATAAAATAGATTGAATATCTTCGAATTAATGTTTAATCCTCTCTACTGATGGAAGAGCTGCATCAATTAACCATCATGCCGGGGAGGATAGCACAACCATGCCTAATGTTTATCTCGCAACCAAAGTCTAGATAATCGCCCTGTTGAAGCAGAATCTGCCTTTTTGAAGTTATACAATCTTCGTTACTACACCGGCATCAATTTCGAGATCTTAAAATTTCGAACTAGTAATGATAAATTCTATTTGCAACTAATTACAAGTACAGTGATGTATAAACGAGTGCTAGATGTACAAAGTACACTACAGAGCGATCAACGCCGAAATCAGTGGGGGAGGAGTTAATAATACAGCAGGTACGGTCTAGATCATAATAAATCATGCGTCATGAGAAAGAGAGGACGAAAGAATTAATGGCTATGATCGAGGACGACTCCACGCATAGCGCGGCTGATGTGTCGGGGGCGGTACGTCGCGGACGCGGCATTAGCTGAAGAGGACTTCTTGCTCTTGCAGCCGGAGGATGCGGGCTTGGTTTCGGGTTTGGTCTCAGGAGCGGGAGTATTATCGTCGGGAACGGGAACGTTGGCAGCAGCATTCCTGCCTCCAGAGGCAGCGAGCTTGGCGACAGGGGGACCAGGGAAGGTATAGGTGGACTTGGCGTTGAAGACGTTGCGGTCAAAGATACCGGCGTCGTTGTCGCTATAAGCACCAGGTAGAGAGACTAGCTCATTAGCAGAGGGCTTGCCCGTTTGGTTGCCACCAATGGTGATCTGTGCGCAGGAAGGGTAGAATTCAGCACCGCCGCGCTGGGTGGCAAGGTGGAGAGCGATGATCTCGTGACGGATGAGGTAGTTGCCAGCTGCGAGGTTGGATGGGATCTTGACGGTGGCCGGTTTGCCTTGCACTGGAAAGATGATAATAAAATGAGGATAATGTTTAATAAAATAGGTACGAAAGGCTTACTCAGGTCTTCTTGGAACCATTTGCCATTCGACTTCCTGCCAACCTGGTCAATCTTGAACCATTTGGCATTGCGAGAGTCGAATTTGTTGCAGGGAGTAGAACCACACGATGCCATGTAGGTCAACATCGGGCCAGTATTGTGAGGCCACTGTGTCAATCATGTCAGAAAAAGGATGACCTTTGTTTTTATTTGGAACTCACTTTGCCGTTACTCCAATCGAAAGAGATGGTACTACCAGGGTTAGCCTTGCCAACTTCGGTGGCGAGCTGAGCATTAGGGCCGCAATTGACGGCGGCATTATTAGCACCCTTAACGGGGTTGATATTGCTGATCTGACGGATGATACTGGGCTTCTTGGCGCCTTGGGGGGTGTTCCCGGGATAACGTTTAGAGTCGATAGTAATGGAAGAAACAAAGCCGTGTGCAGAAACGAAAGCTGCGGCGACGAGGGGTACAAAGATCGACAGAGTCTTCATGCTTGCTGTATAAAAGGTAGTGTTGTGAAATGAAAGAGTATGGAAGGCCTTAAGATGGGTCGCTCAGCGAAACTGGGGCGAAGTCGTGAAGAAAGAAAGTGGAAGAAGGTGAAAAACCTGATGCATTTGCTGAGTTGGGAAGGAAGTTTTTATAGGGATGTGGGGCCAGGGGCCGATTCGCCATTGTGCAATCGGGATGAACCATTCCTATTGTCCGGGTCAACAGGGCATGTTGAATGTTCGGCTCCCATCACGAGAACAATGCAGAAAATTTTTCATTACCCAATTGACCTATTTTTGGACAATGCTGGGAATACCATGTGGCTATGCCGTTATTTGTGTCTATTTGCATTTCATTGTGTGTTCCGCCCCCTGGCATCCTCCATCCCTCTGTTCTTGGTCCCTTGTGCTCATTCCCTTCACATGCCGAAAGGTCTTTTTCTTCTTCAGCATATCCAGTAATTCAAAAAAAACAATGGTTGTAAGGGAAGGACATGGTCAAAGTCTCAGCGCCTTTGACATTTACATAATGAAGTTTCTTCTGACGGCCTTCCTCCTTCCTCGGATTTGTCGGGAAGTATACTCCACCTCTCCACCTGCTTTACTCCATCCCAGACCCACAAACCCTGAACGTTAAACGTTGAACACGGGCTCCTTCTCGGCAAGCCAGCACTTAATTATCCTCCTAAATTTTTTCCTCAGCCTAACAACGCGGTTTGGTTATTGCTTCATCGATCGGTATATCCCATTACATGAAAACTCCCACTATGCCCGATTTACGCCCAGCAACCCTGTTGAACCGATTTCAATGGAGACTTGTGACCTCGAGGATGACATTATCGCTCCCTAAACCTCCTATACACCAAATCAATCATCAGCGGATTGCGATAATCATGAGATCACTGGTTTAGAAGCTTATCTTACCTCCGACTGGTTAATTCGCATTTACGGCACACTAAGGTTCAACAAACCCTATGCCCCTTTGCTCTTGGACCCTAGTGACGACCTTGATACTATTACTCTCGATAATCAGCGCGGAACGTCAACGATATCCCAAGTTTTCCATGTCATTTTTTTTTCCATTTTACAACCTGATCGTGGGTCGTGGAGGCCGCCGCTCGCAGTCGGTGAACACGAACCGCCGTGTCAACGCCGGGTATCCCATGCGGCATTTGAACCCCGTCCGTCAACAGAAGCTCATGGAGAGCTAAAGTCATCGTTCTTCCCTTGCTGCGGTAGGTTTAGTGTTCATTAACGTTACTCTATGACCATATCAATGTGTTTCATTTCATTTCATCCATGCCTTATACACGGAAGTCATTCACCAATTGGTTCAATGACCATAACTTTAACTATAACTAATTACTGTGTATCTCTCATTATACAAATGTCATTTACCTTAACTTCATCGTTGTGCAAGTAATATCACTGAAACCCCCTGAAACCCAAAAAATATCTTCTTCAAACTTCAACATCAAATGGATCCCATTCCTCTTCAGGTACTGTTTCGAGCTTCGTGGGCGGTTCCGGTGCATCTCCACCAAGCTCATCTATAGCTTCTCCATCCTCCTCCGACTCTTCATCTTTAGCACACATATATGCGCCTTTTTTCAATTTCTCCATCCGCTTCTCCACACGTGCGATCCGCCGGCGATGCCATGACGCGTGAGGGGGCGCAGGTGTATATGCAGGATATTTCAGTTTCCTGAGTTTTGCTGCAGATGAGGGGTACATCAACATGCCTGGGGCAGGCGAAGAGGACGACGCGATGCGGACAGGGAACGGGGATGATGAGTATTTAAGGGAAAAGGGGCTAGATGTTGAAGCAGGGGTGGCAGAAGAAGAACGTGAATAAACAAGACTTGGAGTGGATGTAGGACTCGTGCTTGTGATGGGATCTTCGTCAGAATCAGATTCCGAGCTGTTATTGCGCAGGTAGGTGGATTTAAGGTATACTGCGAATGCGTCGGGGGCGTTAAATCTTTTAGTAGAGAGTGTAACGGAAGGATCTTCTTCCCCATCGTCTTCTTCCGAATCTTGATCATCTTCGTCGGATAGGTTTTTGGATTTAAAAAGGTCGATACGGGACACGTCGACCTCCTCAGGATCCGTCTCTCCTTCAGCGTCATCGTCCTCCGGAAGAGGTGCCGATGAGGGAATAGGGCTACTCGGAACATTGAGCTTATGGAACGGAACAGAAAATACGGGCCGAGGTAGGGAAGACGAAGTTTGAGGAAGGAGGCGAACGCGACCACGAGCATTGAAGACATGAGGGACATTGGATATACCTTTCCGGCGGGGGATGGGAGTGGTGTTGACAGTAATATGCACGGCAGTGTCTGGAGAGTGGTGCTGTAAAAAGATGCATCAGTGAGCAGGACCATGCCCAAAAAAAGAGAAACATACATAGATAATTCCACGCGCTAGGTCACCACCGCGAGGCCAGGCGTGTGCTAAAGTGAAGTGCTCTTCTGCCTCCCATACCCAATCTTCCGTTTCGTCCGGCTCTTCTGCCGGCGAATCTTCATCTTCGACTTCAGGCTGGGTTAAAAATTCATCTTCGTCAACTTCAGGACGATATCGACACGGATCACGCGCGGTAGAGAGTTTCACGACCGTCACACCCCCTCGTATCTGGCCAGGTTTGTACGTCGAGCTGTACATGACCAATCTTTTCTGGACCTCAAATAGGTGCCTATCTTGTTTAGGTGGCGCGTACCCACCACCATAAAGGAACGCGATAAGAGAACGTAGGTGGACAAAAGTATAACTAAGCGGAACCTGGACAATACGGTATGTCCCGCCTAGACGTGGCGATATCCCAGACCGAACAAGCTGGAATCGTAGCGGGAGATGTTTTGAGAACGAAGTAGGGGGAGGAAGGGAGCGAATCAATGCGTGGACACGCTTTCGGCCAAAAGGGTTGGATGGAGAGTCAAGGGGACGTGAAGGGAGGGGAGTTGAGAGGGGGTGTCGCTTGGGAGTAGAGAGAAGGCGTCGCTTTGCTGGAGGTTCGCGGACAGAAGCGGAGAGACGGTGCTCGTCGTCGTCGTCTCCGTTGAGCTCAAGACTACGTTTTAGGGTCATGATTGACGTCGAAACCAACTTGGAACAGTTCTACCCAGTCAGTGCAAAATCTCAGCGCTAAGCCACCACCGGGTCACGGACATAAACAATACATCAGTCACACTGTGACCGATCGTGTCGTCAAACACGTGTTGATGTCGCGTCGGATCATTATGTTCTCACGATGCCGACGCGACCCAATTAAAATTCAACAACACGAAACGCGTTGAAGGCGGAAGTCAACTATCTACTGGGAACGTCGCGTATGTGCCCCTGCGCTTTTTCGCAACCGCATTCCTGGAAGTGACTCGTTTTGCTTTTGCCGAGGACCCAGAAGCCACCCCACCAGCAGGCTCCTAAAACCATCCCCTCGAACCACGTGCCACGAATGACAAATCAAGTTTGTCCATATTTGCTTTGTGGCAAACATGTTTCGTGAACGCGGTGGAGGGGCTGGCAGAAAAGGTGTCGGTGATCTCGGAGGTCGTCGCTTAAACGCTTTCTGGGTTTCAAAGTATTAGTTTTTCCAAACGTGCCAAACCTGTATAAACATTATGGAAACCTCTCGCTTGAATTGTCAAGTCACGACTGGGTGACAGCCTTGTTCCGATGAGAGGGCCGTGATAATCCTTTTGACAAGAGATAGCATCTTCAGCACTGACAACAATAGCACTCTCTGGCAATGATAAATATACCAGCATTCTGTTTTCCAAGAAGATTGAATGGAGTAGCACAACCATCATACCATTTATCCCATCTTCCAATATATTACAAGCACTGAACTCTGAGATGATGTCTTTTTAGACCTTAGGGCTGTGCAACTAGTGACATCTTTTTATCTAGTGGTTTGCACAATTTGTAACTAATACTACCACGGCCGCTTTCTAATTCTGAGTTCCCTGAATTATCGCCTTATTGCTCCAATTCACGCCATGTGAACAACAAGATGGCGCGAGGGACCCTTACTTCGGATTAAGGTTGTCACCTAGTCGTGACTTGACAATTCAAGCGAGAGGTTTCCATAATGTTTATACAGGTTTGGCACGTTTGGAAAAACTAATACTTTGAAACCCAGAAAGCGTTTAAGCGACGACCTCCGAGATCACCGACACCTTTTCTGCCAGCCCCTCCACCGCGTTCACGAAACATGTTTGCCACAAAGCAAATATGGACAAACTTGATTTGTCATTCGTGGCACGTGGTTCGAGGGGATGGTTTTAGGAGCCTGCCCCACCAGGAGTAGAATGGCAGACTCTGGCTCCAAGTTCACATATATCTGAGTCAGAGCAGGTTCGTAAAGGGTAAGAGATAAACCCTAGGACGAAGCTAACCCAAAACTCTATTCCAAAAAGCGGGACCGCACTCTGATGATTAATCCTACTGATTAATCTTGGAGTCCCTTTGAACGGTATGTGTCGTGCTTATTTACGTTGCGCAATATATAAGTGCTAGGGTTGAGTGAGGATACCGTTGTATATAAAGGCAACAGCGATGGACTACTAGATCTTAGAAACTCATCGAGCTTTCTTTCTTAAAACGCGCTCCTCCAACACTCTCACAAAGCAATCATGACAATCCTCCTTGTTGGTGGTTCAGGCACTACAGGCAAGCGCCTCGCCCAACTGCTTGACAATGCAAACCATCCCTTCCTGATCACCTCCCGCTCCCCGGAAAAGTTACCGGAAATCTACCAAGGCAAAGGCGTCAAGTTCGATTGGAACGATCCCACGACATACGTGATCCCGTTCAAAACTGATGCTCATATCGACCGGGTGTACCTCGTCAATGCAGTCGCTGTCGATCGTTTAGCGATAATGAAGCCATGGATCGACCTTGCTGTCTCCAAAGGTGTAAAACGCATCGTACTCGTGAGCGCTGCGGTGTTTCCTTGTGGTGGCGACTCCGCAGGTGCAGTGCACAAATATATCGCTGAGCTCGGTATTGATTACTGTGTTCTTCGACCATCTTGGTTTTTCGGGGAGCATTTTTATTGTGAATAAATTGATAAGATCCTTATATAACCTATTCCACAGAAAATTTCAGCACTCAATTTTACCCCTCAATCAGTGCGAGGAATGAAGTCGCCACATGCACCCTGAATGGTCGCGTCCCGATGGTGTCTGTTGACGATGTTGTGGGCGTTGCGTTCAGAGCGTTAGTTGACGAAAAGAGTCACAACACAGACCACGTCATAGTCGGGCCGGAGTTGGTCTCTTACGATGAGGCGTGTCTTTCAAATCATCTTCTTTTATCTGTATCGCGGTTAACAAATAATAACTCAGGCCGTTGAAATACTCAGCGAAATAATCGGACGGGAGATTACTCACAGGCGGATGCCACCAGCAGAGGCCGTTGAGTTTTACACGAGCTTTGGGATACCGGAAGACTACGCTTTGATGTTAGTAGGTATGGAGGGGGAAATTGCGAACGGAAACGAGGCAGCTCATTTCCATAGTGAAAAGAAGATTGTTGGTAAAACCCGTATTCGGGATTTTTTCCAAGCCAACAAGGATTTATGGGTTTCAAAATAGAATAATTACTGAAACGTACATCCTTTACATCCAAATACGATGGTGTGTATATCTAGTTTCGATTGTATTGCTTAATTATAGCCTCTCCGAATAAATGAGGTTGTTCGCTTTGCTACAGTGCGGCCGGTTCGAGGATATTAATGTCATATGGACATACATAGACTGCCTCGCGTTAAGAGGACAATAATGTTACCTATACTCAAACTTCCAATTCTGTCGACCTTCTAGGTTTCGAGTCAGGTAGTCCGGGGAACACTAACCATGTCGAGTCTGAGAAAGCCCTGAGAAAGATCTGATTCACACAGATGTATCCTCATTATGTTTGCGTGCAACTGCAGGGAATTCCCATTCAGCGTCCTGCAGTTAGGAGGTCTCTGGGGAACTCATTATTCACTAAGTTTCAAAGACATGAGCTCGATGTTGGTTTTACATCCTTGAACGAAACCCAGAACAGATCACAGATATCCCAGATAGGTAAACCAGTTTGCTCATGTGTAAATGGTGGAGTTAGAGCACCACCACCACATGTAAGGACGGCGATGATTAAACGCTAGATCAAGAAACACTTTATCTTAACCCCTCACGGAACTAATAATGACGATCCTGCTCATTGGGGGTACAGGCACAACGGGCACCCAGTTGTTGCAGAACGCAAATCAGCCCCTCCTAGTTGTTACCTGTTCCCCAGAAACACTACCAGAATTGCATCGAGGTAAAGGCATAAAGTTTGACTGGCATGATCCTACGACATTTGAGAACCCATTCAAGGTCGATTTAATTCCAACGTCGACCGTGTATACCTCGTCAGCGTTGTCGCTGTCGATCTATTGTCGATCATGAAGCCATGAATTGATATCGCTGTCTCCAAAGGTGTCAAAAAAATTGTACTCCTGAGCGCTACTGTGTTCTCGTATAGCAGTGGCTCTGGTGGACTTCTTCAAAAATATATTGTTGACCTTGGCGTCGATTATTGTGTGTTACGGCCGTCCTGGTTCATCGGTACGTAATACGTATCCTTCCGCTAGGCAAGGCAGTGAGATTCCAGCGTGGTTATTGGGCGGAAAATCACGCATCGGCGGCTGGCTCCTGCAGAAGCCAAAGATTTCTATATGAGCTTTGGGATACCAAAGGACCTATGCTTTGATTTTGATAGGTGTAGAATGCCAAGTTGCGAACGGGAAAGAGGAGGTTCATTTCCAGTGACAAAAAGATCATTGGTAAAACCCGTATCCGGGATTTCCTCCAAGCCACCCGGGACCTATGGGTTTCAAAGTAAGTAATAATTCTAAATTTAAGTCAAGCAGTTCATCATGTGGTTGGAAATGATCTCGGAGAACGTAAAATGCACAAGTACACTCCCACTGTTAGATAGAACCACACACATGGCACTCTATTGTAAAGGCATTCAAATAGAATAAGCTTGTTTGATGTGTTTGCTCTACATATTTCAGAATGAAACTTGCGACGAATATTCTAAGCAGGTGAAACCAAAGGGTCATTCATTTACACTATACCAACATCCCAAGAATCATGTACACGTACTCACATCGTGTTCCTGCTCCTGACTTGAACCATGAGGCCGCATTGCGCATGATATCATGGGACACAACGAATTTCTGGAGAATAGTTATTCAAATAAGTATCAAACAAGTCCAAATTCACTTGAGATTACCGCACAAACACGAAAAGAGTTGAATAATTTGAGGGCGGATTGAAACGATCCGTTGAACCATACAATACTGCAAGTGGTTAGCTCTACCCACCTTCACTGAATTTCTATTTATGAAACGACCAATTCACCTCAGGTGTTAACCTGCTCAAGAAATCCACCAGAGGCCGGCACATTGGTGCACGACTGACTGGTGCAAACTCGCTATAATCGTACTTACACTATAAATATTCCGAAAGATTCGTGCTACTTGGCAGCCGTACGATCATCGCCACAAACAAAATACAAAAATATTAAGATCACAAAAATATTAGCACCTTGAGTTTGACATGACGTTGTGATTAACCACTGAATTCCTTCTTGAAAAGTGCGAATACCTACAAGAATAACTATAATTTTCTTCGTTTGCTATTCTTGTTTGCTTCAAGGACATCATCTTTTCGTTCTTCCACTCTTTTCAAGAATTCCACTTTTTCGAGATAACCTCCGCCTCGACGGTTCGCCTCGAGCTCATCCTTGAGCCTTGGATCTTCTGTGGCTTGTACATGAGACTGCCAATCCATAGCCGACTTGTCCAAGGTCGTGAGTTTTTTTGCTTTTGCTGAAGTCGACGTTGGAGGAGTCGCTAGATTTATTTTTGATTTGCGCGGGCCTGGTCGCTTTTTAGAGGGGTTGGCTGGAGTACTTGTCGATGTCGCCGTCGAGTCAGCCCCCGTAACTATAGATTGTGGAATGTCAGCCGGGATTGTTGGAGTTGAGGCTGTTACTCCTGATTCGCGCCAAGCTGGCCATTTTTTTGCATCAGGCGAATCCGCTTCGACCTCAACTACTGCTCTAGCACGCAAATAAGCACCGAGAGGAGTCGTGAAGTATACAGCTTACACCACATCCTCTCCGGCGAAGCGATATCGTTTCTCAATTTTCACTTTTGGTTTTGGTGGGTTTGGTGGTATAGAATGTATTGGGGCTTCTACGGAAGCTTGGAAAGATGCCCACAATGCATCTCTTTGTCTTAATGATTATAAATTCTGAGCTTTATTGATACTATTCAACGCGCACCGTTTCCTCTCTGCCTCATTTTCGACTGGTGGAGGAGGTGAAGTGGTCCGTGCACGCTTCAGTACCGGCTCGTCATCTGAAGAATCTTCCAGTAGGCGACGTGTTAAGAAACGGAAAGGGTGATAAGGAGATGGTATTTGACCTTTTTCTGCGGAGGGGATGTAGTCAGCGTCGTCTTCGGAGTCGCTATCGTCGGCTTTGCGTTCAGGTGACATGACTTTGTGCACAGTGTAGTGAAATCAAAATATGCAACTCCGACTCTCTTGTCTGTTATAAACATGTCTCATCTACTACTATCGACGCTGAAAATCGAAGAATGGTGTGCCACTACAAGAAGTATGGATAACTATCTTCTATTTTCTGGGCAAGAGATCTTTTACCCTTTATTGGCGCTCTTGGTTGTGGCTTGTCCAGTTACTGTCAATTTATCCATAATTCGGGTTTTCTTATCTGAAGACGCTCGTAACCGGTCACCAGGACAGTGCCAATGGGAAGATCGGTCCAGTCCCCCTCGTTGGATTTCTGAATGGTACAAAACCACTCGAAGGCATCAATAAAATTCAGTAACTATACCCCGGGAATACGAACTACATATTGCGAGACGGTGCTGTAAACCCGAATTTGCTTCACAGCCTTCAGAACCTTCATTCGCATGTGGTTAAGGCGTTGAAATTGTCGAGAGGCGCCATTGTCCTGACAGCTATCCATTAGTTATGGATTAACTCCAGGCGTTAAAATTTAAATAAATGAAATGCCCGAGGGACTCAACTACGCAGAAAGGCTCCCGCACCTGAAAACTCTTCATTTTGATCCTGAAGGCTTCCGAAAAACGCCCCGGTGGATGCGACAATACTTAGTCCCAAATTCGTCCTGGAATACGGAATTGATCAGGTGCTCCACCCGATGTGGGTTTAGTCCGCTATATTCACATCTTCAAAATGGAACTAGCAATCACAGGACCATGGAATGCACTAATCCTCGACTTTCCCTATACTTTCCCGGACCTATACCGTTAATGAAATCATATTGAACAGAACGACCCTGGAGCTGCGCGTTAGCTTGTCCCCCAAATATATAACCTTTGTAATTATTCTTTATTGCCGCGCAAACAAGGAGATGAACTCGAGTGAAAGGGTGAAAAAGAGGTGGTCTTGATATGATGGATAAGTAGCTGAGTTTTATTGGTGCAATGCACAACTGTGTTATCTAAATGTCTTAAACTCAACGTCTGTTTTAATCTCGGCTCCAGATGTTAGGGAGAGCGGAGTTTAGAGTCGGAGGCAAATTTTCTGGACGAAAATGATGGGAGGATTTCTCTCCCTAACATCTGGTGCAATTTCCCTTGAACAAGGACCACCACCATATGTGGTCCGGCGTCTAGCCTCTACGTGGCTCAAGGGATTAGTACCCTCTGGGGAAGCTAATAGACGTCCTATCCTCATCATGAGGAAGGTAAACTGCTCTCCCGTGAGCTCGACGAACTCATCGTCGTCGGTGGCTCCCTATGCCACTGAACACCATCTACCCATACAAGTAGAAACCACTATCCACACCGCAGAAACCCCAAATCTGCTATACCCCCTTAACATACTCTCCCCCTGAGCGTACATTAGATATATCTACCCCCCCTCCAATACCAATTCACGAAAATCCCCCCGATGAGTGAAGACGAAAAATAAAAATAAAAATCTGATGACATAAGCTCGCTTCTCTCCAGAGACGACAACGACGACGCCTCAACCTCACATCCATCGCGCCAACGAAGACCTACTCGTACCACCCCCAACTCACCCGAAAACAAGTCCCAGCTCTCGAGACCACACTCCATGTCGCCACCGGTGCCACTAACCCCCTCAGCCACTCTGCCACACCCTCCCTCACCCATTCCCTTTGTCCTTTGTCCTTTGTCCCTTATATCCTGACAACGTGAACCGAAACCCACCAGCATATAAGATGGCCCACCTCCTAAGGACTCTCAAGTCTCTCCTTCCCCAAAACACCCCAAATCCTAGCAAACTGTCGTCTCCGGCCCCGACCAACATCACCCCCCCGGATCCCACCCCCACCCCACCAGACCCTACCCACACCGCACGTCCCGTCAAACGAGCCCGCACCTTAGACGGCTCTAGGAATAGTCAATCTGAGAACGAAGTAATTCCCCCCCTTCTTTATATCCAAACCATAACTCACCCAGATGCAACAGACAGACTGCCGTCCGGAAGACTTAGAAGACACCCCCCCCACTATAGACGACCCCGAATCTCGCCCCAAAGTCCCTCTCCCTAAACGAACAATGGACACCCCACTCCTCTTCCCAAACCCCTTTGATGATGTGCCACCTGAGTTTCGTAACGAAAATCCCCACCTACTTCGATCCCGCCCCGATCCGCCTCCTGTCCCCAATGACCTCCGATCCGCGCCCTATACAAAAACCGTCTTCCCCCGCCTAGTCCTCGACCTTGTTCATCTTCTCGGAAACATTGACCAAGCACAAGAAACCAAAGTCAAGGAATTCCCCAACGACTACTTAGCCATCGTTGTCTTCAACGGTGGCAAACGCTTCTTCAATGACAACCCCAACGTCCACACTGAAATCGAAAAGTTCATCCACTCCATTGACCTCGACACAGACGATATCTCGATTGCTCGCGCACGCACCCGTAGCCCCTCAACTGGCCCCTTTGACAAGCCATGGACCATGTTCCTCACCGGGGCGAGTGAGGAATTAAAAAACTTCCTCCTGTGGCAACAAACCTTTGCCATCAATCGAAACCTCGCTTTCCATGTTGTTCCCTTCGACGCAACCTTACAGTCCTGGGTCATTGGAAACTTCAAAGGTTCCACTGTCAGAAACACCAACAAAGCAAAACTTCAAGCACTAGGCACCATAAAATCCGTCCTCTGGCAAAACCCGGACTTCCGTGCCATTGCCGACAAGTACCTCGCCCCACAAGGCATCGGCTCCTCCACTTCTGAACGAGCCATCCATGCCACTAGCTCTTTCGAGCTCACTTTTATTGAAACACTTAACTCCCGAGGCGAAACCGGCGCAATCTGGCAGCTAACAGGAAAACCCATCGCGACCAATTTCCACGAAAATAAACGCTATATCAACATTATCATGAACCAGAGCTATCTAGTCGACATGGACTATTTGACGCACGATAAACCCTCAACAAGCTGTACCTGGTGCAAATCCCCCACGCATGCCCCCCATTCATGTCCTTTCCTAAAGGTACATGACTGGCTCGGTCCACTCCCTCCCCCTACCCCACGCCCTAACGACAAAATCGACCGCCAGAACAAGGACCGCTCACGGAAAGATCGCAATGATAATCCTCGAAGCTCACCCTCCCAGCGCCGCGGGACACGAGGTGGCGGCCCTTTCACCACCCCTTCCCGCCGTCATAGAGCCTGAACATCACTCCCCTCCCCCCACCAATAAATACATTTCTCTTATACCAAGCTCACCTACAAATCAAATGTATGTAGTGAAAGAAGATGATAAATTTGAAATATATTTCGAACGACTATACCCCACCTCCCTTAAGTTGTAAGGGTACCTAGTGCTAGGACTGGAAGAAGTCGGGACGAATCCGCTGCCCAAGTGTCCCACGCGCCGGAAGCCCGCATTTACTGACGATGTATTAAGGTAGGTCGGACAGGAAAGCAGAAGGCGTTAAAAACAACCTTCCTCTCCAGACTTGTGCCTCCTAGTTGGGCCTTGTCTACGAGGGGAAATCATTACTGACATTGATCTCTTAGGTCTCGCAAGCCCAAGAAGGAGTTCACAATTGCTACTAACAACTTTACACACGATGATTTACATAACACAATTTTAGACGGTCAGCAGGATAACGGTACTGGGTTCCCTGTCTCCAGAGGGACTGGTAGCTCTGCCGCTGACTACCACCCCAATGAAGGAGCGAGGATTAACGGCAGCGGATCTCTCTCAGATCAACGGGAATCTGAACAGACTGGCCTCCTCCCGGAAGCTATTTCAGATGATGAACGTCGATCTTCCCCCTCGGATAGTGAACCCAATCCTACTCCGAGTTCTCCTAACCCCCGCCACTCTGGCATAGGAATGCACCCCGCATCGAACCACCCCCCGGTTCATAGCTACACTACGGGCTCCCACCCCGCAACCCCCTCCGTAGCCACAGACAACGTGAAGACCAAAATAATACCACGAACCCACCAGCCCCCCCCGCCCAATCCCCACCCCCTAACCGAAACCAAAGACGACAAAGACAACGCCATGTGGGAACAAAAAACACTAAGTCCTCCATCAAAATTGCCTCCCTAAATATAAGGGGTTATCGCACCTCCTCAACCCAAACACCAAAATGGTATGATGTCAACCGGATAATGAACTCCCTGAAAATCGGTATACTTGTAGTCCAAGAGACACACATGAATGAGGAAAGACGAACAGAGATAGAGAACCTCTTCTCAAACTCCATCAAAATATTTGCCTCCGCTGACCCCCACTACCCCACCTCCCGTGGAGGAGTGGCTATTGTTCTAAACAAACGAATCACCAATGTTAACGATGCTGTTACCACCGAAATAATTCCCGGAAGAGCCATGTTGATACAAACCAACTGGCACCGCCAAGAAAAAATAAATATCCTTGCTATCTATGCCCCAAATGTGAGCGGGCCAGATGGTTCTGAAAATGCCGCCTTTTGGAATGAAATTAATGAATTCCTATCCAACCATCCAAATATTAAAATAGATATAATGGCTGGGGACTGCAATATGGTTGAAGATGCGATAGACCGAATTCCAATGCATCCTGACCCCGATGGGGCCGTTGATGCCCTTGACAACTTAAAACAATACCTTCACCTCACCGATGGTTGGAGAGATACCTTTCCTCACAAGAAAGCCTACACCTTCTCCACAAACAACTGTCAATCCAGACTAGACCGGATATACGTCAGCGACACAATCCTTGAAACTGCCCGAGAATGGAAAACTGAACCGAACATTTTTCAAAACTCAGACCACCAAATTGTATCAGTCAAAGTTACTCACCTTGATGCACCACATATTGGTAAAGGCCGTTGGACAATCCCTGCACACATTATAAAAGACAAAACACTCCGTGAGTTCGTCCACAAAAAAGGAATTGAAGCCATGGACAAAATCACCAACCTGGGAAATACACGTACTGACATCTGTAACCCCCAAACAATTTATAAAAATCTCAAATCCGAAATATGTGAGAAAGCTCGTGAACGAGACCGAATTGTGTCAAGCCTGAAAGAAAACACACGACGAAAACTCCAGTCCATGATTGACCTAAACAACAACGACCTCTCCCTACCTGAGAATGTACGCCTAGAAAAATCCCTAAACCTAGGGAAAGAACTACAATCCCTAGAACGACAGCGACACCAAAAAAATAAATTACAATCAAAGGTAAAAAACCGACTTGAAGGTGAAACCATGTGTCGATACTGGACAAAGTCTAATAAAGAAACAAAACCACGAGACATAATCTACGCCCTAGAAAAACCTACAAACCAGACAAATGAACCTGGAACACTAAACCCACAAACTGAGTATGAGTCCCACTCAAAGAAAATGAGTGAAATTGCCCGCGACTACCATAATAACCTTCAATCTAAATTTACACTCGTTGACCAAACCATACGAGAAGAAAAAACAGCCCAAGTCCTCAGTGAAATACAAACAAAGACAACAAACGAGGAAAAGATAAAACTGACACAACCCCCCAACCGCCTACAAGTTGCAATGGCCCTAAAGAACTCAAAGAATAACACCTCTGCCGGCCTAGATGGCCTAACTTATGAATTTTTCAAAACTGTAAATGCCCGACACACTAGTGACTTAAAATCAAACCGACCCGCCTTTGACATTTTACAACTCATGACCAGTGTCTTCAATGATATATGGCTACATGGTGTCGCTCCAAACACTAAATTTGCAGAAGCATGGATGTGCCCACTCTATAAGAAAAATGAACGAACTAAAATAGAAAACTACCGACCCATCACACTCCTAAATGTTGACTATAAGATATTTACTAAAATACTTGCTTCCCGTTTAGCTGATGTTGCACCATCCCTAATACATGAGAGCCAAGCTGGTTTCATCCCAGGAAGAAGCATCTCAGACCAAACCCAATTAATCCGAATGATCATGAATTATACCGAAAAAACTTCACAAAATGGGCTTATAGTAGCACTTGACCAAGAGAAAGCATACGATAAAATAGACCACGACTACCTCTGGCAGACACTTGCAAAATTTGAAATCCCACCAGAGTTTATTAATACAGTTAAAAGCCTATACGCACATGCAGAAACACAAGTAATGATCAATGGCTTCCTAAGCTCTCCCTGGAAAGTCTTTCGAGGGGTACGACAAGGTGACCCCCTCTCCTGTCTATTGTTTGATCTTGCAATTGAACCCCTAGCTGCCTCCATTCGTGCCTCCCCACTGAAAGGAATCACTATCCCTGGAAGCGGTGAAGTCCTTAAAGCGAACCTTTTTGCAGATGACACTACTGTATTTCTCTCCCAGACGGATGACCTCAGTACTCTAACCCAAATACTAGAGGACTGGTGTATTGCATCAAAAGCCAAATTTAATGACCAAAAAACGGAAATTATACCAATTGGAGACCACCAATTCCGAAATATGGTCCTTGAACACCGAAAAACCCAAGAAAATGGAGATAAAATCCCAGACACTTATCACCTTGCCACTGAAGGGGAAGTGGTACGCATACTTGGTGCATGGTTTGGGAATACCACAAACGACGAGGCCCCATGGACAAACATCCTCACAAAAATAGACAAATGCCTTGATCAGTGGAACAAGAGCCAACCATCAATGGAGGGCCGCCGTCTCATAATACAAATGGTAGTGGGAGGTATGACGCAATACCTCACACAAGTACAAGGAATGCCCAAACCAATAGAAAACCGATTGACAAAACGCATCCGAGATTTCATGTGGCATGACAAACGTGCCCCCGTAAATGTTGAGACTCTCTTTGCCCCAATTGAACTAGGAGGTCGGGCCCTACTGGATCTACAAAGCCGAAATGAAGCCATATCAATTATGTGGCTCAAATCATACCTGAACCTAGGACCAAACCGTCCTCTATGGGCCCTTGTTGCCGATGCACTCTTGGCTAAAAATGTTCCCAAGTCTGAGACCTCCCACCATGATGTTCGAGAAAATATATTCCTACAGTCGTGGACAACAAACAAAAGAAGTGGAGTCCCACCTGCCTTGGTTAAGATACAAAAAGTAGCAAAAAAATACAGTTTACGTCCTGAAGGAATTGCTTTCTCCAAAAATATAACACGAGAACGACCTATATGGTACCATAACAATGCTGCCCCCCGCATACGATCCCTCAACCATAGTAAAGCCAGCCAATGCTTAAGAGAGAACCACAGAATCAGAACTGTTGGGGAAACCGAACTAACCGCCTCTTACCTTAGTAGGGCTGAACACAACCCAACAAACCGATGCAGATGCCCTGCATGCAACCATGCCGCAACGCAACTGAAATGCAAACACCCCCACGCATGTTTCCTACAAGCCAAAGCCCTCCTAGACACCCTCCCACCAAAATGGGACCCCCGAGTAGACCCCCCCGAAAACCAAATTGAGCCTGAAAACAATAACTTAGACGAAAGCACATTCAACATAAGTCTCACCGAAGATGGTGATCTAGCAGATGTTTTCCGTATTTTCACCAATGGGGAACCATCTAACACCCTCCCAACGAACCCTGAACTTGACGAAAATGCCCCCCAAGTTACAGTTGCAACAGACGGCTCCTGTTTTGACAACGGCAATGAAAACGCAATTGCTGGAGCTGGAATATTCTTCGACGATGACCATCCTGATAACCGAAGCGAGAGAGTCCCCCCAAACCTACATCAATCAAACCAAACAGGGGAGATGTTAGCCCTAAAACTCGCAACAGAAATAGTTCCCGCAGAAAGTATACTCACAATTGAAACCGACTCAAAATACACAATCAACCAATTGACTAAGAACCTGAAAAAGAATGAGGATCAGGGTTACATAAAGACTGCAAATGCTGGCCTAATAAAAGCAACTGTTGCAAACCTAAGAAAGCGCAACATAACTAAACTCAAATGGGTCAAAGGACACAACGGCCATATAAGGAACGAAGGGGCTGACCGAGCTGCGAATGACGGAACAAAAAAAGCTACCCCCGAAGAACTAAATCTTACCGTGACCCCATCCCTCCACACAACAGGAGCCAAGCTGAAATCATTAACACAATCCCTCGCATACAGGGCCATCCGAAACAAGAGAATATCCGAGAAACTCACCCCTCGAGCACGAACTGAGAAAAATCTTGATAGTACAAAAGAATGTTTCGAAGAGATATTTAAGACCCGCCCAACAACGAGCAAAATCTGGCGAGCGATGCGGCACAAAGATTTATCGAGGTCTTGCCGATACTTCTACTGGATGGCAATGCACGATGCCTATATGGTTGGATCCCATTGGCAAAAACCGACCCTCTCTCAAGAACTCCAGGACCGTGGAACCTGCTCCCACGATCACCAGACTGAATCCCTGGAACATATTATGTCACAATGTGAAAGTCCGGGACAAAACATAATATGGAGCCTAGCCCAAACCCTATGGGAAAAAAAGAGCAGGGCCCCATGGTTCAGACCAATCCTAGGAACCGTGCTTGCAAGCCCAATGGCCGACTTCAGGAATGAGAAAGGAAAACTGAATGCGTCTGAGTCACGATTCTACCGACTACTCATTGCTGAATCCGCACACTTAATATGGAAACTAAGATGTGAAAGAAAAATCCAAAATAATGACCAACCGTATTCTGAGCACGAAATACAAAACCGTTGGATACGAGTAATAAATGATCGCCTAGAACTGGATCAAAAATTGACAGATAAAAAGTTTGAGCGCAAAGCCCTACCGGCCAAACTGGTACTGAATACATGGAAAAATACTCTTCATCAGGAAGATAAACTCCCAGAAGACTGGCTGGGAGTGTCCGGGGTTTTAGTGGGTATACAGCCAGCAGTTGGAGTTGAGACTGCAGTAAGGTAAGTAAGAAGGTTTTTCGGCTAAGTGAGTCCCACACTCTTCATGCGTAAAGCATTTCCCCGGGGTGCCACCCCTCCCAAATGACGAGGTTTTAAATCCTCCTCAAACCCGAGCGAGTCTGAAGAGGACGACTAGGTCGTCGGTTGGATGACTACCCCAAACGCTACACCAAAAAAAAAAAAAAAAAAAAAAAAAAAAAAAAAAAAAAAAACATCTGGTGCAATTTGACCGTAAAGTGTAGGGTCGGTGACTTCGGTCACACAATGTCACATGGTAACGTGGCTGAGTCGAGGTTGAGCGCACTAAGTCCGTTATGGGCAATTTCGAAGCCTTCTTTTCTGACAGCGACCACGACACGGCTTTTTATGACTCTGCTGTCTACTCATCAGAACCTTCTGGCGATGAACACGATGCTGGCCCAACCGTTTTCTCGGATGACGAAGAAGAAGTTGGAGACCCCATATCTATCATGAACACTCTAAAGATGAGACAACGTCTGAAAGGTCAAGATATCTCGGCAAAAGTCAGGGCTACATTGGGATTCATGGATACACAAGGTATTAACCTTCCCATCTTCCTTGACGCTCTCAGCTGGGGGGACATAGGCTGCCATTCCGACCCCAAGATTCGATATGCTCGCACAGCCCTCTTAGTTAGCACCAAGCTACCCGGAATTCTGGACAGATGGTATCGACCGCCTCAATCTACCGTTCATAAGAAGGGGAAAAGACCAACTGGGGCTCGCCGTACGCTTCGTGAATTTGCGATAGAATGTGTAAACAGATGTATAGATCTCGAAATGAAGAATACCACTCCATTATTCCATTCTCCACCCGAAGATTTCTCAGAGGACCGATTGATTGCAATAGATTTCAGTGAGCTGAGGGCTGATGTTATCCGCAGTGCTCCAGTTACATGGAGAGTACTACGAAGTGCTACGTACAGTCAGAGACAGGAATCGCGCAACAAGCACAAGGATCCTGATATGGTGAGCTGAATCATTACCTCTGCAATTACACCACTCTTATATTGTTATGTAAAAAGGTTGTCTTGAATATGATCTCGCAAGCTCACTACACTCGCTCGCATCAATGTGGGCGTGTAGCAAAGATCTGGGCTATCTATCTCAAAGCATGTGGCCTCTCCGCACGAGCGTTTGACGCAATTCATTACCTTGGGATCACCATGAGCCACAAATGGGCTGCAGACGCGTATAGCTATCTTTCGAACAAGAAGATGGAGGAAGTTCGGCTTGCGATTCAGAATGAACCTTGGACGTTCACTCACGATAACATTAACCTTCCCCTTCGTGTTTTCTCACAGAGAATACATAATCAAAGCCATTTTATCAGTGGTTGTGCAGCCACTGTCTGGGTTCTTCCGCGACGTGCAGAACTTCCTCCGGACACAAATCGGCTCTTGCAGAAACATCGGGCCCTCACATCTCATGAACCTTTCCCACTCGAAGAAGTCATGTATGGCAATGATGCCACGGATGATAGGATTGAAGCCCAGCATGTTTATCGTGTCTTGCGGTTTCTTCTTGATTCTCCTGACTTTTCCGATTATCAACACCTTACGGACCCAGTTTTTGATCCACCTCCACCTGTCAACAAGCTTCCTTTTGGTTCAGATAATATCACCCGAGAATTTATCCTGGGAACATGTGCATTCGAAGAGGCGAGCTATGATGGAACCCTCAAAGTTATGGCCGAGTGGTTTCAACAGCTCCACCTTGATAATGAATCAGAAGAGATTCGCACTGCATTAGAGCGGGTTATAGCATGGATTGGTGACCAGCTCACAGTAGAACGGTTGAGGGGTCTTTGGAAATATCGTCACGAAGATATGAATTCGTTTGACCGAATGGACTACATGATACCCGTTTTTGGTTGGTTTCATTTAGTCATGGCATTTGCAAACTCTCTACACAAGCAATATCTTGGAACATCAGCTGGAATCGGTGGACTACGACATGCATTTGATGTGCTCAAACGCAAAGGCCTTATCATACAATCCACAAAAGGACCATTTTGGCATAACCTTGATGAGGCGCTCAAACACATCTGCGAAGCTCACTTTCGGGCCTGTTGGCTTGTCGTAGGTAAAGCAAAGACACTCACAGAGTTAAAAAAGAAGAACCCACAGGAACTTCGGGAGCTTGCAGGAGTGCTTGTACGAGAGCACGCTTCACAAGAGGCTATTGCAAAGATGGACAGTAGACCAGTGGTGGACCAGGATCAGGTCCAACGACAGTGGACTATGTGGAACATGGATATCCTTCCCTATCTAGAATTACGGGAAGCAATCTCTATTGGTGATATAGGTCGGATGGAAGATTTACTTCCAATACTTTTATTTCGTTTTGCTGGGGGAGGGAACCCAAAATACACTATCGAGATACTAGAATTACTTCAGGGACTTCGACGAGAGTGGACAGATGATGTTCGGTCTGTGGTCTTAACATATGTTTATTTTATTTTTTAATCGTATTGGTTTCACAGTAATTATATTCGCGAATGGTGTTGGGTGCTAAATCAGACTGGTAAAGAGGATAGCTTCCTTGCGTACGACCTTGCACAAGAACACAACATTGGTGATATAAAGGTAAATTATCGATCATTAGGTCCTGGTGCTACGATGGATTATGTGAAGAAAATATCTCCTGCAATCCCAACCCTGCGTAAAATCCAACGGCACATCGAGAGCCAGTTCAAAACATGTGTCCGTGGGGCTCAACATGGTATACCTGATAAAGAAAAGGATGTCGTAACACTGACCGCCCAGTATACAAAATCTCAACTACATGTATTCATACCAGGTCGCAAACTCAAAGCGGCTGGTGATAGGGCAACTGATGTCATGACGGCAGGTGCTATTGGTCTTGAGAAATCAGATACAGTGGCTGACTGGTTCACTCGACGCTCACACCCGCGATCAACTTTGGAAGACTGGAGTACTTAAGCACAGATTATATTACTGTTGATTAGATGGTAATGGTTGTGTATCATAAAATAGGTTGGCTTGCGAAGATTGTAATGTAGGATGACCTGGCATAAATTGTGATGGAAAGGATGAACCATAAAAATGAGATGGGGAGATATAACTTGTTGGCAGCATAGTTGGGTTATATGGAGGCGAGATTGGCGAATAAGGTGAGAATGGTATTGGGGAATGAATAATGGGTGTACTTGGAAACGAATAGTGGGACGCTTGTGTAGGGAATATTGATGGACCGGGTGTCGATGGATGGTTGGCATGGGGCTGGATGTCACTCAATGCAATCCTCGGGGCCTTCTTGGCTCGTGAAGGGCGTGGTTTTTTTGGTTGACTGGCTTGTAAGGCTGCCTTCTCGGCCTGTGCTTGCATGGTTTGTGCTCGCTTTTTGTCTCTTTTTTCCTGTTGTCGTGCCAATGTTGCAGCCCTCCGCTTCTCTGCACTCTGATGCTTCTCAGCTTCTCTTTCCTGATGGTGGTGTTCATCATACCCTTTCAGCAACTCCAAAACTTCATTACCATGTCGTTTAGCATGGATTGGACTCCACCCAATATCCTCCAAGTCACTAACAGATTTGGGCCAGCTCTTTGTTGCGAGTGAGGTCATGACAGCATCAGGCAATAGGCACTGAATCCCCCATGGTCTACGTCGGTACATCTCCATCCATTTTGATGTTCACCATGTTGACAGTAGATCTTTAGCTCCTTGAAGGTGTTTGTCTCGACGGTTAGTTGTTTTTGCACTTGTAGTCATTTGGCGCTTCCCATTATTGTTAACCTCAAGTGCAGGCATGTCCTCAAGTTCAGTACTGCCACTTGGGGATATGGGTTGGCTGGACATGTCAATAGAGGATCCAGTAGTGAGAACAAGTAGAGGGTGATTGGGCTCAGATTTTCGAAGGCAGTTGTCGCAACAAATGCCACTCGGATCTGTGGCATGGGAATATTAATAATTTGGCGCATATAAATTTCATGTATGTCCAAACCTTTGCGTGGAATACCATCATTAAAATAATTTTCTGAGGCATCTCGGCGACATTCTTCTGTTTCAATCCATTCTCTCAGGCCTTCCTCAACATCCTTCCGATATTTAGCCTCGCTTTCTTCAGCCTGTGGGTTTTTATTTGTTGGCTTTACCTCTTGGAACACGCTTGGTTGCACAAGTAAAATTGCTTGGGCATTTATCATTGGATTTCGTCCACCTCGACCCGCCCGTTGCATCCAGATTGACAGGGACTTTGGTACCATGAACTGAACAACCTGTTCAATATGTGGAATATCACAGCCCTAGAAAGATAGATTAAATTATACGTTGTAATGTCCCAAAGACATGTTACTGCTTACCATTCCAGCTGCCTCTGTCGTAAGCAAAATATTGATCTGGCCCTCAGAAAAACCTTTTATTATCCGTTTTTTTGCCCTTTTACTACGCCGTGAGTGGAACACAGGAATTTGACCTCGTAAGTATGGTGGAAGTCGATGTCGAATCCATTTCAACGCTTCCAGTGCAAGGTTGATATCATCAAAAAATACCATGGTGGAATTTAATTTAGATTGCTCCTTGCCAGCGCCTTGAGGGACCAAGAAAGCCAGTGCTTCAAGGTTAGACTTTCCCCTAGACATACGATGAACAAACCATGCAATATTAGGCCTGTCCGTCCCAAGGTTGATGTGATATGATGTCTGACTTTGCATGTGTACAGTTGTTCGTACCTGCGCCAGTATTGATGGAGGGAGAGTAGCCGAAGTAACAAGGAATGGGATTTTTAATGGCACAAATGCTCGGAGAGTTCCCAATTGTGCATAGAGGGGCCGGAATTTATCCCCCCACTGTGCAATACAGTGAGCTTCATCAATTACTATAGCACAAACTTTTTCAGCAAATGTAGCCGAGTTCAACAACTGGCGGAATGTGTCATGCTCTAGACACATGTCTGGGGAAGTGATGATAACACGATGCTTGAACTGCTCAATTTCCTAGTGAATTCAATGATAAGAATTATATTTTAAACCATCAAGCATTCTGTACAACCACCTTATGAATCATGTTATTATATGTATCACCATTGACTGCAACAGATGATAAGCCCATCTTCTCGAATCGACTTGCCTGTTATAAATTATTTTTAAACTTATGTTGCAATAAAGTGCCAAATTAAACACCTGATCCTCTTCTAAAGCATTTAATGGAGATATGATCACAACTATTTTATCAGTTTCCACAAACAGAGGCATCACAAACGGCATAGTTTTTCCCCTTCCAGTCCCTGCTATTACAGAGCAATCAAGGCCAAGTAACAATGCTTCTGATACATCCACCTGCCAATCATAAGCTGCAAGACCATTATTGCGTTTCGTAAACTCTGCATGTAATGTCATCCGGGTTGCTTCAGAGTTGTAATTCCGTGCTTTAAATGCCTCTTGACGTGCTTTCTGGAGGTTCAAAGCCGAGCGCTCAGCATCTAATATATTTGACGCAATGCGCGCTTCTCTTGATGTCATTGTGCTGCAAGCCTCCCGTTTAGGGAACTGTCAACCTCAGTGGAGATACAGTGGCGAAGGGTCAGAGTGAGGGAGAAAAAGCTGACATAATATCACACCGTGACTCAACCCTACACTTTACGGTCAAATTGCACCAGACGTTATAGAGCAGAATCGTCCGATCATTTTTGCTCAGTTTTTTTGCCTCCGACTTCAAACTCAGCCGGATCGATATCTGCTCTATCACGTCGGGAACGAGACTACGTCTGTTTGAAATACAGAAAACCGAGTCAGGTTGCCGACCGATGACACGAGGCCAGACTCAAGTTCCCCGTTAAAATAAAGGTACTATAAAACATCAAGAGGTTCAACCTTTATAGTCTACGGAAAGAGTTGTCGGCGACGTTGCCATGGTCACAATTTCACCCAAGCAGGGGAACTCCTTCATCTAAAATTCCTTCGCTTCAAACCTGGAGAGGGGTGCACAGATCTTCAAAACACATCAAAATGGGTCTCACAATGGTTAAAAATATGCCCAGAGCTCCAAAATGGTCGGAATCCCTGGCTGATATGTCTAAAACAGAGTTGGTCAGTCGTATCTCTCTCGCTCTTGCAAAATTTTTCACCACAATAAAACTATAAAACTGGAGGATACATTATATCTCACTTTATAAAAATTTCGGGACTTACGCGAATCGGGCTGCCCTACGCTATGCTAAGTAGAGGAGTAAAAGACGTTACTCTGTTTGCACTGAGAATCCCATCTTTGAGAAATGTGACACTGATCTGTCCTGCAGGAGAATATAATATTCGTTAAACAAGTTATTGTATCTAATGGAACGATTTGGGGGTCGTGTCTAAAAATACCGTCATAAACTATAGCATCTATGGCAAGGTCACTATCGTGCATTACAGTGTAGATATATAGCCCTAATGAAACTAGCTCTCTCTCTCAGATCGCTAATAGTCGGACTATCATCAACGGAACCAATCGATATGGGTCATCGCAGGTCATCTCATCTTGTCTCCTGTTCTAGTTGCCTGCATATCGATATCAGGTGGCCCACCTGCCGTTGTGTGCCCCAGCACCTGTTATTTGTCAGTGATCATAATCAAAATATGTGGTCACACTGATGCTAAAAGCGTATGGGAGGTCGCGTGCACAGTTCACCTTATAATTACTTTGGTAGGTATGTGTGGCGGAGTCAGTGAGCCGTTACGCCAGTGTACATAGGTGAGGGAAGTCGCCGAAATCGACATCAGGGAAAATTATTGAACCCAAGTAACCATTCAATCTGCCCCCCCCAGAATAAATGAACCAACTAAGAACACAGGTATAGCCCAGAGCTTTCATCGATAGAATTGTTCACTCCTCGAACTTGTGTACAGCACAGTCACCATTCCATTTGCCGAGTGAATGGGCCCATGTTATCGGGGGCGCGTTAGGTGGCCCCGAGATTACAGAAAATGAGTATATTGTGGGTACCTGCTCATATATATGGTGAAATTAGTGAAGTATCAGGCCAGTGTAGCCAAGTAGAGGGGAAATTATCCCAACACTGAAGGGATTCACCATTCCCCAGGATATCAATGAATCCGTCCAGTCCGAGATGGAATATGTAAACCAGCAGAAAACCCACATGTAGCCTATGAGTTTTTGCATATAATTGGGGGTATTGTATCCCAAGTTGTTCGCAAGTGCGATTACTTTGTCTTCAAAAGTGATCGCAAGAGCTTGGTACATGAAAAAATACAGAGGGCGCGCGTCTGGGTGAGGCGTATGGATAATACCCGATATAAAAAAAGCTGTATAGAGCTGAACGTAGGAAGATGAGTTACGCCCTGCAGGAAGTTGTAGGCGGCGTGTGAGGTACTTCCCATGGGATGATAAGATCTAAGAGCAATAATATTGGGTGAAGTCTCAAGTACATACGAAGAGGATTTTACCCTTCTCAAGAGTTGATGCCATGTCCGGCTAGATAGGGCGATTCATTAGTGATCATCCGAGGGCCAAGGAAATTACTTACCCCCAGAACCTACGTATAGTGTAAGCATCGCTCCATTTTCCAAATAGTTGGGGCCATCCTTTTGGTTCCGAAATGTGAACCGTAACACAGACGATGGAAAGGATGGCGTGCGAAAGATTCAGGTAGGTTGTGGCTCCTAGTCCTATCAGAAATACGCCCAAGAAGCGCCAATGCCATGCCATTGACGCGGTAGGAACGGATTCTGGCGCAAAAACTAGGGTTTGTACAACGATAAGGTGTATGACATCGATTAAGATCAAATATATTGTAGACCAAAAGAGTTGGGAAACAATGAATCGGGCGCGAGAGAGGCGAGGGTATGGCGGGAGAATTCCTATTGGTTCATGAGACCATCCTACACCGCGAGGGCTAAAGAGCAGTGCCAGCGCCCAGCACAATCGAGCCCAAAACGGTGCGTTGATTATAGGCTCTTGTTGATCCTTCATGCGAAATTCACGTTGGATATCGGTGAGGAGGATGTAGTCAGATGCCACAAAAAGGTAGGTCAAGAACGGATTGCGAATATTCGGGGCCTGCCCGGTATCGTTGACCGGGTTTTGGAGGAAAAAGGGGTAAGTGAGAATTGCTATCACTGGGAAGATAGCCCAACGAATCCGTGAAGATTTGAGTGTTAAGCTTATGATGAGTAGTGTGAGCACAAGGGTGTGAGATTCGAGCAGCATCGCGAAGGAGGTGGTCAAGGTGATAATGAGCTTGGGTGTTGGGGTGATAGTGATTATCAACTTTATGTAGAGCTCAGCAAATCTTGATCTAGTGCTTCTCGCTGTCCCTGGTGGTGGCTTGAAATGAGGTTCATATTGGGGTTATCCATCATTCTGATTATTATTATTCGTGGTAGAGTATGTGGAGGCATACTAATTATTCCAAGGCCGGGGTCAGGTGTGCTCCTCAAGCGTCAAGCGCAAAGTTGTTAGCCATCGGAACGGAGCGCGATCCGTCACGCTGTCACGGTCACCCACTGGGTCATTCTCCAAAAATTTGATTCGGTCTTTAGGTCGATGTGGAATCGGGCACATCATGCGTATACCTTATTGCTATCCAGGAGTTCGGCATGCTTGCAAACAAACCGCCTATTCTCCTTTTCCGTAAAGGCCCAATCAACGAAACAAACCGCGGACAATAAATCGTTCTCGAAGACCTTGAATCTTCCGAAAACATCCTTCCCACTTTGGGCGGATCCCTCGAAGAGCGAGGTACCATTCCAAGAGCGAACTGGAGAACATCTCTATCGTTGGCAGGTGCGTGACTTCTTACGTTACTCACTGAGGAAGATTTAACTTTTCATCCATAGTGGAAACATGCGAAAGGCCCTTTGTTTGTATTTCATGATGGTCCACCGTATGCAAATGGAAACCTTCATATGGGTCAGCTCCTTCGTGAACGGTTTCTCAAGAGTCGATCTAAAGTCATATATTAGGACATGCCTTGAACAAAATTTTGAAAGATATCATTAACCGATACCACGTATCTCTTGGCCACCGAGTGCAGTGCGTACTACGTCTAAACGCAGTATCAATTACTTTTGAACAGTGTTGTTTGCATAGCTATATTCCTGGGTGGGATTGTCATGGTCTTCCTATTGAAAACAAAGCCTTACAGGAGCTGGGTGTATGTCGCCTTTTTTCTCAGTATTGCCACCATATTATTCATATATATATATTATAGCAAGATTCTCTCACAGCTTCTTCAACCACGATTCGCAATGCCGCAGAGGTTACTGCGAAACGCGAAATTGAATCACAGAAAGCTCAATTCCGTCACTTTGGTATCATGGCAGATTGGGATTCAGAGTCCACATATCGAACCCTGGGTATGTGTGCTTCATAAAATTTGATGTATGGGGACATTGGGTTACGCCCTTTGTTTAGACCGAGGTTACGAACTTCGTCAATTACGG
Source organism: Collybia sordida (assembly GCA_037014335.1). Taxonomy (NCBI): domain Eukaryota; kingdom Fungi; phylum Basidiomycota; class Agaricomycetes; order Agaricales; family Clitocybaceae; genus Collybia; species Collybia sordida. The sequence goes on along the minus strand of JAYKXK010000010.1, from coordinate 1,464,310 downwards.
ATATTCCAGAAAATGGTGGAGAAAGGTGGGGTCACAATGATTGTCTTTCATATGTACTGCCCTAATCTGAACGTGGAAGGCCTTATATATCGTCATTACCGTCCCGTTCATTATTCGCCATCGTCACGGTCAGCATTGGCTGAAGCAGAACTTGTGTACAAGGACGATCATGTCTCTCACTCAGTCTATGTCTCATTCGAGCTTAACCGCAAAGTGGAGCCTAAGAACCCTCTTGTAAAGGCACTTATTGCTTCCTCGGCGTCTACTCAGCTCCTAGTTTGGACAACTACTCCTTGGACTCTTACTGCCAATATGGTAAGCGAAGTATGATGTTCCTGTTGGGCGAAGCTTGAATTTTTGGACAGGGAATTGCTGTCCATAACGATCTGACCTACTCTGTTTTACGCCGCAGAAATCAGGATGATTCTTTGATAATAGTTGCCAAGGACCGAATGGAAGCGCTCGCTGATATACTCGGTGAAGTTGACACAGTTACAGAAATCAATGGTGGGTTCCTAGTATTTATTATTTGAGGTTTTACTGATATTCGGTAGGCTCTGATTTGGTTGATTTGCAATATGTTTCAATATTCTCATCGTTGTCTGCGAGCCCAACCTATTTCAATATCATTGCTGCACCGCATGTCACGTCTGAATCAGGCACTGGTCTTGTCCACTGCGCTCCTGCTCATGGCGCTGAAGATTATCAAGCGTTCCTCGCGTTGGGGCTGATTTCGGGTACAAACAATATGCTTTGCCACGTTGACAAAGAGGGCAAGTTCACAGCTGGTGTTGGGGAAGTTGTTGGGAGACATGCTGAAAATTTAATTGGTCAAGAGGTCTTAAGCGGTGGGTCCAAAGCAGTTGTTGATCTTCTTGGACATGTCGGGGCGCTCGTGAAGATTCAACGAATCAAGCATCGGTATCCTTACGACTGGAAAACCGACCAACCTATCATTGTAACGTGAGTCGGGTCAATCACATCAACCACATAACTCTAAGAGAGAATTTAGTGCGACTTCACAATGGTTCGCAAACCTGGCCAACATCAAGGAAGATGCCTTGAAGGCATTAAGTGACGTGTCTTTCTTTCCCGCCCCTTGTAAGGAACTATATTTTTGAGCAATAGGTATCCCACCTAATTCCGTAAATGTAGCGCGCAATCGTTTAGAAGCATTCATTCGCTCCCGGTCTGAATGGTGTATATCTCGGCAACGTGTATGGGGTGTGCCGATTCCGGCCTTACATCATCTAGACAGCGATCGTTCCGTTCTGGATTCGACTTCCCTAAATCATATTTTAACCGTTTTGGAAGAAAAGGGGGTTGCTCACTGGTGGAATGGGCCAGTAGAAGACTTCGTCCATTCCTCATTACTAGAACCTGGACGTTCCGCGTCCAAGACCTGGCGAAAAGGCACTGATACTATGGATGTCTGGTTCGATAGCGGAACGTCGTGGTCTATGTTGAGCGAGATGGGTGTTGGAAATGAGAACGAAGAAAGGACATTCCATGCCGACATCTGTTTAGAGGGCTCTGATCAACACCGTGGGTGGTTCCAAAGTCAACTCTTGACTGCTATTGGGTCGGCATCTACACCAAAGGAGGTTGTGAGTCCGTATGGGACGTTGATCACTCACGGGATGGTATTGGACGAGTCTGGGAAGAAAATGAGCAAATCGCTTGGCAATATTGTAAGCCCATTGACCGTCGTCCTTGGTGGTGAAGTAAGCGATATGTTTCAATGCTTAAAACATACCTGATGTTCGAATGAAGGATAAAAAGAAGAACCCTGTATATGGAGCTGATGTGTTGCGACTGTGGGTTGCTACTGTTGAGTACTGGCGAGATATGTCAATCGGGCCGACAGTGTTAGGTCAAGCAGCAGAGTCCATGAGAAAAATACGAAACTCCGCCAGGTTTGCCTTGGGTAATATTGGAGACGAAAGAGACCAGATACAGCACATAGCGAAAGGGGAGATGGGACTGGTAAGCTTGTATTCACTCTTCCCTAACAAAATTTCATATACCCATTTCTACAAGGCTGAGCGATACGTGATGCACGAACTTCATAACTTGGAGCGTACCGCCCTGGATGGCTATGCTTCATACAACTTTCCCAAAGGTAAGCTGTTAGCTTTTAGTGCTTTATCAATACCTGACCTTCTGTGGTGCTTATAGTTATCAATGCACTGACAAGTTTCGCCAATATCACACTGTCGGCCTTATATTTTGATATTACAAAGGACTGTTTGTATGCAAATAGCATCGCAAGCAACGAGCGAAGGGCTATTGTTGCTGTCTTGGAACAGGTTTGACACGTCATCCTCTACACACTTGTGATATTAATCTTCATCTCCTTCAGGTATTGGTAACGATGACATCTGTCCTCGCTCCTGTATTGCCGCATTTAGCAGAGGAAATACATAATACATATAAGCCTGACGGCTCATCAGTCTTCATGACACGATGGACACCACTTGTATGTATATTCATCCTATACTCCTATAAAATAAATAACTCACATAAATTTCTCCTTAGAGCGATGACTGGATAGATCTACACGCAGCAGAAGATATGGCTGAACTTTTGCGGGTGCGAGGTGCGGTGCTCTCGTTACTGGAAAAAGCTCGTGGAGATAAGTGAGTTGCTCTCATCGTTGTACCAGATAGAGCACTCACAACTTCTGATGTCTAGACGCTTGAAAAGCTCGTTAGAAGCCGAAGTGGATATTGTGCTGCCTGATATTTCCTCGGGGACTAGACTGGTTAAACTTCTGAAACGTGAAGGTCTGCTTTTTTCCTCTTCACTGACTCACCGACTTCATAAGCCTATTCCCAGAAAATTTCTTAAAGACACTATTCATCACTTCCGACGCCATTGTCACGGATGAAGGGTCCTTTGGGACATCATCCCCAGAATGGGTGTATTCTGATACCATCGCGATCCCGGGTAAAATGATATTATTTTCTAAATAAATTTTTTCTCAACAACCATTCATAGGCATTGACGACGTCCTTGCGATTCGGATTCGGCCTGCCACGTTGCAGAAATGCCCTCGGTGTTGGACCTTCACTAAACCCGACACAGACATACTTTGCAAGCGTTGCGCCGATGTAGCCCAGTTATGAAGAGCTAGATGGCCAATCGCTTGGAGCCTCACATAAGACGAACCTATGGGACCTCAGCCCCAATAAACCATCCATATTTATCATTATCCTAACTATCGTTATAATTCAGTCTCATTATTCCAATACCACAACAACCTATTCATCACATAACTGATGTATAGTCGTATGTTTGTTGAGCCAAGACTTTCAGATCGCAAGCCAGAAAGAAAGGGGTCCTTTGCTATAAGACCCCCTCTATACCTGATATAGATAACCGGCCTGTTGATATTTCACCTACATAGATTTTCCCCTCATGAAAAATACTTCGTCCATTACGGTCGCACATGGGACTTGTGGCGCCAGGGTTGAATATAATTTTCCCTACATACGGCGTCGCCGAGGTTCTTTCCTAATCCATATACCCTAGCCTAAAGTGAATGGACTCCTAGGTATTTTTGGTTACATCTGTTGGTGTTGAATAATTAATGATATCTCTTCAATCCAGCCCTGTAGACTATAAACCGACCTAACTCCACATCGGTAACTGCTTCTTCTGCTCACGGGATATGCGATAAATTTCTGATTCATAAATTTTGTGTAGTGCACTTAGAAGTATATTGTGACGTAAATGCCAATACGAATCTAGCTATACCCCCTTGTATAACTGGGTTGCTTTCTGACTCGTGATTAATTTCAATATAGACCCCGGTCTTGCAATGCTACCATGAGAAATGAGTTTACCATTCCTAGAGGATGCTTTTCATTTACGTGTGAAGAACCCTTACAATCGTATTCGCTTCCAGCCGCCGCCCGAAGATGAGCTGGACTCAACAATCTCCACGTATCTCTGTTTCTCTTGCCTGACCGCCAGGTCAGTCTCCCCCCGTAATTCTTGAAGTCGTACTAATTTGTATAGCGTAGCTACATCAAAAATAATCGCAACTCTACCAACTGTTAACGATAACTCGACTTGTCATAGATGGCTCACCCTCTAACACCTCTGGGCCTAATTTTCCTCTTGCTCTTATCAAGCCTAATTATGAAACCTTGTCGATTTCGCTGGTTAATATGGCCTGTGATTGCAAGCCAGGTTTTCATGCAGCTCTATAGCAACTCCACATATAACTCAAAAATTAACCCACCTCTCCGCGCCGTTCTTCTGGCTTATATGTTTGTTGCATCCGACTATATCATTCTCACCGATGTTCAGCATGAATTGAAGGAAGATGGACAACGTGAACCAATCTCAAACACGCGACTATCGGTTCGGTTTTGGTGGGCTGTCCGCCTCTTTTGCAATCCTCGAGGTATTGGATGGTCTCATGAACCCAAAAACATCCTTCCATCTCGTCCAAACTACCGTACACGTGGTAGATTCATCATATCTCAACTCCTTCGATTGATGCTTTACATCGTAGTCGCAGACGTCGGAAACACCTTGACGACACGTACTTCCGTCTTCACCAAGGACTCCTTGCCTACAAGCTCACAGCCATGGCGCTGGCGAATTTTCGGTGTCATTCTCCTAGCCATCGGCTCTGTTTCTTTTATCAACATAATACATATCATTTTATCTATAATAGGTGTTAGTGTTGGAATATCGGACCCGGAGGGCTGGCCTCCCATGTTTGGGAAGTGGACAGAGACTTACAGTGTACGCATTTTCTGGGGGTGAGCGACTAATTTTCCAACTGATCAACATGATGATGTAACTTGCTTCCCGTAGTCGGACATGGCATCAGATTTTACGGAGGGTAAGGTCCCCTCCTATAGTGAAAATACCCTTTTTTGAGGGGATATATAGCCTTTTCACTCTCATGGCCAGCATCTCGCTCGCATTTTGCAGCTTCCCAACAAAAGCAAATACTCCGCCTTGATCAATCTCTTTACAGCCTTTGTCATGTCAGGTATCATCCATATCCATCCGGAAGAAACTCGACCCATGCCGTTCTTCATTGCCCAGGCCTGTGTGATTATATTTGAAGAATTTGTCATCGCTATAGCAAACAGAGCAAATTACACTTCACTGACAACCTTGCAGAAATTCCTGTGTTATATCTGGGTGCTTCTTTGGTTCACTTTATCCATCCCAGGCTTCATCGACGCGATGATTGATTCGGGGATGGTAGAATCCCCGCCCAATATCGGGATAGTGTCTACTATCCTTAACCTACTACCAATTGACAACTATCTCGCTTCATCGAAATAGGCCGAAATACGACAATCGTCCGGCTCTTTCTTTATTCGTGTAGTGCACCACCCTCGTATGACATATCGGTTCACTGGTGGTGGCCACAGGAAGCTTATGTAGATCCTTTCGGTGCCATGTTCCGATACTTGTGGAAAAACAACGGTCGTGGTATTTGGTTATACATATAATATATATTCTCCTCTCCAGACCATGGTAAATGACTTTGGATAGGTAGGGTAAGCTTTGAAGTCACCTGTGCACTCGTGTTCAATTGTCCAGCGCAAGTCAACGTTTCACTGAGTAGGTTTGTATGAAGAAATGAGGTTTTCTTGACGGGTCACTGTACAGTCCTCAGTCGCCTCCAATTTACCGATTTAGCATTGATGAGCCTCATGGCGCTCTGGCCATGGGAAACCAACAAACGACGATCCTCGACACGTGACGATACAACACCAAACTCGGGAAGAACAATCTCACCTGCCACATCACCATCACGAATCCACACGTCGCCCACCTCCTCCTCTCTCTTATCAACTTCTATACCGCTGCATCGCCGTCTCTAGTCGTCTCGATATCCTTTACAAGGACCAAAATCCAATGCAGGAAGACGACCCGCACCAAACACTTCCATCCTGCTACAACCCCTCTCAAAACTGGTCTCAGATGGATTCTCCAACACCTCGAGGCGCTGGGATGGGACCATACAAAGTCCTTATTAGTTGTGTCCTTTCTTCCCTTATCTTTGATGATTATTAGTCTTTTTATTTACAGTCTCATTGCCGTAGCTATAAAATGTAGTGTGTAAAACTTTCAAATATCAGTTCTTTAGCCTCTCGAAACCGTGTGCAAGCTTTAAGTTTAGTCTTTGTCCTACGTCGTCCCGTCTTGCCTCCGTCGCTCGGACAAGGAGCCTTTGAATCTCGTTCACACCCCCCAGAGCGTTACACGCTCATCAGCATTCAGCTTTCAACGTTCAACCCCTTCACCTCAAGTTCAAGCAGGGGCCGGCTGCAAGATATACCTCAGACTCAGAGTGCTAATCACGAGTCTACAACGCGACAGTCAAACGCGATCATGTGACGGCACTTAATTGATCAGTATCTTACGTAACCCCACTCAAAGTGCAGGGCACCCCCCCACCATAACCTAAGCAAAACATGATCCCTGTCAGTGTGTACGACGTGGCTAACAGGGCGACTAAAGGTGCAGACAATGTGGATAGGGCTTAGTTGGGCTGGTGAAAAATGACCTCACTGCCTTTCACATCATTCAAACCGGCCTCAGGGACACTCCGAACGCATAGAGCCGAAGAAAACCTTCATTTGCAGCCTTTCATATACGGTTTACGGTTGCTCGCCGTAGTCTCAACAGCCAACGGATTCAAGAAGATGGGAAGCTTCCTGATACCTCACGCTCTTCTAATAGTGTTACTTTTGACCAGCCTAGTTATGAAACCCTCACGACACCGTTGGCTCATTTGGTTACCAATAGCTGGTCTTGCCCCCTCCGTCTTTTATGGCCAACCCAGCGATGAACCCTCAACCAACGCGATAATCCGACATATATTTATTAATTACACATTCGTCGCTTTTGACTTTATTATCCTCACGGATGTTCAAAATGAACTTCATCAATCTGGGCAGAGTGAACCGATATTCACGGCGTCTTTTTGGGCTCGATTACGTTGGGCTCTTCAGCTCTTTTTTAACGTCCGGGGAGTGGGGTGGTCTCATGAACCAAAGGGGGTTCTGCCTCCTCATCCTAGTTCATCACGCCGTCGATTCATCATATCTCAAGGACTTTGGCTGGCGGTTTACGTATTGCTCATCGATGCCACCCATTGCGTTGGCGCATACACATCCGTTTTCACGAAAGATTTTATTCCTACCGTTTCTCAGCCCTGGCATTGGCGATTTTGGGCTCTCATTCTCTTTGGTATGAGATCAATAGCCTGCATAAATGTGCCACACATTATTCTCTCCATTGTGAGTGTTGGTGCCTGGATCACAGAGCCTAAGGAATGGCCTCCACTATTTGGAAAATTTACCCATGGATATACCGTGCGGAGATTCTGGGGGCAAGTGGCTGAGTCTTCATTCGCGGATACTTTGTTAATCACTCGTTTGCAGTCGGGTGTGGCATCAAAGCTTACGCAGGGTCAGGATTCTTCTATTACATCTTTAAGTATATTTATATAATTTCCAGGTTGTCTCCTCACCTGGAAAACACTTGGCTTGCCGTTTGCACTTGCCTTCAGGGAGCTATCAGTCATCTTATGTCCAACTCTTTACAGCCTTTATTATACATGGCATCATTCATATGCAACCGACAGATTATCGGCCACTCTTCTTCTTCCTGTCCCAACCTTTTGCAATGGCGGTTGAAGGAGTCGTGATCACTGCCATGCCCCCTCCTAAGGCGGGACAATGTTCTATGATCACACTGTATAAAGTTTTCGGCTACGTTTGGGTTTGTTGTTGGTTCACACACTCTATCTCATTTTACATGGACTCCTTAATCTCCTGGGGGATGCTAGACCCTCCATTCAATATCGGCTTAACGTCCACAATTCTTCGCCGTATCGGGGTCATCAAAACAAGTAATAGTTTGGCTCCTTGAAATTAAGATGTAAAGGTAAACCTTCATACTCTGTCGCATACATGTAGCTAACTCGTTAGTTTCTATATCTACGATCTGGTATTATCCGGATAAGAGATTCTTTTGTCTGAAAATTATGTGTTACGGCCAGTTGTTGTGCTGAATATATCACAGCCCTTGACCCTATTTCTTATTGAGAGTATTTTTTCACTTCAAGGAAATTTGTTCACCTGCCTTGTCGTAAGTTGTATGCACCTGAAAAATTCTCTCCCGGTTTTTTCAGTGAGGCTCGGAGGCCAATATGCTCTCGTGACGTCGTATCGGTTGAACTCACGGACCGGGCCTCGGCCCAGAATGGCTTCTCAGCGTTTTGTTTGTTAATTAGTTTTCACTAGAGCTTTCGTCATCAATAGAGATGTGTTCATAGGGCAGTCTCCTGATGCGTATTCCTTGATGCTAACATGAGGTTCAACGGACTTCTCTTGGTGGAGCACACGTCGCAATCTTCGGATTTTTTTCAAGTGACTCGCTCCAATTGCTACAAATATGGGATCTTACAATCCTCCAGTAAGCCCTCGTTGAAAGATGTATTTTGGGTGTGTATTGTATCTGGTTCTCTCCCTGTAAACTGAATTTACAATTCTTTGTTCTAGGAAGATCAACAATTTCGTGGCTGCTGGAGTCTTGGGGGCCGTAGTCGTCGCGCCAACCATTCGTGCTGCGACCACTGTTATTCCATCAAGCTCTTTCTCATCTTATTCAACATTTGAAACTTATTGGGCCTACCTTTACCCTTGGGGCTCCGACCACAATGGAAGTGCGTCCAGTACTTGGGACGTCGGCCTCTAATTCATCGGTTAATATTTCAACTGTTTCAGGCGCACGCATGAAAGGAAGTTCATCTGATCATAGCAACATTGTTGTTGGATCAAACACCCTCAGCCTTATCGCCACACCCACCTCAAACCCTTCTCCTCCAACTAGCACATCAAATCCCCACCCAGCAATTCATTACGCTAGGTAAGAGCCTACAGCTCCTCGACTCCAACTAACCCCTAATTCATGTGAAACCAGCGGAGCAATCCACGCCAAATCACAAATTACCGTTACGCAGGCCAATGGATACACGATTTCTGGGGAATTTAGCGCTCCAACCGCAAAAGGAACTTGGCCTGCTTTCTGGTTCGCTCTTTTGTATTGATGTCGTAATGAGCTAATGGAGTCTGAATAGGCTTACAGTATGCCTTGAGACCTTTTTGCATATGTATTTCTCTGATTTCTATTAGGCTGTCAATGGTTGGCCACCCGAGGCAGATATCGGTGAATGGAAAGGGACCAACAACAACTGGTTCAATACCTTCAACACATCTTCTATTGTTCGATCGGACCTCGTTGCTTGGCCGAGTGATTTATCATTTCACTCTATCAAGGCAGTATTGACAGCTCAACCGAACAACGCTGATGTCAAGCTTCAATTCTACATGGATGATGTATTGCGTGCAACACAATATGGTCAAGGATTTGTCGGCAAGCCACTTTGGTTGTAAGTCGGATTATCTATTTCGCGTGAGTTGAAACTAGACTACATTGTTTGCAGGATTGTCAACCTCCAGGTTTGTTTCCAAACCATTTATCAAACTATTTTTAGTCAATGTCTTGAAAATATAGATGGAAGGTTCATCAGGTTCACCAGGACCGAGCGGCACCACGACGTACAAGGTTCGCAATGTTGTAGTGACGAGAACTGGGTAATTAGGTGTCGGAATACATCAAGTATGCCTTGTACGCGTTGTCCCGGGCCCCAAGAATTCCTCAGTAGTCTATGACAACTTGAACATCCATAAATTCAGTAGCCTTAATTTTTTTCCACGTCCCTTTGAAGGTTTGAGCTCAGGTCGGCAATCCGGCAACGCATCGCAAAAAACCGCAGCAAATTCCCACATCCGAAAATTATCCGGACGCTTCCATGGCATTTTCTGCCTAGTCTCTTTCACAGTTCTTAGAACGAATTCCTCCGTGGGTAACCGAGTGGAGTATTAGGGAGCATCACAGACTTCTGTAATCAATAAACTTCTTCTCAAGCTGTTTTTTACCCAGGTTGCACAACGATATCGTTACTGACCTCCGGTGATTCGCATAACGTTGCCGGAACGTCCACCATATTTTAGGTTAGTCTGGAGGGATTCTCATCCGGCCCACCGCGTATTATGTACCATACCGCGAAGCCGGTTAGACCCTCTTCCCACTGGAGGGTAGATCCTTCACAGTCAAATAACAATTCTCCTTAAAAATGCCCATTACCTTTCGAAGGTCGGTCTATTTTCATTCTTTCTCCCCTGTTTCTCCCCTTCACCCCTTCCATCTCGTTTACTCTAATGGCTGTAGTCGAACGAGCCAGATATGAGCAAGTGGCATTAGGAATGACACTCCTTGGCTTGCTCTTCTCGTCAATGTGTGTTTTCTACCGGCGATAATTCTGTTCATGTTGAGGTAGCTAATAAACCCCAATGATCGAACAGGCTTTACGGAATAACTTTAACACAAACATATAAGTATTTTCAGCGATTCCGTGCAGATCCTCTATTAGTAAAACTATCAGTGAGTCACTTCTGTACATATACCATTGCAGCCAATTGATGTTTAGCAAGGTTGTCGGGGTCTGGTAACTGGCTACGTGCTTCCCTTGTAGTTTCATGAATAACCAAGAATTTCAATAGTTTCATTGATACCGTATCATTTGTTCTCGTGGGACACGCCTGTTGGTAAGTTATTCCGTTTATATACTACCAGGAATATAAACCTATTAATGATATACAGGTATTATTTAGTCACTACCGGACCCATAGGACTAGCTGTCTGGTACGTGCACCCATAAATACAAAGATTAATAAGTCCTGACCGCAACGGCAGGAGCTTAAATGTGAGCTCTCAACATTTCATATCCCTCACATAGCACCTAAAGGACAATAAGGCTGAATTAGCCTTGTCTGTAGGTGTTTCCCTATGATAAAGGCATACTTAGTTCTTGATAAGTACTTTATCAGATGGCGATCTCGGGAATTACAGAAACGTTTGTGATAACTGATTTTTGTTGCTCACCCGCTGATTTTATCCTATAAAGGTTTTTGGCTTACCGGGTGTGGTTGCGTGGGTCACCTCTTTATATTTATGTGGCTTGACGATGATGCTGAAGAGACATTTACAGTGAGTAACCGACATTGTTTATTAACCAGCATACTGGTTGGTCACGTTTTTCTGATCACATTATCACTCCAAATTACTGAAATTTGACATTGACTATTAGCTATCTCTAGCACTTTTACATTTCGGTCCGTGCACACCTTATCTTTGCCTCTTCGAGGTTGACTATTTTTGTTACCAACATTTCAGCCAGTGGCGAAGGTGCGTTAACCCTACATTGCTGTTTGAATCAGTTCGATTTCTACCTGGGCACTAAATTTATTTTGTAAAGTTTCGGCCATCCAGTTCCTTTTGCTCAAAAGATTTGCCCGTTTTAGCAGCGCCAAGGTAAATCACTGGCTATGCTGGCGGTCAGCAAAGTAGCATGTTGAACTGTTAATTTCTGGCCTACAGATTCCCAGTGTCCTCCGACTCTCAAGTGCCGCCTTATGTGATACAGGTATCGCAATCTCATTGTGTTACTATTTACACAAGAAACGTACGGGATATAGACGGTATGTGCTATTGAACTATAATTTTAGTATCAGTTGAACAATGTGTTAAGGACGGACGAAATTATTGATTACCTGATTTTGTTTTCTATAAACTCTGGACTGCTTACAAGGTATGTAAACCAGAACCGTCCGGTGGCGTACACCTCATGCCAGCCATCTAGTGTTACGTCAGTAGCTTGTTTGATCACTGTAAGTTCATTTCTAAAAATTAATGCATAATACAGGCTCTCATTACTATGTAGTATCTGGTGGTCCCTAGAACATGGGTTTATCTGGCGCTCTGCTTCTTAATTAGTCGACGTCTGTAGTTCCACCACTTCAATTAAATTCGAAGACTAACTTGCACACATAGTCTATGCAAATACATTCCTTTGCTCGTGAGTAACGTTAAATTTCTGTATATTATCTCACCTGAAAAACCATCAGCCTAAATTCCCGTCAAATTCTCCGGACAGCCGACAGTGAGAACGATTCTCCGATTGTTCCTCACTTTCGCCCTACTCGCCTCAGAGATGCGCTTTTCGTGAGGTCTTGGTACTCATCGGAGAAGGTATGCTGAAATTACGCTTAATACCAGTTACATCTAGCTAATTCGTACATCATGCATTCTTAGCCCCATACACAAATTGATGTACATGTGGTCACCGAAATTGTCTCTGACAGTAGCTCTCGCACGGATAGACCTCGCATAACCATCTCCCCCATGGTTGGTGCTGGAAAAGTATGTTCACATGGATTCTCGTATCAAATATGAACATAATGCCCTCTCTAGTCATCTAACAGTAGTAACTCTGAGATTACTAGTCCAAGTGATTCTCTAAACGAGTTATAATATTTATATACATTACTTTCTCTGAGTCTTCTTATTTAAATCTGTGATATAAACTCAAACATGTAACTCCACATAAGAGGAAGCTATATTACAGTCCTACCAAGCGCATCACATTTATAGAAAGACGCCTTACGCGCGATTGCAATGGACACGTGGCTTCCGAAAATGATCACGTTCTCGAATACTCAACAACCAAATCCGGCGACATTGAACCTCGGACTGACTCCTGACTGACCAGTCAGTAGATTCCTCGGACTGTCCAGCCACTTCGACTGCCCTTTTGTACGCCAGGATACCTCGTTCAATACAACGTGGAGCTTCACAACAACGTATAAGACGTGCACTTTATGAACGGACGCCGGTTATATTTTGAATTGTCCTTGATCACGGTCGCACTCATACTTGCGTCCGATTTTGTCTCAGCAAATACACCGCAATTATATTCCGTCGGCAGCAATTCAACAGATTTGACTGGAATGACCGTCACTGTATCGAATGTCGCAGGCAGGGTAGACTCCAGCTCATCTTCTGGGAACTTCTACCGGCCACCACAAGTTCCACTAGATGCCCAACTCTATCCAGAAACACCTGAAGGCCTGAATTTACAACAAGTGCATGTCTTTGTGCGACATGGTGCAATGATTGTAATATATGAATGTTCATTGGCTGATACTTACCTTTAGGCGAACGTAGTCCGGTTGGTGTACGTCTCGCGAGCTCTATTCCACAACACTGGATGTTATGCAAGACGGCTCGTCAGTTTCCTGCAATTGTTTCTGACCTGACCGACGAGGGAGGGAAAGGAAGGTTTATTCGTAGTCGCCAGATGGTAGAACGAAGTGACGGAACAGTCGTAGACGGAGAATGGTTAGTACACGCTTCTTACTGAGGATTTCTAAATGTTAATGTATATTCCTATTTTTGTTGAATTTTTCTCCAAAATCACAGCTTTTTGGGAGAATTGACAGACGTTGGAAGACAGGTATTAATGCTCGCTGCTTTGAAGATATCATGGATGTTAATCGAAGAATGTAGTCAACATTCGAATACGGGAGGGCTTTGCGAAAGCTCTATGTAGACAAGTAAGGAAACCCATCGTATCTTTCAACTTGACTTACATAGGGGTGGTACAGGCTAGGCTTTCTACCAGATACCCTTCCCAAAAGAAACGAAACTTATTTCAGGTAATTTACTTCAACCCAACCATCCCTTAGTAGATACATTATTGGTATTGTTAATTTAGGAGCACGAATCTCCCACGTACGATCGAATCTTTGGAACAAGTCGTGCATGGCCTATATCCAACGAGCAAGTGTGCTCGTGACGCCCTCCCCGTTATTTTTGTTCGGTAATCTGCTTATGGGATCGTCGATCTGCACATTCTTACCGATTTTCTAGCAATGGGAAGGATGAGAATCTTTTGGGAAACACATCTGCTTGCAAGCGGCTAGAAATATTACAGGTTGGGTTTGCGCAAGGTATGATTTTAATAATCTAGTAGAACATGCAGTCCTGATTCCTATCCTACAGCTGCCGCAGCGATATACAATCCCTCACTAACACACCTTGACAAAAAATTATCGAAATACCTTGATGGCAAGCCTATTCGAGTGGATGGCAAACCCCGAGCTTCAGGAATTATGGATACGGCGAGTCAAGCCGTTGATATATATCTGATGCCTTCTGACTCAATCCACCGTAGATTCGAGCTGCAATTGCTAATGGAATCAAAGTTCCAAATGAGTTTGAAGATAAATCCATTGTTGATGTTATCGTATGTGTTTACGAAAGATAATCTCGTTGTGTAAATCTGATCTAGACATCAGGAAAATGCAGTCGTCAATGAATGGTTTGCAGGCAGGTGGTTTTGGTAGTATGCAATAATTATGTGCTCATCAGAGTCACGCTCACAAAAATAGGGTGTAAGATAGTCATGTCTCTCCTTCCCAGTGCCCCGGTTCTTGATTACTTACCATCCACTGATTTTTTATAGATAAAACTGAAGAAGTTCGCCGACTTGGAATGGGACCACTCCTTGCTGATATGACCCGCAAAATGCAGAACAAAGTCGATAAGGGAAGCTACGACCCATTGAAAATTCTGGTTCACAGCACCCATGACACCGCGTTGGCAGCTCTATGTGCTACGTTGGACGTATTCGACAATAAGTATGTTCAAAATATTCATGAAACAATATTATGTTTATGCTCTGCACACAGTTGGCCCGCCTTCACAGCTTCGATCACCTTTGAGTTGTTCAAGAAGGCGAACGAGAAGACTTCGCCAAACCTCTCTCAATCTATATTCTCGTCTCTCCGTTCCGACTCATCGGAACATTGTAAGATATCTAACCTTGAACCGCTTTTCACCGCTAATAATCCTCCAACCTACACTTCTAGTTGTAAGAATGCGTCATCAGAATAAGAACATGGTTTTGCCCATATGTGCCGAGGAGGGTAAACATTTCCCTGGACATCCAGAATTTTGCACCCTGGCGGCTTTCCGTGATCGGGTTAAAGAACTTACCCCAGTTGATTGGGAGAACGAGTGCGCACCTGCAGGGAAACCTTTGTGATTCAGGATTTAGAATGAAGGCCTGTGGAGCATTTATGGATGACCGCTTTTGGTATTTATTTTAGCAGGAGTCTATTTCTCCCACATACCATTAATTTCTCCGGGGTATACTTGTTAATCTCTCTTAGTTGGCTGATCTAGTCCCATATATGCTTACTTCACAATAGATTCAGTGTTCTTGTTGTGAACGCAGAGCTACACCACCCTCTTACAACACTTGTTTTTAACTGAACTACAGTGAAAGTTAATTGATGGAAGCCAAGTTGGCAGCCTCACTGGGATAGGGTTCTATCATTGATCGCTCGGAAAATAGGAACTACTCACGCCGCGGAAATACTAAAGACCGTCCCGTGTCGAGGGCTGGCCGGGAGGGTATACCCGTTGCTATACGTCCATGCTCCCGAGGTTATGTTTCCTACAGTGATGACATGACATTAACCAGTGTCAAGAGCACAAATCAATGCATATCACCTGTCTCAAAAGGCACATAACCACGAGGATTGGTATTATCGACGAATAGATGCCACACTCCCGCATACACATTTGACAAGAATATGAGCGGACCCTCAACGTCACCAAACTGTGAGTTAGCAATCCCATTTGTAACGGTTGTCCAGGTTCCGAAAAATGTCTTTGAGCGCTCCTGGAGGATGAGACCACCTGTCTTGCTAAACCGGTGGTAGTAGCCGGAAGCTGCGTCCCAAGCGACAGTGGTGTCTATGATATCGCGGCCGGGATCTATCCAGACTGCAGGAGCCGAGAATGTTTTGAAATCGGTGGTGGTAGCGTAGAGGATCCGTGCATATGACGACCCGGTATGGCCGGTGTCAGTCGATGCATAAAGCTTCGAGGCCCAGTAGACGATGAATTTCTTGCTCGCCGCATCGTAAGTCGCTTCCGGCGCCCAGCTCATTCCGGCCTGACGGAATTCCAGTCATCAGGGAGGACCATGAACATCCTTGCATCAAAAATTACACACCTCTGGGGGTGAAACCTGCACAAGACGTTGGGCTGATGAGATCGGGCGACTCCCAAATTGCTAAAGATCGGCTGCCGGTTCTACTCGCTTGATCCCAGGACAAACCAGAACCATACATCTTCAGGTCGGTGGCAATGAGATAGAACTTGCTCCCCGAAGGATCGCGAATAATGAAAGGGTCACGCAAGCCCTTAGTTCCAAGAGTTGATGTGAGGACAGGTTGTCCGCCTTTCACAGTGTTCCTAGTTGGTCTGATTAACGAATTTTATGAGTACAAACCTCAAAATAGTTACCATGAAACAGGAGAGTTCGTTTTGCTAATGGCGAAATAGATTTGCTCCCCTTTTAATATTATCACTATTAGTCAAGGACCCGAAAGAAAGAAATGACATACCTGTTGCTGTCCCTTCTCCCGTGAAATAAACGAAACCATATGCCGCACCAGATGCCTGTATCAAGTAATTCAATCAGACCCTCCTACATATATACTCTTGATTTACTCACCTGACGTTGCGCCAACGGATTACTGACCACAGTAACGGTCAACAAAGAGAGAATACCGAGTAACAGCCCCACGAGCTTGAACATCATGGGCAAATGATATACAGCTGCACTGGAAGATTACACTGAAGCCTTTAAACCCCCTAGCCTACAGTCAGTCAGTCGATCACGAGGTGGTGCCCGAAGGAAGTCCAATACAAGAAGGCCCGGAATGTAGATATTTATCCGCGCATGATTAGATATGTCTTCGAACTCGTCAGCAGGCGTGGTCCTCCTGTTTTTATTCACGCGGGGTTGCCCACCAAATGGTGTTACCCAACGGGCCGCCAACCTGCGGAACGGAAGACGGCCCAAAATACACGGTACGGGTCCCGACACCGTTGTCACCGACGTATTTTGCCGCGGACGCAGGAAGATTTCAAGGGTATGATATTGTAGTAATTCCAAAAAATAGTATGGGGATGATGTTGGGAGGCGAAATCTGGACAAGGAGGGTGAAGATGCGTGCGCCATCTTACGCATTCATCTATTTTGGTCCCTAACTCTAAGGCTGTTGAAGCCAAAGCATTTTTATCCTCAGTCACGCGCGCGCAAGGAATTTACTATTAATTGAATAGAAAAGGCGTTCAAAATGGCATAATGCAGATGCGTTGCCCAAACAGCGGGGGAGGGACTTTTTTAATTCTCTTGAACGATTTCGAGGTAGTTTTGAGTCTGTCAGAACCTGGTGGTAGTCTATCATCACAAGCTCACATCGTATTCAGTTTTGATTAGGAACAGAGGTTCAAAGCGTTTTTCGCGATAATCATTTTGTAAGTGGACTATCATGCAGATTAACCGAGTTACACAATGGAAGCCAAGTTGGCAGCCTCACTGAAGTATGCTCAGTATCCCGCGGCTCTATAACACAAGAAAATTACTCACGCTGCAGAGATGCTAAACACTGTCCCGTGCCTGGGGCTAGCTGGAAGGGTGTATCCATCACTATGTGTCCACGCTCCCGAGGTTATGTTGCCTGCAATTGCAGAATATATTAACTTCGAAGTGGCACAAGAGTAGCAGTAAAAGGACGCACCCGTCTCGAAAGGAACATAACCCTGAGGGCTAATGTCGTCAACAAACAAATGCCACACCCCCGCGTAGACGTTCGACAAGAAGATGAGAGGGCCTTCGACATCACCATACTGAGAACTGGCGATACCATTCGTGACGGTCGTCCATGTCCCGAAGAATGTCTTTGAACGTTCCTGAAGGATGAGGCCGTTCGTCTTGCTAAATCGGTGGTAGTACCCGGTAGCCGCATCCCAAGCAACAGTGGTGTCAATGATGTCACGGCCGGGGTCGATCCAAACAGCAGGGGCAGAGAATGTCTTGAAGTCGGTGGTGGTAGCATAGAGGATTCGCGCATATGACGAGCCGGTATGTCCAGTGTCGGATGATGCATAGAGCTTGGATGCCCAGTACACAATGAACTTTCCGCTTGCCTGGTCGTAGGTAGCTTCGGGAGCCCAGCTCATTCCCGCCTAATGGAGTCCCAGGTATCAGGAAAATAACGTCAAAAAACCCTGAACCCGAAAATACAGACCTCCGGAGGAGAAACCTGTACGAGACGCTGCGCAGACCAGCTCTTGAGATCAGGAGATTCCCAGATCGCCAAAGACCGACTACCATGTCTACTCGCTTGATCCCAGGACATCCCTGAATTGTACATCTTCAAGTCGGTGGCGATGAGATAAAATTTACTCCCTGAAGGATCGCGGATGATGAAAGGGTCCCGAACACCCTTGGTCCCTAAGGTTGACGTGAGGACGGGGTTTCCACCTTTCACGGTGTTCCTAGTGAAAATGATGACCTAGCCTCATAGTGTGCGTAATAATGTATTTACCATGAAACGGGAGAATTTGTTTTGCTAACAGCGAAATAAATTTGTTCGCCTTTTGGTATCGTCAGGTATGGTTGAGGATTTATAGAAATACAGCAACATACCAGTTGCAGTTCCTTCTCCCGTGAAATAAACAAATCCGTATGCTGCACCGGAGGCCTTTATCAGAAGTAGGCAAGGTTCTCACCCGAACCCAACACACATGTATTGGTTCACTCACTTGACGCGCCACGGGATTACTGACCACAGTAACGACCAACAACGAGAGAACTCCGGCTAACAACCCAGAGAGTTTGAACATCATAAGTGGAGAATAAACTGCACAAGTCGGTCACTGTGGTGTAATATCATCCTGAGGCCTTTTAAACGCCCATATTTCCGGTCACGAGGCGGGGCCCACAGAAAACTGGACACAGCGAGAAGACCGGGAATGCGAATAATTTTCCGTCGAAGTGCAGGATGTTCTTCGAATGCGTCAGCAGGGATAGTCCCACCTTCACTCATGCGGGACCGTGGATCAAGTGGTGTCATACAGCGGTCCGCAAGTAATTGAATGGACGGCGGCCTGGTATACAGTCTAGACTTCAGTGGTGGCACTGTTATACGATAGATTTGCGTTGTGTCTGCCAAACAAATCTACAAAACGGTCCCGAATTAAGTTCACATTAAGTGCTTTTCAAGACAGGCTCGGAATCATGGCGCTAGGTTCTTGAGGCCTACATAGTTGAGGACTATTAGAACCGAACTGTGCACGATTGCCCACATGGCAAGATGAGAGTATTGATCATGAATGATCATGCACATGCTCAGAGAACCATGCACACGTGATATTCCATGTTCGTTTGCCTTCAAAGTTCAGATTTTCCTCAACACCCCCACCGAAATCAATGTTGTTGGTTTCGCGAAGCTCTCTCCCTCAGATCGCTAATAGTCGGACCGCCATTGGTGTATGGATGCATACCAATGTCCGAGAGAAAAAATATTGATAAACGGTCGTTGGTGTCGGATTATCGTGATCTTTAGTCTTTCGCAGAGGTCCGGCTTTGGTCGAAACGATCTGACTACACACCTAAAGAAACGATTATTGTGGCACCTGCGGATTGGTGCTGAGGACTGCTAAGGGGACCACGCAGGAAGGCAAATATCAGTAAAGAACTCTGGATTCTATGCAGGTGCCGATCGGGTCGCCTTCGCCAAGATTCCGCAATGTCGGTAAATTTATTTGGAGACAACACTCCCCAAACACCAGGATAAACGATCTGAACGCTGGCTACAACATTGAGCATATACCTGCTAGAACTTCGGTGTATGACCATAAATCTGATATATCCGGTCTCTTTGATTTGCTCTTGTTTACTTTCGAATCTCACAGGACCGAGCTCACCCACTGTCCATGACCGCACGCGTCGGAACCACTAATGGAATCGAACTTGAGCTTGAATACTGATCTCCTGGTGGTTAATATGGATGTCTTGCGTTGGTTTTGCTTCGTCTCAACCAAGAGTCTGTGTTCGTATAAGGCATGGGGAAGCAGGATAGAAACGACAATCAGGAACTCCCCCCGACCCGCCAAGCACACGATTTCAGGGGATATCCAAATTTAGGAGGAATTGACGTCACATAAATTGTCTACGTCATTGGCTCCACTGGGCTCCACACACCGATAGTGATCGTTCTTCTCCCCAACTTGCTCTTCGCCGTTGGAAAATTCATAACAATTCCTAAAGGGGACCGCTTGTCTCCTGTTATCCGGCAGCAAAGGGAATGCCAGTCATTTACGCTCTTTTATCGCAACGTTCTTGATGAATTCAGGTGCGCTTGCCGTGATAATTGATTTTCAACCCCAAATTTCAATCAGGAGAACTAGACGTCCGCCATGGATTCCACGCGTGCCACGTGAACCTTTCTCTCTGTTATAAAGATCCGGGAAACTCAAAGGTCAAGAGCTATTCGCATTTCATATTCTTCCCATCATACACGACTTGAAAATCCCACAACCATGTCCGACCTAGAAGGAAAGACCATGAAAGCTCTCTGGTATAATGCTGTATGTCATCTTCCGAACCCAACCGTCGTCTTGGTATTTAGAATATACGTAGCCAGAAGACTTTGAAATTAGGCAGGTCCCCATCCCCCAAGTCGGTGATGATGACGTATTGCTCAAGGGTATCTCGTGGTTTTTATAATTCTCATCATTCTCTCATCATTATGTATCCCATAGTAAACTGTTGTGGTGCGTAAACCCGACGTATTTCGGCGTAGGTGTACTAAATACAGGTTAGGTGTTTGTGGCACTGACCAACATATACATCATGTGAGTTGTTTGACCCTCCATTCTTTGGCCTACATGGTTTGACAATCTCTCTTTTAGGGGGAATTCATCTCCCAATTCCCGGTATATTATTATCTCCACAGTTTCTGTTCCCCGCTCACGTGCTATGTAGCTGATCCCTGGACATGAAGCCATTGGAACTATCGTAAAGATGGGCAAGAACGTGAAGGGTTTCTCGATTGGTGACAGGTGTGTTGCTGATGTAGGAATCACCGTGAGTGCATAGTACGCTACAGTAAATGCGAACTGTAATGAACAACATCATATCCTTTCCACCTAGTGCGAAAACTGCTTCTACTGTCGCCGAGGCCAGTCTCTCCTATGTGAAAACTTCAACTCTCGCGGAGTCACCCAGGATGGTGGGTTCGCGGAATACATTGTCTAGTATGTTTTCTTCTCCGATCATCGGTCCCCAAGCTAACTGCTCGTCATGCAATAGCCAGCAAAAGAAGCTCTACAAAGTCCATAACCTAACCGATGAAGAATCAACACTCCTTGAGCCCGCAGCATGCGCGATCCACGGCCTCGACAAACTTAACCCTCCCGTCGGGATCGAAGTACTCATGTTGGGCGCTGGCCCCACCGGTCTCATCCTAGCCCAACTTCTCAAGTTGAACGGTGCCTCCCGCGTGGTCATTGCCGCAAACAAGGGAGTCAAAATGGATATCGCGAAAGACCTCAGCGCGGGCGACGAGTACATTGAGCTCGATCGCCAGAACCCTGAGGCTCAGTGGCAGAAACTCAAGGATGACAACCCATATGGGTTCGATGTTGTCGTTGAAGCCACCGGCGTGGAGAAGCTGGCGAACGATAGTATCAACTATGTTCGAAGGGGAGGTACATTGATGATTTACGGGGTATACGAGAACAAGGCCTTGGTGCATTGGCCTCCTTCCAAGGTACAATTCCTCCGCTGAATGATATTAATTTCATTAATTAAATATGCTTCACGCAGATCTTTGGGGACGAGATCAGGGTTTGTAACCCCACGCAATTTAACAGTCTCCAGCTCATTAACTTCTATACCCCACAGATTATTGGCTCGTTCTCGCAAACATACTGCTTCCCACGTGCGGTAGCCTACCTTGACAGTGGCAAGATCAATGTCAAGGGTATGGTCACTGATGTTTTCAAACTGGACGACTACCAGAAGGCGCTCGATAAGATGAGCAGCAGGGCTGCGCTCAAAATTTGCATCAAACCCTAGTTGGTTCTGATTCTTGAGCTCGTAGTTGTAGCTTATGATTAATTGTATCAATATCTCTGTATCGAACAATACACCGACTCGTTTGTGGAATCCTGGTGCTTGCGGGGATTTGTCAATGTTTTATGATGTATCGTCACGGGAGTCCGGCTTGGAGGTACAACAATCACGATCCAAGTGCAACTTCGCGGTATTTCGATTGAGTCGCGAGCCTTTTCGGGCGGAGAGGCGATGTCACCGTGATAACCAATCCCTGGCGTACCGGGGTCGAGTGAAATGTGTTTTCGTCGTTCAGTGACCTGGTTTGGTGCAACGGATACTGGATTAATGGGCACGACACCGGTATCGCTGTGTTTACTCCGTCTCCCTCTATTTAAACTAGTAAATTGACATGCTTTAGGAATTGTGTCATAGGCCACCAATGCTTGAAAACGAGGGTAAGTCGCCTATAGTGCGCGGCGGCTCGTAAATGTAAGATTTCCTAGAGTCTAGACAGGAGGAACGCAAAATGTGCGGTCACATGATGGTTCCAACATCTTCGATGCTGCCAAGTGAGGGACAGGTTAGAAGTAACTTGTTAAATCCAAGAATCTAGATCTTGGATTTCGTGTAAATGCCAAGACGCCAGGATAGCGTGCTTGGTTGAGGTGGGAGTTCATATTCTTCAAGTCGAGTAAGCGCGTCTGGGCAATGGAGAAACGTTATTCGCTTCGCCAGTGTGCGAAAGTGAACGCACGTACCCTGGTATGTAGCGTAATAGCAACCTCGCTTACTTTCCCGTGAACCTTTATAGGAGGCAGGCGTGGATACAGGAAATAGTGCGTAGTTAGTTATGCGATACTTCTCTTTCCTATCGCCTGACAGGCGAGGATTACTTCGGGTTGGGCGTGGCATACGAATTCCCATCTGTGCTATGTAATGGGCTCCGATCGAGTACTGCCGCTATCGCATGACGTTAGGGTGTGTCAGGGTTATAGCCTTCTCCCACAGGGTCATTTAATATGTGAGTCCCTATGTAGGAAGGCCTGAATAATTGAATGTTTGACCAGGGCGGGGGGGTTGTTTCGTCAAGTCTGATTCGCTATCTGCGACCATTCGGCTCTACGAGTACAATGATCTGCGGTTGACAATTGTTCGACCCTCAAATTGTATACGGGAATAGCGCCTGTTGTGGTGCTATCCCCGACTCCGGAGGTATTGTGTCGAAAGTTGTTTTCGTCCGAAGAGCTATCCCCTTGATGTGACGTGTGAAGAGGAAAGTAAATGTTAAATCCTAGTCCACCAGTGCGTGCCCTAATCCCTGGGCGTTTAATTAATTTTATCACTAGAATGATGTGGAGCCATGCGTCATAATGTTCTTCGGTGGATATTGTCGTACCAAGAATTGGTTAATATTAATTGTAGGCTAGGTTCAATTTGCGAAGGAGGCGGTAGTGTGGTGTGCGACGTAGGTGGTATAAATGAATGGTGCGTTGTAAGATGTGTAGGTTGCGATGATGAAGTCTAGATTATAGTAGGTTAATGCGCGGTGGCGGTTATGTATACCGCGTCTCAAATCTAAGTTGCTCGTTCGAAAAACCTGGCGAGTAGACATTGTCAGTGCGGGAGAGGTGTAAGCGCCGTCAACATACCCTGTTCTTGAAGCAACAGTCTAGCTTTTTCTTCCCGGAAACCCTCACGGAATCCTGGTATGGCTCCTGGGTTTCGCATGTATAAAGTCCTGCTGTATTTCCCTTTCTGTGTGACAACAATCCAGTCTCCTCGAACTCTAATAAACCAAGTGAGTTTGCATATATCCTAGGAAATTGAATGAATGACTTACGGGTCACCAGTATCCAGAGCAACAGGTTCTAGGTCTGAGCCATGAAGTTTTAGTTGTTTGACTATCGTTGCTTGGGCAGACAGGAATGAATTTATTCTGAGCTGGCGTGGTGTCTTTCTTGTCCATTCGTCCATGTCTTCACCAATAACGGCACCCAAGCGTTTACCCCATTGAATGATTTCATCGTGTTTGAATACAAATCCACCATACACTGTTCCGCTGGGAGGCATCTGTATGATTATGGTTATAGGTGGTGTATGAGATAGACCAGAGTTGCCCCGGATTGAGAATCGGACCTGCCAGTGGTGGTCGTGTTCTAGACCTAATGACCTATTTGACATGCCACGTGATCGTAATTTTGCTTTGGGGTCTTGATCGCTATTCGGCTTTTAGTTCCGATGTGGACTTTTTTTGAACACTGCCGCAACTCATGCATTACGAATTTTCGGCAACGATGGACTTGTGAATCTCCCAACTTTACCTATCTATTCTGAACTGGCTATGCACACTGATGATAATGTGCACTTCCAATTCTCCGGAGATGGTCCAGACGACCATTCAGTTTTTTCTACAGAGGGAGCAATGAAAAATATCGCTTTCGGAAGTGTAAGTGGTTTTTTTTTCGGTTCCTGGACTCTAGCAAACTGACGTTTACTTTCAAGTTTGCAGGGATGATATCAGAACTGTTTGAATACCCCTTTGACCTCGCGAAAGTTAGACTACAGTCTCAGATGCTTTCGTCTACGAACCCTACGCAACTACGCTTCAATGGACCAATGGATTGTTTAAAGCAGACCTGGAAGGAAGAAGGGCTTCGAGGGCTTTATAGGGTGTGTAATAACCTTCGATATACTTCTTATCTTAATCATCCGCCAACAGGGTCTTCCCGTACCTATCATTGGCTCGATGGTAGAAACAGCTGCTTTGTTTGTTGCCTATTCATCTTTTCAAAACGCCATACGGGCATACTCTCCTGGTGGGCGAGACCTTGATGAAAATGGACGTCTCGTACCACTCTCGATACCCCAGCTCGCAGCTGCGGCTGCAGGCGCCGGTTTCGCTACGAGTTTTATTCTGTTCGTCTTTCGTGCGCACTGAGTTGTGGCATTGAGCCTTTTGTCTTGAGATTATATATTGACGCATTCGATAATGTAGCACCCCCATAGAACTTGTGAAGTGCAAGATGCAAGTACAGATGATGAACTTTCCTTCTCTACTAGTTCATGGATACCGCCGACCAGTATCAGCCATAAAATCCCCAATACGACACCCCCCGATGGCCACGTACTCTGCTTTACATGCTCCCGCTCTGAATTTCTATTCTAATACACACCATATTTTACATCAACGTTCCGCGAAAGCTCCATTTACCACGGCAAGTACCGCACCCCGACCTCCTGGAGCTTTTGCCATCATCAGGTCCATTCTCAAAAACCATGGGGTTCGTGGTCTATGGCTTGGTCACACTGGTACCTTACTCCGAGAAACGGGTGGGACGGCAGCTTGGTTTTCCGTGAAGGAATTAGTTGCTGTTATCCTTCAGAACCGCCGAATCAATGCCTCTCAGACCTCGGAATCTTCGTCGCTGTACAAAACGGAAGCCGTGGACCTCCTTCCATGGGAATCGGCTCTTGCCGGCGCCATCTCAGGTGGTGCTTGTGTTCTGGCGTTTTACCCTGCGGACACAGTAAAGAGTGCAATGCAAACGGAAGATGAACTTCGCGCCCCGCGACCCACGGCCGCATCAACAACGCCTTCAAAGCCGTTGTCCCGTTCCTTTGCAGGAACTTTCATGCGCATGTATAGTACATATGGTCTTCGGGGCCTATATGCTGGTTGTGGAATGACTGTTGCTCGGGCTGTGCCTAGCAGTGGGATAGTATTTGTCGTTTACGATGGACTATCAGCTTGGCTTGGATAAGGACTCAGCTTTACATGTCTATATATTAGAGAGATACCTTGATTAATCCTTTGATTATTATTGGCCTAAAAGTTTGTTAATCGTCCCTCATCCAATACTTATTTATACACAAATATACAGTAACACATCTTGTTTTCTAAGGCTACTTATAATCTTGGCACCCGCATTTCGGGCCGGTTAATATCCCTACTCGTGATCGGAGCCTACAGCAACTCTACCTTCATTGACGTTAGATACTCTTCTAATTAGACAGTTCTTACGTGCGTTAGAGAGGTTCCTTCGTTGACATCTATGCTTCTACGTCCCAAATTTGGTTTGCCTTATATTTGGGGTCGAACCATCACTAAACCCGCCACTCAAGAGAAATTCGCTCAACGTCTCCTAACACTATCTTCTGTGCAAGGTCCTCTGCAGCCACCGTTGGAAACTAGGACACTCCCGGATTATTTCTCCTCGGAGATACTACAAAAACATAGTGACCGACCTGCGCTGATATGCCGAAGTGAATCTCCATTTTTCCATGGCGGCCCTTCGACAAGGAATCTTGGGGTTGAGACACACCTAGCTTTGGATTTCCAAGAATTTGACCAACATAACAACGCTCTTGCAAGGGGTTTGTTGGGAATGGGAGTTCAAAAGGGGGATAGAGTTGGAGTTGTGATGGGAAACAACAGGTAGTTATTTGTATACGCTGTTGAATATTGTGGTAATGAGTTTAAACTTTGATATGTCAGTGCATATGCAATGTTACAATGGGCTTGTGCCAGCGTTGGAGCAATTTTGGTCACTATCAATCCTGCCTATCGTACACATGAATTGGTGGGTTCCCACCTTTTAACAGTTAAATTTAGAGCACAGATATAACTGCGATTCGATAGATAGACACATTAAAGATAGTTGGAGTAAAACATCTCTTCGTAGTTCCTCACATCAGAACTTCATCCTATGTCAAAATGTTATCGGAAGCGCTGCCAGGACTACGAAATTCCCCTGCTGGAAACATCCAAGAGCCAGCTCTCCCTGAGTTGCGGAACCTAGTCATCGTCGACTATAAGGGCACATACCACCACGAGCTAGACGCCCTTGGAGTCAGAAATTTTATCGATTGGCGTGAAATCTTCATTTGGTCTGAAGATGCGCCAGAACGAGCACTCCAACACAATATTACCAAATCACTAACCAAAGACGACGTGATTAACCTTCAATTCACCAGGTTGGCGGTTCTTTCCCAGATTGCCCTATGACCTCCTTCCTGATATGTTCTAGCGGGACTACTGGGGCCCCGAAGGCTGTATCGGTAAGTTTCTGTTTCTATACTCATGGGATATCATTATCTCCTGTTGACTTTATTTCAGCTTACCCATTCGAATCTACTTAACAATGCTCTATCTATTGGTCGATGTATGGATCTCACAGAAAAAGATGTGCTTTGTATGTATCCGTTCCGGCGAACCCGTAGCAGTCGTTCAACGTTTACTTCTTCTCTAGGCAACGTCCCACCTCTTTTCCATTGTTTTGATAAGTTTTACTTCACACATTTCCTTGTTAGTCATTCTGATTTCATTTGCCCTTTCACGCCTCGTCCTAGGTAACCTAGCGACTTGGTCTCATGGTGCTTGTATTGTGTATCCTTCCGAAGTATTCGATCCACCAGCCATCGTTGATGCGGTAATGAAAGAAAAATGTACGGCCCTGCACGGCGTACCAACTCATTTTCTTGGTGTTCTCGCAAATGTCGATGAGCGGCAACAAGCCGGCGAGGCCCTCGATATGAGCCGATTGCGGTATGTTACTCAGCCTATTTCTACCTCCTTCATATAAACTAAATTCTCGATATGGTGCTGATATATAGCACTGGAATTGCTGCCGGTTCCCCCGTCCCTATTGAACTGATGAAGAGCCTCATAACGAAACTAAACCTTGTGGGCCTCACAAATGCGTATGGAATGAGTAAGTGTTATTTGAGTGCCCCAAAGCGTTATGCCAGGAGCTAACAATAAATAATTGAATAGCGGAAACTAGGTCAGCGTTCAGTCCACGGGATTAGGGAATTTCTTTTATATTTGCTCGATGAGATAGCCCAGTATCTTTCCAAACAACAACTGCAGACCCAATCATCAAGCGAGTTGAGACGGTTGGAAAAGTCCAACCGCATGTCAGGGCGAAAATAATCGACTTAGAAGGAAATATTGTCCCCGTTGGCGTACCTGGTGAAATTTGCATCGCTGGCTATCTACTCCAAAAAGGGTTGCTTGAATTTCTCCTCTCCAGCCAAGCTCTCAACTCAGAATTTGTCTATGTAGATATTGGGAGGATGAAGAGCATACACGGGCTGTCATGAAGAAGGATAAAGATGGGACCCTTTGGATGTTTACGGGTGATGAAGGTATCATGGATGAAGAGGGTTACCTGCGAAGTAGGCCTGTTCTCTGTCACCGAACCCAATACTGATCGACATATCGCCCATCAAAAAGTCGTAGGTCGTATCAAGGTGAGTCGTACGTTTTCTATTACCCTACCGCGCTAATCGTGTTATATAAGGATATCATAATCCGGGGAGGGGAGGTACCAATTCTAGCCTTTTTTTTTAGATTCTAGAATTAATGATGCCTCTAGAATCTTTTCCCTGTTCAGATCGAGAATGCTTTGTTGACACAAGAATCTATTCGAGAAGCAGCAGTGGTGTCTGTCCCTGATCCCAAGTATGGAGAAGTAGTTGGGGCTTGGATAGTTCGCCAGCTAGGCACAAATATCTCAAGGGAAGCCGTTCGAAAGAGCGTTATAGATAGGATGAATCCTCAAGTAAGAAACCCATCGTTCGATCCAGGCCGTGTAGTTGATTTCGAGCCCTAGAATTCGCCTTCGTGGGTCTGGTTTATGGGAGAGGACGGGGCTCCGAGTGAACTTCCGAAGACGGCTAGTGGGAAGGTTATGAAACATGTGTTACGCAAATGGAGCGAAGAAATGGCAAGGAAACTGGTCGGGAAAGTAGGGAGGTCGTGAAACAGAAGCGAGTAGAATTCTTGTAAGGTACAAAGAGGGTGAATTGCATTTATTAGCCACATTGATCTCTGTCCATGGATGATGGCGGGGAGGTAAAATTGTACCCCCGTTTCGACGGAGCTGTTCCGATGATGTCCGAATGAAAGACGACTCTCGTAAGACGTTGAAGATGTGATCATTTGCCGCTTGAGCAGTCCAGCTAGCTGCTGCTATTACTAGTCCATTTGATTAGTATTGGAATCATGAGGTGCGACAAGATTTGGTAGAACCTCAGACGGAACTTGGACGTTTGAACGTTGAAATTATGTGCCATTAGTTCAACCTAGTTGGCAATGGAGTCTACGGTCATGAATTTATTTATTTTGTGATATACTTATGGGTCCAAAATAAAAATGAGCTCTAGACAATATAGTTTAAACATTAATCTCTCTCACGTTTCAGATATGGATGCACTATTTTGCAGCTGTGAATGCGATATTTTCCGCAGCATCTTTAGATCATGTCGAATTGTGACCAGGCCAGTCTGGTCCCTGGATTGTCAATCTATTGGGAAGTTCAGTAGCCTCCACGTGATCATGTGAACGCACGATCAGGAATTTGAAAAGTGGCAAGACAACTTGCTCGGAAGACGTTCCCTTTCCTCAACGCGTTCCCAGTCTCATCATGTCGAAAAGAATTCGTCTATTCACAGTGGAAGATGTTGCAACCCACAAATCCGCCTCCAGCTGCTGGATCACCCGCCATGGAAAGGTTTACGATGTTACAGCTTTCGTGCATGACCATCCAGGCGGCGATGACCTACTTATAAAATATGCTGGACAAGATGTCGACCAAATTATGAAAGACCAGACCGAACATGAACATTCCGAGTCAGCATACGATATGCTGGAGGAATACATCATTGGTAGACTCGGGAATGACGAAAGCACTGTGAATGACGGTATGTCCCAGTCGCGCATCTTCTACAGCGTTCTTAGATTATTTCTTCTTGTAGACTGGGAGGCCACAGACGACTTCCATCCAGATGATACCGATACTGCTAAAGATTACGAAAAAAACCAGTTCCTCGACCTACGGAAGCCCCTTTTAAGGCAGGTTTGGGAAGCCAACTTTAGGTAGGTTTCATTTTTCGCTGGGCTTTGAAACATTGATTAAAGATATTCTTCTAGTAAATCTTATTATCTCAAGCAAGTTCACCAACCGCGTCATGTTCCAGAGTCGGCCCGACTATTTGGCCCCGATATCCTCGAGGTATGTCTCAATCAATAGAGCGAGAAACAGTTCAACAATTTAAGAACTCAGATATTGACTCGAACGACGTGGTATGTCGTCCCCGCATTCTGGACTCCCATTACACTTTACCTCTTCCTTCGTTCCTTGTTCCAATTCACGGGACCTTTGCCGACTTTCTTCGCTCAACCTGCCCTGCCCTTGCATGCATTGTCTACTATTCCTATGGACTCTGTCATTAAGACAATATTGTGTTTCTTCGCCGGTAACATTATTTGGACCATATTGGAATACACCCTGCACCGTTTCTTGTTCCATGTCGATGACATGCTACCCGATCACCCAGTGTTCCTCGTCCTACACTTTACGATGCATGGAATTCACCATTATCTCCCTATGGATCGGTATGAGTATCTTATTTGATCTAGCGCTGTCTTATGGACTGTTTTCCAGGTTGAGACTAGTCATGCCTCCAACTCTCTTTTTTATTTTGCAGGCACCTTTCACCCGCCTAGCCCACGTACTTTTCCCGGCTTCTGTAGCAAATGGCATAATTTCAGGGGCATTCACTTTCTGTGAGTCAAGTGATCAACTCTTCAACAATGTGAACTCACAATTATATAGACATAATCTATGATTGTATGCATTACGCGTATGTTATTGTTCTCTTTGAATGGAGTATCAAATGTGGATTTCTGAACGCTGGTTTTAATAGCTTGCACCATTCTATGCTCCCAAATTATATGCGTGAAATGAAGAAATATCATCTTGCGCACCACTACAAAAACTTTGAGCTCGGATTTGGCGTCACCAGTAAGTTAATTTTGACACAGTTTATCTTCAATTCTCACATTGTGGTAGGCAAGATTTGGGATGTTGTATTCAACACGTTGATTCCTATGTGAAGCGCATTTGTGGAGGCGAGTTGTTACTTTATTAACCATAGAAACCCCTGCTATATGGTGTATATATCTTTCGTTATATTGGTTAAAGCATGATAATTCAATACCTTCATAATTCATGCTATCATTTGATTCGGGATATCGGTCTGAACCCATGCTTGGTGACCCTAGGGTAGATATAACAAGACTTTGATCAAGGCCACAAGCAAGTGCAAATAACAGATTAAACCAACCCTACTTAAAAAGTCGAGCACTTATTAAGGTGCAAGTAATCAAAATCGCCGCCATTCTTTGTAGCCATTCATGTGAACGTGGGGTGTTTTAATACATCATCGACATATTATAACATCGACTTACCAAAACATCCCTACTTTCGCGGGCGAATACTTCGTTTGATTGTCTTCAAACCCATGCCTAAATTGAATTTCGAAATTGATGAAGCAGCTCTACTCAAGGCGTACAAAATCTCGAGTTTGAATCCAACGTAAGGCTATACGATCCTCTCAGCTTTTCTCTCAAACCTACGTTTAGACTGTAGAAAATGGGAGGAAATTGATCACGAATTAGAAGATTCGGTAGCGGGTGCCCTAACTAACAATAGTGGTGATGGTGAAAGTCAAGACCCGTTAGGGATCGGGGGACATGTCAAGTAAGCCCTTGAATGCAACCCGGGTCATTTCTGTCTAACAGGGGTGTGGTGATGAAGTGTGAAAGATATGACCATGGAAGCAAGTATGTCGTTCGTCACAATTGGGACATTCATGAAAGTTGACGGTAAAATAGAGGCCGCCGTCCTTATTAGCTCAAAATCATTCGATCCCAAAGCTTTCTTATCGGCAGTTCACCCCGACGCTACATACGAAGAGCTTGCAGCTGGGATGGCACACCTTCAGAATTCGATAGACGCGCGTTCAGAGGCTCTACGTACGTTGGTTGAGGAGAATTTCGATCGATTTGTTGCTGTGAAAGCTGCTAATGATGGTGCTGTCATATTCTTTCATCTCGAATTCCTGCTGATCTCAAAATCCCAGCCTTGTACGCCGAAATGAAGGAAGGCCTACTTTCGCCCGAAGCTGATTACGCCACAAAGCCTCTCCGAGACGAACTCAAGCGTATGTCTGTCCAAAGTGTGTGTCACGGCAATGCCTTGTAATGTTGAAGGTTTCAATCAGAGGCTGCTATGAAGGCGAATCAAGTCTTCCTTCCTGTCTTGGAAAACGCTTCCAAGGCACAGAAACTTCGGACCACCTTAGGCGTGTTTGAACGATCAAAATTCTTTTTCAATCTTCCAAGCTTTATCATTGAATCCGTTGAAGCAGTAAGATGAAACATGTATTTGATCTCAAAGTTCTTAACACTGTAAAAGGGTCGATATGATGTCGCGATACGAGACTACAAGAAGGGAAAGATGCTCATGGAATCTCGACCCGGCCAATTACTTCCTTCGGGGAATTTGAAGGATGGATCGGGATCTACAACGGGTAACCAACAGCAGAAACGGATCCTTGAGAAAGTATGGGGCAGTGTAGAGAAGGCAATGGAGGAAATGAAAACCATGCTCACGTCACAGCTTCAGGATCCGACACGAAGTCTGGAGGATCAAGAAAAAACAATTGAGTAAGTTTCCATTAGTAACGAAGAAAGTCTTTAACGGTACATGGCTAGGATTCTTCTCGATCTACAGCCCGGCGATGATCCATTCTGGACATATTTCGATAGTCAACACCAACATATTCTATCCCAAATGAACAAGGCGTACCGCACATCCGTAAATTCAATTAAGTGTAATGTGTACCTTCCGAACTCTGAGAGATTTTGTCTAATCATCATTGTAGCGGTGATAGAGAAAGAAAACCCCGAGACCACAGGTCCTGGAAGTTTGACAACAATAATTGCGGCGCAACTACAGAGCGCCATGTTAGCTTTAGAGGCGAAGCAGCCTGATACAATAATTGGTGGCCTTGCTTCGTGAACCTATTGACTCTCTTTATTGATATCCTTCATAGCAAAATCTTCAGCCGAAAGAGTATGGCAAGCAATCTGGGATATGGTAAAAAATATATCGGAAACAATGTTGACGAATCTCCCCAACTTCTGGAAGATAGCAAAAGGCTTTATGGAAGGGAAATACAGGAAGGTCAGGATGATTAATTACCTCACTAATACTCAACTTACGCGAGGTCTCAGCCTCAGGCCTCTACCTCTGGCGCTCGTCGTAGTCCGACTCAAAGCCGTACAATGGCGCTAGACATTGTCAAACTATATATTTCACTGATATCAGAATTTTTTACTTTATCCGATATGGCCGTGATGGCTTCCCCAAGTTCCAGCGGCAGTAGTCCTCCCCTTCTCCCTGCTGATAGCCATTCCCTTGCAACAGCCCATTATTTAATGAAAATCCTAGGGGAGCTTCAAGAAAGCGTCAATGAATTAAATGGCATGGAAATTTCCAATGAGGTTTCTTCCAGTTTAAAGAGCCTACTTGAGAGTGCAAAATGGAGGTTCGAAGAAATACTTGTCAATGCGTGGCTGCGTGGTAAGTTGAAAGCCCCAAGCACCTCTGCGAAGGGTTCACCCATAATTTAATTTAGATGCAAGTATATTCTACTATTTGGAGGCGTGGATCGCAAATCCTGCGGAGTTGTCAACTACTCATTACCTAGAACAAATGGAACTTTTCCAACGTCATTTAACAACAGCGGCTTTCAAAATTGCTGGCGGAGTTGATTTGTCCTCGACTTCACTTGCCAAACCCACGAAACAACACGCAATACCCCAAGCATTCGTATCCAAGATAACAAAGGCGTTTTTGGACGCATTGTATGCTTTTCTGGACGGACTGGTTCTTCTTGCGTCCAACGAATCTCCGATCGTCGCTGGAACAAGGCTCCGAGCGGATATGCCGCCTTTTATCGCCCCGAATCCCTTCGAGTTGCTTGATCTAACTGATGGAGTGCGTCTCCATGTCCCCTAACCGGCCAATCGTATATAAAATATCATCGCTTTTTAGGACACACGAATTCTTGTTGTTATCTCCAACTTTGCCTACTTATCGAAAGCGGTAATACCCAGTATGCTTTCCCAACTGGAAGCTGCGCTCGGTACATCAATAAATGAGGACAAGCAGGTACATATTGGTCTCGTATTCATGACAATTTCTTACTGGTTACAGACCTTGATGACAGTAGTACAAGAATTAGATAAGACACTTTTTGAAGGATACATCAAACCTAAGGCCAACCTGGCTATGGGTATCCTTCGTGGGGGAATTCTCGATAGTGCCATGGACTGGTATGAAACCCCCCAGCCCACAGGTAAGCAACGTTGCCGATTCGTTGATGTATCTAATCTTAATGTATACCAGAAATCCGACAGTACATGTATGAAACCCTAATGTACTTGGTAAGTATACATGCACAAGTTACTAGGGCCGCGGAACCACTCTTGGATCGCGCTCTCAGCGCTCTAGTCAATGAATTGGCAGAGGAATCTCTTCGATGTTTCCGCCAGGTGAAACGATTCGGGATGGGGGGCATGCTTCGCGTGAGTGTTCTATTTCATAATCATACACCCTCTCAATCTTCGGTCTAGGCAACCCTAGAAATTGAATTCATGCATCAAACCTTGGGTCGGTATGTCACGCCCTCTGCCGCCAAGACGCTATCAGATCTATACAACAAGATATCCCAAGCATATGCGCGGCGACCAGGAGATGAAAATCTTCAGAGCAACCTTGACGGAGTCAAGAAGACCCTGGCGGAAACCCGTCGAGCAACAGGGATTGAATTTTTATGTTTCAGGCAAACTAAGGCCGCAGTTCGTGCACCTACGGCTTCTCGAAAAGAGAAGGAAAGTCGTGGCACTAAGGAAGCGAAAGGGAATGGGCGACAATGATGTTAGTAGCCTCATTGGATTAATTTATGTTGTTTCGTGGCGTTTCATCTTTCCTGAAATTGTATACTTTTTAATCACGGGCTTTTTGGCACCAAACACGGCCACCGTGTCACATAAAAATCTTGAATGGGTAAAAACCGTAAAATAAAAACATAACGATATGCAGTAGTGATGGGTTGGTGACTAAAAGAAGTCGACCCTTGCGGAATATACGGGGACGTCTAATACGCCATCAAATCAACAAGAATTGTCACAATGCCAAGAACTAGAGAAACTATTAAAACAGATCACCCGAACGTCTAGTATGCAGGGGCTTACCAATCTCAATCGCAATAAGAGCGATAATTATCTGCTCTAAGCGTTCCGAGTGTTTAGTAGAGACAGATTCCTTTAATAGCTGTAACATGTCTTGCAAAACCTGCAAATGTGTATGAGCGCTATAAGGATGAGGCAATGCACGATATCCTAATTCTTACCTCGACGCGGGTGTTGAGCAGATCTATTCTTTGGGGGATTTCTAGATAGCTTCGGGCGGCGTCATAAAGTGGTTGTAGATCCGGAAAGCTCTATATGGAGAGCCTTTGAGTACCAATGAAAGATTATTCAGGATGTTTTATCCCTTACCCAAAACACCTCCTGTAGCCGAAGGGAGCGATCAAAAAAACATGAATGGGTTATAGGGTCAGACAGACTTACTGGCGAGTCCAACACGGACCCGACGGAATTGATATTAGTCCGTAACAGGAAAAGCTTGCCTATTTTCTGCATTATCTCTGGAGGATATATCTTAGGTGATTGTTCTTAGCGGATTGGTAGCTTATACCTCTGTGGGGCATCCCTATCTCTCCTGTTTCACTAATTACTTCGGGAATGTGATTAGTTTCTTCTATGGTCGTTGATATTAGATCCTCAAACTATGAGTAAAGTTAATATAGATTTTTGTGTGAATGTATTAAATATTACGAGGGATATTTTTACTGATTGTGATATTGCATGCGACAATGAAAGTTTGGTCCTAAGGGTAGAAGATCAACGGTAATAGGGATGTGAACCTCGGAACGCACATGTAACTAGAACCTTTACGGAGGGTTATCACGTCATTGTATATTCTGAAACCAGTGTGCTTAGCATATGTTCTCGCAACAAACGACTGGACTCACCGGCTATAATTCGCATAATAAAAATTGAGGTCTTCCATTTCCACATTTTCGGGGGCTGGGAAAGAACATTCAATGTTAATTTCAGAGACAAGTCCAAGTAAATTATCAACCCAGTTTATCGTTCTCAAACCGTTTTCTAGGACAATGAGCATTCCCTCTCAAGTCATTCAAGAGAATTGACCCACAGTGACGATAAAAACCTTCTCTCTTGGGCCTCTGTCATACCCCAAATAACTACCGTTCCATACTCGAACAAGAAAATCTCGGCTTCTGTTGCCGTTGTATCGAATTTGCTGACCCTTTTCTTGTGTACACCTGCATCTTCAATCTCTTCATCTTCTCGTAGCTCAGGGATCCCCAAAAGGTCACCCGTTGCGGCATAGGAAACTCGAGAATCGTGTAAATTGGAAGGAGGATCATACACATATGGCGTATAAATTACTTCGTCAATCTGTTTCGGATTCGTGTGGTATGCCGTCCGCCGGGCATTAAAGAATTTCATCAAGTCGTTCATGCGATATGAACTGAGAGGTGTTTAAAATTGCTGCAAGATGCAATAGAATGTATATCTCACGTACTTTGCAGTAGCATACCCCGTTACCCGAGGCAATGACTTGGCTTTCTTCTTCGTGAGTTTCAGAGCATCCCTTCGCGCTGTTCCGTGGGGTATTAAGGATATTTGGTTGTAGACCTATTTTTATCATAGGTTTTCCTCACGTCAAAAATCAATAATCATGCAACGAACCTCCACTTCTTCTAATTCCTCGTCGTTTTCATCAATATCTCCTTCGTCACTATCCCCAGTCGTTCCAGCACTTTCATCCCGCTCCTTCGACGAACTTGAATGAAGCGTAGGTGGATCAGGCTGCTCAGGTAACACCTTCAACTTCCCTGCGACTTTTGTTGACCTGTTTGCGCCACGCGCTTTGTGTTCTGAAAGAAAATTTTGGCCTGACATTACTGCTTGACGGCTAGACGACACCAGAACCTAATCCAAGTTCAAATTGAGAGGGTCGCAGGATGCTGACATAATGTGTGTAGTGTTTATTACGTCATGACAAATACTAGCTATGCTGGTAGAATAGGGGCTATTGTGATTGTAGTGTAGTCATATTGTAGTAATGCGAGTCAACCTTTCAATCGGTCTTTCTTTTTTTCGTTAAGAATTTTTGTATACTTCCAGAGGCACACTTCGACTCTCCAGCGACCACAACTTTGGCGTCCGTCGTCAGGTTGGATGTTGATGATCCATCACCGCCGTTCACAGTCCGACGCTTCTTTTGTCCCTGTTTCTTATCGGACTTAATTCCCGCGAGCGCTTGACGATACCCTTCTTTGAGCAACCTGTCGGCGGTTCCATCCAGCACCGCTTCATCTGATCCATAGAACCCAAATGAGTAGGCAACTTTGAGCCGGGTCATACAACGTTCTTTCTCCACAGCTTCATCAAGAATCGGCACAGGATAATCTTCACCGATTATACATCCAGCACTTCGCTGAACTTCCAACGGTGCGAGATGAGGAGCATAGATGAACTAGTAGGTGATTCAATTTTGGACATGCATTCAAAGTCGACGCATAAATGCTTACTTTATCCGGAAAGTTGGCCAATTCGGGACAGAATTTACGCACGAGCTTTCCCGTTTTATCGTATTTCTTCGGAAACGACTGAACACCGTAAACTCGATCTGTCAGGTTGGTATCAGCGGGTGAAGTGAACTGCGATCGGGCCGCACTCACAGTACATCTGATAAAATGCCGAAGCAGAGAGCCCTGTCAGGGTTGTTTTAATACGCCGAAGAACGGCTGAAGAACAAGAGCGTAGAATCAAGTAATGGCTCACACATCCAATTTCCAGGATTAGCACACGGATCCCAGTCGAGTAAGTATTCTGTAAATATTAATTCGTCTTCTCCACTCTATAAGAAGAGTTCCTTCGTCGAGCGCACCTTCGAATACTTCAGCGCCACGCTCCCATGAGATATAACATTGTCCGCGTGTGAGGAAACACTAGAAGGGTTTTTTTTTAATTGTCCTTAAAGGCAAGGGAGGCGTCAAAATTTACGGCGACTGAATGTCTCGCGAGGTGATGTATCCACCCCTCTTGTCTCAACTGCCGCATTATGGCATCAATCCAAGGGAAACCCGTCCTCCCTTCTTTCTGGAAACAAAAAATGCATCAGACGCCACTCAGGACCGGTTGTTAGATTGTGCACCCATGCCAAGAGCCATTCTTCTGTTTTAGGGTCTCCCGGTGGGCGTGGTTCGACCTTCACTCCATCTGGTCCATATTCGTCCTGTGTATTATTATTCATATCTCGACTAAGGAGCTATTGAAAAATTCGGACGTACACTCAGATCCCAATCTATGAAACTAAATATTGCAATATTTAGGGAAATTTAGTGTAGCGTTGAAGACCAGATCAGACTTACCGGCATATAGAATTATTATACACCTGTCCAAAACGAACTCCTTGTGCATATTCGGCAGCATTATACATCTCTCTGAAATAGAGCTGGCCTTGAAGATTTTCCGGTTCTGACGCTCGTCACGTCAACGGGGAAACCGCATTACACACACTGCTGTAATTACCTTTGGTGGGTACCTTACGGTCTGGCCCAACTGATGACTCCCAAGCCGTCACAGTATCTCGTACGCGCCAAAAAAATTCATTGATACTTAAGCAGCCAAATTTAAGGTACGGGGAGAGCAGAGTTGTTTCTGGAGGGTCAAACTCTCCAGGATTGGTTGAAGGTTTGGAAAAGTAAGCCACGCGATCCTTATCATCACAGTAAACGGCTAAACGGCGCAAAGCCTCCGATTCGCCACCATGAATCGACGTCGTCGGCCTCGATAGGCCTAGCTCGTCAAGAGTAGGAATGCCAAAATCCCCCTTGGGCCCTGAAAATGCATCTGATAAATTGGAAAATCAGCGAGACTCAATATCATTATTTGCGGTGACAATCACCAAAGCAAGTGACATTTTTAATTCTTGTACCGCTGTTTAGGTCTGTGTATTCGATGGGAATATCCAGGCCAGAATACGCTTGTGAGAATGATGTGTCCCCCAGAGGAGGAAAGGTTGTTGGAGCTGGCAAAGGACGAGCTGGTTGTGGATATTTCTTGACGGCCTGTGAACGGACATTATGTTAATCACTTTGTCGTGCCTGAGAAGGCTGTCAGCACGCACCGCATGCCAGGAGGTCAAAGATAATGTGGCTTTACCACCATTTGACTCTATCACCTCCTTTGGGTCATAAAGCGTGTTTCCAATAACTGATATAACTTTAACACCCGCCTGGTAAGCTAGAGCAGAAACCTGCTCATCTCGCTGGGCACCATATCCAGCTCGGTCTATTTCATATACAAGATGAGAGATGCGCCATTCACGAAATAATATGGGGAGAGCTGTCTGCGGTGCACCCCGAACTACAAGTAACCTCGTATTTGGGTTCAAGGCGATGAGTGACGTTGAAAGATCTTGCATGCATTCTAGAAGAAAACCAAAGCTGTGTCCATGTGTGAACGCAGTGGCGCATCTTCACGGTATGTTTACTGACCGATTAACGCCTACTCTATGAGCAAAAACGTAGTTTGGGTCCCATGTCCAAACCTTAGGGCCACCGAATCGAACCGTGAGATTTTGGAGTGAAGTTTGATAGCGATTACACCCACTGGAAAAATGACTTCAGGTCGTAATGCAAGGGCAGCGTGTAGTGCCGGAGAAGAATGTAACCGAAGATCTGTGCGAAACCAATATAGTACGCGAACACTAGGTGGAGTTGAATGTATAGACAATGGCATGGCAGTCGCAGATATCATGAACTGAAAAGAAATTTAGGGGAGTTCTGAAACATAAACGGTTTGTGTGACGCGCACAACCGCTGTCCATTTCTGTAATATTTACTGCAAAAATAAATTCATCGTGTGGTCAGAATTGGGTGAAATAATCTGAAATGAGGCTCGTTTGATGATTGGTTCGTTCTTGATTTCTACGTAATACGTCAATTGATCGTATGATCGGGACCTTGTGCTATAAATATAGGTTTCATCTAATTAAATAATATGAAATTAATGTGAGCCATACTTTGGGCAACGTGCAATATTATCTACACTGTATGATGTAAAAAGAACTACTTGACATTAAATATAGCGATAAAATAAAGTTCGTGCGGAGTTCGTTCAGACAGGAATTTGAAAAGTCCAGACTTTCCGTGCTTCCCATAGAGTCAAATTCCAAGTCCGGAATCCCATGAGAGTATCGGTCGTTTGGACGTTGCGGGAAGACCTCCGAAATGTAACCAAGTCGACCACCTTAAATAATCCGTCAATGTCAATTTATTAGTCTGTTGTAGACCAAACATGTTGTCGAATTTTCAAACATTTCTTGGCTATTTCTGATATTATTACAAATGCATGTACTAGTTACAATCAGTCTAATAACAATGATATTGTGGTAATAAGCATTGGTGATACAAGTAAAAGTAGTGTCACGGGTTCAACTCCAGGTAGACATGCCGTTCTATCTCTTACTAACGCCAGCCTTCTGACGGATGACACCGCTCTTACACCATTTTAATCCTGGATCTGGTATTAGAATTACCACCCCAAGGTTTCCCGTTTTATCCTTTGTTCAAAATTTGGCTTCAGGGTTACCAGGCTGGAGATAGCGAGCTTTGTCCCATCCGGGATGATGGTGTTGGGCTGTTTCTCGAAACTCCTGTTGTGGAGCGAAATTGTATGACCCACCCCTAGATGGTAGCGGCGCCGAAGGGATTGGAGATAAAGGCTTTGAAGAAAAACGGCTCAGTAGCTGCTCATCAACAGGGTTGCGTCGAGAGCCTGGCGATATATTCTGGAGATATTCGAGAGGCACTAATTTTGCCGGGGAACGAGATCCAGGAGATGTGATTGGCGCACCAGACTGTGATGAGGCGCTCGAATGGTCGGATAGAGGGGGGGACAAAGATCCATGGCGGTAAGACGTTGAGGATAGGTATCGAGAATTTGTCGTGGGGGAGGAATAGGAAGGTGTAATTATAGAGGATGAAGACAGAGACCCACCCTCAGACAAAGGCTGAGGATTCCTCCCGGGGTTCCGGTTATCGCGTCTGGCTTTACCTGCACGCGCACTTCTAAACCAGCCATCAGGGACAACAACATCACCGATGCCACGAATGCTGTCAATGGTTTCCAACGCATCCAATCGCTGTTGACTAAAATAGGCAGCTGTAGGATACCATTTAAAAATCGCCGTTATCGTGAAACTGATCACGTCCTCACTAAGATGCCATTTCCGGATAATTTCCCGTGGGCGATCAACGGGAAGGGATACGTGGACACTGTAGGTTTGCTTGACTAGGCGCCCGGATTCCGAGGCCTGAGAGGACGAATAAACGCTCCCAGGCATCCGTGACCCAGACAACTCTTGCTTTCTATATAATAGGTAGTTAGATCACTCATGAAATTTGAAAACGGCTCCTCCCACCGTATCATTTGAGCCCATGGTGTCACTGGATTGAGAAGGTCATCGCTCATATCAGATTCCTTCTGGTGATAAAAAAGGAAATCCTGTGGGTGACGATTAGTTATAAAAATTTTCGTTTCACGAAATAAGATGTACATCTCGAACTCCTGGTAGCCCATTTCATCAACGTGCGATTTTATGTGACATGAAGGTTACAACTTACGGCTTGGACCCCAACCCATACCGTCAGTCCTGTAAGCAATCACGTGAACAATCCGTGACACTCAGAAACTAAATTGCACACACCATCTTTCCATTCCAAGCCCTGTGGGTTCTGTACTGGCCCCGCGTTCCTCCCTGGCATCAAACCACAGTGAAAAACAATTTATGAGTATAATGCTACCAAACTCACTCACCACACGTAAACGTTTCCTGAAACGATCGCTCTTCGTTCCTCAGCATCAAGGCGCCGAGTGATCAACGGCAACAGGTCGTTAGCTACGCCATTAAAAACCAGCAAAGCATCGCGTGTCGAACGAATGCGGACGTTCTGTAAAGTCGGTCGCTGCATATCAACTGGAAGAGAGGACAGCCAAATGACAGGTGATTAGAAGGTGGAAGGGGGTGAAGGTAGACCTTTGCTTGATATTTATGATCTACTCAGAACCCTAAATAATGTGGCTTTGGCAGTTAACCCAGGGACAACCAAGGAACGAATCCGTGAATCCGAGAATTATAATTCGAGTTTGCATTACGACTGATTGACCACATGTATTGGGTCTTCGAAGTCAGGGAATGAACGTAAGAAGGCATTCGGATGTACAAGGCATTCTCACGGCAAAGAATCCTACAAGAAGCGGTGACTGGTGTGTCGCTGGAAGAACGGAGGGGGGCCGTCGAAAGGAATTACCGTTTGTTTGTACCTTGCGTACCTGAGCCTACTGGCCAATCGAGATAATCGCTGACTTTAACTTCATCCATCAGAGGAGGCTATCTGAGATCAGCGATCTCCATGAAAACAATATGCTCGAAGTGTAAATGAACTATAAATTATAACCTCGAACCACCATGCCGAATCAATCATCGGACAAGTATGGCTCCATCCCTTTTAGTGTAGAATTGACGCATCCCACTCGTTGATGCAGAATGTCATGACGAAGACTGCACCCAGCCTTTCTCTCACACTTTCCAACTAGATATGGAGTCCGTTGGCAAGCCGGGTGCGCGGGCCCCCTTACCAGGCTGCCAGGTCGTGTAACCGATCAAGACATACGTAAAAGTTTACGATACCTTTGTGATCATGTCAATGATGAACCACTTAAATACAGGCTCCCAACTTCGAGACTCGAGTAAGTCCGTTACACTTTAGGTTTGCATTGATTTTAGCCTGTAAGGTTTCCAATGGACCGCCGACGTGTGATCTCCTGATACCTAATTGGCATCTAGATGGAGACCAACATAAGTGCAATCAGGCGTTATCGATCCGAGGGTGGAGCGGAGACAGCCATGTACCCTGATTCCCTTGTTTAATAATCCTTAATCTGGGCATATAATATATATGAAAAGGGGCTTTTTGGAATTTTTGCTTTGAAACCGGGTGCGACATCATCACAAGTATCAAGTTCTGAATCTCGCTTGTATGTCACCAAAAAAACTACATAAAAAATGAGACAGACCAGCTCAGCAGCTAGACTCACCTAATATTTACGAATATGGTCCAGGCTTTGATCAATCACCAAACGTATCGACACTGGTGGGGGTAAGAAGTTTTTCTTAGCACCCTGTTCTCTTCGTGACGCACGAGATCATTCTGGTTCAACCTGCATGAAGGCGGTTTGGGAGAAACTTCTCGGCATTTTTCGCACTACGCCGACGATCTGGTCTCTGAGAGAAGGTTCCGTGAGTGTGGAAAACCACGTTTACGAGAGCCAACGACCACAAACTCGGTGAAATATTTGATGGAGTGAGCATTTTCGGTTGCCGCAGGTTGACAGCAGTACAACAACCTGTCTACCCTAATCAAAGCCATAAATCCCACTAAAGAACTTATGGATTCGTCGATTCTTAAAAGGAAGGATAATTTTTAACCCCGGCACCCAGACCTGGATTTAATGTACAGGGGACAGCGGCACCGACACTGATGCCGCGTTCCGGGAAAAAAACATCACGGCAGACCGTTACCTGAGAAAGGGTTGACGGGATTGAACGACTTTTCCACGCGAACTTTAATATCAAGGTTCAGGGAGGCGGTCCACGGAATTCCCCATCGGTGTGAGATAGGCCTGACCTGGTCGTTGAGAACTTTCTAGAATGATGGTTCATGTAAGCTCGTGGAGTTGGTTGCCCACGGCAGAAGCAAAATTTGGAAATCTTTTGATTCCGAACAAGTGCGACTGGTTCAGAGAATTGATGGAGCGGGGTTGATAGAATGGAGAAAGGGGATCGTTTGTGATGCGGATAATTTTAATATTGTTGGAAAATTGGAATTTAAAACGAAAGCAAAAATAGGTATTATTATTGAACTTAAGTCCCATCGTATTAGTTTACGAGATGTTCTGTCCAATGCGCAATTAAGAAAAAGTCTCGTGCCAATCGTAGGATTTTTTACCTGCCAATGGTAGGACCACAGGAAAATGATCTGGTATTTCCGCATAGTGCATTTGGTCACGGAATGTATAACGGATGTGTAATTCTTTGTCAACAAAGGGGGCAGGATCACTGAAACCTTGTATGCCCAACTATCATGTAGAATTGAGGGGCTCAATTTCTGGTTTCGTCAGTTATGATCCTGAAGGGCGCACCTTGGTTTGAGAGCTTGGAATGTAAAGTTGAGAATTGCGAACTAACGCTTGAAGTGCAACAGTTACATCTATAATAAGGTCATCGGTTTCGTCCCCGTTTTCAGCAGCCCCATATGTTGCCTCCAGGATGATGAGACCTTTGGTAACATTAAAGGGGTGAACCATTGAGGAATATGAGACCATACCTCCTTTGCTCGTTTCGACCTGTTGTGATCGTCTTGCTGTATCTTTGAGCAAGCCTGTAATTGCGTCACGCTGTCTACGCATTCCTGATTCTTCCTCTAGAGCCTGACGTGAAGCACGGATATGACTAAATTTAATGACGTCGCGTATGGGATAAGATAGGTTGGCTGTCAAAAATTTCCACATGAAAGGGGTGCGAAAGGAATAACGTACGCTAGGCGTTGCATGCGTCGACGAGGTTTAATAATGAAGTGATACCCAAGAACCAAAACAGTTGACGGAGCGACCAGCACACAGAATAGTAGAGAAGGATTGGGCTCCACAGCTAACACAATCGGCAGAGATAACCGTTGTTCCATATGAGCAATGCTAGGGTGGCAAGCGACTCAGCAGGCATTCAGTAGAACAATAAAGCCACCTACTCTAGTTCCGTAACAAGGCCCATCCCGCTCAAGTGTGTCACTAATGACAGTTCAGTCGTTTGATTCGACCATGACCCCGTAAGCA
The DNA here is from genome assembly GCA_037014335.1 of Collybia sordida. Classification (NCBI taxonomy): domain Eukaryota; kingdom Fungi; phylum Basidiomycota; class Agaricomycetes; order Agaricales; family Clitocybaceae; genus Collybia; species Collybia sordida. The sequence continues at coordinate 1,419,524 of JAYKXK010000010.1, read as the reverse complement.
CCCAATTGAATCCTGCAAATCCATATTCGAACCCCGCTTTGAAGCGTAAAGAAAGCTCGGCGAATGTGATACCCCATTCTCCGAATAACTTCGGAATGATTGATTCAAATTGTAGACCGAACGTCCTATGAGTAGTACCAAACTTCATCCCCGAGGTGGATGGAGGATTCGAAGGATCCATCTGATTTTGTGGACCATCAATGGATCCCGTACCAAAGATCGTAGGGGTCGTTAATTCGAGCTTCAAGTGTGGTTGCTGGCCAGCATGAAGCTCTAGAGAAGCCACCTCCAGACGCCGGCGAAATAGCTTACGAGATAATGTAACCGTTAGCGATGGTGGAAGACGATGCAGAATAGCCGGCGCGATAGAAGCCCGAACACTGGCTGCGTTTCCATTCTCGCGATATGTACCACTCAGATGGACTACATGGGGATGGAGAAAACTGAAAACTGTCTGAGGAAAGATGTAAGTGAAAATTTTCGGAATGGATGTCCTAAAATATCACCTCCGAGCTAAATCGCGGGGAGAATTGATGTCGAACTGTGCCTAAAAGAGTGAGAGCACTATGTCTCCCTTGTCGGTGTAAGCGTGACTCGAAAGAAATATTCGTTTTATCATTGATGACTTTCTGGATCCTTGATCGCGTTATGACCCTGTGTTGAGCGGTGTAATGCGCACCTGTACGGCGTGTCGCAGTTCTGCGTTCATAATTCGGACATCTTCTAATCGATGGAGCATTCGACTTGGCCAATCGACGTCATCGTAATCAGTTTGCGGACGAAATAGAGAAGAAAGGTCGATTCCACATGTCAAGGCCCCTCTGGGCAAGATTCGCTCATCGAGTTTTTTATATCGGATGTCGTTCTTGAGTTGTTTCAAAACTCCTCGGACCTATGTTCCGGCTCAATCGGTCAGGTTTATATATGGTAGGCGGGTAAAAATCAGACCTCTTGTGGGTCTTTTGAGCGAAAATCGGGGGTCCATTTTAAGGCCAGACCTTCTTCGCCTAGGGAAAGACATTAGCCTTGCGAAGGAAGGGTTGAGTTGGTAGATGTTATGATACCCAGAACATCATACACTTCTCTAAATAATCGTCAGCTTGCTATCCAGTGGGATTTGATGGCAAATTTACACATACCGTAGGAAAGGGTCAGACAGCACTGTAGGTCTGGTCAGAAGAGATGCAGGGAAAACAGAAGATACACCGACCCTGATAAGCTTTTTGAATCTCGAGAAATTTTTGAGTCGCTACGAATTTCGAACTTTCGTCCTGCTGTTTATCGGGATGGAAAATGAGAGACAATGAGCGATGTCTCTCATTAATTTCGGCCCGTGACGTGGCTTTATTCAGGTTGAGAACGGAGCTTATCAGGCGACACCTCAATTATCAACGTGACTCAAGAATTCATCAGCACTGACTAGAAGAAGTCATTGTCTGTGGCCATTTTCTCGGGGTCCATGTTGATAAATCTGATATAGGGATTCGTATCGCAGGCGGTTTAGGAGCGTTGACACGTAGTAGCGCAAACGCTCCAAATTGTGCTTTGACGACTGAGCTGAAATGATGCGAACGTTGGATATGATAGCCTGAAAAGCGACATGCACATTGCACGCGCCACCTGGAACGCCGTTTTTCAGGGTCACGTGATACAAAATTCGTTTACTCCCCATATTCTCGAGGTTCATCAATGATCAAACCAAAAGCTACTTACTTAAACATGGAAAATATCTAACCCAATCTAAATCGACTGTAAGATCTTCTTTTGTAAAATTTCTTTATGACTGTATTCTTGTCTATACCAGTTAATCCGATTGATGATTCAGTCGTTGCTTGACTGTTTCAGAGTGTTTCTCCGCTGTACTCCTTGTGTTGTAACGAATCTGACAAAGTACCTGCTACCTTGGGAGGTCTCACAAGCAGAAAGAATGACAGCGGGAGTATAGTACCTCGCAGAATTTGGAAATTAATTTTACATTCCGTCCGCGTGAGCGAGCAATACATGATCTCTTGTTGACGATTACCTTCGAGGTTGGATCATGTTTCGGGATATTCATTTAAACGATCCAAATATCGCAGCTTCCAAGATTGCGGCAGGTTTGTCTTAGTAATGATTGTGCTCATTTGTGACGGTGGTATACGTATTCATCGTGATTCATGCTGCTCCGAGAAATATGTTAGGTAGACAAGAGACCTATCCCTTCAAGATGTGGCCCTCAGCACACACACCCATCATTAGAGCCAGCGAGAGATTTTCTATCGGTTGTATGTTTCCGATTCAATGGGACTCACTATACTGACATCAAACCATTCGTCAGTATAAAATAACGAATTGTTCTACAAGGGACTTTACCGAATCTAATTGCGACTTCTGTTATTAAGTCCCACTTATTTCCCTCTCCCACAGGTCTTTTGTCAAGTTCCACACCTTGACAACCCCAGTTCCCATACTGATTACATGTCCATAAGCCCGAGAATCTTGTGAAATCATATGACTTACTTAACGTTTGCGACGTCTTTGACTTTCACCCACATGGCCTCACTCGGTGGAAGTGAGGCTGATACTTCATTGGCGCTGGGGTTTTTCGCGGTATGCTTCTTAGTGCGTTTTCCTCGTCGTTGATCATCAATTAGTCTTAACGAAGGCGGGGACTCTCCACCTTCCAGGACGGCCCACTGAACCCGGTATGTTTTTTTTATATGAGAGAATACATGAGTGACATCGCCCACAAATTGAATTGAATTAATCTGTAGGTCATCTGAGTTGATCGATCCATGGCTCTCGATATCACGGGGCGCTACGATTGGCATAACCAGGCTTGTCAGCAACCTATTTAGTATGCCAGCCATTAAATTTTGAGAAGTTGCTTTGGAGATATTGGGTGACGTGGGAAATTCATATAGCCCCGCCAGAAGACCTGTACATGTCAAAACGAAAATGAAACCGGGATTTAATCAGTATTAGCGGAAACTACAAGGGAAAAAATATCTTACCGCCTTCGGGTCTTCTGACAAAAAGAAAATATCGCTCTGCTGCATTGGTGTGAGCTCGCCATTCAATTACATTGACAAGGTCAAGTTCCTCTCTCGGCTTCTTGCGTTCAACCTTCATGGGAAACGACGTCACTGCACTACCTTCCGGTAGCGGTTCACAGAGGGTACAGACATCTTCGATATCGGGGATGCTCACGGGCTGTGGCCGTCACATCAGGGTTATCCAGAGAACTGATAGCTAAAAGGACGTACAGTTCCCTGCGCCGATTCAGCCGTAATGCGCCCCCGACACCAAAGCCGGAGTGGACACATGTCACAATCAGGTTCACGTACCTTGCAAACCGTACTTCCAAGTTCAATGAGGGCTTGATTGATGTCTCCGGGATATTGCGTTTTTTCCATGAGAGTGGCACTGACATTATGTTCTTGTGACTCCAAAGACCCTACCAGAGTGGCGTGAAGATCAAACTTCACTTTATTGGAGTATATTTTAGCTACCGGCATCAGGTTCGACTAGAATGCTTGCCGCAGCCCATAACGTATCAAGCGTCGCTTTCGCTTTAGGGGGTGCATGAAGGGCCAAAATTCTACTTAGCAAACGATTTACGTTTCCATCGAGCTATCAGATCGCCAATGTCGCGGTTAGAGCAGTCACGGGGACCCAATTCAAAACATACAACCGGTACTCGTTCTCCGTACGCGATAGAACATATTGCCCCAGCGCTATATCGGCCGATACCAGGAATATTAGCTTCCATATCCTTAGCATTATCGGGAAGTCTGCCTCCATAGTCATCTACTGCTTTTCTTGCGCCCGCGAGCAGACGACTCGCCCTAGAATAATATCCGAGGCCTTTCCACAGCCCGTTGACCTCATCAATCGTGGCACTGGCCTAAGGTGGAGATGAGAAGGCCGCGGATCTGATATTGATTCCTCACATACTAGTGCACGTATTGTTGGGAATCTAGATAAAGGATATTTAGAGCTTGTATCAGATGGTGGCGAGGTACTAACGTACTGATTCATCCAACGGTTATAATACGGGATGACAGTTGCAACTTGGGTTTGCTGAAGCATTATTTCAGACACCCACACCTATCCCATGTTGTAAGATATATTTAAAGGCCTTCAGACGGTGTATAGCCTACCTCGTATGCCCTTTGGGCGCGTTCCTCGGGCCCCAGAGAAGGATTGTAAGGTGTTCGCCACGGCATACCACGAGAAGTGTGTACGCCGGCATACCATCGCAGGAGTGCAAGCCGAATTTCGGAAGATGAATGCACGTCATGAGAAGATCTGGAGTGTATTCTACCTGTGTTGCCCCCTTGTTGCTCATTGTGACTGGAAGGTTTCGCAGGTTGATCGGACTGAAGGCGCCTCTTCTTCTTGTTTTGCGACCCTTTTTGACGCGATGTGTCATTGTAGTTGGGAGATTGAGAGACATAATCCGAGTCTGTCTCGTCATACTCGTTGTCTTCCTGATTGTGTGTCAGCTTGACAGTGATATTAGTGGTTTGGCGTTGGCGTTTTCCCATCCCAGTCACGCGTTGCTACCCTCGCCAATCGATTTATCAAGTCGCGTTTTATGGATAAATACGAATTTATGCCTCACGTATAATGATAAGTTGTGCGCTTTGTGTAGGTCAGGCGGAATAAGGACTTCGGAGACTCGGAGGCTCGGAGTGTTGCGGTGTTGGATTGAAGTATTTCAACCGAATAAATGCCACGTGGCTGCCACATGGCAAGAGCTTTCCGTGATAGTGTGATGATCACTAGCCTCGGTACTTACTGAATCACCACTATGCATTGCCTTGGTTCGATTGTTTGTATTACACACCGTATCATTGTACCAAACTGTACTCGGGAAATCCTTTTTATGTCATTTCCTGCAAGCTCAACAAGGTACAAAGTACCACCCGCCCTTGTACTTTCGCAGCAGAAAAACCCACAGAAGCGATGGTTTCCAACCGCCTGCCCCCCTCACACAGGCCCAATCTTATAATGTCTAACAACTTTGTCCCCCTCCCGGAATATATCACAAACCGTCTAGCCGCGGAACTTTACGACCGAATATTGGATCATCTTCACTTGTCAAGATCAACACTCTCCGAATGCAGTCTCGTCTGTAGGTCATGGCTTCTGACTGCCCGCTATCACCTTTTTTCCGAAGCTAACCTCACGCCGGAACTCGTACAATCTATACGATCATCGGAGCATGCCATGGATACAGTTGCTCCCTATATTCGCCATGTTGGTCTGGGTGGAGCGTGGGCGAAAAAGCACCAAAATGATTTCCATCACGTCATATCATTCCTGCTTGAACTCGACAACGTTCATGGACTTTACATAGAAACATGGAACTGGGATGTTTTTAATGGCACAATATCAGATGCGTTAATCAAGGCCCAAGGAAAAATTTTTTGGAAGATCAATAAACTTCACTTGAAATACGCACGGTTTCCATCATTTTCAATCCTCACTCGATTTATCCAAGGTTTCCCATTGATAGAGGACCTCCTCCTGGACAATGTGACCTGGGATCTTGCGGACCATCCTTTTTATGTTTCTATACCGCCTGTCCCCGAGATAGGAAGGGCATGGGAACAAAAGGCATACCATTCGTGTTTGACGAAACTACACATCCGTTCCTGTTTCGTTGAACCTATTTTAATTTGGCTTTTCAATAAAAACCAAATTATCCCACCTGTTCGTACATTATCCCTCCCCGAGATCCAATCGAACGAAACAAAACAAGTTGGTGCTGTTTTGCGGACTTTGGGTCCATTTTTAGAGCACGTTGACCTTGGTTTCATGATGTATAGTCATTGGGGCCCTCCATTGCAAGGTGCGCAATTTTCAGAGCCAGCTGTATCTTGGCATGATACCTGACTGATTTTTATTTTATGTCATTTAGATCCTTCTAAACTTGTGGATCTTTCCTTTAATTCTAACTTGAGGACAATCCATATTCGTCAGCTTACGCTTTACCAATTCCCTGATAATGTACCTCGAGTGTTGCAAAATGTTCTCACGTGGAATTCTTCGCGTGTGGATGGTTCAGGCATCACCTCACAGTATTCATGGGTTTCCACGTTACTCTCTTCCATTTCTTCAAAACAGGTTCTAGGGCTTACTTTCACAGTATGGCTCAGCGCGGAACATCAATTAGATCTCCTTAACTGGACCGATCTAAATAATGTCCTAAATAAACCTCAATTCACTTCCTTAAACAAATTTAGAATCGAGGTCCTGGGAATGGGAGAAGGGAGGGAGCAGGTTAGAGCTTGGCTACTCGCACGGCTAGAATGCTGGACACCGGCGGAGACTACCCTTGAAGTGACGTTTACAGATGAGTAACGTTATCATCTTTTCTGTTTCCCCAATTTGCAACGCAACGTACCACGATGTCAACACCCCTCATGATAGACTTTAAAATCCCCCTTTTTATTTCTCGCACCTTCCGGCCCCCCTTATGTATCACCAGCATTTGGAACATACCTTGTAACATATAGCTCTTTACAGTTCTTCCATATCACCTTCGATTTCATGTTCATGCGTTACATTATTAATTGTGTTTCCCAGATCAACCTAGGCCTAAGCTGAAATCACACTGTCAGATTGTTGCGATACTTCCACGCATAGACACAAACAAAACAGCCTCGACGGTTCTATACAGAATATGTTTACAGCCCTTGACATATGTCAGCGCGTTTATCCTTTTCTCTACACATCAAGATGCCGTCAATGAATTGAAGAAGACATGTCAACGTATATTTGTCATGACTACATACCGAAATTATCGGTCTTCAGCGGAGGCCGCAGTTGACATGCGAACATATAAGACCTTAATTAAAACAGGCCATCCTGTTCGGGGACACCGAAGTGACCTCCAACGCGGAAGAGAAGATTATGCACCCCGGCAGCGCCGGCGGCGGGTGGCTGTTACTGACATCGTAGTTAACAGCATCCATCTTCTCAAAGTGGTCCAGGCCCTTTAATGCTAATCACGACAATATTTATCTTCGCGTAGAATTGATACTCTTTGGTCGGTCGTGGATTCGGACAGGGTTTATGTTCGGTCGGGATCCCTATCCTACGGGTTACCCTTTACCGATAAGCTTCACTCGGGTTTCCGAATAGGCCATATTGTACGAATCGCCAATAATGTGAGTGGACCACTAGCTCCGGGATTGCACGAGACAAGCTGGGATTTTGTTTTGTTCTCAGCAAGCTACTTGATACTCCGCGGTATCTGAGATCGCCGACGGCCGCGAGGATGTGGAGTTACAAGAATACCACGGGGCAAAAAATTCGCCAGTGCATTTGGTTGTTGCATATGGTGAGATTGGTCCGCGGTATATATCTCCGCCAGATTCTGAGAGTTTTCGCATTCATCCGGTCATTTCTGGTCGCGCATGCACGGTAATCTTGGTTGGAGATTTGGAACGAGATTGAGTTACTGCAGTCGCTTTCCTTCCCCAGAACCCGAGGGTGTGTCCATGGGAGTTGGTAATAGAAATCATCAAAGTGCACCTTGAAGACGGCTGATGACTAGCCAAGCCCATGATTAACATTTGATGCGAGATACGAATAATTGTGTCGGTGTCGGGCGGTGAGTACATCTTCATATTTTCACGTACTTGATGTTTAGACTTCAACAGTGTCTTATCTGTCGATCACTTTACCAGCCCAGATTCAAAAACAAAAATATCTGGACAGACTTCAATCAAACTCCACCCCTACAAAAGTGATGGGCAAGTATACAATGCTAGGTCCAAGTGTGGAGAAGCGTTACTGCTAATGTGCGATACAAAACGGTGAAAGCCCACTATGACCCCGGGACAACTACTACGCAGGGGCCCACGCATGTTTAGGTTTCCATCGGTGCTGCCGGCTTCCTCTCCTGTATCTCGGACGTCTGAATTGTAAAGAATGTAACGTCGGAAACACTGTTCAAGGATGAACCACGATCGTTGAACTCGAACCAGTGTTTCGTGCGTAGGCCGATCAAGGGATGTTGCGTGTGTATGTTCCCCAAGGCCGTCAGGATATTTCGGATTAGGTGTGATTGGAAGTGGTATCGAACAAGGATAATATCGGGTGGCATGTAACGACGACGACATTACATGTAGGAGCATGGTATGATCTGAGTTTTTGAGAATATGAAAGCCTGAGGAGAAAACTGGAATTTGGCATTAATATTTCATCAGAGTTGGTTGTTGTCGCACATCGTCTGATGGGGGATCAAATTCAATTGATCGAGTCTCGCAATTGTGCAAAGTGAAGCAGCTTACGTAACAATACGCCACGTCGTGACGAGGTGACACGTTAACTACCTAGAGTTCTTTCTCGTCCGCCCACCACCACCATCATGGCTTCTCGTATCAGCATTGCTCGCCCTCAGCCCAACTCATTCAACGTAGACCCCCATGGTCTATCAAATTCGCGCCCATCCTCAGGCTATCGTGCGGCCAATCCCGACGATCCCATTGAGAAGATTAGGGCCTTCAGTCAATTGGTTGAGGACAACATCGAAATATACTCGCAACCGCTGAAGCCTCATTTACCGGCCATTGGTCGTTTTATGATTGTTGTAACGTTCTTGGAGGATGCATTGAGGATTATGACCCAATGGAGTGACCAGATATGGTACCTGCAACAGTGCGCACTATATCCCGAACTTCATGTCATTGATGTCTGAAATATATTTCGCGTTTATCAGACACAGGAAATTCCCTTGGGGCATATCTCACTTGTTCTTAATTATTAATGTCCTGGTAAGGTTGTTATTTAAAATTGAGGCGCTCAAGAAGCTCATTCGCAAGTTTAGACAATGTTGTCGGGCTCCTCTGCTGTCATTCTCAAACGGTACACAGAATACGCCGTTGCCGGTCTCCTCGCCGTTGTCATTATCCAAGGTTTCGGCTATGGGCTTATCTTTGACCTTAACTTTTTCCTGCGCAACTTGAGCGTTATTGGTGGCCTCTTCATGGTATTCAGTGACTCTATGGTTTCTCGAAAAGCACTTTTTGCAGGTTTACCTACCATCAGTGAAACGGACCGCAAGAAATAGTTAGTATCTTTTATCAATTTGGCTTCATGGTGTTGATATTATACTCGCAGTTTCCTCCTTGCCGGACGTGTCCTCTTGATTTTCCTTTTCCTCGGCTTTATTCTCCAAGGAGAGTGGAGTATTGTCCGAGTCTTCGTCTCAATATTCGGTCTTGCTGCCTGCATTATGGTTGCCGTTGGTTTCAAAGCCAAGTGGTCTGCCGCCTTCCTCGTTGTGGTCCTGAGCATATTCAATGTATTCGCTAATAACTGGTGGAGTGTGCATTCTGCACACCCTCAACGAGACTTCCTCAAGTATGTTATTACCTTGATTGTGGTCATTCAGAATAACTGATTTCGTTTCCTAGATACGATTTCTTCCAAACTCTTTGTTAGTGATCTATATTAACATTATTTACTCATTTAACCCTACCGTATTCAGCTATCGTTGGTGGTCTGATCCTCCTTGTTAACATGGGTCCTGGTATGTATCTCGATATAAATCATATCATGTCATTCTTAGTCTTTTATAGGGGGTCTGTCTGTGGACGAGAAAAAGAAGACATATTAGAGAGGGTATCTGGATGTTTCGCATATGTACGGCCCTTATCTGCGAGCTACCAGTCGAATGAGGATCTCGAGAGTTAAGACTGGAAAAAACTGCTGAGCTGCTAGAGCCCCTGCCCGCACGTATATTTATTCTTTGTCGCACCAAAATAATCACGCTCCTTTGGCTTTGCTGGTTTTCTTTACATGTGTAACAATGGCCTTACAAATATGAGTGCTATATTCGTCAGAAATTTGGTATGTGCGACTGATTGAGAGTGTTTTGATACGTTGCTTGGTGTCAGAAAGGAGGCCCTTTTCCCCAAGGCAACATATTGATTCAACCTTAGGACAGTTGATACAACCTAAATAAAGAGTTGGCGTGGTTGTGCATATATACATAGTTGTATTTCCTGTTAAGTTTTTTCAGATTGTGTCAAGGTTCTCCAAAATTAGTGACGTTAGTGGCTGTGTAGGTCAAAAACGTGATTTCAATTTTTTGATTGGCAAAACTGCTCTCAAATTTTACCAAGCCTAATCTAATCAACTAACATGGGTGTCGATGTCAAGGTTTATACAGTCAACGGAGCAGTCGCAGGGTCATCTTCTTCATTGCCAGATTGGCTTACACGGAAACGTGCCTCTGCGAAAGGGAAAGGAAAGCGGGCAGCTCGCGAACATGTCGAAGGTACCATCGAACTCATCCAAGGCTTCGAGTTTCCCGAAGCCAGTAACCGCATAAAAACTACTCGGGACGGCCACCACGCAATTGCGACCGGCACCTACAAACCCCAAATGCGGGTTTGGGACCTTGATCAGCTCTCACAGAAATTTGAACGCCATTCAGACGCTGAAAATGTTGATTTTGTTGTGCGTGAGTTGCTTTGTGGCGAGCGTCCCACTGTGGAACTTCCCTGATCTTCTTTGGCAGATGTTATCAGATGATTGGACAAAATCTATACATCTTCAGACAGACCGGACAATTGAACTTCATACTCAAGGCGGTTTCCATTACCGTACACGGATACCACGATTCGGCCGTTCGCTGGCATACCATTTCCCTTCGTGTGATGCCTATTTCTCGGCTTCTGGTAACGAGATTTACCGCCTCAACCTTGATCAAGGACGGTTCATGACACCGCTCACACTACAAGACGACTCCGACTCCGAAATTCAAGGTGTGAACACAATAGACATAAATCCCGCTCACCAGTTACTTGGATTTGGTGTCGACGGAAATGGGACTGTGCAGTTTTGGGACCCACGATCCCGTTCTGGCGTTGGCATTTTACGACTCCCAAAAAACCGGTTAATGCAAGTGGGGGCGGAAAGAGATATGCGTCTTTCGGTGACGGCAATATCGTCTCGCAGGGACGGCCTATCGTACGCAGTCGGCACGTCCACTGGACATACTCTACTTTACGATATCCGTGCAATGAAACCTTCCGCAATCAAAGATCAAGGCTACGGTCTTCCAATAAAAAATGTCATCTGGGTCGAAGGTGGAAGTAGGATGGCGGGAGATGGGATGGTTATCAGTGCGGATAAAAAAGTCATTAAGATCTGGGATCGAGATTCAGTGCGTGTGGCTATAATCTCATGTTATGTTTGGCTTAAAAAATACCTAGCCCGGGTCAAATTTCGCCTCTATCACCCCAGCTCAGGATCTAAATCATGTCCATCATGTACCTGGAAGTGGTCTCCTTTTGACGGCAAATGAAGGTATTCAGATGGCTACCTATTACATTCCGCAACTTGGTCCAGCCCCTCGGTGGGCGAGTTTCTTGGAAAATATCACAGAGGAGATGGAGGATCAGACAACACGGTCGGTATACGAAGACTACAAATTCGTAGAACGAAAAGAACTGAAAACGTTAGTACATCACACTGCAGTTCTCGCTTTCCCTTTTTGCTAATCTCATTTCAAAAGCCTTGGACTGGACCATCTCGTGGGAACACCTACTCTCAAGCCGTACATGCATGGGTACTTCATATCACTCAAATTGTACGACGCTGCACGACTCATTGCAAATCCATTCGCATATGCTGAACATCGGGAGAAGATGGTACAGGAGAAGATGGACAAACTGGCGGAAACACGAATTCGCTCAAAGAAGGAGGTGGGCGTGAAAGTTAATAAAGCACTTGCAGAGAAGATCCTAAGGGAAGAGGAGAAGGAGAGAAAGAGGGAAGAGAGGAGGAAACTTAGAAAAGCAGAGAAACAAGCTGGCAACGCAGATATGGAAGTCGACGAAGAGCCCCTTGGAGAAAATGAAGATGCTGAGAGGACTAACATTCTCAATGATCCTCGGTTCTCGGCTGTTTTCGAAAATCCAGATTTTGCTGTAGATGAGGAGAGCAGGGAATATGCGTTGCTCAACCCCTCAGCAGTTGTACAGAAGAGGACTCAAGCAAGAGGAAAAACGGCTGTTGAGGATGAGGAAGAGGAGAGCGATAAAGTTTCTTCGGATGGCTTGGGCGAAAGTGAAAGTGATGCGGAAAGTGAAAATGATGATAGTGGAAGTGACAGCAGCGACGCAGGTGGTCAGTCATTAAACCTGTATTATTTTGTCTCCTCCAATTTTACCCTGGTTTTTTTTATTGTAGAACTCAACAAGTTTGATCCTCGCGCTCGCCCAGGGCAAAGAAATGTTCGAGCTCAAGAAGCGTACGTGCGCACGCGGGAAGGGAATCGCATCGCTGGTGTCAACCTTGTTCCCATGCGGGTGACGGGACTTAATGACGCACATGGCTTCAACAAAAATGCCACCTTTGGCCAACGTCGAGAATCAAAGGGATCGACGACCAGGAAGGGACAAACTTCTTATAATAGCATGGACGGGGGTATGGAGATGAGCTGGGTACCCACCTCATCGGGAGCAAATGATGCCGATGATATGTTGGTTTCAGGTGGTGGACGTCCCAAAGGCAAAGGGAAAGAGAGGAGGCCCGGAGTTGAATCATTCGGTGCGGGTATGGAGAAGGGTGGCGAAGAAGGGTTCACGCGGATGAGCGAGAGTGATCGGAAAGGGAGGACCCAGAGGAGGAAGGGCGTTCGAAGTGGCAGCAAAAATGTGTTTAGGAAGATCGACGGGTAGAGCATTTCAGGGGTCGTCATTGGTGCCTTCGTTCGGCGGGATACCAATGACCTCGATGATATTTCTTGATATGCTTTAAGCTCGTCTTTCCGCGACCAAACGATGTATTTCAAACTTCTAACCCGTGGTCCGAAACTGAATCCTGTTCAGTGTTGAAAATTTTCCCTTCTAGGACATTTCCTAAACTGTCCCAGTTTAGTATCTCTATCTCGTCAAAAATTCTATGAAGGTATAACTTCAAATACCACTTCCTCCATACGGGTTGATGTAACTTGGTTGAGCAAAATTGAACCCCGTTTGTGAAAGTTAACATACTAATATTCAACATATTATATTCTCATCTAAATCAAAATTCATTTCTTGGATTGAACGCAAATTCAGGTTGTTTGATAGAAAATTCACTAATCAGTGTTAATGATACTCAAAAAAAATAGTGGACAGGCCCCTAAAACCAGCTGCTCGGACTACTTGATATTCGTTCTGGGGATATTCGGAATCCACATTAAGGTAATTTTCCTGTGACCAAACGATATATTTCGGACTCGTGGTCTTTGATGCTAAACCAAATTTTGCGCAGAGTGGTACGAATCTTTTTTTTTCAGATCATCTGTGAAACTGCTCCAGTCGAGTGTCCTTATCTTTTCGAAATTCGTGTATAAAATTTTAATTTTGATTTCCTCCATATATGAATCAGATGATGATACAACGACCAAAAAAAGTCAAAACCCATTTGAGAGGTTCACATATGGATTTGTACTGTTGAGATCCCTTATGTAAATTGATTATAAACTAGGGGCCGCCTGCGGCGCCTCCGACCTTGCTTAGGTGTTTACCATTACAAAAGCCGAGAAATTCAATATCCGATATTACCCATACTAAAAAATATGGACGCGACCTGAGTCAATACCGATACGTCGTCCAGTCTTTCAGTGTCAACCAAAGAGATACCTCGTATTCATTGTATTTCTGATTTTTGATTTTACACTTTTAACCCATCTTTATTATATACTTGCTTGTCGACGGAGTGGCAGACAGAGGACTCAACCCAATAGTGCTGTCGGCTACATAGGTATGCGAGGGAAAGGGTAGACTAGATGACAAGAACAAGTAGGTAGAAATAATATATTAAAAGCGAAAATAAAATAAGAAGGGGTCGCACGAGTGTGTCACAATTCCCAACTACAAATAGGTAGGAATTATGAATGATGCCCCCATCATTAAATGGAAACATCGTGCAAGGTGACTGGCAAGTAATGGATGAATATGTGATGTTCAATATATTGTGCAACGAGAGTGTCGGATGGACATGTTATCGAACATTGTAGGAAATCTAGGATATTGGGATGTGCAAAGCATGAACCCCAACCGATCTTCAATGCCGGATACCACTTCATTTGCAGATTCAAGGTAGTGGAGAACACGTCTGGTACAACCGGGAAGGGGGTATTGGAATGCGAGAGGAGTGAAGGGTGAAGGGGTCCAAGGAAATTTGCAGCAGTAGGAGAAATTGAAGCAGCAGCGTGAACGCGATATACGGCTGCGGTTACTGAACAGATGGATTGGTGTTCGTCCCTATAATAAAATAGTTTGATACAGTCTTTAGCATACGATCCACGTAACACGATGCCGTCCAGTTCCCTTAACATATAAGCCTTTTCTCTCCGTTTACCATAAATGATATAAGGGCTCGACTAACGTAAAGCTCCCTCATTTACCAGTTGGGTGTCGAGCCATGTTTGATGTGCGAGAACCCATGTTCCAGGTTCGAAATCGTTCTTGACAATTGTATCAGCATGCTTTCTGTTGAAGTCGTTTAGTGAACGCTCTGGATTGGCTTTCTGTCGTTGGAGTGTGCCGACGAGGTCCTCGTCTCGGCGGGCAACTTGTTGGGCCCTCATGGCAATCAGGTCGGTATGCAGGATGAAGAGCGATGAGCAGAACGCATTATGGAATACGAGATGGAGAAAATTAAGACAGACCAATTCATTTATTTACGCATATTTGTTTTGGCAACTACGTCATCTTTTCCAGCATGGGAGACCTTGCTAAGCAAGGTAATTCACGCTTCCTGATAATAGTAGGTCTAACTTGTGCCGATTGTATTACAGCCGTTTTCATAATTTGGCGGAATCGCATTCACTTTGTTTTACGTGTATGCTCCTGTTTACAAGGACCCCGGAAGTTTCCGTAGCTTCTGTCTCAGTACCACTCACATCTCGCAAGATCCCAAGGATTGCGTTTTACACCTGGTTATTGTTGAGAAATACACTAGGAAAGAGATGGAATGGATATTAGGTGTGAAAAATGCTCTGGTCTATGAAGTTGTGTGGTGCAAGCACTGGTCTGGTTTTGCTTTTGACCCAACACACAAGATTTCAGGCTCTCAGAAGAGCTAGTCTTGTATTCTCGGCTACATTGATCTAGAATTCATAAAGGCTTCTCTTTCCTATTGAATTACTGTGTATCTAGGTGGAATTCAGGGGGACCTGCCCCCAGATGTTGTTGAAATATACTGACCATACTTGTTGTTGCTGGTGGCTGTTTTCTCATCTATGATAGTAGAAAATCGCATTTGAGCAACGACCTTGATGCCTTATTTATCGGACATAGTAGGTAGGACAAAATCTTATAATGTGGGGATGCCAAGTTGCTAAAACGACGCTCGAGTCTCACTCAACTCAGACTTCTCAATGTTCAAGTTGATAGGCCGGAACCCGGAACCCAGAACCGGTGCTCTCGGGGTCCTTTTGGCACCGTACAGCCACCCGAGAAATTGCAACACGATTCCGCCGAATTATGAAAACGGCTGTAAAACAGTTCGTAGGTTTGGAATTAATCGCTTGGAAAAGTCGCCGGGGGTGCAAAAGCCTCTAGGTGAATCCCTTTGAATAAATGCGGGCGGTTGATTTGAATTCATGTGCGGCACACCGGACTGCAAGTATGAAGTGATTTTCGGTTATATTGGAGACGGTTGATGATTCGGTCGATAATTTCTAATGGGATAATGTGAGTCACTTTCGGTGAAAGTTTCCGCGTATTCCGCCGTGGTTTGGATGTGATAGATGTGGCACTCATATTTAACCGTGAAGTTGGTGCAAAGGTGTGATACGCATGCCATGAGTATGGGTATGAGTATGCATTCTGCAAGCGAGTGGTGTTGCTTGGTCATGAATTATGTAAGCGCCATCAAAATTTCCATTTTTGGATCTCCGTCGTTTGTCAGAACGTTGAAAGAGGAAGAGCTGAATGGATCCACAAGCGACCCCTTGGATCTTTATAGCCTCTGCGCCACTGCGAGTATTGGCGTTGAAGCCGTAGGCATACTCGATATCTATTTGAAACGTCCTACTCAGCTCCAAAATGAGTCGGTAGGGCTGGTGAGAATTGAGAAGCAGAAATTCAGGTCAGGTGGATGACGCTGGTTCTCATGTGTTGAGTGCACAAGTCCAGGTAAAATTATCAATCTCTCTGAAGTTCAATGTCCACTAAACATATATTCAATTCTGCAGATGGCCTTGTTCTTAGATCCTTGCGAGGGGCAGTAGCAGCGAATCCATCACTCAAACTGTGAATGATTGTAGATCTCCCATCGAATAGGTTATGTGCTCAAATTATATCCCTTAGGCATCCCCCCTCTAAATCAGTCTACGTTGCGTCTCGAACGCCCAATTCGGAAACAAAAACGACGGTAGCCGTGATATCTGGTGGTGGGTCGGGTCATGAACCTGCACATGCAGGTTACACTGGCCGGGGAATGCTTACTGCTTCAGTTTCGGGGGATATTTTTGCGAGTCCTAGTGCCAAACAGATTTTGCACACCATCCAGCTTGCGTCAGCGTCACCCTCCCAGGAAAGCCCTTCCCATGTTCAGACAGGTGCTACTAGTTTATCGAAAGACGTTCTTGTCATTATCAACAACTATACTGGGGATAGACTCAATTTCGGGCTCGCCATCGAGAAAGCACTTGCTTCAATGCCTATCAAGATTGAAAGTGTAGTGGTGGCTGATGATGTTTCCCTTTTACATTCTACTTCGAGTCTTGTTGGACCTCGTGGCCTTGCAGGTAATATCCTTGTTTGCAAGATTCTTGGCGCATTTTCGGAAAGAGGCGCACCTCTGGCGCTTGTAAAACGATTAGGAGATGCAGTTGTTCATAATTTGGCTAGCGTTGGCGTTGGACTAGAGCATTGTCATGTACCTGGACGGGCCCTTTGGGGAGCTGAAACGGACAAAGGAATGCTTATAGGTCAAGACGAGTGCGAGATTGGCCTTGGACTTCATAACGAACCTGGTGTCGCGAGAAAAGCGATGGAAAGCCCAAGCGCAGTGATACGAGAAATGATCAGTTTAATATTACACTCGAAAGATAGTAGTGAAAAGAAATTTTTGGGTGCACGGACTGAAGCAGAAGCCAGTGATGATATCGTACTGTTTGTGAATAATCTTGGAGGGATGTCACAGTTGGAAATGGGTGCCGTGTTGGATGAAATTCTCGCTCAACTAGGTTAGTCTACCTGTCCCCAGGTCATCTGGCCCATATTGACTTGAGTTTTAGATAAACAGAAAATCTATCCCATCAGGATATATCTTTCCGCATATATGACCTCTTTGAATGCTCCTGGATTTTCATTTTCTATGTTGAATGTTTCCGCTACTCATGAAATGTTTCGTTCTAATACCCCTTCGGATTCTACTCACATCACCTCAATTAATGTCACTGATCTTCTCGACGACCCTACTGACGCCCTTGCCTGGATTGGTGTTCGTTCGAGCTGGCCTGTTAAAGGGAAGGATCGGCTTGCGCGGTTAGCTACATCACCAACAGAGGGAATTTCATTGGCGGGAAATGCAAGCATCACTTCAAAATGGAACCTCACGGATATTTCCCCTGAGGTAGTCAAAAAAAGAATTATTTCAGCATGCAAGGCCGTTTTGGATGTGGAAAAGGAACTGACTGACTACGATACCATCTTGGGGGATGGTGACTGCGGCGAAACATTTTCTGCCGGGGGAAAAGGTACACTGTGACTATAGAATCAAAAACATTGATTGATATACCCTAGCGGTTCTCGCGGCATTGGAAAACGGGAGAATTGAGGTTACAGAATGTGACTTGGGAGAAATTGTGCGTCGTATCGCTGACATTCTTGAAGACACCATGGGAGGAACAATAGGTGCTCGTGAGTAGCAAGTGACCGCCGGTAGTGATTGTTTTGTTGACAGAATCTGCTAGTATTTGCGATTTTCTTCACAGCCTTCTCTGCAGGCCTACCCAAGGATGCAACCACCCTGGGTGCCCTTCGTTTGGAACAAGCCCTAATGAATGCACTTCAAGCACTAGGAAAACATACACCAGCGAAACAGGGCGATCGCACTCTTGTTGACGCGTTAGCTCCATTTTGTGCAGCACTTGCTTCTAATAAAAGTTTGAAGGATGCAGTGAATGACGCGAAATCCGGGGCTGAGCGCACCAGAGATATGCAACCGGTTTTGGGCAGAGCTACGTATGTCAACACAGATGGAGAGCGGCAACTGGGTGTTCTCCCTCCCGACCCGGGAGCTTGGGGAGTGGTTGCTATTGTTGAGGGATTCTGCCGAGGCGTACATATGGAGATTTAGTTCCGGATGATATCGATATATAAGACAGAAAGGGAGAATTTTACAAGCCCCACCGTCCACTATCACGATTCGCAGATGTTGTATGAATTATTCCAGTTATATGAGCTTCGCAGATCCATTTAGTGGAGAAATATGAAAGCAAGCCGAGAACCGAATGTGGAGGGTGCACAAATTGATGATTTAGTGAAACCCTTGTTGGACGAAAGTGGGATGGATATATTTTTACTTCGAGCTACAAATATCGTTATGCGTAGTTTGGCTCCATCTATGCCATCTATGATATGCGTATGAAGACCTGTCAATGAGAGATTGTCGTCGTGGCATGGAGATGGAGGTTATTATTTGGCTTTCGAGAGATGTGAGGATTCCTGTTCGACGGGTTTGGAAAAATTTCTATAGAAACCGGCTCTCCATGGTATCCTCTTCTTGTACGCCCTTTTTTTCAAAAGACCTGGTTCAGAGGGATTCCACTAATTTCTGCTCAACCCCATGAAGGATATAAAGGTGGGTCGGGAGGCGATGATGATGGTGCCTGGGGTCCCATCAAACTTGGAGCCTCATACAGTGCATACAGTATAGAACCAAGAGCGTCGCCCACTGGTCACCACCAATACCCCCATAGCTTCGTCAATTCAATGAAAAGTCTCGTCCACCTTATTATATTATTCCTCTCGTGTCTGTCTGCTTGTGCAATCGCGGAATCTCTGGTCGAGGTGATGGTCAGCAGATTTTCTACGACACGACCTAACCAACAGCTGGTATAGACGCGAACTACCTCAGAACCTGTGGAGGTCCTTAGTATCTTTAACCCCACCACAGTCGATCACTTTTACACCACAAATGCCAGCGAAATCCAACAATTGACGGACTTCTATGGATTCGAGCCCGAAGGGACGAAAACCGGCTTTATCTTCCTTACCCAGCAACCCGACACCGTCCCGCTATTCCGTCTTTATAGCCTAGGTGCTGCCGACCATATGTATACAACGTCAACGCAAACGCGGGATCATGCTGTCAAACGCCTCGGATACTTTGTGGAAGGGATTCTCGGCTTTGTGTATACTGAAGAGGGCCCCAATCGAGTCCCATTTTTTAGCTTGCACAACCCCGCCCGAATTGATCACTACTACACCACATCGCCTGATCAACGGGATGATGCTGCGAAAAATGGATGGAATGTAGAGGGTGGTGTAGGGTTCCTGCTTTCATTGTAGGAGATTCAGCGTGGTTTTTTTAACAAAATCCACCCTACGCCGCGCCAGTCACTAGAGGTACCTTTCTAAAATTCTTCTCATACCTTACGCAAATCACCGCCCATCATACTACTTATGTTTTGCTTTGGAAACAATGGACCTTGTTTCACCTAATCAGACGCTTAGAATACCAGGATGTACTTCTGCTTTTTATATCTAGATATATCAGTCACGCCATCTATCTTCTGAACCTCACAAGGACCCCCAGTTCACGTTGAGGGTACAATTTGCTATATGCTAGTTTTATCCATTGCAAGGAAAAATACTGCAAAACGAATGAAATATTATCCACCGTCGTACCCTGTTTCTTCGTGGTCCACACAAACGCGCACTCTCCATGCTGGTCTCGCCTTGTGATACTCCGGGTCGAGCATGAGTTTCAATGTGTCGTCTCTCCCAGATTGCCCCCTATACCACAATCCCAACATTTCACCATATTTCATCGCGTTTTCTACGTCTCCGAGAGCAACGTATGCACGCACGATGGCATAAATATGGTGCCTATACGCATCGGATGCCTCTAAAGCCTCCTGTTTAATTACCTCCAGCCATTGGAGACTCGTTCTAATTGTTTGATCGTCAGCAAGGAGGGGATCAGCAATCCAATTATCAAAGTCTGTTTCGATAGCGTTTATACTCTCTCGAAGCCCGATGCGCCGTCTGTCGGATTCGGTGGTGTCAGGCGTACAAGATGCACATCTACAGATGATTTCATATGGTGCAAGATATGCTTGCCGATGCGCGGCTTCTTCTAGGACATCACAATACGATACAAAGATTTCGTCGCCTGCTTTGATGTCTCGGGTTGCGCGCAATTGAAAAGAGAACGATGCGACATCGAAGAGTCGATCTGCGGACGGACTGCAGCTGTGATGGTATGTAAATCTCTGACCCCTATTCTAACAGGCAATGACATACCTATGGTTGATGCGCGACATTATCTTGCAGACAGCGACATAGCTCCCTTCTGGCACAGAGTCTTGTAATTTGTCTACTTCGAACCCATTCGTTCGAACAATACCCGTGATGGGACCACTACCATCCTCAAGGTGGCTATTGGCCAAATCCATAAATGCCACTTGGTTCTCTGGTTCGAGGCGTTTGAAACACATCTCTAATAACTTCTCCCACTCAAAGAGCATTGCTTGACGTAGTTGATCCGGGGCGAGCCTCTCGCCTCGATCCTCAATACCACCAGGGATCTTAATGCCAATAGGCGACACAGTTAACGGTCGCTCACTGAGGATATGATCACCCATAGAAAGATCCTTCGTTGCAAACATCCCCACACCCATCGATGTTGGGCCTAGGCGATAAACAAGACTAGGGGGCTCGACCGGTTCTTGTGGGAAACCATGTGTCGCAACGATAGCACGTTTGGTCGATCCACGAATGAGGCACTCTGTCCAGCCCCAAGGAACATCGGAAAACTTCGTTCCGGGAGCTTGAGAAGGCACTTGTGTGAGTATAAGCAAATGGTCAGGGTAGTCTTCCGTTTCTGAGGCAATCTCTTTCAGTACAGTTGGCCCGGCCAAATAGCCTTCCGCTGGCGGTGCTAGTAGACCATTGGGAATAACATTGATCAGACGTGTTAAATATTGAAATAGAGACACTACCTTCCTCTCCAGCATTATTGTCCGAAATTTTACCCAAATAACGTGCCTCACGTTGTACGGCTAAAAGTAACGAATAAATTGATTATTGACCACAAAATGAGGCTACCCAGCATTACATACGAGTGTCCTTGTTGTGTTTCGCGGCGAGATTTTTGGCCTTTTGGCTATTGAGAAACCCTCTCTGCATAGCCACGAACAAGATAGCCACAGCAACCTAGGATAATCAAAAATGCGCCCTTCAATTGTAGCGATAAGCCAGTTTGGTTGCCTCTCGGTTGTTGGACGGGGAATCGTGATTAGGAGGTTGGAATACTTCTTGGTGATATCGAATGATAATAGAAACCCCTTTCTCCCACGAGGAGACTACGTCCTTCAGATCAAAGTTCTCGCCATCGTGAGTTAACTTGACTCTTGATCTTGGGCAAGGGTGGCCGAGCGACGAGCAAGGTTGAGGGCACGTGACTGCGATAAGCGTGTGCATCCATTCTTCTCTACATTTGAGCGACACCCACAGCTCCCCTAAGTTAGTGCCTTATGTAGGCAAAAGAACGGCGACTTTCGTTGAAATAAATGATTATAAGTAATGAATGTATTTGGATTCTAGGTTATATCTATCAGACAGCGGGTATAAATATATGGGTGGCTGGGACACCACATAGAGAAGAAATCTAACACCCTTTTTAATGTCGCTTCCCTCGTCCCGGGTTCCTTTTCGTCTCATTTACTTCTAGAAATCCCCCCAATTCGAGGGCGCTCCGTGCCGCCTGATTTATATGCTTAAATCTGTCAGGGCCTAGGTGGATACCGCCGAAGTACCGGGTGACAACGACGAGAACATTGTTGACTTCCTAAAGGTAATGATAAATGAAGACTGTGAGTACTGGTAACAAGTATGAACTAACTAGGATTTGCAGGAGGTGTGCAATCCGGCCCCCAGCTGCTGTTTCCCCGTCGTCATCATTATCTTGCGAAAGAATTTAGGTTGCCAACCCACGAAAAGGAAGAAACCTACCTTGGTGTATCAGTGTGCCTATCTGACATCGCCAGGCATTAATTATGGGATGGGCAGCCCGAGATATTCGCCGATCCGTCATAAGGTACGATAGCACTAGTGGGACCTGGCGTTTAAAGTTAGGTTTGATTGTGGGATCGTTTAGCCTCTTGCTTGCCTGAGAAGGATGCATTATTCGGCAAGCTCGTCCCACAAACACGCTCTTGCGATCCGTTATTGGTTCAGCGGTAAAGAGTTCAAGGCCTTCTGGTAAGGTCATTTCTTTTGGGGGTGGGGGACGCGTGGGCTTTTCCAGGGGCTGTGGATGTGCGCTCGTGTCCTCCCTGACTTGCTCCCCCGCATTTGAGCGGAGATGATCCTGATACCAAATAGCACACCTCTCGACGACGTTTGTAAGTCCATCGAATACGCAGACCGTATCGGGAGCCCATTCGACACCGTTGACAGATATAAATGTTCTTAACACCGACCCAAATAAAGCGGAATCGGCACCAAAGGCTCCAATGTATCTAGACAATAACTGGAGTTGGGGGGGCGACGAAACAGGATATGTAAGGGGAATAGAAACAAGGATTCTAACAGAGATATCATCATGGGGAGTTGGAAGGCTAAATCTTATTCTTTCAACATTCGCTGGACATAATTGATTACTCACTTCAATTCTGCTTCATATCGCAAAGTGCCTTCGTCTGACCTGTCTTCAAAACGCGTACTAGTAGAATCTTTGATAGGAGGATGCCATAAACGAATAGCATCGTCGCCGTAGATTGACTGTAGTACTGTCGAGATTAGACTGAAAAGTTTGTTCCTGGATGTGTTTGTGCTAGTGTGAGCATACCTTGAAGTTCTGACGCAACCGCTTCGCGGTCAGGGCGTTCTAAAAGTTCGGCTATTACCAAAGACAATTCCTCATAGTGGTCGTTGGAACCATTCAAGTTGGAAGGTGACGAAGACATAACCAAATTTCCCGGTCCGGAGTTTGCGACCGGTTTTTACACAGCCGCTGACACCTGTGAAGCCTCAAATACATTTCCATCGATTCAGACAGGTTGTAACCAAATTTACGGTGCGCTTCATCGTGCATAGCTACAGGCTATAATTACATTCTACGGGCCCAGACTTCGCAACCCTTCGTTTCGCCCCCTAGTTCTTCCCGATACCGCCTATTCACGTTGATGCCATTTTTTTTCTACTTTAAACCTCAGTCACCAACGTACGTTAGTCTAGACTGGTTGTAACGGGAAACGCGTACGTGTGTTCTGTGCGCCGATAGGTGGAGAAGAAGGAAGGACTACTTCTGCTCTGGCATTCTGTCTTCGTATTGTTGAGAATAACGGCTGGCTCGGTCACTTGTTCGAGGGTTTGAGTCGAGCGATTGATCATTGGCTTTTTGGAACTTCGACTACCTGCAAAATCACTGTCTTCATTCAATTGGTTCTTTCCAGCTCGCGACATCTCTCCAGGTGCTCCCGACATGTCTCTTTCACCTCTTATTTTATTGAATAAGTCAGCCACGGCCTTGTCGATCTCCTGCGTTAATTCGGACCTCTGCTCATTGATTTCTTCAATTACGGAGTGCACCTCAGACTCGGACGCGTTCTCGTTGAGGGTCAAAGCTTTTTGTACGGCCCTGTCCCCATTGCGGGCGAAGGCTATCCTGATCGTTGCTATCTCTTCCGCTGCTAACCGCTTCATAGGGTTCCAGCACGTTTTTGTGGGTGCACCACGACTACTAGGCGGCGGCTTTGGGATACCAGTCAGTGATTCCAGAGGTACTCTTTGGTAGCGACGAAGCGAAGTGTATGGCATCTCCTTGACTACCTATTTCTACAAATTGGCTGGTCTAGTGGTGGTGGTGGTGGTGGTGGTGATGGTTTGGTTCCTTTTGCACGACCCGCAGCCTTCGATTTTGATCTGAACTGGGTTATCAATAACGGGGATTGAGCAGAACAATCTCTGGGACAGCTTATTGTGAAGTCCTGGTTGTTAGCATTTTTTATCTGAGCTGCTAGGTTATTGCAATTTGACAGTTAGAATGGAAGACATTCAAATGAGGTTCCGTAGGTTTCTTTGGCACAGGCTTGCATTCGATTTGGGTTGGGTCCCGGCACAAGTTTAGTTTGTACTCTTCACCAGGGCTCAATCTATAATATCAATGATTTTCTAATTGTGCTGAAATTGGAATCGGGCGGATCCTTTGATATATGATCTCGTCTGACACCCTGAGTGCGAGTCTTGGAGACCTTTGAAGCCCATTTACAGGACTGTCAGGTCAAATTCAAGACTCAGTATTAACTTTATAGTTATTTTTATGGAAAAAAAAGCACATTCTGAATGTGATTGGCATTCAAGAAGCTGAGTCTAAGAATTTGATGAATGAATTTTTGAATTTTGGGCTGCTTCAAGAGATTGAGTCCTCAAATAATGATGCTATCGACCCTGATGGTTGTTGACTTGTTGTAATGTTTGACTAGTCAATGACTTGACTTGCCACTGAGTGTTACGGGTAATGGTGCACCCATTGGCAGATGAGACCCCAGAGCATCAAGAAAGGCAGTTATAAAAGATCTCAGACCTGGTGCTGGTCAGCAACAGTATTATACTTTATGTATCATACTTTTGAGAAGCCTTCAGGCTATTTCAAATTGGCTTTCCACAAATAGCTACATATCACAATGGAATGTAATATTCTCAAAGGTATGTCATTCAGGGCACATAGGCAGTCATTAAGTGGAGTATCCATTGATTTTAAGGGTATGATCCTCCAGGCTGTTTATTTTGGGGGTTGAAGTTGGGCTTGGTTTTAGAGGCACTGTCAGCAGCACATTTGTATTGCAGGTTTATTTTTGTAGTTTGAAAAAATATGTGGGCATGCCTCCTTGACGAGCCTTCACCGCAGTTTACATATCTTCAGTGTGTGCATTCTGAGGCTTCAATTCAAGTTGTTGATTTCAGTCGGACGAGATAAAGCACGCCGAAATCAAATTGAGGCCTCCCACAACGTCAAGTGCTCTTGAAGGCTAAATTGCGGGGTGCGCCTTGGTGAATGGAGGTGTCAGGCACACCCAGGGATAAGAGGACTGAGTTTCAACCTGTTTTCACTAAAGTCAGGAGACGGCGATCCCAAACATAGTTACGTATGTGTAATACAGTCGGGAAAGTTATCCCACGTGGCTCACATTTCGCTCCGTTACCGATCAGATCCATCCTCGGACCTCCATCTCACAGAAATAAATTGGCAAAGACCTCCGAGGTGGACAGGAGCCTCGTGGGGATTTGAGCGGGATAAAAGAACCCATTGAGTTTTCAGGGGTTGTCGAAGGCTGGCCCCATATTTCCATGGTTCTGTATATGGGCTTCAAGCTTCGAGGGACCTGTCTAAGGTGGTCTAGGAGTGTACCCTACCGGACAGTCAATTTGGAATGTGCACAAGCATTTCAGTGCATTTTGCGTTCTTGACGTTTACAAGTCCAATACGGCATTAGCGTTGCTCGATCGCACATTTTTCACTATGGCTGGCGGCTATCACGTCCTACTATCTTTTGCAATATAAAGTGGCTTTTCTGCCGAGCCCGCCTAGCCAAGGCGATTAGTCGCATTGCAACCTACCTTTTTCTTTTTCCCCTTTTCTTTAGACACGTCGCTGTGATTTTATTCCTTCCACCCAGCACTTTTGTCCCCAGCCTGAGATTTGGGTTGAATCCGATGTCTCCCAGACCCTCCAGCCATGAACAAACTCCAGTCGTCATCCCAAACCTTACCATGAAGGACCTCCTAGATGCCATTCCGTGAGTCCCTGATTGTTTTCCTGAGGCAAAATTTTGACGTCAATTAGGGCCCACTGTTTCCAACGTTCAGCTTTAAGATCATCAGCCTACGTGTGCGTTTAATATTAATTTATTGCTTCTTGAAATCTGACTTTCCCCTGGCTTGCATAGGGTCTGGGATTTATCCGTCATTATCTGCCTCTACAAAATTACAGTAGTCGCAGAAAGTTTCATACCTACATTACCCTACCCATATCTTCACACTGCCGTCTGGGTTTCCCTCTGGGCTTTTTACAGCTTTTGGGTTGGGCTTTTCGGAATGGGTGTTTGGGTAATCGCGCATGAGTGTGGACACCAAGCATTTTCCGAATCCAAGCAGTTAAACAATGCTGTTGGTTGGGTGTTGCACTCTGCGTTCGTACTTTTTTCGTGCCTATGTATGTCATTGGGTTATTCGCTTATCCTTTTTATCAGCCTTGGTGTCCCTTATCATTCATGGAGGATCAGTCACGCGAAACATCACGCTGCGACGTGCCACATGTCACAAGATCAGGTCTTCGTTCCTTGGACGCGAAGTGAAGTTGGCGCGCCTCCCCTGGATCCATCAGGTGAAGATCTAGCGGGTTCTGAGGTTTCTAGTAAGATCAAACAAGAGCTTTGGGAAGCCGTGGGGGATTCACCCATTGGTGCCGCCATTGAGTGCCTTATATATCTTGTGAGCGGAGCTTTTTATCCTTTCCCGGTGTCGACTGACGCAGATAGCTTGGAGGCCTTCCACTATATCTTCTCTTCAATACTGCCGGTCAACCGAGATACCCCAAAGGCACCAACCGTAAAGGATAACTTCTGCATCATATATCTGTCATTCTAAATTCGTCCTAGACTTCAAACCCTCATCGATCATTTTTGCTCCGCATCAAGCTGGCCAGATCGTATGGTCAGATTTCGGTATCTTCATCTGGTTTGCTGCGATCGTGGCTTCGTGTTCCCACTGGGATTTTGCTGTTGTGTTTCGAGTATATCTTCTTCCCTATCTTTGGTATGTAGATGGGTATTATTTTTCCTCTTCCGTGATATCTTAAAACTGCCATGCAGGGTAAACCACTGGCTTGTGTTGATCACCTTCTTGCAACACACTGACCCTCTTGTGCCCCATTATCGCTCCGACGCTTTCAACTTCCAGCGTGGTGCACTTTCCACTCTGGACCGAAGTCTCCTGGGTGGCCTCGGTAGCGTGATGGGTTGGATCGCTGCTCATGCTACAAACGGCATTTCAGAAACGCATGTGCTCCATCACGTCACTAGCAAAATTCCACACTATCATGCGTACGTTTGGCATTGTGTCCAATATCATCCTTTTTAATGATCCAACGCAGGTGGGAGGCCTCAGATGCTCTGCGCGCCAAATTGGACGCAGCCGGCATCAAACGCCAGGGTGCTCCTGGGGGGTGGATGGAGGTGTACCGTGTCATCCGCGAATGCAAAGTCTGTCTCAATTCAGCATTTACCCAACACCTGTGCTAATTGTACCACAGTTTGTTGAAGACGAGGGTTCTGTCGTGTTTTACAAGAACGCGTATGGTGTGGCTGCTGCGCGGGCTGTCTACCAGGACAATGAAGAGGACAATGATTCGGGGGTGGAATTTAATAAATAGATTGAACCTGGTGACTTCACAACACATTTTCTCTTCCAACTTCTTTATTCATAGCTTGCGGGTTTACGAAATCGGGGCAAGAACCTACATTATATACATTATTATTTCAAGTCACTCGTTGATATTTTAATCAGGTTACCTAGCGATCTAGACAGTAATATTACATTTTCATTCGGACATCTGAAATGATTTTCTAAATAGCATCTATGGGATATTTTCACAGGCCACTGCGACCAGCAGCTTTGATGGCTCCGGAATTTTGGAGTGAAGGAAGTGGTTTGATAGGTGAAGGCAGGGATGGTGTTGGCAAGAAACCTGCAGCCACAAGCCATGCGAGGTAAAGACCCATAAGAGAATCATCGACGGTTGTTGTTGTTTCTCCAATGTGTTGCTTTAACAATGTCCTAGTATTTGTTTCGTCTAGCCCAGGAGCTTTGGTGCTTGTAGGTAAGTCGTCAAGCACGAAGTGGAGAAGAGGGAAGAGTGCGTTATCCTGGACCTCCATAACATGTTGTTCAAGCTTTCGGCGCCATACAACATATTCACAGGGTTTTGTGGGGAAGCCGTAAAGAGCAAGGGAAGAAAGCATGTCATTGAACGTGGGTAGTGGCGAAGCAGTTATATGCAGGACAGATAACGGTGCGTCAGGTAAAGGTGAGACAGCAGCGAGGGCAGTGCAAAGGGCGACATGATCCACTGGTACCATGTTAACAGTGTTGTTCATATCAGGAACAAGACCAAGCTGTATACAACCCTTCACCAGTCGCCAGATGAAGTCATCGGTGTTTGTCACTGAAAGATAAATCGGACCGAAGACTTTGGACGACATAGATCAACTCACCTGCTGTGCGCGAATCTCCAACGACATACCCAGGCCTTATGATATGGCCTCTCAAACCTCTACGTCCAGCCTCGAAAAGAAGTTTCTCGGAAACCCATTTCGTTTGGCCATATCCTGTCTTGAGGGAGATCTTGGCACCCTCAAGATCATCACTCTCAGGAACACCTGTATACTGCGATTTGTTCACAAGAGACTCCGAAAGTTGGACATAATGCTCCGTATCGATTGCTGAAGTCGATGACACGAACACAAATGCCTTCTGTTTCCCAGTGGAAGCCAGATCTATCGCTGTCAGTGTGGAAATCACGTTGGCTGCGCGTAGCTTTTCGTAGGGATAGACCCAGTGAACCTATGAATTAATAATTATAATTATAAAGGATATACAAGCATGGTACAAGAAAGCTTACCAAAGCACCATTATGAACCACGACATCGGCTTCGTTGGCAATTTCATCCCAGCGAGATTGATTTAATCCGAACGAGTCAAGACTAAGATCTCCGGTGACCACTTCCAGCCGACCAGTCGTAACCCACTTATCATCCCAAACACCTCGGTCTGTAGAACCTTCTTTCAGGCGGGAAAGAGCCTTCTCTGCGCTTGATGCACGAACAAGGCAAATGACTTTCTTGACCCGGGATTCTCGTGAAAGGAGATCGTGGAGAACGAACGCGCCCAAGAAACCGGTAGCACCTGTCAGGAATACAGTAAGTGGATGGTCCGAGAAATCCGTGGGTAGAGGCGAATAGGTTTCCCGAAGCTTTGGAACAAGATTGAGATAGTCTTGACCATAGTCTGCTGGAGCGGTGGCTTTTACGTTATCCGTTGAGGATGGCGCGCCACGCAGGGAAGAATCGAGACCAAGGTCAGCATTACGCATTGCATCAACCGCGCTGACAAGGCCTGCAATCGTAGGTTGATCAAAAACGAGTCCCAGCGGGGCGTTAATGACGAAAACTTTGCGGATCTCAAAGATGAGTCGCGTCGCTAGAATGGAATGGCCACCGAGATCAAAGAAGCTTTCGTCCGTAGGGATAGGTTGAGGAGCATTGGGAAGGACGCTTGCCCAGATCCTACGCATGGTATCCTCAGTAGTGTTTACGTCTGCCGATGGGATTGTAGTTGCGACTTGTGTAGTATCAGGGAATGGAAGAGCCGGCTTATCAATTTTCCCATTAGGATTCAGAGGCATGCGTTTCAAAGGAACAAACACTATATAATGTTAGTTTTGATGCGATTTCAGAAACAAAGATAACCCTACGAGTAGGCACACTGTAGCTAGGAAGCTTCTTCTTGAGGTGTTCTCGAATGTCTTTAATGAGGCGCCTATATTTCCGAATACCTGTGACGACTCCTTTATTGTCCTCTTCGTCGTCGATATCACTAGCAAATTCATCGAGATTCGGTCCAGCCAAAGGTACGAAGTAACTGACAAGAATCTTCTCCTCATCCTTGTCTCGTCGCACAAGCGTGACATTTTCTCGGATGAGCGGGTGTTGGCTGAGATGTGTATCTATCTCGCCTAATTCAATCCTGAACCCACGAATCTTGACTTGGTCGTCCGCACGCCCTGTACATTCCACGATTCCATTGGCCAGATACCGCCCGAGATCACCGGAACGGTACATGCGATCCCGGATGCCCTTCCAATGCCGTGCTTCCGGGCCAGCGAGAGCACCCACAGGGTGCCTAATCGTGTCCTTTCGTGCCGAGGAGTTGGCAGAGAACCAATTGGTAACAAATTTCTCGGCAGAAGCATCTGCATCCAAGTATCCTTCCGCAAGACCTCCCGAGCGAACATAGATTTCCCCGACTTCACCGACCGCACACGGGATATTCCTGTCGTTCCTATTTACGACAAGCAACTGGACGTCGATCATGCCTTCTCCTGCTGGCATAATGTCTTTTTGGGTTGCAAGAAAAGTGGAATCGATGGAGATTGGAGGGATGGCGAAATAGGAGACCGCGCGCTGAGTCTCTGTCGTCCCATACATGTTAATAATTTGCACGTTAGAGGCAAGTGATTGCAATCGTAAGCAATCCCTCTTAGTAAGCACGTCTCCAACAAAGAACGCGTTAAGAAGGGATGGAATTTGACGAGTAGCCTGGGCAGAGAGCAACTGGCCCATCGCTGGAGTCAAATGTGTGACAGTAACTTTGCTAGATGCCATCCATTCAGCAAGTCGGCCAGGAGTCCCAATGTCGTCGACCGTTGGGACATGGAGCTGAGCACCAAAGAAAAGGGGTGTGAATACTAAGAAAGAATGAGTGAATGACGAAAATGACTTGAAAATGGTTCTTACTATCGCGTTGTATGGGATCGTGGGCAATGCCACTGAGCATGGTAAACTTTGAGTCTTCCGTTAGGCCAAATCGTTCGCCCATCCAAGGGAAAAAATGGGTTAAGCTAAAGTGGCGGCCTCGCACACCCTTAGGAATCCCTGTGCTACCGCTCGTAAATGAAAGAGTGCCGATGCTATCAGGACCAAGGGTGACATTTGGGTCTGTGGGGCCAAGGTGGATGTGAGAATGAAGAACATCAACCCCAGCCGGGTTCAAGCCTCCAGATACCTTTCCATCAGGCAAAACTTCTAATGCAGGGACCTCGACACGAATCTTCAGTTCTTCGGAGAGGAATTCTCGTACAGAAGGATGAATGGTACCAGCACCCTTCAGGACAACAAGGGCACGAGGTTGGGCCACGCGAAGATATATAATTTGTCTGGAAGCAGGATACGCAGGGTCTGTTGGTGGTTGACATTAGAAAAACCCTAAAAAAGAAACTCGGAAGGACTGACCAATGACTGAGAACGTGGCGCCTGCTTTGAGAACTGCCAGAACCGCGACGACAAGATCTACACTTCTGTAAGCGTATACCATGACAACCTCTTCCCTTTGTACCCCCTCCTTGATAAGGTGGTGGGCAAGGACGTTCGACGCGCGTAAAATAGCATCGTAGGAGTAGATGACCGTTTCCTGAGTGTCTGTAAGGGATGCTGCCGGAATACTTTGGATGACGCATGCTCTGTCCGGCCACTGACGAGCATTTCGAGAGAAAACATCAGTGATGGCACCCTTCCATCCACACCAATTTAAATCCCCTGTTGGGTCAGGAAGCTTAGCGCGTTGAGAAGGTGTTAAGAGTGGAATCGATCCAACAGGAGCCAAAGGATTGGAGGAAACCTTCCGAAGTAGGACAGACAATTGTTCGATGATTGACGATATGCGGCCCGCTGCAAACAGTAGGGAGTTGTACAGAATCCGAAGAGATATTGTGGGGGCGAGCGAGGATCGTGTCGACGCAGGAGGCCGAGTAACGAAGATGGTGAGATCAGAGCTTAGACTCGTGGACCGAATGAAATTGTCTTTCGGTTCGTCGGTTTCGTCGAAAAATCTGACACGAAACAGTGGGCCTTCAACCCCATCCTCCTTGCCCTTGCTAAGAGCATTGGTGATGACATCAAATGGTAACGCGTCGGCCTCTGCTTCAGCCTCTACCTGTTGAACGCGCCTCACCACAGCCCAGAACGGGTCTGTAGGATCTATCGAGAAACGAAGGACAAGAGGATCCCGTACTGCTGCAGAAGATGATCCTATCACGACATCCGTGTCTCCAGTGTATCGATGGAGGAGGACTGTGAATGCAGCCAGGAGGAGATGGAAGGCCGAAGGTCGTTTGGCATCGCTCTCGTCGTCATCTTCATCGCTCTCCTCGTTTTCGGAATATAACGCCAACTTGAGTAGACTGAGGGATGTTTGCTCTGAGAGCTGAGCCAAATGAGCAGCCTCGATAAGTTTGTTTGCCCCAGATGGTCTCGGGTAATCAGTAGGCAAAGAGATCGACGGAAGATTCTGCAATCTAGACAGAACTCGTTCTAGTCGTTCATCCGCCATTGCGGTGCTTGTTGACCACTGACGAAAATCTGATTGTGCACGGATTCAAATCCTTACCCATCTCTAAATAACTTTTTTTTTTTACTTTGGCACGAGTCATGAATGCTCATTAAGTAAGCATTGCGAATCCAAGATACCGTATCTCGGAACTTGCCACAACTCCCTTTACCCGAAGCGTTCAACGGTCAACCACCAAAATTGAAAATACACTACCTCAGATACAAAAAGGAGCAAAGGAGTAATGTACCTGACTGTCGGTTCATGTTCATTCAGAGTGATACCGACTCTCAATTACAACTTTTGAGCAGTCTTCCATTCTTGCGAATTGGCAGATGTCGTTATTTTTCACCACTTGTATACTCACTAGAGAACTAGGCAAGGCATTTACTGTTTGTGAGCTCATGCATATACGACACTACAGTGTCCAACACATACAGATGGCACTGGGCAGTCATGTATAGAGCGCAGCACGAGAGTGATCGATGATTATCTATGCTCGGGCCGTCCTGTATCCGTGTGCACCTCCGAAACGACCATGTGAATTCTCATGTCGTTCGAAGTCTATGAGACGCCTAAAAAATCGACCACAGCAAGCGTACACTGCATGGTGCCGAACATGCTCGAGGTGATTGCGAAGATCGGCCAGGGAGTTCGACGGTGCATTGCAATATCCACATCTAAGTTCACTGATCATTTGTGTAGTGAACCAGTGTCTTCCGCAGCGAACCTCTTGTAAAAGGAGACAAGTGAGTTAATAAACACCAGAAATAGTGAGAACGTACCAGGATCGAACATCCAGTTCAGATCATTACCGGGGTGATGACCTTCATCTTAAGAGAAAGTAGTTAAAATCAATCATACAGAGACAGTGAATGGCGTACCGGGATCAAAGGCCCAGTCCACAACTATAAGGATTTTATGAGAATATAATCATAAACAGTCAGCAGATACATACGCGGGGCTCTGGGGGGTATCGGCTCGGGTAAGGCGGGAGCAGGAGCCGGGACGGGTGGATTGGGTGGTACAACAACATTATTCCTAGGTCTCCTTTCCCGCGCCTCTAATAACATATCCTCTTCCCAAAGCTGGCAAGGAGGTTTTCGGGTACACAATCCATTGCTGGTCGGTGCTAATTCAAAAGGGAAGTTAAGAAGACTCCGGAAGAAGGTTTGCAAACAACATACATCCACATTGAAAACAGAAGTGAAATCCACATCGACAAGTCATGTGGTTGCAGCCTGAGATAAGTTCAACGATTACCTTGTTCAAAATGTGAACTTTGGACAACGGACATCAAATAGTATAAGATGGCGTACTGCACAATTTGGACATCGCCTCCAACGTTCGGCCTTTCAATGCGGATTGAGGGGAGCATCGTAGAAAAATAATTATCACCCACTTTCGCAAGTTTCAACAAAAGGCGATCTTCAGGAGACCTTTCATCTAATGGGAGGGCCTGATATTCGGATCGTTGGATTATAACAATTGTTGTCGTTGTATTAGTTACGTACCTGGTATTCTTCACAAGTGAGGTCTAGTTATTTGATGAGACATCAAACGGGTGACTGAAATAAAGCGTGTTTACCCGTATGCCACAATGTACGACACGAAGCACATATAATTGTTTGACAGGAAGGACAAATTGCCTGTGGATCATCACTATCTTCGTCTATTTCTACGATGGATGAACATTTCGAGTTGGGGCAGAAAATTCGTGGAATAGAATCGAGGAGTTTCTGGTGATACTAGAATCCAGGGTCAGGTCCAGTCTGTAGATTTGGTGATTCGATAAATTTTACCCATTGCACCATTCCATTCTCCCCAAGTATACACCCTGCAACATCGTCTGTGATACCTTCAGGCCACTCGACCAATGGGCACTCTGGGCATTTGATAGGAAAGACTGTGACGGCCGATTTCCCTTCCGGGTCCAGCTTACTCTGAATATAGTTCGTCAAGCAGGATATACAATAAGGATGTTGAGATGGACAAGGTAGTCGCATCCCGAACGGAAGTCGAGTGGAAGAGTTTGCGGAAAGTGACGCATTGATTGGAGAGTGTGTAGCGTTAAAAGGGTCAAGACAAATTCCACATGTGGGATAGGCAAACGATGAAGATGTTATTTCCTGAGCTATCAAGAATAGCAATAAGTGAGCTACCCTAAGTTGTATCTAGAGTGGACACTCACATCCCTGAACGGCATCTATAACAAACAAAGGATGCATCCGCCCTTTCCCTTTCAACCTCGTCTCACCCTCCATCGTAATATCTATCGACCTATGGTCGAAGCCTGTAGGAAATTTGAATTAAGGACGAAACTTACTTCCAACGACACGATTCCCTAAAGCTTCCTTGAATTCGTTCGGATCAACATCCATCGGCTTTCCACCAAGGACACTACAGATAATTAGAGATGTGTAAAAGGGAGTGTTCAGTAAAAACGAAATGCCTTTCTGCATCTTTAATTGCGTCTGTATCTTGGCCTTGATCAGTCAACGCCTGCAATTTCCTTGCGAAATCAGAATCCATGATAATTTTTCTATACAAGATACATATAGTGATACAGTTTTGATACGATAGGACACTTACCTTTCAGTGGCAGCGACCTTGAGTGCATACTGATAGTTTGTTGTATTCTCGATGTGAGTTTTGTGTTGAATGGATCGGGCAAAAGCCATATCAATACCAGCCTGTGCATCTGCGAGGTATAATCGAATGGCTAACTCCGCATCTGCCTCAGGACCAGTAGGCGAATCTGGTTCGCAGAATTTTGCTATATGACCTTGGGCATGCGCGGACACACCTAAGACTTGGTTGAGTTGCAGTTTTTCGGCCTCCTTCATCGATTCTAGGATCATCAAGTCATTTTCTAGTAACTGTGAAATTAACCGTTCATTAAGCAAGTCATCTTCTACCGTAGCCATGTCTCCTGGAGCCAAGTCTGGTCAAGGCAACAAAGAGTCAATGGATAACTGGCACACCGTGACTTGCAGACCAACACATCCAAAACATTTCAATTATGAGGGATGTAATTTGTAAACAAACACACACAGAGAACTACAATGCCAAACAATTTATCTCCCTGCCGAGACCACCATAGCTCGAAGCGTGCAGTTACTTACTCATTATTGGCCATATGCAATCTACAATCGTTTATTCAAATTTCAGACGAAACTTTAAAGCTATGGAGATCATATATGTTTGAAAACTTTTGGCTGGCGGCTCGTCCGCAAGGTGTCAAAGGTTTTCTGCCGCCCGCGTCGTGCAGCCAATTCATGGCCTATAGGACTTCATCACAACGGGTGCTCTTCCTGCGACAACCTTTCCGTGACTGTTGTTTGACATCGAATTGTCGAGACCAGCCAGGATGCCAATTATTACCCACCGCTCTAAGCAACCCCGATGAACCAGTGACCAATTCACCATTTGTATGTCCCACGACATCGGGCCGCCTGACCGGGAGATTAGGCTGAATTGCCTCCCCCATAGTTATCTTTTATCCATCACCACTGCCATATCAATGTCAACGACTATGGACGCCGTTTGTTATCACGGGGTGGGTTATGCACTAATTTCTCCATACAACCGAATGATTCTCTATCTTATAGCCTCGCAAACTTGAAATCATTACTACTCCAGTCCCCCAAATAGAGGATGATCAAGTTCAGATCAAAGGTGAAGACTACACCTTTCCTGTAGAAGATAGCTTATACGTTCACAGTAACGTGTTGTGGAATCTGTGGTACAGACTATCACCTGGCAGAGGTTCGTTCCCGAGCACGGGCTGTTTCATGCTCATCTAAATTGATATAAATAGGGAGAATTCATCGGGAAATTTCCTGTACGTGCCTGTCTGCCTTGAGAACATTAAAAATAGCTCATTCTCCCTCTCAGCTCGTTCCGGGCCACGAGATTGTTGGCACTATATCTGCCGTGGGGAAATCTGTTGAAGGTCTCTCGATCGGCGACCGCTGTGTTGCAGACCCAACCATTCTTGTACAGTATTATTTCGTCCTTTATTGCTGCGATGCTAAATACACGCTAGTGCGAGTCTTGCTTTTATTGTCGGCGTGGCCAGTCCTTGTTGTGCGAAAATTTCGAAAGCTTGGGAGTAACGCTTCCGGGGGGTTTTGCGGAATACGTGGTTGTGTAAGGTTTTCCGCCGAATATTTAGTCGAACATCCCTGAAAAAGTCACAGTCAAAGCAAAAAAGTGTATAAAATAGTCAATCTGACCGACGAAGAGGCTACGTTAGTCGAGCCTGCATCATGTGCGATACACGGTTTAGATAAACTGAATGCGCCAGTAGGAGTGGAAGCTTTGATCCTTGGTGCGGGCCCGACAGGTATACCATTCACAACAACTACAAGGATAATTTTGGAGTCTCATGCGATACATAGGCCTTATTCTTGCTCAACTACTGAAGTTGAATGGTGCTTCAAAGGTCGTCATCGCAGCCAATAAAGGTATCAAAACTAAGGTTGCTCAAGATTTGAACTGCGCCGACGAATATGTGGAGCTCGATAGGACCAACCCCGAATCGCAGTGGGCGCAGCTCAAGCAATCATATCCATATGGTTTCGATGTTGTCGTACGTCTACCCGTTCTTTTTAGGGCCCCGATACTCAATGCGAACGTGTAGATAGAGGCGACCGGTTCCGAAAAAGTCGCCAACGACGCCATTAATTTCGTTCGTAGAGGCGGTACGCTAATGATATATGGAGTCTACTCTAACGACGCACTTGTTCATTGGGCTCCCTCGAAAATATTCGGCGATGAGATCAAGGTTGATATTATGTTTTTTCACCGCCTATTATGACTAAAAGTGGTTTCGGTATCAGATTATTGGTTCATTTGCGCAAACGTATTGCTTCCCGCGCGCCGTGGCCTATTTGGACAGTGGTAAAATCCGAGTCAAAGGGATGGTAAGGCCTAATATATTTTAGATGACAATAGCTTGAAATATTTGTCAGGTCACCGACGCATTTACCATCAGAGAATATCAAAAGGCTCTGGATAAAATGAATAGTAAGGAAGCTGTTAAAGTTGTTGTCAAACCCTCGATTAGTGCGTAACACGATGAATAAACATCTCCAGATGAGGGCTGAGCAGCCATAGCTGATATAATGTAACATATGTATACTATAAATATACTATAACCAATGGACATGGCAAGTATTGGGGGGCTAATAGATGAAACAGTATATATATCTTTGACTCTCCAGGAACTTGATCTTCTGATAGCCAACTTTTTTTGAGTGAAGTTCCACTCTATATAATAAGATACTATATTAAACAGCGTATGCCTCAGGTGTATACATATAGTAAGTGTCAAATACCGTGAAGCTGTATTCATGATATCATTATCGGATTCTATTCAACAAATCAAGATTCTCGCAGGTGCGACCATGCCCAATTGGCAGTCTGAGATTTATGTAATCACTTGTCCCACTTCTATCATCCTCCAGTAAATCATCTTTCGTTGTAAGAACGTCTGTAGGTACCAAAAGGCATGAATGCTGTGTGCTATCCAACGGTAAGCGACCGAATACAGGCCGACAAACAAATAACCAACCAAAACACGCTTTCTAACGATCGATCCCCCCAAAGGCTGGGAAGCTCGAAATTGTAACTACTGAGATACCTGACCCCAAAGATGATCAAGTTCTTATAAAAGGTGACATGGAGGCGGAGACGGGACATAACTATTGAAACTCAAAAATCAAACACACTCAGTTAACTGCTGTGGACTCTGTGGATCCGATCACCATATAGCCGAGGTCAATAATGCCCATTTTGATTTACCGTTGGCGCCTCTGATTTCTCCGCGAAGGGAGGTTTCGTGACCAAATATCCTGTGAGTCTCCAAGCGTATTGATGTGCGATAACTTGAACATCTTCAACGGAGTGAAGGTCTTCCCCGGACACGAGATTGTGGGAACCATAACTATGGTAGGGAGTGCTGTTGACAATTTATCTGTTGGTGACCGCTGTGTGGTCAATCCCATCGTGGCGGTATGTCTTCAATCCAGGTTTTGTGGTGAAATTTACGAGATCTATGTTTCCAATTAGTGCAATAATTGCTTCTACTGCCGCAGGGGCCAGATGGTGTTATGTGAGAATATTGATTACCTGGGCCTTGGTGTTCCTGGCGGATTTGCCGAATACATTGCTATGTAGGTGCACTCCTTGATGGGCTGGTGAGAGTAGCCTCAATTGGAGCAATATCAATGATCATTCCCAGTCCAAATAACAAAGTATTCAAGATATCCAACCTTTCAGACGAAGAAGCCGTCCTTATAGAGCCTACCTCTTGCGCCATACACGGCTTAGACAGGCTTGGCACTCCAGTTGGAGCAGAGGCACTAGTTATCGGCGCAGGACCCACAGGTGTCGTCTCCAGTATAACAGGTGGGGTTTTCTGACATAAGATGCATCTCGTAGGACTCGTCTTTGCCCAGCTTCTCAAGTTAAATGGGGCTTCAAAAGTTGTCCTCGCGGCAAATAAAGGCATAAAGACCAAAGTTGCTCGAGACCTGAACTGTGCTGATGAATACGTTGAACTCGATAGGGCCAACCCAGAGCACCAATGGGCTCAGCTCAAAGAAACCCACCCTTATGGGTTTGATATCGTCGTCAGTGTTTTTTCCGTATTACGTAATCTGATATGCATACCACGTGATGCGTATAGGTAGAGGCAACTGGATCCATAAATGTGGTCAACAATGCTATCAATTACGTTCGGCGTGGTGGCGCACTGATGATCTATAGCATCTACCCTAATAATGGCCTCGTCCATTGGTCTCCTTTTAAAATATTTCAGGATGAGATCACGGTTTGTAGCAATAAAAATTGATACACATCAGTCTTTAACATTTTCAAGATTATCGCTTCTATTGGCCAAAGCCATTGTTTCCCTCGTGCTATTGCATATCTGGAAAGTGGAAAAATACGGGTCAAAGGAATGGTGAGTCTAATTGAAAACTTGAGGCGCAGTAGGGGCTTGAACTCTTTTCAGGTTACAGATATATTCGATCTGAAAGATTTCAAGAAGGCCCTAGACAAATTTAATGACAAAGGAGCGGTAAAGGTTGCTGTGAAACCCTCCTGAAAATTGCTGACGAACAACAAATAATAAAATCATACAAATTCATCATCGCTAATTCAGACATTTGAGGAATGGTTTTTCTCATCATAGGTCTTTCAATTTCATGAGTTACGTGGTTATTATGAAAAGCAATACAGGTGTTATTGGAATAATTTAATATAAAAAATGTACAGCTATACACACGAGTAAGGTGCTCCGCCGTGGTTATTATGTACATACTTGCTCAATACCCATGGCATCGCTGATAGAGTCAATGAGTAAATCGTCTGCATCACCAGCGGCGTGCCACATAGCGAACCCCCTCAGCCCTTGTGTATCAATAAACTGTCCCTTGGCAGCTATCAACAAATTCAATGAATTTCTTGTTGAGCAAAGTCAATAGGAATATACCCACCAAAACTCTTTGGATCGTCGAAGGATATCATTACTTGTGTATTAGAGTTGTATACGTATGGCTAAACGAAACAAGAGTGTGAGGCTTGCGTCAATCGGAGTAGCCGTTTGGACTTGCCGTTTGACTGCAATTATCGAATCTGTAATCAATGCCCGACGCAGGTGTGCCATCAGCATTGAGGAATTTATTGTTGACCAAGCTCCAAAAGCTGAAGACCCCACCAGGGCCGGGAATCGCCCCACAACTGTCTCGTTCTTGTGCTATCATTTGATATTGAAGACTATTGCTATATGATATATAACAAGAGGCACCACGTACTGTTCTCGGTAGTCTCTCCATCTCCTAAGGGTTGGAGAGCATCATTGAATGGAGGATATGCTGCGAGGTTGCCTGAGCTATCTTTGGCATTAGCTGTGTCAACGTGGAAACTATGCCCGTATGCTGCGACACCGAGGGCGATCTACGATTTGGTCAATGAATACTTCTATATGATAGGGATGTGATAATGCGTACCTGGTGTGCAGGGAATCCGGCGGCTTTCCATGCCTGGACTGCACTTGTAGCAGAGCCCTCCTTGTTGGGAGAACATGAATCCGCAAGAGGGGCATTTGGGCCCACCCCTCCAGTGGAAAACGAGCCCCAAATGTCGTACGCCATGATTGCTGGAGTAAACGATAATAAGAATGCTGTTTTTTTATTCTAGCAAAAAAACATGTTTTTACCTATATAATCGAGTACCTTGGCAAAGCCAGAAACGTCAGGCATCGGCGTCCCTTCTGAGCCAGTGAATGGAGAGAGCCCAACTGCCGCGGAGAGTATGATCTTTGACCCAACCGGAGTTGCACGAAGGGCTTGTAAGAATAAGAGGAAGTTTGCGGAATCGCTTGGCGAGATGGTATTGCAGCCAATCCCTTGCTTATTGGGGTATTCCCAACTATTAAAAGGGGTACACGTTTGTGCGGAGAGAAGTTGTGATGTTGTAAATAACTTACTCGAAATCAATTCCGTCAAGGTTGTAGGTGGAAACGAGCCCGAGAATAGTTTGGACAAAAGCTGTTCTATTTGCTTCATTGGCGACGGCAGTGGAAAAATATTGGGAGCCAGTCCATCCGCCAATGGACAATAGCGCCGAGACACTCTAAATATTTTTGAGTCAACTTTCCACAAGCGGTAGGAAGATTTGACCTACATTGTTCTTGGCTTGTGTGACAAAATTCTGCAAGACTTGCTCGGCTCCTACCAAATCTATCTTAGAGACGTCACTAGTTGTTAGGCTATTCGAAATCAGTGTAGCGGAGTTGGTGAGTAAGATGTTATGACGCCTACCCAAAAGCGAATGTCATTGCGTTGAATTTTGACCAGGAAATTTTCTCGGGAGGATAGACATTCGAGAGCCAGCTCGGATACCAGGCGGTGGCAAGAACATCTTCACCGGCATTAAAAGAGGAGGGACTAGTCACAGCTCGACTAGCTTGCTTGGGCGGGACCAACCCGCACATCGGCACAGAGAGAACGGCAGGAATGACAGTCAAAAAACTAAGAAGGAAGAACAACATTATGCTCAGCATTGAGGAAGAATAGTGTCCACGGGCACTGTCCGATTCTAAGGAAGTAAGTAAGTGTGGTGTGGGGAAGTTATATTGATAGGGAACCAGCTCATGTAGTGAGGTATGCGACGCTTAAGTAGCTGAAGGATAACATGAGGTTCACGTTCATGAGACAATGGATATTGTGTATTGTTGACCGCAAACAATCCCGCCTATCATCATGCTTAGTACAAGGTGTTTGAAATAGCAACAAGAGTGACAATAAGGGTTCATTTCACACATAAGGGACAGTCCATTGATGTCCAGCCGGGCTAAAGGTTGATTCGTCACTTTGGTCAATATGAAAATGAGATTTGTAGCGGGATAGTCGGGCACGCTCCTCACACGTGGTGAGTGGGCAGTGATGGGTGAGTTTACTGGTAGCATGTTATTCCGACTTCCGACAGTGAGAAGGGGCGTTTGATACGAGAATCAATCCCCATCTGTGACTTTCGTTAGCAGTCCTTCCAGAAAAGGATTTTAAGATGAGTTTAACGACCTTTGAAACCATACGACCAATTGCATGTTCATCTGATACAGGATCATCAGGCTTGTTCCCCTTATCCATGTTCTTGGCCTTGATGCAGACGGGCCGTGATGAAAACTGCGCAGATCTGTTCAGAAAGATGAGTATCCAAAACGACTCCACTGCGTGTTATCATCATTCTCTCTCGACTGGAAGGCACTTTTCCCAGCCGCCCGTCAAAATGAGATTGAAAAGTTGCACACACACGCCTATGATAAAAATAGATTGGTGGAATACCGAGGGTTTTCTCCTGAGACATGAGAGCTTTCTCAGTTTTCTGTTGGGGTGGAGCTGATCAGCGTATCTCGAAGAGAATCAACCGTGAAACGGGCATTTTCTGGAATCTGCCAGGAAGCATGAGAAACGAGTGCCTGATATAGCAGAGCCATCGACATCGACAACGTAGGTATTGTTGCTACCGCATGGGACAAAAAAATACACAGGTGCGGTGAAAGAGCAATGATTTGTACCTTCATATAATTCATACGAGATTCTAAAAACGGTGTCAACAGTTATCAATGAAAGCAAACCCAAAAACTAACATTAATCCACAATATATCTACCTCATATTTATAATTACCGCCTCCCACCATTCCCTCTATTCCTGATGATCCCAATCCTAGCTGCCAATTGCCTCGCCTGCATTGCATGAAGGCGTTTTGACCGAGCGAATAGAATGATCAAAGCTACGACGGCGAAAAGAATATTACAAGCCACAAATTCGTAGAAGTCAGCGCGCTCTTGTTTGACGATGCGTCCACAAGACTCCCAAGCCAAAGTCTCCCCCTGCGGATGTTGCGGCTGAGTGTGGTTTGGGGGTTCTTCCGAGTCTGAGTCATGCGATGGTGACTTCGCGTCAGTGCAATGCACCAAACGCCTATTTCCAAATGGTTTGCAAAATGGCTCTCCTAGCTATAATACTACGTGTTCGTAAAGGACATCACTGTAATTGGGTTAGACTCACTGCTTCTTCGGTGCATGGCTCGCATAGTCCAAAAGGTGAGCAGACGAGGCCGGGGTGCGTGTCATTACCAGAGAAAGGCGGTGGGTTGACCTCATTCTCGGCTCGATGAACGAATGCATGCGTAATTTGAAATGAACATATCCATATAAGTATTAATCTGCCTTGAACTATGAGTTTGAAATGTGAAAGGTTCAATTATGCACGTACAAATACGTTGTCGACGTCCTTGCCAGCCGTGGCGACCAGAACAACATTTGACCAGCATGAAAGGGCACAAGAATGACAGAAAGTTGCTGAGGGACTCACCGGACACGTGGGAGAGATAAGCCGACTCCGATCCGGCACAACACTCACACACAGGAAGACCGAATTGTGGCAAATCTCAGTTTATCACAACACCCAACGAGCAAATATACGATGTCGCGCAGAGCAGCCTTTATCGAAGAGTTTGATGATGACACAGATCTTCCGCTACCTTCTCAGCCGTTGCCAAACACGGGCGCGCGGGGGCCATTGCTTGAAGAAATCCATATCTCCGACGACGAGTTTGAACCATCACAGAGAGCAGGACCAGCGTCGCCTTCATCGAAATCACAATCCAGGCCGACCCCTTCCGGCCCAAGCTGGTCAGAGCCTCCGAATTCAGTAACGGACATCACACCGTATAAGTCGTGTGTTTGGTTTATCTCTCGTGTGACGATATTATTGAGGACTCGTATGTTACAGATGGACGTGTATCTATCCAATATATCTTGACGCGAAACGTCCTTATGGTACGGGTCAACGCCGGGTAGAACGAGCAAAGAGCTTGTGGTGGCCTCTTAGCAAGGATATTGCGGAGGCAGCTGGTAGACTAGGCTTGAATACTCTTCACGAGGTGGGCAAGTTCCATCCACGAGATTGGGACAATCCTGGTCGCGTGAGGGTACAATGGAAGAAGGATGGCCGACTTATGAATACCGCTATCAAAACAAGTGCGTCAAGCTGTATATGATACAGACCCAAGATTGATCGGACTATAAATCAGAGAAACAACTTCTAGAACTCATATGTTTCCAGATTCAGCGACTAAAA
The DNA here is from genome assembly GCA_037014335.1 of Collybia sordida. Taxonomy (NCBI): domain Eukaryota; kingdom Fungi; phylum Basidiomycota; class Agaricomycetes; order Agaricales; family Clitocybaceae; genus Collybia; species Collybia sordida. The sequence goes on along the minus strand of JAYKXK010000010.1, from coordinate 1,375,527 downwards.
CCTGAAAATATTCCCAAAGCGCCTTATAATACTTCTACATCTCCTTCAATTCCCGCTTCGACGCCTTCAAAGCCACAAGGGGGTGTCACATCGTCAAATAAAGGGAAGCAACCTGCAACAATGAAATCGAAGTCTCCAGCTGCCCGACAATCAAAGCAGATCGGTGGAAGGCAGCTACCCGTTCCTCCTGAACCACATCCCTCTCTTGCTAGCAGAGTTTCACCCTACTCGCCCGCCATATCGACAGGAGTGCTCATTGAAACGGTTAAAGCAGGGATGAATGCAACAGAAGCACCCGCGGCTGGAGCAATACCTGGTGGCCCTGGTACTCCCGCCGGCGTGCAAAAAGGGAAACGAAAAGTTGTGAGGGTTAGAGGATAACTCGATGTGTAACTCCGCACAATGACATGTAGGACATGATTGCATAGCCGAATGATTATTTTGTTCGAAAGATTCATCCATCCTGAGTGTGTTCTAGATCTGTCACCTTGGAATTGAAGGTACATAAGTATGATACTGCTACCGAGAAATACAATACACAGATATCGATATAGTTAAACTATTTTCTTTGATGGATTTTCGAAGGTTGGAGGCGCACTGCGAAGATCAGCGGCCCGGGAGTTTGCGTTATCGATCGATCCCACGGAGATTTCCGCTGATACTCATTAGGCCTGATTTTGCTAATGACAGGCCGGCTTTTCCTCGTCTTCACCCCACATTTCACAGAACATCGTATACAATATTATCGTTTCTAGCTCATCAAGTTGTAAACCATGGAGGATCTCAGTTCTTCTTTGGATCCTAGAATCTTGCAGTGTACCTTGTGTATTCCTGTCAAAATCCAGCGTCTTATTCATACAATTGTTGCGCATTTTGCCTTATGCAGCGCCTTGCGTGCCCGCAGGCCGCTCTTATTGTGCAACTTCATTGTATCTAACGGTAGTGTTCAATCAGCATTACCATCCGTTCTGTTCACACTTATACTTACCAACATAAGCTTTTATTCATTTGACCGAAGTGAGTTTCGTTTCCCCGCTATTCGTTTCCCCGCCCGCGTCGCGTTTGCCCTTCCATGCATACTCATCCCGCCATCTGTCCCACAGTCCTCAAAAGGCCTTGATTTTTTTTTCTTGTGACTGTGCTAGCCCTGGATGAAGGCACGGAGATTATCCGTTGTGGCATCTTTGCATACAAGGAGCTTCGGCTCCTGAACTATTACGGGCTGCCGTGCAATATTTCCCATAATTCCCGCCCCGGATAATCCATCGAGGTAGATGGGTCTATTCCTAACTATTGGCTCTGACTTACCCAAAATTGTTTTGATTTAGTGTCCCTTGAGGGATCTGTCTGTTGCCAACCTAACTTCTCTCGATCGCCGGCCAGTCTACTTTTAACCCTCGGGAAAATTTAGACTTGATATCTATCACGACCCCGCGACAACAGGTCCGTTTTCGACGTTGCAGAATGCAGCCGAAATTTTTCTCGAACAAGAAGTGTGCTGTGTGTAATATAATCCCAGGTACGGTATAATTTTAGGGCAGGGTACAGGTTTCGCTTCGGCGCTTTCCCAATTATCATTTACCCTGGATTCTATTTCTAACTGTTTAGGTTCCGTCCGTCTCAGCTGGGCACGTTTTGTTACGTTGAAAAGTGTTGGTGGTCCTGTTTTATTCCCCAAACCCTGTCTTGGAATGTGGTCCCATGATATATTTGTGAGTCTTAGGTGTGACGCGACTCCCCACGAAGGTGTAATAGGACGTCAGAAAGCCGTCAGCGCCTCATCACGGTCCCCACACCGCTTTATTGATGACACGTCGAGACCGTCAAACTGGGTTGACCGAGTCCCAGATAGTCAATATCATACGAAAAGCAATCAGTCCATCAAGGTTCTCTCGCATTCTTCTTTATCCCTGTCCTAATCGGAAACAAGTCAAACAATCATTTCCCATCGAATCACGTGGTTTTGCCGGAGTTTCCTATCTTGGACGAGTGGTAGAGTTTTTTGACCCCTCCACCTAAATGGATCGATCAGTTCCATGCACAGTCGGAAGCATCCATACACTACAAGTGTCTTGGGTTTCTTCTATGCCCTAGCCCACTCTCTCCACCCTCATACCCCCTCGCTTTTACCTTGTTCCACCACCGTGGTTTCCTCATTTACTTTCGTGACCTTCTGAAACCTCCTGTTCCACTTCTTATCTTCATCACCACCATGCCTATACCACAAAAAAATCGCCATGGTCTCGTCCCAGATTTATACCATGTTTCCCTCGAAACCACTTTCCATGGCATTGACCATCCATTGTCTACCCCAGAAACCCCAATACATCAATACTTGGGGATAAAATATGCTTCCATACCGGCTCGATTTCGTCAGTCGAAACTCTATAGGGACTACCCCCCTATTACTGATGCCTCGAAGCATGGGTACGACCGTATTCACTTTTTTCTCAAATTAATGAATTAATCAGAAGGTGTATCTCAGGCCGATATGCCCTCAACCTAAAACTACAAAAAATATTGAGGAATCTCTCTTTGGAATTACCGACGATGTTATCCCTAAGCAGGCCCTGAAGCACGATGAATTTGAATGCTTAAACCTCAACATCACTTGCCCTGCTGGCCTAACGTCACAATCTCGCCTGCCTGTCATGCTCTGGGTGCATGGGTGCGTTGTGCGCGAATCATAACGACTAACTATTCATTTACGCTTGTTTCATTACCTAGGGGAGGCGATCGAGGTTCTGGTTCGAGTTGGGTGTACGACTGCGGTCCTCTGGTCCGTAAAAGCCTGATTATGGGCAAGCCTGTGATCATGGTCACATTCAAGTAAGCCCTCACACGGCCATTCAAGGTGACGGTAAACTGACGTAGCGCGCTCTCCGAAAGCTTCCGAATTGGTTTGTTTGGATTCGCTGCCAGTCCCATGATTCAAGCAGACAATCAGGCAGCTGGAGAAGAAGGCGCTGGTAACTATGGTATACTTCTTCTCCCCTCAATAGCCCTTCATCGTCTAATTCCTCCTGCCAGGCCTACACGATCAACGGAAGGCTATGGAATGGCTCCATCATTACATCCTTGATTTTGGCGGGGATCCAAGTAATATTACAGTATTCGGGCAATCATCGGGAGGCGCCGACATTATCTGTCATCTACTCTCAGCCGAGAATCAAACCCGGCCAATCTTTCAGCGCGCTATTGTTCAAAGTGCGACACTGGATTACAACCTGCCCGATGTTTGCAGCGCCGGGTGGAATCTTGCTAGAATCCTCTCCACAATGCATGTGTCTACTATCGAACAATTCCGGGCTGTTAGCGCCGATAAGCTCTTATCGTTCGGCCAGACACTCCGGGCAACGGATGACGGCAGATTTTTCCGGAAGGGCTGGCGAGATTATTTCGTCAAGGATGATGCCCACACACGCCATCACCTTCAGATTAAAGACCACGTTGCCCGTGCCAGGAGCCGTTCTGCTATCCGAAGCATCCGTTCCCCGTCTAGGACGCCTGCCCTCGCCCTTCCCGCGACAATGCAGCCCCTGATAATAGGGGACTCCGCGTGTGACTCTATGCTCTGGTCATATCCGGCATCAATGTGGACATCGTCTGGTGTAGCCCGTCGCATCAAGGCTGTCTGCCAGTCCCTGAGCAAGGCGAGTAATGTCATGCGCGCGTACGATATTTCGGCATACACACCCGACGACGAGATTGTCGACCACGTTCTGGACCTCATTAACGACGCACGGGTCGCATGGCCGACTGAATGTGTGGCCCAGGGTGCGAAGCGCGAGCGTGGTGGTAGAGGCGTTTGGCGATACGTCTTTGATCAGGAAGGTCCTTCGCGTGGCGCCCCCCACCACGCTGCCGACCTCATTTATCTATTCGATACTGTCCCCCTCCCTGCCTCGGCTCAGCCATCGGCGGCGGCAGAGTGTGAAACGTTCTACGATGGTCCGTTCGATTCCGATTCGGATGAGGAAGAAATAATCAAGTACGACTCGGTCGTACGGCACATCGACGAGGACTGGGGCGTGGCTGTTGTTGACGAGTGGTCGTACTCGCGCGTGCGTGATACGATGCAAGAACGTTGGATATCCTTCGCACACGGCGAGGCACCGTGGAAGGAAGATAAAGTGTTTGTCTTCGGTCCTGAGGGTGAAACCGGGGAGAGGTCCTCTTGTATCTTTGAAGGGAGACGCAGAACAGAAATGTGGAAAGAGGCCTTCGAGCCTCTCGGAATGCAGCTTGTTCAAAAAGTAGGGGTTGAGTTGAGCAGAGGCCCACCCTTCGGATCACAACATTGATTTTTTTTCATCTTTGGGGTTTTTTTATGTATGGTTTGTTCTTTCATCGGGGTTCACAATATCACGCATTCTGTGGATTTTATAGACTTCATTTGGGTTCCTTTAACATATTCCTCACTCACATAGTATTCATATCATGTATCTCACGCATTCCCTGTTGCATTATTACCTATTGTCGTTTAGTTTTTGATGGTTTGTCTTGTCTCCTCTCACACAATTACAATGATGTTGTTTCTCTACCAGAGGGACAGCGTTTGGTAGAAAAGGTTTGGAGCTGAAAAAGGCAACTCTTTTTCCCAAAAAAGTTCGACATTCGAGGCGCTACATCGTCGGTGCCGGACAAATGGGTTAAACCATTCTTAATTTGGTAGAGGATGAGTTCAACCGCAAAGAGCTGTGGAAGGACAAACACCTACAATAAATCATTAAGGGCCATCCTCCGAGAAACATAGCTCCATGGCGTCTCAACTCCACTGTCCTTGATTCTTTCGTTATGCCTGCGTGACGGGGCATGATTGAGAGATTTACTTTCGTTGATTTGAAGATCTATTCCATTCATGCATGCGCGGTTAATGCGAGATGGATCCCAGGCTTTGTGCATAATGATATCAATTTCAATATGATCTTGCCATATGGAAACTCGGTAGGAAAGGAACAATAGTAATACAAGGGCCGGTAAAATAAAGCACGTAAGTAGTACACAAAGCGTGGAAAGATACAAGTTACCCAGATGATAGAAGAAAAGGAAAATAAAAGTAATCATTCGTCATCAGTAGGCGGCTCGACCTGTTTTTTGGCCTGCCTTTTATTTCGTGCCTAGAAAAGTACTTAGGAGTCATATGTATCAAGAACAAATGAAAGTATCCACCTTGGCCCTGGTCCTAGCGCCACGCCCCAGGACCTCCTCTTTGTTCTCGTCATCGTCCTGGTCGGATTCTGGAGTAGAATCGACCTGCGGCTCCTTCATAGCCACATCACTTGACTCGGCGTCTGAAGTCACATCTTCAGATTCATCGTCATCTGAGTCCCATTTTTTCTTGACACGTGTCCGCCTGGTTGAAAAAGAGGGTGTTAAAGGGAAAACAGGGGTTCAAGGGAATGCGCACTTGGAGTGGGTATTTGTCTTGGCTGAGGGCGCCTTGCGTTTGACCGCGGGTTTACGTTCTTTCTTTTCCTACGAGAAACATTGTTAGCCGTTGTCAGAAAACAAGGAGTTGTTTTACTTTGAGAGTTGAGGTTTTCGAGAGCTCCGCAATCCAAGACAGAGTTTCTTCCGGTAGGTATACAGTCTTTAGTATCTGTAAAGCGACGTTCAGCCATTAATTTCAATCCCGCTGACATCGGGTTGGCCACAGTAGTGCATCATTTCACCTTGTTCGCCGCATCGGCATTAGGCAAGGGCCTGAGAATGTCAGACGGTAATCTGATTTTTCCCGGGAAGCTCTGTATACTCCAGGATTGTAAAGCCGCACGGGTCTTGATTAATTCTTGAGCAAGCTCCGAGATCACGTATAAATTCTTGTGTATGAATCAGACCCCTATTTTTGAGAAAAGTGGGGTTCAACATGCCTGGGTATATGTATGTGACTCGGCGTCCCGGACAGTTTTGCCTTTCATGGCTAGGTGATAAAGCAAGGATACTGTTTCTGAAGTCGCCATTAGGTCCAAGTAGAATTGCACATATCTAGATTCACAAGAATGACTTAGTCTACAAATTTGGGAGCAAGATAGATTCTCCTTACTTGGCAATATCAAGAAGGTCGTCATGAGTGGTATTGAAGTCTGGATGATGGGCGAGGAGGTGTAGTAAACGGATGAAAATTAGCTCTAGATGTTCCGATCTGACGCCTGAAAGATTGTTGGTGAACAGGTTGTCCACTTAACAGGTGATAAAACGAACTGGGTTTCATTTTCCTCAAAGCGCCAGAGACGTAAGAGGCAGCCTATGTCATATTATTAATATGGATAAGAGTGCTGTGGGTTGAGTCAAAATACCATATTCTTGACATCTGGTTCAGGATCATGAACAGTCAGGAATGGAATAATATTATAACGAGACGGGAGTTTGCGCGGTTGTAAGAGAGATATTAGTTTTGTTAGGAATGTTACCCGAACGTTATAACAAGAATCCTGGAAAGTCTTTGATCACAGCCCGTCAAAAAACACGAAGTAGCGTACCTGGACAACGACTGCTAGTCGCAGGAATTTGGGTGCCATCGCATTCGCGTATATCTCCGAGGTGGACAGATGGAGCAAAGATACGGCTGCTTGCAGTCTCATCCGGGACATAACTTTCGGGCTAAAACAAGACAGTCAGGAAAGGAGCCAGCGCAAATTGTGAACCCACTCTTCTGGCACAGTGGATGAGAATGATCCATTATGTTCAATAAGCGTTGCGAACATTTTTAAAACAGGTGCTGATATTTCCAACGCCTTTTCTGATGATGCATGAGCCAGACTACGATGTCGGCACACTTTAAGGGATAGTATCTTGGCCTTAGTGGTGGGCGAAACATCTTCCTCTGCTTGCCATTCTTCATCATCGTCCATTTCATCCTGCAGGGGCTTTGTCAATATATTCGCAATGCCGTCGAAATCTACGTACGGGATCAGGTGGACTTGGCACCATGAGCACCTTTTTCAAGAGGAATGCCATGATGACATCGCTCTTGTGTTCGAAGGCGTCCGGGATGTGCTTTGCGAATTGCGCCAATACGGCTATGTGTCCAACAAGGAGTTCGGGAGAACCATTTTCCATGCCTTCCACTATTGACTGTAACCCCGCAATTGAGGGATGTTTTGTGGGGGATTAGAAATATAGTACACACCTCAACAACCTCCATACAAGCAGCATCTTTATTCTTTGAGAACGCCAAAGTTCGAGCGGCAAATTTCGCATATCGATAATTCGCTTGCAGGGCTAGTCGCGAAAGTCGCTCGTTGGTTCGTCTGGAACGGAATTATTAGTGTGGATATTAGTACTTGTTGCAACTAACACTAACTTGTCAGTTGGAGCCAACTTGTCGTCCCATAAGACCACACCTGCCAAAGCTCGTAACGCAACTTCCACCAAGGTCGTATTTTTTTCGTCCGCGATGGCCTTGGTAAGTTCGCTTATATGGGGTTTGTAAAGTGCAGGTGAGTGTTTAGACACAAATGTTAGTAGTGTTTCTGCATGAGCAGCTGTTGTATGGGATTGACTCGTCGCATTTCCCTGGCCCTTTTGGACACGTTTGATAAGGGTAGGTATTGAAGATTGATTTAAAATCCAAGAACTGGAGCGGCGAAGGAGAGCGGACATCGTCGTTGCAATGGTCGCTGATACTTGTTCCACCCTGCGATTAAATTCATGCTGGGCTGGGTTGAGCTAAGAGGCCGTAGATTTAATGTTAATGATACATACTACAGCTTTGGCCAAGGCTTTCAGGTCTGTTTGTTGATCCATACAGGTCTTTAAAAGCTTGTATAACCTATTTTCGTTAAGTTTGGCAAATGTGTGGAGGTCCTCTCCAGCCTTATGTGGATCACCATATGAAGCTAATTATTGCTTTAGACCGCATGACGCAAGTATGAAACGCAGAGTGCAGAACAGACCTGCAATAAATTGAATTATTGAGCTCAACCTCTGAGTTTTGGCCTCTTCCTCCTCGTCCATAATTCCCCCCTAGGGACTGTGAAGATCAATCACCAATGCAATGATTTCTAGAACTTACATTATACTTTATGCAGGCATCCAGGAAATGATCAAATACGGTTGGACGGCTTGTGGAAGGTATTACAAAAAATGGAAGTGTAGGAATAAGAAATCTTACAGAGTCTTCAGACCAGAGAGTAATAGGATAGCATTTGTTGACCTCTCCTCCAGATGCCTCATGGTATATAGAAGTCTGTCTGTCCAGGCGACATCATCAACCTCGATGCCCTTAGATGACGAGGATGACGATGGTAAAGGCAAGATGTACTCCAAGACAACTTGCTCCAATACAAGCCTTCAGAGAGATGAGCCATCGTTGTATGGGGGGGGTAATATATTCTCACCTGACATCAGGACTTACTGACAGCATGAGGAGCATTTCATTGGGAATCCAGGAGAATTGTTTGAGGGCTAAGGGTTCATTGTTCTCGCTGTATAATACGTTTATTGGACGACAACTTAAAGTCCGACGCAGAACAACCTACATTTCAGGGTATGCCATACTATAAAGCTTCCCAAGACTTGTCAACGCCTCAAGTCGGACAGAGTGCTAAGATATTTCAATAGCTGCTAGGTAGCCTGATAAGTGGGCGAACTACCTTTTTATCAACACCCCGGCCTGCAAGCACATGAAGTTGGCTCTCTGATACGTGGTGGAGTGCCGTCTCGTAGTCAAGTTGACCGTACACTCTACAAGCAGCAGCGCGGACCTTCTCATCCGGATCAAGGAATTTTAGGTTCAATGATTCTGTCCAAAATAAGGCCGTGAATCTTGTTCGTCGAAAAGATTGACGCACCTTCAATAATTTCTCTGTGTTCGGGTAGGTTTGCAATTAACCCTCTTGTACATTCCACAAACTTCAGTCGAATGGCAGCGGATTTGTCATTCTTCCTCAAGACCCAGACATTCCATGTTGCTGGAAACTTCTTTACCAAGTCCGCTCCTCCCTTATCCCCAAACATTTCCCCGAGCGCCTGCGTCGCAATTAGTCGTAACGTTGATTCTTCCACTCGTAGCTCTTCCTCTAGCTGAGGTATAATGCTTTGTAATAACCCTGGGCACGAGCGGTGTATTCGTTTTATTAATTCATGAGCCGTTCGGATTTCATTGAAGTCTTCATCGCTGGAATTTTCGACAATGATATCGGTAAAGTGCTGGCATACATGGCGCTGGAGCTTATCAACGGTCTGGTTACACACTTGGACTGCAAGTCGGTACCCTGCTTGTTCGATCCGCTATGAGGATTGAATCAGTTACAATAAGCAATAAGTTGATAGGCCCATCAGGAAGAAACGACGATATTCAAGAACTCAAAAGAACAAAGGTGGGAAGCGGCGAACACGTACAGTGTTATTGTCCATAAATTGAGCGAGAATTGTATCCAACACCTCCGAGGGCAGCACCTGGCACTCATCGATGAGGGCGACAAGAATATCCACCATGAACATCTCAATCTTCTTGGCAAGGTCGCGTCGCACGAGATTGAAGAAGTCGCGGAATATCTCGACCATAAGTTCTTCGGCGGTTGGTAGATCACAGACGAGAACAACACTCTTGACCGTAGAAAGAGATTCCAGGAGGTGGAAATATTCATTATAGTATGAAGACTCAGTGCCTTTGAGACCGTTAGTCAATTGACGGAAGAAAAACTGGAAGATGTCGCGCAGTTCGGCTTGTGTGTATGGTGCATCCGGAGCGTACAATCGAAGAATATCAGCAAGGCAGCAGGCTGCGTAGGCTTTAACACCCCGGTCTTTATGAAGTAGTATAGACGTGTTAACGAGTTCCTTTCGTACCGGGCCCAAGGAACCCACATCTACGTGTTCTTGGTCCAGTGCTGCTAATTCGGTGTGCAACACCTTAAGCTTCTTGAGCAGAGCGTCTGTTGAAAGACCCTTCCCTAGGAGCTTTTCGTGGAACACCAGCTTTTTCTTGGGTGAAGCATGGCCGCCATGGCGTGTTTGCGCCACCATATTCCGTTGCGGATCGAGGAATGGAGAAAGAGGATAATGCGCGCACGCGTTGTTTGCCCTTGTTCGACTTTCGTCCCGGGCGATTTTCGCGATTTTCCGTCAAGAAACAGCTGATAACACCCAGCGATGTCGAAAGTACCTGGAATTCCCGCAAAAAGAGCACTCCCATCTAAGGAGGCTTCCTTATTCAAGGAGCTGCTCACTCTCTATGAAACACGACAACTCAAGAAGGGCCAAAAAACCGCAGATCTGATACTCAAGAAATTTCCAGAGCACGGTGGTGAGTTTGATTCATGTCATTGCTAAATGAGTATATAATTTCCTCTCTAGAGACACTATGTATGAAGGGTTTGGTGTTGACACATTTGGGCAAACGGGAGGAGGGCATCGACCTTGTGAAGAAGGGCATGCGGTTTGACCTGACGTCGCACATCTGCTGGCACGTCTTTGGTCTCATCCAGAAGGGTGAGAAGAATTATGAAGAAGCTCTTAAATCGTACACACAAGCACTACGCTTTGACAAAGTTCGTAGATCTGAAGAAATTCAGGGCTGGTTAATCAAACATATGAACAGGATAACCTGAACATTCTGCGCGACGCAGCACAATTACAAACACAGTTGCGGCTATACGATGGACTTGTAGAAACTCGAAATACTCTTCTCAAGCTCCGCCCAACCCTTCGCCAGCACTGGGTTGCATTGGCTGTTGCACACCACCTGAATGGGAATCTTACTGAAGCTAGGAAAATCCTCGAACACTACAAGCACATGCTAAAGGTGAATAGTCCAATACTTGTCCACAACATAGCTAGACCTTCCTATAGAATGTGCCTGACTCCGATGTGGAAAATTCAGAGACCCTACTGTACCACATCCACTTGCTTGAGGAGATGGGTGAATATGAAGACGCGCTCTCAATTCTCAACGCGAACGACAAATCCCGCACTATTGTTGATCGTACAGCTATCATGGAGACTCGAGGCAAGCGCTCAGCCATGTGCATCTTCACCCTCTTCTGATTGCCTCCAGCCCGTCTGCTAACAACGCTCAAATCGGAAGAGGCGGAAGATGCATGGCGTGTTCTAGTAAACCATAACCCAGATTGTTATGGCTATTATCGGGGTTATCTCTCTAATCGGGGCATCCCTCTAGGTATATCATCGCCTACACCTACCCAATCAATTCCTAACCCTTTGATAGATGCAACAACCGACGCCCTAACGATCTTACGGGATTTCTCCACACAATTTCCATCAGCATTGGCACCTAAACGCATGGCCCTCTCTATCGCGACTCGCGACGATTTTCGGGAACTCGTCAAACCTTACATTATGTCCGGCCTAACCAAGGGCATTCCATCTCTGTTTGCTGACATCAAAGCACTCTATCTGGACGACTCAAAAAGGCAGATAGTGGAGGAAATAGCGGAAGCCGCCATGAAAGACTTCTCTCCAGATTCGTCCGAGCCATCTTCGTCATCGGCGTCAGTGGAACCAACCACTTATCTCTGGACCCTATACTTTCTTGCTCAGCACTATTCCTATCTGTCACAACCGGAACGCGCATTATCGATTCTTGAGACTGCCCTTTCCCATACCCCTACCCTTCCGGAACTCCATACCTGCAAGGCCCGCACCTTGAAACGTGCGGGCGATCTTTTCAGTGCCGCACGCTGCCTGGATGATGCTCGCCTTCTAGATGGGCAGGACCGTTTCCTCAATACAAAAGCTGCAAAATATCTCCTTCGAGCCGGGATGAACGAAGAAGCAAGTGCTATCTTCGGACTATTTACTAAAGTACGTGTATACATATCCCTTGACAATAGGGGTACCTGACCGCTACATGTTCAGAAAGAAGCCACAAGTCCCGGGGCAGATTTGGAGGACATGCAATCCATGTTGTATCTAACTGAGGAGGCCGATTCTCAGTTTCGACACGGAAAATACAATTTGGCGCTGAAGAAGTACACCACTATCGCCAAGGTATGTGCCCTTATCTGACTTGACTGATCCGTTAAGTGCATGTCCTCCTCAGATTTTCAATGAGATAGAGGACGATCAATATGATTTCCACGGATACAATTTACGGAAGTTTACCATCAATATTTACACAAAGTACGATTTCAATATCTCTGTTATCCCTGGGTTTAACTACAGCACGTTATCAGACTTCTGAAGTGGGAAGACAAACTTCGTTCACATCCTGTATACATACATGCAGCCTTGTCAGCTTCACAAGTTGGATACGTCTCTAAAATATTACAGATCATTCACTGATATGACTATGACTTCCACAGATATATGTCGCGGTGCACGACGACCCATCTATTGTCACCGCCAGCTCGTCATCACGTAAATAGTTACTTCTCCTCAAAAAAGTTCCCTAACACATGATGTGGTCTGTCAGCGAACCTCACCGATGCTGAGAAAAAGGCAAAGAAAAAGGCCAAAAAGGCCGCTCAAAAGGTTCAGGAAGAAACCAAGAAAAGTAAGCCCCGCCCACCAAACTCAACTCCACAAATTATCCACACTCTGTACAGACGCCACACCATCAGCCAACGAAGACAAGGGCTTAGATGTCCCAGCTATGAAAGATGAAGACCCAGAGGGCCTCAAACTTCTGGCCGTCTCAGACCCATTAGAGCAGGCTATGAAACTCCTGACCCCTCTACGCACACTGACACCAAAAAACATCGATGTTTGGATAGCGATATATGATGTATCGATTAGACGGAGTGAGCAATCTACCTATTTCTACGTTATCACACATTCATCTCCCTCCAGAAAAACTCCTACAGGCTGTTCAAGCCTTAAACCATGCAAAATCCCTAGATGCGGACCACCCAGAACTTCACATCCGATTGATTGATTTCCGTCAAAGAGGTATTCCTTCATTTCATTCCCTCACCCTAAATTCTGACCGAACTTTCAGCCTCCGCGCTACCTCAATCACCACCACCACCAATTGGGCCCCTATTCACAGAATCATTACCAAAGCTTCTCCCCGACGAAGTATCACTAGAGACATATAATTCACAATATCTCCAACAACATGCTGGCTCAGCCCCCGCTATACTTGCGGTCGCCAAGGCCGCAAGGTTGCTACAGGCACCAATGGAAGAGGTGGAGGCCACCGTATTCACTACCCTTGGGGATGATGTCAACTTAACTATCAAGGTATTTTACCTATATATATCGGCATCAGCTCGACTAATAAAGTTGTTGTAGATGGCTTCTACGATCATTGGATTCTTGTCAACAATCAAGTCTCCGCGACTTGAAGAGTTCAAAGCGGCTTGTATCACGAAATATCCCCTCTCAACGACGTTTAAATCTGCGGCAGAGCAGGCACTCCTTAGGAAACAGGTTGTTGCCGGGCCCGCGGAGGTTGGCCAGGTGGAGGATGCGACGTAACTACTAACGACTACTGGTTCTGCTTCCACTTAGATTAACCTAGCTAATTTCATCCGGAGATTCATAAAAATGCTACGCTATGAGACTCTGAGCTCTATGTGAAAGCAACTTTTGCACAAGGATTGAAAAGCTAATTTCTTGGAGCTTAACGTCGTATATGAATCGTTAACCCGAGCCGGAACATAGATGAGTGCATGAAGACGTGCATATCATATTCAGAGGGTAGTGCGAAATGTAGGAAGTAACATAAATGTAATATGCAGGACGCTCACTAGTAAGCGGACAATCAAGTAAGCAACAGGAATTATGGAGAGATTTGAGTAAACTCACGAAGGTAAGAGCAGCACCCTTTGTCTTCTTCTCTCCACCAAGTTCGAAACTACAGGTTAATCAGTTGCAATGATTACGGATATTTTAAAGAAAGAAGAGACGTACTGCTTGCAGCGCTTGAGTGTGAGCTGCATTTTGTACTTGCACGATGTGCACTCCAGCCTCAGCACGACCTTCTTCGTCGTCTTGGCCTAATGACACCCCATCAAAAAACATAAATATCGATTCCCCCATAACCTCGAGAATTCGCCAACGCACCTTCTTGTGGAAAACGGGCTTAGTCTGACCACCATAACCGGACTGCTTGCGATCGTAACGACGCTTTCCTTGTGCGAACAGAGAAGCCTTGCCCGTCTTGTATTGCGTCACCTTGTGGGGACTATACAAACAACCAAATCTCAGAACCTCTTCATATCGAATCATAACACAATTCCACGCACGTATGCTTCTTGCAAGTTTTACCCTTGCAGTCTAAACAATCGAACAAGTTGATTCCAATCCTGATCCTGTATACACAACCAAAAACTCACAAGTTCTTCGTGTCCTATAAATCGGGGGTCAGAACCGGCTGTATCGGAAGGTCATCCTGAATACGTACTTGGGGATGTTGACCATTTTGCTGGCGGCGACGACGGGCTTGTTCCTTACGGTTTGTGTAGTGCTAACACCCTCTCCTCGGTAATCGCCGACCCGGGTATACTATACAGTTCTCGGATTTTAGGTTGAACGTCCGGTGATGAACTTCGGTGATAGCCGGGACAAACTCACCGCGTCCCGTTCCGGACTCCATTCCACACACGCGTCTCGATGCACTATCACTCCATTCATCACCACTAACGCAAGATACTTTATTCGAGCTCTAAGTATATTTACTATTATCTCACTGATTACACTAAACTGGAGCGCCGCTCGGGCATTTTGGATTTAGATTTCTCACCTGATTTATGGAGTCGTACCACATTTTGAGAATCTCATACCCAACAACTTCTCCATTTAATATACGCCGTCATCCCAAAGACCCCAGTCACTTCTATGGCGATACATGGGCAGTTTAAATCTTAATACTGCAGAAATCTACAGTCTTCGGGATTTATCACGCCGAGGATATTTGTATTACGTCCACCATGGTCTCATATCTAGCGTTCCTTCTTCATGCTATAATCGCTAATGGTCACGACCTCGTCGATTCAACGTGTCGATTTGAAATAATCAAAAAAAAACTATGATATCAAATCCGCGGTCCATCTGACATACCCAATACTGGTATTTTGTTTTTCAGTGTCAGGACAGGACGACGCAAGGACCTATCAGCAGAGCTGAAACTTTTTCGAACCCCATCGCACCGTTTTTGTCCCGCATCACAGACTACAGGGAACCTCACGGCATTGGTCTATTCTCCATACTGGTCGAGTTCTAGGTCTTCCCTGACTAGCCATTTGCACTTGAACTTTACTTTTTGTGGGCAAAGTTTCTGTCGGCCATTATAAATCCTAGTGTACCGCTATTTCATCTCCCATCACAAACAAAGTCGAGTCACTTAATAGATCATTCATCCCCCTTCGCTGCCAACTCACCTAGGTTTAAATTTCGAGACTTCTATTACTATCGACTTCGTGTACTCCTGCCTTAATCGGCACCGCGATAGGCCGCCGGGCTCGTCCAATCCCTACTCCCCTCATGTCCTATAATCTCAATCTCGCTTCCAGCCCTAAGCGTAAACTTTGAACCACTGTTACAATAAGCACACGGGGCGTGTCTTACCAGTTCGACCGGACTCCATTTGAACTACCATTACAACAAACACACGGGGCACACCTCACGAGCTCGACTAGATTCCATATCTTCTTTGACTATCGTGTTCTCCTATCTATCCTACAAAACGCGTTTTGCGTCACTGTTTTCCCTTGATCGTGTTATCAAGAAACTGACTATCCAAGCTTCTTGATTCATGTAATTACGTATATGTATTGTGGGTGTAAGAGAATGGAATGTCGATTGAGGATCTGTTGGCGACTGTATTACTTTCACACCTAGGAGCAAAAGTGAACAATCTCGTCCCAAGTGTTGACGTTTAATCTTGGTCACAGTCGATAGTCTTCGGTGTATAATGAAGAGTGAATACAGTCAACGCGTCATTTCCTCAAGACGCACGATAAAGTCTTTTATATATGTATCATTGCATTGGATCGTATGTAAATGTATGTATGGATGTACGTATGTAGATAGGATTGACTTTAGACTTGGCATGATATAAAGAAAGAAAAAATTGCTGTTAGTTTTTCCGCAACAAAAAAGAAAATCCACGAAACTATGAACGAAACAAACGATATGATGCGGATAGTTCGCAAAGTGGAGGGGTAAGGAGGAGGAGGAAAGCATTACTCGACTGGTATATGATACTCAAAACAAAAGGAAATCAAGAAAGAAAAAGAAATAAAATATACAAACGGGGCCTCCCGCTTACCGCTCATACGGTGGTAAACTCGTCGTTGACGAAGACGGCGTCAACGTCCCAGGTCCCACCCCACCAGCACCAGCACCACCCTCCTGCACCTGCACCTGCGCCTTAGGCACCAACCTCGGACCCACCGAACTCGCCGGCGTCGCAGCAGGCGTATTCGCCTGACTCCTATTATGCACCAAATGCGCCCTCACCAAATGCCCCGCCGCCAACGCACTAAGCAACGACAACTCCCCAGCCATAACACTCGCAGCGACGAGCCTCGCGAGCGCTTGTGCGTTTTGTCCGGGGTGGGAAGGGTGTGCGCCTTTGATGCCGAGCATTTCTAGGATGGCGCCTTGGGGGGCGAGGACGGTCCCTCCGCCGACGGTGCCGACTTCGATAGAGGGCATTGTTACGGTCATTAAGAGGTCTTCGCCGTCGTTTGTTCTAAACGAATGAATAAGGGTTGAGTTATAACTAGTAAGGGAAATAAGAAAGAGGGGGGACGTACGGTTCCATCAAAGTCATACAATTCGAACTCTCCACATTCTGCGCAGGGTCTTGTCCAGTAGCCAAGAAAATAGCCGTAAGGATATTCGCAGCATGGGCATTAAACCCTCCAATACTCCCCGCCATCGCACTCCCCACCAAATTCTTCTTCACATTCAAATTGCACAACGCCTCCACTGTCGTCTTCAATACACTCTTCACCACTCGTCCAGGAACAACCGCTTCCGCAACAACGCTCTTCCCTCTACCTTCGATCCAATTAATCGCAGCGGGTTTCTTATCCGTGCAGTAATTCCCGCTGAGCGCGAGGACGACCATACCAGGGAAACGCGCCTGCATAACTTCAAGCGCTTTCTCCGTTCCTTTCGAGATCATATTCATCCCCATCGCATCCCCCGTCGCAGTAGCGAACCTCACATACAACGTCCTCCCCGCAAGCGCCGTCTTCAAACTCCTCAACTTCGCGAACCGACTCGTGCTCTCGAACGCCTCTTTCAACTCTGCGTACCCATCCTCCGACGCGATCCATGCCTTGGCTTCTGCAGCAACTACGATAGAGGGGAAGTCAATCGCGGGGCCGCGTGTCATGGCGTCTTGAGTGAGGACGGTGGTTACCCCTCCGCCGGCGTTGAGGGCTTTGCAGCCCCGGGAGGTGGAAGCGACGAGTGTGCCTTCGGCAGTAGCCATTGGGATGGGGTAGAGAGTTCCGTCAACTTTGAGAGGACCGGCGATTCCGAGAGGGAGCGGGATGTAGCCGACGACATTTTCGCAGCAGGCACCGAGGACGCGGGAGTAGTCGTAGTTGGTCATGGGCACGTCGGAGTGTTCAAGGGTTTTAGTCCTGGATGCACGTGCTAGAGAAGGGTGGTGGAAATGAAATAGATCAGTAAACGGCGTGGGGAATGAAGAGAAGGCTACTCACAGACTAACATCCTTCGAATCCTAACAGCCCGTTCTAGTTCATCTCCACCAAGGACCTTCTCGAGAGCATACGCTGCGATCTTGCCATTTTGAGCCAAGAGCACGATTTCCTCATCGTTCAAAAGTCCCAACGAGACGCTGACGGGCCTTGGTCCATTTTCGAATATCTCAATACATTCCGCGAGGTCCCTCACCGGGCCCGTCTCGTGCTTGACGACTGCGACTTCCATGCGAGGTTTCACCTCAGTCGGCGAGGGCGCGGAGGACGAAGATGATGCATCGGCGCTAGATACCGAGTTGGTTGCAGAGATAGGAAGGGGGACGACAATATTCGGATTGGGAGAATGCACTAACGAAACCGGTGTAGGCGGGGACGGAGACTTTGCCTCAGGACCTACAGTCAACCTTCTCGCTTTCAACCTCCTATCCACATCCTCAAGCGTAAAAGTCGGTATCTTCTGCCTCTTCGGCTCTTCCTTGCCCCAATCATCCTTCCCTCCGTACTTGCCCCCCGCCCAATTCGCAGTAACATCCCTACTATCGCTAATGTTATCCACATAACCTGCGTCCGCTCCTTCGGCAGGAGCAGGGCCATCAAACCGAACACCACCTTTCCCGACCCCGAGTCCGAGCCCAACGCCCACTCCGAGACCGGCGGCGATACCTTTAAGGAGGTACCCGTTCAGCGCGAGTGAGATGGCGAGGACGACGACGATCCATTTGGAGAGGATGGGGTCACCGACAAGGCGTGTCCAGGAGGACATGAAGCGGTCGAGTTTTTGGGAAGTGCCGTTGGGGGTGTCTGATGGGGAGGAAGAGGGGGTGTTGGCGGCAAGGACGGATGGGGAAGGGGAGGCGCTGATCCATACTGCGGGGTTCACGCGGACTAGGACTTCTCGGCGGGGGACATCTTCGAGGTCGCGCTCTTCGACACCGTCTAGTGCTTCGATGAGGACTTGAGCTGCTAGTGCGTCGAGGGCTTTAGCAACACCGGGTTCCTGGATGTCGACTTTGCGGATCCCGACACCGCTGGAGGTCATGCTGAGTGTTCCGCTGACGCCGGTAGATGTGTGTCTGTGTGGGGGAGCCGAGGTTAGGGGAGTGCAGAGGTTGAGGATATGCAAGGTAAGGAAGGAAGCGATAAGCAAGAGTTTCAAGCGAGCAACGGGGTTCTCCGTTTGAGGTTCCTTGCTCCCAGAAACTTTCCTATCCCTGGTTCTGCCTTCTCTCGAATCGGGAAGATCACTGCCTTTGACACCGAGAATGCGCTGACGGAGAGTAAGAGGGGCCGCGGGTTGTACCATGGCGCTCTTGGGCACGAGGGAGGTTCCTGGGGTGTGTGGGCGAGAGGATTGGGAAGTGGATGAAGATATGGATGATGCTCGGGAGCGTGTGCGGGTGGAGCGGGAGAGAGCACGGACGGTTTTGACGCGTCGGACCTGTATTGGGTTGCGGTAAGATATCAAACGAAGATGGAGATGTAGCGAAGGCTTACCTCAATCATGACACCCAAAACACCAACGAGATAAGTGCACATCAGGAGACAATCAACGCCAAGAAGAAGGGCGGCTAAAGCACAGACTTCGCGGAGTCCAGCTACTTTTGAGTTTGCTCCAACGACGAGAACCGCGATTTCGAGGATGTAGTCGCGGATGATGGGTGGGTAAGTCAGAGAAAGTGATTCTGTGAGGATCTTTGCAGCTGGCTTGAGAGGGAGAGGTGCGGATGGTGCGGATAGAGAAGAAAGGGCGACAGGGGGTGTAGTGAGATGGGGATGGAGGAAAACAGCCCTGGCAAGCCTGAGGGGCTTGTCGAAACCAACTGTGCATACTAGGAATGGCAGTGCCTCTGTGAGAGCGACAGGATCAATAGGGATGCGAAGTGCCATAGCGATGGGGAGGGAGAGGAGGAGGGCAAGGACAGATGATGAGAGGATGGCAGCTGGGAGCCAAAAGTTGGATCCAAGGGAACGGGAACGGGAGATGAGGAGGTAGAAAGTGGTGTGCATCAAAATATAACCAAGTAAAATCAAGAAAATATCGAGCGAGTCGGCCTTTTTTGCGAGAGTATAAAAACGCAAGACGAGTGCACGTAAAGCGTAAGCGATCCAACTAGGTGAACGCATAGAAGTAATAGAAGGAGTATTCGATGAAGATGGGCCAGATGGTAGGTGAACAAGTGTTTCGGGGAGAGGAGGGAGGTTGACCTCTGGAGCTTCAAAGACATAAGTGAGAGTACGTGAAGCAATAGACTTGAACGTGAATTGTGAATGTGGAAGTGTCGTGATATAATCTAAAGTCGCGTTCCAATCCACAGGAAGACCTTGACTTGCAGTGAATACGATTTGTTGAAGTTGTACAGGTTGAACACCAGGTTTAGGACGTGACCATGCCTTGTCTGTAACTGGAACCCATTGTTCACGATGTAAAAGGGCATGAGCAGGTCGAAGAGGAAGAGGAGCTGTGGGTGCGAAGAATGAAGAATGTTTAATAGCACTGAGGATGTGGAAGTAGGCTAATGTGCCAATAATGGAGAAGAAGACAATAGTCTCAATAGGTGAATATGCAGCCTGTATAGCAAAAGGCCTCAATACAGCTCGCAATGAGCGAAGCATGCTGGTCGACGAGAGAGACGGTGAGCAAAAGTGCTACTGCCAGGTAGTCTGAATTTTTTTTTTGGAATGATGGTTCGACTGTCCTTTTTATTTTATTACTCCATCTTTTTTTGGGTTAGACAAAGACCCCGGATACCATTCCTCTCTTGTTCCGGCCAATCGGAGAAAATATCCTCTTTTAGTCTCCGGTTGGGCCATCCCGAGTCCGATCCTCAAGATCTTTGTCTAACCAATGGATTTGTCTCCTCTCTCTGATAAACATACATACGAAATGTATACCCTGGTCTCATGATAACACTTCTTGGTAGTAAACGGCGAATCAAGTACATTACATCTACCGTACTACTGTATTAGATCGGATTCGGGCCTGTATAACTTTATCATGCGATCTTGTCGCTGTGTTACATCTCACCACCATTCCCGGGAACATGATCGAGTCACAACAGAGGGAATGATCACACATCCTCTCACTTCAATATCCCGTTGTAATCACCGTTTGCCAAACATAATCTAACATAATTGCTGCAGCGATGTTTCAACAGATTCCCACCTGCTTCTCCCATATCACGCCATGAAAAAATACCATAATCTCATCTATACCTTATGTAGTACGATTCCATGATCTAACCACCCAATTTTATTTATTTTCTACATGAAGATGAACTGAGGTCAGACATCCCGAGAGTTCTATTATTGTTTTGTCTCCTTGACAAGAGATCCCATCCTCTCATCTCAGGACCCCAAACACCACTCCCATCGCTACATACCAACCTTGAAAGACGGAACGAGGAGCTCCCGAGCCAATGCTCCTTCTACTCGCTCCAACCTCCAACACAGCTGTACCTGTCAACACCCCCTATCATAAAACATTCCTCTATTCTCGGCCACGGCTTCCTATTCTTAGCGATTCTCAGGGCCTGTAACCTGCACAGCATCACACTCGTGGCATATCTACGCGAACAATGCCATTCATTGCTATTTTTTCTGCGGCATGTTTCGAATCTTTCGATCAGCTGTGCCAGGGGCCGGTAGTGGGGAATCAGTACTTACAGTTATTGTAGTGCAACTGTAGTATAGTGTACCGGCTTATCGAGGCCCGGATTTCATTATGTCACTCGAGTCTTTTCCGTGAACCAGTGTGTACCTTGACCTGCCCATCTATGCTTATCACTTATCGCCCCCCTCGTCCCCCCTATGGCATCATCACCCGTCAGGAAAACCGGCTATATCCCCCCCACACCCCCGTCTAAATTAAACCCAAACTCAATCAAACCATTCCATGTGTCATTCCTCAGAAGCCGCCGTCACTTGAAAAAAAAAAACAAGGATACGCCCCGAGGCTAACGCCACAGCACGATCCTCGTAAAAATTTTATATACATTCATTCGTTCATTCGAATCGATTCTTGGGAGTGCGCCATCCTCTGACATGACAGTAATATATTTCCACCGGAACCGCCGGAGGGGAGGGCCAGGAAGGTGGCTGGATGCGTCATAGGCGGAGACACCGGTTATACCATCCACCCTACCTATCCGGGAAAGCCATCGCGTTATTCTTAGCTATCGAGTGCACACTGTCCACCGCACACTATACTTAGGCGCCCCTTTCGCGCACGGACTAGTACTAGTGTGTCGAGCGCTAGGCAAGAGGAGCCCGGGCTCCAGCAATCCGACCATATCTTCCCCATGGGTCAGTTGGGTTCTCCCGCCTTGCTCGATACGACGTCGCCTTCGAACAGAATGTTCTACATCGAACGTGTGTTCCCTCGATGGCCCCGGATGGGTAGTCTACTCTGGAAGGAGATCGCGTTCCCCCGGTGCGTTGTGTATTTACTTGCGCATGCGGGCCGTAAGCAGTCGAGGTTGATGAAGGAAAGGAAAGGAAAGGAGGGGTGGTGGTGGTTCGTTCCCGGTCGTATGCGGACTTGCGGACTTGCGGACCCCCCTCTGATGTTCTGATGTAATGTATTACATAGGGCGAATCCCACTCGGTGAGATGTCCGTTTTTTTTTGCGAGGCCTCCTCGAGGGGTTTGGCGATCGTGCGTGATGGGGAGGGTGGTGGGGCGTGTAAGTGCTGATCCCATACTAATCTATTCACCGGATAATCCTAAAATGCGTTCGTGAATGAATAGGGGGTTGGGTGGACACCCTGTATGTACGACGACGTCCTATCAATCCTTATCTGTCTGCTTATCTCGACGGATGGTATGATCTTCACAGACGCGCATCTCCCGCGTGTAATGAAATCCCCCCAATTCCTTGCACCGAAGATATTTCGAAAGCGTGTACCCCCTTCGATTATTCCTAATGGTACACCCGTTCTCCCGGTACAATTGCACCTGCGGACCGCGGTCTAGTTTACGATGACAAGTCAGGCCTTACAGGTTTACCCATCCCCGTAGTTTGTCCAATCCCTTGCGCCGAATATATTTCGAAAGCGTATCTCCTCCCTCGATTACTCCTAATGGCACTCTCGTTCTTCCGGTACAATCGTATGTGTGAATCGCAGTCTAGTTTACGATGACGAGGGAAGTGAGATGCTTACACGTTTGCCCATCGTGGTAGTTTGTCCTTCTTTTAAAGGAGACGTCTGAAAGGAGCCATTACATTCACGATTAATATCCTATTCTATAGAGAGGCGATGATAGTTAACCGATGTCTTTCCAATTGAACAATGTCCAAAGGTATGGACACTCGCTTACATAAACAATGGGACAAGTGTTGTCAACGAGAACAATGGATTGCAATCCATTCTCTCAAATCTTTTATTGTTCCTCCTCTTCCACTCATATATAAAAATAAAAACCATTCCAATGTCACCACGTTCTCCAGTTTTCTCTCTTTTCTCACTCGAGCCAGGTGCTCTCTTCTGTCTCGACGACTCAACGTTCCCTAATTCTCCTCAATCAACGTCTCTCCCTTGATTAATAAAAAATTTAAATACAATGTCTCCCCGCTTCTCTACGACCTTTGTACTCCTTGCCCTCCTAGCCGTGCTCGCCCCAGTCAAGAGCGCACCTACTCCCTTCTATGCCCGTCACGAAGGCCACGAAGACGCAACCACCCCCACCCCCGCCGCGTCGCCCCAGAAGCAAAACGCGCTGGACGCCCAGAAACTCAACGCTAAATTCGTGACTCTCAAAGCCACTGATGCTTGTAAAGGTTCGTCCCTACTTCATTTTAACTCAAACATTCCATCAATGATAATAATCATCTCATATATAGATGGAGAAATGGCTTGTGTCAACTCTGCTTTTGCCCAGTGCGTATCTGGGAAATGGGCTCTCACTCAGTGCTCTGCTGGAAACGCGTGCTTCGCCCTCCCACTCATCAACAAAGCCGGCACCAGCCTTTCCTGCGACTCCAAAGAGGACGCTGCTGCTCGGTTTGACGCAGCTGGTGTTACCGGTGGCATAACCGGCGATGGCCAAACTCCCGCTGCCCCACCTGCCAACGATGACAATAACGAACCCACTGATGATGGCCAAGACGACGATGGTCAATGCGAAGCTGATGATAATGACAATGGTGGAGAAGACGATGAGGATTGCGATGATGAAGGGGACGACGGTGGGGACGACGATGAAGAATGCGATGACGAAGGAGACGATGACAACACTCCAGAATCTACATCTACCTCCACCCCAGCTCGCGAGACCGTCACAGTAACCGTCACCCCTGCCGCAGCGTCCGCTTCACCCTCCGCCGCGACCACCATGAAACTCAACCCCCGCCAATTCACCGGAATCGGCTTCCCCTCCGCCCCGACAGGCGTGTCTACCCCAGTTCCCGCTTCCTCCGTCACCCTCGCCCCGAGCGCACCCGTATCCGCATCCGCACCAGCCAACACTGTCCTCACACCAGTCACTATTACAGTAACCGCCCCATCCGCCCCCTCCAACACTGCTGTCACACCGGCGACCTCCGCCTCCGCGTCCTCTACCATCCTTTCGAACACACCCGTCACACAAGTGACCTCTATCCTCGCCCCCGCCTCCTCCGCGTCCGTCACGTCCAGCATAAGCCCCGAGCCTACTGGAATCGTCATCGGCACAGACGGTATCCGCACCGTCACTGTCGTATCCACCGTCACCCTCGGCTGCGGCGCTCCCACAGCGCCCGCAAGCAGCACTCTCGTTTCCGCCTCTGCCACCGCGTCTTCGGTCGTGGTTAAACCCTCCGTCTCAGGGTCCGCATCCATTCTTCCCATCTCCCCCGCCCCCGCTTCGGCTTCGGCTTCCTCGACGGCGACGACCGCTGCAGGAGCAGGCGGGTTCTCGTTCAGCGTTGCGCCTACGCCCACACCTGCCCCAGGCAACTCGAATGTCAACCTTGGGAATAATGGATCTCCTGTTGATCTTTCTAAATTGTTGACTGCTACCCTTGGATCGTCGTAATTTGACCCTTGACGGTAGTTTTTTCGTTATGTTGGTTACTCATGAATATTGTTATTTACTTTGTAGCGATTAGATAGATGAATTACTCATTAGTGATACTGATACCTGTAACTTTTTGTGCAATATATGGATTCTGTGATGGGCTGATAGCCCTATAGAAAAATCATGGAAGTTTTATTTGAAGAAATTTGGAAACTCCTTGCCGTGTAGTTTCTTTGGTGGAAGATGAGTGCATAAGTTACTTGATGCAAACCGTGGCCGGCGAGTCGGACCGGTATTTCTCGGAACCAGAATATCTGATTAGGTGCCGCTTACTTGTTGGCTCTTTCGAAACCACCATGAAGTCCCCAGAGCCACCCGCGCAGAAAGCCTCCGAAAAGTCACCTCCGAAAGCACCTTTGCAAGAAATCTTTTTTATTCTGCTTCGCTTTCAAATATCGTGTTTGGTGGACTTGCTAATCATGACGCGTTCAAAAACCCACTGCCATCTCACCGAAGGGCACACAACTAGACGTGTTAGCTCGGACTTACCGGCGTGAAAGTCTAAGCACTGAGGTCGTACATTCTCTCGATACTCACCCTACACCTTCCCTTTCACACCCCAGATAGTACTCCCGTTCCTCCGACGCAATGTATACCAATACTGGTTTACGACAATAACGGGAACGAGGGGTAGGAGGCATACGCGTCTGCTTATCCCGATCGCGTGCGGTCCTGGAACACTCCGCAGATGTTCTGATGTATTAAATAAATCTCACTCGGTGCGCAGCCCGTTTTTTCCAGCCCCCCCCCTCTCTCCCCTCTCGAGATTTGATATTGTGATTGAATGTGATGGGAATGGTGGTGGTGAGGGTGAGGGTGCCATGGGTCCTTGAAATGCCTGCTAGTGACCTCCCTTCCCGATTATTTATCCATTGGGGAATTTTTAAGAAGCCCCTCGAGGCCGGAATGGAATACATATGTTGGTATTTTTCAATTCGTTTTAACTTCTTCCACTTATCATATCGTAAACGCGTCCCGTCACACTATTTTATTATCTAACCAATCTTTAACCCGTTATCTCCCTAGGGCACAGGACGCTGGACAGCCCTACCGCCGCAGTGATGCGATCTTATCTCATTACCTCCACCCGTAACCACCAGACCCCCGAACTCGATACACCCAGCGGAGTTGCCCAGAACCGCATCTATATCACGGATTTGATAATTATCCGTTGCCCACTATCCAGTTTACCTTGGTCCCGCCCCCGCCTCTATCCCGTATATATATTATGTATGTTGGTAATGAGGTGTAAGCGCGAAGAACCCCGCGCGCGCCCGCTGCGGTCTGAGCCTGTTATCGTTCTACATACACAGGTCCCCAAATCCACAAACCCAAACTCGAAATGGCGGGTTCGTTTTGAACTAACATTCTTATCCTCACCTCCCGACCCTCAAACCTGCTGATCCCCTCGCTTATGATTACATCCCTCTTGGCGCACGAGCACAGACCCACATCTACTTTGGGGCGGTGGTGCATTCTTGCGTCAATGTCAAGTAACCGCACGTATGTATACATACATAGCACTTTCCCTGATTATCCATCTCGGCCCCTGATCGTAATCACCGGAACGCATGTGGGCCCCTGGGGCCTAACTTGACCTGTCCCGGAATGTCAACCAGTGCTAGAGCGGACCCCGGGGTCTTTGTGCTATGCACACAGGGCGGGAGGTGATGATTCTTGGAATGTAAGGGTGTGTTGATCTAAGTGCCGATTGTATTGATGATTTTGGGGTGTAGATATGGAGTTGTGTGAATAGTTATAGATTGTATAGGAATTATGCTTCGCCGGTCAGCAGACGGAGCTCTTCAACGGTTCCGTGTGGTCCCTGATTTTCTCGTGATCATCGTTCGGGATATTAGTGAATGAATTTAATGACTTTGGTGGACATCTTATCGGCAAGTACCTCCGTCGGATTGACTACCGTTATTTTACTTCACTAGTACCCTACCTGTGCCGTTGGATGGCGTACGGAGGTCACGAATTATCTGGATTTTTAACGAAAAATGCGAGTCTCTCCGAACTAGGTGCGTCCACCAAGTACCATAATTCTTCCTCCTGGTCTTCCAAATGATACCAGTTACTGGGGTGGAGATATCATTTGTGAGTGATTATTCTGGGTCAGATACATACCTTTACATACGCACCCTTGATTAGATTGGGGTACGAATTACGATGGGGTCCTCGAGTGTACCGCTCGGGAAGGAAATATGGCAGTATGCCCGTTAATGACCATTAAACAGCCGTCCCGACCCTCCCTGGTATTTCCAGAGTATCTCTACCTTCACATATCAGTATCACTATAGTGGACCATGCCCCAGATCAGCAGACGACCCCTTCTCTCCTTTCCGTGCGGTTGTTGGTATTCACAAAGTGAATACAGCGGGTCTAGTGATTGTATCTTGACCACATCTATTCCCGCTGGGTTATCGACCACGGTTATTCCGCCTCACTATCTCTCCTATCATGCTAGGTGGCGTTCGGAGTTTATGGAAACTCCCCTGCGAGTGCTGTTCTCAAGGGTTTTATCATTGTTTATCAGAACCCCTACTCTTAAACGGCTCCTGGATGTGTAACCATTCCAGCCCTCCTGGTATCTTTTGCGGTTGTCCTACATAGGCTTGTATGAAGATATACCGGTTTATATTCCGAGCCATGCCCCAGATCAGCAGACAACCCGTCTATATTTTGCGCGGAGTCCCTAGGTTCTTCCGTTATTCCTAAAAAGCATAGAACGGATCCAGTGATTGCGTCTTACCATTATCTATTCCCACTAGGATATCGACTACTGTTATTTTGTTTCACTATCTCTCTCAGGCGCCGTGCCCGAAGACCCCATCAAAAGTGAATAAATAACCTACCCGGAATAATTACTGTACATGACGGAATCTCCTTCAAACACAGATTTCATCCTCCGAGTCCGCGACAGCCTATATCTCATACTGCGCAGGAAGCACGCTGCTTTTGCCATCGCTCTATCCCCTACCGCCCTCGCCGATCACTTATCTTACAGTGTAGCCCGCGCGGTCCAATTTATTTTTGGTAACTTACTCCCCCTACATGTGCATAGGGGCGACGGTGAGGTTCGGGGGAGATTCGGTGAAAGGGTTTAGAATGTATTTGAGGAAGAAGGACTCTTATAGGTGACGCGGGATGTTATTGTATGAATTAGTGTGCTCACCCGAGAATTGTCCCGATGGTGGGGCAGAGGTTCCTCGTGAGGTGAACCCACATACTTTCCATGTGGGCACATGCTAGATCATGTATCTAAACTTTGAAAAAAATCTAACCCTCAATCCTACTGTCTTTATAAACCTGAGTTATGTTGCAGTCCCCCGTTTCGAGCCCTAGCTTCGTGACTCGTGAGGCATCCCGCCATTCCAAGTGCCGACTTGATGCTACCCGCCCACCGGATGGAAGTATTAAGCAGATTATTTCTATGCGGTGAAGCATGTACTAAGTAAATGTAAGTCAGTTTTTTTCTTCCTTTATATTTTCAGATAAACGTACTGGTAATGACGGCAGGTGACTCGCCCTCTTCACCAATTCATTTCTCAACTTGCGCCGCCCTAATCCCATTCTCCAGAACGTAGCTTTTTACATCACCGAAGTTTGATTTATATCCTTTATATGAGGCACCTCACCCCTCCCTCGAACATAAGCTATGAGGTTCCCTTCAGGTTACTTACCAGGGTGCTTTGAGGAGTCCAAATGGAGCGAGCGTGTTGTTTGTGACACTTTGGCGTCATGTGCGTGTATCTAATTTCCCACATGAGTGCTTGCGATCATCCAGGATCATTCGCCACAGTCCAGTCTGCATTTTGAGTTTTCTTTCTGACTCAATCATTTCGATGGGCGCCATGATTCATTGACCTTTTCAAGTCGTATAAATCCAGCTACACCTTGTTGGTGCTGCTGTTGCAGTGGCTTCACCTTCAATGCGGCTTAGAAGAGCGACGATGGATTCTTTGGGTACTAGCACTTCAAGTTCCCCAGCTGCTGATTAACAGGTTTATTGTGCGCCTATACAGCAGTATTTAGACTTCCCAAGAAGTTGGACGCGCGCCAATCAACTCCAACACCTGACTCGCTGCGGGTACGACACGAGGGAAAGCTGTATATAAACTCTTTTCTAACAAGGTCGTAACCATCAAGATTACCTTTCTCACCCTCATACACCTCGCGTCCTCGAGGAAGCCATGCCGAAACTACCCCAGGGGTCTTATCAGGTAGAGTTGTCTGCGGGTCTCGAAGGTCAGGATGACAATCTCGATATTCTTACGCGGTTGTTCGAACAACTGCAGGTGGCGACGGTTGAAACGGCGGACCCCCACCTTGATTTAATTACGTTTGCGTCTTCTGCATATTATTTTGCCGTCATTATGGAGTACTATATACCCCCATTACCCGAGCCCGTGTCTGATGACGAGGGACGAGAAGCTGAAACAGTGAGTTGATATTATTGAGTCCCCTTTTCTTGGATTTGACGCTGGTTTTCTCGTGGCGCTTAACAGAGCAAGCGTGCGGCAGCAGTAGAAAAGGCCATCTACGAAAAGGCTGAGATAGAGAAAAGACTGAAGAAATTACACAAGCGAAAAAATAGGCGCCCCCCACAAGTCCCATCTTCATCGTCGTTCTTACCACCTTCATCGTCGATTCCCCCACCTCCTCCACCATCGGATCTCCCCCCTCCATACTCACATCCACTTCCACCCCCACGTAGCGCACCTATAACCATTCCCGCGTCCATATGGGCTTCCCCATCGTTACTCTCTGTCTCGAAACCCACAGATGGTGGGCCAGCAACCCTTCATCCTGTGCCCCCAAGCGTCGCACCCCTCGTCCCTGCAAGAAACAACGAACCACATAGGAGATTCACGACCTTCCCTGAAGTGCCTAGCTTTTCGCCTTGGGGACCCGTCACTGACGATGACCTCAACAAGCAAGAAGACCTTTGGAAAGTGTTTAATATAAAATGGGAAGATCCGCTCGTCCCGGCCAATGTAGCCTCGTCCCTGTTCCCGCTGAAGCGGCAGGGCAGGGCCGTGGGGATTGTGTACCTCACATCGTCGCAGAATTTTGAGGACCCCTTGCATGTTGGCGAACTTAATATTGGGATCATTCTGGTCGAGAGTGCGAGAGGAAAAGGTTACGCGCGCCGGGCGATCGAGATGGTTGCGCAGAAGGCCTTTGAAGAGGCGAAGTGCCATCGTCTTCAGGCGTTGCTATTAAACCACGTTGCCAAGGACCGAGCACTTTGTCTCTTTACTGAAATGTACGTTTTTTTCTACAAATTTACAATAGTTGCTGATTCGTTAATTTATTTTTTATATAGGCGATTCGGCCATGAAGGCACCCGGCGCCGCTCATTTTTCAGTCCAATGGAACAGGAATGGAAGGATGTGACCTATATGGCTATCCTTGACACAGACTGGGTGCTTGGCCGGAGCCGAGGAATTTCGTCAACTATGCGGACGGCGCCAAAGTCCCTCTGGGATGAGCTATTCGCTCGACACGAGCGAGAAAGAGAAGAGTTACTCCGTTGGGAAACCTCAACCCTGAGGCGGTCCTCAAGTAATGCAACTCTCCGTGCCCCTAGCCCCGTGCCTACGGCCTTGCCAGCCACTTCGAGTAGTGAAGTTGAAGTGGACTCCGAGATGTCAGACAGATCAGAGAGCCCTCGATTGAGTCAGTCGCAGAAAGGGAAGAGAAAGGCTGACACTCCTGAAGAAAATGCTCCGTCCAGTAGCTTCAGAGGGCACGAGGTGTCGGATTCTGATTCTGAAGCAGACGTCGAACCCTCGAGCCAAAAGCGGAAAATGTCATTTCCGGCAGAAGGCACTCTCAATCCTTTCGTCAAAAGTGAGGATGATGATATTGGTCTGAGTGACTATGATAGTGCCGCGTCCTGGGATGCTATGGAGTGGCCATCATCTTCTGACGAAGTGTCCGATTCGGACGAATCATCCTTTTTCGATGTGGAAGGCCCGGGATCCAGTCCTTGAAGAAGCTAGTTTTGCCACTTTTTCTCTTGTAATGTACCCAACTGTGCTTCCAAACCAGTCTCACATACTTACCACACACATGTAACTGAGGTATTTAAGAGAAAGGAAGGCGAGTCTCATCATAAAATATCATAATCCAGCAGGAATAGTTATGATGCCCTGTAGGACATTTTTTTAATCTCAAATCAATAAGTCTTCATTCAATGCATAACTATGAGTATTGGGCGCTCGGTTGGCTCCAAGGCATTCGCCTTACGGCCCGTATGATCAACGGCGGTTACTGGTTGTCTTTGCAACATACAGTACAAGCTAGGCACCATTTCGACAGCCTTAAGTTATACATGTCCTCAGAAACGACGACTACGTGTAGCCTCTGCAAGCTGTGCAAAACTAGTTGTTTAGGATGAAATCATGATTCATGGTATTGTCAGGTAGAATGTCAAAAGTGAGTTGGGATTGCTCTGAATCAGTCTTGAGGCAGCCTTATAATAATAGTCAGAGGAAACAGTCAATGAGTAAAATGAAATCTCCTTCTACCCTGTACGCTCATTTCAGTACCCGTTTACCATGTAAATAAATTCTCTTCTCTTGGTTTTTGTTGCACTTGTTCTGCGTGCAACACACCAATCTGCACTTGTGAGTCAATCTCACCTACTTACGACATGAAAGAAATGTTCGAGAAAATTTTAGCGTGGAAGAGAGCAAAAAATCAGCATCATCATAAAAATACTACGTAGTCAATTACTGGCCGAATAGTTTTGGCTTGACCTCATCGCCCAATTTCCTCACAGCTATCATCGGGCGCTCTGCTGTCTTTAAGCCCGCTTCTCCCTCATCCCACGTGTAGCTAACCGCGATAGCCAGCTTCGTCCCGTCGCAATTGAACGAAAGTGACGAAACGGGACCATTGAATTTTGGATACTGTCGAAGACGTTTCTTGACCTTGTGGTCCCAAATAGAAACCGTCGCATCAGAGCCTGCAGAGGCAAACGTGTTGTACGTAGGATGGAAAGCAAGAGCGTTCACAGGCCATACATGGTCAACGTCATCAATGGTCTGCCGGTGGCACTTGAAGGCGTATTTTTTGTCCTGCGCGGCGGGCGACGGGTCGAAGTATTCTACTGCTATTCTCCCCTCGACCGAGGCAGTAGCGTATCCCTGACCGTCTGGCATGCATGCTAAAGATCTCGTCATGAATTTAAGGCTGCTCTCGCGCTGCTGTGCGGGTGTGTCCATTTTGCGGATGTCGTATATGTGAAAGAGTCGACTGGCCATGGCGACGACGAGGGTGTTGTTGACGAGGTCGAGCTGGTAGATGCGTTCTGGGGTGTCGTGTGATGATTGTTGGGCGGTATTGGCGCGGGGATCCCAAAACCGCAGGGTTCTATCCCATGAACCGGTGATCAAGGCATCTATACCAGGTTAGACGGATACTTTTGAAATGATGGTAGGTATACGTACTAGATTCTTTTGAATATGCCATTGTGGAAACAGCATCAGTATGTGAGCCTAGGTTGCGAATGGCTTCGGACCCAAGATCCAACCTTGCGAAATTTCGCTCATTAGATATTGACAGAATAGATAGTATTATAGAACTCACTCCCTAACGGATGTGTCGAGGCATCCACTGTACCCGTGTGTTGCATCAGAAAAGCAAACTGCGAGGACTGCCGCTCTGTGGTCAAACTTGGCTTTCACTTCACTCTCCTTGCCACCCTTCTCGCCTACTTCATAGAATTGAACCGTTGTGTCCCATGAGGACACTAATAGTTGATTTGGGTTCGTTGGAGAGTATCGGACGGAGGATATACTATCGAAGAGAGATGATGGAAGGATAGTGGTATGAGGATCGTCGGCCATGACTTTTTAAGCTTTTCTATGGTGTGGGGCGAACGAAGTAAGTTATTGTAGAAGGCGCGAATCCCAAGAGATGAATAAAGTTTTGAAGTTACAATATCTGGTATGTGCAGCCGACTAATCTTGAAGTCAGGCCGAGTTTTGCGTCGGTGTAATTGGCGAAGTTTGAGTTCGAGCGTCACATATCCACGTGGTCGTGATGAACCGTGAAAATCATTCCAACTTACACTGAACTTGCAGACTCGCCGACAAAATTCCAGCTTAATTCAAAGTCGTTTCTAGTCAAAAATAGGTGAAAAGGCTCAAAAATCACCTGTGCGTAAGTCGTGCCCTTAGACCTATTGTCTAGATATTATTGCGTGAAAATATATAATCCAGACTCCGAATATATTTCGAGCTGTTTCAACATCAGACTGCCCACTTTGATCCATTGTGCTTTAGGCTTTTAATTTTACAACGTCCATAATTTATTTCTGCCAAATCGCGCTCAACCACTAACGAATTTTTCAAGGTTGAGTTATTGTGGTGTCATAAGATGTAGATCACGAGCAGCCAAAATTGGGCATCGATCCGAGTCAGGATTGTTGGTTCCAAGTCAGTTCCAGTCATTCTTTTTCACTACCTGACTCAAGGTCAATGATACTCTCATCCGGTTATGAGAATAGTGCACGATCTTCATATTTTTCAACGTATTGATCCTTTAGAGTTGCAATCTAGTCCAATCTATTTTTTTATCGGTTAGATCAAATGAGACGTACATAATTTTTTTCCAGCCCTGCCGTTGACCTCGAACAACCAACGAAAGTGGCATTGGTGCCAGTTTCAGGTTCTATTTAACTTATGCTCCTTGCTTGTCATGCAGCAAGGCAATTGACTCGAATTCCTCGAAATGTCCGGACCTCTCATCTGATAAGAGTCGGATTGGGATGCGCCGAGTCACGTCAAAAATCTGCTACTTTTCGCCCACTTAGAGCGTTTACATCTCAACCCAACATGGCTACACTGGATACAATCACCAACTCACTCGCTGCTCTTTCTATAAAGCCAACAGCGTCAGTCACACATGATACGACGACATCGCCTGCCAGCTGGCGCGATGCGTTGATCGCCAACGAAGCCACTCCAAAGTCATTTGAGCTCATCAAAACTCTCGTCTACAAGCCCAAAACAGCAAAAACGGCCACTCCAGTCCCGGTCGTAGTTATCGCACGCGACACAACGGAAACAAACTCGGGGGCGATTGGAAAGAAGTTGAACTTGAAAGAGTTGCGGCTGGCAATAGGGGATCTTTTAACTGAATTCTTTGCCCTCGATAAAGATTCACGTGTGTTCGTTCTTTGACTGAAATTTAGGCATGTACTAACGCAATAGACAAAGTTTCTCCTCTTGCGTTGAACACCGAGACCTTCCCGAAGGTCATAACGATTGTCGATTCAACGATCGCTACTTCATCGTCTGTCTTCGCCGTCCACGCACTCTCTTCGAGTTCCACCGTCTTCCTCTCCGGCGCCGACATTCTAACATACTTGCGAAAACTTGAGACCGATGATGTGAAGATCCAAGAGCTGGACTTCGCAAGCATCGCCACTGCATCCGTCGCTGATGCCGCTCAGACATCAAAAGCTCCAGTGAAAGAGAAGGAAGACGCTAAAATTGAAGGTGCAATTCAAATCGCAATTGGTGTCAAGAAGGAAGTCGATTTTGCGGCATGGTACACGAATGTGAGTTTCTCTCCGGTGAATCTTCAAATTGACATTAACATCATGATCAGGTTCTCCTTAAAGCCGACATGCTTGATTACTATAGTGTCAGTGGTTGCTACATTCTGAAGCCCTGGTCATATAGTATCTGGGAAGAGATTCAAGGTGTGTAGTGGTGACATCACAATTATGCTACAACATTCTGACAAGTATATTAATGTAGATTGGTTTAATAAGGAAATCAAGAAAATGGATGTCCAAAACTCTTATTTCCCCATGTTTGTGTCGTCCAAGGTTTTGGAACGTGAAAAGGATCATATTGAAGGTTTTTCTCCGGAAGTAGCCTGGGTTACCAGAGCGTATGTGGTTTTATCATTATACTGCTATTTCACTAAAATTTGATCGGTGCAGTGGAAGTTCTGATCTCGAAGAGCCCATTGCTATCCGCCCGACATCGGAGACTGCTATGTACCCATGTAAGCACACCATTTCACCTGTCGTAGAATTGATTGTTCACCTGCGTATACACAGATTACGCCAAATGGATCAAAAGCCATCGCGACCTTCCTCTGAAACTGAATCAATGGAACAGTGTCGTTCGATGGGAGTTTAAAAATCCCCGTATGTCTCATATTAACAGGTTTACAATTTTTTTGAGATCTTATTACAATAGAACCGTTCCTTCGCACTCGCGAGTTTCTTTGGCAGGAGGGCCACACAGCCCACTTAACCAAAGCAGAAGCAGATGTTGAGGTCCGCCAAATTCTTGAACTCTACAGGCAGGTCTACGAGGATCTCCTTGCCGTCCCCGTCATTCCGGGCATCAAATCGGAGAAGGAAAAATTCGCAGGTGGCCTATACACCACTACCCTAGAAGGTTTCATCCCCACCTCCGGACGTGGTATTCAAGGAGCTACGTCCCATTGTCTTGGGCAAAATTTCTCTCGCCCGGAGATGTTTAACATTTTCGTCGAGGATCCGAACGACCCCACGAAACAGGGGAAGACCTATGTTTGGCAGAACTCTTGGGGTTTGTCAACCCGGACTATCGGCGTAATGGTCATGGTTCACGGAGATAATCAAGGCTTGGTACTTCCTCCGCGTGTCGCTTCCATCCAGGTCATTGTTGTTCCCTGCGGAATCACTGCGAAAACAACAGATGAGAGTCGGGCTCAGATAAACGACGCATGTGATGCTCTTGCTAATACTCTAAAGAAAGCTGGTATCCGTGCGAAGGCAGATCTTCGAGATGGATACACTCCAGGCTACAAATTTAACGACTGGGAACAGAAGGTTTGTGTCATTCAGTTTTTTATTAGACCATCTCTCTAAACCCGGCTTTTGCCATCTAGGGTGTTCCCCTCCGTTTGGAGATCGGACCTAACGACATTGCTAAACAACAGACGTTGACTGTTCGCCGCGATAATGGCGTTAAGAACCCCGTTTCTCTTACTGACATAGGAACTACTATTTCCACCCTTCTTACCACAATTCAAAGTGATATGTTTAATCGGGCACGCGAGACATATTTCTCAAGACTAAAGGAGATCACTAAATGGGAGGACGTAGTTCCTACACTTGACAACAAGGGTATTGCCGTGATACCCTGGTGTGAGGTTGAAGCATGCGAGGATGATATCAAGGAGCGTAGTGGCCGAGCGTAAGCTCCTTTCGATACTGATCAGTGGCTCCATTACTGATTAATCTTCTCATCAGTTCGGAGCCTCAGGACGAGCGTGCTCCTTCAGCGGGCGCCAAATCTCTGGCCATTCCATTCGACCAGTCTCTCTGGACTCCGATTGAACCTGGTAAAACCAAGTGTCCAGCGTGTGGGACGGATGCCAAGAGATGGACCATGTTTGGTCGTTCCTACTAGGTTAGATTGGTGTCAGGAATAGTTCAATCACTATGTGTTTACAGACGGTACCAAATATAAACTCATGTAAGGTTTGAGGACACACTTCTCAATGCGGCCATCATTTTAGTTGTGATATGATCTACGGATTGATTGCATTCTTCCATCGCATTCGAACAGAACACTGCCAACATCTTTCAGCCTAGGGTCATGTGCTGATAGTGTCTTCTACAGCATTATGGATATCAGTTCCCAGTGCCCTCGTTCATGATCAGCGTTAAACGCACAACCCATGAGCGAAAAGTCTGCACCGAATGTCATGCGGAAGTCTATCCTGCGTTCCCGCCGGCCTCTGTCTATTAAGCCGCTCCCTGTTGAACTATCGCACAGAATCCCACTTGAAATAATCGACGCAATAATACAGCGGCTGGACTTTGACATTCCCACCTTGGCGGCGTGTTGTCTAGTGTGCAAAACCTGGCTTGCCTGTAGCAGGCACCGACTCTGCCCTAGAGTATCCTTGAACCAATGGAATGCCAAAGATTTCTTCTACATGCTGGACTCTCCGCACTCTACTCTTGCTCGGGCAATCCGTCATGTCTCCATTCAATACACCGCAGATCTATCCATAAGCCACAGAAACCGACCTGGAGGGCAGAAAGGAATCGAAAGCGGAAGGAGTGTTGAGAAGAACAACGTCATCTCGGGGGGTGTGCACCCCGGAGAAATCCTCCCGCGCTTAGCCTCGTTCGGCTGCCTGACATCGCTATGCTTTTCGTGGATGGATCGAGGGCTGGGACCGGAGTCAGTTTCCCTCATGCGCGACTTTCCATGCCTAACGGATCTAGAATTCCGAGTGTGCACATTCCCCTCTTTTCGTGAATTTGTCGGCATCATTTGTGCGCTTCAACCCTTACGACATCTTACATTGTCCGACGTGGAATGGCTTGTACTTGATCCGCTACCTGCAGAGGAACATAGGCCTCCACCACGCCTGCGGACGCTCGAACTTTACATTGCTCGTATGAGCCATGTTTTGAACTGGCTGATGCTCGACCGCACCATGCTGTCCATTGAGACTGTCAAATTTGGTAGTGTATTTTGGGAAAAAGAGGATACGGCAGCTATTGGCCTCTTTCTGCGGCGGCTCGGCCCAAGACTACAACATTTAACACTTCCAAGACACATATCAGAAGGTGTGTCCAATATACGCCTTACGTCCCTCGATACAAATCATTCACTTATTCGACATCTCGCATAGTGGACTTGTCACATAACGTTAGGCTACAATCTATCTTCATTACTCATTTAGGGTGCGTTACATCATCATCAGAGCACACAGGCAGTGAACTCTGGTCTACGGCCATCGGCGATGGAATCCGGAAGACATTGTCGCAGATCAACTCTGAGCACATAGTGGCTATTTCCTTCAAGATACTACATAATGGGGACGCATTTCCTCGACTCATATTTGACTGGGATGGCATAGGTAGAATTCTAGCAAGGCCATGTTTCTCCCGGTTGCGTGTTATTACCGTTGGTGTTCCAAGTCTTGATCTAAAGCTTGGAAGCTTGATGAAAAAGAATTGGGGGTGCCGATGGGATAAAAGGGGGTGTCAAAAATATGGGAGATCTCAACGGCGTCCGGCTGGCTGGACGGTGTGAGGCATACTTCTGATGTTAATTGTATGTTACTTGATTTGTACAGCTGGCTGTATATCGTATTTCCCTGTTGTAAATTAGGTACGAAACACGGAAAATTAGCATAGCGAAGAGAGGATAGCCCGCGAGTCTCGAGTGGTAGAGGCGGAAACGTTGATTTCTTGATTTCGGCGATACATGATGATCGGATACAAAATTTTGACACTCGAAGGGGATGAGTCTCCGTTGTGTCCGTGGCTATTCTTATTCCAATGGCGCAAAAATAAGTGGGAAACGTGTTTGACATGGCTATGATAGGTGGGATGAAGTTTTTTCGTGTTGCGCTTTTAACCAAGTGGCTGACTGGAAATTGAAAAGAGCTTCAGGATCTATAGGATTTTTCCAACGACTTGATATAACTTTTCGTATTGTAGTTGAAGTTTTAATAGACGTGGTCTGCTTCGGGCGGGATTCTTCCCAAGGATTTGGTGTCGTTTTGTCTCCATGTATCCAGAAAGGTGCGAGGTTGTACGTCTGCCATGGCGTCCCCGTGGGGCTCGTGAGGCTAGGCTCAGGATCCAACTCCTGCTTGGGTTGTATCTCATCCATATCCATAGGCTCTGGTTGAGCTGGTTCTTGCATAACAACGGGAGGTTGGGGTGGAGGCACTGGTAGATCGGGGGAAGTTTGACGGATTGGCGGGGCTACCTGTAATTCAGGTGTTGAATTCGTCCGGGAAGGTAGAGTGGGAGGTATAATTTGCGCAGGGTTGGGTTGTCCTTGTCCAACATGTCGCAGAGGTATTGAAGAAGTTAAGGATCCAAACTGGAGCGGAGGTGACGGAGGTTCTGGGATTTCAGTCGAAGGTATAAGCTGTTCTGGGGTCTTTGATTTGGGCTTGATGGCAAGAGGTTCTTCAGGTTTAGATGGGAGTTGAACAACTTCGTCACCTGACATCGTTAGGTCTATGAAGTTTTGTTGGATAGGGGGTACTGTGTGGTTTGGGATGAGAGGGCCTGGGTTTAGTGGATCGTTCGAAACCTTGGAATTCAATGCTTGAGCTTCTGATTTGTTAGTTGGCGGAGCTGCCTGAGGTTTCGTAGGCTGTTGAGTCGCCTTCGACCGAGCTGACTTGGTTCGTGTTGACTTAGCATGAGCCTGGCCCCGGACAAGCTCTGTAGGATGTTCGACAGTAGAGACAGCCATTCTCGAATCTAGGGCGATTGTTTGTGGGAGTGGTCCCGTTTTATCTTTGCCCTTCGTGCAGCGCCTGCATTTCCATCCTATAATTCCATTCTCAAAATCGCCAGAGTTATATGCTTTAATCCGAGTGACAAGTTCTGAATCTTGGACTGGAGGATCATGGCATCCTAAAGTAGACCGTGTTTCGAGTTGGCCGAGCTTGAATTATGGTGGTGGCTTACGATGGTGCCATGTTTTATTACAGCTTCTGCATGTCAAGAGGAAGGCATTGGGCGTGCTTGTATTCTCAAGACATTTTATGCATGGATTCCTTGAGAGTGGACCCATCGTGGAATCTGAGAATAGAGAAGGTATTTTTTAATGTTCCGAGATGCATTTAGCAGCTTATACTATACCATATAGCAATCGTATTCAATAATAACAATGGTTTTGACAGAAAACTGGGGGGCGAGTGCACGGTGGTAAGATGGGCAGAACTATGTGAATTTAGTGACGGGGCTCGATCACACACCTCAATGTTGTTTATTCAGAAGTCCTGATGGAATTAGTGCAAAGATAAACTTCAACTGATGTTCACCCCAACACCGAATCAATTTTTATGAGAAAAAGAATACGAGCGTCAAACGAGCGGTGGTCTACGTTTAATCTGTAATATGCTTGCACCAGCCTCGATTCAACTTGAGGCACCCGGCGGTTTCAACAATGCGACCACGTGATATTACGCGTCTGATGTGTTTGCCTCGAGTTGTTTGTTGTCCACGTGATGTTGGATACAGATACGGTTTTTGGGCCAGAATTGTTGTTCGCTCTCCACTGTCCTCTATATCTCCTCATCTTATTAGAATAAATTATCTCTTGAGGAACACGCACAGCGGCGAGCCAACATGTCTACAAGTATACCTGTGAGATGATTGTTTTTGGTCATTTTGAGGTCAATTATTGACCACCCCACGTCGCTCGCAGACACGCCGTGTGACGCGGACTACTCGCACAACAACGGCCAAAGATAATGAAAATGCGAATGCTCGTCCATCACGGATAACTACCCGCGCGAAACCCACCTCCTTGTCCGCTACCACAGCTACCACTGCCACCGGAGGAAGTCGCGCAACCGCTGGAACGGCTGCTTCAAGAGCGAAAATGAATATAATTGCGGATTCCAAGGCCGATGCCACAGCTGGTAAGAGGAAACGTGAAGCCCTCGGAGAGGTAACTGGCCTCGTCACAAATAATAAATCAGGAGCGGCGGGCAAGGGAAAAGACAAGGAAGAACCTAGGAAAGAAAAATTCGATGGCGTTGTGCTCAAACCTAAGTCGACTGTTGGCCGTCAGCCGCTAAGGACCGTAGCTGGTACTCGACAAGCGACAAAGCCCACTGCTATAGAAGAAGTAAAGGAAGACA
The DNA here is from genome assembly GCA_037014335.1 of Collybia sordida. NCBI lineage: Eukaryota > Fungi > Basidiomycota > Agaricomycetes > Agaricales > Clitocybaceae > Collybia > Collybia sordida. The sequence continues at coordinate 1,335,223 of JAYKXK010000010.1, read as the reverse complement.
ATGAAGTCGTTAAAGCGGCAGATGACAACGCGATGGTCATTGACCCTCCAGCTCAAACTCTACCTAGCATAACAGTGCGAAGGTCTATTGTCCCTAAAGAGAATACAGCAGCTGCTATTCGCCGATCCGACACTCATCGTCGTGCTTCTGCTCGTTCGATCACCACTGCTCAACATCAAACCACTGAAGATGTGGAAGCAGACAGAGTATTCAAGAAGCGACGTACGTCTTCAGAGGCTCCCGAGGACCCAGAAGTCGCTGAGGAGGCAAGACTACGTGCTGAAGAAGAAGCAGCAGCTGAAAGGATCGCCGCAGAGCTTGATGCCTACGCTGAAGAGCCTGAGGCGGATCCCGAGAACTCCCCGTGGGACGACCTGGACGCTGATGACATCGACGATCCTCTAATGGTCAGTGAGTATGTTGTTGAAATCTTCAATTACTTGAAGAAGATTGAGGTGAATTATTTTCTTGTTACATTTGAGTAACGTTAACCTACCTTGAAAAGCTTACAACAATGCCCAACCCCAACTACATGGAAAGCCAAAAGGAATTAGCATGGAAAATGCGTGGTATATTGACCGATTGGCTGATTCAAGTCCATGTTCGCTTCCGCCTCCTCCCTGAAACACTTTTCCTATGTGTCAACATCATTGATCGATTCCTATCCGCTCGCGTGGTTTCCCTCGCTAAACTTCAACTCGTTGGTGTAACATGCATGTTCATTGCGGCCAAGTTCGAAGAAGTTGTGGCACCATCCGTTTCGCATTTCCTTCAGTGTGCTGATTCTTCTTACACTGAGTCGGAGATCCTTCAAGCGGAGCGTTACGTATTGAAGACTCTCGACTGGAATTTGAACTATCCCAATCCTGTTCATTACTTGAGGCGGGTGAGCAAGGCTGATGAATATAATGTTAAAGTCCGAACGTTAGCAAAATACCTCCTCGAAATTGGGTGTCTGGAGTGGAGATTAATCGCGGCTCCTCCTTCATTGATGGCAGCTGCATCTATATGGCTAGCACGATTTGCTCTGGGGCAGGAGATTTGGGTGGGTTCGTTTTTGCTATCATTATTGTTTTACTCATAAATGTATAGACCCCTAACCTGGCTCATTATTCATCGTACCCTGAAAGCGCACTTGTGCCCACGGCAAATCTAATGCTGAACTACATCCTTAAACCCATTAGGCATGACTCTTTCCATAAAAAGTATGCTGGCAAGCGATATTTTAAAGTCAGTCATCTTTTGTTTCTTCGCGAGATTGTATCGTTAACTTCGAAACATAGTCGAGTCTGTTCATGAGGAAATGGGCCTTGGAACGATGGAATGAGGGAACCCAAGTCGATCTCTCTAAGGAGCTTCCTCGACTCAAGGTTGAAATTCGGCTAGAGCGGGAAGCGGAAGAATTGCGTCGGCAACAACAAGAAGGATCTGAAGCTGCATCTTTGCATATCGAAGATCAGTAGACGCTTACAATTGCCAAGATTATCCCTGACACCTTGGCCTTTTATTGCAAATTCCTTGATTCGTATGTCAGGACTTTTCACCTTACGGTGCAGGGCACTACAACCTATTCTCACTCATTCCTCGCATTGCATTATTTTGATCATCCGCAATATACTTCAGGCCAAAATGGTCTAGTATTGACATGACCACCATCGTCCTCCGCATCTCATCATTTGTTACAACCTATCCGCATTGCCCAACCCTCGCTGTACACCACCCTCATTTCCCTCATCAAGAATTCACAGCACGTCTTTTCGCTCATCATCGTTCATAACCTTCTCTGTCGTGCTCAATTTGTTATTATCAGTATTACGTTGCCGACTTCCCACTTCCACAACTACAACCGTCCTCACCAACCCTCCGTCTTTCCCTCGTGCACAAAAACCCGTTCTATCGTAGTTCAAAACCTATTCTGTTCTTCAGTATATATGTTTCTATCAAGTTGTACATGCATGTGGAATGAAGCTATTTCATTAGCACTATATGTTGAAGTGTATGTCGTAGTTTTCTTTCAAGGTGGTAATAGAAAAAGAAATTTGCAAATTACATTTCGAGAGCTAATCCTCGTTGTAGAATTAATGAGTTTGACAGCCTTGAGTGAAATCTAGATTCTTAACCCATGTATCTATCCACGCCACACTACAATTCCATTTTATCCTCCTTCTCCCATCCAGGGTTTTTCTGCAGAATCACAAAGCCCTCTAGAACATGTGCAAAAGGAATATACTCTTCCGTAGCAAGTTCGGAACGTTCTGTTGTCCCTAATCGCACTGGTGTTTGATGCGTTTGGAACCCGGAAATTGTTCTGGGCTTGCCGGCCTGCCCAACAACATCAACGGCCTAAGAAGGTAGGGTTAACATCCTATTATGTAGGTTCCCAAAAAGAGCTTACTTGTCCAACGCGAACGGTGACGGGGATGTTGTTCAGCTCCTCATCAAGAGTGATAAGGAACCGAGGGTACATGGCAGTTACCAGGAAGTAAAGCATCCAGTGGTATTTATCCAAGATAACTAGAAGAAGTTTGTGAGGAACGGTCGGGGATAGATATGGAAAAGTGCATCGTACATGCTTTAGCGTCCGTAAACGCAGTCAGAGTCGCCAGGAGACCAGCAACGGCGGGTCGGCTCATGATATTTCGATCCGAGAAGAAGGGGTTCAGGCCGATAGTACCCTTGCCCATATGCACTAGGCCCTGCGCAATCCGTACCATGAATAAGCAGTCAGGTTCTTTGTAGTAGTATCCGGCGAGCTGTCGGAGCATCTGAGCTAGACGTGCGTTGTTTGTGCCGGCTCCGACTAGACCCATGGCAAAGATGGCATTGAGGGCGACCTGAAGGTCATTGTCGTGGCTGTATTTTGAGAGAGTATCTAGGATGGGCAGTTGGGGGTTGGAGATGCTGACGAGACCGATCGCGAGGGGGACGCATTTTCGGATTATGGGTTCACCGTAATGCATCTATGTTGTGTTATGATAATGCGACAATGTGATATAAATAGGAAATACATACAAGGTGGTTAAATTGCCTTAGAGACATTTCAGCACCAATATCTTCTCCCATAGCAATCAGTGCGACGCCAAGGACGGAGAACGCTTGGAAGGTGTCGTCCTTCTTTGTTTCCTCTTTATTCTCGTCTTTTGCTTCGTCCTTGTTGTCCTCTTTCTTATCATCCTTCTTGTCTTTCGGAGAATTGTCGATGTGCTCATCACAGTGGTGGAGCATGGCCTGTACTTTCAAGACGTTGCCTGTACCTGCGAATGAACAAGCTTCGACGACAATCTGTGCTGTCTTCGATATAGGATGATCGATGGCTTTTAGCGTTTCTAATGTTGCATCTGAGGCATCTTGTAGCCCTGGGAAGAATAATGTTAAACTAGAGACTGAAGGGACAATGGGTGACCTAGCTAACCGAGGTATAACAGACCCAGACCCATCACCATGAATTTAGCCCACTTCTCGTCGAGCGATTTATCCGTTCGTTCGGCCTTTTCCATGAGAGTTTGCAGGATCGTACCCGTGACCTCACCGTTCTCACTGCCAACGAAAATGAACCCAAGGGCAAGAGCCGCAAGACTCGCAATTTCCATAGAGACGGCGTCATCAGCGACATGGGGGAGGAGGAAAGGCAATAAATCCTCGCGATGCGAACCGGCATATGCTAGACCAAGCCCCATAATGGCACTGGTCTTGAGGGAGACAGACTTGTTTTCTGTGTATTCCCCGAGAAGGGCGAGAGCAGCGTCGACGTCGGTGCGAACTCCGCTGTTTAGGATGCCCGTGGCAAATAGAGCCCCAGCCTGTACTTTACGGGTGAGGGATGTCAAATAACTCCTCAACCAGTAAGGCTTACCTTAATATGCTCTTCGGCTGAATATGTGTATTTATCGACGTGACTCAGTCCAGCTTCAGTATCCCATAATAAACTCAATCCCAGCGAGGCCGCCGCACTCATCATTCCTGGGCCCGTTGTCAAATACGATGCGGAACTGTGTCACTTTCAACGTACCGTGGTCCTTGTTCTTGTAGATCCAACTGTTGCCTTCATCTGCCTCAACCATCAGCTTGTCGTTCCCGAAACCGGCATTGACAAAAGCGTTGACGAATGTTCCCGCGAGGTTTCCTCGCGCCGAATCAACATTTGCAGAAGCTCCAGGCCCTGTGAACCGACCCTGTCAGTGACGGATTTAGAACATAGGTATCAAAACTCTGACGTGTGTTTTCCAAGTGGGACTTGTAAACATCTTCTAGACTCTTTGGTTCCAAGACCCCCAATTCTTTACCGAATTCCCGGAAGTGTGTACTCAGGCGACTGTTACTTAGGCATTCTTGGAGGTCTTCGGGAAGCTCTTCTGGATCTTCCACGTCTGCGTCTCCATCCGCATCTTCGGCTGGGGCAGGGTTCAGCCATTCTAATGGTATTTGTGCTCGCGCGAGCAAGAAAGCCAGTTGACGTTTCATCAGGCTGTGGCACTCTGTCAGCGAGGAATTATACGTGATGCATATAGCACCTACGGATTTCCTGGTGCATTAAAGTCTTCGCGAATGAGATCGGGGTCACCTAATTTAATGGCCAAAGCAAGGGCTTCTGGGAACTTGTGGTGCTGAACATAGATTGTGTGCGCCGTTCGCAGGAAAGAAATGTCGTCGGGCGGAGGGAGAAGGTTAACACAGCTTGAAAAAATAAATGAATACCCACACAATTTCTTTCAACTCCACTTACCGAATCATATATTGGCACACTCGACTGTAAGTATTTTCATCTACCAATGAAGCTATTTCGTCCACAATTTCCAATTCTTCCAACAGATCGACTGCGTCCGGTTCGGCATTATGACTTAGCAAGAACACTGCACAGTCTTTCGCAAGCGAACGGAGATCATCGACGGTTCCCGGGAGCTTAGTACTCTTGTCATCGGTTGTGGCGTCCGCCGTCACAGGTGAAGTCGGTTCGGGCTCTTGCTCTCTTATCGTAAACTCCTCTCCGAGCTCTGCTGCGAGATGGCGAACGTATTCATGACCCCAGGTGCCCGGGTCAGCAAGTGGTGAATCTTTGGGTCGGAGGGACGCGGAAAGCAGGCGATAGCGCAGAGTGCCGCGAGGTTGGGTATCGGAGTATGTCATCGCAAGCACGGAAAGGATATCAGCGAATAGACTCTATGTTTGATGTTAACGATAAAAAATGTGCTACACTAGGCGTGTAATATTTTACCTTGTCTTCAGATCCCGGCCAGGTATCATACAAGGCTTGGAGGTCTGGATAATGTGGGCGCAAGAATTTAAGAGGTTTTGGTACGGACGTCATCGAAGACGTAGACGTCCTGATAAGTGTACGGAGAGTTTCGAGAGCTGGCCGATATAAATCAGTATTAGATTCCTAATGATAATGCATTCTTGAGATATCGGGACACGATAGGTTTTCGGAATGCGTACTTTCAGTCGTTCTACTAGCATCTCGAGTTCATTGCGGAGCTGTATATCCTCTTCTGACTATATAGTTTGATAAACCGACGATGTATGTACCGAGAGTCAGTAAACATACCAGGTCCTCTGAATCATCTCCCTTGCCATCGGGCTTCACGTCTTTTAACAATTTCGAGGAGCCTTCTGCCTTCTCATTCTCATTCTGCTCTGGTTTCTCTTTCTTCTTGGGATCCTCGGATTGGACTTGGATCGTGAATTCCTGAGGTTTTGTCATGGCGGTGATGAATTGGGAATCAAATACTTCAAGCCCGTTTCAATAACGCGACGCGCGTTCTGTGCTCAAATTTCCCACACCCTGTAAGGAGATAATGCAATTGATCTATGCTGCCAAATTCGATCTCTCTGATTTTGTTATACATATGGAGCTGCTTCAATATTTACGTTAAAGCTAATAGAAATGTATTATCGTTCTATCTCTGTATATCCATGAGGATTTTGCTCGTTCATCAGAATGAAAGGCTCGATAATAAAATGGGGGGTTCATACCCTCCAAGAGGATATTTGGATGTGCTTGGCAGCAGCCCTGATCGCAAAGTTTTACAACATGTTGAACCTGATTCTTTCCACGTGCTCAAATCCGTTGCCTTCTTGATTCTTGTTCTCGAATTGTCTTCTCGGTTCTTCCTGTAAGCTCAAGCCTCCGGTGATAGGTCTGGTCTACACAGTTCACTTCTGGAAAAGTGGAGGAATACTCTGTTGTTGTGGCTGGCCATCTTCTACACCCTGACCTAATCCGAGGGAGTCTGTCACAACATGAGTGAGGGCATTCAAATTACAATTCCAGGTACATATTTATATAAGTCTTATATACCGGAAATGACTAACATATAGTAGACTTCGATGATGATGAATTCAGCTCGGCACCAACTCCGTTTGGTCGGTCGGGAGGCGCGTTTGGTTTCGGAGGAGGGTTTGGAGGATCTGGGATGGATTCCCCTACGTTAACGACGCCCGTTGCAGACCGTGGTGAACGCAGTTATTTCCCTTCTCATTCTCGGGGAGACTCTGCGGCATCAGTGGACTCCATTGGATCGGCAACCACACGCTACACTAGCAAACCTTTTGCTCATTCCTCACAATCCTCCATTGCTACAACTAGCACAGCCTTTTCAAAGAAACCGTCCTTCGCATCTATACGGAATGCATTTAAAAAGAACAACGACCCACCTCCTGTTCCTGCCCTTGAGCACCACCCGTATCCAGTGCTGAAGAATCCTTTCAATCGTTCCACATCTTCTTTAAACCATGTATCACCTGTCAGCACCCGCAATCCGATGAACACTATTCATACGAGTACATCCCCGTATAACAGACCACCTACTCCAGGTTCTACTGCTCGCACATTTAGATCCAAGAATCATGCTCCGGCTAAATCTCAACATTCACAAACGGGGTCAATATTTCATACATCGGATGGAGGTAGTGATCATGGACATCCATTTTCATCATCGCCCCCTCCAGTTCCACGCGTTCCAAATGCGTTCGGTCATTTCCACCGCAGTGATACTCCCTCTACATCGGATTTTGAAGATGACAAGGTAATAGTTGACCCAAAGACGCCATCAGATTACGCTTTGCATGCAATCTTCATGCGTTTTGCCTCCTTCGCAGAGGGAAATATAGATAAATTTTTACGACAACCGTTGGTGCGACTCAACTTTACTATTTATCCACCAAATCTTTACGCAACATTATAGGACCAGGAACCACTTCTTCCTGACATTATGGGTTTTGGTGTGGATCCAAAATTTGACGAGACGCTTCAATCGCTTGGGAAAATTGCGCAGAAGCACGCTAAACCGGTTGTCGATTCTATCATGCGTTGGCGGAGGAGTCAGCATGAAAATGTCGGCTCGGACGTTATTCGACTGCATACGACACAAAGCCCGGCTTTAAATCGCAGTTTCCGTTTGCATGACGTTCCGGGCCTGCTCAATGAACGAAAATCGCTTGCATCAATTTACATCATGTGCAGAGCCCTCATCGCAGTGTTGCAGTCGATTCCGAAAGATGCTCTGGGTGAGGCAATGGGATATAGCCTTGAGGAAACGACATTCGAGCAGTTTAGGAAGCCGGATTTAAAGTTGCTGGCGCAGTCAGCAAATCATCGAACGAACGCGGACTTATATGCCACGCTGCTCGGCCATATATCAAATGTTCGGTAAGTATCTTCAACTTGGCGGATGAAATAAGAATGAATGAGAATCTCTCTTCGATATCAGCTTTATGAGTGTTACGGATCGTTTTCTGGCTGAGCTTGGACCTGTGGCACAAGGACAGGTCCCGAAGGACCTCGATATGAAGTATGAAAATCTCGTTAAAGGTTTGAAACATATTCAGATCAAGGTGTGTACTTGAATTGAATTTGTATCTCATATCCCCAATTTGTGTTTTCCTTGGAAGGTTTGGCCACCAGAGGCTTTCGAAGAAGGCGCGGAATTCATGGAATCCTTGTCCAAGTCGTACGCCAATGCGCATGGACTTCGTCTGAAGACAGTGTTCGCAGAGATGTTAACTCATATATTACATCCAATAGGGAAGGTAAGTGTTTTTGTTGGGTTCTGGAGCGCTGATTCGATATCGTTAAATAAAGACTGCTCAAGCTGAAACCAACAACCCCCAATGGGCTAAAGCGATTGAGATTATTTACCCCAAAGCGAGGGAGATGATGGCGAAGCCTCGGTACTGGCTGGTTGCATTTCCTTTGGCTATAACCAGCCTCTGTGTTGCTCCGCAAACTTACTTCTTGAAGCACTGGATGTCGTGCTTTGAAGCAGCCTGTTCCAAGCTCAAAGTGAGAGCGAATTTGAGTTTTTTTGGGAGATATCTACTTACCCTCTCTCACAAGGATAAGCCATACCGGATCTCCATCATGAATGGAATCATGAGGCTCGTCTGGACATATCTTTATCGCTGCCAGGAGTCAGCGTCGATGACGACCACCAAATTAGACACATTGATGAAACAGTTCTTCCCGAACAACCGACTCACGAAGGCACCACCCGACGAAAATCTCGAACCATTCATATATATTGTACATTTCATCCTCTCACGACATTTTGAATACGGCCGTGATCTTTGTATGGATCTAATGCAGGAGGCCTCGATCGCACCCCTGCAGCAATCTGGAAATATTGGAAGTCTTTTGGCTCCGGAGAGGACATCAGTAGCTGTCCAAGCCATTCTATTATCACTTCATGCAATCGAGAAAGAAAACCCCACGCCTGCATGGCCTTCGAGCACCGACTTTTCTATCATTCCTCCTGCTGTCGACTATCCGTCGTCGGCAGACTTTGCTCCAAGCTCCCTTCTATCGAGGACTGGGATGAAGGACTTTTTTGAGCGTGCAGGATCAACGCTGGCTGCCATTGCCATTTTCTGTAACAATGCTGTCAATCACATGTCAGCTTTGGACGATCAGTGGTCATATGCGCGCCTGAACCCAGCGTATGAGGAGTCGCATAATTTTGCAGTTCGACGCCACCCGGACGGACTTACTGTTGCATATCCAGCACATTTGGTTCCCCAGGTTACAATGTTGCAAACGTGTTTCCTTTCCTGGCCACGTTGTCTTCATCACTCACTTGCCACTGCGGACGCTATAGATATGGTGCTTCGAGGGGTTGTTCACGTCGAACCTTCACTCGCGGAAGTTTCGTACGCTGCCCTCAAACGTTTCATGGGGGAGCCTACACATGCATACACAGTACTTTCTAGGTTCACCGCCTTCCTCTTCAGTCCCTCTCAGATCACACACGGTGGACCAACTGTAAAACTAGCCTTTGAGTCGAGGCGGGTCCTTGGTCTTTGGTTTGACATCGTTGATGGTTGGATACGCAACCTGTTGCAGCAGAACAAAGATGCCCTCGCAAACGATGAGCGGTCAATAGCGTCGCACTGCACGGAGATCGAGGCTGCGGGCTTATTCTTGCTTACCCATGAAGCATATTCTATACACGCCATCGGGGTGAAAATCATACGCACCTTGGGGCTTCTGGCTGACCATATGTCATATCCGGACATCCCGAATCCCTTTATGCAGTTTGTAGAACGCCTGCACGGAAAAGGTCTTGATAGAACATACCTTGCCGGCTTTGATGAACTTTTGGAAGCCCCGGAACTGCAAAGGCTTGGACAATGGAGGGAATCAAAGCGATTGGACATACTATTACGGATCTCCGACAGTGATAACGAGAAGGATCGTAAGTTGTGGCGCTACGTTTTCCCCGCATTCCTTCAGGCATGTATGGAAGAACCGGGCCCGGCCCTGGGAGCCTTTCGGGATAGCGTCGTCGCCGCAGCCACTCGTTATCATCCTATGATAGCTCACCTAGCCGGTTTGAGTAGCAGAATACCAGCTGGACTTTCTAATCGTACCCCTTTGATCGAAAGAGATAGCGTAAAGCTTCTCAAAGACAACAAACCCCTTGTTGACCAATGGCGTATTTGGGTCAAAGTCTTATGTTCCACTGCGACACTGTCGGAATCCTCGCGACCAGCTCTAACCCAACTGGGAAGAGAGCACTCACGCGCACCATCAGACACCGGTTTCGAGCGCGAGCGTCTTTCCACAACACGTGGGTTATTCAGATACTTGACGCCATTTTTGGATTCCGAGCATACACTATTTCGTGATGCAGCAGTACTCTGCATTAGTTCGTTCTCTTCAAGCGCATATCCCCAACTTCTGGAGGATTTGAGCCTCCTCGCAGGTCGTCAGTTCTATGATGACCCTAGAACGAAGAGCGGAGTAACGGCAGCCGATCAAAGCTTTGGTATACTTGGTTCACGTCACATTCATGATGATGCGAGGGCTGCCAAGCCGGGCGCGACCATCCTCATTGAGCGGACTCGACGTCAAGAACGTCTCCATTCTGCGGTGGCCAGAATTTACTACCTTACTGCTCATTATTTACAACATCAACGATCTGCTGGCAGGCAAGCCGCTCTCGCAAACGTGCTCAAATTCGTCCGCAATACCCAAGCATTCCTTACTGCCCCTGAGATGCGAGATAATCATACATTGCAGCGTCTCCGTCGGTACTTCTGTGGTACTGTTGAACGACTCTTTGACGGATTGGCGACCCTCAAAGACTCAGACCGATTTATTCCTTCTAATATGCATCTGACCCTGTACAGACTTTGTGAAGAATGGTGTCAATTCGGACCCCAGACGGAAGCTGTCAAACAGCGACTAATCATAATGCAGAGGGCTGCTGCGTCATCGTCACAATTTGCACCTGAGAACACCGGAGAACGTTTTAAGAACGAAACGCTGATGCTCTCACATGCGGCTGTTGGAGCCCTGGCTTCACTATGTGTACGTATTTTTGATATTTCCTACCAATCAGACCTCCTGAGCTGCTTTTAGCAAAAGGCCTTCTTTCCCCCAGATCTGTCATCAAGCTCTCCCACGGAGCGGCTCCCCTCAGAATACATGAAGCCTCTCAACCCTGTCGTCGTTTTAGAACGACTGAGTGGCATTCTTTCCTCCCCTGAAACAATTATTCAGTCCCGGGGAAGGTGAGAACGTATACGAGAATATTTCTTCATCGCGCTAACAATTTTCATAGAAAAGCCTTACGGTCTTTACTCTCCTATAATACCTGCGATAAGGAGCTCCTCAAAGAATCATTGCGGAAGGCCATTGTGCTGACGGATGACCCAGCAACCGGTAACGGTCGCTTCTTCGAAGTTATCTCTGACATCATCTGCAAGAAAGAAAACCATGGGTTCACTTTCGCTCAGGTTGTATGTCTTGGGCTCTCTAACCTGCGACATCCTGTTGCTACCATACGACAACAAGCTTTTGATATGCTCGAGGCCATCCACCAACAATCGTTGGGTCTCCTTGCTATGTCTAGCTTCGAAGCCACAGTTGGAAGTTGTGCTTCGGCCACATATATTCATGCTCACCCTCTTATCTCTGATTTTCTTGCTGGAGAACACCCAGAAGAGGCTCTCAACATCCTTGCGAAGTTTGCAACGTGGCTACCCCAGCTGCCAGAACTGGCATCACACACTAACGTGACTCTTCTAATGTTACAAAGCCTAGAGTTTTGGATCCCAAACATCAAATTGATGCCGGAAGATAGGTCGGGGTGGTCACCAGGAGGGTCATTGGCCCTCTATCATCTGGTGTCTTTAACGCTGCGCTACGGGAAGACACATGCTGAACAAATTCTTGTTATGTGGACCAAGCTAGTAGAGTCTCCTCACACAGCAAACGGCCATGCTACTGTGCGATTCCTTCTCGAGCAATCCCACAAGGTTGGAAGCACGATATTTATCAATTGTGCCGCCAATATAGTTGCCTGCTTATGTCAAACTTCAGTTGGCCGGCAGATCTTCGAAGATCTCTGTTCTGTCATCGAACCAGCACGCATGTTGCCAACCATTGAACACAAGCTCGCCTTCCCAGATGCCCATGAAATGGAATTATGGGCGGATCTTGACGCTCTCTTTGCTGAGGAGCCGCGACTACCCCTAGGTTCTGCCCAATTTGCTTGGCTCTTCCTCAGCGACGCTGCCATACAACGTTGTTGGGAACTCAAGGAACAATTGCCTGTACTCCTTCATGCACTGTTTACACATCTTGACCATCGCACACCTTACGTCCGACGACGATCACAGAGCATGCTTTTTCAATTGCTACGTTCCTGGGCTCCAGGATATGATGAACTGCCAGATCGAACAACGAACCCTGGTCGCTCCGCCATTAAGGAGGCTATCTCCCAACTGGAAGAAGAAGCAGAGTCAATGTATTGGAAGGATGACGAACTGAGTTCGGACTCAGAACCTAAGATGAAATGGCTTTCTTCTCGAATCATTCATCATTTGGGACCCTTGTGTCTCAACTTGGCGAATAAATGGGGGTCGCTAACACTCAATTGGGGGACAACGTGTTCAATTCGCGCAACCGCCTTCCGCTCTCTTCAAATTTTCCGAGCCCTCATGCCTCAAGTCAAACAAGCCGACTTGGCCGTTTTATTGGGTCGCCTATCCAATACAATCGCCTCGACGGACGAGAACATTCAACTGTTTACCTCAGAAATCCTTCTTACAATCACCGCCGTTACCACGGTTGGAGATGTAGACTGGTCTCTGTTGCCCCAGATTTTCTGGTGTGCATGTGCGTCCCTCTCTACGGGTATCCAAAAAGAATTCGTTCATGCTCTTGCGCTTCTGGAATCATTGCTTCAAAAGATTGACTTAGACGACCACGACACAGTCGAGCTCCTGTTATCTCAGCGGCCTCTAGATTGGCAGGGGTCTGCGTCACTGCAGCCGACCCTATTAAAAGGGCTACGTTCCTCCTCCACTTCGGACAAAACCTTCGAAGTCCTTAAAGCTTTGACCAAGATTCAAGATGATCGTCTGATCGACCCCTCCGATGGTCGGGTCCGTGATCTATACACTCTCGCCTTACCATGGTGTCTCCACGCGATGACCTCAGAAAAACAGGATGATTCTCTTAAAGAGCTTGCCGAGAATATAAGCCTTCTTGCTGCGCGGGAGGGTCGACAAAGCATACAAAAAATTATGACTTCGTTTGCCGGAGGCCGGTTTAGAACTAGAGACGATTTTCTTCGACAGTCCGTCGCGAGCCTACGAGAGCATTATGGCGTTGATCACTGGGCAGACATTGTGACATTACTACTTGGCCTAGTTTTGAACCGAGCTCGTTGGTTGCAAATCCATGCGATGCAAATCCTGAAAGTTCTTTTCCAACAACGCGAGACGAGAAACCCTGTGGAGCTTTTAGGATCAGAACTTCTCATGCCTCTGCTACGCCTTCTGGAAACGGATTTAGCTTCTTGTGCCCTTGATGTCCTCGAAGAACCCATGGCAATGGCAGGAGGTCCGCCGGCCAAGCAAGTCCTCCGTATGAGTATGCATATCCTCCCACAGAGCCGGAGCACCGATAGTGTCACTAGCATCTTCGGTGTCCCTGAAGAATCGGGATGGTGTGTTGCTCAGGCCGATGTCCTGCGTGAAACATGTCGTACCAATGTCATGGCCGTGTTTGACACGTGTTCCATGCCTACGAGACCCTCTCGCATCGACTTTGAACCAGAGGAGATTGAAGCTCTCGCGTCCCTCACACCCGCAGATGATCTAGGCGGATTAGTGAAAGACCTTCATGAATTGACCAGTTTCTTCCAGGAGGAGAAACCGAAAACATTTTTACCTATGTCTACGCCCAACCGAGTTCTGGAAGCTCGGGTTGCCGCCATCCTTGCCAAGTCCACCGCCCAGGATAACATAACAGATGTTCCACAAACTCCGTTCCTGGATGTCTTCCGTGTCGGTGGTCCAATGAGCGACTTTGACGACGAATCGGATGAGGAATCAGACACCGACTCAGAACACGACGCATTCATTTTCGACTCTCCCTCTCTATATCGTGGTACTCCAAATGGTTTTCGGTCCCACTAGTTATCAGCATTGCTATCTATTATTCACCCATTACTTGACATGTTTTCGGTTAGACTCACATCTACTGTATCATACTGTAACAACCCAATCCCACTAGTACTATACACTGGCATTTGTAAATCACCACTATTTAATACTACCGTAATTTATCCCTTAACATCTTTCAAATACTTTATAAAGGTCCGGAAGACTTGCGACCTGAACAATATCACGATCCAGTAGTGATTTCGGTGCAGCCAAGTAACGTCGCATCGCGGGAAATAGAACATGTTGAATTTGCCATCTCTCAGATTTCTCGTGGGCTTTCTGTTCCTCAGAATCAGAAACGGGACTGAAATGGGGAATTGGTGTATAGAAATAAGCCAATTCTCGCAAAAAGGAATCAAAACATTCAGCTTCAGAGGTCCAATCAACCTATACGCAAATATAAACATGATAGGAGTAAGAAGTTGTAACATCACTCACCTGCGGTCCGAGCCTCATTAGAAAACTGGGCAAGTGATCTAAGTTGGGAATATAGTCCCGCAATAGCAAAGGTATACTTTCAACAAGACCTGATGATGTGATATCAAGGGAGAAATATTCCGTAAGCATCTCTCGTCGCTCCACGAGAAGGTCGACAATTCGCTGTTCATAATGAGGTTGGATACAGATACACATGGGAAGATTCTTACATCTATAATTTCCCCTTTACTCATTTTACTGTCTCCTGTCGACTCCTCAGCATTGACAGCGACTCCTATCAGCGTTCGTAACAGTGGTGGCGGTTCAAGCTTTATCCGACCAAGGTCACCAAATTGACGCAAGCCCAATTGATAGAATAACTCCTCCCTATCGCCAGGCGGTTAACTATACTAATGGTTCTAAAGGCTCGATACGTACGCAAGAGATCCATGATTTACCAAATAAAGCTTGGTAGAATACTGCACCAAAGATAGACTTCTCGGAAGGTCGACAATTCCGACAAATATATGCTTCTCAAGAATTTCACTCAAATCTGGAAAAAACATAAATTAGGAACTGTTTCAGAAACCCCATGAGTGGTAGCGCACATTTGTGTTTCCCTTTGATGAGGTTTTGCCTCAAGCCTAGGACAGAAGTCAAGAAGCATTCTGATTCCTTAATCTCCCGAGCTTTGAGTGTTCCAGGGGATATGTCAGATGTCTTATCATCGCCAGAAGGGTTAGTGATCTTGGCTGGATTGGCAATAGGAAACATAGAATCTAAAGTTCGATCTTTCAGGGAAGTTCGGACCTTGTGTTGAGAGTATATCTTTTTCAATGCATCGGCTAATCAGAAAACCAGTTGATCAGTGTACATATTTCGAGAAGACGAAACTCACTTTTAGACAAATTAGAGGAACTATCGGAAGGTGTCCTCGGCTCCTCGCTTTCGTTTATTTCCCTCTCTTTCCCTTTACGTTTCTTGGAAGTCCGAGTCTCGGGTTCGACGACCCCACCAGTTAATAGCGTCTTGAAACATAGATAAAAATTAAATATGCGTTGGAATTCAATAAACCTACCTGATATTCGAAAGCTCTTGAGTGGTTTTGTATCGCCAAAGCTTGTTGAATTGCATCCGAAATTTTTTCCACTATCGTATCCTCGTTGAGAAAATGCACTTCGCGCTTTGTTGGGTGAACATTAACATCAACGGATCTCGGGTCGATATCTAAACTACGATCAACAGCCTCAGTTGCAGACAGTATATAGCAACGCCGAACTGACCTTAGATATATAAAAGGGAAGGCGCCCTTAGGTAGTATACCGTTATAGACAGCCTCAAATGCACGTTTCATGCGAGAGGATTCAACCAAACGGTCTAGAAAAACACGTTCAGCATCATCAAGGAGTGTCAAGATCAGGGAATTTACGGTTGATGAAAAGTAGAAATACAGTTTTCTTCCCTTGATAATTAGCGTTAGTGACGTGAGCCTCAGCCATCCACCCCTCGGGGTCATCCACAGGATCATCTTCGTCCATGTCGTCCGCTGTCCGTTGTTTTGATGAAGAAGTTTCTACATGAACCAACTCTTTCGCAATTGAATGGCCATAGAGTAAACGAATCGTATGGGTCACCGCTGATGCTGAAGGCGTAGAGAGATCAGGCGCAGACGAACCAGCCTTAGCGACAAAATAATGAGCCTATAGCTGTGACAAAACCGGAACACACACCTTTTTACACACAAACGATACCCTAGGATTATGTACGGCATATTTCGTTAGAACATCAAGGATGCGCGCGTACTCCTCTGAAGCACTCCTAAGGGCCGAGAGACGCGTTGGTGTATTGTAAAACATGTCCTCTACCTGAACTAGAGTCTGTCACTTCGTCACATACGACCGTATATATGCGCACAATAATGGTGGTTCCATCGTTCCCTGCTGTTGGTTTTGGATCACTCGTTTGTCCCGCCTTCGGTTCGACTAGCACACCGTCAGAATAACATGCTCTGCGCAGCAGGAGCATCTCAGACTGTTGAAAGTTGAAGTATTCGACAACTTACCTCCATGCGCAAGAGTCTGATTTAGTTTTCGTCACCACAGAAAGATGCGCGACATGAGACATTGAAGCAAGGGCTTCCCCTCGGAACCCATAAGTTCGTATATGTGATAGGTCTGAGAACGTTGACAATTTCGAAGTTGTAAATCGTTCAGCCAAAATTGGCAAGTCAGATTTCTGCAATGGACGGTATAAGACTCAGATTCTAGTTGTTGTCGACAAGCCTTTTCACCCTAATTCCGCAGCCATTGTCCTGTATTTGCAGAAGTTTCATCCCTCCATCCTTCACTGTTACTCGTATTGACGTAGCGCCCGCATCGAGGCAATTTTCAACCAGTTCTTTAAGAGCAGACGCTGGACGATGAATAATCTTACAGAAATAAGTGTTCCTTCTCAGGTTATGATATGAGTTTGACGCACTTCGCCAGCAGCAATACGGTTGATAAGTGACTCTTGGAGTCGTCGAATGGGCAACGGTTCTGGTGGTGCCGGAGACGTTGAACGCGTATTTGTATCCATTAAATCCTTAAAATCTGTCTCTAGCGACAATCGTTAGAGTTATGAAAATGTGCACTTATGCCAGTAGGTTCAATAATATGTTGTCGAGTGTGGCCTGTCGCGTCTCGACGCGAATGAAACGGATGATGCCGAATCTCCATGTGGGAAAAAAAGGAGATCCGACTCGAATCGGACCGTAAGATACACTCCAGCAGTTTGCACAATTCGGATTGTCGAAATATTCATACATAGTTAAGACCAGGCTGCTCTACGGGAAAATATGACATCCACAGTGTCCGCAACTTCTACCTCCTTCTCACATCCCCTTTCCGGACATCCCGTGGATAAATATCGTGGAGCCGTTGTCGAGGTATTGATCAAGCCTTCCGCACCAGAGCCTGACCTTGCTTAACTCGTTTATCACAGGATCTGCAATTGCCTCCAGCTTTCGCCCTACCATCTAGCGAAGCTATATCGCGCGCTATTGAACTCGCTTACGAGCGAGACTTTTCGCATATTCCGTAGGTTTACCTCTCAGGGTCACCACTTTGATCTTAGCGCACGGATGCCAAACCCATTACAGAGTCTTGGATCACAACCGAAGACCTCTTGGTTATGTTGATGTTGCAAGGCTTAAGGAACGGTGGGAAGCGGGGGATGCGAACCCAGTGCGTAAACACTCCTTTACTATATGCGACCTGTTCGTTACTGATCGTTCGGCCACCCGTAATGCAGGATGATAAAGTCATCAAATATATGACCAAGTTCAAGCGAGCTGTCTCGGAACCATACACTCTTATTACGCCGCTGTCAGCACTTGCGGAACTCGAGGAATTTTTAAAAACAAATATATTCGCGCTAGGTTAGTAGCATTCACCCCTATGTGTTAGCCCTTGCTTCCATACCGCCTACCTTCCTCTCAGTCACAGACAACGATCGGAAATTTGTTTTGGCTGTCGCCACCTCTCAGGATCTGGAGAGTTTCGTAACGCGCCGGGGGTTTTGATTCGATCATTTGGTTCCTGGGATGTGGATTGTGTTGCTTAGACATGAAAGGCAGTATCTATAACGGATCTATAGCATCGAGCTTAAGTTTGTATCATTACCTGTATCGTAATATTTCCGCTCCGACCTGTTGCTCACCAGATATAACACACAATAGCTACGATCCAACAACATCCACGGGGAAAATGAAGTAGTGTTGTGCAGGATTGTTGCCCCGTGGTGCAAACGTAATGGAGGTTTCTGGGAAATGAAATTTAATGACACCTACAGGCGAAGACGATATTGTCCTCGTTGACACGAAAATCCCAGTTCTTATAGCCTACATACAGGATACAAAGGCTATGGAAACCACAAAACATCCTTACTTCCACGGAAGCCAGAATGCGAAAGTATTCCGGGTAAATGGTATATGAGCTGCAGTGATGGTGAGTTTAGTAGAACACGTATAAGTACTTAATTTTATTTACGGACCAAAGATAATGGCAGGACCCCATGCGGATAACAACAAAGCAACGTGCTGGGTTCCAAAAGGCGATGGCTGTCTGTTTTTAATAACATCGACCAAGGTGCTTATACACGCGAGAGTCTGAACAAGTATGAACGAACTGGCGAGATGTCAGAATTTTGGCAAGTTAGATAATGGGAGAGGTCACACAGTTGAAACACAATGATTCGCCAAACAGCGGGACCAAGTGTTGGGGGCGGGTGACGCCGAGATTTCCGCGAAAGAGCTGATTGAACAATACGTCAGGCAAATTGAATGATACGCCAGGTAGGCGACTTACTACCAATAGACGGCATCGTTCGAGGTGCACATGTTGCTGAGTCTTCGGTAATGATATCATCATCGTCTCCTCCCTTCAGATTATAATCAAATTCAGATTTTCCATCTCCATCCCACTTCAAAGAACTCCTTTTATCAATATCCATCGAATTTGAATGAGCCGCCAAGATCTCCCGCCAATCCTCCCTAGGCTGTACGTGAACCCTGGTCTCTGAAATGCCGTCCGGATCGACCGAGACCGTCCCGCCCTGTGGCGGGTTGACGAACGTAGGAAACGAAGACGAGACAGGCGAGTCTGGCTCATCTGTATCCCGACTGGAAGTTGGCGAAGAGTTGAGGTTATTTAGCTGTAATGTTGGAGTGGAAAAGGGCATATGGAATTTCCGGGATGCCAGGGCCGGACTTGCGAGTGCCGGACTCAGCGGTTCGCGGCGAACACTGGGAGAAAAATCTGGTGTTGGTGATGGTGTTGAAAGAACGCGAGGAAGATGGACATCATTGGGTCGTCTAGGTAAGGCTGTGAAATGGTCGATTTCCATGTCCGGGTTCCGTGAACGTTTAAGGTGCTTGTTGGTTTTATAAACACGAATTATTGACTTGATAGAGAGGTATAGACATGGTATTGATAAAAGAAATGGTGTTCCTGCGTAACTTAAAAAACGAATCCTATCCGAGAACAGTTAGTTGATCGGCTTGTTGATCCAGCACCGCAGCACACACCATATAGGGTCGATATAGTCGCAGTGCATATCGTCACTTGGGACAAATGTGTAGCGATATTTAATTGTCACTCCAATCTGAACGGCAGAAGCAATGATGGGAAATACCACCACTGGAGCGAAGTAGATAGGACGCCAAATTAAGGCGCTATGAGACAAATTTAGCACAAGGTCTCAACGGTAGTATTGATATACTTACGCCTTACCATTGTCACCCCAAGTTTTGGGTTTCAGCACGGCCGAGGTCGTGGCCATGGAAAATGCTGCAGCTACGCCGGTCATGAGGAATGTGCCAAAGCCTATTAATATCGACTGTGCTATAAGAAGTGCCAATCATGAGACACGCCTGTGCAAGAAGTCTGATGCTATTCTGATGGGACTTACCTATGCAAAAGCTATTGGGCATTTGGAATGGCTCCATCCGGTATATTATCCCTTTGGTAAAAATGAGTAATTCTCCATGAGCACTTGGATTGGTTATTACCTATGCAGAAAGCTCCCTGAAGCAGTGTACAGCCTACACAATACACTAACGGCCAGTATGCTTCCACTACGCGCGCAAACGAGAATAAAGTGATCCAGCAGCTGAGGAGACCTTATGTGCCATCAGCCAAAAACCCCAGCCTGGGTGAAGCATTCTCTCACCTGCCAAGGAGAGACAAAACCAGGCGACTTTAAAACCAAAATGTAGCATGGTGGCACGTTCCCCCGTGTGCCAACCGTTGCGCGCCGATACGACTTGAAGGCTACAAGTCAAGCAAGTCGACGACTAGGAGGGAATTAAGGAGCGAGGCACTCCGGCAAGGATTCCTCCAAAGGGGTAAATAAAGTAAGAAAAGTTCATCCCAGGATCACCCATCAAAATGCGGAAAATGTGATGATGAAAAGATTAGATTGACTAAATTATTCATGGGTGGGAAATCGAGGGAGTCATTGTTGCCAATTTGTTGGGTTCCCTGCCCAAACCGAAAATCGGAACCCGAATAAATCTTTGACAGCTAAACAGGTCGATGTCAGTCAGACAGTTTCGGGTTCCATCTCCACCCACACTTGAGGTGCAACCTGGTGCAGCACTGTACGGCTCCCAAAAGACCTGACGTTCCGATACCCGGAAAGAGGGAAAGGAGATTCGAAGTTGGAGCACGGACGCAAAATGAAATTCCGGAGGATTCTCGCTAAACGTCAAAGGGGTGTCTACCCCATAAGTGCATGACTGGATCCGTGACCGCTAAGTTGGGTTGCTACGCTACGATGATAATCTGTCAGCAGGTTCTTGTAAAACCCCCCAAAGCTCCAACACGTGTACTGAGAACTACATATATGACTTTTCTGGCGGGAATCCCCTAAAATTCGGCCAGAAAATTAAGCATCTAGAGCGGCCGAACATAAGAGATGCAAAATGCCAATCGATTTATAAATAGGACTCATAGGGAGCTAACATACATGATTGCCGAAACACTACAATGAATCTGGGACCCCTTGGGTGCACATAGTGTTTACAATATATTTAAGCGTAGTCAACCCTTAGTGATAAGTCGGCGCCCTCAGTACAGCCTCAAGGCGTCGAAGACGATGTTAGGCGAGCTGCAAACATTCTTTTCAATTACATGGCCAGGGAAGCGATGACAGATACATACAGGAACATATCTCCAGAGGAACCAGAGATTACGTTGATAGTCATGACGTTGACCGATGAGCCCGTCAAGAGGACGCCAGATGCTGCAGTGGATATCATTCAACACTCTACACAGACAGAAACACAACAGACAGGCTTACGAATATTAACGGTGTACATATTGTTCTATTTAAGGGATGTGTTAATCAGTAGGTTTTCTTCAGAGAAAAAGGATGAAAATCCTCACGTTTCCTCTCCAGGTGCCACGGGTTACGCCTGACAACCAAAACGGGATGATCAAGAAGGGCCCGGAAAATGGCGCGATGACCGAACATACCTCGGGAGTCCGGTTGACTGGGGACAGGTGGGGCTGGGCCAGTCCATCCATTGATGACGACCTGTGGACGACCGCCTGCACACAATAATCATTATTATAGACTGCAAATGAGCCCGGAAATTAGACAAACCAGCAAACGCGAGGGTTGTGCCAATTTGGAGAGTGCGTGCGCCACCTTGAGACGATGTCAACGTGAAACGGACGGTGACAGGGCCGATCGTCTGTGTGAAAGCAAAAAGTGAAGATTAAAAAAAAACCGAGTGGAATGGACGTCGTCATTCTCTACCTTGAAAATTGCCATGGGAAATCCACTGATCGCTGAGCCGACGGTAAATGTAACTAGGGATTTCAAGTAAGAAATGTGAAACGTGCCGAAAGTTCTGAAACTCACCGGGACCCCAACTATGCATACGACTATCGCTCGGGCTGAGATCCAGTTATGAATGCAGGCCCAGCAGATAAATTACGTCAACCTACTGCATCCATTCAATCATACTAAATCAACGCATCAGCAAGATTCCCAACCTAGGTGAACGAATTCCAAGGCTTACTCAGAGTTTAAGAAGCCTCGCGGTGTTCCGTCGAAATCACCTATTTGCCAGATAACAGCCGGATTCTGAAGATCTAGTGTCAGGGTATGATATGGCGGAACGATAAAAGGCGCATACCGCTTCCTGAGAGGCAATGTTGGATGTTGTGACTCCTCCAGAAGATACGCTAACACTCTGGGAAGCGACTGCAAGCTCGACTTTGTACACTAATTTTGGAGGTAAATATATTACTTCTAATCAGATAGCATGAATTTCCTCACAAGTCATTGTGTATGTTCCGGGCTTCATGTAAGGGCTAGTAAATGCACCGGATGAATCCGTCCGCGCCCTTTACCGACTTTAGTTGATATCTATATAGTCTGGATGGAGCTTGAGCAGGCTTACCAGTACTGTGCCGCGCCGTTGCTAAATCCGACCGATTGGAGAGTAGAGAATCCGGAGGGGATACCAGAGGCTCTACCAGTTACTCTTCCACGAGAAGTTGTTGGAACAAAGCCATTAACACCAAGCCCACCCCAGAATGCAGTATCTATTTAATATAGGTCAATGAAAGATCGGGTTCATTGAAACCGAACCCACCAATGCTACCAGAAGGCGTGCCTCCCGATGTGAACCAGAGGGCGCTGAGAAAGTAAGAAGCAATTAGCCGGTCTATATCCCGGGGTTTCCGCTGCTGCCACAACTTACTAGGGACCGTGCAAGCCCATGCGATAAGCTGGAGATACCATTAGTCTCAGGGTGCAGGCGGGTGAGAGAAACGTACATTCAGTCTGTGTATGCCCAGAGTTCTATTCGAACAATAAATAAGCATATTGATTTTGCGCTTTTCATAAAAGGTGATACCATGTCTATAACCAGTGTAAATGAGCTCATCTCCTGCACCAAGAAGATGAAGTTCACTCACAGTAGTATAGTTCTTGCACATCACCTGTTTCGGTACATCCTCAGAAACAAGTGGAAATATTATTATCGTAAGTTTACCTCCTTGGTTATTGATATCGCGCATGAATGGACCACCAGAGCTACTCTCATAACCCGTTCCGGGGATAATCATAAATACACCAACACCAGAACCAGTTACACCATGAACTTGGTCATCGATAAATTGCCTCGAGGAATAAAATTTGGAACGTGTCTGTGAACCGACTTTGAAGACATCACTGCCTTCAATGGCCGTTCCACCAACAATGTTGGCGTTGGCGTTTCCATTGGGGACAGCAGATCGACTGAGCCGAGCAATGAACCTGAGTTCTCCAACAGATGGTTCAGCGGATATACTAAAAATAAGTTAGCACGTCGAATATTTCTGGACTTTGAAGACGAACTAGGTTGCCATATGAATGGCGGGGTCTTTATATCTTGCTACATAAAATCTATTGCGAAATTTTCAGGGGAAGAAAAATGGCATTCATGGTCGGAAAGGTTACTAACTGTGTCAGGCTTCCTGCTGTACAGGTGATTTTGATATAATTGTTGTCATTTCCTGTGCGGACCCAAGAACAAGATGCGCCTATCCCAGAGCCGATGTGGCTCTTTTTACTTCCGGAATCTTGGACCTATACAGACCCAAAATATCATCAGATAGGTTGACATGAGGAGAAAAAACTGTCATGCCTCAATTCCGTTGAATTTCATTGATGTGACGTCTCCATTGGAGCTATTGACTGCACACACCCCCGTTGGTACCGTGTCGTTGTATTAAAAGAGTGGCGCTTACCAGTGAAGACAAGACCTCCGGCAGTATCAACGATAAGTGAACTCCCGGAAGTGGTCACGCCGAACGCCGCGGCTGCAGAAGCAACGAGGCTGGCGCCAAAAACAAAAGCAGCCAATTTTTTAAACATAGTAGTTAGAGCCCTAAAAATCCAACTCCGGACTTGAACGCTTGATTTATATCTCGCGATTTCCCCGAGAAATCCACTAAGTTTCGGACTTGATCACTCTCCCGTCGAACATACATGCCTGACTTGCGGTGAATCGAGCGTTCACCGGGTGTTAGAGATGGTCTTGGCTACGTGAAGAACCATAAGGCGGTCCGCCCTATGGAAGTGGCTTGAAATTTTGTGGATCGCGTGATTCGTGTCGTTTCCTTACGGTGTGCACAAGGAGTATCAGAAATCAAGAAGTTCAACATCGAGAACTAAGGTGCCGAGCCTATATCGTACGATGACATACGAAAGCCGACGGATATACTAAGGAAAAAAGGCATTTTTGTTCTTCTCCCGGTCCGTTCTGAAAGGTGTTAGAATTCTATGAGCAGTAGCGATGTCTCTGTCTGGACCGTTCAGCCACCTGATATATACGCCTGCATAAGGTATCAAAGCGGCGTCCGTATCAACGTCTCGTGAGGTTCAGTGGGTTCCGTCGATGATCAGGTTCGCTGTCAAATCGGACTCATTGGTATAATCTGGCACGTGGCTACTGTGTCCCCGACGCGTGACGTGCTTGACTCCACCCCAAGTTCAACTTCCAACAGCCATGACATCATTAGTGTAGGTACCCTTCATGGCCAACTACATTCGTCGTCTCATCTCAGGGGACAAAGCCCGCTTTAAAGATGGAAAACTTAACATGGAACTAGGTAAATTTACCTATACTGTATCAGGTTTTCTCAACCTTATTCTTGTCATGACTCATTTTAGACTTGATATATCTCACGGACCAAGTCATAATTATGGGATATCCCGCCTCAGGAATGGAAGGTCTATACCGAAATCGTAGGGAAGATGCAAAAAAATTCCTCGAACATCGACATGGAAAGAACTATTGGATATTTAACATGTGCCCAATCCGAGAAAACTCTTACGACCCTAGTTTCTTCGATGGTAGGGTCAGCCGATACCCATACCCAGATCATCAGTGAGCATTGTAAGGTATCCCTGGACGCCTGTATCTCAATATGAGGTAATAGTGCTCCACCCCTCGCTGTGATGCCTCTTCTCGCACGGGAGATGCGTGTTTGGCTCACCGGATCCCCAGATCGGGTGGCAGTTTTACACTGTAAAGGTATCGCGTAAATCTCGGCCACGACTTCACTTTAACATCTCTTTCAGCTGGAAAGGGCCGATCTGGAATGATGGCCTGTACATATCTTCTCTCTTTAAATGATACCCCATCACCACCACGACTGGAGCGAAGCTACTCAGCAAAGCAGTGGGCTAAAATTCAGGCCGACGATGCCATGGAAGTGGTACCTGGGGATGTGGACGACAATTTAAATACACAAGTGGCTTTAACTCCAATACCGGACGCGCCAGATGAGCCTACCGGTATCCTTGATAGTAAAGGCGGAACACCGCCCCTGACGGATACCCCTGAAATTCTGTCCCCGGCCTCAACCATTCCAGCGTCAGGGAAGTCGTTCACAGACTCCCTGAAGGATGTCCTCGATCTTCACACGTCGAGACGTATGAGAGCCCCATCTCCAGGGAAGAAGCTCAAGCAAGGCGTTAGCATCCCAAGTCAGCGACGATGGCTATACTATTGGGCGCTTCTTCTTGCGTATGAAGCACCTGCATACCTATGGAAGATCCCTCAGTCACCTGAGGTAACTACTGGTAAACCCAAGCGGCCAAAGGTACGCTTGACTCAAGTTGTCCTGCGAATGAGGGAATCGTCGGGCGTTAAGATCAATCTCGTGCGGGCAGCTAATATTGTGATGGGCCAGACGAATCTGGTTAAGAATCCAACTCCTGCTACTGGTAATGGATATGGTCATGTGTGGATATCACTGGCACGTTATGATGACGAGTTTGTTGACATCCTCGAGAGGTGGGAGAAGCACACGCGCGATGAAACTCATATGGGCATGCGGAAATCGGGCACGGAACACTTAGGGGAAGAAGAGCTAGGAAATATATTTAAGGATGGAAAGTGGGATACCAAGAAAATGGTACGAAGTTTTGCGCGTTTGGGGCCTGTCGGCAATGAGTCAGTTGTCAAAGCACAGAGTGAAAAAGTAAGTCTCGCTCTTGTATAACTCTCTTTATTTCCCTAACAACATTTCCAACAGGAAGGGAAGATTTTGACCTACACATTGCGCCCCCTCACGGACCAATCCTGGGACGATCTACGTGATGAGCTTGAACACGAAGATAAATCTGGGCTAGGCGAAAACGCCAACATTCCCAGTTCGGGGACCAATTCTATGTATGACCTTACACAAGGTGTCAATTCTGGAGGAGTCGTTCTAGATGCTGGCCGCGAAGTAAGGCTCAAACTCTACATGGGCCAGGTATTTAGTGTCTTTGGTGTCGTTATGTCTGTTACTGATATGAATAGGTTTTTATGGGCTGGGCATGGTTCATTCCTGCATTTCACATGCCGGAATTATCGTTTGCATCTGGGCAGACGACAGTGAAGCTGCCTCTCACGCGTAAAGAGATCGATTTTCCACTTGGAGTAGGCAGTGAGATTATCGACCTTGAAATATCCCTCGAGTGGCTTGGAGAGAAGGACACCGAAATCGTGCAACCCCCTGCACGGCTGAGTAGTCAAGAGGTGGAAGTTCAAGGGGAACCCTCGGGTATCGGGGCAATACATGCAGCAACAGCAGCAACTATCTCTGACATGGTAAACGCGAAACAGGCTGCCGAAGACTAAATACTAATGAGCGAGGATCATGTCGTGGGTCAAATTGGATGTTTGTGAGGATGTAAACTAAATACGATCAGTTGAAGTTGGTGGTACAGAAAATTGACATAGGCTACATAATTAATACATACGTAGACTAAGAGATCGTTAGATAAGTGGATCAATGGAATATCGCAATAGCCGCGAGGCTAGTGTCCTAACTCAAAAATTTGAGTATACTGAGTTCGATCGGCGATTGAAGGAACCGATACGTAGGGCTTTTTCATTCTGTGAGCCTTGTGTGTGTGTTCGACCCTTTGGCTTCCCCCATCCGACGCGCGGATTGGGGCTGGGTGGGTTGTTTCGGGTGTTCGAGATTTGCGAGGTTTGCTTTCAGAAGATACGGTTGGATGAAACTCCCAAAAATGTTTGGGATATATAATTCTTGGGAGTGGTTCTTGATCTGTTCGCCGCTAGTTTGAAGTTTGAAGTCAGATTTTGGTACTTAGAGGTGAAAAAGATCAACCTGTAGTTCGAACATGCACATGATAAACCCCTTCGAGCCCTTCTCCTCCCAATACTAACAAGGTGTCTGTAAGTGCGTTGCAACACTCCAACCAAAGTAAAAACATACACGGACGACGTTATAGAGACCATCATATCGATATCTGAGGAAGATTTAGTTGTGAGTTCCCGGACTTGACGCTAATCTAAAGGGCTTACCCTTCAAATGGAGAATACGCGGGGTTACCGTCAGGTCCACGTATAAGTCGGACAGGGAGCTTGGTCTCAGAGGATCTCTGTAGGTTGTATGTGGTTGGTGCATTGAATTGAAAGACAGTGGCATACCTTCAGTGCTTTGTTCCCACGAGTCCATGTTTGATCTCCAACCTGAGCTGCATCCCAGCTTTGCATGCCATGGAACTTGCGCTGAAGACGACTAATAGGTCCACTGCCTGTTATCTTGGGTTGACCTTTGGCTTTGCCTTTACCTGAGGAAATAAGTTTGAGTAGGAAGCTTGAATGCGAAACTTGCGAGATGCACACACCATGGCCAGCGTATATACTAGTCAAGGGATGAATGACCAATGAGGATGGGTGGGGTACGACTAGGCTGATAAATACGACGTACACTGTTTCCCCTCGATCACGATCATCCTCGTACCCGCCGTTCATGACAACGGCATATGCGCCGTCTTCTTCACTTCCGTGTATACCCCAGAGGGGACGACCATGCATTCCGGCTTCGGCAAGGTGCTTTCTATCCAAGAAAAAAGTCCCTACTGGAATTCCTTCGATGTCACCAATCGTTTTTCTGAAAGGGATGGAGATAAGAGACTAAAAGGGACCGATCGTGGAAAATAGGAATCGTACGCATCACTGGGACTCGATTTATACATATTCTGTTTTCCTATATGCTTGTTGAGCTTGGTTGAGTAGGTAAAACAAATTCGAGAGGAGAGATTTTAGTTTTAGTGCATGAAAGCTAATGCTTATGCCACTTCCCATTTATATATACGGGGTCGCGTCGGAAAAACAAAGTGTTTGGTTGACTTTGTGTACTTGCCATTTGCGGGACCGACAATCACCACTCAGGTCCTTATTCATTATGTAAATCCATACTGTCAGGCGTCACTCCACGGTTCTCCACCGCCCATTACATCGATCCTGCAAGAACCTTGTATGAAGATTACAATACGATTTTCCGGAAACGAGCCGGCACAATAATTGCACTCTGAATCTGGGAATGGATGAAGGTTACTTGTGGTCGTGTAAGTTTATTATGCTTTCTTGTGGGATATTCGGTCGCTGTTGCGCTTCTACTTGCAAGTTATCATTACCTTTCTATCTAGTCTAAGGTAAACTACCCAACTTGGGATGATAGGATCTAAATGTTAAATTGGAAGTGAGCGTGGTTTGCATCGCTACCCAACAAGTCCAGGGCACGTCGAATGATGACTCCGAACTAAAATAAAATTCATATGGTGTTTCTTGCTAATTTCCGCAATATTTGGAGTAGACCGCGGTTTTTTTCCCCCTTGGCGGGTGGGGTTGGC
The DNA here is from genome assembly GCA_037014335.1 of Collybia sordida. Taxonomy (NCBI): domain Eukaryota; kingdom Fungi; phylum Basidiomycota; class Agaricomycetes; order Agaricales; family Clitocybaceae; genus Collybia; species Collybia sordida. The sequence continues at coordinate 1,306,660 of JAYKXK010000010.1, read as the reverse complement.
TTCGCAATTGCGTGTAATTCGCGTCCTGCAGTGCATATTATTGGAGTGGGAGCCGTTCCATAATGCTACTAAATTGAACCATTCATCAACAATGGTTCGTAAGTTGGAGGTTTTCAGCGATCTGGTACATCTGCGCAGAGTTTTTTTTCTTTTTTCTTTTCCATTGTGTCTGTTCATATAAATTCGTGTATTCAATTCCGCGTTCCTTCTCCTACCTTTTGGCCATGGGTCGTGCCTTTGTTTGCATGATCCGAATCGCGTCTTATTGTGCTAGATGACCACGTGATTAACGACGCGTCTAAAATGTTTTGGCGTATTTTGTTTTCCATCACTCGTTCAATATTCGAACGCCGATCGCTCACCTTGTTCTTCTGAACGCGAACAGCGCTAGAGCTTGGACTCATTGCGCAGTTTTCTCTTCATCTACATATACATTATCACTAAGGTGGTTCACCCCAAAGAACGCCACCCACATGTCAAATATTCCGGTGAGCTTTTGAATCGTTGCTGTTGATGCTGTCAATCATATTCAACATCATATTATAGTTACGAAGAACCACCAGAGTGACAAGAAACTTGAAAGATAACGAAAATGCCAACGCTCGCCCTTCTCGAGTATCCACACGCGCAAAAGCACTCGCGTCAACTGCTGTAGATCCCTCAACCAACAACACTACGGCTCCTACCCTTGCCTCTAAGGGTAAAGGTGGCCCTACGCAAGAAAACCCTATAGGGAGGAAGAGACGCGATGTACTCGTCGAGGTGACAGGGCTGGTAAATAAAAATAAGAGTGGGCCAGGGAAAGGTGGCACGGTGAAGGGCAAGGAGAAGGAAGTTGCGGAAATCGCTGAGTCGAAACCGAAAGTAACAACTAGACCGCCTATGCGCGACTCGCTTCGCGCTGCTGCCACCCTCGTCGCCAAAAGGGGCACAAGGGCGGCGAGCATCAGCACGACCAGCAGTCAAGCGACAGACGTAATCGCAGGGAAGGACAAGCCAACTCGTGCATTCGCTCGGGATGAGCCCGTGTTTGTCAAACCTCCTGCCCCCGCTCCTGTTGCTGTTGCCAAACGCAAACCCTCAGCTGTAGATACGGAAGACGCAGAAACCGACCGCGCTTCCAAGCGACGCCATACAGAAGGCCCCATTGAAGAGTCCCATATCGACGAAGAATCTCAAGCCGACGCAGATAAAATTGCTCGTGAGCTTGTGGCTATAGACCAGACGACCAGTGACGTGCAATTGTGGGACGATCTCGACGCGGGAGATTGGGACGATCCAGCAATGGTCAGTGAGTATGTCGCTGAAGTGTGTGTTTACTTAAGGGAAATTGAGGTGAATTTAATGTATCATGCGTCATACAACCCCTGATGGCTTCCCTGTAGTTGACAACACGTCCCAACCCCGACTATATGCAAAAACATCCCGAACTTGACTGGGAGAAGCGAGGAATCCTTGTCGACTGGATCCTCCAGGTCCACGCTCGCTTCCAGCTCCTTCATGAAACGCTTTTTTTATTTACGAACATCCTTGACCGCTTTTTGTCGGCACGCCCAATCTCGTTGTCAAAGCTACAACTCGTTGGTATAACGTGTTTCTTTATCGCGGCCAAGTACGAAGAAACTTATGCACCTTCCGTCGCCGAAATTGCATACCTCGCGGATGGTCAGTACACAGTCGAAGAAGTCCTGAAGGCAGAAAGATACATTCTCAAGACAATTGACTGGGATCTACGGTATCCGGGCCCCATGGGTTGGTTGCGGAGGGGAAGCAAGGCAGACGACTGTGAGACCAAAGCTAGGACAATCGCAAAGTACTTGCTCGAAATCGGCTGCCTTGAATGGCGATTAGTGGGGACCCTTCCATCACTTATGGCGGCGGCCGCACTATGGCTCGCAAGGCTCACCCTAGGTCGTGACGAATGGGTAAGTTCATATGAAATCTGCAAATTTCCAATGTCAACAATTATTCTCCAGACCCCAAACTTGGCCCACTACATGACTTATACCGAAGAAGAATTATTGCCTACCGCAAACATCATGTTGAACTACATCCTGGAACCAATCCAGCACGAATCACTGTACAAAAAATATGCCCATAAACGTTACTTGAAGGTATACTATCCTTTTTTCAGGCCTAAAATTAGTTGTTCTTACTTTTCATTACTTTCAGTGCAGTGTCTTCATGCGGCAGTGGGCCCTGGAACGATGGCCTGAGGGTTCTATCGCTGATTTGAAAGGCGACTTGCCCGATATCAAGGCCGACATCCAGGAAGTCAGAGCACAGTCTGTAGAGTGCTAAGCTCTCAACATTTCACCTATGTGTTGCGTTCTGCCATGACTCTTTGGATGAATGCGATATGTTGGTTACTGTCAATGTAATATTTAAATGCATTATTTAAGATTATCTTTACCTTACTCTTTTGTACATTGCCTTGATTCAACATTCTGATCGACCGCTTTTCGGCATTTGCCTAACAACTTGAAGCTCTATTAATAGTCTGGTCGGCGGTTTCCGAGAAGCTTTTTTCCGGGTTTGTTCTGGTCGCCCTTCAATTTCTATCACAAGTTTAAATTTCAATGTAACCTAACACGAGTTGAGATTCAATCGAACAAGACGTCTACCATCTAAAGATCTTCTGGAAACAAGGTGAAGATACTCGTGATATCAATTATGAGTCGAAGTTTATCATATCGTGGCATCTGGCAAGATTTCCTTGTCACTTGATGCCTAAGATCCTGGAGGAACAGATGGTGTTCACCAACTAGCAATTATATTGAACATAACAGGTATCATCGAACTCCAACTGCGAAAATGAGAGCATCATCTGCTTAGCGAACCCGGATCATCAACACGATTTTTTGACATATGTTTTCTGGCACCCAGAAGCCCCCATGCTCTCAGAAGCTATTCAAAGCGCGGGAAGCCTCAACACATATCTGATGGGTTCTCGTGCGTATACGGTCACCAGGCCTTGGTATGAATCTCCGCTGCCTTGTGCATGCCGCCCATGACTGCAGCGATCTCGTTTTTGACACCGGGTTATATATGAAGAATATTTTGGGGCACAACAACCTATCGGCGGACCCCACATATCGATTTTGGCACCATGGTATTGTTCACCACCCTCTTTATCGCGATTCTGCAATTGCACACTACGCGTTCGTGATTAGCTGCGGGTCTCTGGTCTCTATTACTGATGATTCACACGTTCATAGTAACGGCAGCCGCAACCGGATCCGTTCTTCAGTACGGAACACCCGAATCAGTTTCTCTTCTTCCGGGGCCCTTCGTTGAACTCGAAGCGAACATTACTGCATACCTTACCCCAAGAAATTATGGTTCGGCGAGCTTTAATAAAGTGGCTCCCCTCTACCCCGGAGCAACAGTGATGTTAGTATCTTTTTTAAACCTTATCATACGGCGTAACAGGTTCCCCGAATGTAAAGAGTAGGCCATCAGAACACGATCGTGTCCCATTTTGCTATAGGAGATGCGGTAAGATATGCAGATGTTAAGGGAACTCTTCTGCCCGTGGAAGAAAGAATAGCCACAAAGAACGATACAATATATGATAGTGAGTGTAACCTTACCCTTGAAGATTGTATGTCGGAAATGTTTTTAATGTGATGAAAGTGGCGTCCTTGACGAAAATGTTTACCACAATCGCGGTATTGCAGCAACTAGACCGCGGGACGATCCAACTTGATGGGAAAGTGGCAACATATTTGCCAGGATTTGCCGGTGTGTTCCGTGTTCGCTCTCCTTGGCTTAGCTTGACTTCCACATCTGTCAGTCAACGGGAAAGAGAATATCACTATATTGATGCTTTTAACACATACCAGTGGATTCGATGCAGATCCTGTGCCCGATCTCACTAATGGGCAAGTACACCCCGTTCATCCATTAGAGTCTTTCCGTGAACTTGTTCCAACAGTTACGCTACTTATGAAGAGAGAAGACAGGCTATCATTGACCAGGCACTTCTGCACGTCCCAGGAAAGAATTACCTCTACTCAGATCTCAGTTACGAGTCCCATATCAGCCTAAGTCAAACTATACAATTAAATGATAAATTTTAGGTTTCATGACACTTCAGCTCGTTCTCGAAGCAGTTACATCTACCCCCCTAGATGTGCTCATTCGTGACCAATTCACAGCTCCACTTGGGATGCGTGACACCTTTTTCAATCGTGGAAATGTCCCTCTAGCACCAGGCTTACTCGCTCGCGTAGCCTCGACGGAATTCCAGATTGCGGTACTCGGACCGAAGGAGCCGCAAAGGCCTCAACCAGTCTGGGGAAACGTGAGCTACTTGGTAGTTTATCCCCTAAATTAAGTGGGGCACTAAACCTAAAGCTAAGGTACATGACGAGAATGCATGGAGTCTCAATGGAGTTGCAGGTCACGCTGGTATGTTCTCTACCGCTGGTGACCTTGCTATTTTTTGCCAGGTTTGTCGTCCTTCTTCGAGATGAAATCCCTTTGGTGATTGTGGCACAGATGATTTTGAATAACGGAACATACGGTGGAGTGCGTATCTTGGAACCATCAACAGTAGACATGATTTTCCATGATTTCAACACGGCTTTCCCGGGCAATGCGCATGGTCTGGGATTCGAGCTCAACCAGTTCTTCTGGTCGGGTGCAATGCAGAGTTTACAAACCGCAGGCCATACTGGATTTACAGGTACGAGTATGGTGATTGATAGACGTACGTAACCGTGTCTTTATAGTAAGCCCCCTTGACTAATGTGGGTGAGAACAGCGAGTAACACGTTCTTCGTGCTTCTCAATCATCGTGTGCATCCAAGCAGGAATTGGTCCAATGTGAACGTGGTAAGAGAGATGTTAGGCTTATTTGTCGCGAGAGCTTTGGGGAGAAAAGTTTAAGCTTACCAACCTAAATCCTCAAACAAGCATATTAAATCCATATCTATCGAAGCCATTCCTTTTAAAGCATGGGGTAGCTAGAGAGTCACCGGACGTGCAATCTGCAAATCAGGGGAAAAAGCCGCGCCATTTAGCATAATGAGGCACTTCAAACATCTCATGATTGAATTGCACCGGAGCTATCCTATATAGAATTTTGAGACGCGACTGGAACCAACCAGAGGAAACTATCAATGAGTCATCATATAATACAACGCTTCAATACAGAATATAATACACAGGATATTCCCCCTCCATGTTATAGAGTTTTCTCGGCTGCGAGAGCACGGAGATGGCGTCCTTGACGTATTGGTACGAAGATTTCCTTGTACTCAAAGTCTTTTTCCCTGAGGGAACGTATCCGTTAAACTCGCAACAAAACGGATCAAAACCGCAAGGGACTGACGTTGTTTCATAAATTTCCAAATCCAGCTTCCTAAAAATATTCGCGAAGATGAGGTACAACTCGCACCACGCTAGGCTACGAGGGGATAATCAGCTGTGGCCCTCTCTAATTTATGAGGGTTGTGGTGGCTCACTTAAACCCTATGCACATCCTTGGCCCTCTCGAAAAGGGGACAAAATGGTTCTCGAGGTCCCTAGTGTCTGCTTGTAACCACCGTTCTGGGTTAAATTTAAGGGGGTCTACAAAGACACTGGGTTCGTTGTGCATAAATGTTGACCCTGTTGAGACAATAGTCTAATATCGTGGGGAATGTAATGAGTTACGATATCAAACTCCACTGGAATGACGCTCACTCCAGGTGGGACGGGATATCCGGCAATCGTGGTTTCTTTCGGAACCACTCTCGCTAGTGGGGTTATCACGCCGTGAGACACTCTGAGAGACTCCTTAATGAAGGCCGTCTGCACATGTGCATTAATTTAGGGATGTATTTGAAGTACTGCAAGATATGCACGCACCAAATAAGGTAATTTCTCCAAGGCCGACAAAGAGATGCGAGCTTCTTTGTTCGGCCAAGCCTCATGTAACTCATTTGATAGCCTCATATGTATGTGGTTGTCCCGCAGCGCATGGAACGTCCCGATTATGCACGTGTGTCCGACCGTGTCGCTCCCTGCCTGTAAAAGCACAAGGGCCTCATCGATTAGAGACGCACGCGATAAGGTGTGCTGGTTTTTTTCCGACTTTGGCCTAATTAGATGGTGATAGACCGTCTCGTGATCGGCGTTTTCTAATTCAGCCTCACTGGCGAGAAACTTGTCGACTTGGGACTCGACCTGATGTTTGACAACGTTGAATTCTTTATACAGAGGATTAGATCTTTCTGCTATCCACTGAGGCATTGAGTACGCGAGGGGGAGGATGAACGGAAAATAACGGAGAAGCCAAAAATACTTGATCGAAGTTTGCATGTTGATGAGGAGTGGATGTTGAAAACCTTCCGCGCCCAGTGCATTGAATGATTGTGCGAAGCAGTAATCCGTTATCGTGTCAAACGTTGTGCACCTAAAAGCAAGCGCCATGTCCACTGGTTTTCTGCCATGTGCTATGATGTGCGTTATTAATGTATGTACCTGGAATACGCGTCAGGGAACGTTAAAGTAAGACGTTTGAGGATAAACCTTTTCTTGCACAATATTCTCCAATTTGATAATAGCACGCCGGGAGAATAACGGAAGCAACATCTCCCTTCGCCTTTTCGACTTTTGTGGATCAACAATGGCAAAGGATCCCTCATCCATTCCAAAACATTTGTAAAGTACTGGCTCCTTCGTGAAAGGAGATCCAGAGGCGTAAATCTCTGCGTACGCTTGCGGCATTGCAAAATGAACCTAAAAGAGGCGATTAGCAAGCGGTGTATATCGTGAGGGGAGACCTCACCTCATTTGGTCCGATTCTAACTACTTCACCTATAAATGGTGGTTTGTTAGAGTCCGAACATGCGAGGTCGAGAGAGGTGTAGACCATATACTGTATGCAGATATTGTAATTGACGAAGCCACTCTCCTTGGAGAATGACATCAAAATACCCCCGGTACCATCTTGTTACCACCGCAAGGCGAGGTCCCGGGAACGATCGCAAGGGGTGGAAATACAGCAATCGGATGATAGAGACGATGCGGAGAACGATATAAGCCGCTAGGAAATACACCCCAGCTACTAAGAGACGTTGTGGTGTCAGGTATCCCATGTCTGGCAAAGGAATGAGTGAGACCAACAGAGGCCTATAAATGACAGAATACCTTCTCCATTCCTTCCCATACTTGGAATTCCTAATGAATGAAAGAGTTCTGACTTCTAAGAATTAGAACCGGAAGGGCCCAGCGATACCCACGCAATAGTGCCGGTCAGCACGCAGAAAGCAATGGCACACGAAGGTTTTTCACGGGTTTCTAGTTTTTGCGATGAACAAGTTATTTTCGGAGATGTATATTGAAGCCTAGAAGAATGCCGTGGAATGATCGATGGCAATGGCGTGACACAATATGAGGAGTTAAAGAAACATAGGCCCAGTAAATCACTTTCACTACAGCGGTAGGAGGGCGCTAATCATCATAGCACGGCCCGGATAGTGAGTTTCAATAATACTGTGTACAGCTGAACACATGGCGCTTGATCACAGAGAGTTCGAATATGAAGGCTAAGTGGAAACTATGCCTAAAGGGAAAAACCTAAACAAAAAAAAACAATGTGGCGTATGTTGTCGTTCCAGCATTCGCGGGAGAAATTGGTATTGCATTGAGCTCTCCAACTGACGCTCCGTTGTTCTCGAGACCTCCAGGGAATCGGGGCCCGATCCCCGGAAACAAATAACGTTTGGACAGGTCGATCAGATAGGCCTGCTAAAGATAAACTTCCCACGACGATCAAGTGACTAAACTATAACTTCTCTTTCCACCTTAAGCCCCACATAACTCGTTCCGAACTTTTGGAGAATATAATTTGTTCCATGGACAGGCTTGTCATTTGTCCACACGCCACAAAGTGTGACCTTTTCCAAGGAGGGCGTTGTTGTCTTCGAAAACGCGTTAAAATGGGCAGAAATCAGATCAAAGCTAGGTCGGCGTTGAAGAAGACTCATATCAGAATACCCAGAATGAATCCACAGTGCTTGGAGGGAGGTATGAACCCCATTTCTGAAACTGGGAGCTTGGCTGAATTCGATGTGATAACTCAACTCCATCAGGTTTGGGCAGTACTCTAGAACATCTGATACCTCGTCGTTGAGACGTGGAACGTCCCCAGGTGAGGCAGCTAATTCGATGGTACATAACCTCTCCCCAAGTCGTTGCCAAAATCTCCGAAGTCGGGTGTGGTTAAGGTTGAGGTGAAGCACTACATGACGTAAGTTGACCATGTTCCAATGATCGCAGAATCGTTCTGTAGAAACAAAACGTTCGGCGCGCAGAGTGATCAAATTGGGTAGGTTTATTTTGCTCGATGATGTACAGAGATCCCCGGATATCGATAAGTATTCCAAGCCAGTACAAGCCGAGAGCATTGATGGTAAATAGTTGAGGCTTTCGGAGGCATACCACGCAGACTGACGTTCTGCACAGTCAATCCGCTTTAATCCTTCCAAAGGGTAGGAGGGAGGGCGTAGTAACATTCAAGGTGGTGGTATGAAAGGATTAGTGGGGTGATTTGGTGGTTGTGATAGGGAATTATAGGGGCGGATGAGAACTTGTAGGTTTCGGAGGAGTCCCAAAATGTGAAAAGGTGACATAGCTGGGTCCCGTTCGTATGGTAGTATGGCGCACCGTACATAATGCGCCACCTGGCCTTGTCCCTCATCTCGCATCAGGACTTCTAACAGCCTTTGAAAGCACGAACTATGTGGTATTCTCAGAAGCTCGTACAGGTATGGTAACGCAAGGGCGTTCCATTGGCGCGAGACGAGAACGATACTTGCCCGAAAACGGAGCGTCGAAAGGTGACTGTGTAGGTTTTCAGTAGGACTAATATCGAACGGTTTGTGGGTAGTAGTTGTAAGAGGGTAACATCGATCTGGTGGGCGCGTTGCCAGAAACAGAATATTAGACCAGACTTCCGGAGGTACCATGTCAATGTCTGACATATGTAGTTCCGGGCTTTCTATAATGGCTTGTATTCGTCGAGAAATGGAAAATCTCTTTCTGAATAGTACGTCCTCAAGTATGAGCGTGGCCGTGTCACTGTATTTCCCCACTTGAACTTGTTTGAAGTTTATATTCAAAATAACAGATTTAGTAGTTGTTATCAAAGATTGACGCCCGATTATTGAAATGGAAAATCTGCCTTAGATGTGAGGACCTCATTAAAGCAATGCGGAGATAAAACCTACGGGGAAGGGACGTCATCCCCCTCCGAAGCCAATTTAATATCGATTAGAGATATCTTTGATTGGGATGTAGCCTGTATGGTTGCCTGGAGTGATATCCCCACCCTTGCCACCAATGGTTCCACGACCTTAAAATCTAGTACGTCTTCGAGTAAAACTCGACCACCATTTTCGCCAACCTCACGACGCAACTTGTCCTTGAACCCGACGAAATTTTTCTGCGCTTCGTGCGGGAGACTGGTAAGGTGGACTTTCCATAACGTATCGGTAATATGGGTTCTGCAGATCGCACAGAAATTGTAACCTAAAAAGTCGACCGTTATCTGTCTCCCTGGAATCATTCCCGCTAATCTTGCCGAACCAATATGATGAACCCTGGACATATGGACCCCCCAAGAAGTAGCACGAAGGTTCTGTTGACAAAGTCTGCAGTTGAGGTAAACTTCGCCCCTGACGAGGTTGTTTCTGTGTCTCCAACCTTTGACGTGAGCAGTGTAGTTAGCATTGCTCGTGCAAGGCATGCCACATGGTTCGCAGCCGTTAAAGCTATGGGGAAATGGGAGCGTACAAGTAGATCCAGGGCATGTTTTATCCTTCATACGACGATCGTTATTACGAGGTGGCATGGAACCTAAGGAGCGGTTGGTTTGATTATAATAATATGGATACAAACGTACCCACGTGTTGTGATACTTATGTGTACTGTCGGTGGTTGGTGTGACATGCCATGCCGGGCATGCACCGTAAAACTATGACTCTACATAAGTCATTATCGTGGCACATTGAGCTTTCGATCAATCCTTGCCAAAACAAGAATCAAGGGAGATGGATTTCAAGAATATTTGTCAAGGCAATGACCGCTGCCAGTCAGGAACATAAAAAGAAAGGTCAAACCAACGTGATTCAATGTCAGCGCGTTTGAATCTTCCGAACTCCGACCGATGACTGACGAAATTAATGAAATTATAGAGGTTAGGAGAGCCGTAATGAGGTAGGACAAATACGCGATGCATAGGTATGTGGTGCGGATGGCGGTGATGTGTAAAAAAAATAAGTAAATCCAAGTCGTTTCAAGTCATCAAAGAATGATATAAAATCAATTACGTCCGAATTAAGACGCAGATTTCGCGGCCTCTATCCCTTCTATGTGGGACACGGAATCCTCCGCAAGCTCCTCCTCTACCGCCTTGCGTCCCTCCGCAGTGAGGAGAGCATAACCTTCCGCGATATCATCCTCGAAGTATCGAGGGACAAACCTGTATTGACAATCATAAGCTTTCATTTCTTTCCCCTTGGGTACATACGATCAACTCACTGGATGCCTTTCTTCTTTCTCTCTGCCGCCTCGTCCCGTTGTTTCTGTTCTATAGCGACCTTCTCCCTGGTAGCATCCGAAAATTCTTTCTTCAATAATCTATCTGTAACAGCATCCCATAATCTCCTGCTTTCATGGGGAAGCTGCTTCTCTATTGGCCGCACGACCTTGGGAATGACGTTCAGTGTAGATAGGTCTATGAGGGTGCTATATTCTTCATCAACATTGGTAACATCTGCCTTGGAAGCCGCAGGAGAGGAGACCTGCGACCTTGGTAATGTGGCGTGAGGAGGTATCGGCGACGACGATGATGAGGAAGTGACTTGGGAGTATGACCCAGACCCGACGCGTTTCCAACGGATCCGGCCTCGCCATGTTCCATCAAACACAGCGACAACCCGAGAGCGTGGCACGTGTTTAACCTTCGTCCATTCTTCATGACTTGTGTCGCCTTCTATGACTGTGTGAATCACACCTTCTACGAGGAAATGGGCCCTCCCTAGCCAGGACTATCGAGTAATAAAGAGTGAAAGACAATAGTTAGATTTTACAGTTCAAATATTCAGTGCACATGGCGTACCTCTTCCTTATATTCTATAACCGACCGGAATTTGCGTCCAGGCTTCCCCCCGGTGCAGGTAATAATTGTCGAGTCGCCAACAGTCACGTAAAAGCTACCTCTAAGAATACCATTCACTGAGGCAACCGGATGTGTGATGTTATACTGTTCCCCTTCTCCATGCCCACCAGTAATGTTCACGAATAGCCCTTGGTTGAACTCCCCGGGGGCAACTCTCAGCGCAGTCCCTGACACCTTAGCGGATATCTGATCAATCCCTACAAGCTCTAGCGAGCGAGCCGGACACGTAGCATAATACGCGGAGACTGGCGGATGGTGTGATATCTGTTCGGTTACATAGACGACTCGAACTGTGGATGGAGCACTTGACCCAGCGTTCAGATTGAGTTGAGACATCTGAGCTGTGGCATCATCTTGAGCAAGGGAGGTTGGCGCTGTAGACGGACTCTTCCCGGGCTTGGAGATAAAACTGAGACCACTTCTGGAGCTCTTGAAACTTTTCCCGCTCTTCACGCTGGCGGTTTCTGATGCTGATGTCGCAGGATCGGCTAGTGCTGAAGCAGAAGAGTCTGTATAGATGAGAGGAGTTGAATCATCTGAGTACGTGATGGGGGTAATATCCCAGTGAGCACGAAAATGCTCGCCAAGTACGGAATTATATGGTTTGCAAACCTTCCCGTGCTGTATGGACCATTAAGCGTGAGTAAAAGGCGCGGAATAGATATGAAACCAACTACAAATTTGAGATCTTTCGTAAAGGCGAATCTCAATACCGCAAGCATCCTCTCAAATGGGTCATCAGAGTCGTTGATGCTGTTCATCTATCAGAGCGGGCAGTCCTTCTATAAATGAGCCCATACTCACGAAGCAAAGACGTCCGGTCTGTCTAAATAATGCCAATACTCCAAGTTGGGTATAGGTTCCATCAGCGACGCTGGCAGTGAGAGGCGCCTGTGTTTCATCGATGATATAAGGCGATTCACCAAAAAGAAAGACATGAAACCAACATGGCTGCAATATCCTTGACCCCAAGGCATTTCTTGACCAACTGGACTATCATCTTGATCTTCCCTCCTTCCCCTGTGTCTCCTGAATCGGGGACGGAGATGGGTGGGCCAGGCGCATCTTCGTCCACAGGTGTAGAGGCAGCAGAAGGGTCGTTAGAAACGTCGTCGTTGGCCATGGTAAAGGGATATTAATGGGAAATCGTCGTAGACAAGAAATATATTCTATTTACGCAGTGGAATGTGGGAGATGGAAGCCTGGCAAAGGGAAACGAATAAAGTGGATTGAGATATGGCAGCCGATCCAGCTCCGACAAATATCATGATCATGCCGCTTGTCTCTTTTCCTTTTACCACCATGTTCGCCCAAGTCCGAGCCAGCTATAGGGCGCTCGGACCCCATCTCTCCCCCGTGTTTTACTGGTTATTATACACGCGCAGGGCCCCGTTTAATTTTACGTGGATGATTGTTGGGCTATCCTCAAACAAGTTTGCCAAGTCAAACTCTTACGAACATTGCCAAGGTTTGCAAATTTCTCAACGACCCCAATGTCAGCTGGGGAACGTGGCAGGAGGACCTCTCAACTTGAACCTCAGCATGTCACAATTAAATATGGTAATATCAGAAGTGTTTAATACATTGGGTTGAATATCAGATTCAGGAGGAATTGGATCGATGTAATAATGGGAGGCATCAAATTATCCGGAAGATTTATTACGCAATTGCATAATAAGGACCTCCGCACATCAGATTTGAACTTGACTGTTCCAATAGAACATCAGGCGGCAGAGCGCAGAACAACTTTAGGCCTCGAGTGCAACATGTGTTTTATCCTCAGTAACGATATTTATAGTAACTGCCGACCGTTTCCTTCAGAATTGATCACCTTACCCGTCGTGTCAATGCATCACATCACGGACAAGTAAGTAGTCAGTACGCACCTCAACATTATGTACCTTGACAACCTCGGAGATTGTCTTGACTTGGACAAGGCCGGATTGGTACGTTCGAACTTTGGTGGTACAGCACTGTTGACTATTTCCCAAGGTCAGCTTTATATTGTACAAAACACAAGTGAAGTGATATCATTATTCGTAAGTATGATTCGTAAGTCATTGGTTTGTCTTCTATCATAAAAAAAAGTATCTAAGATGTCTATAGGATTTGACCCCATTTTTCTTCTTGTTCATCTATAAGAGGGGGGATTTTCTCTGTGATTGATTGTAAGTTGTGTAGGATTCAAGTCGGCTGCAAGGGAATCCGGGAGAACGTGACTGTCTAACAGGGCCACATATAACGGGCAATTCCTGTGCCCAGTGACAGAAGACCCAACCCTAATAGGATTGCAATGGTCCTTTCGCAAGAAAATCTCGTCGCACCGACTTCCTGATCAGCGATATAATGCCGTGCGAAGAGATCGTTTTGTATCCAAAGGACCTATTTCAATATGTGATCGACATCATCCAGAACAAATCACCCAGCGCAAATTACCTTGTTAAAAGACCTCACCAGTTGAGTTTTGGCGTCAAGGTCGAGATCGGGAAGTTCCATGACAGCTTTCAAGATGATGTCCTCAACATATCCGAGGAGAATGGCGCAATGCATGTACTCTACGCGCAATCCGGGCTTTTTCGCCCTAGAGGAATATCGTCAAATCAATTCTCGCTGCCGCAGAGTAGAATGTTGATTACCTATGAGCAAACCCAGCTACACCAGTGTGCATCAGGCCGACTTTGTCGAGGTATTCCCAGCTCTCGTTTGCCTCATAGTTCATCGTCACGAGCTTTACAATATATCGCGTAAGGAAGTCCTTGCGGAACTGGATCTGTGCGTGGTCTTGCGACAGCTCCTCCAGCTTTGTTGGCGCGTCGCCTTTAAATCCAGTCTGACGCGGCACGAAGGCTTTTGCAGTGATGTCGAAGGAAAGGAGTGTCGTGTATACCTCATCTATCACCTGTGGCACCAGGGGCGCAATCGCCGCTTTTGCTGAGTGAAGCGTCGCGGCATCTTCGTGCGTGAATTGAATGAAGTCGCGGAGGTATTGAACACGAGTGGGGAGATGTGTGAGGCTGGCGGGAACAATAGTCTGCATCTTGCAAGTAGGCTTGTACGTTTCTTTTGGTGATGAAGAGATTAACAGCAAGTAGTATTAGATGCGCTATTGAAAAAGAAACAGTCTATAATCTGGAGGACCTGAAGGAGAGTTTGTGATCGCCTTTATAGGAATTTTTCCTGTGGATCAGTAGGGGATAGAGACAGATCATGAGCCATCCCCAGACCCAAGGTCGAAGCCCTGGCTAGACTTTTGTCCAATATTAAAGATGACCGATTGACCGGTCGTTTCGTAAATGTGAGAGCGCTGCTTGGTAACCTGAAAATACTTACATCTCCCCTGATTGGTTTCAAGCAACACTGGAGCTATTGCCGCTGTCAGACTTTGTAAAAGTATGCCCGAAACTGGTGACCCAGTGCTATTGATCACGTTACAGGCCGCCCTATGTGCATAGAGTGATCTATTATCATTACGTCACGGAGCTTTGTGCTCCTAACAACGCTTTCTTCGTGCCTTATTGGGGTTGAGAGAAGTACCTATCTAAAAATAGACCATAGTTGAGGTCGGGAATAACACATCACAATAGTTCTTTTACGTGACTATTCCTCAAAAAATAGTTCAATCTCATACCAATACACAGCAGTTTCGTCAGTAGATGTGTTTAACTAGATGGTAGTTTCGGAGCAAACCGGGGTTGACGAGACTGTGGGTGGCCGCACCGAAGCACGATGAGCCTCAATGGCCATGAAAGTCTAGGCTCAACACAGAGAAAAACGTCCGGTGAAGTTCCACTTCCAGAAGAGAAGATGCACTTTCGACTGAAAAAATTTCAACGGCTACAATTCAACGAACGCCTAGTGTACGTGAAGGTGAGTGTCAAGTTCAATGTATGTCCAATGTTTCTCTTATTGTGGAAAAAGATGCATTGTGACCGTCCAACCCTCGACCAGCCTCGCCCATGGTCCAAACACGAGGTTGAAAAAATTTCGTTTCCTTCCGGTGGAACCCCCAGCGGAAAACCATACTCCGTAAAGTTCGGCCCATTTGCTTCGGGAATTCGTGAACGCCAAGGATATACGACCCCCCACTTTACAATAAGCCTTTAAATCCACACTCGCACCAATGAATATACCTCTACTATCTCACAACGGAAGTACGATGTCCTGTTCATGACCAGCCAAGCATTCAAATGCTATTGACACTTTCATACCATTGTATCACGCTGCCGATGAGGAAAGCCCAACTACCCCAAAATGTAGATAAAGTGCTTTGGTAAGCTACCCCAGAGCTAGCTTCTGCGGCATAACCTAGGGCACCACACAGCGTGAAGCCGATAGCACCGATCATATTCCAAACTGAATTGGTGCTTCATTCAGGAAAGGAGTAGAAAACAAGAAAAAATCCTTACATCCGACTTGCCAGCCGAGGTTGAGCGGCGATAGCTTATACCATTTTTCTTGAGCTTCAAGCATGATAAAAGTTCTACAAATAGAATATAAGTCATGTGGTAGGAAGTAGGGGAAGTGTTTTTACGCGCTGATAATAAAACCCGAACCACCTATGACTTGTGGTGTCCAGAAGACGCCGTCCAGTAGCTCAGTATTTGATTCGATTGCAGATTGGATTGTCGGTATGGCGGTAAACCTGACCCTCTCGGCAGGTTAAATAAACTTCTTTTAAAATAATCACACATTGCCCACCCGCTTATCCAGAATATGGTTGCAGCGCAGAGTTGGGAGAAAGCGGCCAAAAATCCAAGCTCGTGCCAATACTTCCCACCCAGAGTAAACCAAACCCATCGATGTACTGGTTTGGTTGTTTGAGAGCTTGTATCCGACTGGACAGATCCATTCGCAGTGGGAACCTCTTCGTCCTCAGATTTATGCCGAAAAACGCGCTCGACGTTCCAGCCAAAATCAACTGCCTCGTCGCGATTCCAAGCCTCTAAGATTCCGAAAATCGAGCCCACCTCGAAAATTGTGGCGCCCACAAACGCAGTCCAGCCAGAACTAGCTTCCAATTTTTTGATGTCTGGGTCGACTTCTGGAAGGAATGCAACAAATCCATTGACCACCCAGACAACGCTTCCCAGGGTGAATGCCTTTAGATATGTCAGTGACTGAGACGGTGGTGAATTCGGGGAAACTTACAATCGCAACCCACCAACTTATATTCCAATATTCTATTCTACGCATGCGACCTAATTTCTGTGTTATACTCAAACCAAAGCGGGTGTCGCCAGACTTAGGGGAGTTGGCAACGTGTCGATGCTTTCGATGATCTCGCGATGTCCAAAATAAATGCTCGTCGTCACCTTTGGTGAGGTGTATGTGCGTTGGGTGTATCAAATTCTCGACGCACCGAGGCAGTCCATTTCGGGGGTCACTCTTTCGAACAGATGGATGCAAGGGATGGTGCCACCTGGTGGCTAACATCATTGGATTCCCTTCCAAGTTTTGGGCATTAGAGAAAGAGTTATGTCTACAATGAACTTCTTATGACGTCATGGGCATGTATGAATGTTTTTAAACCTAGACATTCCGAAGACCGTGGGTATGGTCCATGGAATCAGTTGCCCTGATATCGACTTTGCACATGTATCTTCTGCACACATTTTGGCTTTGAGAATTTTAAGTTGCCATGCCCAAAATCGGTAGAAAGGTAGAAAGCTTAAGCAGCAAGCTTCAAATCTGAGTCAAAACCGTTTGAATTCACCAAGTGCATCCATTTTTGAGTTCGTGACAATTTTACTCACAAGATTGATGAAATCAAACGTTTGTGCAGGCTCCTCAAACCATCCGCTCGAGATACTTGCTATTGGTTCCAGTATGTCGAGCGGATGGTTTTACGAGGCTGCCGTTTGGGTAGAATTGTTATCGGCGTCTCAAACAAATATGTCCAATTAGCGGACATGTGACGGACGCGTACCCCCTCTCTAATTTCTACCTGGTCAATCTTCCACCTTTCCCCACACACTCTAACCATGCCCGTCGCCGTCAGAACTGCACCATTGGCCCCAGGAGGCATCAAGTCCTACTACCAAGCAAAAATCGAGACCGCAGAGCTCACGATAAATCAGAAGACACAGAATCTCCGACGTTTGGAAGCCCAACGGAACGCATTGAACGCTCGAGGTTGGCTTCATTGTAAATGAAAACAATATATACTCTAATAATTTCGCAATGATAAATAGTCCGGCTACTGCGAGAAGAACTCCAATTACTCCACGAACCAGGTAGCTATGTTGGCGAAGTCGTCAAAGTCATGGGGAAGAATAAGGTTCTGGTCAAGGTCCAACCAGAAGGAAAATACAGTAAATTTCCTATCCTCCACGAGAAAAAACCAGTTCTTGATAAGGACTTCCCCAGTCGTCGATCTCGATTCTGAAATAGACATCAACTCGCTCACACCCACCCTCCGAATCGCCCTCCGCTCAGACTCATATACCATTCACAAAATCCTTCCCAATAAGGTCGATCCCCTCGTTTCGCTCATGATGGTGGAGAAGGTACCCGATAGTACTTACGAAATGGTCGGGGGACTTGACAAACAAATCAAAGAGATCAAAGAGGTCATCGAACTTCCCGTTAAACACCCAGAACTTTTTGACTCTCTTGGGATCGCCCAACCCAAGGGCGTCCTACTGTATGGACCCCCTGGAACAGGGAAGACGCTGCTTGCGCGTGCGGTCGCACATCATACAGACTGCAAGTTTATCCGGGTGAGCGGAAGTGAGCTCGTGCAGAAGTATATTGGAGAAGGTAGCCGGATGGTCCGCGAATTGTTCGTCATGGCCAGAGAACATGCACCTAGTATCATTTTCATGGATGAAATTGATTCTATTGGTAGCTCTAGAGGGGAGAGTGGAAGTGGTGGTGGCGACTCGGAGGTGCAACGAACGATGTTGGAGTTACTCAACCAGCTTGACGGTTTCGAGGGGACAAAGAACATAAAAGTTATTATGGCCACCAACCGTATCGGTAAGTGACGCATATAGTGTCTCGCCATTGGCGTATTAAATGCCCTCCTACATAGATATTCTCGACTCTGCACTTCTGCGACCGGGCCGCATCGATCGTAAAATCGAATTCCCACCACCAGGTCCCGAGGCACGTGTCTCTATCTTGCGCATCCATTCTCGAAAGGTAATTATATCTTTGAATGATAACACCCTCGGCTAATCGGAGTGCCATCCAGATGTCCTTGCAACGAGGCATCAACCTGCGCGCGCTTGCGGAAAAGATGGGCCAATGTTCTGGTGCTGAAGTCCGAGGTATCTGCACGGAAGCTGGTAAACATATTCCCCCGTATCTCCACTTTTAATTTAATATTTTACTTCAGGCATGTATGCTCTGCGGGAGCGAAGGCAACATGTGACACAGGAAGATTTCGAGTTCGCTGTTGCAAAGGTCAGCTATTTTTCCTAGGGGTTCCCTTCCTTTCTAAATATTTTATCCCCGATCCAACAGGTGTTGAAGAAGAACCAAGAAGGGAATACATCTGTCAACAAGTTGTTCTCTTGAACGTTCCCATGCTTGTTTCTATACCACTTTAATATTAGCTCTGGTTATCGTTGAAATTTTTTCACCGTCACAGAGCCTGAAAACTAATGCATATCCAACCTGTACGGCCGTTTCTAGAAGCATATACCCCCCCAATTTCTCCATTGATAGTATCCCTGCACATAATGCGAAGAGAACCTGCGATACAAGCCCAGATATAGAGATTCAGGACGCAACACAGTATTCACCTAATATGGTCACTTATCGGGTGCTGGATCCACAACTGGAATATTCAACGGTCGATCGCGCATTACTCCGTGTTCTGACGAGTCATAACCCTTCATTGGTTAAATCTCTTAGCTCTAGACACTGACCAATTTAGTTAATCGACACACACAGTTGGACCCTCAATTACAAAAAGGCAGCGCACGCCCACAGTGAAAAACAACTCAATCCGGCCGAGTGTACGTTACGTATGCTAAGTACATGTGGAATACTTAGATTCCATCTTGCATTGTGGGCGGCGCGAGGCGGTGTGGCGGCTTCGAATGATCCGATCATGTGTGTCTCAATGACATATATAAGGATGTCTCGTTCAACTCCTTTTTATCATTTTTGCGATGGCAATTATCTGCCCCCATTTACTGGCTAACGGCAATTGCGCAGAATCTGACTGCTCATATGGGCACAACCTTTATAGTTGTGACACATGTGGCGTAGTGTATCAGACTGCGCATTTGCTCGCTAGTCATAATCGCGGAAAGAAACACCAAAATAAAGTTTCTGGCAGGAGCAATATGCTCTACTGTACTATATGCAATCGGTTCATTATTGCTTACTGTTGGACACAACACGTATCCGCCAGGCGCCACATTAAAGCTTCAAAACAGGGAGGGATACCGGCCGCCATCGAGGGAGAACATGTTACAACTGACATCCCTGGAAGCAAATTTTGCAACCTATGCCGAATCCATGTAGCAGATCATTTATGGCCGTTGCACGTTCGTGGCCGACTTCATAAAAGGCTAGAAACCTATCAAACCATGAAAGTTGTATTTGACGAGGCGGCGCGCGACAAAAACGGTGTCACTATAGAAGGCACATTCGATTTTGGTATTATCGAACCAGCAAATGGAGCCGTCGGGTCCAAACTTGATTCCAAAATCACCCTAACTATACCTCAGTCAAAGATTGCATTGATAGAAGTGAAACTTGCATCTACCGGAAGTACAGGTGCACCTTCTTCGTATGCCCCTCATTCTTATATACCACACAAATTTGAATGCTTACTCGTCATACAGTTTCTCTGTCGTCATCAACGGCTCGCTGGGTCCAGTCAGATACGGAAACCCCGTGATTACCACGTCAGTTTTTAAACAGTCGCATATTGGCCGCTATGAAGACAGAGTCGAATTTACGTTCGAAGACGTTCAGCTCAAAAAAAAGTTTATTATCTGTCGCACATTGCGAGCGATCGTGGGGAGCAAGGCCATCCATCAACTGCTGCAACCCAGAACCCCTTATACTCCCAGGGATCGTCTTGCAAGGCAACCAGAACTCGAAATTGTGGAAGGTGTCGCAGCACCTACCTTGAAAGTCATACCATATGTTTCTAGACTGCCCAAGGCCGATATTCCAAAGACTCTTTTGTCTGTATTGGGTAACGGATCCATTTCCGAGATACTTAAAAATGTCCGAAGAATGTTTTTACCATCCGTCCTGGATAGTGAATCGTATGCACGCCACTTCAAGTATCTATTATGGATAGAAGAATTTCGTATGGAGTAAGTTCCCTCGATAACATATTGCCAGTCAATTCATATCTTCCCATCAGTCGTGACATGGAGAGATATGACATGACGGGCGCAACATTGAACCACCACCGCTCTTACTACTAGTATGTGCTATTTCAGGCTCAATCTCCATAGTAGTGAATTTCTTTGCCTAGCCTGGATGTTCCTGGGCTTGCGGAGAAACGCCCGAGTGTTCTCGTTGGTATGTTCCCATGATTGAGGGGTGTCTGCAGAAATTTGTTTATTTTCACTCAGGGGATCGTATACTAGTTCAAAAGCCCGACGCCGCCCAAGGACACTGGTTCGAAGGGGGCGTACATGTCCTCCATCAAGTCGAAGTTGGCTTAAGATTCCACGGTTCCTTTTCCTGGACCTCCGGACAGCGTTATAACGTGCGCTTCAAGCTAAATCGCATTCCAATGCGGAGGCAACACCAAGCCATGGACACAGTGTTCTCGCAAGAGCGGGTGCTCTTTCCTACAATGGTACACCTACCGCCTGGGCCATACCTTACTCCCACCAAAAAGGGTTTGAAACTTTTCAATCCACTCTTGGCTACGAATCCTCCTCAGCTTCAGGCCGTGATTTCTATCGTCAACCAACCAGCAGGAGCAACACCTTTTGTTATTTTTGGCCCGTAAGCTCCTTCATCCTGACTTTGTTAAATTTACTCACCTCGTATTGAAGCCCCGGGACTGGAAAAACCATTACAATGGTAGAAGCCATTCAACAAGTTCTACTTGCAAACCCTAGGGCGAAGATCCTTGCTTGCGCCCCAAGCAATTCAGCCGCGGATCTCATCGCTTCTCGATTGAGTAGACTTAATACCGATCAACTATTCCGATTCTACGCACCGAGTCGATTCAAAGACCAGGTCCCCGATAATCTTCTTCCGTATACTTATCTTCGCAATGACATTCACTTTTCTGTGCCACCGTTAGCAAGGATGAAACAATTCTGCGTTGTCATCACCACTTGTGTTTCGGCGTCGGTGATATCAGGCATTGGTATACCTCGGGGTCATTACAGCCACATATTTATCGATGAAGCAGGCCATGCGACGGAACCAGAGGCCCTTATTTCAGTAAAGACCATGGCAGATAACGGAACCAATGTGATTCTTTCGGGGGATCCTAAGCAACTTGGCCCTATAATTCGATCCACGATTGCCCGCGAATTAGGATTAGACAAAAGCTATCTTGAGAGATTGATGGATAGAGACGTATATGACATCCAAACTGGATACGGAAAATCGTATGTCTCTTTTTGCCCATAGTTGCCTTATAAATATTTCATTATCAATTAGAGTTGTCAAACTAGTGAAAAACTTCCGTTCTCACCAAGCTATCCTCAAATTTCCGAATGAAAACTTCTACAATGGAGATCTGCAACAATGCGGGGATCCTGATGTCATCAATTCATTCATAGGGTCCTCTTTTCTTCCAGCAAAGAAATTCCCAATTGTTTTTCACGGGATATTTGGAAAGGATGACCGGGAATCCACATCCCCGTCATTCTTCAACATTGACGAAGTAACGCAAGTGAAAAATTATGTCGAAGCTCTGAGAGCCGGTCGACGCTTCCGAGTCAGTGAGTAGCACTCACTAGTGTACTAATAGGCGTAATAACTAATGAGGGGTTAAAATGGTGCAGCCGACCATGATATTGGTATCATCGCGCCGTACCACGCTCAGTGCCTCAAAATTAGGGCTGTCCTCAGGGAAGAAATCAAGGTTGGATCAGTGGAAGAATTCCAAGGCCAGGTGAGTGTTATCGCCTCTTATTTCCATAATTTTGCTTACGTCTCAAAAGGAACGACGAGTAATCATCATATCTACAGTTCGAAGTAGCAAGGAATTCGTCGAGTATGACCTTAAACACACACTAGGGTTTGTCGCCAGCCCACGTCGATTCAATGGTTAGCTCTACTATCCAACGTAAAATGTATGACCGACTAATACTATACAGTGGCAGTCACGCGGGCTAAGGCGCTCTTAATTGTCATTGGAGACCCGCGGGTTTTGTCGCTTGACCCTTTGTGGCGCTCGTTCTTGAATTACGTCTACGCAAACAAGGGGTGGACTGGACAACCTCCCACTTGGGACACTACGGCTCCCGTCAATCCAGATGGTGGATACGACCGTATCATCAGGGAAGAAGCACAATTGAATATGGACGATTTTTCTCGTCGCTTGGAGGCCCTAACCATCGCCGGAGCTTTGGATGAGGATACTGAGGCTCTAGAGGCTCAGGTTGACCGCCCTTGGCGAGATATGGAGTGATAAGAAAGCACTAACGAAATCTTGCTCCAGGCTGTGTATATCGTATTTTCTTTATCGTATCAAAAAATCATTCTGTACACAAAATTTTCTATTCACTCTATTGATTCCTGAACGAAACACAAAGATAGCTACCTAATTACACAAAATACTCTATTCTATCCGAAACGACTAGTCTTCCTTCTGCTTTGAGCCGGAAGATAAAGCACATTTATTCCAGAGGTGGTATAAACCAAATCCAAGGGGTTCAACCAAAGCTTCCAACTTCCGAGGTTTGAGTGGCGGGGAAATAGAGTGGATAACAAAGCTGAATATCGATACATACCATGGTTAAAAGCGGTACTTGACCTCGTAAAATTACCCAGTGAGACGGCTATGCTGTCCATCGAAAACGGCCGACCGCATGGCACATTCTACTTGATTAGCATTTAGTTCGAGTATCAGAATCCATACAGAGCATTGTAATCATCTTCCGTGAATTGAAGATTGTTGAATAAGTAGTGCACGTTGCCCGCGGTGGCTTACCTGTGTAAGCTGGATATTATTAGAGTAAAATTTCGTGCTGTCAATCTCGTTCCCATACTTCACTTATGTATATTCAAGTTCCTGGACTCGCCTGCAGATGCTCCAGCGTCTTGGTTGGTGTGTTGCTGATTAGATTTCTCACTTCGCTAACTTTGCTTACACCCACATTCTGGTTCAACTGTCAACATCGAACAAACAACTCTACAGTTGCGAAAAGAGAATCATAGTTTCCTCAGCTCCGCTACCGGACACGAAACCGGCGATTGATACTATACCATCCTCTTCGGCCTATGGAAACCATGAGAGCAGTCTTCAACAACGACTTCTAGCCACGACCAAAAACCACACCCGACCAGGCCATTTTTAATCTTGACTCATAAATCCAAGTTGGATGTTTTGTTCGCACTTCAGTAGCCAAAAGTTTCTCTCCGCCTGCGGCCTTTGGAGTATAATTTTATTTGGCGCCGTCATTTCCAATTTTGAATACGATCTGCGCGGTGTACCGAACACTTCTCGTCAATTCAATCTTCAAAGTCCCCGCCCGCGCCCAAAGTGTTGACGAGATAAATGTACACGACATGTAGGCTGGGCCGGGAAAATCGTAAGCCTGTAGTTCATCTTATTTTGAAAAAAATCTCGCAAACTTTCTAGCGCGCTACGCAATCAGGCCTGTCAAGAAATCCCATTCTCATGACACGATCCTCAAAGTCCCAACTAAGAAGCCCTATCACGGGGAACGGCAATTTTCAAGTCAGGATGGTTTTATGATAGTTCTCGTTTGCATTTCACGGGGCACCCTTCAAGAGTAATTGAGAACGTCCATCGTACAACTTTATGTTGATTTATTTTTGAGCGTGTAAGTGATATATAAGTTCCAAGGAAATTTTAAATTTGACTAATTGAAGTATTATAGATAGTATAGAATACAACATTGGTGCAATACCATCATGTCTTCCATGCCCACTGTGTGTAGATAAGACTGTGAAAACCGATGAAATCAAATTTTGTCCGTGGAGAGTTGTACTTGCAAGGACGGCTTGGACAGGTATGTGTTTTGGCAAACAACCCAAATTCATAGGATACATTGCGTTATACAAAGGAATAACGCCAGTTGATTATGATTATTATTTCCGCGGTCAGAAGCACAAATAATCGCTTAAGAGTGATCTAGAACTTGTTACAAACCCACGGCGATGCAATGGTTAGTGATACACGAGTCATCTGAGGACAACCACGTACTAATGGATATATAATGACACTTAGATGAGCATAAACTCTCCTTATTGTCATCGACAAACCCCAAATCTTGTTGTTTGGTCTTCCTACATATAGCATTGCCTTTTTTGAAAACTATCGTCATTCAAACTTAGTCAACATCCTAGTTAAGCCATCAGTAAGATACAGGTGTTCGATGAGCATACAAGGTGAAAGTTATTCACAGATAGGCATAATTGGACATGAATGATTTTTCACGTCAGATGAAGGCATCGAAAATAAACTTGGATAAGCACGCCGAAGCCTCAGAGGCCCAGGTCGATCGCTCTTGGCGTGATATGGAATAAGATCATGAGGCCATACAGCCTTGTGGTTTATCTAGCTTATTCTTGGATCAGGGTATACCTGTTCCTGATTAATGTGGTGCTTAATAGTACTTAATGAATACTCATTAGGTTGTCCTAAAAACGACATTGACGCCCTTCCAGGTTGAGTTGGCAATCTCAGGCTATGAACCATGATCACATGCTTGCATATCCTATTGTCTATACCTGACTTTCTGTCCACTTTCCGTGCTCCGATCCCATGACAAAAAGTAGGAGTCCCTAGCCTGGTAGACCCCGGCTTTCTAAACAATTTGCCTGCTTGAGGATTTTGTACCCTTGAATTTCGAACTGACAGAAAGATCGGCTGCGCTCATGCCTAATCGCATCCCTGTCCGAGTCAGTGACAACTACCACATGCACAGCGCGTCAAATGGCCCACACTGAGAGTACTCAAATGTAATCCTCGAGGTCAATCATGCCGGAACGCTTCCTCAAAAGGGGATAATAACTCGTTAAAGGAGATATATTGGACGTACTCGTCCTCTCCTGACCAGGTCACCAGTACCGAGTTCTCGACGGTGTCTATATGCCAGACTAGCGTAAGAGCTCCCAATCTTTTCACCGACTTGGATTCCTTAGCCAATCAGGCTTCAGGCTTCGAAGCCTAGAGGAGGTAGGCCGGTCCCCCGAGGCCCGAGGGCCCAATAGATCCTGCTGATTGGCCAGTGCGGCCTAAATTTACACTTTATACGCTCGAACACAAGCAGGGACCATCAATCCCACTAAAAAGATCTGACAGGTTATATAGTCTTCCCTGTCCAGGTTCCACCCTCGTTCTCCACCAGGCGCCAGCCGCACAGACCAAATTTCGGATCAGAAAGGCGTGCAAGTTTTCTACAGAGTAGCAATCGTGTGGTATGTAAGTAATGATACACGAGTAGGTACAAGGTACTCAGAAATAAAGGAGACTGCTATCTAGGTGCGTGATCCTGGATGGATGATAACGAGAAAAATTGAAGCGGCAGTAGTATGACTGTTCAGCATGTGAGTGTGGATGGTTGGGTGGAGCGGCCGTGAGATCCGGGGCGAAAAGAGGGCCGTAGGTGTGTGGCTCGGTTTCGTACATATCCGTCGTGGATGGAAAAGTAAGGTTGTGTAGACATGGGCTTGTCATCGTCATCGTGGGAGGGTGCTATTGCTAATAAAGACAGTAATGGCGAGATGATGCAAGAAGCTATTGCTATATATGTGAAAGAACGAAGAGATGAGTTTTAAGATGAGGAAGTGTCGACCACTATTAAAAGCGGTTGAGAATAAAAACACAATTTAATGTTACAGCAGTTTTGACTGCTTCAGATGCTGCCGAATAACCATATCTCGGACTGTTGGATAAATATAAGACTGTTAATGTTTGGAACGCAGCAGGGCCGGATTGCAACGCACCACTTGCTATGATACCAGCTGTCGTTGCTGTATCCTTTCGTAGGGAAAAGATGAGCAGATTCTTGATACAACAGACCATACGGGGGACTAACCGTCACTGATGTGCAAAAAGCGTAAAATTTCCGCGGGTTTGGAGAATATTCTCTGTGGATGGCGCTGAATTTCCCTCGAAGGTCTAAAAGAGAATGTTTATTTTCGTATGATGGAATTGTAAAATCAGCAACCCACATTTACTGACACTATCTAGATCATTCTCGCGATCACCATAGCTTCTGACGTATCTGGAGAGCCTTGACAAGTTTATCAATACATATATAGCTGTATTGAATGAAGAAGCCGCTCACTTGATGCCAGATTTGAGTTTTGATTCGAGGATATCACATTTGTTGAGGAAGAGCACGAGGTCCACATTTGCTAACAGCTTGTTGGAGCACACGGCTTTCCACAACAACACGGAATCTTCCTGGTGAGCAATCAGGAAATAATATATGAAAATAGGGGTTGGACATACCAGCCTATTCACGGAACGGTCCTCCAATAAAACCTGGTCAAATCCCGATATAGGAGCAAGGAAGATGATGGCGTCAACTTTAATGAAGGTGAGGAAATGATAAGCCATTTATATCCGTAATCCATACCATCATCGAAGAATGGAGCCCACGTCGCTGCACGTCCTTTGAGCATTGAATAAGTCCAGAATTAAATCAAACGCTTACGTCTCTGAATACTGTCAATGAATACTCGGTCAGGATCGAAAAGAGATCAAAACCTACCTGACTTCTGCTGCCACCGACATCCACTATTCGCCATTCAGTTCCGCTATCTCGTCCCGCTGTCACTTCCATTTCGAATTTGTACTCCGAGACGCCGACCGTCTTGAGACGAGCCTTGAGAACATCATCTTCCAATAACAGAAGTGGGTCAGGACATATCCAGGAATAGATTTGTAGTCGTACCATCGTTGGGCATATAATTTAGAGACGTCACACGTTCCAAGTCATTGAGGAAGCTAAAAACGAACCAAAGATTATTATCAGACTTATTGCCGGCCAGGTCGGCGGACGGAACTTACAATCCAGGGTGTTCCTCTAGTCGCACTTTCTTCCTTTTCAAAATTTCTCTCACTACTTCATCATTCCAAAGTAGCATCATGTCCTTCCGACATTGGTTTAGTACCTCTTGAGGCTCATCGGGTGTCTCTAAACCAGTGTTACCGGCGCTCGTCGGGCGGCCGGCATCAAGTGTTGTGTGGGGTTCATCGCTTCCGTTGTAACTCGGGTAATTGACTCGGGCTTTCGACATGGCACCCTTCCATGCGGCTCCTGGTCTGACGAAAATTTCTTGGGTCCGAAACGAATTCCCCCCAAGGATATTTTGAGCCTGGCCCGGGGGGTATGTGTGTGGGCCGACAAGGTGGGTTGCTTCATCCTCGTTTGGAGGAACGAGCTTTGCAATCAAAAGGGCTTCGATATGCCTCAGGGGTAGGAGACGCGATTTGAGTGCCTCTAAGGGGGAGTTGTTTAACGTCGCTGACGAGGGGTTTGAGCGCGACGCCGGTCCATCAGAATCGGATTCCCCATCAGATTCACCACCATATTCACCCCGGTTTTCACTAAAGTGATTGCCCTCGCCGTTCCCGTTTGGCGCGAACTCCTGATTCGAGAAATCGGTTGAAGGCAGTGGTGGGATATCGGTTGGTGCGAGGGGAGGCCGTGTCCGCGATATACTGCGTGCACGGAAACGTGGAGAGGAGAAGGGTGATGTTCGGGGTGATAGTTGGGAAGTAGTTGAAGATAGGGTATCGAGAATTATTCGTACTGAACGGAGAATGTTCAATTGGATGATTGCACGCCATAGTATTCGCTCTTCTCGGAAAGCAGTCGGAGTGTACAGCCGTTGAAATTCTGCAATACAGGTCTGTAAATGACTCGAACGGAGTGGCCGAAAAACTCACGCCTGAGGGTGGTAGATTTGCCTGCGTTATAATTAGCGCAAGTAAAGTAGCCTAAGTAAGATAAAATTCTACTCACCAGACTCACTCTGACCCAAGAGGAGTAGCCTGACGATTCGTTTTTTCCGACGAGCGTGTCGTTCAGCCTTGATTTCTGCATCTATGGCCAAGCTAATTTGATTTGCATGTTCCTCGCGTGCAACACGGAGTTCGCGCTGCTCAGTAGTCTCATCTGGAGGTGGCCTAAGGACCTCGTCGAGGGGATCATCTGTTTGCCTGTGAGTACGAGCTGGAACAGGCATTGGAGTGATTGTGGGATGGTCTGTGAGAAACGGAGATTGAGAGCGGTCGTGGTCAGGCACATAAAGAACGGAAATCGCCTTGAGAGATCGAGTCTTTATAAATCACGTGATTCTCGTCATTTCCTCTTCCCAGCCTCAATTTGACCCACCTGGCCTGTAAATCTCATACACGTGTTCTCAACCCCGTTCCTGACCCATACCGTCTTTTTAACAGCCCTTTTCTTCTCTCAATTCCCAGGCACCGAGGCACAATCATAATTACTGATACGACAACACTTGGACCATTTAGCGATGAACAGACTTTTCCTTCCAACAGATATGTCAAGTACAATATTTCTTAGGGGTTTGCCTCGCAACCAATTCACCTATAATTGCGGGCCTGGAAACCACCTGATCCGATGCGGTGCCTGTAATCCACAAACAATGGTCAAATCTTTTCCATATCAGTTGTGAACCGTTGAGGGGAACTCAATCTTTGCGATCGGAAATCGAACCGTATGGCTTATTCTGGGTGATCTTCTTTCAGGGCGTATCTACCGTACGTATGCTTGTAAAATTTATTATGTCAACACGCGAACCTTGACGACATATGTTCAGATATTGTGCACATATCATTGTTCCCATTCCTTTTCAACTTCGAGCGCCTAATCGCCTCAAATCAAGACGGAGACTCTTTCACCACATCCCATACCTCGCTTAACCTCTCACGACGTCGATGTCTATCTGTCCAACTGCCACGGATCTTATACGACACCCCACGAATCCACCATTCAAACCCGGAGACTTGTCTTCCCCGTCGAAGAACTTTTAAACTCCCAAAATATATTTTTCCGATTACCGCTTTCAAGGTCTTGGGGTAGAGACGTCATCGCTCTCAGGGCACAGGTGTTCTGTGTTGTGCCAGCTTCCTCCATGGATGGCAGGATGCCCTGTTAACGTTATATATAGCGTTATCAGTGCCTTTTTTGATTCAATATCGCCATATGCACACTCATTCTCTCACCCGGACAACATACTCTGGACTGGCTGACCCATTCTATTGCGTCCGCTGTGGACGATATGATAATCTAGGCTTCTTTTATTCGAACACTTTGTTCCTGAGAGTGTTGTTCGTGAAATTCGATGCCTACATCTCTCGTAATAATCAATGGTTCTTTGAACTGCACGCAACCGTTCGTTCCTGGTGGGCACCAGGGTTTAGCCGTAACGACCCCCGGCAGGTCTGCAACTTCGCACTTGCACAATAACCTTAAAAGCTGGATACCCACCTCTATTTTCGGGGGAAGCCGAAGGGAGCGCAATATGGACAGCTCACTATCATGAACTGAGATGGATTTGCTCGTACGGCCTGAAGTGGCTGCCACTGGCAGATACGTGACAAACCAATGAACGATAAGCAGCTTTCGGCAGGAGCCTTGGTCATTTTACCGTTTTACCCAGCCGTTTACCCACTCGAAGCAGCCGCTTAATCCAGCCCTTCACATATCCTAACGGAGGCGGCAATTTGGCGATCATCGCACCGTTGGTGACTTGATCTATTTTATTACCCTTATATTGCCGAGTCAAACGGTCAACGGGGGTAATTTGCTGCATGTTAGCAAAAAATGAGCCTGATAGACGGCACGGACATCGGAACGTCTATTCAATTAATGAGGGCACGCCCGGGTCATGGTACGTACTGTAAATATAAAGTGCTGTCAATACCACCCGTTCCCGCTCCACGGATACCGATATTATTAACAGTAATCATGACATTTCCACACTGCTACACACCTTGCCTTACCCGGCTATGAACGTCAAAATTGAAGAGGAGACTTCCTGCCTCTTACAAGCGGCAAGAATATTCGTTTTCGCTTTCTGATCATCCGTCAACCTATCAGTGGTGTCAGTTCTGAGCGCGAGCGCCTGAGTACATGTACTGTGTGGATGCACACTGAGACTGGGCGCGTGACCCTCGTTATCCGAGGACTGGGCCAAAATTTTTTTTTGGGGAGGGTGTCCTAGTACCAGCCAGCACTCCGGAGGAATGGGACGAGATGCCATGTAATTACTCCGTGTACATGCGTCAAGAGTGCTTGACATGATCTGTTTTGGATAGATGATCAGGCTGTTTCTCCAGTATTTCCCACCGCAGCTTAGAAACCTCCAGAAAGCAACACAAAGGGCAACGACAGCTATGGCCTGGCCAGGAGCAGAACCGCATTGCCTCCCCAGTCCCCGTGCAAAAGAAGAAGATAAACCGGTTGATCAGCGCGCACTATGATTTTGAGCGGGGTGCAAAAATAACGCCGATCGTATCAGCGGAAAATCTAACCATGATCGGGTGGGGATAAGTATGGATACGTGCTTGCTTGCATTGGGGAGCTCTTGGGCTGTGGAATACGAATTCACTCACGCATTTGCCGTCCATAGACCTTGGCGTGTGCTTGACGCGGCGTGGATTCCATCAATACATCTCCCTAGTCTGGAAAAGTCCGTTCTGGGGCCGACAGTAAATGTGATCTCGACGGAGGTAACAGTGGCATTCCGTCAGTCTGCCTATTCGGAGTGCTCGAATGGGCGAACGCCCATGGGATCGGGTTCGGCGGCGTCGAGCACAGCATTGGCGATGGAGAGCGGTTGGGCAGCTTATTATAGATGGCTCTTGAGAAGACGTGGAGGAGAGACAAGGTTCATTATGATCGCTAAACGGGTACCTGAGTGGCTGTGGGACCTGGGACTTGGGCATGATTGAATTTTTTTTTTGAAGTCCAGATCTCTTGAGAATCTATGGAAAGGTGTAAGTAGACTAGAATGTATAATGAAATTTAGATTTGTTGGGTTTATAGATTGGCAAATCAATACTATTATTAATGGTCAATATCATATGAAGTTGGCAGCCCAATGAAAAGCGGGTTCAGCAAATTTGGAAATGCTAGGGGCAGGTAATATTGACCACAAGTATCCCTCCAACACATGGTTCAATGGTCTAGTGGTTATGATTTCTGTCTCACACCAGAAATCTTTCAGAATTTATTTCCGAAATTCCGAAAGATTTCTGAGGACACAGAAGGTCTCCAGTTCGATCCTGGATTGAACCACTTTTTGCATTCAACTTTGTATTCTAAACTACCTCGACTCGTTCATTAAGAAACAAGGATTTAAAATTTTATCCACATGGGTAATCCTACCAGATGAATAACCAACGGCATCAGACACGCTGCTCATGGTATGATCTTATATTTTGACCTCAGGTGAGCCAAGAAAATGTTTCACGACATGTAATTATCTCCGTAGTATTTTAACTTCATAGTTCAATTTCTTTGATGTCCTAGGACATTGATCCACCAATTTTAACTTGATAACCATAATTGTGGATACAGTAAAGGGATGCTATTGGCAAAGCCCTTGGTTTATTTATTTTTGACGGCGTCAGGGCTGCGATCAACTAACCTTTGTCTAATTGGTATTATATAGAGAACACTGGACAAAAGTGATACACGGGGTAATTGGATTGGGAGTATCGATTTCATATATATTAGGTTCTGGTATAACTTATTTCCACAAGTCATGAAAGACTTTTGGAATATATTTGCCATACTTACTTTGGGCGGTTTAAGTCATGCAATGTGGAGATCAGACCCTGGCGGTAAATATGGGGTTCAATGGTCTAGTGGTTATGATTTCTGTCTCACATGGGCGGACACAGAAGGTCTCCAGTTCGATCCTGGATTGAACCATTTTTTTTGGAAAATTGACTCAAATACTCTACAAATTCTACATCAGGTCTAGTTGAACTATATGTGCCTCCAACACAAAGCATGTAATACCAGGATTGGAGCCATGGCTATTGGAAACCACAGAAGCTATTCCTTGTGGGCGGGCGCACGGGCGACTCACATAATCGGAAAGGATACCCGCTGTTACCCTATGTTATTAAGTTGATTTTATCAAGTCCATATCAAGAGGGTATAAGATAAATACATCCCATTAAGGGGCAGGCATTCGAGGAGGTATCCGGGCGTCTGCCGGCGGTGGCCGATTTGGAATAGGAGAATGGCTATGACTTCGAGACCCGCTCTGCCTCACCATTGGCGTCGTTTTGTGGAGACGTGTCCGCTCATCGGCATCCAGATCATCATCCTCATCATCTGACTCTTCCTCCCGCAGCCGCTGTAATCCCACGCTCTCTGGTGCGTTGCCATTCTGTTGATCATGTTCCTCAAATGCATTGAACAACGTCGATGTTTGATTGCGGTATAGCGAACTGCGCCGCCCGTGACCGCGCGCTGGTGGTGCGGGGCCAATGCGGGTGTCTCCATTTGGCCAGCCATCGAGCGACATACGCCCTTGTAAGCTCAGTCGCGGATTCATTAGACCACCTTCGAGCGCCGAATGTGTGGCATGGTCAAGCGGGGATTCCGGAGCGCGAGAAAGGTTCAGAAGATGTACCCCCATAAAAGTGACCGCAAATCCAGTCAAGAGCGATACTGTATTGGTAGCATCCGTAGTATTGAAGCCTTGAAAGAGAATCAGGGAGGCGACGGCCGTGGCGGTCGAGAAACCAACGTAATACATAGGGTTGACGCTAAATATCAGGTACTTTAGTAGAAATCAATGTACATCATTAAAAATACGCACACGTTAGTAGAGAATGTATCGAGCGCCTTATTGAAGTAATTCATCTGAACCAAGATACAAAGTGCGACTATGATGCCGAACACATATGTGCTAGGATGGGAGAATTGATTTTTCCCCCCAAATGTCAATTTTACAGCTACACCAAAGCCTTTGATAGCCATGACCGAAATAGACCCAACGAGGGAACAAATTGAAATGTAAACAATAGGGTTTGATCTTCCGTGTTTTGGCGCAACGCCGTATATCATGACCAGAGTGAAAATGAGGACCGTGAGGCAGTACATTAGGAAACCTGGAGATTGATATTGAACACATTCCATGACCCAAAATGATAGTGAAGCCTACCTGGTCGTAGGGCATAACTAAGAATTTCATCAACGGTTTCTACCGGTTTGTCTTCTGGGGCGTGAAGGACGATAATCAACGACCCGATCAGGCATAATGTACATCCAAGCCGTCCAAGATGGCCCAGTTCTTCGTTAAGTAGGAAAGAAGCCAATACCGCTCTTCGTACTTGGATAAGTCAATAGGCCATGGCAAATTGGGCTAAACTCACCCAATTAAAACGCTCAATGCTCCTAGCGGGGTCACCAATATCGGAGGGGCGAACGTATATGCTGCGAAGTTAGCGACTGCGGATGGAATTTAGGTGGGGCTCTAAGATAAACCGTTGTAGTATAAGCTCACTTTCACCAATGACCACTAAAAAACATGTTTTGAGTATTGTCACCATAATACGGGACAAAGAGGATGAACGCACATGTAGTTATTCCTGCCCACCATATAGGATTCTTAAGATATGAAAGGTTGTCGGAAGCCGATTGTGCACCGTACGCCGAGTTGCGAGCAGCTGCATCGTTTAATCCCTGTTGAAAATTATTTTGGAATGTATGACACGACATGAAAAATATCCGTACCTTTTTAGTAATAATGAAGCTTGTTCCGATGGCGACTGAGCTAGAGACGGCAAGTGCTAGACCGATGTATTTATCCTCTACCATAGTGAGAGGGTTGGACGTGAGAGATCTGGAGAGTGAAAGGCCACAGGCCGGGGGGAAGAGAGTTGTCAGGACCTGGTGCGATGAGAGAGGTACGAGGAGGCGATGGGCCTTTGGACATTTTCGTGGCACTATTGTCCCACGTGCTGTTGTTTGGACAAGCGCTCCGGCTACCGATCCCGGTCTAAAGTCAATTCAAACCAAACTTGTTTTCTAAACAAAAAAATATTAAGCCCGTAGGCCGGATATATACGCAAGCTATCTACTGGCTATCCAACAGGTTGCAGCGAGGACTATATGTACGTCTAGCGACTTTTATGTTAAGGTTTCATACATAAAGAGGAGGTATTGTGAATCTCGCCCCTACGGGCTGGAGAAGCTGTGAGAGGGGGGGTGGCCAAGGTATTTCCAAGAAAAAGATGAAATGAAACCAAGATGCAAGTTGTCCGTAGGTGAGTGGAGAGGATGATGGAGTGGGATATGCACGGTAATGGGAAGGGGGCTGTTGGAATGATAAAAGTTAGGTCAATAATAATGAACAAGACAATACTGATTCAGAAATTTGCAGGCTTGAAGGGCGCTCTCAAGTTGAACTTGCAAGACTCAATTCATCGAACTAGAATATCTTGCTCATCGCGGTCGACTGGCATACCACAAGGAATTTTTAACGTGAGAATGCCATCTTCCAGAACCGCATCAATATCTTCACGCTGGAAATACAGGCCAAAAAAAAAAACAATCAAAACAGACAAACCCAAAAAGCGCCGATGAAAAGCGCACTTTGATATCTGACGGCACAGGAATTGTTCGCATGAACTTGCCAAATTTCCTCTCTCTTACATTGTTTTCTTCTCCTCCCGCAGGCGGTGTAGGAAACGTTGGGGAAGTTTGCCCCGAGACTACAATTTGCCTCACGCCATTATACTGGCACGTCGAGAGTGTCACCCTCAGATCCGTCTTTTTCACGCCAGGAAGCTCGAGCAAGACAGTTAATAGTCTAGTCTCTGGGTCAAAATTTGTATCGGTTCGGATAATGTACGGCCTTTGATTCGGAATAATCCTTGGGACCACGCGAGGCAGGCTCAGATCTTGCAGGACTGTCGGGGAACTAGAAACACACCCTCGGCAAGTGGCTTTCACACATAAAGCGAACAAGGAGAACACACCTCATCCCGGACCCGAAACTTGCGAGCCGACTTGCGGGCGACGGTATTGCAGACAAAGGCATAGCAGGTGATGGTATTGCAGGCGAAGGCATAGAAGAAGAGCCACCACTCGCAAATCTCACTTGCTGTTCTCTTGGTCTGTGTGTTGCCGATGAACTTCCGGCAGCACTGGGAGGTCTTCGGTACGGATGGGGCTGGTGGTGAGCTTGTGGACGTGTTGGTCTCATTGCCATAGACGATCCGGAACCTGAAGCTGTTCCAGGACGCGCAGCAGTATCAACATGAAGGCGATGTGACTCAGATTCCCTGTGGTTTCGTTTTCTCTCAAGTTTGCTCACATGATGAAGCCGAATTGGGGTATCATCATGCGCTGGCCCTCGTTGACTGGGAACAAGGTGTTGTGGTTCATCTAGTTGTATTATCTGAAACTGTGGTTGAGGTGGTTGTGATGGAGCAGTCGGGGAATGGAGCTCATGTTCATGT
Organism: Collybia sordida; assembly: GCA_037014335.1. Taxonomy (NCBI): domain Eukaryota; kingdom Fungi; phylum Basidiomycota; class Agaricomycetes; order Agaricales; family Clitocybaceae; genus Collybia; species Collybia sordida. The sequence goes on along the minus strand of JAYKXK010000010.1, from coordinate 1,270,886 downwards.
TGATGTTGTGGTAATTGCTGTTGAGGTTGCAGTTGCTGTTGATGTTGGTGTTGATGTTGTTGGGTTGGCTGTTGCTGAGACTGTTGCTCTTCACGTTCAACTGTTTCCCACTGAGGAAATACGTCAAGTGGCGTAGATGGATTTGAATATTGTTCACCAGGAAATTGTCCGTAGGAGTATGACATGGCAAAAAAATGCCTCCCATTCTCGCAAACAGGCGGCTTTTATAGGGCGGGGTCACGCCGAGTCATTTACCTCCGCTTCCGTCGAACAATGACCATGAGGCGCAGGGACCCCAAGAACTAGAAGGGTTTCCGGGGTCCCGTCACGGCGCTTAGCACAGCCTCCGTCGGGATTCCACGTGCTCCCGCCCCACAATAATGTCTCTCTGAACCTCAATGCAAATATATACATTTAAGGATTGTCTATAATGCTGTGAAGAGATGTTCTATCTTCCATTATACTCCTACAACACACCGTCGGAAGGAATGAACCAAATGAGACATAAATATCTACCCCAACTCAGTAACTCCGTCGTCTGATCCTTGGAGTCAACACTAGCCATTTTTGATGACATTGGAGACTCCGTTGACTCCAGCAGATTCAGTGGCTGTTACGCTTTGACTGCTTGCACGACTTCGGGGCACAAGAGTCCCCGTCTCCGCGACTCGTGCGCCCCTATCGACGCTCCCTCTCCGGCTTGTGTCAGGAATTCCCCGGAGACTCCCAGTTTCTGTGACGCGCCAATCGGTGCCTCTTCGGGCGTTAGAATTCCTCCGACTCAAAGGTTCCACTGGAGATAAAGAATGTTCTCGGTGCGGCATGTGATACGACACCGTAGGAGATCCAAATGATGAAGACAGTGATGGTGGAGGGACTGACGGATAGGAAAGACCACGAGACGGCGCTCCGTGAGACACCCCAGGATTAGAATTCAACGAAAAAGATGAAGGAGGGCTGGTGATGTTTGTATTTGGGCTCAGCAAACTGGTCGGATTCGTGACTGGTGAGAATGGAAATGGTGACTCAGAGGATGAAGGGGAGTGTGAGAGTGGTGCGCTGCCCTCAAGTGTCTGGACAGGTCGGTGAATTTGCGATGGCGGCCGGGGAATAGGGACACCGTGGGTTGAGCGGGAACTGTGGGTTGAAAAGTACATGACAGACGTCGAAGGGGAAGACGTATTAGAGAACGATGATGACGATGATCTGAGGTGTGTAGGTTGTGAGTATGGGTCAGCCGACGACAAACCTATGAGGTTGTCTACCGATAGGCCTAGCTTGAAAACTGTCAATATGGTGATAAACGCCCATAGAAGCCGGGGTAACATACACGACTCCTATGTTCTATAAGTTCCTCGCGATATACTTCGTTGAGTCTAGTGACACGAATATAATCCCGCTCAGCATCCACGAGTCTGTTCCTCAGCTGTTCATTCTCTCGGCGCATGGCTTCCAGCATGATCTCCGCACTGGGTTCGCTTGGGTTTGCCGAAGTCATAAAGGAACGAAATCCTAAACCCGTCTCCGGCGAGGTACTGACGCTACTATTAGACGTCCCCCCGTATTGGTGCTGCGCCAAACGCAATGCTGTGAGCTCCCGCGCCATCCTGTTCACCTGAGACTCTGATTCAGCTTCGCGAGTATTTTCAAGATTTATCTTCTCCTCCCGTAGCTTTGAATAATTGATGCTCAGCGCCCGGTTCCTAAGTATAGTTACACACCTGTTCAAGCTTCCGAGAGAGTATATTTATGATACGTTCCTCCTCAGCTTCATAAGCATTGATGAGATCTTCCCTGCTGCTTGAGCTGTTTGTCGACAGTCGCCGGATGGGGGGAGAATATGACATTCTCTTCAGGACTTCTAAAAGCAACAGTAAGGTCAGGAGTGTGAAGTCAGGCCTACAGTGGCAACCCGACGTCGAGAGAGATTCACAGGCTTAGGTTTTTACGTGGTTGGTGGTTGAGAGGCATCTGTGGGTATCCTTTACAGAACCCGAATTTCCGATAGCCGGCCCGCTGCATCTCAACAACACACACACACATACACATAATTTCATTCATCACATTAAAGCTACCAACTTATGAAACCGAGCCGGTAAGGGCATGGTACCTATCCCAGACGGTGTCTAGGCAATCCCATGGGCCATGATCCACAGCCGATGTCGCATAGCTGTAATTCACCGCCACGGTACAGAATCATCCCACATGGATGATGGATTCATGATGATATTGTTGGCGTGGGGCTATCCTAGCAAAGTTGCGTTGCAAAGTGTGCCACAGACAAGCCCATGATGACACCCTTAGCAATGTACACATCTGACGGTCGAGCTCTTTCCCTCCCGACAACACTGGACTACAGTGCGCTTTTGATCTACTCGGACGCATTAATTTAGTATTTCCCGGTAATTCCTCAGAAAATTTAGATGGGTGAAATTCTATGGGAGAGGGTCAAAAGTAGCAGAACCCTGCACAGCCCTAGATGGTCCGACTCGGCCAAGTCGTGGGTGGAATCAAACTATGCAGTGCGGTCCGGTAGGTATCACATTCAAGAAACTAGGGTTGTGTTGCAGTTTCAACCAAAGGGCCACCTGTTCCAGTGACCTTGATACATTGGACTTCAGATGACTGATATAGGCCGGAGCGATAGACATGGTCTCGTGCTAGGTCTATTCAATTGGGACTTCCGCCCGTCCTTGGACTGATACCTCCCCTTTTCGCCCGGTCATGATAATAAGCGGCGCTCCCTCTGGGCAGAAATTGGTGCCTAGCCTCAAGAAGGACGCATTCAATAACCCTCTTGGTGCTTTATAATTTCATTACCACATGAGGCATTGTGGGCTGTACCGCCTTCATTCCGATAAGTACATTTCCACGGTTGTGTATTTTTTTGCTCGAGGTCCGCCGGTAGCCCATCATGAATTCTCGGATTTTTGTTGCGGAAGCCGAGGACGTAACCTAAATAAGGGACGTCTTTTCAGTAATATGTTCTCCAAATACCCACGTGTAAACCACTGTGCAAGAAATGTTGGTGGTTCACACCAAGTCATTTACATACGCGTCTATCGGCTTTGATTGGATATTTGCGGTTCGTCAAGTAGAAAGGGTGTCGGTGTTATTAAGCACCAACCGATGGGCATAATCACAATTTTAATTACCTTGAAGATGTCTTTTATAGAGTGTCTATGGCGCGTCTATGGAATCAAAAAGATGGATTTTCTCGGTTATGACATCCTCTGGTGGATTCAGAATCTTCGTGTGCAGAATGGCCCGGCTGGATGGGTAGTTTTATTATATCCTACCCTTTCTGCCCTTTTGCCAGCTTTCCCCACAATAGAAATTTTGATGAGAGGTTTAAATTTAGAGGGCATTTTCGAGCGACCTCTTGAAGTGGTACTCTTTTGTATTTCTTTTGTCAAGAAGATCACCCTTTTTTTTTCTTTCCTGAAGACCTTTCTCGCGAGAAAGTGATGGAAGCGCAATAGGGATTGGTAGCAGCTGCGGGGAGCGTGGAACTTGATGCTTTCCGTTTTCCGTCTTATTGGATTATCAGATATCTCTTGTGATGAATAATCTCTCGAAGAATAATTTATATCATCGGAACTTCATCTCAACGAAAAGACACAGGAACCCCACCCCTAAATAACTGGCCCTGCCTGTTCATATTTTCCTGGCGGTGTATTTCGAGGTTCCTCCATAACTCACCAGGTTCTCATCAAGGGTTTAACGAATTCAACATAGAATACACCCCGCTGATGGAATCTAGCGAAAGGCCCCATTTTCAAAGACGACTCAACGTGTTGTCTCCAATAAGCGGGGTAACTGTGTATAATAAGGCGTAATTCTCGAAGATCACTGCCGATCCTATTTTCCAATATACTAGGAAGCCGACCCCAGTTGAACGCCTCGAGGATCCATTGATCGGTGACGCCCATGGCCGCCAGTGCTTCATCAGCAAGTTGCAAGGATATCGTGAGAGAGACTTCTGTCAGTCTTTGTGAGGGGATCTGTTCGAAGACACCTCGCATGAAGGTTTCGAAAGTATGCGATTCATTACCGATATGGCCCTCAAAATGGATGGACTGGACAGTACTGAAAGGAGTAAAATTGATGCGATTCAGGTTTTCCATATCTGCAAAAGTTTAGTAAGAGAAGAGGCGTGGACTCGATTAAAATATGGAGCATACATGTTTTAAAGCTCGAAGGTAGTCGAATATGAAGATGTTGAACTGAAGGTCCGATTGCATCGGAGTACTTGCATGTCGTTGATATCTCTGCGGGCGAGCTGTTCAAGTTCATAGAAAGGGTATGGACATGAGGGATGGTGTCCTGAGCGTGGAACCAATCTAATAGCGCGTCCGACGCCTTAGTGACTTCCAGAAGTCGAATAGATACTGTCGTAATTCGCCGGAATTGCGTCATATCCAAAGCTATTGTTGGCATTGAAGATTCGGTCACCGATAATGTCGCCAACTTAGGGATGGAGCATATGTATTCAAAAAATGGTACAAGGCTTCCAATTTTTGATTTATGGAATTCCAACTCTTGGACTGACTTGAGTTCACCAAGTAGGCCCCAAAAAGGTGATATTTTGCAGAATGAGAGACAGAAGAAACGGATTTTCCTAATGCCCTGAAGGCGCGAGATCAAGCGTATTCTGTCTGCGGATACGTATCCTTTGATAGGGGTCGAATCGTGCGTTAAGAAGTTTTTTGGCCCAGTAATGGTCATCTGCTTTAACGCAGGTGCGATGCTGCACCAGGGGCCATCCAGGAGTGCGAGGAAGGTGCACAATTCGGAACATACAACGTTTACCTTCGAGAAGAGGTGGTATCGGGACGAGGAGAGGAAAAAAGAAGCTGCGAGGCCACACGCCGACAATGCCTGGCGATCGTCGTGAAGATAATTGACGATTTCATCCTGAATTTCTATGGGCAATGGAGTGATCATATCCGTGTGCTAAATCAACAAGGGTTTAATGAACATAATACAACGAACAAAAGAGTTGGGTATACCAAAAAGAATTTTTTCAGCGGATGCAACACACTGGTGGGCGGTAGTTCGAATCTGTCCAGAATTTAAACGTGTGGTGGTGACGACCCTGGGGTACCTCAAATATGCTGAGGACCTTCCCTAAGTATCAGTTCGTGACGCCACGATGTGACTGTTCCCAGGCTTCGTCGAGCGTGGGCCCTCGAGCCCATTAACCATCACCCCCAATATCCTTCTTGAGATTAGCGCCTCTCGTAAATGACGAGGGATGCTCTGCCTCCTTTGATGCATGTGGAGTGAAGTTTCTGTTGTAAGTGATAATATCAAGGCGGGGTTTGGAAACATTTCTTGGCGTTTGGGTGAAAATTAATGAGGAAGGAAGTCCGGTGGTACGAGGAATTGGGTTCAGACTCTGGAAGTGCATCGATGGACGTTGAAAAGGTTGATTGACATTCTTAATTTCTCAAGGGCGCATTATCGGCCCGACAAGACCGAGCTTGGCACGTGCTCCCGTTGGGTTTCTAAAGTATCCCAGTGGGTTTTTTTACCAACATATCAACAACGCGGATTTAGGCCAAAAAAACAATATAAGTACGATAAGAAATGAAAGGAGTCATGTGCTATTTGCAGCGGGTATGTTATCAAAAGTCATAGCCCTCGACTTTGAAAACCTTCCCATACTGAAGGTAACTGTCCATAATTTTGAGAATCGGCTCGGGCAATCCCATGCTCAGTAGTGTGAACGAGATTTTTCCATGACCGTGTATTTGGCCAAGCTTAAAGAAGCTTCGCGCAATCTGTGTGGGGTACTAAAGTGGTGTAAGACTGGATAGCTTGTGAAAATACGAAAAATGACGTACCGTCATCTCCGTATACTCTGCATATTGGTATGCGGCGACCCGGATGGCGGTTTGGATCGAACGTTGAATGTCACCCTCATCTGCGTACATCTCCATAAGTTTCGCCCATGGTTTATGAGAGTATCTTGGAGTATCAAGACATCGTTGATACGCCTCTTTAGCCTCTTCTTTGTGATGTAGCCGAAGTCCAAGGTCACCAAGAATCTCCCATTCCAACCCCGTTTTGCGGTAAGCAACGTGCTGCGTCTTGAAATGCGCAACTTCGGCCCGGAAAATCGTCCACACTCGCAAATCCTACATCTGCCATTAGAAGGTTTCAGGGTACAAGCGACAAGACCTTACTCACTTCGTATAGCACCATGAATAGATTGTCTAGCCACCGTTCGCATAACCGTTTATTACTGAATGAAAACGGCTCTTGTGTAGGTGTTGGGGTGGAATCACCGGCTGATTGCTCACCCTCCGATGCAGCTGCTTGGACAGGCTTCTCAAGTGTATCTGAAACCCCGTTCTGTTTCGGGTCGCCATTGACCGAGGGGGCGGCAGTTGAGACGTCTTCTTCTCTTTCACGGTCAGACTCAGTGGAGACCCTGATAGTTGGAATGAGGCTTGTAGCGTCCAAATTCGATCCGTTGACATCGACAGCTGATTCGGCCGTCGTTGTTGGAGATACCATACCACGGGTCGATGCATTATCATCCACCAAAGTTGAGCCTTCATCTGCCCCAGGATCTCGCCCGCGGGGAGCAACGGTTCCGTCCTCGTATATAACAGCTCGACCTGCGTCGCCTTTATCATGATCCCCGCCATCCTTCCCGTTGGTGCCGGCAACAACTTGGTTAATGTCAGCCCGCGCCTTCTGCATCCTGTACTCCTCCTCCATGACGAAAACAGAGCTCCGTGTCTTGAGAAGCTCGTCCCATCCAATCTGAGATACAAGGCGCGTAAGCAGTGAATATGCCCTGGCCCATGTTCCACGGAGCCCGGGAGCCGGGAGACGTTGTAACGCAGGATCGGCCTGTAAAATGTCAGTGGACACCGGTGTATGTAATATGAAGGGCGTACTTCATCATCATCTGTCTTTTGTCGTTCAGGTAAGATCTCCCCTATCGTTCGGTGGAAGGGTAAGTGAACTTTTGCAGGTGTTAGTGGACGATGAGCGTCTCGACCGTTGAAGGTGAACATAGGACAGGAGTTGAGGGTGAGAAGTGCCTTTCAATGAATGATATAAGCAGGAGACAAAGCTTAAGGAGAGATTCACGCACCGATTCGAATTGACCCAAATCCATATATAATTCAGTCAGCTTCTCCCATGTCACGAACTCGCTAGGAGCACAATTCACTGAGCACAATTCACTGCCTGGCGGGCTAGTTTGAGAGCCCATTCAAATTTTCCTTTTGAACGTAGAAAATCGCATTGTACATGAAGGAGAGTATATGATTGTGGGGTTTGCTTCATTGCATTGGCCATAATTTGAACCGCCTTGACTTCTTCATCTATATTAACAGCACTAGTAAGTTCCCCGGAGGTAGTAGTGGCCGTCTTCACGCACTCATTCCGATATAACTTTTTGCAAGCAGTGAGGCAACTTCAGGCTCCCGAGCGGATATTTTCTCGAAAAGATTGGCAGCTTGCTGGAATCTTCCACTGTCTCCAAAATACTTCATAATCCCAGCTGTAAGGTGGTTTGATACAACAGTTGCGACTTGAATTTCCGGGTCCGATCCAACCTGCCATCCTGATAGCCAATAAGGACGTAAAATAAATAATAGAATTTTGGATGTCGAATACCTTTAAGGAACAATGCCTCCGCTCCCTGCAAAAAACGTATTTCCCCTTCTGGAGATGTGATAGGATCAAGTTTACGGTATCCCTCAAGCCAGTACGTTGGATCATCGGAGTATAAGATTGCCCTGAGGAGAGCAGAAACGTACGTCTCTTGCCACATTTCCGGCGTAGCCTCGTGTCTAGGAAGGAGTTGATAGCTGTGTGTCCTATACTAGAAGGAACGGACCGTACCTCTCCCCTCGCAGGTCAATCACGTATGCGACTACACCTCCGGGAATCTTGACGTCCACGCGAATGTCCACCCGAGAAAATGCATTGAAACAGCTAGGTAAGTTTTTTGTGTGTGAGTTGGCTTTAGACAGAAAAACATGAAGGACCGCTCACCAATAACATCCGTTCCGCACTTTCCACGATGGTGTTTTAGAGAACCAAGCAGAGTTGTCCTCGATTGCGTAAGTTAGAGAATTAATATATGCTGCAAGAGATGCCGATGATGACGCATCCACCCCAGAGATATAATGGTAGGACCCGAGCTGAATGAGATAGGATATGAGATAGCGTAGATGAGATGAAGTATTGACGAACATCTCGTTGCCCACTCTTTCCTGTACTTTTGACAACGTGACAAAGGTCCGGCGGTCCTAGTTCCCTAAATGTTGCTATAACGCGTGTACCGAGTTTATAAGTCCCGTAATCTGACAATATAAGTATACAGTGCGCTCACATAGGGATTCCGTTCGAGCTGTAAGCGATTCTCCAAGTTCGACCTGCAAGCTTGGGGTTAGCTGGAATGCATGACCTTGCTGTTTAGAAGGATACATACCTCAAAGATCTCGGGTATTTCCTTGAACGTTGCCTCAGCCATCGTCCAAGGTAGTTATGTGAACAGCGTTAGGGCAAAGTTTGGGAACGCGGTTGTTTGGCGAAACACGTCTGCGCAAATACGCATCACAGCCACAAGACTTGCGACGCTTGTCACCACACGGTTGGTGACCTTCGGAAGATCATTCGGAGAGATCGAATTTGGGCAGATTTCGGCATCACAAAACACATAACATTGCAGTAGAGCAGATATACAAAGAAATGAGTAGGTCCATTCTATGATGTCTAGCATAATTTTACACAAAGCAGTCGGGCCCAATCTCTCAAAATAACCATGGACCAACTGAGTGCACAACGTTAAATAACGAGATGAAACACGAGCAAGAACCTCACCTCTACCTCTTGCGCCCTCGGGTTTGATCTGTAAACAACTCGTGTGGATCAAGTTCAATGCTTTGACTGAATCTCGCGCCTGAATAACGCATGAGATGTTTATTTCGCTTGCGCCTTGGCTGATCATTTCAATATTGACACTGCCTTGGGCGAGAGTGGTGAACATCCGGCCAGCTATGCCGACCATATTGCGCATTTCTTTTCCTACCAAGGATAGAATGGCCATGTCGCGATACACGGAAACCTAAATAAAGGGCCGTATGAGATGGATTGGATTATATAGGGCCTGAACGACCCACTGTTCCAGTATTCCTCAACTCTCTGATGAGACGTTCTAGGACTTTCTTGGCCAGACCGTCCTCAATCGCCATACTGACATGAACTTCACTCGTACTAATCAAATCTACCACAACTCCATATCGATCGAGTGTCCCGAAAATGCCAGCCAAAAATCCATGGGAGACACTTTTACGATTTGAGTTGATGTTCAGAACAATAATGTGTTCCTTGATGGTAACGGCGGTTGGGGCTCTGTTACGCTTTTCTTCTTCGGACATCAACGCCATATTATGAAGAGTTGCCAATGACACTGATTCTTGCAGGCTTTCACCACCAATGTTGTGAGCAATCCCTGGGTCCACATCGGCATCAGGGAATATAACTGTCCCTCCCCCTTTGGGATTTTCAACATTTTTGATTCTAATGGGAATTTTTTTGCGGATGGCCTACGTCATCATTGGCACAGGCGTATAGCGCGAATAGCCGAAATGAGGGCGTACCTGCTCCATGGTGAACGGGTGCACCACCTCGCTTCCGTAATATGTTAACTCGGCTGCTTCATCCGGAGATATGATCGAAATGAGACGCGCCGTAGGCACTTTTCTTGGATCAGCAGTAAAAATACCATCGACCTCTTTCCATATCTGTAGCTCGGCAGCATCCAGTCCGACGGCCAGTAATGCAGAACAGAGATCGGTATACCCTCGCCCGACTTGATGCAGTAGAGACCCTGGGACGGGACCAAAGAAACCTGGGAAGTATAATGAGAATCATATCGCCAGTGATCTGAAAGGACGTACCAGTGACAACTGGCACGCGTGAACCACATTGCTCAATACGTTCTCCTAATGCAGCGGCCAACTTATCGTAAAATTCTTGGTCGAGCGATCCGTCAGGTGCCTCATCCACATCGTCATATTCGGGGACGATGTTTTCCAATGAGACATATTCAGCGTCAATGCCCTGGTACGATAACATATTAGGGACTAAAATTGCGTTCATTTAACTTGAGCAACCGACCTGGTCCCGGAGAACTGCGGTCATGATTTTACAGGCTAGTCGCTCTCCCAAGCCCACAATGCTGTCTTGGGATCGCGAGGATATTTCATCGATGACCTGTCAGGTATAGGACGTAATAGGAAACCGTATTCAATTATCGTATGTCAACTGTGTCGGAATAAACATACCTGGGCTGCAAAAAGGAAACTTCTAAGCCAATCACAATCTCTATCGATCTCTTCTTCAAGTTCCACCAGAATATCTGGATCATGAACAGACTCTCTTGCTGCTTTTAAGTGCTCCTGGCGGATGAGATCAACAGTGACGTTGAACTCAGGGAGTTTTTGGCCCGCTTGAGGTACGGTCAATGGGCTGAGGGCGAGAGGTGCGAAATTTTGAGGGGATGTCGAGCCTGGTGAAGACCGGCTTCGTGGTTGCGGACTCATAGGTGGAGATTGTGATCCATCCTGTCCGACCCCAAATAACCCTCTTGTGACAGGTGTCGCCGTCCCCGGGGTACCTGCGACTTTATGCCGACGCTGCAAAGCTTGAGATGCTGAACGTAGAAGAAGATTGGTTGTTCCCAAAGCCTTTGTCGATCCCGACCGAGCAGAACATACGATGGCAACCTTGTGCTGATCAATATAGTTTCTGGCAGAAGGATTATTGAGTGAGTGAGATTCTTTACAGGTAAGCTGGACGTACGACACAATGTCTTCGGCAATTTTAACTGCAAATTTTCCAACGCTAGTACCCCCAAACTTCTGGACTAGCCATTTAGCGGCAGGATCTATAGTATTTTGGTGTAGGTTTGGTGGAGTACGAGGAGGCGATGTCGAGCCAGAGGATGAAGGTGGGGAAGAACTTGGTGTTGATTCGTCAGACATCCTAAAAGTAATCGAGGAAGATAGTACTGGTCGATTTACTTATAACCTCGTTTTAAGTTATATCAGCCCACTTTAAAGGGCAGTAAAGAGGGTAAAACAGGTTTTATTCTCGTTCGACTTGAATACATAAACGAGTCAGAGTTTCAGCCGATCCGCGTAAATCCGACTATTGCGACATTTGTTTCCCTGAGTCCGATGACACCGAAAAGGATGCATCCACATGCCCCGTCCACATAACCTCCACTCAGCACAACCATACGCACATTGAAATTAGAGCTCGTGAAAAAAACAATAGACTTCATGAGAAGGTTATCTAAAGTTGAATATTCACTGATTTGTCTTATCAACACTATTCCACTCTAAATTGTCAAAACTCAATTATAAAACTCAATGCCCAAGTCAACTATGAGTTCTATATGTTCTTCTTTACTGCCATCTGTGCATCATGTCCTTTAAGTGTGCTCCTGTGATTCATATACCCTTTTGACGTTCTTGAGAGGTGTCAAAAATACCGGCCCGGTTTGAAGCGGTAAGTTGACATTTTCGATCCATGTGGTTTGTCCCAACTTGGTATGATGTTTGGAGTCCAAGTCGTTCAGACGGCTTGGAGGCGTTCCTTTCAGTCTCTTTTCTCTACTGCACCGCGAAAATTAATATCAACTATGGGTGCATCCGGAGCGCAAACAGTCAATACTACCGAACGCCTTGCGGGCCTCCGCGAGCTCATGGCCAAGAAGGAAAATTCCGTCCAAGCACTCGTCGTTCCGAGTGAAGATCAGCGTGAGTCTAAGTGATCAGAATCGATATCATTCACATTCGGGATTAACCCCAATTCACAAATCAGATTCTAGCGAGTATCTTGCGCATTGCGACCAACGACGGGCATTCATATCCGGCTTCACTGGTTCTGCAGGCTAGTTATACGAACCCTAGGCTCCAAATTGTTAAAAATCGACTAAATGATGTCACAGGATGCGCGGTCATAACCCTCAAGGAGGCATTCTTGTTTACCGATGGAAGGTATTTTTTACAGGCCGGGCAGCAACTAGACCAGTAAGCATATTTTTTTACGACGACAACATTCCTATAACAAGATTCTTTCCAGGAACTGGACTCTAATGAAACAAGGCCTCCCAGGTAACAATCCTGTCTTCCGGATCTTGTGGAATATGACTGATGTTGAGAGTCAAGATGTACCAACATGGCAGGACTTCTTGGCCAAGGTGAACCCGACTCCATCCAACCGAACAACTAATTCCTAATATCCTATACCAGAACCTTGACCCTTCCACGAAGATCGGGATTGATGCTACCCTTATTTCAGCATGTATGTACTCCTTTCTTATCCACGCGTAAAAAGCAATGACAAGTTAGACAGCCGATGCTGAAACTATCAACAAGGCTCTCGCCCCCCGAGGCTCGGCTCTGGTTTCTTTAGACAAAAACCTTGTAGATCAAGTCTGGAACGACAAGCCTCCTCGCCCTCATAATCCTGTTTTCCACCTCGACGAGAAATACTCAGGTTTGTGAAGATCAGGCTATCATTACCGGAAATACCTGAGTTATGTCTTCAGGACAATCTCCATCTGAAAAGATTTCCAAACTCAGGGAAGAAATGGAGAAGAAAAAATACAAAGCCGTTGTCGTTACAATGCTGGACGAGGTCGCATGGCTGTTCAATTTGCGCGGCTCGGACATTGACTATAATCCTGGTGCGGCATTACCTTTAAAATGAGGTTATTTTGACAATTTGGTTGCAGTCTTCTTCGCGTACGCTGTGGTAACGATGGAACATGTTGAACTATTCATCGAGGGCTCTCAACTTGATGATGCCGCTCGCGAATATCTCAGCAATATTGTCAACATCCGCCCTTACGATGGAATCTTTGATTTTCTCAAGAAACTCCCAGAGCAGCTCAACTTGACAGAGGAATCTGTATGCTTTCCCTATTCATATAGTAACCTCCATTTGCTAACATATATCCTTGCAGAAAATCCTGCTCGGAGACAAAGCCAGTCTTGCCATCGCCGAGGCGATTGGTGATGTGATTTTGTTTATTCGGAAATAAAAACCCAGCTTATCTAACATCCACACAGGGAAATTTCACTATCGACCGTTCACCAGTCACAGAACTGAAGGCCATCAAAAACGCAATTGAACTCGAAGGCTTCCGGCAATGCCATATTCGTGACGGTGCCGCCCTAGCACGATACTTCTCCTGGCTAGAGGAGCAACTCGAGAACAAGGTTGATGTCAGCGAAAGCCAGGGTGCTGATAAGCTCGAGGCCTTTAGATCGTGAGCGCCATCAATCTTAAACCATCACCATCGCTCATTCTCTACTGTTAGTGAGCTAGATCTATTTAAAGGGCTTTCATTCGATACCATCTCGTCGACCGGCCCAAATGGCGGTAAGGAAATATTCACA